>JAWDJE010000003.1:300037159-301374159 GCA_035047345.1 Bradypodion ventrale | reverse complement strand
CATAGTCCTCACTACCTCGGGCACGCTGTGCCTTTTGCCAAGTGCAGTGACACAGTCTTCGGAGTTCGGCGATCTCATTCCACCAATAGACCAGAGCATGGTGATTTCTCCCAGAACCTTTCTTCATGGCCACGTTGCAAGCACTAGTGACCAGTGACATGAGCTGCAAGGACATATGCTCCGACAAAATAGCAATGCCTATGTCCAGGTCCCGCACAGTTTGCTTCAGCAAGTCCTGCGCTGTCTCGCAATGATTAAGGTTTAGCTGGAGGATCTTCATCTCCTGTCTACCACTGCCTTCACCGCTGCTTGATAGGCCGCACACCCGAAACTCCCTGTTTCTTGATTTCGACTTTGCTACCACCGTCCAATCAGTTTGTGGGGCTGAACTTATGTCCAATGTGCTCGATGCCCGGTTTATCCCCACCAGTGACACCTTTCGATATTGGGTCTTGTCAGTATCACCAATGCACTCACCTCCGCTCGGTGTCATCACACTCAAATTCAGTGTTGAAGCATCTCTGGGCGGTGGGTTGTCCTTCCCATTTGATGACTTCGATCGCTTTTGGCCATTGTTCCTAGATGCCTCATCGCGTATATTGGCTCTCAGTCCAGGCGACGTCTGGGTAACTGCTGGCATGGTCTCCGGTCTCTCTGGTCTCTCTATCGCGAGCGCCTCATCCTGCATGTCAGCGAGCTGGTCGTAACATGTGCAAATCAGGCTCACCATATGCTTTGTTTCACCATAGACATGGTGCTTCAGCATCACAAATTCCAAGAGTTCCGTGATCTTCTTCCCATGCATCTGCAGCTTTCCTCTCCTCCACTCCACTAAGTTCCCCTTAGTTAATTTTGGGTTTATTCGGTGGGCTGACAACAGAGAGGTACTAGCAAGCCGCATACCTGTTTCTACTCCAGTGTTAGAGGCAGCCATAGCAGGCCAGTGCTGCAGACTGAGATCAAGCCAAGATCAAACCAGGGCTGCGTCCAAGGACAGGAAAGGGCCAACAGCAGAAAAGTCGGTTCAAAGACTCCAAAATAGATGATACCTGCTTTGTAGCCTGTTTCTTTAATGCCATTTTGGCCTTCCGTCAATTTGTACTGCTTTTCTTTTCAATCTGTATGGTGAGCCAGCTCCTCCGTAACCCCGGTAGACTCATTAAATCTCAATTGTAAAATCTCAATTATTTGCCAAATTGGAATAGCTTCTTCAGAGTTAGAATAATCTCCTCAAAACCCACAACACCGGCATTTGCCACCAAAGGAGTTTTTTGCTCTTATCTTTGTTGCTCCTACCTTCAAGGCTTTGTGGCTCCTACCTTCAGGCTGTCAGCGAGGGGGAGGAGAAGAGGAGTCTGACTCCAAAACTACGATACAGCAAAGCTAGAAGAAGGTCCCAGAACTATAAACTAAAATAAAACAAGTAAAGCAAATAAAGCAAATGAAAAAAGATAAAAATGGAGCCTTACAATGGAGCTCTGCTAGGTGTGTGTGTGTGTGTGTGTGTGTGTGTGTGTGTGTGTGTGTGTGTGTGTGTGGATCAGCATAAGATCATGGGATAGATTTGAAATCTAAAACTAAAGTGGCTGCCGTTGCACCCAGAGGTGGAAATGGATGTGTTTACCTCAGCCGTAAAACACGCCCATGCATGTGGAAGTGGCCACATTCACGACAACTGTAAATGTGACCGCTTCCGGGGCATGGTCCTGCCCACTCAGCTGTCCAGGGGGCATGGTTAGGCCCACGGTGTGAAAAGGTTGGGAACCCCTGTCTTAGAGCTTGTTAGAGTGCCATTCCTGTCAACCCTTGCTAGGGGCAGGGGATGAAGCTCATTGTGCTCTAAGAAAGTTTTGAAGGTTAGTCATGCCATCTTTCTACTAGAATGTGCAACTGTAATTCCTTCCTCAAAGAGACTCACTTGGTGGCACCACAAGATTAATTTTTCAGTGCCACACACATTTTCTCCTTGGAAATTTGAATTTTAGCTTTCTTAAATTATTTATTTGAATCCCCAACACACACACACCCTGCCAAGACTTTTGGTAACAGTTACCACATTTCAGCTGCTTTTAAGCCTTCTTATTGTATGAGTTATTTTGCACATTTTGTTATAATTAGCTGTGTAAAAAGCATGAATATTTCACAATGCAATTATATTTCATGTGTACAGCTAGGCAGTAAGGAATTCAGACATATCTAGCATATCTATTGCAATCTGATCATGCACAAACTGGCATAGTGACAAATTTACTCTGTTGCATTTAAAGGATAGCAATGGGAACTTGGAATTAGCAGTAGCTTTTCTAACGGCAAAGAATGCTAAGATTCCTCAGCAAGAAGAGACAACATACTACCAAACAGCACTTCCTGGGAATGACAGATACATCAGTGTAGGAAGCCAAGCAGATACAAGTAAGTGTGTTTTCTCTCTATAACTGAAGGACCAACCAGTCTAAAAGCTTGGTCTGAAAGCCTTGTTTTCATTCCAGTTTGATATTTTGCAAACTCGTTTGTTTTCGTAATGCTTACAGATTTGAATGGTTTCAGATTTCCAAAGAATATTCATGTGAATCTGTCTCAGCATTTTGGGAGTGGAGGAGGCAAGATAATGCAGTACTTTAAAGACTAAACATTTTATTTCAGTGTGAACTTCTGTGGTCCCAAATCCATTTTTTCAGACACTTATGTCTGTGGAGGATGATTTTAGTCCATGAAAGCTATATATATTTTTAAATTTCTGCCATCATATTTACTGATGTTTCAGACTCCCTTTCATTATTTATTAGTTTCTGGACCAACCTTTAGATGATCTTGTTACTCTGTACATTCCTTCATAGCTTAGTTCAGTGCTGCCAAACCTTGGCACTCTAGCTGTCCTAAAACTTTAATTCCCAGAAGCCTGATCGGCAGGAGTGCTGATTTTAGCTTCTGGGAATTGAAGTCCAACAACACCTGGAGTGCCAAGGTTCTCCATAATGGGCTTAGTTCATGTAATACTTTTGCCCAAATTGTTTCTAGTGAGAGAGGACGCTCTTCTATTAAGAAACTGAGAACAGAAGTAGTGACAAGAGCCATGGTCCTGTCAGGTTGATATATGTTGCCATCTATAGTCTCAATTCTCTCATGTTGGTTTTAAAATTAAATTAAACCATAAGACTACATTAGGAATTGCAAGCAGCTAGTTCTATTTACCATTCTCACCTGGAGATTAACATTAAAATCTGGGATGCTTCAGTTTCATTATACTAGAACAGGGGTCAGCAAACTTGGCTCTCCAGGACTTCAATTCCCAGAAGCCCAAGTCAGTACAAGTCAGTACTGTAGTACCCCGTAGTAGAATATTGTTGATCAAGTATCGTTATAGGTCTATCTGCATACTTGATTAAATGCCTCCAAAAACATTACTTGAAAACATTAAGCTTAGTGGATTCTTGCTTAGTGAAATTTAAAAATCACAAATCTGTCAAAAATATGGTTGTGCTCATTCTATATTTTTCCCCTCCACTCACACTTTTATGTACTGCTGTGTGCTTGCAGGTTGCTTCTTCTTTTCTCTCTCTCTTTTTCTACACTAAAAGCCTTGCTGTATGCAGGTACAGATGAATCCACTAATTTACAATCCTTGTTTGTAATTATTACAGTGAAATAACACTTCATAGTAAGTAGACTGGCTGGAGTTAAATGCTTTGTGTTTAAAATCCATATTCCCAAAACAAGAAACTTTAACTTTGGCACAGGTATAATATAATATAAAATTGGCTAATGTTGCATACAGTAAAATTGAAATAAAAGTTAATGTGTTCTAGACATGGGGGAAAAACTACAACAGTATTACGTAACACCGATGTAGTCCTGTTTAAGAGGTCTGTTTAACGTGGAGCACAACATTTTATAATAAATGTTACCTTTATTGGTAAAATATAACACATGTCAGAATCTTGGCCAATTTTTCACAGTTTGCGGAAAAACCTGTTCAAGGAACAAGGAAAGGGAAAACTGTATTTGTGTTCAGAAAGTTAGCAAAGTATAACCTTGTCACATTTTGGCAGGCTCTATGTCTTCAACAATGGATATGATTATCTGGTTTGCGACAATAATATATTTGCTTTTTTAAAAAAGGAAATCTACAAATAATTTCTTACAACTCACCTAGAATAAACAACCACTGAAATTGGTAGGGACAGCAACTGAAATGTGTGTTTGCTGGCTCCGAATTGCTGTAATGTCCCATTTATGGGTGGGGTAAGGGGACAATTATCTGAAGTCTTGGTTTGATAGTGACTTGGCCCTTCATGCAGTTCTTGAGACTTCTGGGCAAGTGTGCATACATGATTTTTAATATGTTCAGTTCAAGAGGTTGCCTAGATAGAGCCAGAATTAGGAGGTTCCATTCCACACTCTGCCTCCTGGGAGAATAGCCAACATATGTAGCCTGGGGCAAGTTACACAGTCCCAGGATGCCCTGAGAAGATGGGAATGGTACCCACCTCTGAATACTTTGTATCTAGGAAACCCCGAGAATTGTAACAATAGGTCACAATCAGCTTGATGATAATTATTATTCGTGCTTAACCAGCTTTTCTATGTTAGAGTAGCTAAATTGGCTGTTAGTTACAACCATTAGCTCTAGTCTTGCTCAGACATGCATATCTCTTTTTGCTTAACAGAGAGACATAAATTGTTCACACCCATAAATCTTGTTCCTATGTTATCCATTCATGTTTCTGGGTGCAAAAATTGAGAACTTCTTGGGACACTTAAATTTATTAATACAGTTGTATGTGACCTGGGAAATTATGGTTACCAAGTTCTGAAAACACCAGGATCTGAAACAACAGTTTGAAGTTGGTGTCAGATAATGGGCCAAGATAGGTGCCTCAGCTGAACCACAACTTAAAAATTAGATTACTTGTTGGGAATACTTGAAGCCCTGCTTTTCCTGAGGTGCAGGTAATTTATTGCTGGTGCAGATTCCACGTTGCTGTTAGTGTTCTTAGGCACAGCAGCCACCTTGCCACCTTGTGGATAGCCCATTTCTTTGAGCTCCCCCATGTATAAATCTGCTGGTTCTCAGATGTCAACTGTGTTTCATCACTATAGCCATAGCCTTATGTACTTGGTAGAATCAGTAGGAGGTTTTTGAAAAAACAACCTACGGTTATTTCCCATTCACAGTGAAGTTGCACAGTAGGATGTTTTGAGAAACACTTGCAAAATGTCTGTATGCTTACACATAGGGTTTTAAAATGTTTTTAATCACATTAACGGTTTATGAAGCTGTCGGGGTTGCTCCTCTACAATCCTTCCCTTCTCCATCTTTCTGTTATATGCTAGTTTGAGTGCGGATTCTTCAGTTACTTGCCTTGATTTATCATGCTTTTTAAATAGACATGAACCTAGAGGTCTTTGGATTGGGCATAAGTGCTATCTCTGTCTTAATGTATGTGAAAGTCTTCAAGATATTATCATGGAACCATAGGCTGAAGTGACTCCTGGTGAACAAATATACCTGGCATTTGAAGTCATAGAAATAATAGTAG
Source organism: Bradypodion ventrale (assembly GCA_035047345.1). Lineage (NCBI taxonomy): Eukaryota > Metazoa > Chordata > Lepidosauria > Squamata > Chamaeleonidae > Bradypodion > Bradypodion ventrale. The sequence continues at coordinate 301,368,619 of JAWDJE010000003.1, read as the reverse complement.
GCTAGTACTGCACGGCGGTAGGGTAAATGGAAAAGGTGGCAGGAGTCACACATTATCTAGCTTTGACCTGTTTACAATTTCCCTTGCTCTCCATTCTGTTGAAGTTTTAGTTTTGAGAGATATAGTTTTGCTTTTCAGATGTGATTGATCTCACAGGGGATGATAAAGATGATCTCCAGAGGGCAATTGCCCTTAGTTTGGAGGAATCCAACAGGACCTTCAGGGAAACCGGAATAACAGATGAAGAACAAGCTATTAGCAGGTAAAGCACATGCAGCTGATTTCCTTATGAATGATAACTTTCAATGTTATGCTGTTGGTCTTATTGCTTGTTGAAGATTTGTTTTATTGCACTGTGGCTTAGTGGTTAAGACCTTGACGACTGGAAGGTCAGTATGTCAGCAGTTGGAGGCCCGAGTGCTGCACAACAGAATGAGCTCCAGACTCTGTCCCAGCTCCTGCCAACCTAGCAGTTCGAAAGCAAGAAATTGCAAGTAAATAAATAGGTACCACTTTGGTGGGAAGGTAAACAGCATTCTGTGTCTAGTCATACCTGCCACATGTCCACAGAAACATCTCCAGATGCAGACAGCGCTGGCTCTTTGGCTATAAACACAGATGAACTCTGAATTCTATAGTTGGTTACAACTGGCTTCTGAGCAAAGGTGACCTTTACCTTTATCCTTTAGATCACTATGAATTATAATTTCTGTAATTTTTCATTAAAAAGTTGAAATATTAAACATTTGTAACTATAATTCCAAAATACTTCAGGATTAGACATTGTGGTGTGACTCTCCAAGAGTTGCTGCACATCTGTGCATTTTTCATCACTGCTTCCCTAGATCAAGTGTGTTATAAACTCTTGAATTCACTGAAAGCTGTAGAATTTTGGCCTTTGAATAGCTGTTCTGTTCCCTTATGATTCTTTGTTGTCACTGTGTTCTCTGTATCCCTCAAAGGGGTAAGAGGAAGTAAAGAAGTGTCCCCTTGTGTCAATGTTTCTCTTCTTTCCCATGCCGGATGTTTACAGAAGACTTTAAATGGTCACTAGAGAACTGTTTTGGTTTAAACTAGTGCTGGGAAGGATATTAGGGGCTACATGCTTGCAGTGACTCATATCATTGTTGGCATATGCCCTCTTTTGCATTTTTGCAGTTTTACAGTACTTCCCAGCCCTGTGATCAGCAGGGAGGGAGAAGAATATAGGGTATACCTTGGTTCAAACTTGACAGGTGCTCCTCCCCTTTAGGTTCAGTCTTTTGTGCTCCTCCCCCCCTCCCCTCCTTCCCCCCTCCCTTCCCCTTCTCCCTCCCCCCCCCTCTTTTTGGGGTTCAGTCCTTAGACTATTTTGCCCCTGTTTTGGGGTGCAGTCTGGGGACCCCAATTTAGGGATGCACCCCAAAATCTGTTTGCAGGGCACGTAGCAGCAGTTAAGGGTTTTATATATTTTATTTATTAATCTGAAAGAGAAATACAATAAAAATAATTAGGCATAGGGCTCCGTGTGTGAGCATCTGTCCTTGTGCTTGGAGTTCTGCGGCTGACTGATGCTCTCATCTGTGAGAAGCTCTCTTAAAGGGCTTTATAAGGACCCGCCCACAACTACGTGGCCAACGCTGATTGGTTAGGCCTGCCCACCACCACATGACGAATGCTGATTAGTTAGGACTTCTCTGTTCTTTCTCCAGCCAATGAGCATAGGCCATGAGCCGCCCACAGTGTACTGCCTACATGTGTGTGTGTGTGTGTGTTGGTTGTTGGGGTAGGGGATGTAGCAAGAGCCCACAGCATACTGCCCATAGTATATAGCACTTGTCCCCAGTGGCTGTGCTGAATGACTCCCCTATTACTTGTTCTTGATCAAACTAGCCTGATATTATTAGCTTGATCAGACAATTAGGAAGCTTCTACAACTTGAAGGACATAAGGATGATAGGTCACCGCTTCCAGCATTAGAAGGGGCAACTGGCCCATGCTTATGTTTTCAGATGGTTACAGGTAGAAACAACTATACAAGCTGATTTTGTTTTACAAACAGCGAGGTTTAAAGATATAGGATCAACATTTTACCACCTGCAATTGCACAGCTGTAGAGAGGGGGGGGGGCTCCATTCTACCCTCCCTTTGTTTGAGGCACTTCACAGCATTATACAACACATGTAATGCATTGAAGTTCAAGCTTTACCTGAAGTATGCAAAGGACTGGAGAACTTGAAGTCTAAAAAGCATACATAGTATTGGAGGCTAAACTGTATATTGGCCATCAGCCCCTTTTAGTGTTGTTAAAGATGGGGAAAAGATCAAGAAGTTAGATCAAGATGTTAGAAAGAACAGTTGCCAAGGCAGAAATTCAGAAACAAAATATTTTATCTCTTTGTTGTTGTTGTTGCTGTTGTTGGATAAGTAGTGCAAAGCTGTGCAAGTTTGAGAATAGTCTACAGAATTTCCAATTGTCTCCTATTAAAAATTGATTAAGTTAAAATGAAAAAGTTTCTCTCACATCTAATTTGAGCTGACCACTTAAATCACAGTACTTCCCACAATAGCTTATCTCAAGAGAATGCCACTTGACCTCAGGGACAGAATGCCTTGACCTTAAAGCAAAAATAGAGGCTTCCACAAGAGTTTTTCCATGCCATATCTCTGGTTGACCAAAGGTAGTTTAATATAGGTAGCCTTCTAGTGTCATGGTCTCAATCAGAAAGACAGATACAAAATGCCACTTGTCCTAAAGGCAAGAGTGAGACTTAACCTCAAAGCAAAAAATAGAAGCAGTGAGTTAGACTAATGGCTTTTTAGTCTTCCTACACTAATAGGAAGTTTACTTCTGTGAGGAGTTTACTTTTGAATATTAAGAATTATATGACATGTCCAGTAGAAAGATTTTAGATGTGCTACTGGGGCTCTAGTCATACAATAACATATTGTGCGATTGTGAAGAGACACACAAAAAGTTGGGGAGTGTAAGCAATTTTGGAGTGGCCCAGCTGGTTGGCCATCACCCCCCCCCCCTTGATCCCACCTCACCCCACTCCCCCCGGGCCCTTTCCACATCAAGCCTTTCTAGCAATGTCCTAACAGGCACAAGACCCCCCCCCCCCCCCTTTAAAGGTAGTTTAATATCCTTACTTTCTAACCTCAAAGCCATAGCCTTTGATGACTATCTACATTATCTAGTATATTTATTGCTCCCAAAAGCAGGTCCTCAAAGACAGAGATATATTAGAATGAAAGAATATGATGCTCGGGTTAATTCCGGAATGTACACTCACACACCCCTTCCCCGAGCAAAATAAGTCAGGATAGTGCAAAGTGTCAGAGAAAGATGGAACCTTTTTAATGTTTGGATATTAGTAAGCCTCTCCAACATATTTTAAATTGTATTGCAGTATATTTAACTAATTGGTTGATTTTGATAATAAATAGAGTACAAACTCAAAATGCCAATGATCTTCTGCATGTAAAAGCTTACGTCTTGAGGAATTTGATGGGAATGTTGGGCATGGAAAAAGTTTGTCATGGAAAGGTCTTCAGGTCCCTTACCCACCGGCCCTCAAAGCAAAAATAGTCTTCCACAAGCGTACCAACGATAAGGGGTATCTATCTGGATGTTCTTAAGCTCTTAAAAGATAGGAATATACTGGGATGTTTTCAAGGGCACAATTATGGCATTTGACTAAATATATTTTTTAAGATAACCTTCTGCCCTCAAAGCAAAAATAGAGTTTTCCACAGGAGGCACCGATGATAAGGGGCTATTTCTAGGACTCATGGGGTGGTAGCAATCAAAGTGGATAGGGGTCTCCGCTCTATAAATTGAAGAGCAGCCACCCATTGCAACCACAGCTTCCACCATCTCTCTTCATTCTCTGGAACCTCTGATGGTAGAAGTTGTTGTACATGGCTGGTGCTGAAACCTTCTGGGGCTGTTGAATTCTGGTGTTAGCCTCTGCTTCTGCTGCTTCTGCTGCTGGTAAGTATAGGGGGGACTTCTAGGGGTGTTGGGGTCAATTTGTGAAGGAGTTAGACCAAGAGTATGGCCTTTTACATGAATGGAATACTTTTTGAATACTAAGAATTATATGACCCACATGGCATCAGGATTCTAGAGATGCTTTTGGGGGGTCTGCAAACAGACAACACATTGTGTGAATGTGGGGACACACACACACAAAGAACAGACAGCAGTAACACAGTCCCTGTGGTAAGAAATGCCCCTACTGCTTTAGAGTCTCTGTTATTACTAAGGTATATCACCGCATCATGTTACTCCCCCCACCCCAAGTTAGTACAGCATCTTCTTTTGCTTGGAAGTTAACTGACAGACAAAACAGACAAATAGGAGACTTTTACAACTTGAAGGACATAAGGATGAAAGTTTACAGCTTCCAGTATTATAATCTGCAAAAGGTTCAGGCTTATGCAATTGGTTACTGGGGAAAACCAATTAGGGTACAGGCTGAGTTTTGCAAAAAGGGGTTTTTAAAGATATAGGATCAACATTTTTCCACCTCCAATTGCAAAGCTGTAGAGTCACTTACTCTAGTCTTGAAAGGGCAAAATTGCTTTTTACCTCTGAAATACAGAACGCGCAAGAGGTTGTGGGATAGATAGCTCTAGGTAAGAGATCCCAGTTCAAAAATGAAGGCTGGATGCACTAACTTCAGCAAAGTAGACTGCACAACCCTGAATGATCTCTTTCCCTGCACTGTCTACAGGTATAGGTGTAGGGAGGAATATGGTAGAGAAACATTTTAAAACTGGTCTAATGTTACAAGGATATGACATATAATCAAGCATTGTAGGTTGTGACTAGATTTCTATGTAAATATGTACAAAGCATCGCTTTTGAGCTAAATAAGCAAACCCTTTCAGAGCAGAACTGATCATTTTGTAACAGAGGGCTTGTCTTTGAAGTGATGTTTGTAATTTTGTGTTGTTGTTTTTTTTTTGGGGGGGGGAGGAGAAAAGAATGCTGATTTTTAGTTGAAGATTTGTCTAGCCTGAACAAAACAGAAGACATTGGTTTGCACACTCCCATCTCCAGCCTTCTCCAAACCATGCACTTCTCAGCATTCAAAAATCTCCATGGTCCTGGAATACTCTTTCTTCCAATTAATAAACAAGTAATAAACAGCAAGCTGTCAGAGCTTTGGAAAGAGGGTATTTGGTTAGAAACTTTGGTGGATGTGGGTAATTTTAAGAACTATAGTCCCAATTTTTTATTTTTATTTTTAAGTACAGGTGTACATGGGGCCGGCCTGTTGGCATGTAGCACTGACAGGTTTAGAACAGGCAAAGGAGTATGCAAGGGTGTATGTCACACTGCACAAACATCATGAGTAATACAGGGCTGGATGAAGCACAAGCAGGAATTAAGAGTGCTGTGAGAAACATCAACCTGAGACCTGCCGATATAGACAAAACTCACCAAATATACAGAGGCAAGGAAAGAACTCTATATAGACAGGGGCAAGGCTTGTGATGAGAATGCAGGGCCCTCTGTGGCATCCTTTACACTTTTAAAATGCATAAATCAAGCTAGCATGCACTCTCTGTTATTTTACAGCTCACAGATGTGAAAATGCAAAATGGAGTGGAGATTGTGGAACTTTAAAATGTTACTTCTTAAACCTACCATATATGTTGGCTTAAAGACTATGGGAGGCACAATAAATTACTGTATGTTTATGTTAATGCTGAATATCCTACAGCATAGGTTTTTAAATTTATGCTACACTGAATACATAGCATGCAGCTGCTTTTGTTTTTATAAACTGTATTGTTTCTGAAGGAAAGTTGGGATTTTGCGGGTCTGAAGCAGGTGAGATCACTTTAGACAACTAGATACTGTTTATTATATCAAGATCCACAGGCATGGTGACATTTCTTTTACCTGATACCTCACACTTTTTGGAGTAGACCAATATTAATGGGCAAACCGGGGGGAGGGGGGAGGATGAAAACATCCATGAAATATATCATGCATATTACTGAGTGTGTGTAAAATATATCACAAGCATTAAGTGCACAAATGAATAAACATAAAGCAATGCATAAAGCACTGCAAACTGCACCCATTTAAAAAACAGGCCAGAATCTTACTGCAGTTAATTGACTGGATGCTAGGTCATGTCTCAGGAAGTATTTTAGCTGTGTACCCCATTACACATCTAGTAGGTTTCTGTCCATAATTACTGAATACTGTATTTACAGAGAGATCTGATCCTTATTAATACAAAATAAGAGAAGTGAAGGATGTACTGTAGAACGATTGACTAGGAAATCTATCCTTCCCACACCATTGAGTACAGTATTCGTTGTAATAATGTTGCAACGATAATAAAGGGCATCCCTCTCCCCCCCCTCCCCAACCAGGAAATGCACTAAATGACCTTGAGCCAGTAACTCTCTCGGCTTGGTCTACTTCATGGGGTTGTTGTAATAGAAAAGATGAGAGAAGAAAAACTATGTGAGCTGCTCGGCACTCTTTGAAGGAATGGCAAGAAATAAATGCAACTAATAAATACTGTACAGTGGGAACCAGTACACTGCACTTTATAGAACGTCAGACTAAGATTCAGAAGACCTGCGTTCTAATCTTTGCTCAGTTTGAGGAACTCACCGAGTGATGATGTCATAATTATTCCTTTAGTATATCACATACCTTGAAAATACTATTAGGGTTGTCGTAAGTTAGATGTGGCTGGATGCTACATGCATTTATGCTTACATCCACACATAACTAAACTCCGGTCACAAGGAAAATTAGAAAACTAGAGAAAAACTAGAGTGCTGGATCAGTGAATGCTCCAAAATCAGCACTGAAGGATTTGTGGAAGTTATCAAAGTGTACAAAGTTAGCATTCACTGATCCAGCACTTCCACCTGTAACAAGATAAGTTAAACATGATAGATACTTCCATATTTAATTATTGTCTCTGCAACTGCTACTGGTGATCATGTATGTTTAAAGATGATGTACATTAAGAAGGTCTTCCCATAGTCTTAATTTGTTAAAATGAATACCACAACAGAACACTACAAGAAAAGCTATTTTAACAAAAGTAACTTCAATTATTCACAAAAATGACATATTCATTTTAAGCTATCTCCTTCTGCAATTTTAAACAGGAATTAAACAAGAATTTACTTTATAAACAAATTTCTGACCACTTCTGATAGTGAAATATCTTAGAACAAAAACATAAAGCTAGGGAACTGGAAATTATGTTTCCTTAAGATTTTTGAGTGACAGTCAAAGCGTTGGAATCGCCTGTGCAACTGAACAACAACAAAACTCCTTTATGAGCAAGGGATAGCGCTGAGTGCATCCCAAACTTTGGATATCAAAGAGCACCAGAAATGACTACATCACACATTAAAGTTAATTTGTTTGTTTGCTTGCTTAAATTTATATAGCCCCCCCCTCCCCCATCGCCAGAGCGCCTCCGGGCGGCTTACATCCCCTAAAATTCCAAATAAAACACTAAAAACCATTATAATCCATTAAAACTCATAAAACACTCACCCACCCTCCCCAACTGAAGAGAGGGACATTATTTCATGAGCCACCGGTCCGGGGCCACCTCCCCATCCATGCACCACACCCACCCTGCCAGCATTTGCACTCACAGAGACATTGCCATGTGGAACCCCGATAGGCAGGTAGGAGGTGTGGGGTGTATGCACCACCACCCGGGGAGAAAAATGAGCACTTGGTGGCTTTACGAAGTCAATTCATTTTGATATACTGTATTGAGATATGTACATGTGTGTAGATTGAGCCTTCTTGTGCATACCAGTGGGTATGTCGGGTTGCTACTTAGTACTGAATTCTTTCCTTACATTTTGTTTTCACAGTGAGATTTTATTTATTATGGAGAAATAATCCTACTGCAAAGTTTTGCAAATAAAGAAACCATAGCTAATTATTAGACACACTTAAGCATTTGATCCTCCATTTACATGCTGACATGGGATGTTCTACCGCCCACATATATATTATAGGTGACTATCAGTGATGTACTTCAGCTTATGTGCTTTGGTACTTGTTTGCTTCTTCCCTCGGAGCTAATTCTTTAAAGAAATATAGAAGGAGTTTGAGTAGCCAAATTGAGATATCAGCCAAGAAGTCTCTAGTTTTCTAATTTTCCTTGTGACCGGAGTTTAGTTATGTGTGGATGTAAGCATAAATGCATGTAGCATCCAGCGACATCTAACTTACGACAACCCTAATAGTATTTTCAAGGTATGTGATATACTAAAGGAATAATTATGACATCATCACATGATGAGTTCCTCAAACTGAGCAAAGATTAGAACGCAGGTCTTCTGAATCTTAGTCTGACGTTCTATAAAGTGCAGTGTACTGGTTCCCACTGTACAGTATTTATTAGTTGCATTTATTTCTTGCCATTCCTTCAAAGAGTGCTGAGCAGCTCACATAGTTTTTCTTCTCTCATCTTTTCTATTACAACAACCCCATGAAGTAGACCAAGCCGAGAGAGTTACTGGCTCAAGGTCATTTAGTGCATTTCCTGGTTGGAGAGGGGGGAGACAGGGATGCCCTTTATTGTCGTTGCAACATTATTACAACGAATACTGTACTCAGTGGTGTGGGAAGGATAGATTTCCTAGTCAATCGTTCTACAGTACTTCCTTCACTTCTCTTATTTTGTATTAATAAGGATCAGATCTCTCTGTAAATACAGTATTCAGTAATTATGGACAGACAGTCAAAGCGTTGGAATCGCCTGTGCAACTGAACAACAACAAAACTCCTTTATGAGCAAGGGATAGCACTGAGTGCATCCCGAACTTTAGATAACAAAGAGCACCAGAAATGACTACATCACACATTAAAGTTAATTTGTTTGTTTGCTTGCTTAAATTTATATAGCCCCCCTCCCCCATCGCCAGAGCGCCTCCGGGCGGCTTACATCCCCTAAAATTCCAAATAAAACACTAAAAACCATTATAATCCATTAAAACTCATAAAACACTCACCCACCCTCCCCAACTGAAGAGAGGGACATTATTTCATGAGCTACCGGGCCGGGGCCACCTCCCCATCCATGCCCCACACCCACCCTGCCAGCATTTGCACTCACGGAGACATTGCCATGTGGAACCCCGATAGGCAGGTAGGATGTGTGGGGTGTATACACCACCACCCGGGGAGAAAAATGAGCACTTGGTGGCTTCACGAAGTCGATTCATTTTGATATACTGTATTGAGATATGTATATGTGTGTAGATTGAGCCTTCTTGTGCATACCAGTGGGTATGTCGAAGGGTTGCTACTTAGTACTGAATTCTTTCCTCACATTTTGTTTTCACAGTGAGATTTTATTTATTATGGAGAAATAATCCTACTGCAAAGTTTTGCAAATAAAGAAACCATAGATAAATGATAGACACACTTAAGCATTTGATCCTCCATTTACATGTTGACATGGGATGTTCTACCGTCCACATATATATTATAGGTGACTATCAGTGATGTACTTCAGCTTATGTGCTTTGGTACTTGTTTGCTTCTTCCCTCGGAGCTACTTCTTTCAAGAAATATAGAAGGAGTTTGAGTAGCCAAAGGTATCAGCCAAGAAGTCTCTAGTTTTCTAATTTTCCTTGTGACCGGAGTTTAGTTATGTGTGGATGTAAGCATAAATGCATGTAGCATCCAGCCACATCTAACTTACGACAACCCTAATAGTATTTTCAAGGTATGTGATATACTAAAGGAATAATTATGACATCATCACTCGGTGAGTTCCTCAAACTGAGCAAAGATTAGAACGCAGGTCTTCTGAATCTTAGTCTGACGTTCTATAAAGTGCAGTGTACTGGTTCCCACTGTACAGTATTTATTAGTTGCATTTATTTCTTGCCATTCCTTCAAAGAGTGCCGAGCAGCTCACATAGTTTTTCTTCTCTCATCTTTTCTATTACAACAACCCCATGAAGTAGACCAAGCCGAGAGAGTTACTGGCTCAAGGTCATTTAGTGCATTTCCTGGTTGGGGAGGGGGGGGGAGAGGGATGCCCTTTATTATCGTTGCAACATTATTACAACGAATACTGTACTCAATGGTGTGGGAAGGATAGATTTCCTAGTCAATCGTTCTACAGTACATCCTTCACTTCTCTTATTTTGTATTAATAAGGATCAGATCTCTCTGTAAATACAGTATTCAGTAATTATGGACAGAAACCTACTAGATGTGTAATGGGGTACACAGCTAAAATACTTCCTGAGACATGACCTAGCATCCAGTCAATTAACTGCAGTAAGATTCTGGCCTGTTTTTTAAATGGGTGCAGTTTGCAGTGCTTTATGCATTGCTTTATGTTTATTCATTTGTGCACTTAATGCTTGTGATATATTTTACACACACTCAGTAATATGCATGATATATTTCATGGATGTTTTCATCCTCCCCCCTCCCCCCGGTTTGCCCATTAATATTGGTCTACTCCAAAAAGTGTGAGGTATCAGGTAAAAGAAATGTCACCATGCCTGTGGATCTTGATATAATAAACAGTATCTAGTTGTCTAAAGTGATCTCACCTGCTTCAGACCCGCAAAATCCCAACTTTCCTTCAGAAACAATACAGTTTATAAAAACAAAAGCAGCTGCATGCTATGTATTCAGTGTAGCATAAATTTAAAAACCTATGCTGTAGGATATTCAGCATTAACATAAACATACAGTAATTTATTGTGCCTCCCATAGTCTTTAAGCCAACATATATGGTAGGTTTAAGAAGTAACATTTTAAAGTTCCACAATCTCCACTCCATTTTGCATTTTCACATCTGTGAGCTGTAAAATAACAGAGAGTGCATGCTAGCTTGATTTATGCATTTTAAAAGTGTAAAGGATGCCACAGAGGGCCCTGCATTCTCATCACAAGCCTTGCCCCTGTCTATATAGAGTTCTTTCCTTGCCTCTGTATATTTGGTGAGTTTTGTCTATATCGGCAGGTCTCAGGTTGATGTTTCTCACAGCACTCTTAATTCCTGCTTGTGCTTCATCCAGCCCTGTATTACTCATGATGTTTGTGCAGTGTGACATACACCCTTGCATACTCCTTTGCCTGTTCTAAACCTGTCAGTGCTACATGCCAACAGGCCGGCCCCATGTACACCTGTACTTAAAAATAAAAATAAAAAATTGGGACTATAGTTCTTAAAATTACCCACATCCACCAAAGTTTCTAACCAAATACCCTCTTTCCAAAGCTCTGACAGCTTGCTGTTTATTACTTGTTTATTAATTGGAAGAAAGAGTATTCCAGGACCATGGAGATTTTTGAATGCTGAGAAGTGCATGGTTTGGAGAAGGCTGGAGATGGGAGTGTGCAAACCAATGTCTTCTGTTTTGTTCAGGCTAGACAAATCTTCAACTAAAAATCAGCATTCTTTTCTCCTCCCCCCCCCAAAAAAAAAACAACAACACAAAATTACAAACATCACTTCAAAGACAAGCCCTCTGTTACAAAATGATCAGTTCTGCTCTGAAAGGGTTTGCTTATTTAGCTCAAAAGCGATGCTTTGTACATATTTACATAGAAATCTAGTCACAACCTACAATGCTTGATTATATGTCATATCCTTGTAACATTAGACCAGTTTTAAAATGTTTCTCTACCATATTCCTCCCTACACCTATACCTGTAGACAGTGCAGGGAAAGAGATCATTCAGGGTTGTGCAGTCTACTTTGCTGAAGTTAGTGCATCCAGCCTTCATTTTTGAACTGGGATCTCTTACCTAGAGCTATCTATCCCACAACCTCTTGCGCGTTCTGTATTTCAGAGGTAAAAAGCAATTTTGCCCTTTCAAGACTAGAGTAAGTGACTCTACAGCTTTGCAATTGGAGGTGGAAAAATGTTGATCCTATATCTTTAAAAACCCCTTTTTGCAAAACTCAGCCTGTACCCTAATTGGTTTTCCCCAGTAACCAATTGCATAAGCCTGAACCTTTTGCAGATTATAATACTGGAAGCTGTAAACTTTCATCCTTATGTCCTTCAAGTTGTAAAAGTCTCCTATTTGTCTGTTTTGTCTGTCAGTTAACTTCCAAGCAAAAGAAGATGCTGTACTAACTTGGGGTGGGGGGAGTAACATGATGCGGTGATATACCTTAGTAATAACAGAGACTCTAAAGCAGTAGGGGCATTTCTTACCACAGGGACTGTGTTACTGCTGTCTGTTCTTTGTGTGTGTGTGTCCCCACATTCACACAATGTGTTGTCTGTTTGCAGACCCCCCAAAAGCATCTCTAGAATCCTGATGCCATGTGGGTCATATAATTCTTAGTATTCAAAAAGTATTCCATTCATGTAAAAGGCCATACTCTTGGTCTAACTCCTTCACAAATTGACCCCAACACCCCTAGAAGTCCCCCCTATACTTACCAGCAGCAGAAGCAGCAGAAGCAGAGGCTAACACCAGAATTCAACAGCCCCAGAAGGTTTCAGCACCAGCCATGTACAACAACTTCTACCATCAGAGGTTCCAGAGAATGAAGAGAGATGGTGGAAGCTGTGGTTGCAATGGGTGGCTGCTCTTCAATTTATAGAGCGGAGACCCCTATCCACTTTGATTGCTACCACCCCATGAGTCCTAGAAATAGCCCCTTATCATCGGTGCCTCCTGTGGAAAACTCTATTTTTGCTTTGAGGGCAGAAGGTTATCTTAAAAAATATATTTAGTCAAATGCCATAATTGTGCCCTTGAAAACATCCCAGTATATTCCTATCTTTTAAGAGCTTAAGAACATCCAGATAGATACCCCTTATCGTTGGTACGCTTGTGGAAGACTATTTTTGCTTTGAGGGCCGGTGGGTAAGGGACCTGAAGACCTTTCCATGACAAACTTTTTCCATGCCCAACATTCCCATCAAATTCCTCAAGACGTAAGCTTTTACATGCAGAAGATCATTGGCATTTTGAGTTTGTACTCTATTTATTATCAAAATCAACCAATTAGTTAAATATACTGCAATACAATTTAAAATATGTTGGAGAGGCTTACTAATATCCAGACATTAAAAAGGTTCCATCTTTCTCTGACACTTTGCACTATCCTGACTTATTTTGCTCGGGGAAGGGGTGTGTGAGTGTACATTCCGGAATTAACCCGAGCATCATATTCTTTCATTCTAATATATCTCTGTCTTTGAGGACCTGCTTTTGGGAGCAATAAATATACTAGATAATGTAGATAGTCATCAAAGGCTATGGCTTTGAGGTTAGAAAGTAAGGATATTAAACTACCTTTAAAGGGGGGGGGGGGGGGTCTTGTGCCTGTTAGGACATTGCTAGAAAGGCTTGATGTGGAAAGGGCCCGGGGGGAGTGGGGTGAGGTGGGATCAAGGGGGGGGGGGGGTGATGGCCAACCAGCTGGGCCACTCCAAAATTGCTTACACTCCCCAACTTTTTGTGTGTCTCTTCACAATCGCACAATATGTTATTGTATGACTAGAGCCCCAGTAGCACATCTAAAATCTTTCTACTGGACATGTCATATAATTCTTAATATTCAAAAGTAAACTCCTCACAGAAGTAAACTTCCTATTAGTGTAGGAAGACTAAAAAGCCATTAGTCTAACTCACTGCTTCTATTTTTTGCTTTGAGGTTAAGTCTCACTCTTGCCTTTAGGACAAGTGGCATTTTGTATCTGTCTTTCTGATTGAGACCATGACACTAGAAGGCTACCTATATTAAACTACCTTTGGTCAACCAGAGATATGGCATGGAAAAACTCTTGTGGAAGCCTCTATTTTTGCTTTAAGGTCAAGGCATTCTGTCCCTGAGGTCAAGTGGCATTCTCTTGAGATAAGCTATTGTGGGAAGTACTGTGATTTAAGTGGTCAGCTCAAATTAGATGTGAGAGAAACTTTTTCATTTTAACTTAATCAATTTTTAATAGGAGACAATTGGAAATTCTGTAGACTATTCTCAAACTTGCACAGCTTTGCACTACTTATCCAACAACAGCAACAACAACAACAAAGAGATAAAATATTTTGTTTCTGAATTTCTGCCTTGGCAACTGTTCTTTCTAACATCTTGATCTAACTTCTTGATCTTTTCCCCATCTTTAACAACACTAAAAGGGGCTGATGGCCAATATACAGTTTAGCCTCCAATACTATGTATGCTTTTTAGACTTCAAGTTCTCCAGTCCTTTGCATACTTCAGGTAAAGCTTGAACTTCAATGCATTACATGTGTTGTATAATGCTGTGAAGTGCCTCAAACAAAGGGAGGGTAGAATGGAGCCCCCCCCCCCCTCTCTACAGCTGTGCAATTGCAGGTGGTAAAATGTTGATCCTATATCTTTAAACCTCGCTGTTTGTAAAACAAAATCAGCTTGTATAGTTGTTTCTACCTGTAACCATCTGAAAACATAAGCATGGGCCAGTTGCCCCTTCTAATGCTGGAAGCGGTGACCTATCATCCTTATGTCCTTCAAGTTGTAGAAGCTTCCTAATTGTCTGATCAAGCTAATAATATCAGGCTAGTTTGATCAAGAACAAGTAATAGGGGAGTCATTCAGCACAGCCACTGGGGACAAGTGCTATATACTATGGGCAGTATGCTGTGGGCTCTTGCTACATCCCCTACCCCAACAACCAACACACACACACACACACATGTAGGCAGTACACTGTGGGCGGCTCATGGCCTATGCTCATTGGCTGGAGAAAGAACAGAGAAGTCCTAACTAATCAGCATTCGTCATGTGGTGGTGGGCAGGCCTAACCAATCAGCGTTGGCCACGTAGTTGTGGGCGGGTCCTTATAAAGCCCTTTAAGAGAGCTTCTCACAGATGAGAGCATCAGTCAGCCGCAGAACTCCAAGCACAAGGACAGATGCTCACACACGGAGCCCTATGCCTAATTATTTTTATTGTATTTCTCTTTCAGATTAATAAATAAAATATATAAAACCCTTAACTGCTGCTACGTGCCCTGCAAACAGATTTTGGGGTGCATCCCTAAATTGGGGTCCCCAGACTGCACCCCAAAACAGGGGCAAAATAGTCTAAGGACTGAACCCCAAAAAGAGGGGGGGGGAGGGAGAAGGGGAAGGGAGGGGGGAAGGAGGGGAGGGGGGGAGGAGCACAAAAGACTGAACCTAAAGGGGAGGAGCACCTGTCAAGTTTGAACCAAGGTATACCCTATATTCTTCTGGAGGGAGTATTTTGTCTGCCTAGCATCAGGAAGGTTTCATTTCTCCATGATGCTCAGGGTAAAAGTCATATCCCCAATGTGCTGCTAATCTAATCACTGTTCCTGCTTCACTGCTGGCAGATTGTTCACTGCCAAATTAGTATGGGATCTGCTAGTATACCTACCTTCTCTGTGTTCTGTAATATATCATGTATTCTGTGCCTCTAGTAAAGGTAAAAGTCTCCCTTGTTCAAAAGCCAGTCATGTCTGACTCTAGGGTACGGTGCTGATCTCTCTGTTTATAGCCAAAGAGCCAGTGTTGTCTACATCTGTAGACATTTCCTTGGTCATGTGGCAGACATCACTAGACACCAGAGCGCATGGAACACTGTTTACCTTCCCACCGAAGTGGTACCTATTTACTTTTAATGGTTTGCTATTGAACTGCTAGGTTGGCAGGAGTCAGGGAAAGAGGTGGGAGCTCACTCAGTTGTGCAGCACTTGGGTCTCGAACTGCTGACCTGCCGATATGTTTTCAGTTGTCGAATTCAGTATCTTAACCACTAAGCCACCACAGTCTCTTCAGTTCCTCTAGTACTGGTTTAATTCTGCCATCCTAGAAGAGCAGTTTGTTTGTCTGGTGCCTTCATTTTGGCAGTTTCATGTCTGGCCTAGACAGAGAAGAAGAAGAAACTCAGGACCAGAACATTTATTCCCTATATACTTACATTGGGGGAGGGGGCAAATGGTGACCACCCATAGTTGGCCCGCGAACCAGACCCTGCCTACGAGAGGAAATCACCCAGCCCAGAGTGGTGACCCCCAGAAGCAGATGCACTTATGACAGCCATAAACGCACCTGTGCCTGCACAAACACGTCTACAGTTGCCACAGTTTATAGCAGCATGTCTGGCCCACTCAGCTATCTGAGGGGGCGTGGTCCGGCCTGTGGCATGAAAAGGTTAAGAATTCGTGGTTTAGGTTGCTGTGATTTGTAATCAAGGAACCTATGGAGCATTGCGCTTATTCCACCAATGATATACAGTATTTTGTAACATGCAATTTGGACATGAAATGACAGCTTGGCACTGTTGTTGTTTTTTTATAAAAAACAGCTTCTTGGTTGATTTTAAAATATTTTCCATCTACTTTTCATCTTAATGGATACTAGGATTACATGAAAAATTCTGAGAAGACAAAAATACAATGAAATACAGCAACATAATAACAACTCAGCAACAAAGTAACATTTCAGCAATATAGCAACACAGTAGCATCTCGCACAATACAATCCACAATAACTATACAATGCTAAAGTATACAAATTCAATATACAGAATACACAACAATACCATATACAAAATTCAGATTACCAACACAACAACAAACGGAGAGGCAAAGTCCTCCGGGCGGTTGGGGCCTGGAGCTAGAGGAGTGGGAGCATCCTCTGACTGCCCAGCAGCTGCACTTGCCTTATAAGAAATGAATGTATGAATACTGCTTTTTTTTGTTGTTGTTCAGTCGCACAGTCGATTCCGACCCTTTGCGATCCTATGGACCATTGATCTCCAGGCACCCCTGTCCTCCACTATCATGCTCAGCCCACTCAGCTCGGTGCCCGCTGCGTCCACAATGCCATCCAGCCATCTCATCCTTGGCCGTCCCCTTTTTCTTTTGCCCTCCACCTTTCCCAGCATCAAGGCTTTCTCAAGTGAATCCTCTCTTCTCATTTGGTGTCCAAAGTACTTCATCTTCATCTTTACTATTTGACCTTCTAAGGAGCAGTCAGGACTGATTTCTTTCAAGATTGACTTATTTGTTGTCCTCGCTGTCCAGGGTACTCTCAAAACTCTCCTCCAACACTACATCTCAAAGGCGTCTATTCTTCTCCGCTCAGCTTTCCTAATGATCCAGCTCTCGCATCCATACATTACCACCGGGAATACCATTGCTTTGACTATACGGATTTTTGTTTGCAAGGTGATGTCTCTACTTTTCACTATGTTCCCCAGGTTTCTCATCGCTTGTCTCCCAAGAATCAGTCGCCTCTTTATTTCATGGCTGCAGTCACCATCTGCAGTGACCCTAGATCCCAAGAAAGTAAAATCCTTCACTGCTTCTACTTCTTCCCCGTCTACTTTCCAGGTGCTGATAGGGCCTGTTGCCATTATCTTGGTTTTCTTGATGTTAAGTCTCAGGCCAGCTTTTGCACTCTCCTCCTTTAATCCAATCAAGAGGTTCTTTAAATCTTCCTCACTTTCTGCCATTAGGGTGGTATTGTCTGCATATCTCAAATTGTTGATGTTTCTCCCAGCAATTTTTATCCCATATTGTGATTCCTCCATCCCTGCATTGCGCATTATGTGCTCTGTGTATAGGTTGAAAAGGTAGGGTGATAAAATGCAGCCTTGTCTTACTCCTTTTCCTATTCCAAACCATTCTGTCATTCCGTGTTCTGTCCTAACTGTTGCTTCTTGACTCTTGTACAGATTTCTCATGAGGCATATGAGGTGTTCTGGTATTCCCATTTCTTTAAGTACTTGCCACATTTTATTGTGGTCCATGCAGTCAAAGGCCTTGGTGTAGTCAATAAAGCAGAGTATACTTGTTTCTGATATTCTTTTGTTTTCTCCATGATCCACCATATATTAGCAATGTGGTCTCTAGTCCCCCTGCCTCTTCTGAAACCCGCCTGCACCTCTGGCAATTCTCTCTCCACGTGCTGCTGAAGTCTATCCTGTATTATCTTGAGCATCACCTTGCTAGCGTGTGGGATGAGCGCAATTGTTCGATAATTTGAACACTCTTTGGCACTACCCTTCTTTGGGATTGGAACGTATACTGATCTTTTCCAATCCTTTGGCCACTGTTTTGATTTCCAGATCTGCTGGCATATCGAATGCAGTAATTTGATTCCGTCATCTTTTAGAGCTTTGAAAAATTCAACTGGGATACCGTCATCTCCACTAGCTTTGTTGTTTGCAGTGCTTTTTAGGGCTTTCTGACTTCACTCTCTAGGATGTCTGGCTCAAGTTCAATGTTCTCCTCATTGTGATTATCAGTGGTGTTGTGGTCCTTTTTGTAAAGTTCCTCTGTGTATTCTTTCCATCTTTTCTTAATCTCTTCTGCATCAGCTAACTCCTTGCCGTCTTTGTCCCTTATCATGGTCATTTTTGCTTTGAATGTTCTCTTGATCTCCCCAATTTTTTTTAAAAGATCTCTAGTCCGGCCTTTTTTACTTTAATTTAAATTCAAATAATTTTTAGATGTCCCACAGAATTCAGTTAAGGAATAAATTGGAAGTCCCCAGAAGCTGATACTGTGGTAAATATGTTGGACCTATAGCCAATTGTTAGTCCCAGTTAAAAGAGACCTGTTGAGTCATTTGTTTAATGGTAGGTCAGTACTATGGTGAACCCTATAGATTTGGTGGTCTGATCTATTTGGAACTGTCGGTTGGATTCAGACTTCAGTCTTAAGGTGTTCTAACTGCAATTTTGTAATCTAACATGGTTTAGAAGTTATATTTAAGGGGTGGATGCTTCGAAAAGTGTTGCAAGTGAGAGCATGCCACATCCATCCAAGTGAGCAACTACTATTTTGCATTGTTTCTAGACTGCACCCTTATATTTGAGTTGGAAAGAGAAGGGAAATAGTTCACACTTTATTCAAATGCTGCTTCATGAGTTATCATTTGTTGTGGTGAAGGTCTTTCCTAACGTGCCTTAATTCTTTTGGTTGTGTTACTTGTTATGACACTATCTTGACAAAATATTGCTGTCTCACTCTCCTCATTATTTCATTTGTTTTCTAAGAGTTTTAGAAGCCAGCATAGCAGAAAACAAAGCAAGCCTGAAGAGGACACATCCAGAAATATGGAGTGACTCTCCAAATCCATATGATAGAAAACGTCAAGACAATTGTCCAGTAGGATTAAAAAATGTTGGCAACACATGCTGGTTCAGTGCAGTTATACAGGTACAGTAATAGATTCCCCCAATGTCTTTATTATTATAGAATCATGGTTTGTACAAGCATGTATATACAGAAAATCTTGAGTAAAGTTCCCTGTAAATACTAAGATCTTCCATGAACCCCTGGTCTCTTTTGTTTGACACCATTACATGTTTCTGCCCTTGCCATGATTAAAATGGTGGCTTTTTCAGTGTTGGACCCTAGTTTTTAGAACTGAGTCAGAAGGAGAGAAAGACGATGTTAATTCTTTGGGCTGGGCTTCTCATCTCTTAAAGCTAAATACTATCACTTGTTTTAGAGTATACTAGCAGAGGTTGCCCGGCATTGCCGGGCTGTTTTAAATTGTGTTGGAAGGTTAAATTGTGTTAATGTTTTTTAAAAATTGCTTAGTCTGTAATTTTAATTTTTAAAATGTTTATTTATGTAAAAAAAATTGGCTTGGCTGTTATTAACTGTGAACATAGTATGATATAATTTTTTAAAATTGTTTTATGTAAGCAAATAATGTTTTAGTTTTTTGGATTTTTTAAATTAATTGTACCATAGGTAATAATTTTAATAATGTAAAAGTAAATGTTTTTTTTTTACATTCAATGTTTTTAAAATGTGTTTAGATGTTTTGGGTTTTAATTTGAGTTAAAACTCAGCACAGGATTTTTAAAAGTTTCTATTGTATTTTATTGACATATGTTTGTGATTTGTGTTAAAGTGTGTTTTAGTGTAATTTTTTGACTTGTTTTTATTGGTGTGACCTTTTGTGTAAAATTGTGAATTTGTGTTATGATTTTGATTTGTTTTTACTCTTGTAGCCTTTTGTTTGGGGCTGTTGTGTGTTTTTGAATTGTTTTTACTATTGTGGCCAGCAGGTGGTGCTAGTAGGGGTTATTGTATTTTGACTGTTTTTTCTCTCCTGGCCTCTGGGTGGAACTTCTTCTGGTAAGTAGTCTCTTTCTTTATTCATTTCTTTTCCAGTCCTCGTGGAGGTAGGACATCTTTTGGTAAGTTTGCTTGTTTTCTTTCTTTGTGTGTGTGTGGGGTGTGTGTGTGTGTGTGTGTTGGAATTTGTATTTTTTTTTGTCTGTTTGTTTTGTTTTTGAAACCGCTTGGTTTCTTCTCTTTAAAAACGGAGGTTTTTTTAAGGAGGGGGTGGAATCAATCCACTCTCCCTGGTCTCCTGGGTCCAGAAGGGTTGGGGGGGAATACCCCTTTTGTTCCCACAAACCTCCAACCCTAGGGGAGCCAGCGGAGAGGGGGATCGCCACCCCCACCTACTGATATTAAAGGGGAAACTCCAGTCGGGACCTTCAGGCGCCGTTGGTGAGGGAAAGAAGGGCGGTTGGTGTTTGCATGGCTGTGAGGCAATGAGGTGTTTTTTTTTTATTATTTTTCAGGCACCGGCATGCAGGACTCGGGCTTGTAGTTATGGGTTTGTGATTTGTGGTTGTGGTGCGTTTTTCCCTGTGGCTTGATTTTGATTGGCCGCGGCGCGTTTCTCAATGTTCTTTGTGGTCGCGCCTCTCAGCCTGATTGGCTGTGGCATGGCGCGGCGCAAAGAACTTTGGGAAATGAAGTTGTTTCCCTTTTTTCGCATTTGTGGGGCTGTTGCCCCACTGCTGGTTTTCTCAATCCTTTGTTGACCTGCGGACCCAGTTCGGCCGTGTGCACGAATGGTGGGTGCGGGTCATTAGGGCGAGGCTTAGGAACCTATAGCAAGTTCCAACGGTTAACCTTGGTTTTATAGGTTAAGATTTGTGTTGTAGATGGTAAAGTAGAATGCTTTAGTTACCACATATTTCATTTTTATAGGTTGTTTCGATGGCATCTTTTAAAATAGATTTTAAAATTCCCTCCACCCTCTTAAGGCATTTTCTCTGTTGTAGTTAACTACTGTAGCTTAGTTGTCATTTTACTCATTCTGTGCCATGAATTGCTTGCGTTATTGGAGTCATTTGGGACTATTTTGTGGAAACTGGAAATACTTATCTTTCACCACTGCAGCATTCATTTGTTTATGTGATGCTACAACTGAGGTATCTCCTTGGTTGTAGATACTTGTGTGGTTGTATTTCTCGTATGACATCCTGTCCTTTTCCATTGTGCTATGCTATTAGATAAGGATGATTGATTAATTTTTCAAAGCCTTTCGTTCTCTGATGCTCACAAGAGATTTCAATTTCCAGTGCTCTGGTGTGTGTCATCAGGATTTAAAAACAAAATAGAATTCCAAGGGTTTAAAATACAGTTTAGTCTTGTGATCTCACATTAATTACAACAAATATGTAACTGCATGTTACATATTATATTATATTATATTATATTATATTATATTATATTATATTATATTATATTATATTATATTATATTATATTATATTATATGTCACATATGTAGAGGCATTATAGCTGCCGCCACCCACTTGGTGGATTGCAAAGAAGACTGAAGGAGAAAGATCACTCAAAAGCTTGCTAACATTTTATGTTTAATGCTGTAATTTTGTGGTAGTAGAAGTACAGGTTCTCGTGCCTGGTTTGTTTGGCAACCAGAATGGATTATATTGCAGCTAACTATTCTGGTTCACTTCATATAGGATAAATTTGGACATTACCTACTACAGTATTTATTTCACCACAGATTGATAGGCTCCTTATGTTGTGTCAACTGTGTGACAATATTTCATGCTTTCCCTAGGGGACTTTTGAAATCTGACACATTCTAATAGAGGCCAGCAACGTGCAGTGTCACCTTCACTAATCAGGACTGTGCTGTGAGAAATAGTATGAAGATAAAACAAAAAAAATCCAATTCTACTGTTACAAGTTTCTGTTTGAACGCTTGTCCTAATGGAAGCTTAGTTTTATTTGTATCTGCTTTTATGAATCATTTCCTTTGTTTTTTCACAACTTGGGACGTGAGCCAGAAGTTTATTTTTCTTCAGCCTGTAGGTTTTCATCTGCCAGGAAAGCAAAGTTCCTTTCAACATTCTGTTACACTATGTGGGAACCACAGTCTCTGTGTTGAAACAGTCTTTTATTAAAAGTTAGTTCTATCAGCTGAATCCATTTGTTAGTTGCAGTTAGAGTAGACCCATTGCATGAAAGACATATGTTAAGTGGACACCAATGTAAATTTATTTATTTATTTATTTATTGAATTTATAATGCCGCCCCCTCACCCGAGTGACTCCGGGCAGCTCACAACAGCATTAAAAACATAAAAATATCTATTTAAAAATCACATTAAAAACCCATCCACCACATCTGAAAGAGGGACAAATTATTAAACAATCCAACGGGCGGGGACCACACCTGCCTTGCCAGCCAGGTTTTAAGTTCCTTCCTAAAGGCTAGCAGTTCTGTTTGCAGCTATAATTCTGCCGGCAGGCGGTTCCATAGGGCCGGGGAGGACACAGAGAAGGCCCTCCTCCTTGTATGCTAGAGAGACGGGCCCCTCTAGCTGATGGCACATTTAGGGGCCCCCTCTGGTTGGACGGACAGACATTCTTGGGGAGACGCGGTCTCTTAGGTATCCTGGCTCACTACCATGTATTGAGGCATTATAGCTGCCGCCACCCATTTTTATTAAATGTTTCAAACAAATACAATACAATACAAAATAATTAGTACCTAAAAGTAATTAAAATACATAATTGTAAAGCAATAAAAAAGAAGTAAAGCAATAAAGAAAAAAGAAAAAAAACCTTTATAGATAAGTTCGCTTAATTATAATTTTACAATTATTCTTTAACACTCTCTTCCCATTAAAACATTCAATACTATTTTGAATAGAAAACAACAACAAAAAATTACACATAATATTACACCTAGTGCTTATTTACATTGCCCTGGAGGACTCAGAGTATCTCATTGTTTTACTTCCAAAAACCACTTTTTGGACAGGTCTATTTCTTTCAACTCCAATAAGGGAGTGATCCACAAAAGGCTTCCAAATGTTCCAAAATCTATTTTCTTTCAAGTTACCCCTTTTTACTTTAATCTCCCAAGTCAGTTTATCATTCAAAGCTAGATTCCACATTTCTTTATACCATTCTTCAGTTTGTATAATTACATCATTTTTCCAATTTCTAGCAATACATTGTCGCCCCGTTGTAAGCATTATTTCTAATAACTCCTTCTCCGCCTTATTAAAATTAAAACCTTCCACATCTGTTAACATAGTGGTACTCGGCCCCAGCTTGATTATCTTTCCCAATATTTCACCAATCTCCTTTGCAATTCTTTTCCAGAAATCCTTTACCCCAATACAGCCCCACCACATATGCTAATATGTTCCAATTGTATCTTTGCATCTCCAACACATTTTATCTTTCTTATTATCCATTTGATGTAACCTCATTGGAGTCAAGTACCACCTCCATAACATTTTATAATTATGCTCTTTTATTCTAACCGACATAGTTCTCATTATCCTCTTTTTCCATTTATTTCTCCATATATATCATTTTCTATCTTTATATTCAAATCCTATTCCCACTTTAATTTCAAATCCTCCTGTGGATCACCCACCTTATTTTAATAATGCATGTAATTTGCTGACTAATCCCTTAATATTTTTATCTCCCTTTCTAATTTTTAACATCAAAACCTCAAAATCCATCTTTTCTCTTTCCAAATCATAATCTCTCATATGTTTACTATTCCAATTATTAATCTTCGTTATCTGAAACCAATTCATTTTTAATTGCTCAAACAAATTCGTCCTAGTAACCACATCCCTACAGATCCGAAACCAGTCTCTCAACAGGAAAATTTCATTCTTATGCAATACTTCTACTTCATTATCAATCCTAATTGGAAAGTTCGCCACGTCTGAGAGTTCCAAAATTGGAGAGATACTCGGGACCAGATACTTTTTTACTTTCTTCCATACACTCATTAATCCTTTCATCATAATATTTTTAGTAACCACCTTTCCCAAATTATATCCTAAAAAGACCATTTTGCCTATATGCTTGTAATCCTTCATCTCAATTTCCTCCCAAATCACTTTTTCCTTTGCCAAGATCTTCACAACATTCTTAATTTGAAATGCTCAATAATATGCTACTAGATTCGGCATTCCCAAACCACCTTCCTTCTGAGGTAAATACCATAATCCTTTTGGTAACCTAGACTTCTTTCCCCTGTTACAGAAATCATTAATCAATTTTTTAAATTCCTTAATTTCCTTATCCTTCAGCTGGATTGCTAATGCTTCAAACAAGAAATTAATTTGAGGTAACAACGTCATTTTGCTATGCATTCCTCCCAAACCATGACAGTTTCAGCTTTTGATAGCTATGTATTCTAGATTTAATTTCAGTTTTCAAACTGAAACCATGTAGGGCTTTAAAGGTCATAACTAGCACCTTGAATTGCACTTGGAGGCGAACTGGTAACCAGTGCAGCTCCCGGAGTTGTGGGGAGGCATGGGCATAGCGCCTGCACCCCATCACTACCCAGGCCGCCGCATTCCGGACCAGCTGCAGCCTCCGAATGGTTGCCAAGGGCAGCCCCATGTAGAGCGCATTACAGTAATCTAGTCTGGAGGTGACCAGATCATGTGTGGCCATGAACAAGGAGTCCCAGGCCAGGAACGGGCGCAACTGGTGAATTACACAAAATTGTGCAAAAGCCCTCCTGGCCCTGACTGCCACCTGCTCTTCGAGCATTAGATTGAGTAGGTCTGCTTTAGTTGGAACCTGCTGTGCATCTACCACCTTTAGCCATCAGTAGCTATGCTCTTTTAATTCAAGGAGTATCAACAAATATCAGGGGGACATGAAAGGTAACTAAGGCATTTTGCATGTAATAAAAGGAAGTTGAAATATGCTTGTAAAAATCACTAAGTTACTTTATATGCTGCTCAAAAAATATAAAGGGAACACCTAAACAACACAATGTAACCCCAAGTCAATCACACTTCTGTGAAATCAAACTGTCCACCCTGGTAGCAACACCGATTGACATTCAATTCCACATGCTATTGTGCAAATGGAAGAGACAACAGGTGGACATCAGAGGCAATTTGCAAGGTATCCCCAATAAAGGTGTGGATCAGCAGGAGGTGACCACAGACCACTTCTCAGTTCCTTTGCTTTCTGGCTGATGGTTTGGTCACTGTTGAATGCTGGCGGTGCCTTCACTCTAGTGGTAGCATGAGACGGAGCCTACAACCCACACAAGTGCTCAGGTAGTGTAGCTCACCCAGGCATTGTAGGGAGGTCATACAGGCACATCAGTGCGAGCTGTGGCACGAAGGTTTGCTGTGTCTGCCAGAGTAGTGTCCAGAGCATGGAGGCGCTACCAAGAGACAGGCCAGTACACCAGGAGACATGGAGGAGGCCATAGGAGGGCAACAACCCAGCAGCAGGACCGCTACCTCCACCTTTGTGCAAGGAGGAAAAGGTGGAGCACTCCCAGAGACCTGCAAAATGACCTCCAACGGGCCACCAATGTGCATGTGTCTGCTCAAACGGTCAGGAACAGACTCCATGAGGGTGGTTTGAGGTCCCGAAGACCACAGGTGGGGGTTGTGCTCACAGCACAACACCGTGCAAAACGATTGGCATTTGCCAGACAACACCAAGATGTGCAGGTTCGCCACTGGTGCCCTGTGCTGTTCACAGATGAAAGCAGGTTCACACTGAGCACATGTGACAGACGTGTCAGGGTCTGGAGATGCCGTGGAGAACATTATGCTGCCTGCAACATTCTCCAGCATGACCTGTTTGGAGGTGGGTCAGTAATGGTGTGGTGTGGCATTTCCCTGGAGGGCCACACAGCCCTCCATGTGCTTTCCGGAGGTAGCCTGACTGCCATTAGGTACCGAGATGAGATCCTCAGATCCCTTGTGAGATCATATGCTGGTGTGGTTGGCCCTGGGTTCCTCCTAATGCACAACAATGCTAGACCTCATGTGGCTGGAGTGTGTTAGCAGTTCCTGCAAGATGAAGGCATTGATGCTATGGACTGGCCCGCCCGTTCCTCAGACCTGAATCTGATTGAGCACATCTGGGACATCATGTCTCGCTCCATCCACCGATGCCATGTTGCACCACAGACTGTCCAGGAGATGGGGTTTGCTTTAGTCCAAGTGTGGGAGGAGATCCCTCAGGAGACCATCCACCACCTCATCAGGAGCATGCCCAGGCATTGTAGGGAGGTCATACAGGCACATGGAGGCCACACACACTACTGAGCCTCATTTTGACTTGATTTAAGGGCATCACATCAAAGTTGGATCAGCCTTTTCTTCCACTGTCACTGTGAGTGTAACTCCAAATCCAGACCACCATGGGTTGATGAATTTGATTCCCATCATTAAGTTTTGTGTGATTTTGTTGTCAGCACATCCGACTACAGTATGTGAACAATAATAGGAATACAGTATTTCAGTCATTCAGATCGTGGGATGCCTTATTTTTATGTTCCCTTTATTTTTTTGAGCAGTATATATTCTTTTTATTAATTTCATATACAGCTTAGCTTGCCATATGTTAATTTTCCACTGATCCTGTTGGCTTTATCTAAATGGATCATCCACACATTTTACTTGAAGGCATTTCTGTTGACAAGGGCTAGATTCCTGAATTCATGTTGAATAAAGATTGTTTTTGAACAAATGGTGTGGGCAGTCTATTTGGATAAACATTTCATGCATATGTATAGTAATTGACTTGGCAGTGATTTTATAAATCCAAAATGTTTGATGCTTCCCATCTTGTTTATGTATCATTGCATCCAGACAGCTTCTAAAAAAACTAAACAGGCAGAGCAGAAACATAAGCAGCACATGTTTTTTCTTTCTCTAAGTAGGCTTTCCTCACCTTCAGATTCAGGAGTTATGTGGCCTAAAATAGCTCATTTAGGATGTAAGCCCTATTACTGACACATCTATGAGTCTTGGTACCATTGCCTCTTGTTTATTTTTTAAAGGTTTGCAGCCCTTTGCACCATTAACCTGAGATTTAATGGAACTTGTGTCTGGCTAAACACTGGAAGATTAAATGTGGCTCTAACTAAAAATGTGGATAATTTTCATCTCACAGCTCTTGAAATTAGTATGTTGCTAGGAAGCTGCTGTTTCTTGGTTTTTTTATGTATGACTGGTTGCCATGTTACTTGATGTCACTATAAACCTAATTGGCAGAGTGCTAAACCAGACAGGTGAGACAATTTGATATTTTTTTTCTGCAGTTTCTTCTTTAAGGCTGACGTCTTCAGACCATATGGTCCCATGCATTCATTTCATACACTTTTGTAATATATTAGAACTGCAGATTGATCAGAGTGGCACGTAAATCTCTACCTGGCCTATAAGTCCCTACTCATCTTCTCTGTGGGCACACACCTCTGCCCAGCAGTCCAGTGGGAGCACTTCTTCACCCTCCCAGCACAGAGTTCACTGCCCCCTGCCAGCAGTCCAATGGGAGTATTTCCTTCCTCCCCCAGCAGAGCCCTGCACTCTTTGTGGCCAGGTAGGGACTTACGGGCCACCCTGTATACTGTATATATTACATATACAGTAGAACCCTGGATAACACTAAAACTTGGTTCCACTTGTCTTAGCATTATTTGATTTTTAACATTATGCGATACATGCATCGCATAATGTTAAAACTTCATAGAGATACATTGTAGCTGACACAGGCTTCAGCGAACATTATGCGATACATCCCATAGGATTTCAATGTTATGCGATGCACTTTTTTTCCTTTTCAGATTGCTTAATGTTATGCGGTTTTAGCGTTATCTGGTGCAAATGTTATCCGAGGTATTACTGTATGTGACAATGCATAATATTGAGAAATTTGTATATAAGGAGTAATTTATTTATTTAGATTTATATACCACTCCAATCAATAGACTCTGGGCGGTGTACACAGTCCAGCGGACACCTTACTGGTTGCTCAGCAAAACTTAAAAACAATATAAAAACAGTTAAAAGCCCCTCAATAATACCAATTACGGGGGGGGGGGGACACCTCAGATTAGCCAGAAAGGAGAATTTCATACGTTCCATGTTGTTCAAGAGAACCTGGTAAACACACACATAACAGTGAATTCCCGCTTTACAGAATTAATCAGTTCTGCAGGTTTTTCCATATAGCAATTTTTTCTTAAAGCAAACCATGGTTTCCCATAGGAATGGATTGAAAACCAAAAAAACTTGGACCTTAGAAAAAAGTTTTTTAAAAATGATTTTTCTCTCCTCAAAACCTTTTCTAAAATAGTGAAAGCACAGCAAAAAATTCCAAAGTGCACTTTAGAAAAAGTTTTGAAAATAAAAAAGACATTAATTTGGCTTTTTAGTGAATTCCGGAACTGTTTTTTTTTTTGGTTTGCAATGCATATTCAGCACATTTCTGACAGCATCATCTAATGACCAGATATAAAATTTTGTGCAAATAGAATGGGGCAACTTTAGAATTTTGACTGTTGCTACAAGAAAATAACTACTTTAGATTTTTGAGTTTCTACAAGAAAATAACTTCAGAAAGTCTAAAGATTTACTGCTTCAGTTCTTCTGTTGTGAATTATGATGGTCTCATATCAGGCAGTGATTTTTTTGACTTTTAAAGGCTTTCCATTGCCAGTCCTGAGACATCTAAATGCTTCTACAGTACATGGTAAAAGGGAGCTTTAGGGCACCTCAGAACTTAAAATGAGGGAATGGGAAACTTTCAGTTCATTATACAGAGTAACTTTACACCAACAAGATTTTGCTTATATAGTGGTACCTTGCTTAAAGAGCATAATGCGTTCCACGGGATTGCTCTTTAAGCGAGTTTGCTCTTTAAGCGAAACACCATTGTAAGTGACCAATTGTGAACTGGCGGGGGGCGGGGGATTGTGAACCCTGATTTAGTTGTTAAGCAAGTTTTGGCTTGGTTTTAGTTGTTAAGCGAGGCGACCATTCAGAGAAAATTCTGCTCTTTAAGCGAGTTAGTCTTTAATCGAGGTGCTCTTTATGCGAGGTTTTACTGTATAATTAGTCACTCAAGATGTAAGTGTGTACTACAAATACCCTACATTCTGAAATCTCAGTTTTTCAAACCAAAATAAAAAGCTGCAGCCCATAATCCATTGTTGTATTTCTACTGTATTTTCCTGCCATTTTAAATGGTATTTATAAGCATGTTCACATTTTTGCAGTTTTTAACTTTTAGAAGAGAAAAAAAAAATCTTCCTTGTTTTTTCTCCCCTAGTCTTTATTTAATCTGCTGGAATTCCGAAGGCTAGTCCTGAATTACAGTCCCCCTGCAGGTGCTCAGGATCTGCCCCGAAACCAAAAGGTATAACAATAATGTAATTGTCAGTGGATCATGCTTCTTCTAATATTTAATGGCATTTTGCCGCAGTTTTGGAACATCCAAATAAGTTGTTGGAAGTAGGAAACTCCTTGGGATTTGGCAGATCTGTGAAATAAGATAAAGATCTCAATCTCCCGTTCTGTTTCTCAATAACCCTAATATAAAGTATTAGCAGAAAAATACATGTGTAGGTCCCTAAGGTTGGGGAATTTATGCTGAGATCCTGATAGTAGTGAAAACTTGTGCTGACTTCATGATGTAGCTAGGAATTTTTATCCATTTTAAAACAGATGAGGTAGAAATATCTAGTTTTGTTTCCTTGTTACATGCAGGATACAGTTCTATAATTAGTACAGCTGCTGTGATAGTCACTTCTGCTGGAGACCACAACTCCAGCTAGATTAGATCCATTGAGTCAGGAAAATTTATATAAGTGTTGACTCACCATTCAGCAAGTGAGTCAAGGGTAGTTCTTTAGCGTAACAGTTGGATTCATATCTTAAGTTATTTTAGAGAAAGAAGTATACAGTGGAACCCTGGACAATGATAAAACTTGGTTCCACAAGTCGTGTCATTGTCCGGTTTTTGTCGTCCGGGAGGCAGAAAAACGCTCACCCTCCGGAGGGAGAACCGGCCTAGCACGTCACCACGGAATTCCCCCACCCACCCATTTTGGCTTCTCTGCCCCCTCTGGGAGGCTCAAGGGACCGTATCTGTGTTGTTTCCATCACCCCGCAACCCTTCCGGGCGGTGCTGCAAGGAAAAACCTCCAGCTGACGGAGTTTTGCCCGGTGTTTTGACTTGCAGCAACGTGGATAGGGTCCCTGGAGCCTAACAGAGGCACGCGCGGTGGCGAAGAAGCCGAAATGGGTGAAAAAAAATCCGCCACCATGGAATTTTTTTCACCCATTTTGGCTTCTCTGCTGCCTCTCCAGAACCCTATCTGCGTTGTTTCCAACACCCTGTGACACATACACACACACATACCGGCGATGCTGCAAGCTAAAATGCCGGGCAAAACTCCTTCGTCAGCTGGAGGTTTTTGGTAGAGGTGGCAGAGAAGCTGAAATGGGTGGGAAAAAAATTCTGTGGTGCCTCCAAGTCAACAACTGCAGCCGACGATGGAGTTTCCCCCGGTTTTTTTGGCTTGGAGAAGCACGGGGGGGACTCGGGGGAGGTCAGGAACAGCCTGGCTTGCCCCCCCCGGAGCCTAACAGAGGCATCCAGGCTGCCTCTGCCCACCCCCACAAAAAGGATGATGTGGTCTCCTATCTGTTCATGCTGGTTGGAAACGAAAAAAATCATCATCTTCGGGTCCTGGCTCTCTGCCTACCCAGGAGTTCTGGGAGGACGTATTCTGCGCTGTTCCCGCCTTCCTAGCAACTCCCAGCCCGCTCAACAGCTGAGAAAAGTTGCAGCCGCCATCTTATTTCATAGAACAAGATGGCGGCCGCAACTTTTCTCAGCTGTTGGTCGGGCCAGGGAGGTGCTAGGAAGGCAGAAACAGTGCGGGATAGGTCCTCCCCGCCTCCCAGACACTCCTGAGTAAGCGGAGAGCCAAACACAGGGACCTGAAGATGGCATTTTTTTGTCTCCAACCAGCATGAACAGGTAGGAGACCAAACACGATCTCCTGGATAATGACGTAAGTGTCATTGTCTGAAAATGGCATTGTCTGAAGACGTCGTTGTCCGGGGTTCCACTGTAATAGAAAGGTGTTTTAGTGACTTCCATCTGCTGCAATAATGTAGAAGGTTCAACTCAATAGCAATAAAAAGAGAACTAATTACATTATTGTGCTTATTTCAACTACAGGGAAATAGAAATTTGCCTTTTATGCGTGAACTAAGATATCTGTTTGCACTTCTTGTTGGCTCTAAAAGAAAGTATGTCGATCCATCAAGAGCTGTGGAAATTCTTAAAGATGCATTCAAATCAAATGACTCTCAACAGGTAATGTTAATATGTTTCATCTTATATTGAGTAGAAGTAATAGAAATTAGGTAAAGGTAGAGTCGTATCCGACTCTAGGGTTCAGTGCTCATCTCTGTTTCAAAGCTGCTATAGTTGGACAAATGATGAAAACAAGAACTTACAATTGTTACTTGCATTAGTCCACTGAAGTACCATGTAGACCAAATTTACCAATGTGATAAGATGGAATGATCTTTAAAATTACATATGCTTGCAGGACTTCACACACATTTCCTAAAAAAAATAAAAAAAATAAAATTGTAAAATTGTGTTCACATACGCCGCTCACCCAAGAGCTTCCTGAGAAGGGCGGGCGGGGGCAATCCACCTGAGAGACGCTCCTGCTTAACTCTCAGGATTTGCCTGAACCGTGCCATTCAGCTCATCCCAGACCCAGGGTGGGAAGTGAAACCTGAGTTTCAAAATTCCCTTGGTAGCTACACACACTCTGGTCATCTTTTTGTTGTTTTATAAAAAGGTAAAAAGCTTTTCAGAAAAAAAAGCTCAACATATTCAAAAAGACATTTAGGCAAAATTAGAACAGCATGAAGTTTTCAGAAGAAAACAAGAAACCTTTCTCAAGCCCTGAGGCTTCTAGGCAAAGCATTTCTAACCCACAGTTAGACAGAACCATTTTAGCTTGCAATCCTAAGCATTTTATTTTATTGTTTCCAACTCAGGCTGATAGCCAATCAGATACTAGTCCCAACCAGAAACATGTTATGGAAATTAGGGGCTTCCTCCCAGGCTAGCTAACACACCTCCATTCCCAGGCTCCTCTCCCATAGTTCTTCCCATGACTCTTACAACAAATTACTACTAAAGACAAATGTATCATAATTATATGTTCTTGAATTGTCATGAAGCAGGCATATGATGGCAATGGGCCATAGGCTCAGGTCTTTCACAAGGAGAGAACTTAACTTATCTTTAAGGTTTAACCACTTTTAAGTCAGCATTTTGCAACTTCTCAGATAGCTTAGAATCATCATATACAATAGAACCCCACATAACGATAAAACTCAGTTCCACGTAGCTCTTTGCTATGCGGTTTTTTCCCGTTATACAGTTCCCTATGGGAGATACCCCGCATAACGGAAAAAGTTCGTTAACCGGGGTTCCCATTGAGTGGATGATATACCCTGGTTACCAAAAACACCGCATAACGAACAATATTTTTCATTATGCAGGGTATTGCCCTTGCATAACGAATACTTCGTTAACGAATACTTCGTTATGCAAACTTTTCGCTATGCGATGCGTTCGTTATGCGAGGTACCTCTGTACTTTGATTAACTCTAGAAGAAATATTTTTGGGTGATCGCACCATTGTGAATACTAAATAAAACAAGTATTTAAAAGGAGTATGTCATAGTAGGAGGTTTAGAGAAACAGCATTGCATCTCATATCATGCTTTTAGAAAAATATATCTGAACATCATTGGTCCACAAATATGGATAAAACATTTTGTCATTATGGCTAAACTCCAGTCTGCTTCCTGATTTCATGCATGATCTCATGCCTAATTTCATGCATGATTTTTTTCAAGATTGTTGTGTTTTCATATGCAATAATATTGAACAAGGGAGGATTGTTTTTATTCCTTAAAGAGATAACTAGCAAATTGTCAAATATAATACTTTTGAAAACCAAGAGTAGATCTGTTTACAGCTCTGAATTTACTGGTAAGGAACAGTGTATGAATTCAGTAAATTGATATAATTTCTGAGGAAAACTTTGTTGTTTCTGTGACTCACGTATGAATTTTGTGCCAGTCCAGGTTTGTGTATGGAACCCTCTAAAGTTGGGTAGCTTTGGTGAGACACCCTGCTCTTATACCTTTGTTTCAGCAAAAACCTACTACTGGGAGCTTCGCCATTGATTGTTTTACTAGCAGTTTCCTCACCTTGGTAGTCACCCATGTCTGTGAGTCACAGAGACCACATTGCTTATCTGTGACTGTAGTTCTTCAAGTGGATATCTGTGAACTCATGTAACCTACTCTCCACCCTCCTCAATGTTTCACTGCTCTATTTTTGCAGTGGACTTGGACCTGAGGGGTTTTCTCTGAGGAAGACTTAGGCATGCACATTAGAGATGTGGATGCAGGTTTCCCACCTAAAGCTATTGAACTCTAGAATGTTCTGGATGCAGCTCTGTGCAGTCACAATACCCATAGACATGAGTTGACAGATGACCACTTGAAGAATTCTAGTTACAGGTAAGCACCTTTGTTTTTTATTTTGAACCAATTCCCTGGTTACTGACACAGCTGTTATATTTGGTCCTGGAGCTCATAAATCCTGACTACAGTACTTTTTAAGATGTTATTCTTTTCTTGCCCATGACACAGTCGTTCGGAGTTCATTCAGGATTCAAAAGACAAGGATTCTATCTAAAATTATTATTTGGAGATTAGATAATTAGATTTTCTTTATTTCCAGAGGGAAAGGGACAGTTTGCTTGTTTCTCCTTGGAACCTTTTGATTAGATCTGTAACCTATTTTTATGGATTGAACTGAATGTTTTTTTCTTCAATAAAGAAACTTTGAAGCCTCGTTATTGGATGGGGTCATAAAAGACCTTAGCCACATTTCACACTACCTTATATTAATTACTGTCCCTTATTTCAGTGAATTGCTAAGGGAAGCAATTCATCTGTTTCTTGCTTTAATATAGCAAGGGTGTCTGCCTAGTTGGAGGCAGGTATGTTCAATCAGCTTAGCATAGTCTAGACCTCAACAGGAGTATTTGAAGTGCCAGAATACCTGAGTTAATGGGCAGGTGGGAGAGCAAAGGCTAGAGGAGCAGACTATTTGCAAAGTCTAATATAGGCTGTCGGGATCCTCTCACTCACAAGTAGCACCTCTGCCTTCTCTTAATGGGCTCCCACCTGATAGTGCCTGCTCTGTTGGCTAAACAGTCCAGACTTTTTAAGCTTGCCTTCTCATTCCTGATCTGAATCTAGGTGGTAAGCAAGGTAGCGCATAGGAAATCAAACACTCCAGGCATCTTTCAGTATTTTAAAAGTATATTGTAATCAGAGTAAGTTACAGAAGAAAATTCATCAAAAGTTCAGAAAGCATATAAAAATAAAGAAAGTTGCTTTGGCTAAAGCAACTACATGTTTGCAGATCACCTTTAGCTCAAAAGCATTGGATTAAGAGAGCTTCTTGGCCCCCACCTTCTAGGTTTTACCTCCTCCTTCAGGGTCCACCTCCTTGCCATTCCAGCCAATGATCATACAGCATGACATGTCCATTACACATTAGGCTCCACCTCTTCCAGCCCACGGGGTCAGCATGCTTATACATTCCAATCCTTCTGGTATGCTCTAAAAGGTACTCCCACAGATTGAAACCTCCATCTTGGATGAGTCTAAAACCAGGGCATAAATTCTGCCCTGACACAGACTACTCAAATAACGCTATAGTTAGAGAGGATTTTTTCTCTTCTTCCTGCCCAGTCACTTAAATCAAAGAGGACGGGGTTACTTCAAGGTAAAGGTTGCCCTTGGTCAAAAGCCAGTCGTATCCAACTTTAGGGTTCAGTGCTCTTCTTTGTTTACAGCCAAAGAGCCAGCACTGTCTGCTTCTTCAGACATTTCCATGGACACGTGGCAGCCATGCCTCGACACCGGAGTGCACGGAATGCTGTTTACCTTCCCAACAAAGTAGCTATTTATCTACTTGCAATTTCTTGCTTTCAGACTGCTAGGTTGGCAGGAGCTGGGGTTGACTCTTTCTGTCAAGCAGTACTCGGGTCTCGAATGGCTGACCTGCCAACCTTCTAGTCAGGTTCAGCATCTTAACCACTTGAGCCACTGCAGTCCCTTTGAGCCACCTGTTAAATCTGAGTTGAAGAAGAATGAGGGCTATAGATCATTATGTGGCAATTCAAACTATCATGGGTTATAAATGCCTGGAACCTTTTGTTGTGAAAGATAGGTTTTTATGGCCCTGTTCATTGCTGTTGGGGTATACTTTATCTCCATAATCAATGGAGATAATTTCAGGGACCAGACAAGACTTACAGTGAAGGATTATTTCTGTTTTGAATTATTTTACTAGTTGAAGTGTTGATTTATTGTATAATTGTGGAATTGGATCAGAATATGTTTCAATATCATACATTAGCATGCCTTGCAATTGTCACTAAAATCCCAGCTGTATTTAGCTACTTTTGAAAAGTTATATGACAAGAGAAAACACCAGCTCTTGACAGTCAAAATACCTTTAGAAAGAGAGGTATATAAATTATTTGGACTAGATCCTGACATTTTCTCTTCATCCAGCTTTGTGGTGCACGGGACTTAGTGCAATATTAATGCATTGTCATTAGAAGATGACGGCTGGCTTGTCAGCTGTACTCCATCTGTTGTGTTGAGTGGACATGGCATTCTGTTAGGTTTTGATCCTAGTTATGGGCACCAAAGCTGTAATGTGCTACTATTGCTCTTACGTTCTAGCCATGTACTTAATTGCAAGTCAAGCTGCTTAAAGGATTATATTGAAATGATACATTTAGGAAAAAGGAAGTTCACCTGTCTTTGGAAATAACATGTACAACTTCAAACAGTCATAAGCTGTCAGTGCAATTATTTTATTACTGTTTTGCTTAGATGACAGATCGTAGTTTGCTTGCAAGCCACACACAACATTATTTCAAGCCACAAACATTTTGCAGTGATGGCTAGACCTTAAAAGGAATGTAGGAGATCACACCCTTTATAATCTCACTATGTTAGTCATAGTAGAACCACCTGAAATTCAATCTTAGTGGCTCCCCCATGATGAAAAGAATCCTAAAGGAGCCTTGGCGCTTTTGGAAGTAGGGCCAATCATAAATTTTTAATCATCAGCATTATGTAGCGTAACTTCTGGAAACAGGATTTCAGCCTGTGTAGGCTAGGTGCTTACGTGTGCATACAGTGTTTTTCATTGCTTTATGTGAGCATAAATATGTTCTTTCCCAACAGCAAGATGTCAGTGAATTTACACATAAGTTATTAGATTGGTTAGAAGATGCCTTCCAAATAAAAGCTGAAGAGGAACAGTAAGTCATCATTTTATAAAATTATGTTTCTTGATTTCCTGTATGATATCTCATCTATTTGACATGGTGGGGATTTTAATCTCATCTTAAACCTTAAAACCACACAATCCCTTCATAACAAAATAATAAAGGAAGATGAACAAGTGGGTCATAGAACAAATCAAACCTGAATTATCTCTGGAGGCAAAAATGATGAAGCTGAGGTTGTCTTAGTTTGAGCACATCACAAGAAAGCAAGAATCTCAGTTGTTGTTCAGAATCTCTAGAAAAGACAATAATGTTGGGAAAGGTTGAAGGCAATAGGAAAGAGGGAATACTAAACATGTGATGGACTAAATCTATGTAGGAGCCATGGGGTTGTATTTGCAAAAGCTGAGCAGATTTGTCGAGAACAGGACATTTCGGAGACATCTCATTTATAGGGTCACCATGAGTTGAAGGTGACTTGATGAAATATAACAGTGATGGCACACCTTTGCACTCCAGCTGTTCTTGAACTTCAATTCCCAGAAGCCCTGATCAGCAGGTGTACTGACTTGTGCTTTTTGGGATTGAAGTCCAAGAACAGCTGGAGTGGCAAGGTTTGCCATCATGGACATATAACAACAACAGACAAGATTGGAATTAGCTGTGTTGAATATAATAGTTATAAAAGGTGTGAAAAGAACATTTTCTTAGAGGCAAACATTTTCTTGTTTCTAGGCTTTTTTATTTATATGTTCAAAACATTATCTTTTTAGGGCTGGAGAAAAGCCAAAGAACCCGATGGTAGAGCTGTTCTATGGGCGGTTTCTAGCTGTTGGAGTTCTTGAAGGTATTGCTCTTGAGTGGCAACATTCTTATAACCATGTCCTTTTCTTTCCTCAGAATTTTAATGATGAGTAAAAATAGTGTGTAAGGTAATGGTAAAGGTTTCCCTTGCTCAAAAGCCAGTCGTATCTGACTCTAGGGTGCAGTACTCATCTCTGTTTCAAAGCCGAAGAGCCAGCGCTGTCTGCTTCTGCAGACGTTTCCGTGGTCATATTGGCAGGCATGACTAGACACCGGAGCGCACAGAACGCTGTTTACCTTCCCACCAAAGTGGTCCCTATTGATCTACTTGCAATTTCTTGCTTTCGAACTGCTAGGTTGGCAGGAGCTGGGACAAAAACGGGAGCTCATTCCATCCTGCAGTACTCAGCAATCGAACTGCTGACCTTCCGCCTCCCAGTCAGCGTCTTAGCCACTTGAGCCACTCAAGTACACACTCAAAGTAGTGTGTACAAACTTTAAAAAAAAATGTGTGTTCAGAGCAAGAATAAACTGAAAATAATCTATGGCAAAATGTTCTTCATACTCCAACAACCTTGTTTAATATCATATGTTTTAAACAAAAGGCTTAAAATGCTATAAACATCCTGAAAGTTTTTTTCAAAAATTGTACAATAGATAGTGAAAGAGGAATCTTTCTATGCATCTGTTTGTCCAGCATGAGGCCTCAGTTTATTGTTTAGTAGCTCTGGTTACACATACTCATTATACATGCACAAAATTGCCCTTCCCACTTGGGAGTCATGTGCCTAAGAAGCTCTCTACATTTTTTACTGCATTGCCAAGGTAAATATTTCATGGATTTGTCTTATACTGAGGTCATTAATGTTTCTTGGACAAGTATTAACTGCTCTGGCAGCAGCATCCCAAAAGCTCAGACATGAGGTTTTCTCTGCTTTGTTGGGACTTCTTTAACTAAAGCTAGTAAGGACTGAACCTGTACTTCTAGAAACTTACAATGCCTCCTTCCACCAAATGTTACCAAAGAGGATTACAGCTAAAACTCATTTTGCTAAGGAAGAAGGTGCATTTCACCATTTTCTTACAGCTCACTTCTCTGACATAGACTGAAATTTTGTTGCTTATTATAGCAAATCACCCTAGAGCAAGCCCACAGTATGTGAGGATTTGGTGAATCTACTTTTCTATAAGTTCCATTGATTCAAATGGGGTCACTCTAGTTGTGACGTAGCTTCAGTATAGTACAGTTAAAGTAGTCTCATAGATGGAGTCCATTCACTTAACCTCCATTGATTCAGTGCGATTTACCACATTAAACAGTATTTTGATTGTCGTTTTGTTTGGCAGGTCAGTTAGATTCTGTTTAACTTTCCTGTTTAAATCATGATTATAGTTAGTAACCTGCTATAAAATCAAATTGCATTTCCATAGTGTGCGTAAATGGTGGTCATTGTTTACTTCTGGCTTCTTAATACCCCCCTCTTCTGATAAGGGAAGAAATTTGAAAATGCAGAGATGTTTGGCCAATACCCGCTTCAGGTTAACGGCTTCAAAGATCTGCATGAATGCCTAGAAGCTGCTATGATTGAAGGGGAAATTGAATCCTTACACTCAGAAAATTCTGGGAAGTCTGGCCAGGAGGTGAGTGATATACTTAGATTTCTGGGGACATCATGATGCTAACTGGGTTTAAATATAGATGACACAAACATGAAACATTTTGACAGGTCATTTGTTTACTCTGATAAGCCTTGTCTGTCACTTCAGTCAAAAGAAAGAAAATAGTTTATTAAGATATATTTTGATGACCACCTGACTGAAAAATATTTAGACAACATGGTTCAGCAAGACAGGGGTCTTTTTCTTTATTAAAAATTGTATCTAGTAGAGATTGAAAAGGGGTTTTCCCCCTTTGTTTTTCTCATGTTCAAGCAGTGATGAAATACAAACACCAATGTTCCTAAGGGGAAGAAAATATTGGGAGGGGCCAAGAAGTAACAAATTACAAGAGGCTTAGCTAGGTTTATATGGAGAGGTGGTGGGAATGACACTGTAATGAAGCTATATGTCAGCTGTAATACAACATCACCCAAATGATCAAAGTTAAATTATTGGTAAAGTGAGTGTCATGTCTAGATAAAGATACTCATCTAAAATGTGAACAATTCAAGTTTGGTGGGATTTTGCTATCAGATTTAAAGTCATTGCTTCAGAGTAACAGAAAGTACAGTAATGAAAAAATAATAAGCAGCAAATAAACGATGTAATTACTTTTCCAGTACAATGAGCAATGATCATAGGGTACTTTACAAATACTGGGCAGAATGCTATCAGGTATGCCACCATACCTCCATTAGTATAAATCTCATACAGTATGTGTATTGATACAAGTTAAAAAGTGAGCTAGTTATTTTCTGTTGCATTCTAGTCACGTGACTTAAGTATTCTACAGCAAATATCTATGCTGATTTTTAAACTTGCATCAATTTTCATGTGAAATATATGCTGATGGATTTATGCATTGGTTTTTTCCCAACTAGATTCAGAATAAACTACTTTTAGAAATAACTTCCTAGGTTTTTGGTTAGCCAGCACTTTTGACTCTTCAAATTATACATTTAATGTTTCTTACATTTCATACTTCAGTATTAGACAGTTGAGCTTCATTTTTTCAAGTGTCATCTTTATATTTACTACTAGCAGAGGTTGCCCAGTGTTGCCGGGCTGTTTTAAATGGTGTTGGATGGTTTTTGTTGTATGTGTATTTAAATGATATATGTTATTTTTTTAAAATATTTTTTTTATATACGTAGGTAGTTTTTTAAACTGTTATCATTTTTTTTTTAAAAAAAGAGGAAAGGTTGCTATAATTTTATTCAATGATGGCATTTTTAAAAATAATGTGTTACTATGTGATTTTTTGTTAATTGGTGTACCTTGGATAAGAATTTTTTTAAAAATGTGTAAGTGTATGTTTTTTTAAAATGTGTAAGTGTATGCGCAATGCAGGGATGGAGGAATCACAATATGGGATCAAAATTGCTGGGAGAAACATCAACAATCTGAGATATGCAGACGACACCACCTTAATGGCAGAAAGTGAGGAAGACCTAAAGAATCTCTTGATCGGTTTGAAGGAAGAGAGTGCAAAAGCTGGCTTGAGACTCAATATCAAGAAAACCAAGATAATGGCAACAGGCCCGATCAGTTCCTGGAAAATAGATGGGGAAGAAGTAGAAGCAGTGACAGATTTTACATTCTTAGGATCTAAGATCACTGCAGATGGGGATTGCAGCCATGAAATAAAAAGGCGACTGATTCTTGGGAGACAAGCCATGAGAAACCTGGGGAACATAGTGAAAAGCAGAGACATCACCTTGAAAACAAAAATTAGAATGGTCAAAGCAATGGTATTCCCAGTGGTCATGTACGGATGTGAGAGCTGGACAATTAGGAAAGCTGAACGCAGAAGAATAGATGCCTTTGAAATGTGGTGTTGGAGGAGAGTTTTGAGGGTACCCTGGACAGCGAGGAGAACAAATAGGTCAATCTTAGAAGAAAACAACACTGACTGCTCATTGGAAGGTCAAATAGTAAAGATGAGGCTAAAGTACTTTGGGCATCAAATGAGAAGGGAGGATTCACTTGAGAAGGCCGTGATGTTGGGAAAGGTGGAGGGCAAAAGAAGAAGGGGGAGGCCAAGGATGAGATGGATAGATGGTATTGTAGACACAATGGGCACAGAACTGGGAGGACTGAGGAGGATGGTGGAGGACAGAGGCGCCTGGAGAACAATGGTCCATAGGGTCGCCAAGGGTCGGAATCGACTGTGCGACTGAACAACAACAACAAAATGTTTTTTTTAAATTCAATGTTTTTGACTGTGTTTAGATGTTTGGTTTTTCTTTTAGTGTGTTCTTATTTATTTATTTTTGAATAATTTTTTTGTTTGGATATTTTTGAATGTTTTTAAAACTTATTTCCCTTTGTTAAAAAACTTGGAGATAAATTTGAATTTATTGAGTGTTATTTTTCCTGTGACCACTGGGTGGTGCT
This sequence comes from Bradypodion ventrale, assembly GCA_035047345.1. NCBI lineage: Eukaryota > Metazoa > Chordata > Lepidosauria > Squamata > Chamaeleonidae > Bradypodion > Bradypodion ventrale. The sequence goes on along the minus strand of JAWDJE010000003.1, from coordinate 301,327,286 downwards.
GTTGCGTACTTTTTAAATTTTGACTGTGTCCTGGGCTGTGTATTCTTCCTGTTCTTTTGTCATTTCAGTTCTAGACCTCAGTGAGGCCGGTCGTGTCGTGGTAAGGTGTCTGCTCTTTTTTGTTGGGAGGGGGTTGGGATTTGTGGGGGGTTGTGTTTGTCCTTGTTTATTTTTGGTTGTTTTTGGATGTTTTTCTTTTTAATTTTTATGTTTATTATTGTTTTTTATTTTTGTTGAATGTTCTTGTTTGTGTTTTTGGTCTTGGTATTTCCGTGGGCCGGCCCCGGTGGCTGGCTGGCCCAATGAAATACCATGTGGTGTTGGGTTGGGGGTATTTTCGCGGCCAGTGTCGATGGCTGGCCCGTGGAAATACCATCGCTGGTTCATGCGTGGTTGGGGTTTGGGTATTTTCGCGGGCCGGCCGCATTGGAATATCCACACCACTGGCCCGTGGGAATCCCCACGTTGTGTTTGTTGGTTGTTTTGTTTTGGTGGGGGTGGGGGGTTCGCGGCTCGGCCTTGGTGGCCGGACTGCAAAAATCCCCACGCCATTTTTGTTTTTGTTTGGGGGGGGAACCCTGCGTTGGGGTGTGTGTGGGCTTTCCTTCCCGGGGGCTGGCTTCCGGCCCGCAGTAAGGAAGCCCAGTGGCGGGGTGGTGGGCTTTCCTTACTGGGAGCTGGCTTGCGGCCCACGTTAAAGAAGCCCAGCGGCAGGGTGGGTGGCTTTCCTTTCCTTACCGGGGGCTGGCTTCCCTGGGCGGCCCGCGGTAAGGAAGCCCAGTGGCGGGGTGGTGGGCTTTCCTTACCGGGAGCTGGCTTGCGGCCCGCGTTAAAGAAGCCCAGTGGTGGGGTGGGTGGCTGGGCTTTCCTTACCGGGGGCTGGCTTCCCTGGGCGGCCCGCGGTAAGGAAGCCCAGCGGCGGGGGGGTGCTTTCGTTACCGGGGGCTGTGTGGATGTGAGCCTTACCAGGGGTTGGCTTGCGGCCCACGGTAAGGAAGCCCAGCGGCGGGGTGGGTCGCTGGGCTTTCCTTACCGGGGGCTGGCTTCCCTGGGCGGCCCGCGGTAAGGAAGCCCAGCGGCGGGGGGGGGGTGCTTTCGTTACCGGGGGCTGTGTGGATATGAGCCTTACCAGGGGCTGGCTTGCGGCCCACGGTAAGGAAGCCCAGCGGCGGGGTGGGTCGCTGGGCTTTCCTTACCGGGGGCTGGCTTCCCTGGGCGGCCCGCGGTAAGGAAGTCCAGCAGCGGGGTGTGTGTGTGCTTTCGTTACCGGGGGCTGTGTGGCTGTGCGTTTTTTATTTTTATTTTGCCCGCGCCGGCTTTCCCAGAGTTCTGCACGCTCACGGCGCACAGGACACTGGGGATTGTATTTTTCTATTTCTGCTTTCCCTTTGTGCTCCGTTTTTTTCGTGCGGCTCATTTTTGATTGCCCGCACCGCATTTCCCCAGGTTCTTTGTGCTCCCGCCTCTCAGCTTGATTGAAGTTGTTTCCCTTTTTTTGCGTTTGTGGGGCTGTTGCCCCACTGCCGCTTTACTCAATCCTTCGTTGACCTACGGACCCAGTCCGCCCGTGTTCCCGAAGGGTGAGTGCACGCAAGTAGGGCCAGCCGTAGGAACCTATAGCAAGTTCCAACGGTTAACCCTTGGTTTTATAGGTTAAGATTGTTCTTATCCAAAGATATAACAACATTGATCTCAAAATATTTTTAACTTACCTTCTGGCAATTCTTGACAATAGGAATTTATTATTAGTTTATTTAATCCATTGTTTTGATATAGATTTTTAATTTTAAGCACACATACAGCAGTATAGAACAAAGGTGCCCAAACCTTTTGGGCCATGGGCCGGTCACGTGGTTCAGTGGGCCTGTCACATGGTTCCTCCCGCTGGAAGCGGAAGTAAAACACAACTTGCAATCTGTTTTGAAATGAGATGAGATAGATTTTTAGGCTGCCATTTTCTCTGCTTAAATCAGGGGTTAAACCAGATCCTTAAACCTCTGCTTAAACCGGATCTGGCCCCCGGGCCATAGTTTGGGCACCCCTTGTATAGAAGATGATTGTTTACACTTTAAGTCTCCCAACTGTTTTTTCATTCAGATAATAATGGTGTTTAAGCAGTGTGTTGTTTTGCAAAAAAAAAAAAAGTTACTGATAAGTAATCATTTCTTTCTTCTGTTTTGCCAGCATTGGTTTACTGAGCTCCCTCCTGTTTTAACCTTTGAGCTGTCAAGATTCGAATTTAATCAGGCTTTGGGAAGGCCAGAGAAGATACACAACAAGTTAGAATTCCCTCAGGTTTTATACATGGACAGGTACAAGACTTTGTATAATCTTATTATCTAGACAATTTAGTTTGCTCCTTAACATACAGAGACCACAAACCAATTATCTAGGATGTTGCTTTGTGAGATTTAACACTTTAAACATCTCTCCTTGGGAAAATTAAGGGAGTGACTAAACATTAGCCTTGACAGCCAGAAAATAGGCATGGCCTGTTCCGAGAGGTATATTTAATTATATTTAATGGTCTCCCAAAGTTAAGGATTTTTTCTTACAGAAACTCACCTAAGCCTGAGCATCTGTTCTCGTCTAGAAAGAGTACCAGCTTCACAAGTGGAAAAAGTTCATTCAGAGCAAAGATAGTAATTTATAACTGAATTATGACTCTTCTGCTTGTTTCCTTATGAATTGTTTCAAAATACGATTTAGGGGCAAATAAATAATAATTAGTGTACATGTGTTGCTATAAATAACATAATGTTCCTACTTTCTTAGCTCTAGCTTCTAACTTTCATTTCTAGCACTATTAATGTTGTGAAATATGAATACAAATAAATGTTTATTCTGAAACATGAATTGAAACTTCAAATTATTTCTGTAAAAGACGCACATAGCAGGGGGATGTATAGATTTATATTTGAGATAAATGATCTGAGTATAAGCAAACCATAAATATTTGTAACAACCTTCCTTGGAGAAGGCTTGCTAAAGGCAGGTAGTTAAATTATTCTGTTTATACTCCTTGCTTTGCATCTTCCAGGTGATCGGTATTAAACCTGTAAGAAGTACTTTGTCTAGAGCAGGGTTTCCCAATCTTTGGTTCTTGGACATCAATTCCCAGAACCCTAGGTCAATTCCCCAATGTACTGACTGAGGCTTCTGGGAATTGAAGTCCACGGAATTGAAGTCCACGGTATCATAATTTGGGAAACTCTGGGGGTAGAGAAAGGTTCTTTTAGCTATCTTGAACCATCATACTGCAACAAAAGTGCTTGTTTAGGTATATTCCTCGTTCTTCCCTACACATTAAAGAGCTATGGAAAGTCTAACTCTCCATTGTCAGTTTCTACAACTAGTTCACATGTGTCTGGAAAAAAGAGGATTTTGTTTGAATCTAGACACCACGTAAACAAGAACCCGGGAAAATTGGGGTTCTTGATTGCATAGATAGACTACACAAGCGCAGGAATCCCTTTTCCACATATATATTGTACTCCACAAAGAGGAAGCAACAATGGGGGATGGATACATCCTTCAAAATATGTAGGAGAAAACTGGGAATTGACTGATTAGAAATATAATGGCATATAAATGTAGGAACTGATCTGACCAAAAATGACTACCCCCAAAACAACAACAACAACCAGTTATAAGAGTGCATACCAAAAACAGTTTTGTGCAAGGTTTCTCAATATTGGGCCCCCAGATGTTCTTGCACTTTAATTCCCAGAAGACCTGACTAGCTGGCGTGCTGACTTTTTTGTCTCTGCTCCAGCCCTGTGGAACCTCCTGCCGACCAAGCTTCGTCTCTAGACAGAGCTAATGCCCTTCAGAAAAGATCTAAAAACATGGCTGGCACAGCAGGTATGGGGCACGGGGAACGTGGTTAAGCCCCCCCCCCTGCTGACATATAACAAGGCTGAACTCACTTTTAGCTATATTTCAATAGATTGGTTTGGGGTGGGTATTTTAAGTGTTTTTAATGACTCTTGGAGTTTTTGAGGGATAGTTTTTATGTGTGGATGATGTTGTGAGCCGCCCAGAGTCACTTGCCGGTTGGACAGCAATACAAATTTAACCAAATAAATAAATGAAATTGAAATCCAAGAACACTTGGGAACCCAACATTGAGAAACCAAGATTTAGAGAATTAATCAAATGTGACAGGAGGACCCTCTGCTGCTCTTCCCGCCGCCCACTCCATCGGCACAAGGATGGGAGCCAGTGCAACTGTGGGTGCCATTGCCTCCCTCCTGGCCCCACCCAGCTGGAGGGGTCAAGAGACACCCACAGCCACGGAGGAGGACCCCCTGCTGCTTTCCCCGTCTCCCACTCTACCGGCGCGGGGGTGGGAGCCAGCTCAGCTGCGGGCGCCGTCACCTCCCTCTTGGCCTCGCCTGGCTGGAGGGTTCAAGAGATGCCCATAGCCATGGAGGAGGACCCCCTGTTGATCTCTCCGCCACCCACTCCACCGGCATGGGGATGGGAGCCAGCGCAGCTGTGGGCGCCGTCGCCTCCCTCCTGGCCTCTCCTGGCTAGGACTTAAGGCCGTAGAGGTGGCAGGACTTTGGTCGCCACCTCTGGCCTCTGCGGAGCAGAGAGGTCCTGCAGCAATGGACGCCGGGACAGACCATCTTTGCCGGCGTCCCAGGGCCCCGCCCACGCCTCTGGCCAGGATTTAAAGGCCGTAGAGGCAGCAGGACCACCACTTCCCATTTTTGGACTTTTGTGGGACTGGAGTGAGTTGTGTGCTGTATTACTGAGTTGTTACTGTTACTTTTTTTATTGTATTTCGTGCTTTGCTCTTGTCATATTGTATTTTTGTTTTTTGCTATATTGTATCTTTATTTAGCATGTTGTGAGATGCCCTGAGCCGGCCTGTGCTGAGTAGGGCGGGATACAAATCAAATAAACAAACATTACTGAAATTAATCTAGAAATCTGTTTATAAGAATCTAAAGACTTGACATTAATTTTTGTTTTCACTAGTGAATTAAAAATATAATTTTGGTGTTACTGTAAAATCAGGCAACAGATTTAAATGTTAAAAATATGTTTTATAAAGAGAGTTGAAGATAAAAGAGATATTTGGCAGAATGTTAGAGAAAATAAATTGAACTTAAAGTGGAAGTATTAGCCATGACCAGCCTATTCTCCTTTGAGCTAAAACTCATTAAGTCCAGATATAGTACGCCCATCTGATCAAATAAATCTATATCATTGTTGAAATACAAAATGTATTTGTTCAGTGGGTCTCCTTAAATTTGAACTATCAGTTGGTTTAATCTATTGATTTCAGCGAGTATTCTGTAGATAAGATTAAAATCCGTTGATGTGTCTAAGAGGTATAATTCATTTATTGTTCTTTGCCCTGATAGATATATGCACAAAAACAGGGAGATAACACGAATAAAGCGGGATGAAATCAAGAGACTTAAAGAATACCTCACAGTATTGCAACAAAGACTAGAACGGTAATGTAGAACATTGTTCTGATATTAAATGGAATTCCTGAAGAATTTCAATGTACTATGTAATTATATCATTTCTTTTTAAATTCTGTTCTTTCCTCAGTTCATAGGAAGTAGATTTTGTTGTTAGGGGAATAAATAAGCTGAAGTTCTTCAGATTGCTTTTAGATTTTCTCCTAAAGTTAGGAAAATGAATTGTGTCAAGTCAAACTATCGGTCAATCTAGTGCAATATATTTTACATTGACAAGCAATAAATTGTTTTAGGGTTGCCATAAGTTGAATGTGATAACACATTACAACAACGAGCAGTAGCTCTCCGGGGCTTCACCTTTTGGCTTTTCATAGACCTATTTGTAAATGCTATGGATTAAATTTTGGAACTCAATGTAACACATGTACTATTTCATTGAGCTACATTGTATCCCTCCCTTAGTGATCTAATATGACATGAATAAAACCTATGTTTAAATTTAAACTTCATACATTCTGCTGTTTGGTTACATATCTTTTCCTGTTAGAAGATATTTATATGTGCCATTTCTTGAAAAATTGGTTCAGGCCCAAATAAAAAAAAAATGCTTCCTAGCATTAAAACAATCCAGAAATACATGACAGCTGCTTTTCCCAAACACTTTCCCGGTCAGAAAGTAGACATCTGGCTCATGACTTGTGTTCTCGGCTACAAACAAATTGTCACAACACATTCTCATTATTGTGACTGCAGCAGGCTTTTTTCCCTAGGACCATAATTATATGAATGGATTATAAATTATAATGTATGCATGTGCTTGTGAAGTTTTTCCCCATATAATAATTGTATGAATGTAATACTTTTACAGGTATTTAAGCTACGGTTCTGGTCCTAAAAGGTTCCCCTTGGTAGATGTTCTACAATATGCGCTGGAGTTTGCATCAAGTAAGCCAGTATGCACATCTCCTATTGAAGATCTTAATACTAGTGCTCTCCCTAGTGGTACTTTGTCAACACAGACAATACCAAGGTAAAATGTCAGATATATGTTTATTATTTCTCACTGTAATTGCTTAACTACAGCTAACCAGTTATTTACTAAATGGCCAAGTAGAAAACTATTGCTTTAAAACTCACTTCAACATGTGTTTATGCTGTCTGCAACCCTGTACTACTAGCAGTGTATTTTAAATATCTTGGAATCTCTCTGAAAAAATCTAATTGTACTATTTCTTAAATTTCCATTATTCTTTCCTTAATTTTTTTTTAAAGGCATAAATGTAAATCTATTTGTTAGTTCCAATTACAGTATACCCAGTAAATCAATGGAAGTTAGTCAAGCCGACATATATTTAAGCGTTGACTCAATGAGTCCGCACTTTTGTGATTAACAAATATTTAGGTTGCATTTTACTAATTGTTTTAGAACATTGTTCATGCATGGTTTTTCAAGGATGAAAATAAAATATTTGCTCAATAGATGAGGCAATGTTTTTTTATGTTGAGTGGAATGGCAAACTACTTCTGAGTACTGTACCTAAAAACCCCTGAAAAGATCAGCCATAATTCAGAACTAACGTGATGGCACATAATTAATTAATTATTAGCTTTTCAAAGCTTCAGAAGATGTAAGGTGCTGTATGTTGTTAAAGACAGTAATTTGTCTAATATAAAGCTTTTTAAAAGTGTTTTAAAGATTGCATTTTTCTAAATCCGTTTTATAGGTCTGTAGCCTGCCCAGAGAACTTGTAATATAGGGGAAATTATAAAAAAATGTGTCTGTGTGTGCACGTATAGTTCAGCAGTTACCCTAGTAATTTCAGTAGGAGTGGATTCTCCCTAAAAGCAATATGAGAAAAAAATATCTATTTTAACGCTAAATTAAATGGGTGGAAACAATTCCTGTCACAATTTATCCTGGTTAATAACTAAATGGAAGATAGAGTTGTGGAATACCGACACAAAAGCTGTATGTGATTCCACCCCACCACCACCCAATTGTAAAGGTGTATTTAATTCCATCTGTTGGCAAATTTGCAATCACTTTGGGCTGCAGATCCTACTTTATCAATATTTAGCTATTTTTAAAGATATCTTGATGCATCTTAATTTTTTTAAATGTATTTTTAATGAATGCAGCACAACAGAACAACAGGGGCCTTCTACAGAAACACAAAGCACATCACCTGTACAACGATCAGTAATATACAAGCCATTCACGCAATCTCGGATTCCTCCAGACCTTCCAATGCATCCAGCACCTAGACACATAACCGAAGAGGAACTTTCTGTATTAGAGGGATGTTTGCACCGATGGAGGACGGAAGTAGAAAATGATACCAGAGGTATGATTTGGTAATTGAACTAGGTTCATGATTTACAAATGCATAGTCACTGGAGCAAGTGGTTTTTAATTTACAGTAAAACCTCTACATACGATTTTCCCCCATTCCACAAGGTTATTTGTATGCCCAAACATTTGTATGTCAAAAACACATTGTATTACCAGAAGAGGCCACTAGATATCACCATATATTTTTTGTATGTCAAATTTTCCCTATTAAAAATTTGTATGTCAAATTTTATTTTAGCCAGGATTTCTATTTGTATGTAGAATTTTTGTAAGTCAAAAAATGTATGTCGGGATTCCACTGGACAAGAGTCTGGACAAGAAGAATGACTTCAACCTTATTTTGGAAAAAAGAAAAAGAAAAAAAAACGCCGCCGGAGCCGCAGCCGCGCTCTCCCCGCCCCCACCACCGGCGGGGAGATAAAGGGAGCCTCCCGTGGCCCGGGAGGCTCCGAAAACGCCGCCGGAGCCGCAGCCGCGCTCTCCCCGCCCCCACCACCGGCGGGGAGATAAAGGGAGCCTCCCGTGGCCCGGGAGGCTCCGAAAACGCCGCCGGAGCCGCAGCCGCGCTCTCCCCGCCGGTGGATATGACGGTGCGAGGAGGGATTCCTGCCTACCCTGGAACTCTTACACTGTTCTGGGGTTCTTAGGCTACTTGCAACTGTTGTGCAGTTGGAACTGAGGACTTTCCTTTCGTGCCCTCTGGCCTATGTATGTATTTTGTATTGATCGTTTTAACTGTATTTTTTGATTAATTATTGTATTACTATTGCTGCTTATGTCTTTATTGCATTGCTGTTATACTGTGTTTTATGGATCTTGTATTTCTAATATTTATTGTTTAATTTGCTGTATTGTAACACTGTACCATTTGTAATTTTTGTATACTGTATTTGATTTACTTGTTGTAAGCCGCCCAGAGTCGGCCCTGGTCGAGTAGGGCGGGGTATAAATCGAATAAATGAATGAATGAATGAATGAATTTTGAACAGTTTCTTCTTGCTTCTCTCATGCAGCTTGGTCATAGCAATGCAAAAAGCCTGAACTGTGTTCAGCATGACATTGGCAATATCTCATCTCATAGTTGAGATGAAAGTAGAAAGCTCCAGTTCTGGCTCTTCCCCAACCCAACCAACATTTGTATAATCCTGGCTGAGGCTGTAGCTATAGTCATTTCCTTCCTTCCTTTCTTTTGGTGATTACTATTACGAACCTAATTACAGTATCTATGCAAATCACCTGTAGAATAAAAATATGGGAAGATTTTAGTAATGATAACACTTGCTCTGTTTAATTATTTAAGGCTGTTATACAGTAGGAAGGCAAAAGGTGGGTAAATTACTTCCTGAACCTTAGATGGAACCTCTACACATCTAAGTATAATAGCTGTTTGTATGACTCTTAAGCAGTGCTTCACCTACAAATTTTTGTCCTTTAGTTCTGTAGAAGATTTGAAAATGTTGGAGACAGATAAAACAACCTTCTTTGTCTCACATTTCCCCAGAAAATTTGGCATCTTTAATAAAATGATCTTAACAGAGGTAGCCTGATGATCAGATTACCAGTTAACTGCAATGCTGAAAAATTACAGAAGCCAAATGAAATAAGTGTAAATGCTGATCTATAATGGAGAGTGTTTTCCTGTAGAAATGCAAATTTTGGAGATACAGAATATTAGTTGCATAAACCTGTTTATTTTCCTCTCATATTAGATCTACAAGAAAGCATAGCAAGGATACAGCGGACAATTGAACTAATGTACTCTGATAAATCAATGGTGCAGGTAAGTACTATTTCCATATGAGATATAATCTGTTACTGGCTCCTTGTTAGGGTCCACAGCAATATTCTCATCATTCTTTATACTTCACAATACCACAAGAGGTATCTAATGTTTTATTCATTCCTCTGGCACCAATATAGAGACAAAATTTTAAGCTTCTTCAATACATTTTGAACCAGACTTTCCAACAAGCATCTGCATTGGATGTAGTCTAGGCTTGATAATGGAATGGATGAACTTTACTTACAATGGTGTGAATCAGAAATTGTACATACACTGAGTCAGTGGGACTTGGTTTCGAGTAAATATGCATAATATTGACTTATGGATTTAGAAATACCACATGTTTCTGGAAAATTGAGAAACTTAAGTTAGGATGACACTGAAAGAAGTTAGTTACTGAATTTTGCCTTGTAAAGTGGTCAGATAAAATTGGATTTGAGGAAAGAAATGCGACTAAAACATTACTTGAAAAACCTTTCGATTTTAAAACTTCATCACCTGGCCTAAGATGTACCACTGTATCAGTTAAAGTCCCTTATTTCATTTTTGATGATAAATACACACATCCAACCTGATTTGGTGTGTACATTTATCACTAAAGTAAAGAAAGGAAGCTTAGCTGATTCAGTGGAAAATCTTAGAACAGGTGATGAAGTTTTACAATAAAATGGAAAGATTTTACAAGAAGCCACCTTTGAAGAAGTAAACAACATTGTATTAAAATGTTGTCATAACTCTTGTTTTCAGTTTGCTGTTCCTGCTCTTTCATTCACTCCTACTCCCTATTGTTTTGTTTTCTGTTTTTATTAATTATAATGACACTTGCTATTCTTTAATTTTATTTGACTTAGGTTCCATATCGCTTACACGCTGTATTAGTTCATGAAGGGCAAGCCAATGCAGGACACTACTGGGCATATATCTATGACAATAACCAGAGGAGGTGGATGAAATACAATGATATTTCTGTGACAAAGTCTACTTGGGAAGAACTTGAACGCGACTCCTTTGGTGGTTACAGGAATGCGAGTGCTTATTGTTTAATGTATATTAATGATAAGGAACCTTTCTTGATACAAGGTAATTTTGTGCAACTTGTAAGTGTTTCTATTTCCATATGAATAGTTTTTTAAAAGCTGATGAATGTGTAAATGACCATTGATTGACATAGGAGTACTACTGCTTTCTAGTTGGTCCCAATGATGTAATGCCTTTGCTGCATCTGTATCTGATTTTGAGGGGATTTTGCATTAGTGGCCAAGACTGCTCTTTCGACAACACTGCTTGATGAGCAAATTTGCCCAAGAACTGTCTTGTTTAGAAGACCTAATTATTGAATAAGGCTTACAGTTATGTCCCTGCACCACTTTTAAAATGGAAAGCTGAGAACCTGATCTGTTTTCTGTGGGTAATTGATCTAGATGTTTGGTTTTAAATATTTAATAGAGGATTGTTTTTGAAATAAATTTTTTTCATGGTCTATAATGCACGAAATATTGTGTGTCTTTGTAGAGGAGTTTAACAAGGAAACAGGTCATATGGTTTTTGGGATGGACACATTACCTTCTGATTTAAGAGATTATGTCAAAGAAGATAATAAGCGCTTTGAAAAAGAGTTAGAAGACTGGAATGCACAGATTGCTCTGAAAACACAGCAAGAAAAAGCATTAACATCACAGATATCCAGAGTGCCTGTACCTTCAACTGCTCAAGGTTAGTGAAGTGTTCCTTTCACTTCTCTTTCTCTCATCAGTGTTTTAATTTGAGATTGACCAGGCTAGTCTAAGTTGAGAACACTGATTACCTCTTAAGCAGTGACTGACAAATGGAAGGGCAGGGTAATTATACTGTAGTATGTTATGTTATTGTCTCTTCAGCTCTGTTTTATACGTCCGATAAAACAAATTGTCAATGTGATAATATTATAAATTAGATTGAAAGATAAATATATTACAGATTTGGGGTAATCCAGGTATTGGTTTTTTTTTAAATTTAAAAGCTTAGATTCTATACCTTTGATTAAACACTGTGTGAAGGAAATAGGCATGGGTCTGATACCGTGATATCTCTGAGTTCCAGAGAAACTTGGCTGATTGGGGTTAAACCGGTATGTTTATTCATGCTGCTATGTTGCTTCTGTATAAATATCATCAAGATTGGGAAAATTTGTTTTTTTTATTGTGCAAGGAAATAATATTTTTTAAAATAGGGAACCATACAAATATTGTTCTGAAGGACACATTTGCAGACACATAGTAAACTGAGAATCTGGTAGTTTAAAAAGCCCAAATATTTGTGCATAAATTGCAAGAAAAAGTGACCACATCTCTAAATAAGTAAATATATATGAAATACTGAAAATGTGAGAAGGTACTCAAGCTATTCAGGAGAGGAGCCTGGGCATTTATCCTTCCATTGCTATAGTAAGTCTTCTACCTGTTGAAAAAGTGCTGAAAGCATAATTCCACTCAGTAAAAGTCAGTTTACAACTTGTTGGCAAGGTAACACAACAATACAAAAGTCCAAACATTTCTCTAGAATTAATTTGTTAAATTAACAAATTTGGCCCTGTGGGAGAAAGTCTGAAGCGCTTTGGTAGCGGCGTGGAGATTCGCCTCTGCTGAAGCACTTCGGACTTTCTCCCACAGGGCCGAGGGAAGCCCTGCAAGAGGAGCCAACGCAGAAACTGCTGAGGTGGCATGGCCCTTTAAATTATGGGTTCTCAGTAGAGGCACATGGTCGCCCGTCCTGGTAATTTGGCACCCCAGCACAGGCCTGTTCACATAAATTATTTGAACAAGCTTTATCTTGTTAGACATAATCTTTTTAGTCATAGCCCAATTGTTCTGCAATCTACTCAATATTGTATTTTTGTTATCTGAAGAATAGATTTTTTTTGTTACCTTCTGTGCTATTCAAGGGGAAGAACCAGAATACTTGGAACAACCCTCGAGGTCTGATGTCTCCAGACAATTGAAAGAAGATACTATACGAGCAATCACAAAAGCATTTAGTGAGCAAGAAGATAAAAATCCTGAAGCTGTTACAAACTTGGTAAGACATGCAAAATATTTGTGTCCTGTTTGTTCATTGGCTGCATTCAGAAATCACAGTAAATTCCTGTTTAGTGGGAAGTGTCCGAGCAATGGGCTTCCTTCCTTGCTACCTGTACTGCTAAAAACAGGGTTTAGAAAATGTAGCTTCTATTTCTAGCAGAATTTAAAAGTGTGTTAAATTCTTTACATTCTGAAGCTTTTTTGACATTTCCAGAAGGTAGTCACATGATGATCAGCCGGTGAAACTACTAGTCTGAATAAACATCACAATACTTCTTAGACTTTCTGCAGTAGAGTCACCAGTTGTTTTTGAGCACCCTGGTTAGATTATGGTTTGCAATATAATTTACTTCGGAATGAGACTATAAGAGAAAGAGTTGGAATAGAACCAAATGTAAACTACATACAGAGACAACAAATAAAGCGGTTTGCCCATTTGGAGAAAACGTCTTGGAATTCTACACCATACAATGCTTATGTGAAAAGGGGAGAAGGACAAAGAAGACCCAGAGGAATGTGGAGAGATAACATCAAAGAAACATTACAACAATTTTAATCCATCCCACAGGGCTCGTTGTACGAAAAAATTGCTATACGATGCATGCAGCATATAGCGATTTTCCCTATGGGATGCATCGTACAATGGTTATTTATTTATTTATTTGCTAAATGGTTTTTCCCATTGAAAAATTGTTGTACAATTTTCTATAGTGAAAATTGTTATGCGGGATGCCATTCCCCCCCCCCCCCTCCCCAAAAAAACCCTAATTCTTATGCGATTTCATTGCTATACAGGGCGATTGTTGTATGAGGTTCCACTGTATAGGGAAAAATAATGCATTTGCTTCTACAAAATCTCATATTCACTTGTTTTATGCATATTATGCCTGTAGATTTCAGATTATGAATAAGAACAGAAGAACATTAAAATATATGTTTATATTTTTCAGTATAAATGACTATACTGTATGGTATTTTATTGTACATTTATTTTAAATTTTAAATTTTCCCTTTGCTTTTATAAGATGTTGCTAATTGGCTCAAATCCTGTTGCTTAGCATAGAAAGTCACAGAGTAGTTTCCACTTAGTGAATAATCTCCGTATGTTTGATTGACTCAATGGGCGTACTCTATTTGGGATTTACTACACTTTATGACAGGATTTGAGCTGATGTTTGCTAAAATTAAAAGCCAGTAGATAGTGAAGTTTGCTAATGTTCTCAACATAACTTATCTGACTTTGTTAAGGTTGTGTTTTAAATGTATTTATTTTTCATATTGCATTTTCCTTTGCAGAATACTGATAGTACCCCAGTTCCAACAGTTCCCACCCAGAAAGTACTAGAAGTGGTGATTCCTAATGTAGGGACTTATGTGATTGAGTCAGAGAGGGGTTATGACGACAAGGTATCACCTTCATCTTAATAATGGATTTCTGCATCATTCATGTGCTGCATGTATTTGGCATTCTTGCACATGCTGACACTTGCCTAGCCTGTGCCTGTCTAAATACTTACCTGAGACTGAATTGGTCTGCTGGAGTCTGAAAAATGAGGCACTGCAGCTTATCTTTTCTAATGGCATTTGTTTGCATGGTGTGAAATTAAATTGGGCAAAGATCACATATATATGACTTACACATATGTGACTGTGTAAATCTCTTTTTGAGATCCAGTGGATTTTTTAAAAAGCCCTAGCCTGGAAAAAGCTTATTCATGTTAAGGATTCTTTTTTTAAAAAAATATACAGAAACTGCACTAATGAGAATTTTACTACCACCAGGAAATGTAGAAAGCCTAGGTCCTAGGATAATTAGAATTGGATTTTATTGTGTACTTCAGTCAGTATTTCTACTCAAAAACTCCTTACATTTAGAATTATTTAATTGTAGCATCATTTTTCATTAGCCTTTCACTTGTGAATCTCAAAAGTTTAGTACAAAAGCAAAATATATTGGACAAGTCTAAAGGTAGTCCATACATGTTTCTTTTAGGAGATCATCCAAGCGACCAACCACTCAAAGTTATTTTGTTTAGATGGACAGCACCTCCTGGCAAATATATATTTAAGCCCCTATAGAATCATTTTGAGGTTTATTTCCCATATAGGAATGATTGATTGTTCCAAAATCCACAATTTCCATAATTGCCATCTGTTCGTCTGATTCTTACATAGAATGGTTCCACAAGTCCTGTTGTCGTCCGGTTTTTGTTGTTGCCTGGGAGGCAGAAAAATGCTCACCCTCTGGAGGGAGAAAGGCCTAGCGTGTCACCACGGAACTTTTTCACCCATTTTGGCTTTTCTGCCTGCTCTGAGAGGCTCAAGGGACCCTATCTGCGCTGTTTCCTACATCCCGCGACCCCTCTGGGGAAGTGCTGCGAGGGACAACCTCAAGCTGATGAAGGCGTTTTGCCTGGCATTTTGGCTTGCAACATCGCCTGGGGGGGTGGACACGGGGTGTCAGAAACAATGCGGATAGGGTCCCTGGAGCCTAACAGGCATCCGCAGTGGCAGAGAAGCCGAAATGGTTGAAAAAAATTCTGTCACCACTTACCGGGAAAAGGCTTTCAATTATATCCCAAGATCTGCTATGTGAGCTATGCTGAGACACTTTGGTTGCCCTGAGCATTTTGTAGATCTGGTGCTTCATGATGTCATATTTGGGAGGGTTCTCCACCAAAACAGCATATCCCAATCACCCACAGATTGAAGCAGGGTTGTGTGCTTGCTCCAACCCTTTTTGCCCTTTACTTGGCTGCCATGCAGTATGAAACATCTACAGTAATAACAACACAGGGATAGAAATTAAATACCGCTTCAATGGAGGAGTATTTAATTTGGTGAGACTACACTCCTGAAGACTAACCAGTGTTAACAGAATAACGGAAATGCAATATGCTGATGATACTGCATCGCCTGCTCTCACACCTGAGGAACTGCAACAGTCTGTCAATTGTTTCAGTGCACATGATCATTTTGGCCTCATCATAAATGCTCACAAAACAAGGTACTTGCACAACCTGCCCCAAGTACAGCCCTTCCAGAGTTCAGTATTACCATTTCAGATTTGACACTGGAACAGGTAGACCATTTTTCTTACCTTGGTAGCATCTTGTCTAAAAAATGCACCTGGAACAGGATGTGGTGAAGAGAATTGGTGGTGCCCTCTCTGCCTTTGGTCATCTATCAAACGTGGCCTACATGAACAAAGATTTAACAATTCATACAAAGCTTATGGTATATCAAGCTGTTAACTCAACATTATTGTATGGCTGTGAAACATGGACCTTCTATTGCCAAGACATCAAAAAGCTTGAGCACTTTCAGCAACAGAAGCTAAGGTCCATCTTGAACATCAAGTGGGATAACTATGTCACCAACATCACATTTCTCGAGAAGGCACATGTAAATAGCATTGAAGCTTCCATCATATGCCATTGTCTTAGATTGAAAGGGCATGTCTGCCATATGGACAGTTCCAGTTTCCCTTGTCTATTTATTTATTTATTAGTTCAAATTTATATTGCCGCCCACTTGCCGTAGCGACTCAGGTTGGCTTACAAACAATACATTACATTACAATATATTGATGGGGGCTCAGGGGGAGGGGTGGTGAAGTCCTCAACCAGCCCTGGCTTATGGGGAATGTGGCTCCAGTACAAGAGCTCATGGAGCTCCTTTGAAGCATCATAAGAATCAGCTGAAACAAACCATGAGGGGTGTCAGGTATAAACCCACAAACCTGGGAAGCAGCAGCCATAGATCACCCACTTTGGCGCCTAACCATCTCTGCTGCTACCGATCACTTTGAAGTAGAATGCCGCAGACATAAAGAGGCTAAGCGGCAAGCACGGAAGCTTCATCAAACTTAACTACGCCCTCCACCATCTATTTAGTGTAATGTGTCTGGTCGCATGTTTCATGCCAGGATCGGTTTATTGAGTCACCAGAAACTCATCCATCAACTGTGAAGATGACTTGCAGGAAAAATGTGTACTGTACTCGGATACAAGTAGCAGCCGGCAATGTGCTATCCGTGTAATTCTGTTTTATGGCAGACCTGTGAATTAGTGATCTCTGAAAGGTTCTATCGTTTACAACCCTGCCAGATCTTGCAAATGAAAGAATGAAAGAATTAAGTCTACTTTATTGAGTCAATTCATCTTGCATACAATCTTCTTTTCCTACTATTTCTTTAATTATTTATTATACATGCTGCCTTTCTTCCCACCTTTAATTCAGGTGAACCAAACATACTATCTGCAACTTTTCCTAATATTGTTGTCTTTTTCAGTAAGCCTTGCCTTCTCATGATATGTTGAAAATATAGCAGCTTTGATATAGCTATGTTAGCTTGTAGTGAATGTTCCTATTTCATTTGTTTTAGAAGTCAATTATTTGTCTTTATGGTAGTCCATGATAGCTATCCTCTAGCACTGGGATTCTCAACGTGCAGTCCGTTGGCTGGATGTGGCCCATGACACCATTTCATATGCCCCCACTGCCACCACCACACCAAGAAGTGCCATGTGGTGGAGGAAGGGCAAAATGGCAGTCTGGCCTCTGAAGCTGTCTGAGGGAGCGTGATCTGGCCCCCAGCTTTAAAAAGTTGAGAATTCCTCCCTTAGCACCATATTCTGATGTCAACTTTCTCCATAAATCCAGTTTTTACATGTGTACATAGAAATTAGGAACATCCTTACACTTTAGGATCTTTTCTATTTCCGTCATGATCGTCCTTCCAAGTCTCATTCCTCTTTTGATTTCTTGGGTACAGTTTCCATTTGGACAGATAATTTGAACCAAAATATCAAAAATCTTTAACAGTCTTGTTTTCTTCATTGCCAACCTTAAATGTATATAATTCTTTTGTGGTTATTATTTTTGTCTTATTGTTCAGCAGTAATCCAGCTTTCTAACTTCTTTCTTTAACTATTCTCTGATTTGAGTTACTGATGTTTTCCATCAGTAATAAAGGGTGGTCTAAGTATATTAAATTGCTGATATTTCTTCCACCATTTTTCATTCTTCTTTCATCTGACTCTAATCTATCTTTTCATACTAAATTGATTGTGGAAATTCTTCCACCAGTATCATCTCCCACTGCTGCCCGTCAGTAATTTCTCTGTCCTCATCACCATTGGAATGATCAGTACTCTTTTGCAGTTGTTGTCATTGATTCTTAAAGAGAAAAGAAGAATTATGTATTGGATTATGTATTGGTTAAGAGAAAAAGTATGAAACCGGGTCAGGAAAAATACAGTTTTGGAAATAGGAGGCAAGATAAACTAAGTCGATTTTATGAATAATTTGGAAAGCCTCCAGCTGATGGGTGCACAAATGTACATTATTTGTATTGTAGTTGAATTTGTATTGCTATTATGTATTGTATTTTCCTTTTTTATTGTTTTAGTAATAAAATATTTTTTAAAATTAAGGGGAAAAAAGAAGAATCTTAATCTGATGTCTCATCTTTGACACTTCTGCCTTGGGTGACTCTGCTAGGAGTATGGACTTATGTCAAGTCTGAGCAAAGCAGCCTGGTAGAATTAGGAAGATATTGTTTCCTCAAGAGCTGCTGGCATTCTGTGGAGACAAATATACTGGGTTAGATGAACTAATGGTCTAATACAGAATTATGCCAGTTCCTGTTTTCCTGGGGTCTTGCTTTATATTTTGAGAGTTGCTAAATTATGTTCTTCAGGTAAACATTTTTATGAAATTGCAACAAAGCACCAACAAACTCGGGTAAAGCAGGCATACAAATTATGTGTACATGTAAGAATTAGGAAACTTTTAATATGAGAGGAGCAAACCATTTTATACACCTTGGCTGAGGAAACCAGAATTTCTTTTAATGGAACTTACTACCTCAGTTCACTGGCAACTCATCTTCAAGAGTCAATTCTGCATGTGTAATGGTTTTTTATATGATCGAAGTATTTCATATTATTACTCTAGTATAAATCTAGATTATATAATTACTGTGGTTTGAGTCCACAGGGATAATCCTGAAAAGCTTGCTATTGCAGTGCCTGTATGGAGTTGCTAAATCTGGCATGTGTATCCAAAGGCATGGAGTGACTTGATTTTACATTTCTCATTTTCCAATATACATTTGTATGTACAGTACTGTATGTGTTAAATCTTCTATGACAGGTCTTGCTGACCCCGGACATACAAGGTATTATCATGGCTGTAAGTAAAGCCACAAGTATGTATGCCAGGTGTGGGCCAGAAGCAGGGTTTTTTCAGGTACTTCCAACTCTTTCAACTTTTCCTTGTCTTTATAACAGTGATTTAAAATGTGTCAGTTCATGGGGCTTCTCCTGGTCATTTAAGTAAGTATTACTGAGGGAGTAACATTTTTCTGTTTTGAAGGCATTATTTGGGCAAGAGATGACTGGAATTATATTATTGTTTGTGTAATTTTCCATGACTAATCAACAAATTGCCAGGGAGCAGTTTTGATTGTACAGTTAGACATGGCATCAAGTACACCAACAACTGTGTCAATTCGCTTTAGACAAATTCAGACTTTACATGACCATCAAGAGTATTTTGTTCATTGTGGCTCAAGTGGCTAAGACGTTGACTGGAAGGCAACAGGTCAGCAGTTCGATACCCAAATACTGCAGGGCAGAATGAGCTCCCATCTTTGTCCCAGCTCCTGCCAACTTAGCAGTTTGAAAGCAAGAAATTGCAAGTAGGTAAATGCTTTTGGTGGAAAGGTAAACAGCGTTCCGTGCATTCCAGTGTCTAGTCATGCCCGCCACATGACCATGGAAACGTCTATAGAAGCAGACCGCAGGTTTATTTCGACTATGAAACAGAGATGAGCACTGAACCCTAGAGTCGGATATGACTGGCTTTCGAGCAAGGGTGACTTTTACCTTTACCTTAATCAGTAATTACATTTTTCCAACATAAAGTTATGAAAAGTTGGGATTTTCTGTAGGCCCTGGGAGTAAAATACCTGAATTTTTTTTAAACTTGTATCCAATTTTGTGGATTAGGCCCTCTGGGTTTCAGTTTGTATTACAAAATTCAACTTTTGTACAGGAAATCATTCAAGACTATATTGCTAGCTAGCCAGTGTTACCTTGTGCTAATAAACCGCTCTGAGTTGGGTTGTACCTGAGTGGGCGGTATATAAGCGTGAAAAATAAATAAATAAATAAAATAAAACAAGGTTTTACTGCCCATGCTTACTTCTTACTGTGATTCACTGTCAACAATTTTCTTCCCTGTTCTTTGAAGAAGACATACTGCAATTTTAAGAACAAGCATTTACTTCTGCTCGCTATGTCTTTCCTTCCTAGACAATCCCATGTGTTACCAAAGAAATGAATCAAAGATCCAAATTCTATAGTTTGTAGTCAGGTGATGATTTAATTGACTTTCCTGCCATGCATATTTCTTAGTATATTTCCAACCTTCTTTGATGCCAGTAATGAAAACCTAATATTTTTTTTAATCATGAAATGTTTTGTCAAAGTTGTCGGCCGCCTTCCACCTGTTGGCAGACCTGGCTTTCCCACTGTGGGTTGTGGCACAGGCAGAAGTGTGTCTTGATCAGCGGGCCAGTAAGGGTGACTTTCTCTTAGCTTGGCTGAGAAAGACTTGGTCCAGATAGTCTGGCTCATGGGCTCATAGAGAAATGGCACTTCCTTATTAAGGTTGCAGGGGAGAGTGAGCTGCAAAGTCCCCTGGGTTAAAACTAGCCACTTTCTCATGCGAAAATCACCCTTATCTTGCTTTAGGGGAAATAATGGCCTTGGCACTGTAAAGGTGCGTGGGGGAAGTCTCTGTTACCTCCTTTCAGCAGCTTGCTGGATCCAGGATGAGAAGTGATGTTCCTTCTTCAAGATAACAGCCCCCACGAAGTTAACAAAAAGAGTTAGTCCTCCTTTCAGAAAGGCCTTATTGTTTAAATCCCCTCCTCAATTTGCCCCAATAACAAAAGGAGCAAAAAGAGTACACTTGACAACATTAAGTCCGTTTTGCAGCATTTAATGAAGAAAATAGCAAAGTCCAATAAATGCAGAATATGAAGAATAAATCCTAACTGAATACTGTAAAGCTAAGACATTTCTTCCCTAAGAAAAGAAATAAAAAGCAATAAACTAACACTTGCCAAAGTTAAGGAACGGCGGTCTCAGCCGCCCCATTAAAGATGGTACGGATCGAGGCCCATTTGGATGGCAAACGAAATGGGCTCTCGCAATGTTTTCCCTCTCTTTTGAGAGAGCTCCTTCTTAAGAAAAAGGCGAGGTTTTATACATTTCCTTATGAGAAAATGTCCTAGAGAAGTCTTAATTTACCACTCAAAGTGACAGTTCTCTTGCATAGATCAAAGATAGTAGGTAGCTGGCTATCTCTGTTCTCATCTCACTTCGTGAGAGCAGACCATCTCTTGGTCCCATTCCCAGACCTCAGCCTTGAGAAAAGAACAAGAGGTGCTTTCCCAGTGACTGGGCAAAATGGTGGAGTGTGTTTTGTAAAATGGCTTCACTTAGGCTAAGGGACAAGCAATAAAGAGCTACTTTAAAAAGCGATTCTAACACAACTAGCATAAAGGCTAAATAATCATATGTAAATTTAACATAAAATAATGACATCCCACATGGAATCTCGACAAAAGTAGCAATGGTTTATTGAGATTAAATATCTGGTTACAGAGCACCTGAACCTACAGCATGTCAGAATTTAGATTGTATTTTTTAGTGGAACCAGGACTCTAGAATTATCTTAAATATATGAATTTGGTGTATAAGATAAGTTCACATAAAAAGTTCACAGAATAAAAGCTTTATCTCCCCATTGTTTCTTAAAAATAAATCAAGTAGTCATAGAATCTCTTTGTGCAAACTATAACAAGCCTATAATAGTTTCCATATTAGGACATCATACAAAAATATAGGTAGTGGGTGATGTGGTTCTTCACTCATACTACCGTGCAAGCAAGCAAAAGGCTTGCTCTGACTTGGGTTATTGAACTAAGACATGGTCATCTTAACATAGTCATGCAGACTATTCTCTCCCTCCTCCCCCTTTTCATTTGGACCTTGGCAGTCATTTTTTGGATTCCAAGTTTCAGATTATTTCCTACCTAAAATTGAATTTTATGAAACTAGTACAAATGTCTTTGTCAGAAAAAAGAACAAAAATATGTTTTAGAAGCAGGATTGCAGATGAACGCTAAGAAAGTAAAAAGAACTACACACTTTTGAAGTTGACATTGAAGAAATTGAGATAGTAAAATATTTTTGTATACCTATTATTAGGATAGATCTTGGAGAGACACAAAATCATTTCTTTTAGATAACTGTGTAAGACAGAAACATATTTTATGCCCTTACCTGTTCAGTCTGTATGTAGAACAAACCTGATTCAGATAAGGAAATGGAAATTGGAGGAATAAAAATCAATAATTTATGAGATGCAGATTATATCATCTTATTGGCAGAAAAGAGAAATGACCTGAAATGACTCTTAATGAAAGTGAAAGAAGAAAGCTCCAAACCATGATTGCAGTTGAATATTAAGAAAACAAAAATTACCACTACAGAAGAAATACACAATTTTGAAGTTGACATTGAAGAAATTGAGATAGTGAAAGATTTTGTATACCATGGTTCAGTCATCAACCTAAATGGGAACTGCAGTTAAGAAATCTGAAGATGATTGAGACTTTAAAGGACAGCAATAAAAGAATTAGAAAAGTTCATCAAGTGTAAGGATGTTGCACTGGAGACGGAGATAATTCACATAATTGAATTCCTGATCACCATATATGGATGTGAAAGCTGGATAGTAAAGAAAACTGACGGGAAAATGATTTATTTAGAAAAGGAATCAGCAAACTTGGCTCTCCAGATGTCCTTTGACTTCAATTCCCAGAATCCCTGATCAGATGTACTGACTTGGGGTTCTTGTAATTGAAGTCCAAGAACACCTGAAGAGTCAAGCTTGCTGACCCCTGATTTAGAATGTGGAGGGGAACTCTACAGATACCCTGGTCTGCCAGAAAGATGAACAAGTGGGTCTTAGAACAAATCAAGCTTGAACTTTGTCTCTGGAAACAAAAATTATGAAGCTTAGACACTAGTGCACACATATATGTTAAACTGTGAAAAGAGATTATTTTTCTTATGCTATAGGGACATCATGTTTTGCTGTGGCAATAGTACAAATATCTCAATAGTACATATATCACAATAAACTGAAAGGAGAATTAGACATGGAAACAAGCAGGAAGATCAGGTATTTTTGAACCACAATCGGGCGTACCCTGGTAACGACAACCTTTTGTTGCTGGCTAATCTTTCTCACACTAGGTCAGGCAAAAGGAACTGCAGAATGAACTCACCAAAAGGTGTCTTCATTATGGTAGTTTTACGTCTGGCCCAGACATGGAAGAAGGAAACCTATGCATGTATGCCTTATGATGAGATCTTGAGTCTCGAAAGCTCGCACAACAATTTATTTTTGGGTAAGCCAATAAAAGGTATCAATTCCTGCATTTGCTAAGCAGTTAAGGAAACAAGCCAAATACATCTGTAAATATTTTATTTTGCTGGCATTCAGAATAACTTTCACTTTAAAGGAAACTTTGGTGGCATGTCCATGAGTTGATAATGAATAGTTTTCATCTTTCTTAAAATAGAGTTGTGAAATATTTATTATATTTGAGAGAATGGATTGCTCTTATGTGGTTTTAGTTCAGACATTCTGACGTTGCAGTTTTTCAATTGAGTGCTAACAAATATACCTTTATTCCATATTGTAGAATTCCAACTTTGTGTTAGTGTAGAAATAGTCATAATTACTTCTGACAGTTAATAGTGTCCAGTGCAACTAAACTCGAAAGATAAATTGATCTGATGCTATATCTTGGAAGTTAAAATTCATTTCCCATTTTCCTTTAGAAAGGACGTGTTTATTGGAATTGATTTTTAAAACACAGTTTTATTTAATTTTAAAAGTGATCATTTTTTCCTTCTGATTACAAGTCTTTAATATTGCTGTGGTCACATGATATAAAGTGCAAACATTGTGTATGTAAACCAAATTTCTTAACCCAAATATTTTTCTGGGCTGCAAATATATCTTATTTGTTAGTATTGATATTGATTGTATAAGGCTTGTAATTTTTTACTGTGCCAAACCTTTTGATTCATAAATTGGCATCACATGTAAATTTAGTGTCTTATTGTTTCAATTTCTTTTTATAGGCATTAAAAATAGAATATGCACGGTTACTCAGACTAGCCCAAGAAGACACACCACCCGAGTGTGATTATCGTTTGCATCACACAATTGTGTACTTCATTCAGAATGAGGCCCCGAAGAAAATAGTTGAGAGAACTTTGTTGGAACAGTTTGCAGATCCCACTTTGAATTTTGATGAAAGGTAATTTATGCAAGCAGTTCTGAACTGAGGTGCTTTAGACCAGTTCTATAGATGCTCAGTCTTATTTTAACACTTTATTGATGTTCTTGATTCTTCTCCATACTCTCCTTTTTTTAATCCACAGCTATTCTACAAAAATAGATATTTTTATTAAGAGTATATAAGCTTTAATATTTCTAGCTGTTGATGGGAGTATTCCAAATGGTGAATGGGTCTTTTCAAGCTCCAAACTTTTTAAAAATCTATACAGTATTCAGTGACTTACCTTTGAGTTGAAAATGCATATATTTAACAGTGGTGTTATAATAATTGAAGTCCAGTCTGCCATTGAAGTGGAAGTATTTGCTTCTACTTTTGACAGGGCACACACACACAAATTTGCTCAGTAAGTAAACATTGTTGTTGTCAAATACCAAGAATAAATAGGAGGAAACCAATTCATATAGGAGATTATGGTAGGATAATAATGGCTACCTTCCTATCCCTCCTGCTGATCATTAGATCCTTACAAATCTAACAGTACAATCCTGTGTAGCTTTTTTACCATGTTCAGTAAGTCTCAGTCTTTACTGTGTAGAGCTGAGAAAGGGGGTTGATTAAAAGAGGAAAGGAACTGCATATGCTTTTTTGAATGATGAAGTGGACTTGGTCCACGAAAGGTCACGTTTAAATACAAGAGTTAGTCTTTAAGGTGCCACAAAATTTTTGTCTTTTTTGTTGTTCTGTTTTGTTTACTCACATATGCTTGCACAGACTAACACTACCACTTCATACTTTTGAATGGTATGGCTGTGGAGAGCTGCTCTTGTCATTTATCCCATCAATCAGTGTCCCTCCATACATCTCCACTGCTGGATTTCCAATGGCTATTCTTGAGATGAACCTAAATTTCTGATTTAGAGGAAGAAATTTTCATTGTCGAAAAATTCCTTCTGCAGTTTAATATGTTGAGATATGGTTTTTTTTCTGAAACCTGTTTATGTTTTTACATTATAAATGCATCCTAGGGCCACGTAGTCCTTTTCTTTGTGGTAAATTAAAGAGTATGTATGCCTAAATCTGTTTGTCCCTATAGCAAAAAAAAAAAAATTGCCATTCGCTAAAGCCCAAGATGCTTTCACAGGATTGTGCTAACTAGGAATTGCATATTTACAACAATATTTTGTGCTTTGAATTGAATTTACAAGTTTCTGAACTGATCTAAGAAACGAGTATGTCCAAAAAGAGGTGTATGTCCAAAAAGAGCAGTACTATGTTTATTAGCAGCCCCCCGGTGGCTCAGTGGGTAAAAGCACTGTGCTTGGAAACCAAAAGGATGGGGTTCGATTCCGTGGGAGCTGCATGATAGAGGACATGAAAGGAACCTCTTCTGGGTGCCCCCTGCAAAAATCCTTTCAACCCAGAGTAATCTCTGACAGGAAACAACAACAACAACAACAACAACACACACACATGTTTATTTAAAAATAATATTATAGCTCCACCTTGTGACATGTAATTATAACTGCTAGCAGAAGGGTGTTTCAAGGGAGTAGAATGCACATCTAAACAGAAGTCTAGATGTATAGCTCTAAGCAAAGACAAGCGTATAGTTACTGTATAATCATGTATACAGATGCTCTTCATCTGTTCTAAAAGGGTGGTGTCCCTTAGAAGAAGAAGCATTGCAAGATGAGGATGTCTAAAAGGAGAAATAAATGACACAAACAATAAAGAACAATGAAACACAATAAGAAATGCATAAGCAAAATAATAATAAAATAAACAATAAAATAGGATATTTTTATTTGAAAAACCGTGGTGCAAAACCAGGTAGATGAGGGGAAGTGTGAAAATCAAACACAAACTGATCATTTTAGGCATTCTCTGTATCTGGGGGAGGTAACAGCGTTTTGTGCGCTCTGGTGTCTAGTCATGCCTGCCATATGACTACGGAAACGTCTGCCGAAGAAGACAGCGCTGGCTCTTCGGCTTTGAAACAGAGATGAGCACTGAACCCTAGAGTCGGATACGACTGGCTTTCGAGCAAGGGAAACCTTTTTGTATCTGGGGAAAGTGCTGTACAGGAACCATTACCACCACATTTGTCAGGCAGCCAAGTTTGTCCAAGGTAGAAATGTCATAATAGTTCATGTTTTAAATATTTTTAGGGGGGGGGGGGAGGTAAACCAAACTAGTCAGATCACAGTCTCTTTTCCGCTATAACACAGATACAATTCATCTGAGCCATTGTCATCCTTGAAGCATCACTTTCAGGCTATACATTAAGCTAGTTCACAATAAAAACCCTGTTGCTTAGTATAGTAAACTGCACTACAGAAGGTCCATTGAATGAATGAGGGTTTAATAAATCATTTCCTGTTAAGTTTGATTGATTGAAATAGGCCTAACTCTGCAACTTACTATTCTCAAGTAAATCAGAATTAGAGTAGGCTAATGTAAATCAATGGAACTCACAGAGGGCTCACCAAATCCCTCTTGATTCAGTAGGCACATGCTGGTATGATTTACTATGCTATGAAACAGGATTTTGAACAGTGTCCACCCATTCAAATGGATTTCACTAGCCTTACATTAAAGATGTAAAATCAGTATCAGGCAAGATACTTCATGACGCTTGATACATAGATTTCTTCCCTGAGAGCGCGTGAAATATTTGCTTTCACATCCACTTTCTTTTTTCCATAATGTCTACTCTTAAAAAGAAGGGTGGCTAGCTAGGGCATTATCTAAAGCATTTTTGTCATCTTGGTTATTTTGCTTAAATCCCAGAGGGAATTTGTAAGTTATGCAAGAAGCTTCCAATTAAGAAACAGCAGCAGCAACAAAAACACCCTGCAGGCTATGGCAGGAACAATTGCTGTGACCAGGAACTCAGGAGTTTTTCTTTGATGTGGCTATAAAATATGATTTTTACCAAGAAAACTTCTCTATTCCCCCCCCCCCTTTTCCTAAGGTGCCGCAACATAATGAAAGTGGCTCAAGCCAAAATCAAAATGATAAAGCCAGATGAAGTCAACATGGAGGATTACGAGGCTAGTATTGCACTGCAAACCTTTGATTTTATATGTCTCCTAACATTTTTAAGACAAGCCAAGGGCTGAAAAACAATAAGAAATAATTCTTGTGATCAATGCTATGAGTGGTCAGTCACCTAGACTTCTAGTACTTAGATTTAAACTAGTTTGCAAGCAGCTTTAAAAATGTGTTTTCATTGTTATTACAGTTCTGTATTGGTATGCAAAGTCTGCTGGCAGAATGGAAAATCCCTTAAAGGAATTTTACATTTCTATACTGAGAGGTTATGGGGATTGCAGTGGCTTAGTGGTTAAGATGCTGAACTTGATGACTGGAAAGTTGGCATGTTAGCAGTTCGAGACAAGAGTACTGCACAACAGAGTGAGCTATCGTCTCTGTCCCAGCTCCTACCAACCTAGCAGTTCGAAAGCAAGAAATTGCAAGTAGATAAATAGGTACCACTTTGGTGGGAAGGTAAACAGCATTCCGTGCATTCTGGTATTTAGTCATGCCTTACACATGTCCACGCAAATGTCTGCAAATGCAGACAGCTCTGGCAATTTCTCTATAACCAGATGAGCACTGAGCCCATCAGATACAACTGGCTTTTGAGCAAGGGCGACCTTTACCTATTCTGAGAGGTTAAAATCAGTGGGACTATCTAAAGAAAGCAGCCTCAAAACTACTGTGAATTTGCTGCAGCAGAATTTGGCATGTAATTATTTCTTCATAAAATTAATCATGTTTTCTCATTTACGTGCAGCGGTGGCACCAAGAGTACAGAAATTTCAGAGAGACCACTCTGTATCTCATGGTTGGACTGGAACTCTTTCAGAAAAAGAAGTAAGAGGATCCACAAACTGCTTCAAAAAATCCTGGCAAAAGAGTGCCGTGGTGCACCTGAAATACTTAGTGCTTGTATCTGTCTGTTTGCATTTTTATAATCCAAAGTCAGTAAAGTCTTAGATGAGATTCATATTAATACTGAAATATCTGTGGATCTGTGTGGAAAACATGCAATCAACATCATAGCTCTGCAGGAAGCACTCAGCTTAGTCTTAAGTTAATTGGTAATGAGCTTGCCATTATAGCATTCCTTCTTCTTTGTGCATTCCTCTCTTCTTGGCAGAAAGCTGGTTCTCCTTGCAGGTGTAGCAAAATACCTGAGTGTAAGAAGTGGTAGCATAATTGTCTGCAATCGTTGCGTTTCCACAGGAGGACTTAATTTTGACATCATCGGCTAGTGGATTTAATAATACGTTGACAGCTAGCACTGTGATGAAACCTTGGCCCATCCATGTGGATGGCCTAGGGACTTGGGTTTCTGGGAATTGAAGTCTAAGAACAGCTGGAGTGCCAAGGTTAGCCATCATTGAGGTAGCTTAGCAAGAGTATAAGAATGTGTTTCTGCCTCCATTTTATGCCAGCAACAGAGGGAGATATTTTCCATTCTGTGGGATAAAAACAGCAACATAAGTTTGTCTGAAGAGGGAATTCATATGTTATTGTTAGAATTAATATTTATAAACTATAAACTAGACCGCAGCTAAGCATTAATCTATACTGTAATATTCAGAGAAATAAAAGTTATTTTAATTTTTGTTTCAGTTTTCAGGTAGCTTTGTTGTACTTCATCTGTGCTTACCATAAGAACAAAGAGCTCTTGTCCAGAGGCTTATATAGAGGGCAGGATGAAGAACTTGTATCCCATTATAGAAGGGAATGTTTACTAGTAAGTAGAACTCAAAGAATACTTTTTTTTTAATTCTGCAAATATTGTCATGCTGGTATTCATACAATCAGCAACATGCGAGTTTCCAAATAAAACTAAGACATTAAAAATACATGCCCAGTGTACATAAATAGGTTAGTTCACCTTTAATAATATGTTAACAATTTATCATAACTGTAGTGGCTATTTGTGCCAGCAGATGGAGTTAAGCAAACTGGAGAAGATTGACAAAACAAAGGGGCACATTTCCCCCTTTCCTCTATTCAGAGCTAGTTCACATGATTATTTGACTCATCAGGGCTTTCAGAAAGAAGATGCATGGGATCATTATTGCCAATCCACTTCGATCCACTCTGGCTCAATTACTATTCTGCATTAAGTAAATCTTAACTAAAGTGAGAATAACCAGTAGCTGAAGAGAGTTAAGCCTCTCTCGCCTTCAATAGCTGTGTAAAATCGCGATTTTACCAGGTGTCACATATCTTGAACTATGCAAACAGATCATTCTTCTTTACATCTATTTGAGGTTTAGCAGCCTTGTTCTCTTTTGCATCTCACTGCTTTACTTGGGACACCATGTTACAAAGAAGCTTCTATGCAAGCAAGCAATTTTGTAATTATGAAATGTGGCCCAGTAGACCTAATTCGAATCCATTTCTCAGGTACCTTCTCAACACAATATGGGTGGTTAATAATATTTTTCTCTCCATGTTGCATGAAGAAGTTAAACGAGTGTGCCGCTGCACAGTTTGAATCTGGAGATGATGATGAAGTAAACAAGGGTCTGGAAATTATGAATGAACTTATAGTCCCTTGTCTACCTTTATTGTTGATGGATGAAACAGAAGAAAAGGATATTATTGCTGTAGAAGATATGAGAAACCGATGGTGTTCATATCTTGGACAGGAAATGGAGCGTAAGTTACTTTTAATTGCTTTTATATATACAATAGTGATATGATTTAACACATGGAGAAAGTATTTGCTAATATTACAGGTGAAACTCGGAACATTTGAATATTGTGCAAATGTTCATTCAGTTCAATAATGCAACTTAAAAGATGAAACAAATATATGAGATAGACTCATTACATGGAAAGTGAGATAGTTCAAGCCTTACTTCGTTATAATATTTATGCTTATGGCTTACAGTTTATGAAAACCCCAACCCTCCAATCTCATGTACCCCATAATCATCACATAATCTCATGTACGCTGTATGCCATGATCATCACAATTATAACGAATTAAGGCATGACATCTCTCACTTTGCATGTAGTGAGTCTATCTCATATATTTGTTTCACCTTTTATGTGAAATGAATGAACATTTGCACAATATTCTAATTTTCCGAGTTTCACCTGTATAAAAAAGTCAAAGTAAAGACGGATGCATCTCAACTTCAGAATAATGCTAAAATGCCAGCATCATTAAACTTTATAACCCAGGTAACTTATTTAAAGCTAGGTTGTTGGGTTGAAGATAGTTGACTATTAACTCATTCTGAGATAGCTTTCAAGACTTCCAAACTGATCCTTCATAACCATGAAATCAATGGTTTTCCTGTTGATTTTAACATCATTGTTGCCAAGCCATGAGAGAGCATCTGTATGTATAGTCATAAAGTTGCTTTCCTTAAATATAACTACAGTTTTGAATCTGTTCTTCAACCAAGTGCTTGTTATTTGAAAATATTTATTTTCTCTTTTCCTAACATGGGATTATACATAGGAATTTGTGATTAGTTTATGACATTAGCTCAGAGATTCCCAATGTGGGGCCCATGCCCCACAAGGGGACATCAATTCCCAGAATCCTAAGTCATTATATTGGCTGGTCAGTGCTTTGGGGAATTGACTTAGGCTTCTGGGAATTGAAGTCCAAAAACCAAAGGTTGGGAAACACTGCATTAGCTTCTCCTGTCTAGCTTTAGGTATGACTCATCTATCTGTATCCATACAGCCAGTCTCATAGTTTTTCCCCATATACTCCATGGCAGGAACTACATATTTTAGATAGCCCACAGTAAACAGGTGTGAAGCTTCCTGTTTCTCCTGTCTTGCTTTAATGCAAATCTTTGCATTAAAGCAGGACATAGAACAGTCCGCACCTTGTTAGCTGGAAGGCCAGCTAGTCGGCAGTTCAGGACCCAAGTACTGCATGACAGATTGAGTGCCCATCTCTGTCCCAGCTCCTCCCAACCTAGTAGATCAAAAGCAAGAAATTGCAAGTAAATAAATAGGGGCCACTTTAGTGAGAAAAAATCATGGGGACATGAAAGGAGCCTCATTCAGGCATCCCCTGAGTGGAGTTTCTCCAGAAAAAATCCTCTCAACCCAACATAATTTCTGACATGAAATTTTTATTATTAGTAGTAGTACAGAAGCACTGGTGCAGTTTTAAAATGGTACCAGTGTGCCTCATGTGGAATGACTAAAGTTGCAAAGAAATGACTTTAGTTATTCCTAAATAGCTGTGGCCCATATCTTTCTATCTAAAGTGATTCTCATGGGTAAAAAATTTCCCACCATTTATCTCTTCTTTCTTACCACCTTCAGCCACTTTGATTCATACTGTAAAAAGTTAGCTCTGTTAGAACTAAACGTGAGAGGTACAGAGTCCTTTAGGCTACAGTGCCTGAGACCAAACCACAGATGAGTCTGATTTTGTCATGCTTTAATAGAATGGAGTAGAAGGTGGGTTTTAGATTTTAAACAGCATTCCATGCAATCCGGTATTGAGGCATGCCTGCCACGTGTCCATGGAAATGTCTGCAGATGCAGACAGCACTGGCTCTTTGGCTATAAACAGATGAGATACGACTGGCTTTCGATCAAGGGCAACCTTTACCTTTAGACTTTTAGTAAGGCTTTATTAGAACTCACAATTATGTAAGTCTTCTTTGCTGGTTTATAAGGCTGGTTGTAAACCTTTTTTCTTTCTTTCTTTCTGTCTTTACAGCTAACTTGCAAGAAAAGCTGACAGATTTCTTACCAAAACTGCTAGATTGTTCTACAGAAATTAAAGGTTTCAGTGACCCACCAAAATTACCTTCTTATTCCACCCATGAACTGTGTGAGCGATTTGCCCGAATCATGTTGTCACTCAGTCGAACTCCAGCAGATGGAAGATAAATTCTGAAGACTTTCCTTAAGCACACTGTATAAACTTTTTTAGTTCTTTAACCCTTGCCTTCTTGTCACAGGGTTTGCTTGTTGCTGCTATAGTTTTTAACTCTTTCATTTTAATAATGGCAAGAAAAGGACAATACAGACATTAGGCAGACTGCAGGCAATAAAGCTGAGAACCGCATGGCGCTAAATTTTTGTTATCAGGCAGACTTCATGAAACATTGCAAATTTATTTTATTGTGCAAACTTTTATTTTTGCCACTCACCTGTTACAGTATTACTCTGCTTTTA
This sequence comes from Bradypodion ventrale, assembly GCA_035047345.1. NCBI lineage: Eukaryota > Metazoa > Chordata > Lepidosauria > Squamata > Chamaeleonidae > Bradypodion > Bradypodion ventrale. The sequence continues at coordinate 301,295,062 of JAWDJE010000003.1, read as the reverse complement.
TCTTAAGATTCCTTTATTTCGTTATCAACAGCTTACTGCTCAGTCTGGGCCATTCTGTTACTGCATCAATTTTAAAGTGACCAGTGTAAAATACATGATACCTGGTAGCTTGTAAATTACATCAAAGAATAAAAAAGTTTTATTTATGGCTACTCTAGTTGCAAATGAACTGTATATATGTGAATTATACATTATATTTTTTGATATGGAGGTTATGATGGTAAGCACAATCAGTAGAGTACAGATGTGGTCCATTGAGAATCAAAGATATTTCTGTGCCTAGCTTCAATATCTGGAGTAGAAGGCTTTCTTGGACCTTTATGTTCTGATGATCCCAGTTTGCACACTCTTAAATGTTCTGGCTGATAAGTTTCATTTCACTGCACAGTACAGCACTAGACTGATTTGTAGCGTCTATTGGTTACTTACAGATGTTTTACGAAGCACACGTAGACAAAGTTGTGTCAGGCTTCAAAAATCAGAGTAAAGTTGGTTGATCCTGCCAGAGTTTTCCCACCCATGGTCATTTCTGATGTCTATCCTTCCAACTATAACCTTTAAGTAAAGCTTAAGCCACATGACTGAGGAGACATGTCCTTATTTTTTGATTAAAGAATCAATCTCGAGGCTTCATAATGGATGAAAAGGATTCAGTGCACAAACAGGCCTGTAGTGCATGAAGAATAATCCTAGAGCCAGTAAGGGATATTCCATTTTCCAGTTCTGTGTAGTTTCGGTATCTTCTGCATAGGGCTATGGCCTGAGAAGGGAGCTTTCTGAAGTAAATACTTCCTTACATCTTTGAAGTCATAGAAAAGTGTTTAAAGAATATTTTACATGCCATCTTATTTGCTAGATATACTTGACAGAGGTGTAAGATCTGTTGGAAAATGTATACTGATAAAGAACTTAACAAAAGATTTTGTAGATTTTATTAATTTTTATTTACTGAATCCAGAACTAAAGTAAAAGATTGATTTCCCTACTTAAATCAAGTTTATGTTTAAAATTTGTAAACCACACGTTATTTGTAACTGCCGATGTTCCCAAATTTTGCTAAACAAAGATTTTTATGTAGCATAACACAAACAATTAAAAAATGTGCTGCATCTAACTTAACTGTTTCAAAACTATGCAAGATAAGAGAGCTAGTGGGGTATAGTGGATACAGTAATACATTAGGAGACTTGGGTTCAAATATCATTCGGTATTGGCTATGGTTAAAAACACTCTTTAAATATCTCATACTTTCAAAATCTAGCTAGTCAGATGTAATTTGGCAGCATGTAATGACAAATGCAAGTTGTATGTTTGGACTTTTCTAGTAAGAAAAATAGTCAGGACTTTTAATTTAAATGGGATTTATTTTATTATCAGTATACCCTAATATTCTGTCTTTGTAGAAAGCATAAAAATGTCTGGATTAAGATTAATTCCACATGTTAAACAAGTGCTGTTTTATCCATGAGGATGAAATATGGTATGCTGGAGTACATTGGCAGCCATTTACCCATAGATGTTGGCTGCTATTTTAAGCCTAAAAATGAAATTGAAATGTGTACGTAGTATATTTGTTCCCCAATCATTCTTCCATTTTATCTTACTAACAAAATCTATTCTTAAATTGTAAGGGTCTGAGACATATGAAGGTAAAATGAAAACAAAGATAGTTACCAGATCGGCAAACTGACTTCTCGCAAGTTGATTAGTCACTAAATAAAGATATGTTGGGCCTTTTGTTTTCCTATGATCATCTCTTTTATCTTTGGTATACACACTTGAATCTACCTTTTCTGACAGCTACATCGCTATTTTCCTCTTAGTGTCATAGATCTGGTTGGTTGACCCAAGATCAGTTACTGCAGAGGTCCCATTTTCTTACTTTTTAGATGTAACTCAGTATACTTCTGGGATGAGATAAAAATTACTCTGTAGAAATTGGACAAGTACCCAGTAAATGTAACAGCAGACAGATTTATGTCATTTTATTTCTTGCGTTTTCTCATAGATAAAATTCTAGGTGCACTACAGAGGGTTCCCAGGTAGGGAAATAAATCATTGTTAATTTTATTCTCAGAAGTTCAAATGAAAACTTGAGAAGGATTTCTCCACATTGTGCAAGATTAAACTTTTTTGTACAGTTTTTGTACATCACAACTATATTTTTTTTGAAAAAATAAAAGTGGAAATATATATATTGCAAAATCTTGTATTTTGCATAGAAAATATTGCACTTTGCACAAAATACAACTTTCTAGCCTAAAAAAAGTCTTAGTCCATTAAAAAAATTAGTCTTTTTACTAACAGAGGACCAAAAAAAAAAAAGCTTTGGCTATTTTTTAAGGCAACACTGTCTTGATGTGCCAACAAGGTTGAGAAAACTTGCGAGCATTCATTATATCTTTAGTGCCATGATACACAGTCACTCATGCAGGCAAAGTCTGTTCTACTATAGCATGCCTGTTACTTTTTGTTCTTCTAGAATCAGTGTCCTTTGCATATTGAGTTGTGTGCAAGATAAGTTTCATTTATATTGACAACATGCCTGCTGTAAACATTAAAAACACTATAGAGGTTTCACAGGTTGGTTGTACCATTAGTTAAAACTTCTCATCCAAAAATCTCCTTTTTCGCTTCCTGCTGAATGCAGCAGTAGGAATGTTAATTAATAACCTGTTAACCATCCTTGATTAGCTTACAGTAATTCCTTTGTGGTCATGTTTTGCTGTGAGCTTTAACTACTGATTTCATGTCTCTAAAACCACAGTAATTAATTAATATTGGAATTCATTTTAATTTGTCCAAGTACTGAAATAGATTTAATTCTGGCTAAAGTATTCAAGTACGATGAGCAACGTTACAGCAGTGGTGCCCAAACTTTTTTTTCCAGCGGGCCGGTCCCACCCCCGACATGCAGGGGCTGGAGGTGGGCTGCTCCAGTTGCTTACCATTTTGACATCAGCGGCGGTGGCGATAGTGCTTCCCCCTGCTGGTCCGAGCAGCCTCCTCTCGTTTCCAGCACTGTAAAAGCCTTTGGCAACGTGGATCGCCATGTTGTGGAAATTTTTTGAGCCTTCTCCATTTCCCAATTCACGGCGCTGGAAGGGTAAACTTGGTGCACTGTGCTGATGTCAGCCTTGGTGTGCCACACTGGGAGAGTCCCTTGGCACGCCAAGGCTAACGTCAGCGCGGTGTGACAGGTTTACCCTTCCAACGCTGCAGATTTTGAAATTGAGACGGCTCCAAAAATTTCTACAACATGGCAATCCATGTTACCAAAGGCTTTTGCAATGCTGGGACCGAGCGGAGGCTGCTCAGACCAGGAGGGGCAAAGCACCATCACCACCGCTGTAGGTGACGTATTGGGATGTCAGGCAGTGGGTGCGGGTGGGGGTGGTCCAAAGGGTGCCCGGGTTCTCTGCCTGATTAATGAGATATGTGGGCCTAATTGGGCCCACGGGCCATAGTTTGGGTGCCCCTGCTCTACAGTACTGTAATATATTGTGCTGGGTAGATTGTTTTAATTTCATTTGCAGGTGATTACAGAAAAACAATACCTCAGCAACACTTAAGATGGCAGTTTGATCAGTCTCTGATTGGCATTTTAAGTGTCAGACAGCTTTTTATCTATACCTATAAATCCAAGGGTTAACCGTTGGAACTTGCTATATGTTTCTGCACCTGTCCATCCTATCCCATACCGAGCCTCCTGCAAATGCCCGAACCTGCTCCGGTGGTTAACTAGGGTTGAGAAATGCGCCAGTGGGGCAAGAGCCCCACAAACGCGAACAAAGGGAAATAACTTCAATTCCCAATGTTCTTCGCGCCGTGCCACGCCACAGCCAATCAGGCTGAGAGGTGTGAGCAAAAAGAACGTTGGGAAACGCAGCGCAGCCAATTAAAATCGAGCCGCAGAAAAAACCGCTGCACGAATGCAAACCACAAATGCAAAACTACAAGTCCCAGCATCCTGTGTGCCGTGAGCGCACAGAATGCTGAGAAAGCTGGCGCACGAAAAATAAAATTAGAAAATGCAACGGGAGCGCAAGTCCGCCACACGCAAAACAAAAATCCACCGCGAGACACCCGCCAGCCTTCTTTACCGGAGCAATGGGGAGAAGAGGGACTCCCTCTTCTCCACACTACCCCGCCAAAGACACGGTGAGACCACCGCCGGCCTCAAGGAAAGTTGAGCCAGGGTGGAAAAAAACCCAAAAACAGGCAGCAGTTCGTCAGGGGAAGCACCCTCCCTGGCGGATGACTGGCTGATGCCTTTGTATTTCCAAATACAAAAGCAGCAGCCAGCAATCCGCAAGTAAGATCACCACCCCTTATGGATCGCTGCCTGCCGATCTCTGGTTAGGTAAGCCAGGAGAAATAGGAGACAGAGAGGAGAGAACCATTGTTAGGCAGAGATAGCTCTTCACTGCCTCCTCCTCCCCTGACCTACCTCACGAACCTTCCTGGGAGAAGAACGGCCTGCCTCCTCTTCCTCCTTTCCCACATTGCTGCATTGAAACCAAAATTCGAAGCAGCAATGGGGAAAAGAGACACCAACAGGCCTCCTGTTCTTCATGCTAAAGTAAACACCAAAATCAAACACCAAAATTAATTAAAAATGATAAAACAAAGATAAATCAATAATTAAAAAAACATTAATAAACAAAAAAGTAAACCACAAAATACACAAACAAAAACATCCACAATACCACAAAAGCACATACAAAACACATAACTACAACATAAAAAAACACAAATTACACAACAATGAATTACACAAATAAACAACGAAATAAGAAAAATTAAAACCAGAAATAACCAAACTAATTAAACAAACCTAAAACTCAACCAAAACAAAAAAGAACAAACAGAAACACCTCCCAGCCCACCACCACAAAAACAAAACAAAGAAATACCCCAGAAGAAAGAAAACCAGAGAACTCACCAGCACGTCCTCCCTCCACGACGACCGGAACAGAAATGAAGAAACAAAGACTACTTACCGGAAGAAGCCTCACCTAGAGGCCAGAAGAGAAAAAACACTTGAAACGAAACCAAAACCACTAACAGCCCCATCTGCAGGGCAGAATAGTAAAACCACTCAAAAACACAACAGTCCCACCTAGAGGCCACAAGAGAAAAAACAAGTCAAAAACATAACAATAAATCAAAAGTTGACACAAATAACAAACATATGTTAAATAAATAAAAAGATTTATAACATCCTGTGTTGAGTTTTAACTCAAATAAAAACCCAAAACATCTAAACACAGTTTAAAAACATTGAATGTTAAAAAAAACATGTATTTTCACATTTTTAAAAATATTACCTACGGTACAACTATTAACAAAAAAACAAAATCACAAACTAAAACATTATTTGGTTAAATAAAACAATTTGAAACAATTATATCATCCTTTGTTCTTTTTTTTTTAATCCACAAAACCCACCCAAAAAAACACCTGATCACAGTTTATAACAGCCCAGCAGTGCCGGGCAAACTATGCTAGTAGAAGATATTTTTGTACGTATCCTTATTCCAAACTATTTAAGGCTTTAAGAGTCAAAATAAGCACACTGAAGTCATCTTAGAATGAACAGAACCACTGTGAAGCACAATCTTTTCCCAAGCATCTGCTCCTGAAAGAGACTTGTAATATCAAAAATCCCTGAGAGATAGTTATCAAGAATCAACAGATTATTCAGCAAATCTTCAGCATTGAAATGGATCATTAGCAGATTGTGACATCCAGTAATGCTTAGACATAGTCTACCAGCACGTACTCAAGACATCTTCCCCAAAAGGAGCAATCTAGAACGAACTAAAAGCATGTACCTTAGGACTGCAGGTGCTCAGGATTAGACAGAAAACTGGAACTGGGCCAGCAGCTCCTAGCTTGCCAATGCTTCCATAAAACCTCTAATCTAATCTACTTTTGTTAATTGACAACAAACAGCAGTGGATACTTACATGAATTGCACAATGTTTCCTTTTGATGGCAACTTGGGAAATGGCTACAGTTGACAGCCTGTCAATTTGATTAGTCACCTCTGTAAAACAGAGTGGTACCTCATCCAACAATTTTAATCCATTCCACGAGGCTCATTGTTGCACGAAACAATTGCTATACGATACATGCATTGTATAGCAATTTTCCCTATGGGATGCATGATACAATGGTTTTTTTCACTAAGTGGTTTTTCCCATTGAAAAATTATACAATTTTTTCCATAGGGAAAATTGTTATGTGGGACATCATTTCCCCCAAAAAAAACTAATTGTTATGCAATTTTGTTGCTATGTGGGACAATTGTTGTATAAGGTTCCATTGTACATTGATTCAATGGATTTGTGGCTTCTATGTTGAGCAAAAGACATTCAGCCTATGAATTTCAGAATCCTGGTGGGAAGTGACTTGCAACGTATATTGCCAAACTGGAGAACTCAAATAAGTTAAGAGTAGTTGATTGGTGGAATGCTTTTCTTTTTATGAATCCCCTGATTTGTTCTTTATTCACATCAGACTGCTATAGTTTAAAATTATGGACATACATGTATATGAAATATAAGTAAAATTCAAAACAAATTAAAATTACAAAATAGGCTGGTTTTGACCACAAGAGGGCTACTTTAACAGCATTATCTTGGTCGTTTACTTCTTTCGTACATATGGGGCATAAATTAGCATGCGCATAAAGGATCCATTAATACAAATTTTCCACATTCACAGAAAATTTGCCCTGTATCCAAGAACCGTATATATTAGAGTATAAGCCAGGTTTTTCAGCCCCCAAAAGGGGACATGGCTTATACTCAGGTCAACGGCCACAAGAGTCCCAAGACTGTGCCAGAATGAGATGTGCCAGCAATTTAATTTTACCACATGTTCATGTATTTTGATTATTGAAATTCACCAGCAGCTGCTGCATTTCCCACACTCGGCTTATACTTGGGTCAATCTATTTTCCTGGGTTTTTTCAGATATGTTGGCTTATATTCAGGTCGGCTTATACTTGAACATATTTGCTAGGCCAATTCCACTTGATTTTTTAAATCTTTTCTTCATTTCAAAGTTTATTAAGTGACTTCCTTCCATACAGTCCAGCCAGAATCTTGTCCTGGTGGGAGATTATAACCTGAACTATAATCCTAGGGATGCAGAAGAAATATGTTGGCAGTGGTTCCTACTGCTTCTTATCCTCTTCTAGTTGGATAGGGGTGGATAGGAGTGAGGTGATGTGCAAGGACAGTTTAATGCAGCTGATAGTTTGAGGTGAGCTCTGAAGATGAATAGACAAATTCCAGGCACCAATGTTTTCAATGCTAGTTGCTAGATAGCTTCGATCTTGTTGCTATAAGGAGGCCAGGATCTTTTTAATTTGCAAAAAACCCCAAAGTGCTAGATCCTGTTTGGAGCATATAAACAAAACAGGTAACATGATATGCCCCAGGTTTCATACAGTATGATCACTCTGCTTATATATTAATAATCAACTGATTAAGCAAAGTGATGCTTAAGCTAATTTAGGAATTGATGGTGAAAATGTCAGTGTGCCTTACACTCAGCAAAATCAACAAGAAACTGATTTCCATTAGCTCTGCCATCACACCAGATTTGCTGCAATGTGAAGCAAATTTAAGAAGAAAAGTCAGGCAAACATGTGGAAATGTTGTACATAAGACTATATCCAATAATGTAGTGGAGCCAAAGCAATATCATTGCTAATCATTGCTGCCATCATCTAAGCTAGTGATTCTCAACCTGCGGCCCGTGGCCTTGATGCGGCCTGCGGCACCATTTCATGTGGCCCCTCCACCACACTAGGAAGTGCCATGTGGTGGGGGAAGGGCAAAATAGCCATCCGCCCCTAAAGCTGAGGGAGCGTAACCCAGCCCCTAGATTTAAAAGGTTGAGAACTCCTGCCCTAAGCCTTTTTGTTCCTTCTGATTTTATCCACAAATTTTAAAGTAGGAGGAGGAAGATGGATTCCCCCCCACCCCAGCAATTCTTTCCAGAGCTGAGGCTACAGGGACTGTGATAATAAATGGTGCACTTTAAAAGCTACAACTGTGCCAGGATTATGCCCTAAACCAAGCCATTTTTAATCATCCATTTTTAAAAATGGTAGTCAATGGCTCACTCTTAGTCAGATTCGAAAAGCAATCAGAAATTTCAAAAATAAAATAGTTTTGTTCTTTTGATGCACAAACACGAAATTAATATTTAGAAGAATACTTGATATTTGTACCTGAGCCTCACAAAACAATCTACCTACTTAGTGTGGAAAATTACTGGCAGTGCTTTCTCCCATTCTTTCTTCATAGCTACAACTTGTAGCTATACTATGTGCTTTTGTTTGCTTTAAAGTAAAACAGCCACAGACATTGAAGCAAAACAGCATGTCTTCTTTCAATAGTATACCTCCAGGAAAACAAATATTTCAGTGCTACATGTCTGAGACATCAGATGTGCAAATAAAGCTCTGCAATCTCCCAGATGATCAAGTACAGAACATTGAAACTAATATGTTAACCGACAGTTTGAAGCAAACTCATGTTAGACTAAATAACTTTTTTTGAGACTGTCAAATCACATGTAGTTGCATTTCAAATCAATACATGCAATAACCAGTAGAATCATAAAAATAGGGAGCAAATTGTTGTTATACAGTATGTCATCAAGCCCTCTTTGACTTCTGTGACTGTGAATGAGAGATCTCCAAAATCTCCTTTCCTCAACAGCCCTGCTCAACTACTGCAAGTTATAGTTTGTGGCTCTTTTAAGGAACCAACTAGCAGTTAGAAAGCAAGAAATTGCAAGTAGATAAATAGGTACCACTTTGGTGGGAAGGTAAACAATGTTCTGTGCACTCTGGTGTTTATTCATGCCTGGCACATGTCCTCAGAAATGTCTGCAGACACAGACTCTTTGGCTATAAACAGAGATGAGCACCAAACCCTAAAGTCAGATACAACTGGTTTTCAAGCAAGGGTGACCTTTACCTAGAGAATCAATTCATCTTGGTTTGGACCTTCCTCATTTCTTGCTGATTCCCACCTTCCCCATCATTGTTGTCTTTTTCCAGAGAGTCTTGCCTTTTCATGATGTGCCCAAAATAGGAGAATTTCAATTTCATCATTTTTGTCTCCAGAGACAGTATAGGCTTGACTTTTTCAAGGATGCATGGGGTGGGGGTGGAGAGCAGTCCAGGGTATCCACAAAGTTCCCCTCCAACACCATATTTCAAACATTTTTTTTTCTTATTAGCTTTCTGATTCACTCAGTGAGGGGCATATATGGTAAAAACTCTACACAATCATGACGAGTTTGCATATGTTTTAGACAGTTCTATTTTTATATATTAGCTAATTTTCAACACTTACCTAAACTTGAGGGAAATTTATTCTTAGAACTCTTTCCTGTGCAACAAGAGTGACATCCAGTGGTCACCCTGACAACTTCTCGCATCAGAATTTTTAAGTCTATAAGAAGTCTCTTGCTCACACCCATAAATAGCTAAATTAAATCATATATACAGTGACTTAAAGATGATATCTCATGCAGCAGCAACCAATATTTACGTCCTTTTCAGTCATTGTCTAATCTAGGATAAACAATGCCCCTTTTTTGCTTTGCTCCAGTCAGAATCAGAGAGGTACCTGCTTACATATGAAGAGAGTTTCCCAGGGCTCTTGTTCATGATTAGAGCCTTCATGTGAGAAGATGTTTCTCCTCTTCATACATGCCACTTTCCACCTGAAAAAAGAAACATCAAAAGAGAAGGACAGGCCTACACAATATTTTATATGAGTCTTGATAAGAAACAAGGAGGTAATGGCTGAATTAGGTGTAAACTTCTGTTATAAAGATCCTGGTAGGCTACATGTTACTGCCTAGATCAGGGGTGCCCAAACCTTTTGGGTCAAGGGCCGGTCATGTGGTCCAGGGGGCTGGTCACTATGGCCTGGGGGTCAGATCCAGCCCCCGACACCAGTTCATCCAGCCCGCAAAGTCCTCGTCACTCCCAGAAGTGAAAGTAAAACACGACGAGGGCTTCATGGGCTGGATGAATTGGCATGGGGGGGGGGGAATTTGGCCCCAGGCCGTAGTTTGGGCACCCCTGTTCTAGATTTTGTTATAAAGTTGGGCATTCCAAGGAAGCATGTCGAGCTCCTTCCCTCTTATTTTACTGGCAGAGAAAGACCCCTTTTATCTAGGTGGGTTTTGAACAATTGGCTGGAGGATGCACTGAACTGGGAAATTGCTGTATGAAATACATTTACATGCTATTTCATGAATGCCATGTCACCAGCTTATTAGGAGGTGTGAGCAGAGAAAGAATTGTCCTCGCCGCGTCTCTCCCTGGCCCACGCCCGGGACTCAGCTCACCTGTGACTGCCTGCTTCACCCCTCCTTGCCCCTCCTGGCCCCGCTTGCCAGAGGGGTTTGAAAAGGACATTGGAGCCGCTGCTGGAGAGGGTCCTCGCTGCGTCTCTCCTGGGCCCATGCCACTGGCCCAGGATGGGAGACTCAGCTCACCTGCGGCTACCTGTTTTGCCCCTCCTCGCCCCTCCTGGCCCCAACTGCCAGAGGGGTTTGAAAAGGACGTCGAAGGTGCCGGGTTAAGGTTCTCCCTGGTTCCGCCATGGACGTTTGAGCCTGGGGCTCCATCGCGGACACTAGGTGATGGAGGACATTGCAACTGGGTAACTTTGGTAATGTGACAAACCATATATTTGCTTGTTATTGTATTGTATATTGTACTTGTTTAATTTGTATCCTGTAATTTGCATTTAGTGATATTGTATTTTCTGACTTGTAGCTGTAATTTGCATTTGTAACTGGATTCTTTTTTTGTATTTGTTGTAATTGCATTTTTGATATACTGTATTTTGTATACTTTTTCTATGTTGTAAATGCCACTTTGGTTTCCCTATTGAGTCGAAGAAAGTGGGGTATAAATAATAAATGAAATGAAAAATGAAATTTTAAGGGCAGCTTATTTTATCAAAGTAAAAACATGCTGGCCTGGTCAGGCAAGGTGCTTCTGAAACTCACACCCAATAGATTTTAGTGTTGTGTTTGTGTTGTGTCTTGTTTTCGTTCTACCCTTGTGCGTCTTACTGAAATAAGACAACTGTTATTAAGATTTAGCCTTTAGTTTGTGCTTTTGTTCTAATCTCTAATCATTTTATTGTGCTTTCAATATTGTTGTTGTTGTTGTTCAGTCTCACAGTCGATTCCGACCCTTTGCGACCCCATGGACCATTTTCCTTCAGGCACCTCTATCCTCCACCATTCTCCTCAGCCCACCAAGCTCTGTGCCCATTGTGTCTACAATACCATCTATCCATCTCATCTTTGGACGCCCCCTTCTTCTCTTTCCCTCCACCTTTCCCAGCATCAAGGCCTTCTCAAGTGAGTTCTCCCTTCTCATTTGATGTCCAAAGTACTTTTGCTTCATCTTCACTATTTGTCCCTCCAATGAATAGTCAGGATTGATTTCTTCCAGTATTGACCTATTTGTTCTCTTTGCTGTCCAAGGGACTCTCAGGACTCTCTTCCAACACCACATCTCAAAGGCATCTATTCTTCTGCGCTCAGCCTTCCTAATGGTCCAGCTCTCACACCCATACATTACCACTGGGAATACCATTGCTTTGACTATGCGAATTTTTTTCAAGGTGATGTCTCTGCTTTTCACTATATTCCCCAGGTTTCTCATTGCTTGTCTCCCCATAATCAGTCGCCTCTTTATTTCATGGCTACAGTCGCCATCTGCAGTGATCTTAGATCCCAGGAAAGTAAAATCTGTCACTGCTTCTACTTCTTCCCCATTTATTTTCCAGGGACTGATCGGACCTGTTGCCATTATCTTGGTTTTCTTGATATTGAGTCTCAAGCCAGCTTTTGCACTCTCCTCCTTCAATCCAATCAAGAGGTTCTTTAGGTCTTCCTCACTTTCTGCCATTAGGGTGGTATCGTCTGCATATCTCAAATTGTTGATGTTTCTCCCAGCAATTTTGATCCCATATTGTGATTCCTCCATCCCTGCATTGTGCATTATGTGCTCTGTGTATAGATTGAATAAGCAGGGTGATAAAATGCAGCCTTGTCTTACTCCTTTTCCTATTCCAAACCACTCTGTCATTCCGTGTTCTGTCCTAACTGTTGCTTCTTGGTTTGTGTACAGATTTCTCATGAGGCATATGAAGTGTTCTGGTATTCCCACCTCTTTAATTACTTGCGACATTTTGTTGTGGTCCACACAGTCAAAAGCCTTGGTGCTGTCAATAAAACAAAAGTAGACTTGTTTCTGATATTCCTTTGTTTTCTCCATAATCCAACGTATGTTGGCAATGTGGTCTCTAGTCCCCCTGCCTCTTCTGAAACCGGCCTGCACCTCTGGTAGTTCTCTCTCCACATGTTGTTGAAGTCAATCCTGTATTATCTTGAGCATCACCTTGCTGGCATGTGGGATGAGTGTAATTGTTCGGTAATTTGAGCATTCTTTGGCATTGCCTTTTTTGGGGATTGGAACATACACTGATCTTTTCCAATCCTGTGGCCACTGTTTTGTTTTCCAAAATTTGCTGGCATATTGAATGCAGTAATTTGATTCCATCATCTTTTAGGGCTTTGAAAAATTCAACTGGGATGCCATCATTTCCACTAGCTTTATTGTTTGCAGTGCTTTTTAGGGCCTTTCTGACTTCACTCTCCAGAATGTCTGGTTCAAGTTCAAATTTCTCATTATTGTTATTATCAGGAGTGTTGAGGTCCTTTTTGTAGAGTTCCTCTGTGTACTCTTGCCATCTTTTTTTGATCTCTTCTGCTTCAGCTAACTCCTTTCCATCTTTGTCCCTTATCATGGTCATTTTTGCTTTAAATGTTCCCTTGATTTCCCCAATTTTTTTGAAAAGATCTCTAGTCCTGCCTCTTTTGTTGTTTTCCTCCATTTCTTTGCACTGTTCGTTCAGATATTTTTTCTTATCTCTCCTTGCTTTTCTTTGAAATTCTGTATTCAGGTGGTTGTATTTTTTCCTTTCTTCTTGGACTTTTGCATTCCTTCTTTCCTCTGCTATTTTAAGAGCCTCATCAGACAACCACTTTGCTTTCTTACGCTTCTTTTCTTTTGGTATGGTTTCTCTTGCTGCCTCCTGCATGATGTCCCGCGTCTCTGTCCATAATTCTTCTGGTACTCTGTCTATCAGGTACAGGACATTAAATCTGTTCATGACCTCCACCGTGTATTCTTTAGGGATGTTGTGCAGGTCATATCTGTCTGGTCTAATTGTTTTCCCCATTTTCTTTAGTCTAAGCCTGAATTTTGCGATCAGTAGGTTGTGATCTGAGCCACAATCTGCTCCAGGTCTTGTTTTTGCTGACTGAATGGAGGTTCTCCATCTTTGACTGCAGAGTATGTAATCAATCTGATTTCGTTGCTGGCCATCTGGTGATGTCCATGTGTAAGTCACCTCTTGTGTTGCTGGAAGAAGGTGTTTGCTATGACTAGTGCATTTTCTTGGCAGAACTCTATCAATCTTTGCCCTGCTTCATTCTGTGTTCCAAGACCGAACTTGCCTGTTATTCCATTTACTTTTTGATTTCCTACTTTGGCATTCCAATCTCCTAAGATAATGTGGACATCATTTCTTGGTGTCTGTTCTATGAGGTGTTGTAGGTCCTCATAGAACTGGTCAACTGTGGCTTCATCTGCACTAGTGGTTGGTGCATAGACTTGGATTACAGTGATATTGAAAGGTTTGCCTTGGATTCTTACTGACATCATTCTATCATTTTTGATGTTGTATCCCATTACTGCTTTCCTCACTCTTTTGTTGACAATTATGGCTACTCCATTTTTTCTGAGGTTTTCTTGCCCACAGTAGTAGATATGATGGTTTCCAGAGCTGAATTCACCCATCCCTGTCCATTTTAATTCACTGATGCCCAGAATGTCAATGCTTATTCTTTCCATCTCGTTTTTAACCACTTCCAGTTTTCCTTGATTAATAGACCTCACATTCCATGTCCCTATGCAGTATTGTTCCCTGCAACACTGTATTTCTCCTCCCCCTTTCGTATCCCTCCCCCTTTTCAGATCTGCTGTGCTGAGCATCCCCTTGTTTTGCCTTTTGTTTTGGTCCATAGGGTTCTCTTGGCAAACTTTGTGGCATGCCTTGCCGGTCTCTACGTCAGTCTTTTCCCATCACACATGTTATCACAGTTTAAACAGTTTTAAAACAAAGTATTATCATGCACAATATCAAGGTTTATCACATAGTATCAAAGTAAAAGTTGAACTAATTAATGAAAGGGAAAGAAAGAAAGAAAAAGTCCACTATATCAGGTCTCTATGTAAGTCAGTTTCTTGTACAGTCACTATGTCAGTTGCCATAAGCCATCTATGTTTAGTCAACTATATTATTTCAGTTCGATTACTTATCCTTTGCATGCATGCAGCAGCTCTTGCCTCCCTTCAGCCGCATGGAGTTGGTCAAAGGCGCCGGCTCAGGCCTTGCTGTGATGGTGGTTGTGGATGATATCTCCTGGGGGTGGTCGGGGGTCTCCTGAGGTGTCCTTCTCTCTGGCCCCAGGTCTTTGGATGGGGAGAGAGGGGCAAGATCCTTTACTCACCTCCCCCGTGGGCCTCTCTGGATGGAATGGGCAGTAGAGCTGGGCCTTCCTAAAGCCTTTTCTTCCTCTCCAGGCCCAGGTCTTTGGATGGGGAGGGGCAAGATCCTTTACTCACCTCCCCCGTGGGCCTCTCTGGATGGAATATACTTTCAATATACTAAACCATTTTCTATGGCAGGATAGTTTCTGGATGGCATTCTAGCCCTTATTCACGATAATAAACCTCTCCCATTCTTCAACAGTGGCAGAAAGTAACGTGTCTATAATATCAGACTTTTTGCAATGTGGCTATAATATCAGATACTTGCTAGTGAGGTTATAGTGCAACAGTCTGTGAAGTCAGTCTGTATCCCAGTTCCAAACATGCAGCACCAACCTACAATATGCCAATTTATGGCATTCCAACAATCAACAGTGACATTCTGCAGGAGATACATTTTTTTAAAAGCTGATTAGCAAGTGTTCAACACAGGACTGGATGAATTTATACCAAACATGTGTCCAGTTGCAAGATTTATTATGCAATAATAGCTAATTACATGTAACTATGATGGGGAAGAAGTAGAAGCAGTGACAGATTTTACTTTCTTAGGATCAAAGATCACTGCAGATGGGGATTGTAGCCATGAAATAAAAAGGCGACTGATTCTTGGGAGACAAGCAATGAGAAACCTGGGGAACATAGTGAAAAGCAGAGACATCACATTGAAAACAAAAATTAGAATAGTCAAAGCAATGGTTTTCCCAGTAGTAATGTACGGATGTGAGAGCTGGACAATTAGGAAGGCTGAACGCAGAAGAATAGATGCCTTTGAAATGTGGTGTTGGAGGAGGGTTTTGAGAATCCCCTGGACAGCGAGGAGAACAAATAGGTCAATCTTAGAAGAAATTAACCCTGACTGCTCATTGGAAGGTCAAATAGTAAAGATGAAGCTAAAATACTTTGGACATCAAATGAGAAGGGAGGATTCACTTGAGAAGGCATTGATGTTGGGAAAGGTGGAGGGCAAAAGAAAAAGGGGGAGGCCAAGGATGAGATGGCTAGATGGCATTGTAGACGCAATGGGCACAGAGCTGGGAGGGCTGAGGGGGATGGTGGAGGACAGAGGCGCCTGGAGAACAATGGTCCATAGGGTCGCAAAGGGTCGGAACCGACTGTGCGACTGAACAACAACAACAACAACACATGTAACTATTACATGTAATTACATGCTGTGCAGAACTTCACACAAACCCTATGAAGTACATTTTACTTCTAAGGTGGGGACAGGGTTTATGTGTTGGTAACATCGAAAGGATCTAAGAATAAAAGGGAGGCATCCAGATGGTCCTTTCCATAATACAATCCCTACAAGATTTCCAACTTAATGCCTGAATAGGGCTAGTAACCCGCTCCATGCTGCATTATATTGCCAAAGATTTTTGGATAATCAATAGATATTTCATGTAAATATGTTGTACCTTTCCATTCAATTTAGGCATTAATAATGGGCTTGCATGTTTTAATTCTACATGTATATTGTGGGAGAAGGCTTTTAAGTAAGTTTTGGATATGGAATTTCAGACTGCTAGTAATAAAAATTACTAACGAAGCTTGCTCAAACATGAAATATGTATCTCAAGACACTGAATTAAGATATCTATCTTACATATCATCAGTTTTATTGCAAGCAATCTGTGTGAGCTCTAGAACAGAAGCAGAAATTGCCGTAATGGAGTAAAGTGTTCCTAATTAGAGAGTTGCTATTTGTGTTCTGGGGCTTGTACGCAATGAGGTTGGATACATGCAAGTTGAACAAGCCATGAGACAGAAACTTTTTAGAAAACCAGAAATTTTTTCTGATAGTGACATACCTTACCTTTATATAGATGTAATCTACAGGATGTGATGTTGGACATAGTATTCTAAATGCCAGAGAGAGGCTCTTTCAATAGCTTATCTTAATAAATAAATAAATCTAAAACTCAACCTTTTTTGGGTTTTGCTGTTGTTGTTCAGTCGAGTCTGACCCTTTGTGACCCTATGAACCACAGCACGCCAAGCTCACTATCATCTGCCATCTGTAGTCCATCCAGATCTACGCCCACTGCATCACCAATGCTGTCTAGCCATCTCATCCTCTGTCACTCCCTTCTCTTTTTGCCTTCTTTCTTTTCCAGCATCAGGGCCTTCTCCAGTGAGTCCTCCCCTCTCATTTGGTGGCCAAAGTACTTGAGCTTCAGCTTCAGTATTTGTTCTTCTAAGGAGCAATCAGGGTTGATTTCCTTCAGGATTGATTGATTTAATCTCCTTGCAATCCAGGGGACTCTCAAGTGTTTCCTCCAGCACCACAGTTCAAATGCAACTATTCCTTTGCTCAGCCTTCCTTATGGTCCAGCTCTCACAGCCATACATTACGACTGGAAAGACCATTGCTGTAATTATGCATACTTTTTTCAGCAAGGCGATGTCTCTACTTATGCTACCTAGATTTGTCATTGGACTAAGCACCTTTTTATTTCATGGTTGCAGTCACTGTGTGTAGTGATCTTAGATCCCAAGAAGGTAAATCTGTCACTGCTTCCATTTCTTCTATTTGCCAGGGAGTGATCAGTCAGGATGTCATGATCTTGGTTTTTTTATGTTGACTTTCAAGCCCACTTTTGTACTCTCCTCTTTCAACCTAATCAAGAGGCTTGTTAGGTCTTCCTCATTTTCTTCCATTAGGTTAGTGTCACCTGAATATTTCAGGTTGTTGATATTTCTCCCAGCAATCTTAATTCTGGCTTGTGCTTCATCCAGCCCTACCTTATGCATGATGTACTCTCAGTGGTGGGCTCCAGCAGGTTCGGACAGGTTCGGGAGAACCGGTAGCAAAACTGGCTGGCCCTGCCCACTGCCCCACCCTGCCCTGCCCACCTCCTCCTCCTCCTCCTCTCACCCCACTCTGGATGCGACTCCAACATCCTTGCTGCTGGGTCCGGGTGCCCGGAGTGGGGTGAGGCTGAGCCAGCAGTTACTCTGCTGCAGTTACTCTTTAAAGTAAAATTAGAGCATCGAGATGTAATTGCTAACTCATGGTCTGATGAAGTAGATTTGATCCACAAAAGCTCACATTAAAATTCAGCAGTTTAACCATGCCCACCTAGTCACCTGGCCATGCCCAAACAGTTGGCCATGCTCACAGTGTGGTAGTAAATTTTTTTGAAGCCCACCACTGTGTACTCTGCATATAAGTTAAATAAGCGGGATGATAATATACAGCCTTGTTGTACTCCTTTTCTTATTCTAAACCAATCAGTTGTTCTGTTTCTGGTCCTAACTGTTGCTTCTTGACCCACATACATATTTCTCAGAAGACAGGTGAGGTGGTCTGGTACTCCCATCTTTTTAAGGACTTCTCACAGTTTATTGTGATCCACACAGTCGAAGGCTTTGGTGTAGTCAATGAAACAGAAGTAGACATTTTTCTGGTACTCCCTTGCTTTTTCCATGATCCAGTGAATGTGTGTTTGAAATGGGGCTACTTCCTTTCAGCTGGATCAGCTGACTTCTGGCCCAATTATCATTTGGCCATTGACATGTGACACTATAGTCCAAATAGCCTACCATTGACAGCCTTAGCAGAAATATATTGTCTTTGACTCTGATGGTATTTCATGTCTATTATTTATAAAGTGATGGCTGTTCAGTAAAAGAGAAAATCAATTGTGTGATATATACAGGAGAAAGCAAAAAGCTTTAGAAGATTGTCAATATGTCTTAAGCACAACCACACAGCTGTCAGAGTGGTGGATTGTAAAGATTTTGTTGTGCTGTGTTATTTTGAGCTTCTGTCTCAGACTGCTGAGGCGTAATAGAATATTGAAGGGGGGAAATGTTAAGGACATGAGCAAGAGCTATCTGAGATGTCAGGTTGGTTCATTCTTTTATACTTTGCCTTAAATTTCCAGATGTAAATTTCCAATTGTAAGGGTGCTTGAAGCATAAGATATATCAGATGTTTTGCCCATGTGCTAATGAACTCTTTAAAACAGGTTGCTCATGTGTGTATGGAAATATAAATCAGAATATTCATTGGCTTATTTCTTTTATATGGAAATATTAAATTCCATAGTTCACTAACTTTTGATTGGTTTGCAGATGTGTTGCATTTTCAATGTGTAGATCTATATCTGTCTACTATCTATCTACTATATCTATATCTACATTCATGCTTACATAGTTATTTATATTAGCTAAAGCTGAATTTACGTTTGAGTGTACTTTCCTTAATTATAATGAACTGCCAGACTGAGTCAGTTGAAGCTTTAATTGTGTAGACAGTTTTGGCAAGAGGATTAAAACATGAGAGGTAAAGTTATGTAGAAATTGGTCTTTTTACACAAATTTGTAGAATATGTTTTGAAATTACTATATGACCATATTAAATTTTCAGGAAAGAGATTGCAAAATGTAAATGAAGTCTGTTTATTACAAGGTTGCTTTTAAGTTAATATACAGAAGGTGCTTTACAAAAATTAAATCCACCTATCGAAACCTACAATGCTACAAATTATAACTATACATTAAAAAATAACCAGAAAGAAATAATAGCAGTAATCAAATTATGATAACTGTTATTAAAGAATAAAACAGCATGAACAATGTGTCAAAAGGTTCCACTTGTGGAATACATTTTCAAAAAAGTTTTTCATTGACTCTGTTTTTAATAGCTTCTTAAAATCTAGTAACTGTAAATTCCTTGATTGTCCAGACTATCAAGGAATAAATTCCTTTTGGTTGCAACTCATTTTCCATTCATTTCCCTGTTGTGCTCTTCTTCTCCAGGTTCGACCAAAACTTTTCATGATTGGGTTTTCCCATCTTTTGGGAGGCCTGCCAAGTGGTCTTTTTACTCCTCTGGGATACCACTCAGTGACTGCTGCTGTTCAAGCCCCGTCTGTCATTTGAGAGATGTGTCTAGCCCAGTGCAATTTCTGTTTGTGATGTTCAGCAACAGCTTAGTTGATTTTGCTTTGTTCTCTTATCTGGGTGTTGGGGATGTGGTCGCGAAGGGATATCTTTAGCATTGATCTTTCCATGGCTCTTATGGCTCTTGATAAGTCTCCTTCCTCACCCTTCGTTAATGACCGTGTTTCACCACCATAGAATACCACAGGTAGTACTGTCGAATTAAAAAATGTTAGTGCATTGTTTCTTGTCGATTTTCTCATTTAACAAGATTTCTTTGATGGAGTTAAATGCTGCCCATTGTGCTTTCTTTCTTCTAGCTAGTTCTGCTCTCTGATTGTTGTTCATTCCAATTAGACGGTTGAGATAGTGGTTGCCCTGCTCGATGGGTTCATTCTGGATTTTTATTTGGAATTTCCGTTGTTTGCTTGATAGGATATATTTTGTTTTCATGCCATTCATTTTCAGGCCAACTTTCCTTCTTTCTGCATCGAGCTCAGACAGCATTTTTTTTGAGTTTTTGAACATTTCTGGCAATTAGTACTATATCACCTGCAAACCTGAGATGGTTTATCTTCTCTCTCTTCAGTTTGATACCATCTTCCCAATTTAATCTTTGCATACCTTTACTTTTACCTTACCTTTTTCTAGGCATGCATTGAAGAGCTTTGTTGAGATTGTATCTTCCTGCTTTATGCCTTTCTCCACTGGTATTGTTATCCTTTTTTTGAATAAGGTGATGGTAGTGGAGCAGTTAGAGTTTGCTACTTGAGCAGCTTGATGTATTTGGCATTTACTCCCTTTTCGCTGATTGCTTGCATGACTGTATTTACTTCTGTAAATAAAGATACCTTTTTCTACTTCAAATATTTTTAGAGTTATTTTACTATACAGAGTAACTGCAGGCTGATTGTTTGAGGAGGCTTGATTGTCTGGGTGGAATTCATCAGAGAAAAGTGCTCCACTATGTAATTATGTCATAAACCTATAAAACTACTAGTTACTTGTAAACCTGAAAGCTTGCAGGTAACTAATGCAGCCACATCAGCATAGGAGAGATCTAATGCCACCAAGGGAAGCGCGGCGGCAAGACTATGGCTGCTGCGCTCTTTGCTGGCCCCGCCCCCATAGAGCCGGACACTGGAGCCAGGCGAGGGGTGGAGCCGAGCTCCCCTTTAAAAGGGGCCGGCTCCGCACAGCCTCACCGGTATTTTGCGACATCGCCTGGGTGAAGCGCGCGTTTGGCTTCGCCGCCTAGCCAATCCAAGCTTCCTTGAGCAGCTGGGCCACATGCTATGGCGCCGCTCGGGAGGATGGCCGCGGTAATCCGCCGTGGCTCTGCGGCAGGCTTGCCCTGGCCTTCGCTCTTTGGAGCTGCGCTGTTGCTGCGGCTCTTGGCCGCCCACCCCCCCCCCCCGGCAGCCTTACAGGGGCTTGATACTTGGCCTCACTGTGGTGATCCGCTGTGGCTCGGTGGCGGGCTTGCCCCGGCCTTTGCCAGCGCGGCCTCGCCTCTTTCTGAGCATTGTGCTCAGCCCTCTTGGGAGCCGCACTTTTGCTGTGGTGCTCAACAGCGGCCCCTGTGGCCTTCTAGGGGCCTGGTCCTTGGCCTCGCCCCCACGGCCTTCGCTCAATTTCTTGAGAGGCAGCTGCCGGCCCCATGGCTGCCCTGCTCCTTTTTTTGGGGAGGTGACTTCGTGTCATGGTGGGGCTGGGGGGGCCCTGCGGGGTTTCAAGTGGGCCCCTCGCATGTGTTGAGCATCATCCGGAGGCTGCAGTGGCTCAAGTACCTAACACACTGACTGGATGGTGGACAGTCGGCAGTTCTACTCCTGAGTACTGCAGGATGGAATGAGCTCCTGTCTTTGTCCCAGCTCCTGCCAACATAGTGGTTCGAGGGCAAGCAATTGCAAGTAGGTAGATAGGGACCACTTCGATGGTAAGGTAGCAGCATTCTGTATGTTCTGGTGTCTAGTCATGTCGGCCACATGACCACGGAAATGTCTGCACCAGCAGACAGCCCTGGCCTCTTTGGCTTTGGAACGGGGATGAGCACTGCACCCTAGAGTCAGATACGACAGGCTTTCAAGCAAGGGACAACCTTTATGCCTGTGTCCGGTTTGGTCTGCCGGCCCGAGGTGCCACCCTTGAGAGAGCTGCGGGCCTGGACGCCACGATGGCTGCCCTCCAGCAGGCGAGCCCCTCGGCCCCTCGAGATGTTGGAACATGGCTCCCCGATGCTGTGAGTGCATCTGGTGAGTATGTTTGTCAAATAAATTCACATCATGCCTTGCCCATATTCAATTATGCCATAGTATCTGTCAAGCTTCTCATATCTTGCCAGCCCTTGGCACTAGTTCGGCCAGTTACTTGGGTTACCTACAGTACACTGCACTGTCCTGCCTCTGGTGGCCATCACCATTGTGGTCATGCGGGGCGGTGACCCGGCCCACCGCATTCCCACCCC
Organism: Bradypodion ventrale; assembly: GCA_035047345.1. NCBI lineage: Eukaryota > Metazoa > Chordata > Lepidosauria > Squamata > Chamaeleonidae > Bradypodion > Bradypodion ventrale. Next base: position 301,273,019 of record JAWDJE010000003.1, on the reverse strand, counting down.
CTATCAAAAAAACACAAAAAAACACATTTCAGCTTTACTCTGGGCTGGATGGGAGGCATCCTCTCATTTCTAGGTCACTGAGTGGCCAATAAACTGTGGCTAACTCCATCGGTATACATCCTATATACATACATAGGCGGGGGGAGTCTGGGGGTGAGCGTAATTTTACATTAATGATGGAGTTTCTGAGCTCGACCAGCGCTTTGCTTTCGGGCAGCATGGACAGTTTATATGGGGCTCCTAATATCTGCATTATAGTTTGATTGGGTTACCTCACCACGGGCGGGGCTGGCTGACAATGTCTGCCAATACAGTTGCAAACTGACGCGATTGCCCTGGCCCCTGTACCTTTCTGCATTAAAAAAGGGGGGTGCACTAATGTATGCCCATAGTAAAATTAATTGACCACTTTCTCATTATCTGCGTAATTGTTTCCAGGACGGGAACGGCCATGATACATGTTCACAACCCTGGTCACTCTTTAGAAATCATGCCGAACTGGGCATACCAGTTGCTTTCAGAAGACTGAAGGCCTGGCCATGATGCTAATAATTTTTGGATGGCATTTGACTCATGGCGAGTCACCCTGCTTCACCTGGGAGTATGTGGTCCGAACCCGAACATGAACTTGTCCATTTTAGCAGAGCGTTGGGTTTAACCACGTTATCTCACGGTGCTTTGTTGATATTTCAATCTCCTAGCAGGGCAATTATGCCTGGCCGAGCTTTCGTGGGGTTCTCATGCGATGTTTTGGTGGGTTTACATGGACGTACCATAGAGTCTACTCAGTACTACCCTAGGGCCAATATGCAGGTATGGACAGCATTTCCAGCCTACTTCACGGGGGTTGCCTTTTGGAGCCACGGACTGTACATCACACCTATCTGTCAGGTACACCACAGGCCAGTACCATCGAGGTATGGCGATAATTTCAATGGCCAATGGTGCTTTGGCAGTAGCCTGATATATTGCAGGGCACTGAATCTTTCAGGGGCTTTACCTTTCTTTAAAAAATTTGCCTTAAGCACTGCTGTCAGGCATATGCATCGATACTGTGGTTCACCCATTGGGGTTACTGCTATTGTCATACACATGGCCAACGCCCAAATGTCCCCCCCCCCCAGGGTCACGGTACTGGTACGTCAGTTTGGTATCGTGCTCCCTACTAATGAACGTTACTTCCTTGAGACTGGGCACTTTCTGGCCATTGTCAACTATACTACTGCTGATTTCTCCAATTGAACATCTGTTGTCCTAGGGTCACCGATAGGGCAGGGGCAGTATTGCCACTCTCCTTGTGGCACAGGGCAATCCACCTAGTCATTAACTCAAATCAATGCTGCACTGCAGGCTGCATCTTCTGGATACGCGGCCGATGACATTAGTAGTACAAACCGGTGGGGATCTGCTGAGTGCATTCATATGTTTTTCTCTGTGTTTTCTTTGGAACACTTTGCTGGCACTCTTTTTGTCTGTTCTTTTTTAGTTCCTGAGCCCCGGGGCCCACTATACGAGGGTGGCTCGTTGGCCACAGTTACAGTTTCGGGCCGCCCAGAGGCTTCTTCAGCTACCCGGCCCAGGCACATGGGGGATGCAGGCGTATTACATCGGAGGTGGTATGGAATTCCCAGAATGGTGCCCCTGGGCAGGGTCCTCTGCCTTTCGAACGAGGCGATCATCCTGTTCCTTTTGTCCGAGGCACAGTCCTCCTCCTTTTGGCCCAAGGCATTGGCCCTATTCCTCCCCAGGTGTGCCCTTCTTCCTTTTGCATGAGGCATGGCCCCTCTACATTTTGGCCCGAGGCATGGTCCTCTTCCTTTTAGCACCAGGCATGGCGCCTCCTCAGAGTACCCAAGGCACGATCCTCTTCCATTCGGCATGAGCCAGGGTACCCCCTCAGTGGACACGAGGCATGGTCCTTGTCCTTTTGGCACAAGGCTGGGCGCCTCATCAGTGTACCCGAGGCACGGTCCTCTTCCTTCGGCATGAGGCAGGTGCATCATCAGAGTACCTGAGGCATGGTCCTCTACCTTTGGGCACGAGGAAGGGCGCCTCTCCAGTGTAACCAAGGCATGGTCCTCTTCCTTTCAGCATGAGGCTGGGCCCCTCATTAGAGTACCCGAGGCATGGTCCTCTTCCTTTGACACGAGGCAGGGCGCCTCCCCAGTGTAACCGAGGCATGGTCCTCTTCCTTTCGGCACAAGGCTGGGCGCCTCATTAGAGTACCTGAGGCATGGTCCTCTTCCTTTTGGCACGAGGTAGTGTGTCTCCTCAGTGTGCCTGAGGCATGGTACTCTTCCTTTCAGCATGAGGCTGGGCGCCTCATTAGAGTACCCGAGGCATGGTCCTCTTCCTTCGGCACGAGGCTGGGCGCCTCATCAGAGTACCTGAGGCATGGTCCTCTTCCTTTCGGCATGAGGCTAGGTGCCTCATTAGAGTACCCGAGGCATGGTCCTCTTCCTTCGGCATGAGGCTGGGTGCCTCATTAGAGTACCCGAGGCATGGTCCTCTTCCTTTCGGCACAAGGCTGGGCGCCTCATTAGAGTATCCAAGGCATGGTCCTCTTCCTTTCGGCATGAGGCTGGGCGCCTCATTAGAGTATCCGAGGCATGGTCCTCTTCCTTTCGGTATGAGGCTGGGCACCTCATTAGAGTACCCGAGGCATGGTCCTCTTCCTTCCAGCATGAGGCATCGTGCCTCCTCAGTGTACCCGAGGCATGGTCCTCTTCCTTATACCCAAGGCATGGTCCTCCCCCTTTTTTGGCAGGAGGCATTGGTCCTCTCCCTTTTGGCATGAGGCATCAGTCCTCTTCCCTTGGCATGAGGCATTGGTCCTCTTTGTCTGGCCCGAGGTATGGTCCTCTTCCTTTTGCCCGGGGCATGGTCCCCTTTCTTTGCATGAGGCATTGGTCCTCTTCCCTGGCAGGAGGCATTGGTCTTCTTTATCTTGCCCGAGGCATGGTCCTCTTCCTTTGGTCCGAGGCATGGCCCTCTTCCTTTCGGCATGAGGCATTGGTCCTCTTACCTTGGCACGAGGCATTGGTCCTCTTCATCTTGCCCAAGGCATTGGTCCTCTTCATCTTGCCCAAGGCATGGTCCTCTTTCTTTGGCATGAGGCATTTGGCCCTCTTCCTTTATGTTGCCATGGCAAGTGGGCCTGCTGACCGTGCTGGTGGTCAGCGGGGGGCGGTGAGTCACGTAAACTCCTCCCCATGTGGCGGGTGGCACTGGTAAGGAGAAAGGGGATTACCCCTAGGAATCCAGCAGGGACACAGTTGATTGGCCACCGGATAGGACAAGGTACAGTCTGAAATTACAGAATAAATTTGAGGCTCTTTCCCTCATCACACCTGATGAGGAACACACAGATGAACAACTGGTTCCACCTGATGATCTCTCCTTCATCACACTTGATGAGATCCAGGAAGATAAACAACAGGAACAAACTGAGTTTCTCTCCCTTAATATGGTTGATGAGGTGCATGTAGATGAACAGATTGCAGGAGAGAGGCTCCTTGTACTAGGCGATTCAATAATTAGAAATACAGAGAAATGGATTTGTGATGCACATGATAACCATATGGTGACTTGCCTGCCAGGTGCAAAAGTTGCAGACATCACAAGAAATCTAGATAGATTGTTAGAGAGAACTGGGAACGAGCCAGTTGTCATGGTACACGTTGGTACCAATGATGTTGGGAAGGCAAAGCGGTCTGTCCTGGAAGCCAAATTCAGGTTGTTAGGAAGAAGATTGAAGTCCCGGACTTCCAAGGTAGCATTTTCAGAAGTGCTGCCTGTCCCTCGCGCAGGACCTACCAGGCAGGCAGAGCTCAGAAGCCTCAATGCGTGGATGAGGCGGTGGTGTCGAGAGGAGGGTTTCAGATTTGTCAGGAACTGGAGAACATTTTGGGACAAGCCAAATCTGTTCAGGAGGGATGGGTTGCATTTGAACCATGATGGGACCAGGTTGCTGGCACTCAACATCAAAAAGGCTGCAGAGCAGCTTTTAAACTGATAACTGGGGGAAAGCCGACAGGAGCTGGGCAGCATCCGGTTCGGGAAAGTGTGTACTTGAGTAGTGAGGAGAATGCAAAAATTACTGAGCAGAGCAAGGAGCTAGTCACCAGCACTCTAGCAGAAGGATGCAAGAGGCAGTCTAACAATGCAACTGGACTCAAAAGACTGTATCAGGAAAGCATATATAAATGCTTGTATACAAATGCCAGAAGCCTCCGGAACAAAACAGGGGAGCTGGAATACTTATCAATAGATAAGAATATTGATATTATTGGTATCACTGAAACCTGGTGGACGGATGATAACCAATGGGATACAGTTATCCCAGGCTACAAAGGAAGGGGCAAATGGGAGGTGGTGTAGCCTTGTATGTCAAAGAAGTGATAAAATTGTATGAATGGAAGCGCGGCGCCAAAATGGCCGCCGCGCTCTTTGCGGCCCCCCCACCGGACGAAACCATCCAGGTAGTTAGGGGCGTGGCCAGCACCCTAATAAAAGGGCTGGCCACGAGGCAGCCGTGCTGCCATTTTGGTGAACCGACGGAGCGGAGAAGTTTTTCCTCCTTACCTCCGTCGCTCGTGTCTTCTTGAGGGAAGCCTTTTCGGGCAGCTTTCTCTTTCTTTAGACTTCCTAGCTACTTTAGCCATGCCCTCGAAGAAGAAGGCAGCCGCGAACGTGGCTCGATCGGCGCGGAGGCGTCAGCCGGGTCAGAGGACCGCGACTGCGCCCGTTCCGCAGCCACCTCTAGCGGACCCCACCGGGAACGGTGGGATGGGATCGGTAGCTCCTTGGCCTGATGCGCGGAGCATGCCCGCGGCCCCGGACGGGGCCTCGGCCCTTGGCCCGCAACCGACGAACACGGCCCCTGCCATGGTTCGTGCGGTGGGGCCGTCTTGCCCGGGTGCGCAGTTCCCTATGGGGGGTGCGAGCCACGGAGGGTGGTTGGGTTCTCTGCCCTTACAGGGCGTTCCTACGGCTTCCCAGGGGCTGAGCACGGGCTCTTGGCCTTATCTGGCCCCTGGGGCTCAGGGACCTGGACAGGTACCCGTGAATTTTGGGCCGGTTGCCCAATTGCCCCCTGTCGGGGCCGGGCCCTATGTCGACGTGGAGGCCCTTCTGGCCCGGGTTGCGGCCCTTGAAGCGTCCTTGGCGAGGGCCAACCAAACAGGGGTATCTCTAGGTTTTCAGGTTCCCCCTTTGGCCGCCGAACAACGGCCGGCAATGGGTCGGGTTGAGCCGCCTGAGGCGTGTGGGCCGGTCGTGGCCACTGCCTCGCAGCTCCCCACCCCACAGGTGCAACAGTCTGGTGCTGGTTTGGCTCCGTCGGCGAGCTCAGCTTCGGTCGTGAGCTCCGACGCCCCCAGCGGGCCGGAACCCCCGGTGGGGGCGGCCCGCGGGGGTGCAGCGGGTGAGTATGCAGTCCAAGCTAATGCACCCACACAACTGACTTCATTGGGGGGGGCTGTTCAATGGCCTTGGCCTCGCTCGGGTGGCACGGTGGCCCAATGGCCCCCGGCCCACCCAGCGACTTTGCCCATGACACAGGGCGTGGGGCGGGGTGGCGCCCCCAATGTGCTGGGAAATGTGTTGGGGATCCCCGGGCTGGCTCAGGCTCATTTTACTTTACCCGTAGTTCCCTCGGTGCCGGTGTCGGCTTTGCCAACAGCAGGGTATTCCTTGCCCTTGGGGGACCATTTGGCCCAGTCTACCAAAGAAAAGATTTGGAGGGGCGAGTACGTAGATATCTTCTCACTTCTAAATAGGGAGCCGACCAAGGAAGAGAGGGAAGGGCTGGACGAGAAGGATAAGGAGCAGGCACGTCGTCGTAAGCCGCCACGCACGTGGGCAAATTGGCTGCCAGCGTACCTGATTTACATGGCCGTGTACCTTAGGGCTAGGCCGGATTTGGCTATTCCCATGGTCCAATATCTGGACAATATTTACCGGGCTATGGTTGACTTCCCGGGTCCGTCATGGCTGGCTTACGACGAAGAGTTCCGCATGAGAATTCCGCTGCACCCAGAGATGAGGTGGGATGAGCCCTGCCAGAAGCTGTGGCTTCTGTATATGACCCCCACGCGCCCGGCGCCTGGGGAGAGATACCATTGTGGGCATGCGGTCCAACGAGCGGCCCCAGTACAGGTACCCCGCCAAGTGGCGGGGCAAGGGGTTCCAGCCCGCCTGCTGTGCTGGACCTTCTCATCCAATGGTTCTTGCAACAAGAAAAATTGCAAGTACAAGCATGAGTGCCCCTCTTGTTCTGGCCCCCATGCTGCCTCCGCCTGTCCCAGGCCAGGAGGATACAGGGGCAGGGGTAGGGGCGGACAAGGGACAGGCAAGACTGCCATGGAAGGAGCGGGTTCACAGAAAGGCCCCCTCCCCAATTAATGTCGACATGCTGGAGCGTTGGCTCGCATCGTATCCGAGGAGAGCAGACGCTGTGTACCTCCTTCAGGGTTTTCAACTGGGTTTTCGTATTCCTTTCACGGGGGATAGGTCACCGCAGGATGCACCTAACCTTTTGTCACTTAGGGGAAGGGAGGAGGTGGCTGCCGCCAGCATTAATAAGAAGATTGCTGCGGGCAGGGTCGCCGGCCCTTTCCCCGCGCCCCCGTTCCCCAACCTTAAAGTGTCTCCGCTAGGACTTGTGCCCAAGAAGTCCCCGGGCGAGTTCCGCCTGATTCACCATTTGTCCTACCCAGCCGGCCACTCGGTCAATGATGCTATCCCTGATGACCTTTGTTCTGTCAGGTATACATCCTTTGACCAGGCATTGCGCATGGTGCGCTCATGTGGCCCGGGTGCACTGTTGGCTAAGTGTGACATTAAGTCGGCGTTTCGCCTCTTGCCCGTGCACCCGGGTGACTTCGAGTTGCTGGGTTTCAAATTCCGGGGTGAATATTATTTTGACAAAGCCATGCCATTCGGCTGTTCCATATCCTGCTCGGCTTCCGAGCGTTTCAGTACCTTCCTGCAGTGGGCATTTGTCTGTAGGTCAGGGTCTCGGTCTGTAGCCCATTACCTGGATGACTTTTTATTCGGGGGTGAATGGGGCTGGGACACGTGTACACGTCTCCTCAACACATTTCAGACGCTAATGGAGGAACTCGGTGTCCCTTTAGCGCCCGAAAAGACCGAAGGCCCGTCTGATAAGTTAATATTCCTGGGGGTGGAAATCGACACGGTAGCGCAGGCTTCTAGGTTGCCCGCAGACAAGGTGGCAAGGATAGTTGCCCTTATATCGGACTTACTGGCTAAGCGCAAGGCATCCCTTCAGGAATTGCAGGTGCTGCATGGCCACCTCAATTTCGCTTGCAGGGTGGTCGCACCTGGCAGGGCCTTTGCTCGGCGCTTGTGCGACGCCATGGCAGGCTTATCCAGGCCCCATCATAGGGTGAGACTGACACGGGGCATCAGGGCAGATCTGCATGTATGGCTCCAGTTCTTGAGGGAGTTCAATGGGGTCTCATTTTGGAGGTCTGACCTCCTGGCTTCGCCCCAATTTCAAATTCAGTCTGATGCCTCGGGATCCCTGGGTTATGGGATGTACTTCAATGGGAAGTGGGCATATGGTGGATGGCCACCAGCCTGGTCAGGCACGGGTCGCCTGAGGGATCTCACATATTTGGAATTTTTCCCATACTGGGGGCCTTGATGCTATGGGGTGAGGAATGGGCCAACTCTGTGGTGCATTTCTGGTGTGACAATGCGGCTGTTGTCCACATTGTCAACTCACAGACCTCTAAATCTCCCAGGGTCATGGATCTTGTGCGCCATTTTGTATTGCGCAGCCTGCGCTTCAATGTACTGTTCAGAGCCAGGCATGTCCCGGGGGTGAATAATGATATTGCTGACGCTTTGTCCCGCCTGCAGATCTCCCGGTTCCGTGCCTTGGCTCCGGATGCGGAGGAATTTCCCTCGCCACTACCGCAGGAGATATGGACCATTGGCAAGGAGAGGTGAACCGGGCGATAGGCATGTCACTGGCGCCACGCACGCGTAAGGCGTATCACCACGCGTTGGTTTCATTTCGGACCTTTTGTTCCTAATCTCGCCTGCCAGATACCTGGCCGATCCCAGTGGCCCACATCCTCCGTTTTATGGTTTACCTGCACGCCCAGGGCTTGGCACCACGCACCATAGCATCTAGGCTATCAGCGCTGGCTTTTATGGCCAAGGTGGGAGGTCATGCAGACAGTACCGCTGATTTCCGTGTGAGACATGTTTTGGAGGGGTGGGTGCGGGAACGTGGGCGTTGCCTGGACGACCGTCACCCAATTTCCCCTGGGGTACTTACCCAACTGGCACGAGGCTGGCATGACCTATGTTTCGATAGGTATGAGGCAGCCCTGTTTCGTGTGGCTACAACGGTGGCCTTTTTTGGAGCGCTCCGCATCAGCGAGCTTGTGATGCTGTCTAAGGCGGATGCAAGTCGTAGGGCACTGGAACTCAAAGATGTCTATGTTTGTAATGATTGGGCTCAGTTGAGGATACGCTCCTCTAAAACAGATCAGCATGGCGTAGGCAGTGGAATAAGACTGCTACGATGTTCATTGGCAGACATCTGTCCGGTTGGTGCCCTACAGGAGTTCCTTGCACTGCGTGGCACGCACCATGGCCCATTTTTCTGTCACCAAGATGGGTCTCCCCTCACTAAATTTCAGTTTTGGAAGGTGACAGGGAAGGCACTGGCCAGAGTCGGCCTCCCTGGGGCCCGTTACGGCACCCATTCATTTAGAATTGGGGCGGCCTCTACTGCGGCTGCTTATGGGTACTCCGGGGCTGACATACGCAGCATGGGGAGGTGGGACTCACACTGTTTCCAGTTTTATGTTCGCCCACTCCCACCGTGAGTACCTTCTGAGTCACCATGTATCTCTCCTTCCCTGTTTTTTCCCTTGACAGACCCTGGGTGTCGTATCACACCGGTGACAGTATGGCTGGTGGGCCATAGCTACGTGCACAGGGCAGCGCGTTACGCTGCGGCGACAGATTGGGGACCCCGACTGGGACTGGGTGCATACGCACATTTCACATGGCACAGTAAGCCCGGTATGTTGTGGCGGGAGCTTTTGCCATTCCTCTTTTCGTCGAGGAGTGCCGACCCGCCCGACATTCTGATCATACATCTTGGGGGTAATGACTTGGGTCGGGTCACTGGCTTATCGCTGAAGCATGCGATTTGCGCGGACCTCGCCTACTTACATTACGTATGGCCCGCCACAACCCTTGTTTGGTCAGATATGGTCCCACGGCACGCTTATCGGGGAGGCTTCGACCTCCAGGCCCTGGACCGCGCTCGGCGCATGGTGAACAGGGCGGTGGCCCGATTCCTTTCGACCAAGGGCTGGGGGCGGGTCAGTCATCATCCCGCCATTAGTTTGCAAAATTTTGGGCTTTATTCTGGGGATGAGGTCCATCTGTCGCGAGGAGGTATTTACCTCCTGCTGGGTGATTGGCGAGCAGGCCTGTCGACCGAGCTGACGGTCTTGGGGGGGGCGTCGAGCCTTTATTGAAGCCTCTCCGGGTGGCGGGTAGCACTGGTAAGGTAAACATTTATGACCCACAGGTATCCAGCAGGTTCGCAATTGACTGGACAACACTAGATAGGCATAAGTTGTTTAAACGTTGTCCGGTCAACGACGAACCAGGCAAGGGGGTGATGGTTACCACTAGACAGCTGGAATCACCCCCTGATTTTACGGATACACGTCAGAGGGTGGGGTCATTAGTTAGATATTGACTACGGTCAACAATTTGTTTGTTGTCAACAAACAAATTGATACAAATAGATACATTGTAACAATTGCCGTTGGCAATTTTGGGTGGTACCTTACCAGTGTTACTTCGGCCTGCTTGCCTTAAGAATTATGATTGGTCGTTTTACCAATAGAAATTTATAATTCGGACTAGGGCTTGAATCAATAAATGTGGCCCATGCCGTTATCCACTTTCATTTGTGTCTGAGTCCATCATTGGGGGGGTGCGCCTGCAATTGGAATATCTAGGTGATTTGGAGTCACCATTAGAAGCTCTGTGGGTAAGAGTACCAGGCCACAAGGATGGTCTAACAGTAGGCATATACTATCGGCCCCCGACCCAAACTCTTGAGGGAGACTGGCAGTTGGAGAATGTTGTAAAGGAGGCATCCAAGAAGGGAAGCCTGGTTATAATGGGGGACTTCAATTACCCTCACATAGACTGGGTGAACTGTTGTTCAGCACATGATAAAGAGATAAAGTTCCTAGATATGCTAAATGATTTTTCCCTGGGACAGATGGTTGAAGACCCAACTAGAGGTACAAGAATCCTTGACTCAGGATCTGGTGCAAGATGTTAATGTGACTGATCCAATAGGGAACAGTGACCACAACTCAGTTATGTTTAACTTGATCATAGACCGCAAGTCACTGATAAAATCTAACACAGAGACCTTAAATTTTCAAAAAGGAAATTTCCCAAAGATGAGGAAACTAGTAAAAAAGAAGCTGAAAGGGAAAATTGAGAGAGTCCAAACACTCCAAGAGGCATGGAGGCTGTTTACAAAAACAATAACAGAGGCCCAATTGGAATGCATACCCAAAAGGAAAAAGGGCACTGCCAGGTCCAAGAGGACTCCAATGTGGCTTACAGGAGCTGTTCGGGAAGTGATCAAGAGCAAGAAAAGCTCATTTAGAAGATGGAAGGCATGTCTGAATGAGGACAGCAGGCAGAAACATAAATTCTGGCAGAACAAATGCAAGGCAACAATCAGGAAAGCAAAGCAAGACTTTGAGGAGCGTATAGCTAAAAATACTCAGAGAAATAACAAAGACTTCTTTAAGTACATTAGAGGTAAGAACCCAACTAGGAAGGCCATTAAGCCAGATAGAAATAACCAGGGAGGAGGTCCTTGCATGTCTTGTTAAACTAAACACTAACAAATCACCAGGACCAGATGGCATCCATCCACGGGTTCTAGGGAACTTAAAGATGAAATTGCTGATCTCCTAGCCAAAATATATAATCTTTCACTTAAATCAGGCTTTGTAACTGATGACTGGAAGGTAGCGAATGTAACACCAATTTTCAAAAAAGGATCCAGGGGTGATCCAGGAAATTACCGACCTGTCAGTTTGACATGTGTCCCAGGTAAAGTGATGGAAACCATCGTAAAAGATAGAATTAATAGGCACATAGAAGAGAGGGCGCTGCTAAAGGAGAGCCAACATGGCTTTTACAAGGGCAAATCATGCCTCACTAATCTGTTGGAATTTTTTGAGAGTGTCAACAAGCATGTAGATAAGGGGGATCCAGTTGACATTGTTTATCTGGACTTTCAGAAGGCTTTTGACAAGGTCCCACACCAAAGGCTCTTGAATAAATTTACCAGTCATGGAATAAAGGGACAGGTCTTGTCCTGGATCAGCAACTGGCTAAGGGACAGGAAACAGAGGGTAGCACTAAATGGACACTTCTCCAAGTGGAGGGAAGTAAAGAGTGGGGTCCCCCAAGGTTCAGTACTGGGACCCCTGCTTTTCAACCTCTTCATAAATGATCTAGAGGTAGGAGTAAAAAGCAAGGTAGCCAAATTTGCTGATGACACTAAATTATACAGGGTAGTGAAAACTGTGAGAGATTGTGAGGAGCTCCAGAGGGATCTCTTGACACTGGGGGAGTGGGCAAAACAGTGGCAAATGAGCTTCAACATTAGTAAGTGCAGAGTGATGCATGTTGGGGCAAAGAACCCCAATTACATTTATAAACTGATGGGGTCTGAACTCTCTGTGACAAACCAGGAAAGGGACCTTGGTGTCCTGGTGGACAACTCAATGAAGGTGTCAACCCAGTGTGTCTCAGCAGTGAAAAAAGCAAACTCAATGCTAGGGATCATTAGGAAGGATATAGAAAATAAGTCAGCAAGTGTCATTTTGCCTCTTTATAAATCTATGGTGAGGCACCATCTGGAATACTGTGTACAGTTCTGGTCGCCATACCTCCAGAAGGATATTATGGAGCTGGAAAAAGTGCAGAGGAGGGCAACCAGAATGATTAGGGGACTGGAACACCTTCCTTACCATCTGAGGCTGCAACGGTTGGGCCTCTTCACTCTTGAACAACGTCTAAGAGGAGACCTGATTGAAGTTTATAAAATCATGCACGGTGTGGACAAAGTAGATAAGGAAAAACTGTTTTCCCTATCGCATAACACTAGAACTAGGGGACACTCCATGAAACTTTTGGGTACTAGTTCTCAAACAAATAAGAGAAAGTACTTTTTCACTCAGAGGATTACTGGTCTATGGAACTCCCTGCCAGAAGAAGTGGTGACAGCTGTCAGTCTTGACAGCTTTAAGAAAGGATTAGACAAGTTCATGGAGGACAAGGGTATCAATGGCTATAATTATGGATACTTAAGGACAACCTCCGGGTTGGAGAGATAGGCAGGATATCTCTCAATGCCATTTCCAGGGAATCCTAAGCAGGTGAAGGCATCTCCTTGGGAATACCCTGAAGGAAATGGTGAGCCACTGTGTGAGACAGAATGCTGGACTGGATGGGCTGTGGCCTGTTCCAGCAAGGCTGTTCTTATGTTCTTACAGTGAAACTGGGGCTGGCCAATCAAAGGTGGACCACAAACAAGGTGATGTTATGATCTATGCAGCCTGCAACACCTTGAAATTTACTGGATATACGTCAGATGCTGGAGTCAACAAGTAGCATCTGATCAGGGTAAACAATTTGTTTCATCAGTAAACAAATGGATACAATGTGGCCAAATATGATTTGCATAACAATTGGATACAATGTTGCCAAATATGATTGGCAAAATAAATGGATACAATGTTGTCAAATATGATTGGCAAACAAATGGATACAATGTTGCCAAATTATGATTGACAATTAGGTTTAATCTTTACCAGCGCCATTGCGGCCCGTTTGTCTCAACATAGTTTATGAATTAATAAAGTGGCCCAATTTAAATCCATCACAAGTGTCCATCTCGTTATTGGGGAGTGGGTCCAGCAATGGATCCTTGCAACTGGTTAAGCGGTGGCACTCTAAACTATGTGGCATCTTTAAGAAAAGTCCCATATAGAGAAATTACAGTAATCAGTTCTCAAGATTACCAGTGTGAACCAGCATTGTAAGGAACGTTGTATCAAGAAATGGGTTATACTATTTTTGATAGCACCCATGACACTAGGCCCAATGAATCAATGGAATTGCCATATGTGTTGACTAAACATTAATCACTGGTCACACTCTCTCACACACTTGCACAATCTCACCAAAACAACATTTATTTATTTTCTAGCTGTAGTGCCATGATTGTAAGCAACTAGCAAAGAAGTGTTCATTATTTTAGGCAGCATGTAAAATATAGCCTAGCATCATTCTGCAGCATGATACAAAAATACTGGGTGAATCATATACATATGTTATATATTGTAAAAAAAAAAAAACTGGGCCAGGGTAAGTGGGCAAGAGATGTCACTATGGCTAATATTATGCACATCTATATCTTTAGTGTTCAAGGAATGAAGAAGCAGATGAATGAAGTAGTGAATTCAGCTCTTTATTAGTGGGGTTTGAACACTGTTTGGATGGGGCAAAACCTGGACTTAAATACACTATAAACAGTAACAGTAATAATAATACAACAAGCCCATTGGCTAACAGAGTGTGCACATTTTTCGATCCACTTATTTGCATAAGAATAGATACATGAGAAAAGATACATTCCGCTCCTATAAACAGTAACAGTAACAATAATATAACAAGCCCATTGGCTAACAGAGTGTGCACATTTTTCGATCCACTTATTTGCATAAGAATAGATACATGAGAAAAGATACATTCCGCTCCTGTCTGAAAACACAGTTAACATACTTAACATTCTTCCCTCCTAGGTAAAAACAAAATCCTTTAACCAGGAAGGCGGTCTAGTTTCCGTTCTGGGTCAGACGCTTGGCTGAGCCGGCTCAAGGGCTCATAGATTGGGCAACCCGACTGGAGTGAGGGATTGACTAGAGGGGGAGGATTGTAAACCCAAATTAAAGCCCTGTTTGTCAGATGGAGGACCAGGGGATCACTTCCAAACAAAATTGGTCATCATCAATAAAGGAATCCAGAGTGCTAACATGTGTAGGGATACACATGGCCGGAGTAGGGGAGCATTCCACAGTTTCCCCTTGAAATCGGTCCCTAGAACACACCTCTGGGTCTATGTTAGCTTGCTGCTGACTATTACCTCTGCCCCCTGGGTTTAAATGGGTGGGGGCAAACCCTAACGTTGAGTGTCTGTATTCGTCCTGTGGGTCCAGTATTCTGGGTCTCAATTGATCCGCGTGCCTCCTCCAGATCAGACCATTGGCTGTTTCAATTCTGTAAGAAACAGGACCAGTCTGATCGATCACAAAGCCAGGTACCCACGTAGGACCACCAGCTGCATAATTGCGGCAAAGTACAGGGTGTCCCAGAGAAAAACCCTTCTGGTGTTGGATCGCTATATTTGTGCCTTTGTACTCCACCCTAGAGGGATCCAATCTGTCCAGCAAGGATGACAGTTTCCTTCACTGGAGCAATTCAGCAGGGGACAGCCCTGAGGCAAGGGGATGAGTCTATACATGAAAAGAAACTGGCATAGCTGGAGCTCCAAATCCCCTTCACCCATACGCCGAAGTGCGTCTTTAGTTGTGCGCACCTGCTGCTCCACCTGGCCATTGCGTGTCGGAACTGGTGTTCGTATGTTGCCAATTTCTCTGGATGCGCTGGGTCGAATGGGCCGATGTTGCTGCCGTGTGGGGACGCCATCCCACCTTCATTGCCAGTTTAGTGTTCAAGGAATGAAGAAGCAGATGAATGAAGTAGTGAAATTCAGCTCTTTATGAGTGGGGTTTGAACACTGTTTGGATGGGGCAAAACTCGGACTTATATACACTATAAACAGTAACAGTAACAATAATACAACAAGCCCATTGGCTAACAGAGTGTGCACATTTTTCGATCCACTTATTTGCATAAGAATAGATACATGAGAAAAGATACATTCTGCTCCTGTCAGAAAACACAGTTAACATACATAACAATATCTGAGATGTTTGGAGATGTTCCACTGAGTAACATCGTATTGCCTCTTCCCCACAATCAAGGATCTGAGTTCATGGTTCTCTTTCTCTCTGTATATAAGCTGCCATTTACCATAAAGTTTTCAGACAAACACTAATGATCATTTTGGACAGGCATCTGCTCCCCCAATCTGCTCCTGTTCTCATATTTTATAGTTTTGAATTATTTGTAAGTCTAAACTAAAGTACCACAAGAGCCAGCAACGTATTTGGAGTCTATTAAGTTTGTACAACTTGGAACAGCAGTCTATTTAATCATGACTATGTATTTTAATTCAAAAATATCTTTATGACATTAATATATTCACACTTGAATGGATCTTCATCATTTTAATATCTGTTTTCCAATCTTACTGCCAGTGTTTAGTTGTTCTTTAATACATTTAAATATTGATTTTTCTTAACAAATGGACACTTGTGAAAATGAAGGTGAAGCTTCATGTATCTTGTTAAATATTGACATTTTCAATCCTTTCTGAGTATGCTTTTACAAATGTGTGGCATATAACCAGTTTTTCTGTATAAACATCCCACTGCAAGGATTGTGGATTGTCCTATTGCTGTATATTTGGGGGACTTCCTTTAAGAAATACAGCCTCTTGTCAAAATGTTACACTCTAGAAAATCAACAAAGAATAAAATGTTTTCTGCATGCTAGTAATTTCTTACACTAAGGTCAGGCCTCCACCCTGAAGATACATTTTTAATCTATTCAAAGTGTAAGAGAACTGACGGAAAACAAACAAACCTATAAACCATCTTCAAGTATTTTGTAATTCTGTGCTGCCAGAGTGCGGAGGGCAATCCACTAGCCCTGCCTCTGTCATTGCTTTCCACCCATAAATGTGACAGTCTGGAGAGGTTGAGGCTCTTCACATCAGCACATACATGAAAAAAAAATATCAGGGTTCTGGCTTGGATATAGCTGTTTCTTTTCTTCAGATGATCTTTTTTCATGTATTGCAAACAATGATGGAGGGGCTTGGCTAACATTTTCCTCTCATAATGCGTTGGTGTGCAACTTGCTTTTAGAACACTCCAGTAGGGATGTACACATATCAACATTTAAATGGGTCCTCACCGTTTTTTTTTATTCTCTAGAGTGCCTTACACAGAGGGTGCCAAAATGTATACACAGTAAGCGGATGTTAACCACTTTGAGTAATTGCAGAAGTAAAATGTGACTTGTATTCATCTTTTGTTATCGGTATATATTGAGTATTACAATTTTAATACAGTTTTTCCTTTCTTAAAATGTATATATTTTTGGCCATCAGTAGGAGTGCAAACTTGTGAGATCAAATATTCCAGTTCTCAATTGGGCTTTTTAAGAAGATCAGATTTTGTGGTTGAGCAGTGACCAACCCCCATTAATTTCAATTGAGGAAAGTGATTATTTCCTTTGATTAGAAAGAAGGGAATGTTTGTATATGAAATATATTTCTCTTTTGCTTATGTGGCCAGATCAACCATGCCCTCACACAAGAGGGGGAGGTATCAGCAGTCTTGGGGAACCTTGGGTTTTGTGAACATACAACCCCTCAGTAGAGAAGGTTAAAATGTTGGAAGTTGGCTGAATAGCTTAGTAGTATCTGGCTGCAGAGCTAGAGGTTGGAAGTTCAATTCCTCACTGTGCCTCTTGGGAGAAGAACTGGCCTGTATGGTCTTGAGTAAGCTGCACAGTCCTAGGGTGCCCTGAAAAGAAGAAACGAGTAAACCACATACTGTATGTGTATTTTCTACCTAGAAGACCCTCAAAAGTGTCACTATAAGTCAAAATTTTAATTGAGCTCACGCACGCATGCAAAATTTAGGAACCAAACAAGAGCACTGTATGTGTGAATGTTAAAATAATCCAGTTAGCAGTGCTTTCTTTAGAGATTAAATTGAGTTGTCTTTGCTATTGTGAAGTTTCTCCACTCTGCAAAGTGCAGATTAGTTTGAATTGATCTAACATTGGATCATATGAAATTAACGAAAACTTTTCTTATAAATGTGATTGCTCAGGCACAAAGGTCTGCCAAAACTCTTTTTAAAAATGGTTTCTCACTTTCTGATTGCAAAGCTGATGTCTAGTTCTCCCCTAAGAGTTCGGACAGTGACAATTGGCAGTGAAGGAAAGTATCTACTCAGGGCAGGATGTTGCCCAGAGCTTGAAAAATGTCCTGTGTATGGCAGGAGACATAATATACATTTTGTTGTGAAGTTCCTCTATTAAACTAGCATTAGTATAACATGATGTGCAGATTATACACATGCAGCAGAGTTTCTAGTCTGTACCTAATATACTTTATTTTATTGTTGTATTTTTTTAAAAATGTTTAATGTTGAACAGAATATATAGTAAATATGTAGGAATGGGGCCGTGAAGCGGCCCTTGGGGTCCCGGAGGAGACTGGTCAAAGGAACGACACGAGGCAAGATGGAGTGAAGACCAGTGATTTATTGAGGGAAAATCATCAGTATATATTAAGCAGAAGGCTGCGCATGGTAGAATGGTCACCTGACAGAAGATCACATCACCTATTTACTCAGGTTAATTGGGAATCTCTCTTGGGGAAGTTAATTAACTTGGACAAACACTGACAGAGGAAAACTATTGTCTGAGGCTTAGGCCAGAGTAAATATGGCTTCTATTTGCACTGAGGATTATGCTCTCCTTGGAGATGAGTGATTACCTAATCAGTCACAGGAGTTAGCGATCTGCCTACTTGGCAGAACCGCCGGTCAGGTCATGGAATTGGGTGAATCAAACCCTATCATTTATTCACCCCCCCCTTAATTTAGCTGCCCGCAGAAGCCACCGCTGGGAGCCTTCTCACCTAAGCAGCCTCTGCAAGGGCTGTTCCATGCCAGATGGGCATGGGGAATCCGCATCTCCCCTTACTTTTTTATATTAAGAGCCTGACCAGCGACTCTGCGCAAAAGCGGCATCAGCTGTTGATCGGGAATGACGTCACGGGGTTTCCTTCTGAGGCGGCACCTCGAGATCAGTGAGGGAATACATTGAGCAAAACAGCAGACTGCAATGCCTAGTATGACTACCCCCACCACCACTTTAAGCACCGTCTGAAGCCACCCCCATGGAATCCACAACCACAGGGAGTCCTACCACCCCCATGAAGAATCCTCCTTGATGTTCTTAACTAGGGTGTGGAGGTCCGTGAGCTGGCTCTGTATCTTGTGGGTATTGTCTGTGAGATTTAAGCAACACATGCCATGGACAGACTTGCAGCCCATATGATGTAACAACAGGGGATAATCGATAGCTGCTTGATTATCCAGTATGGCATGGCGAAGGTCTGTCTGCTCCTGGCTGAGCAGCGCTATTGCTGAGGAGGTATGGTCAATGGCTTTTGCTAATCCGCAAGCCAATTGACCAATTCTCCGAGCATTGCCGATGGCTAAGCCTGACACGCTGAACATACTGACCACAGCCTGGTTTTTCAGAGCTGTGGGTCTGAATTCAGACTGCTTTCTGTAGCAAGGCAAGATAATGAGATGTGTCATTGATACTGTGACCTGGGGTGACTCTAAGCTATTTCTGCAGCTTCTGGTGTTGTGCAAATGTCTTTTCTAACACCTATGGGGAGGTGTGAAAATTACAATGGCTGGAGATAGCCGGCTACCGGGTGCTCAATCTTTCCAAGTAATGGGCCGGTGCGAAACATGGGCCGGTCTGGCTTCCTTTGGTGGAAGCTGGCCGTTATTAACAACATACAGAAATTCAAGTGTCCCTTGCAAATCCCAACTGGAGCATTGCACAAGGCATGTATAAATAATAGCAACTACAGATAATAATAGCAATAAAAGACATTCAGCAGCTTTTCCGGAGGTGAGGCTTCCCTTCTTGGTGGGGTTTCCTGTGTAACTTGAGTTTGGAGAAGTCTTAGCACTGAGTATGCAAAATGTCCATAGAAATGTCTTTGGAGATGTAAGTCATAAAGGAAGCTGGACAGCTGATGACATCCAAGACAGTGACTGGTGCTGCTCTTTGCAATCATCCGGGTCTGATTCTGGCCTCTGGGACCTGCATGGGGAAGAGACTTGTTTGGGAGATAAAAATTCTGAAAGGGTTAGTTAGTAGTTTTTGCACTTATAGGATAGCAATTACTGTGCAACTGTGGGACGTGGTTCCCCCCCCCTTTTGTTTGTTTGTCAATGTAGGACTTAAGCGTCCGATAGACCCATTCCACAATCGCTTGCCCCTGCGGATTGTAAGGAACACCAAAAGTGAGCTTAATATCCCAGGTGGCCCTAAAGGTGGCCAGCTGCCTGGAGCTACAAGCTGGGGCGTCATCGGGCTTCATGTGCCGAGATTCGCCCTCGGCCATGGGAAAGGGAATGCTGCTCCACATGGGGAGCCGTTACTCCCTTCTGTGCTGTTACCCAAACAAACTGTGGGAAGGTACTAATGCAAACGTCCATGTACTGCCATTTGCCAAAATGTGGGGATGTGTGACGTCCATTTGCCACACCTGGATGGCCTCTGTCCCTCGTGGGTTGACCCCCCCCCCCGAGGGCCCCCCGGTGCCCCTGCACGATGCAGGCAGGGACGGACTATGCCTTGGGCTTGGGAAAGTGGCAGGTTGAACTGCCTTGCGAGCGCTTTGGCATTCTGAATGGGGGATGCATGACTCTGAATTGGAGTTGCGAGGAACAAACTTAGCAAATTTTTGTCTATCACGGGATTGATGTATGCTCCCGGTAGACTGTGAAGCAAAGTCTTAGGAAACTGGCTGCCAGCAATTATGTTGGAGCGTTCTTTGGCAAAGGTGCGCAAAGCGAGGTTCACGGCTGCTAACTCTGCCCGCTTGCGGAAGAGTCAGGAGCGTGCGCCAAGCTTGGTCCTCTTGCCAGGGAAGAACCTAATATGTGCGACCCCCATAAGTGAACCTTGGCGCATGAAGCGCCAGGCTTCCCTTGGGTAAATTTCTCAAGAAGGCCCCCCTGCGCACATCCATTCATGGTGTGCGTGCACACTTTTAGAAGGGTGCCAGATGGTGGCTTAGCCTTTTGCCTGTGCTTAGACTAGCAGCCAAAAGGGAAGGGGTGGCCTAACAATGCCTGTATCTGATTGAAAGGTGTGACCTGACTGCACTCTTAAAATGGTCCTAGGCAGTCCTGGCTAATGGGTGGCACTCTGCATATGCTCGGGAGCTCAGGGACTAATCCTTCCTCTGTGCTCTGGAGTTTGCGAAATGTGTCTGCTTACTAGAGAGGGTGCTGTGGGCCAGGTGCCATACTTAAAATGACCGACTAAGACTTATTAAAAACAAGCCAACTATGACGTGCCAGCTGTAAGGAAATAATACACAAAAAAATGAAAAGACACACAAGTCAAACATTTCCAGCAGGGAGTTCCACTGGCGAAAGGAGGGAAGGAGGAAAGACAAGTCAGAAGTTAGCACAATGAGAATGCAACAACTCTTATCATGACGAAATCAGATTAGGTCAGGTAACCAAGGCAACCGGGTCCTCCTGTCAAGAAAATCCCTATCAGTAATTAACTCTGAGCCTGTGAAAGGAAGCAAGTTAAGGCTGTAGGAAGAAATGAATTGGTTACAATTAAGGCCTGGAGAGGAATTTTGTTCCTGTAGCGCAAGAATGTTTGCGTGCTTTTTCCTGTGAAAGGGGTACAATGAGTGAGTTACTTTGCACAGATTAAAGTCAAAATACCAGAACAGTATCTTTCCTAAGAGAATGAAGGAGAGTTAGAGCGATTCTCAACCTGCGGCCAGATGTGGGCGAGTGGGCCAGAGCCCACGTTGCTCTGCCACTTCCCCCGCCGAGCCAAGAAGGGCTGTGTGGCGAAGGAAGGGCAGGATGACTGTCCGGACGCCCAGAGCTGCCTGCGGCCCCGGAACTTTGGCCCCTGACTATAAAAGGTTGAGAACCGAGTTTACAAGATGAGAACACAGTACACACATGAAGACAATGCAATTTTCTCATTCATAGTGAGATACGGGACTCCAAGACGCTAAGAGACATTCAAAAAAACCTTAAAACACAGAGATGGGGGTTTGAGGAACACAGACGTAGGGAGGGGCCCCATAGCTTATGATCTAGAGAGGAAAACTCATAGAAGTGATTTTTGTTTTCAGATCGCGCTTCTGAAAAGAAAAATCTGTTTTCCTGTGGCAAGGGTTGCAAAACCGGTTTCCAAGAGTGACTTAATCCTTTGACAAGGAAAAAAGTCTCAAGGGAAGAAGGGGGAACCACCCCGCCCTATTGCCGGTCAGGATTCCCCCCCCTCCTGCTTTTCGCCGCCCTTAAGCTGCTAAGCAGGCAAGGCAAAGGGTTTCGTTCATCATGCTTTCTCAAACTTTAAATAGTTCCTGCCCATGAGCAGAGTGCAAATTGTTTAACACATATTTCACAGTGACATTACCACGCAGTTACACACAAGGAACACTTTTTCAGTCATACTGTGGTCATAGAGACAAGGCTTTTGCAATCATACACAGTTCTTGCAGTCATACATTCAGTGGTGCACCACACATACACACATCTATTTACGCATTCGCACATTCCTCCCCTGATCTGCAGCGTTCTATACTACACATGAGGAGATGGCTAATACACAGCTGGCTATTTACAACCATCTGGGTGCTTCTACTTAGGGGCAAGTTTCTCTGGGCTACTCCCAAGGTGAGACAAGTAGATTCTGCCTGTGCCTTGGGGGAACTCGGGGTACTATTGCTGGGATGGTTCTTCTGGCATGGCCAGGGCGATGGCCGCCTCCTTTCTAGCCTGGGCCAGATGCATGCCAGGGTGGCCATTTGGCATGAAGACAATCTTTTGAAGATCTGCCTGGTCTAGATTGGCTTTCTCTTCTAAGGTGTCTCACTTTTCCACACTGGAAGCAGGCGCCTTGGGGTTTTGGCACTGCTCTGCGCCTGAGTGTGGTAATGGGTCTGCTCTGGAGCAGTTGAGCGCTAGCTAATTGTGCCACTGGCAAGTTCCCCGTGAATGGATCTTCCTCACCCATGCGCTGAATGGAGTTCTTTCTTTGCAGGGAACTTTTCACTGTCAGAGAAGCGCCAAGGCCTCTCATGCCATGAATTCCTTCAGTGACGTCTGCAGCTGTCACTGAGGGAATGCTCCCTATACTGCCCTGCTTAAGCTGAAATGACGAATAGAGACTTCTTGGGGCTGATGGTTCTGACTGCGCTGGGGTTTTCTGGGTCTCTATCCGGACTGGGTCTACCTCTGCTGAGAGTTTCCTACATTTGCTCCATGTGCGGGTTATGCCCTCTGGAGCTTTCGGGGGTTGCTGAATGCAGTCTCCTATCTGATCCCAGAGCTCGAGGGTTAACGTACCTACTTCTGGGTAAAGCAGGCAGTGTTCCCCTAGGTACACCAAAAGTCTCGCTAGCTCTCTGCTGTGAAAACGCAACTTATTTACCCTGGCCAGGATTCTGAACTCTCCCTCACGAGTTCTTTGGCTAGCGGATGGACGCTGTCGCTGAGGACAGGTCCCCATATTACCTGCTATTGGGTCCTCGGAAGTTTCCTCCTCGGGACGAGTCGACGCGTCTGTGGCAGGCAATAGGTTCTGGCGACGACGCTTCTGGGTAGAGCTCGGAGCGTGGACTGCGGCCACGGGCCCTCGGTGGCCACTGCGCTGTCAGGGGCTCACAGCTGCCCTGAGCGGAACACGTTTTTCCCTTTGGCGCAAGCCGCCGCGAAAGCCGGGAGCAAGCTGTAGGATGCCTCTTCTGTAATACCTCGCCACTTGGGCCGTCTTCCCGATCGGCTGGCTTACCGACCGGGCTGCCGCGCTGTCCTCCGGGATGATTGGACAAGGTTCTGGCGCAGAACCTGGCTGTGCTGATCGCTTACTCACGAGTAGACCGCTCGGGGTTGCTTACTCTCGAGTAGACCTCTCCGGGGTCGCTTACTCACGAGTAGATCACGTCTCGGGGTCACCAGATGTAGGAATGGGGCCGTGAAGCGGCCCTTGGGGTCCCGGAGGAGACTGGTCAAAGGAACGACACGAGGCAAGATGGAGTGAAGACCAGTGATTTATTGAGGGAAAATCATCAGTATATATTAAGCAGAAGGCTGCGCATGGTAGAATGGTCACCTGACAGAAGATCACATCACCTATTTACTCAGGTTAATTGGGAATCTCTCTTGGGGAAGTTAATTAACTTGGACAAACACTGACAGAGGAAAACTATTGTCTGAGGCTTAGGCCAGAGTAAATATGGCTTCTATTTGCACTAAGGATTATGCTCTCCTTGGAGATGAGTGATTACCTAATCAGTCACAGGAGTTAGCGATCTGCCTACTTGGCAGAACCGCCGGTCAGGTCATGGAATTGGGTGAATCAAACCCTATCATTTATTCACCCCCCCCTTAATTTAGCTGCCCGCAGAAGCCACCGCCGGGAGCCTTCTCACCTAAGCAGCCTCTGCAAGGGCTGTTCCATGCCAGATGGGCATGGGGAATCCGCATAAATACATACAGTAAATTCATACAATACAATTCAGAAGTTGTATGATGGTGCAAAATTCTGAAATGATTGCGTTATTTGAGTTATACTATAGCTTCTGGAGGGGGGAAAAACAGAATCCCAAACAATTTATGGCACCTCTTTCCAGCAAAGACATTGATGGACTATCATTGGCATCCTGATTTATTTATTTTTTTGGGGGGGCAGCTTTTTGGTTACTTTTCAATGCCTGTGTATTTTTAACTTAATTAAGATAGAGGCCTTTGTTTCTGTAGGAGAAAGGCAGTTGCCATAATTTGACAGACAGACAAGCAGACAGATCCAGTGTCCCAAATATCATAAACAATTCCCCCAAGAAAGAAAAGTAGGAGGTATCTGATGTAACTGATGCATAGTAAGCTTCCAGATAAATGGTAAAAGTATGTGAAGGAAATGGAAGACATGCCAGATTACCAAGGAAGTGTACAAAAGAATAGTCACTATTTTAACTGACAAGCAATAAACAACCATGAGTCATGTGCAGGATTTAGTAGCCAAAATAGATGGGGTAAATATTGTTTTAATAAATGTTGCATTTTCTTATTGGGATGAAATAGGGAATTAGAAATCACTGTAATAGTATTTGGCAGCTACAAGGACTTTGTAAGACCAGTTCAGATCATAAAAGCTACTTGGACATTCAGATGAATTAGCAAGGTTGCAGTTCCAGTGCCTATCTTTTAGACACAGATGGTTGACCAGGGCAAGGTTGATGTGCTCTATTTCTTCTATGGATTTATCCCTTAAAAAGCCTACTGCTTAAAAAAGCATGCTGGAGTCCAAAGTAAAATGCTGGACCTTTCAATCTAAATGTGCTTTAACTTCATTATTGGAGTCTGGAGTAATTAGTTGAAAACTGGAATTCAATTTAATCTAAAGAATGGCTGTTATAATGCTTTACCTCACCTATAGCTTTCCAAGGCTTTTAGCCTCTTGACAAGCAATCTGTCAAAGGCGGAATGTTGAGTGCATTCATTTTTTGACTTCTATTCTTCTCTTACAGCAGCTCAAGTGACTCTAGTCGAACTCTGGCATTTATCACAGACAAAATTAGGTCAGCAGAAAACATAGAGGTAGTGAACTAAAAGGGGGATAACTTTGTCCTATGAAGAAATAGAGAGCTGGTCTCACATTCTTGGCTAAATCAGAAGCTGCTCACAAGGTAAGAGTTCTCTAAAAGAATTTCTAGGTGGGTTTATAGGGTGTACTCTAGGGTAATTTAAAGCTTATAAGAAGAAATATCAGCAGGATTTGTGGCTAACTGTCTAATCTGAGGTGTCCATAGAATAGCTTTCCCTTTTGTGTTTAGGCTGGAAATATTTGTAATCCTGGGGATAATTTCACATATCTCTCCTGTGAAATTGATCTCTGTATTGTATTTAAGTGATAAGAAATATTTGGGTTGACCACATGTAATTAAGTCCATAAGATCCTCCACATGGAACAGGTACATTTATTCTGTAGTCTTTTTGTTATTCCAATCAAATGTTTATTGCTTATTTTTCATTGTTTGTTTATGAGAGTATATGTTGCATAATTCAGGAGTCTAACAAGCCTCACGGGATCAACATCTTATAACCAGTGCTCAATTATTGACCAACAAAAGTCAAGTACATTATATTTAAAGCTCTCACTAAAAGTGCAAAATGCCGGTCCCAGGAATCTGTTTTTAGAATCAGAACTTAATGGATCTTAAAGTCCTTCAACACACAAATCTACTTCTACTTATGCCAAACTTGCTTCATTTTAGTAGCATAATTCAGGGCAGTAGAGTGTGATTTTACTAATTTGTGTGTATGTGTGTGTGTGTGTGTGTGTGTGTGTGTGTGTGTGTGTGTGTGTGTGTGTGTTTTGTTGTTTTTGTTTTTGTAAATAACTAGCAAGCCTTCAGTTTATCCGCTCTGGCTGTAGCTCATATTGCTGGATTTTAATGTCAGTGCAAACTGCACAAACTGTCAGTGGAAAGATCAAAATATGAGTTTGCTTTAGTATCCATCTTGAGCTTTATACGTTGTGTATCTGAATTATATTTAACACATTCATACTTTCCCCCCACATACTACTCTGCCTGAGTTAGGGATTTATTATGGCATGAGTTTTGCAAACCACCTGAACTATTATGAATATTTCTTTGGATGAGATTTTCAGATGAGTAGCTTTAAAAAGTGGAACGGTGGTAGGTTTAAATAGCCCATAATATGCCACCCAGTTTGAAGACAGTAAAAACATTTAATTCAGAATACCAAATACTATCTGACACTTAACATCTCTGACCAATGTTTCATTCTTTTTCTTTCCCCACTCCCACCTATTATATCATGACATAGTATAAGTTTAAGGGGGTTTCTGTTCAATTGTGGAATAATAATAAGTTCATGTCAGAAATTATTCTGGGTTGAAAGGTTTTTTTGCAAAGCAACTCCACTCAGGGAATGCCCAAATGAGGCTCCTTTTATGTCCCCAAGAGCTGGGACAGAGACGGGTGCTCAAACCGTCATGCAGTACCTGGGTCTCGAATAGTAGCTTGAAGACACCATTGGTTCCTCTACTAATGGTCCTTGTTTCTCTCCTTGAAACCTCATTGTAACAAAACAGTGTGACAATGTATTCCATGAGCACTCTAAAGCAGTGTAGGAAAGGCAGGAGAAATGATGGTCAGATATATCATTAAACAGTATTGTTGCTGCTGTTTGTGGCAACAAGAGTACATGTCCAAAAAAGTGGGAGAGGAGAAGAGGGGAAATGACTACTAGAAAAGGTAGCAGAGAGATTTCGGAAAACTCAGAAAAAAATATGGCTGTTCACTAAGATATACATACAGAAAGGGATTGAAGATCACTACATGGCACATCAAGAGCTGATAGTGTTTTCTACCAATGATACAAAAGTAAGTAGAGGGGATGCATGCATCTTTCAAAACAAACTTCTTATTTATGTGCAAAGGGCACATACAGGGTCGGACTTGACTATGTGACTGAACAACAACAAAGGACACACATAGACACAGAGAGAAACATGCCATAGGATCAGTAATTGTATGTAGAAGATACCTGAGTCACTTGCACACCTCTTTAATGTATGAATTCACACTTTTCTGAAATAAAAGAAGTCAATTCTGAACACTCAGAGTTCTCTGTGTAGCAATATCTGTGGATTCATTACATGATACCAAAGATGTTCTCTGATGTGCATTTGATTTGTTGTTGATTTGTGCCACCAACTTGCTTCTGTCTTATGTTAAATCTGAATAGCATTTCCAAGGTGTATGAAGTATTCAGGTACTGGTTGACCACTGCCATACATGCTTAGTGAGTTTCCATGGCTGAGTGGAGATTTGAACCCAGGCCTCCTGAGTTCTAGGCTGATGCTTTAGCCAGTACATCACATTGGATGTCACATGTGAGATTAGTGGCTCTCGAAAAAAGTCCTCTTAGAGAAAAATCATTTGGAAGTTGCTAGTGACCTTGTCTTAAGCTGACCACCTGTAAAAATGGTTTTGTCTACTAATCAAAGTACATTCTTATTTCAAAAATATTCTAATAAATAAATAAATTGAAACTACCATAGTGTTGTATTTCAAATGTGAGGGAAACAACTCTTTCTTTTCTTTTCTTTCCTTTCCTTTTCTTTCTTTCTTTCTTTCTGGAGCAAAGTTCTGTGATGCTGGCTATAATGGTTGCAGTTGCGGGAATTTGACTGGATTACCAGTGATCTTCAGATCTCAATTTTTAGATTATGTTTTTGTGGTTGGAAGTAATTCAGCTTCTTAAGAAGTTATTAGGAAGATACACAAATGGCTCGGTTTCTGAAGGGTTTGCTAATGCATGATGATTTCCTAAGAGGATGTAACCTGGATGTTATTCATTAGTCTACACCACCACTATTTACATGCACAGACATTTAATAGGCATTGTTTTTGGTTAATTGTAACCATCTTGAGACTAATGCTCCTATATCTGTCATGCCCCATTTCCAACAAGACAGATATTTTCAGGTTTTTTCTGCATGAAAATAAATCTGTATTTTAGTTTGCCTTTTTAAAATGATGGTGCTTGTTCATTGACTGAAGCGTGTTTGTTCACATTTTTTCAAAGATACACATTTTAGTTGTGCATTTTTATTTTGCATTTAACTCAAAAATGGAAAGATAGTAATCTAATTTTTTCAGTTTTTTCCAAATGACAGGAAATGGAAAGATATGTAACCATGGATTGTATATATTCATTTTAAACAACTGGTTCATACAGATTTATTATATAACTAGCATATTTTGCCCGGCGGTGCCGGGCTTTTTAAAATTGTGTTGGATAGTAAAGGATTTCGGTTTTTTTTCTTGAACCAATGGTGCTGGGCTGTTTTAAATAGTGTTGTAAGGTTTTGTGATTTTGTGGCTTTGAGGTGCTGCGACCGCCTGCGGCGGACTTGCGCTCCCAGTGTTTTTTGTGTTGTTGTTTTTTGTATGCTGGGCTCTTTATATTGGTTTTTGAAGGTTTTTGTTTTATGTTTATGCAAATTTTAATTTAATTTAATTTATTTAATTTAATTGAATTTTATTTAGTTTAAAATTTAATTTTGGTTTTTTAAATCTTTATTTTTACACATTTTTTATTTTTTGTTTTGGTTTTTTTGAGTGAAAAGTGATTTCTGGTATTTCTTGGTATTTTTTGAGATTAGTGTGATTATTTTTGAATGTTTTTATAACTTATTTGATTAATTTTGGAATTAATCTTATTAGTTTCAATATTTTTGAATGTTTTTTCTCTTTTGGCCTCTGGGTGGGGGTGGTGAGCTTTTCTTCCTCTCTATAATTGTTCTCTTCTGTCCTCTGGATGTCGCTTCCGGTAAGTTTTTTCTTTATTTTCTCATTTGAGTTCCGGTCCTCATGGATAGAAGACATATTTTTGTAAGCTCTCTGGGGTTTTTTTTTTTGGGGGGGGGGTTGGGATTTTTTTTGGGGGGTCTGTGTGTTTTATCTTGTTTGTTTTTGGCTGTTTTTGTGTTTCCTTTTTGGATTTTTGAGTGTTTTTGATTGTTTTTGGTTTGTGTTTTTGTGTTTACTTTTTCAGGGGGGGTGGCTTTCTATCCCACGGGCCATGCTGGCTGGCCCGTGGGAAGGAAGGGCAATGGAGGGGGGGCTTTCTTTCCCATGGGCCAGCCAGAATGGCTCATGGGAAGGAAGGGCAATGGCGGGTGTGTGTGCTTTCTTTGCTTTCTTCTCCACGGGCCATGCTGGCTGGCCCGTGGGAAGGAAGGGCAATGGCGGGTGTGTGTGCTTTCTTTGTTTTCTTCTCCATGGGCCATGCTGGCTGGCCTGTGGGGAAGAAGGGCAGCAGCGGTGGGGGGTTCCTTTTTTCCCCCGCAGGGCATGCTGGCTGGCCCGTGGGGAAGAAGGGCAGCGGCGGCTGGGGGTTCCTTTTTTCCCCCGTGGGCCATGCTGGCTGGCCCGTGGGGAAGAAGGGCAGCAGCGGTGGGGTTTTTTTACTTTTATTTTTCTTGCACCGGCTGGCCCATCGAAAGGAAGGGCAGCGGCAGTGGGGGGTTTCTTTTTTTTTTCCACGGGCCATGCTGGCTGGCCCGTGGGGAAGAAGGGTAGCGGCGGTGGGCTTTTTTTAACTTTTATTTTTCACGCGCAGGCCGCCTCAGCGTTCGGCGCGCTAATGGCGCGCAGGACACTGGGGCTTGTAGTTTTGCCTGCGTGTGTTTGCTTACTGTAGCTGTTTTTTTCCTGTGGCTTTTTTTTTGATTGGCCATGGTGTGTTTCCGAACGTTCCTTTTGCCACGCTGCTCAGCCTGATTGGCTCTGGCACGGCGTGGCGCAAGGAACGTTGGGAATTGGTTCTCTTTTTTTGTTTGCAACTGGGGGGCTCCTGCCCCCGGGTTGAAAATTTCAACCCAACAGTTACCTGCGAACCGGGTTCGGGTGAGGCCCATTACGGGCTAGTGGGGCCTGGTGCAACATCCTTTGTCACATTCCAATGGTTAACACACCATTTTATAGGTATAGATTCTACTTTTAAATGACATCTAGGACTTGGAATGGGTTACTTTTAAAAATACCACGTCAGGATAACAGTTACATTATACAAATCAACCATTTGGTTCACAGTTGAGGACTGGAGTAAAATTAACAGTTCAAGCCCTAACCAAAGACCTAAGAGTTGTTAAGGTAACGTCTGAGTATATATGCAGTCCCCAGTAGAGTTGTTTTTTGGAGAGATAGGATGTTCAAATCAGATAATTTCAAAATTTCCAAATATCTAGGGAGTCCTTTAGGTACTGCTCCAAGGTCTCTGATCACTATGGGAACAACAACAACAATCTTCTGTCATAGATGCTTGACTTCAATTTGCAAATCACAATATTTTGTGATTTTCTTCAGTTGATTGTCTTCAATTCATGCACCTCCTGGTATAGCAATGTCAATAAACCAGACCTTTAATAAACCAGATCTTCTTCTTTTCTACAACAGTTACATCAGGTGTGTTGTTGTTGTTGTTGTTTGCTGAATGACTGTTTCTGTGTTCCAGGATAAATCATAACATATCTTTCTTTAGCATGCAGTTATTAGTGGGATGAATGTTTGTGGTACAAGATTTACTTATGGCAGTCATTGTCAAAGGATCATAAGAGATACGGTCTTTGGAAGTGTAAAATAGGTTTTTATTTTATTTTATTATAATAAATTTTTATTTATTTCCAAAAAGAAAAAGATAAAAATAACAAACATACAGGAAAAAAACCCAATAACAATACAATACAATGTTACATCAAGCTCATAGAAAATAGCACATACATATTAATTAAGCTAGTTGTTTGCAATATAACCCACAATGTTAAATACCCACATTATAGGTTATTACTATAACCATAACATTCATAAGAGCTTTCAGTATTACAACTATTTATTATTTCTTTGCTAGTTACACAACACCCAGTGAATATTTACAATGCCTGGAGAGTTTAGTATCTATATCATCGCCAAAACCCACTTTGAGATGGTACAGGTCCAAAACTGTCCCTAGCCATAAGAGAATGATCCACAAACGGCTTCCAAATATTCCAAAACCTATTTTCTTTTAATTTATCCCTTTTTACTTTTCTCTCCCATGTCAGTTTGTCATTCAATGCTAAACTCCACATTTCCTTATACCACTCTCCGGTCTGTATAAATACATCATTTTTCCAATTTCTGGCAATACATTGTCTACCTGTGGTTAACATAATTTCCAATAATTCTTTTTCCTCCTTATTCAAACCCATACCTTCCACATCTGTTAATAGAATGGTACCTGACACCAACTTAATTCTTTTACCCATTATTTCCCCAATCTCTCCTTCTATTCTTCTCCAAAATTCATTTATTTTTTTGCAACTCCACCACATATGTTCATAAGTTCCAACCGTTTCTTTGCATCTCCAGCATAGATTATCCCTTTTATTATCCATCTGATGGAGCCTCAGTGGTGTCAGGTACCATTGCCACAACATTTTAAAATTATGTTCCTTAATTCTTACTGACATTGTTCTCATTATCCTCTTTTTCCACTTATTTCTCCATTCAACATCTCCTATTTTTATATTCAAATTTTGTTCCCACTTCCGTTTCAAGTCTTCCTGTGGATCTTTACCCTTATTCAATAAAATGTAAAGTTTGCTTACTAGACCCTTAATGTTCTTTTCTCCTTTTCTGATCTTTAATACCAATTCTTCAAATTCGGTCTTTGTTCTATCTATCCCTACTTCTCTTCTATATTTTTTATTCCAATTATCAACCTTCAATTTCTGAAACCAATCCAATTTTATTTATTTATTTATTTATTTATTAGTCAAATTTGTATATGCCGCCCGCTCAGGCAGAACCCGACTCAGGGTGGCATCACAACAATTCACAAAAGACATAAAAACAATTATAAAAAATAATTATAAACCCCCCCCCCCAACCCACCCCCTTTAAAAACCCCCATGTCCCACCCACCCATCCCATCCACTGTACAAAGGAGGAAGAGAAAGTTCTTATACAAGCCAGCAGGCGGGCACCATAGTCCCATTCGGGCCCCACACCTGCCCTGCCAGCCAGGTCTTCACTCCTTTCCTGAAGGGCAGCAGTTCACTTTGGAGTCTTAGGTCTATTGGCAGGAGGTTCCAGAGAGTTGGTGCGGACACGGAGAAGGCCCTCCTTCGGGTGCTAGACAAATGTGCATCCCTAGTCGGTGGCACCACTAGAGAACCCCTCCTGTCCGCTCTGGTTGGACGGGCAGACACTCTTGGGACGATGCGGTCTCTAAGGTATCCCGGCCCCCTGCCATGTAGGGCTTTAAAGGTCAAAACCAGCACCTTAAATTGCACCCGGAGACAAACTGGTAACCAGTGCAGCTCCCGAAGTAGGGGAGAGACATGGGCATATCGCCCACACCCCATCACCACCCGGGCCGCCGCATTCTGGACCAGCTGCAGCCTCCGAATGGTCGTCAAGGGCAGCCCCATGTAGAGCGCATTACAATAGTCTAGTCGGGAAGTAACCAGAGCATGGGTGACCATAAGCAAGGAGCCCCGGTCCAGGAGTGTGCGCAATTGGCGAATCACCCGAAGTTGGGCAAAAGCCCTCCTGGCCACAGCCGCCACTTGTTCTTCCAGCAGCAGCCGCGAGTCCAGAAGAACCCCCAAGTTGCGCACTGGGTCTGTCTGGGGCAGAACAGCCCCATCCAGTACCAAAGATGGTAACTCCCTGGATAACGCGGGGCCCCTTATCCACAGCCACTCTGTCTTGCTGGGATTCAGCCGAAGCCCATTGGCCCCCATCCAGACCCCAATGGCCTCTAGGCATCCGGATAGGATTTCAACAGCAGGATTTCCCCAGATGGTACCGCACCCCGTGGGAACGAATGATCTCACCCAGCGGCTTCATGTAGATGTTAAATAAGAGAGGAGAGAGCACAGAGCCCTGAGGCACCCCATATTTGAGGGGCCTAGGGCTGGACCTCTCACTCTCTAACCATACCGACTGGGTACGGCCCTCCAGAAATGAGGAAAACCAGGACAACACAGTGCCCTGGATCCCCAGTCCTTCGAGCCGTTCCAGAAGGATACCGTGGTCGACGGTATCAAAAGCCGCTGAGAGGTCAAGAAGAGCAAGGACGGATGGACAACCCCCGTCCCGCTCCCGCCAGAGATCATCCATCAGTGCGACCAATGCCGTCTCCGTTCCATATCCGGGCCTGAACCCTGATTGAAAGGGGTCTAGATAATCCGCTTCCTCCAGGACACTCTGCAGCTGACGCGCCACCGCCTTTTCCAAAACCTTACCCAAAAAGGGCAGGTTGGAAACTGGCCTGTAGTTGTTTTAACTTTTCAAATATTTTTTTCCTCTTGGTTTCATCTTCACAAACTTTTAACCAGTCCTTCAGTAAAGACATTTCATTTTTATCCAGTATTTCCTTTTTTTCCTTATCTATTTTTATCGGAATACACACCATATCAGTCAGTTCCAAAATTGGAGAGAGATTTGGGACCATGTCTTTCTTTACTCTTTTCCACACCTCCATGAGGCCTCTCATCATAGTATTGCTTGTCTTTATCGTTTTATCCTTAATTCCCAAAAAGATCATTTTGCCAATATTTCTGTATTCTTTCATCTCCAATTCCTCCCAAATTACCTTTTCTCTTGCCAAGATCTTCACAACATTCTTAATTTGGAATGCTCGATAGTATGCTAACAAATTTGGCATACCCAAACCCCCTTCTTTCTGAGATAAGTACCAAAGCTTCTTTGGAAGTCTAGATTTTTTGCCTCCATTACAAAAATTATTGAACATCTTTTGAAACTCATTGATTTCCTTCTCCTTCAAGTGGATTGCAAGTGCATCAAATAAAAAGTTAATCTTCAGCAGCAATATCATTTTGCAAATTGCAATCCTCCCAAACCATGACAGATTCAACCTTTGAAACTCAAATTTGTTCTTAAATTCTACTTTCAAACTGTCATAATTCAATCTTTTAAGTTCTTCCAATTTGTTTGAAATAGTTATCCCCAAATATTTCAACTTTTCTTTAACTTGTATGTTAAATGACCCCACTATCTTTCCCATCTTCTTTAACCCCATATTACACAGCATCAATTCTGATTTATCCCAATTTATCATCAATCCAGTTATAGCCTCAAATTCCTGAAGTTGGTCTTTAATCCTGTCCATTACCACCTCTGGATGTTTCACCATTAACAGCGTATCGTCTGCATACATACTCACTTTATTACCCAATATCCCTTCTATGTTTGGATCCTCCCTTATATTTTTAGCTAATATTTCCATTGCCATAATAAACAGGATAGGAGATAGTGGACAACCCTGCCTGGTACCTGCCTCAAGCTTTACCACATCCGTAACCTCCTCATTTACTCTGATCCTAGCACTCCCTTTTTGATATAATAGATCAATTACCCTTCTAAATCTATCCCCAAATCCATAATTTCTGACTATTTCCTTGATCGAAGACCATTGTAGTGAGTCGAATGCCTTAAAAATGTCTAATGATAATAAACCCACCTTTTCCTTCGTTTGATTAACATTATCAATTAAATCTAATACCCTTCTAGTCAAGTCAGACATGTGCCTACCTTTTAAAAAACCAACTTGGTCAACATTTATATATTCCCCCATAAAACTGTTTAAGCGATTAGCCAGTATTGCTGTGAAGATCTTGGCGTCCTGGTTTATAAGAGAAATTGGTCTGTATGATTCCACCTTTTCCAGATTTTTTCCTGGTTTTGGCAGCAAAACGATTATGGTACTATACCATGAAGTCGGAATTTGTCCTCCATCTAAAATATAATTATATAGCTTCACTAACTTTGGAACCACAACATCTTTAAATTCTTTATAAAACTCTGTCGATAATCCATCGTCTCCCGGGGCTTTCCCCATCTTCAACCCACTAATTACCTCCTTTACCTCTTTATCAGTAACCCTTTCCTCCATTTTTTCTCGATGTTCCTGTTTTATTCCATTACCTAGCTGTCTCTCCAAGATCCCTTTAAGCCTCTCCACATCTACCTCCTTTTTTGCATATAATGCTTGATAAAATTCCTTCACAATTTTACATTTATCCCTATTCTTATTACATCTTAACCCTTGTTTATTAACCAACACCCCAATTTCTCTTTTTTCCTTTTTAGCCTTAGCTGCTCTTGCTAATAATCTTGAATTTCTATTACTAAATTCAAAATACTCTCTATTTAGATAAATCAGATCCCTTTTAACTTTATCTATATCCTTACCCATTAACTCTGCCTTAAGTCTTTGCAATTTAGCGAAAACATTTTTATCTTTACTTTTTGAATGGTCTTCCTGTAACTGCTTTATTTCTTTTTCTTTTTCTATCTGGTCTACCTTATACCTTTTATACTTGATACTCGCCAACTTTATACTTTCCCCTCTGAAAACCGACTTCATGGTATCCCAAACAACGTTAAAATTAATTTCATTGTTGTCGTTCCACTGCCAACTTTCTTTCCACCTTTCCATGATTTGCTCTTTACATTTTTGGTCTTTAAATAAGTTAGGATCATACCTCCAACCTCTTCCTCTTCAAATATCTTTTTGTAATTTCAGTTCCAAAAGTACTTTAGCATGGTCTGATTCCTTAAAAATCCCTATTTCCATTCCCTCAATATTTTTAATCAAATTTTCTGTAAGAAAGACGTAATCTATTCTCGAGTAGGTCCCATGGACGTGTGAAAAAAAAGAATATGCCCTTTCCAAACCCTTGATCTCTCTCCAAGAATCCTTCAAACCCATTGCAACCATCCATTTATCTAAAACCTTCCCTTTCAAGCCAATTCCACATCTTGCTAAATTCGTACAGTCTAAGTTTGACCTTATCAAGTTAAAGTCTCCAGCCACAATAGTTTTTGCAACATTTTCTAGCTCCACTACTTTACGAACCTTTTCTAAGAAATCCGCTTGATGATCATTTGGAGCATATATATTTACCAACATAATTTCCTCGTCTTCTATTTTTCCTCTTACAATCAAATATCTACCCTCTTGATCAGCAACACTTTTTATTATCTCAAATCCTAATTTTTTAGAAATCATAATTGCCACTCCTCTAGCTTTTGAGGTACCAAATGCCATCTCATAATGTTGAATCCATCCCAAAAAAAGTTTGTTTGTGTCTTTTGACTTTTGGTGCGTTTCCTGTAAGAACACTATATCGGGTCTATCTTTCTTCAGAGCCAGTTCCAACCTACGCCTCTTAAGAACAGAACCTGTACCCTTTACATTCCAGGTTAATATTTTAATATTTCCCATAATCTATTTCCTTTCTAACTTCTAAACTCTCCATTGGGCATGCCACCACCAACTCCTTCCCCCAAAAACACAGAATTCTACATAGAACACACACTATCACTCTCCCCACTTTCTTAAAAAAAAAAGACGCCTTCGACAACCAAAGAGGGGAGAGGAGGGACATGCAAGATGTGCCTACCAACCAGTGCTACGCGCTACTCACCCTTCTATAGTGCTTAAATAATTTGTTTTTTATTAATCTATTTCTCATTGCTCCTTACTTGCCTCCTCCTCCACCATGATCAGCGACAGCTCCTCTTCTTCTTTTCCCTGCGGTGTTCCACCTGTGGCACCACCAGCCTCTGCCCTCTCATACTCCCTCCCTAGAGCACCCGATTCCAACAATACTTTCTTAAAATTTATCCACTCTTCCGAACCTGTTTTTACCAACTCCAGCAAACTCAAATACTCCAATGGGCCGGTCCCTTCATCAATTACTTGCATTCTTTTCTCATAAAAAAAGTGCAATTGCTGTGGAAATCTCCAGTTGTACCTTATGTTTTTGCTCATCAACAATTTAGTTACAGGTCTCATCTTATATCTCCACATTCTTTCTTTCATTGAGATATCATTGTATACCTACATCAGAACCGTTAAATTTCAGGGCGCCAAACCCAGCTTGTTTCAAAAAGGCCATTACTCTGAGCTTATCTCCCCAATTTGCAAATTTTACCAGAACATTTCTTTGAACCACCTTCCCTCTTCTTGGGCCCACCCTGAATACACTTACAATATCTTCCTGTGCAAATTCCTTTCCCATATTCAAACCATTTAACCACTGAACCACTCTTTCTCTTAGCTGGTCTGGCGTCTGTTCAACCACCTGACGGATCACAATGTTCTGCTTTCTCATCATATCTTCCACAGCATCAATCCTTTTCTCATGCTCTTCCAATTTCAGCTTATTCTCCCGCACCGCCTCCTGAGTCCCTTTTATTTCCTTTTTTATAACATTTACCTCACTTTGAACCAATTTCACATTTCCCTCTATTTTTTGCAAGCTTAAGTCCACTTTTTTTGAGAAATCTGCAACAGATGATACCACCTTATCTTGTTTTTTCATCATTTCATTTCTATCTTTCACCCTTGATTCCTCATTTTTCTCCAATTTCTGGAACAATTTACCAATTTCCACCATAATTTGAGTATGATCATAAGGTTCAGGTGGCAGTGATGAAGACTGAGGGACCTCTTCCATTGGTGCTTTTTCTTTCTTCTTAGACTTCACCACTGGTTCTTCCTCTTTTGCTTTCCCTCTTGTGCCTTTATCCATGATGACACCCACTAAGAAAGTCCAGTGTTGCAGAACGTTGCAAAATCGTAGTCAATCCAATCAAGCCTGTACCGCTGCACCCACTAGTACCATCTATCCAGACAAATCTGACGAAGCTTATAGAGAGGAAGAAATCCAGTGAAGAATTAATTGCTGTAATCCACAAAAAAACAGGAACCGGAATATGATCCAAACAAAAAAAAGAAAAGAATAATCCACATCCAACCCGTTTCCCCAAAGCAGGCAATCCAAATATTCGCACTCCAAACCGCAAAAGTAGAAACTCCAAGGAAACGGTCACCCAACTTTTTTCATTTGAGTCAAAGCCACCAGGAAGGTGGGTGAGAAGAGAAAAAAGCCCAAAATCCAAGCTATAAAACAAAAAGCAAAAAGCAAGAGGAGCAATATATCCAAAGAAAAAAATGTTAGTTATAATCCACACGGTGAAGGAGTAAAAAGCAAATTGGAGCAAACGGATCAAAGCGCCCTTTTCCAGCGGGTACATTAACTTCAGGGGGAACCCCCCCCTTCTTCCTCTGTAAATCAGCAGGCTTTCCCCACACTTAGCCTCAAAAAACGCTGAAACCTTCAGAAACTGGAGCCCAGACAAAGACTTCTTTAACCACTTTACTGTCGCCAAAGCACGCCACGGTTTTCCTGGGGCGCAAGGAAGCCATAGACCAAAACACAATCACTTTCATTTTCCAGGACCGCCACCATTAAAGGGTCGACAGCCCAATTTTATCCGTTTCCACACCCGCTTCCAAGTCCGGGCTCTTCTAAGCAAAATCCCAAGCTAGCTTTAACTTTTCCACATAGACTTTCGTGAACTTACGTAGAGTTGTTTTCTTGCCGATTTTACTGCCGCCTCGAATCTCCGCCATCTCGCTGGTCCCGTTCTCGGCTCCTCAGCAGGGGAAGCCGCGGCTTCCGTCGCGAGCCTCTCCTACCCAGGAAACCTCCCAAACTTCGACCGCCCAACTTCAAAACTTTACAAATAGGCAAGCAGGAGTCTTATCAGCAAAAAATACCACTTTAAAGTTTCCCCATTTTACTCGTTCACATTAGTTACCACTTTGGTAAACGCGAGCAACCAAATCAAGATGTTACTCGTCAGCCATCTTAGCCACACACCCGTAAAATAGGTTTTTAAAAACTTTTTTTGGGAGGAAAATCAATGTAATGTGAAATTCAGTTTGCTATCCAGATTTAAATTTGTCTTAAACATGGCCATAATGCTTGTGGTGGTTTTTTTAAAAAAATATCTTCTTTACTTCCTCTTTTACCCCTTTGGGTGTTGAGAGTCCACCCCCCCATATAAAGGGCAAAATTGGCATTGGGAAGAGAGGAAATGGTAAGTGTCACTGCTGAGCAAAGTAGCTATTAAAACAACTTGCTAAAAGAGCAAATATAAAGAGTAAGAAACACTAATGCTGGATTGGGAAACTATTAGAGAAGGGAAGCTGTAGGTTTGATATTACTTTCAGGATTTGGTTGACATGATTGCACAGCCTTATCTTCCTGCATTACTATTATAAATAAACATTGGATTTGCCAGTTTGTCATTTAATTTCTTTTTATAAACTGTGAATTGTACAAAAGGCTTGCCAAGAATCCAAATTATGAAGGGCAGCCTTCTGGTTAAAGGGTTCAGAGGTCACAAAACAAAAAAAGAACAGACACATCAAAGTCAAAAACTTTGTGGTATCTTAAAATACTAGCTGTTCTATTTTCAGGTGGACTCCCATGGTCCAAGTTCTTAAAATGTAACATTTAGCCTTTTTGTTGTTGTTTTGCCACAATGCTTTTGTTGTTTTATCTGATATCCATTCACAGACTAACATAGTTACTTCTTTGCAACCGCTTAAAGAGATCCCATGACTTTGATTAGGGTTATTAGCATATAATCCTGTATTAAGGCCTTCCCTATTTGAAGAGTTGTCTAGGTCAAGTTTTGTTTAAAGATAAACAATTGGAATTGCCTAAGAGAACATTTTACTTTCCTGGGATCTAAGATCACTACAGATGGCGACTGTAGCCATGAAATAAAAAGACGACTGATTATGGGGAGACAAGCAATGAGAAACCTGGGTAATATAGTGAAAAGCAGAGACATCACCTTGAAAACAAAAATTCGCATAGTCAAAGCAGTGGTATTCTCAGTGGTAATGTATGGGTGTGAGAGCTGGACCATTAGGAAGGCTGAGCGCAGAAGAATAGATGCCTTTGAGATGTGGTGTTGGAGGAGAGTCCTGAGAGTCCCTTGGACAGCAAAGAGAACAAATAGGTCAATACTGGAAGAAATCAATCCTGACTGTTCATTGGAGGGACAAATAGTGAAGATGAAGCTAAAGTACTTTGGACATCAAATGAGAAGGGAGGACTCACTTGAGAAGGCCTTGATGCTGGGAAAGAGGGAAAGAGAAGAAGGGGACGTCCAAAGATGAGATGGATAGATGGTATTGTGGACACAATGGGCACAGAGCTTGGTGGGCTGAGGAGAATGGTGGAGGATAGAGGTGCCTGGATGAAAATGGTCCATGGGGTCGCAAAGGGTCGGAATCGACTGTGCGACTGAACAACAACAACAAGAGAACATAGCACTGTGATAGCAGACTTTGCAGAAACAAAGATTACCTGGTCACACAAAGGATAAGATGCCTTAATGTTTCTGTATTTCTACATTTCTATCTATCTAAATATATAAATTAACATTTTAGAGGATGTGTCAGTGGCCACGCTCTCCACAATTACTGTCATGTTACATTTAATGAGCTTTAGACACTAAAATCAAGATATATATTCTTCATGACCTCACCAAAATCAGAAAATATAAAATATAAAAAGGCCGTAAACAAAAATGAACAAGAAAAATTACTTAATGCAACATTAATTTACTTACTCTAATGTCATCCAGCACGGAGGCTGACATTGTGCCGACAACTGGAATAAATCTAAGAGCCTCTTGACAACAAAGGTTTCTGGTAGGAAATATGTGTCAGAGTCATAGCATTAGAGTTGGGAAGGATCCAAAGAGTCATCTAGTCTAACCTCCAGCCAACACAGGAATCAGTCATGTGTGTCATTAGACATGTGCTTCTGCTCCATCTTTACCTATAAGGAGGGGGTTGGGCCATGCGTGTCTGGCATACATGGCCATACCTGGCCCAACCATCCCAAACCGAGCTGCCTACACTTACCTTACCATCCTATGAGGGTCGCCGCAAGGGTCCAGTCGCTGAGAGTGGGGCAACCGCCCCATGAAGGTGAACAAAAAAATAATACATACAAGGCCCAGCGTCCTCCGTGCCACGCCATCCCTCAGCTAATCAGGCTGAAGGGCATGAGCACGGAGGAGGCAGGGCAGCTGGTGCACATGGTAAAAAAAACCCCCACCAATGCACCAACAACTTCCCTCCTCCAAGAGACACTTTGTCTCCCAGAGAAAAGCCATCCACACCTCATCACGGCGGCCGGGCAGCCACGTCGGTTGCTGGCAGGGCCGCCAGCTTTTGGTGCCCTCCGTCTGACCGGCAAAGACATTGATGCCGGCAGGGATGGAGGACAGGCTGCGTCACAGAGGCATGGAAGGTGAGCGGGCCAGCGCAGAAGGCTGCACCGAGGAGGTGCAGAGTATGGAAGGCCCGCCCAGCCAACAACAGGTAAGTGGGCCAGGGGAGAGGAACTGAGGGGGGGATGGGCCCAGAGACCATGCCACCCACCCAGGTCTGGGTGGAGAAAAAAGGGGAACATGAACCCTCCCCCTCAGTTCCACTCCCCCACCCCACTTACCTATTGCCGGCTGGGCCTTTTGTACTCTGATCCTCCACTGGGCCTTCTGCGCTGGCCCGCTAACCTTCTGTGCCTCTGTGGCGCAGCCTGTCCTCCATTCCTGCTGGCGTCGAGGCCTTCACTAATCGGGGGGGGACCAAAAGCAGGTGGCCCATCTCCAACTGACGCACCCACCTGCCCGGCGAAGGCCTGCTGGGTGTCCTCGCCGAGGATTGGGGGGAGGAGGAAGAGCCCCTCCTCCTCCTCCCGCACAGCTTCGGCATGTGTGTGTATGTGTGTCCTCACCGAGGCTTGTGGGGGAGGAGGAAGAGCCCCTCCTCTCCCCACAGAGCTACGGTGTGTGTGTGTATTGTGTGTGTGTGTGTGGTTGTGTTGTGTGTGCTGTGTATGTGTAATCTGCGTGTGTTGTTGTGTTGTGTGTGTATTGAGTGTGTGTGTGTTGTGTGTGCTGTGTGTGTGTTGTGTGTGTTGTGTGTGGTTGTGTTGTATGTGTGTATTGAATGAGTGTGTGGTTGTGTTGTGTGTGCTGTGTGTGTGGTTGTGTGTGTGGATGTGGTGTGTGTGTGTGTATTGTGTGCGTGTGGTTGTGTTGCATGTATGGTTATGTTGTGTGTGTGTGTACCCCCCCCCAAAAAAAAACAACAACAACACACACACACACACAAACACCAAACAAACAGCCAACCACCAGTACACATGTTAAACCTGCCCGGGCAAAAAATGCTAGTATACTATAATCAGAAATTGGTCACTAGGCAGTATACAGACAGTAAGGTCAGCCTGAGCAATATTCATACATGCTAGTGTGCATGTGGGAGATTGATTGATTGATTGATTGATTCTTTCTTTCTTTCTTTCTTTCTTTCTTTCGGAAAAGCAGCCTGTGTGTAGTGGATGGATCCTGTCCAGTGCTTATCAGTGACAAACCATTATTGCTCATCATTTTGCTGTTTTGTATTATTTAGTACTCTCCTCCCTAGCCTTATCAAGAAGCACTGAATAACTCTAGTCTGTGGCCTCTTCTTGAACTCTGTAAAATCGTGACTTTTCTTTGAACTCTGCTTTCAGTTCCTCTGACCTTGTTGCTCAGTTATAACTCATGGCCCATTTATCACTTCCAGACTTACAAATATTGTGGGGGGTGGAGGGGGGAGAGACCTGAGTGCCATCATTCATACTATAGCCTCTTTGTATTTGAGCTTCATGGCATCCATGTCATGTAACCGATAGGGAGAGATTAGTTAGAAAGCTGTAATTCTATTGAGGGATTGTGATGATACTGTACCATAAACTGTGAAATGATGCTCTAGAGGTTTGAGATCATCAAAGCTATGAGATTATATTACAGCGTCTACAATCCATCTCTGTCAATATCCATTTTATAACAGTTTTTCTGCAACCTAGGTGTGAAATATTGGTTATTCTATAGGCTATGAAATTCCCAGTTGTATCAAACCCTCCCTTGCCATGCTTGTCACCTGAGCTATGACAGAAACCAGATGTGACATAAATCAGGATAAATGGGCTCACATGGATGCTGTATGGGAATGTTCTCTTCTTTCAACCATTCCAAGGCTTGTCATCACAAGCTGCTTGTGGAATGTCTGATCTTAAAACATATCAGCATCCAGGAGGGCAGATGTTGTGGTGGGCCTCACATCAATAAGATACAGGAGTCAGCCTGATATAAGAATAGACATGAGTCCTATCTAGGCTTGAAGAATAACACAAGAGGAGGACAAGCAAGGGAAGGCAGATGAAGTCCCAAATCCTGATGTAGGCAATGCTCTGCTACATGGATCACTGGGAAATAAGAGGCTGCAACTCTTTAGCCATCTGATTAAATCATCCCTGAATTATTTTGAGTATAACTATTATTTAAGAAGCTCTTAACAACAATTCAACTGCAAGACAAGGATCAAATGTGGCAGCTCTTATCAGTTGCCATTCCTGTCCAGATTACTATTGAAACTTATTTTCAATAGTACGGGCTTTCTGAATAATTTAATTTCTCCTCATCAGTTACCAACATCTGGGGCCCATAGGAAAAATGGAACATGATATTTAATTACAGCTGATACCACATGGAGTTGCCAAGCTGCTTAGAAAAGGAGCAAGATGGGTGGGGGAGAGAGGGCCTGCAATGCACTATCTCAGCAAACAGCATAGTTTTGCAGGGCCTAAAACATTTAACTGAGTACTATTCATCATTAGACTAGGAAACGTGTAGACCACATTATTCAGTTGTCTTATTGGTTTAAGGCCCTACAGACCTTGATTCTCCTGCAGCTGAGCAGAAAACTCCCCCCTGTACACTTCTTCATGAACTTCTTCTCTAGACACATTTAAAGAAAATATGCAGTCCAGAGAAAGGCTGCTTCCTACTCCACCCAGAATTATAACTGGTTTGAAATGAGCTATGAACACTTGCAAGGCATGTTGTCATGCTGACTGCAATGAAGCCCCAGCCCTGTTCATGCACTACTAAAGCACATCAATGCAACATGCAAGGAAGGGAATGTGATAGCCCTGTCACTGCTTTCTTTATTGAAAAGGATGTGTTTCAAGGGAGCAGAACCCTAACATGGAAGTGTCACAGTTCTGGCTTGTGCAAGAACCCCTCAAAGTTAGTACATTATCTTCTCTTCAGATAAACATTTTTGAATGAACAAAATAATAGAGAAGTCCTTAGGCTGGCATCCTTTGGTCTTTACTAATAGAATGCATCTACTTCAGTAATACCTGAATAGGGCTCTTTTCATAATAATAAATATAGGAAGTAGATATTTAGAAAAGTACAGAAACTTGAAACATGTGAACACTACAGAAATTATAACCCAGGATACTAAACTGGGAAATCTGCCTTATAGTGTCCCAATTACTAAATTAGTTCATCTTAATTATTGCCATACACTTTAAGATCAAGGCTTAGTGCTGAGCCTGTGACTGCACTTAGACACACGTGCTCATGTAAACAGAGTATAAACATTGTTTTCCAGGCATAGCACAGCAGGAGAAATCTGAATTTGCACTATGGCTAAAGGTCAGATTGGGACAGATTATGCACAAATGGTTCTAATTAGAAATATATAAATCAATGCAATGGCAAGATATGGTCATATTTTGTTTACAAATACATACAGTGTTTGCACGCATGCACACACACATACACACACACACACACACACACACACACACACACACACACAGAGTATTTGGAAGTATAAGCAAACAAGGTCTACTATATTATTGTAATGCGCTCTATGTGGGGCTGCCCTTGATGACCATTCAGAGGCTGCAGCTGGTTCAAAATGTGACTGCTTGTGTGGTGTTG
Organism: Bradypodion ventrale; assembly: GCA_035047345.1. Classification (NCBI taxonomy): domain Eukaryota; kingdom Metazoa; phylum Chordata; class Lepidosauria; order Squamata; family Chamaeleonidae; genus Bradypodion; species Bradypodion ventrale. The sequence goes on along the minus strand of JAWDJE010000003.1, from coordinate 301,228,645 downwards.
GGGTGCAGATGTTATGCCTGCGCCTCACCCCTACTACAGGAGCTGCATTGGATGCCCGTGTGCCTCCAGGTGCAATTCAAGGTGCTGGTGATGACCTTTAAAACCCTACATGGTAGTGGTCCAGGGTACTTAAGAGACCGCGTCACCCCAAGGTCATCTGCCCATCCTACTAGAGCGGATGGGAGGGGCTCCCTAAAAGTCCCATCAGCTGGAGAGACTCGTCTCTCCAGTACTAGAATGAGGGCCTTTTCAGCATACGCTCCCCCCTATGGAGCTTCCTGCTGACTGAGCTGGGTCTCCAGACAGAGCTGTTGCCCTTCAGGAAAGAGCTAAAAACCTGGCTGGCAAAGCAGGTATGGGGTAGTGATGATAGGGTAACCACTGCCCCACGCTGGCTTATATAAGAGGTCACTCACACTTTTAATTTAGAATTTTAATTACTGGGATGGTGGTGTAGGTTTTAAGCGTTTTGAGGGGTTTTAGAGTCTTAAAGTTTTAAGGTAGGTGATTTATGATGCAAGTGTTGTACATTACCCAGAGTCACTTGTTGATTGGGGGGCAATACAAATTTGATAAATAAATAAATAAATATCTTCAGGGTAGACACAATGCAGCTGTCCAAATGTCGATAGATTGCAACTCCCCACAATCTTGGCCAGCAGCATCTGGAAAACTGTACTTTCCTAAGCTGCAATTTTTAAACAGCGTAACTATATATTATATTTTTCTCCAGATCTTTATATCTCCACTTTCCCAAGGAAAATCTCTATATAGTCTAGTCTGGAAACATCTATTCAAGGAAGTCTGATCTTGCTAAATTGAAAGCAACGCACACACAAAAGTCCGGAGTTTCTTTGACTTCAGTAACAGTGGTGTATAAAAATAAGTCCATGAATAAGATGGATATTAGTCTCTTCAGGTACTAATTCTTGAAAGGGCAACTAGACTACTGTATTTCATATCACTACATTTTAATAACTTAATGAACTCAGTTTTAGGAGGTTAACAAAGCACACACTTTCTTCTTATAGGTCGAAATAGCCAGCAGAGGGCAGAGTAGTATTAGTGGATGAACACCATTGTGGGCTGATCTGGGAAACCTGCAATGTTTTCCATTAAGCTGCATGCAAAACAGCTGAGCTTTTCTTCCAAACACAGCAAGGCCATTGTATAATTCTTGTCCCTGTCAGGTTTTATCAGCTGCTTTGTAAAGTCCGATGACAGAGCTGTCAGGTTTCTTACTTGAGAAACTGTGTGATGTCTGCAAAAAGGGGGAAAGGGTGACCCTGAAGAAAATAGTGGTGTCATGGATTGGTATATCTCTTGTACAGTTCTGTATGTCAGAGCTACATATTTGTGTCTCTGTGATACAAGGAGTTTGGAAAGCTAGTTGGATTTTTGTTTACTTATGGTTTTACTTGCTGGAGGAGTTAGAGAGAGAGTTTTTTTTTATGAAGGGTGAGATAAATTTTGGTGAGTTATGCAGGTGCTGTATTAATTAGTGACTGTTTGCACAAGAAGGGAGGGTCACAATCAAGTCTATTTTTATCAGTTTCATCACCCACAATTTCTAGTGTAAAGAATAAATTGTCTGCTTAAATTTCCTTTCTTAAGGCAAGGGCTAATAACTTTGCACAGGCTTTTAAAAGTGCAACAAAAACAAAGCACACACACACACACACACAAAAAAAAACACAAAAGCTGGAGTGACTAGAAGTGTAGTTCAGAAAAATGGGTCCTTCAGAGTGCTAAACAGTGTTGTATACCTTGTGTACTATTTTGAAGATGAACTCTGCCATTCTCAATGGCTTCCAGGAGCACTAACAAAGGTTTTAAACCAAGATAATGGCAACAGGCCCCATCAGTTCCTAGAAAATAGATGGGGAAGAAGTAGAAGCAGTGACAGATTTTACTTTCTAAGGATCTAAGATCACTGCAGATGGGGATTGCAGCCATGAAATAAATGCTTGGGAGACAAGCTATGCTTGGGAGACAAGCTATGCTTGGGAGACAAGCTATGAGAAACCTGGGGAACATAGTGAAAAGTAGAGACATCACCTTGAAAACAAATATCCGCATAGTCAAAGCAATGGTTTTCCCGGTGGTAATGTATGGGTGTGAGAGCTGGAGCATTAGGAAAGCTGAACACAGAAAAATAGATGCCTTTGAGTTGTGGTGTTGGAGGAGAGTTTTGAGAGTCCCCTGGACAGTGAAGAGAACAAATAGGTCGATCTTAGAGGAAATCAATCCTGACTGCTCCTTAGAAGGTCAAATAGTAAAGATGAAGCTAAAGTATTTTGGACATCAGATGAGAAGAGAGGATTCTCTGGAGAAGGCCTTGATGCTGGGAAAGGTGGAGGGCAAAAGAAAAAGAGGGCGACCAAAGATGAGATGGCTTGATGGCATTGTGGACTAGTGGACACAGAGCTCGGCGGGCTGAGGAGGATGGTGGAGGACAGAGGTGCCTGGAAAACGATGGTCTATAGGGTCGCAAAGGGTCGGAATCGACTGTGCGACTGAACAACAACAAGGAAGGAAAAAGTTTGAGGCCAAAAGAAAAGTGACCATAGGGACCCCATTGAGGTGTCAGGGCTCATGTTGTATACTCATGCTTTGAGGGAAAATGCCTTGCAGCACAGACATATTTCTCTAGGCCAGTGATGGCGAACCTTTTAGAGACAGAATGCCCAAACAGAGGGATGGACAAACTCTGTGTTGGGGGGAGGGAGGAAGTGCTCCCATTGGGCTGCTGGGCAGAAGGGCGGGGCAAAATTTGTGCTGGGGTGATGGAGCATGTGCCAACAAAGAAGGCTGGGAGTGTCATGTCTGCCACACGTGCCATAGGTTCGCCACCACTGCTCTAGGTAGACACAGGTTTTTAATTGACTGGGATTTGCATCAGAGCAAGTTCTTCAGATTTAAAAAATGATTAACTTTGATAAAAGAAAAGGGAAATACAATGGCTTCACACACCTCTCTCAACTGTCTGTAGTGCATATAGAGATTCTGATGTCTACACACCTTTTGGTCAAAGTTGCAACCCACAACATATGGATGGGATCAAAATCAAAGTGGCCAGAGTGATGCCTTCCTTCACACACATTCCCAATGGAGCCATTGTATGAAGAGACGGATACATATGGGCTTCAACAGGAGGCCCCCCCACAATTCTAACTGCAGTATGAGATTTTTTTGAGGGAATGTGGTGGCTCAGTGGTTAAGAAGCTCGCTTTGTTAGCTGGAAGGTCAGCAAGTCGTCAGTTCAAGACTTGAGTACTGCATGACAGAATGAGTGCCTGTCTCTGTCCCAGCTCCTGCCAGCCTAGCAGTTCAAAAGCAAGAAACTGCAAGTAGATAAATAGGTACCACTTCAGTGGGAAAAGATCTTGGGAACACAAAAGGAGCCTCATTCGGGCATCCCCTGAATGGAGTTCCTCCAGCAAAAATACTTCCAACCAAGAAAGCACATGTGTGTGCTTCTGACACGATGTTGTTCAGTCGCACAGTCGACTCTGAACCTTTGTGACCCTATGGACCATTGTCCTCTGCCCATTGTGTCTACAATACCATCTAGCCATCTCATCTTTGGCCGCCCCCTTCTTCTTTTGCCCTCCACCTTCCCCAGCATCAAGGCCTTCTCAAGTGAGTCCTCCCTTCTCATTTGATGTCTAAAGTACTTTAGCTTCATCTTTACTATTTGACCTTCTAAGGAGTAGTCAGGGTTGATTTCCTCTAAGATCGACCTATTTGTTGTCCTCGCTATCCAGGGGACTCTCAAAACTCTCCTCCAACACCACATCTCAAAGGCATCTATTCTTCTGTGCTCACCTTTCCTAATGGTCCAGCTCTCACACCCATACATTACCACCGGGAATTCCATTGCTTTGACTATACGAATTTTTGCTTTCAAGGTGATGTCTCTACTTTTCATTATGTCCCCCAGGTTTCTCATAGCTTGTCTTCCCAGAATCACATATATACCTATAAAAAGGCCCCTTAACCGTTGGGTTCATTCAAAGGCTCCCGCACCTGGCCCAACCGAGCCCTCTGCACTTACCTTAACCCCTGCCTCATCAACGCCGCTGGGGTCCGGAGGTCGTCAGTGGGGCAGCCACCCCACGACCGCGGCCAAAAAAATAAAACTACGAGTTCCAGAGTCCTCTGCACTGTGCAATCCCTCAGCCAATCAGGCTGAGGTATGCGAGCGCAGAGGAGGCTGGGAAAGCGTGGCACGGTGGTTTTAAAAGACAAACCATGCCGGGAGGGAGACTTGAAAGACCCAGCCGGAGCCAGGAAAAGGTAAGTGCGGTTGGTGGGGGTTAGGGATTGGGGGGGGAAGGCATGGCCCCGGTAACCACACCGCTGCCCCCTGCCCCACCACCTAGCCCCCCTCCCTAACCCCCACCGACCGCACTTACCTTTTGCCAGCTCCTGCCGGGTCTTTCAAAGTCTCCCTCACGGGGCAGCCTTCTATGTAGGGAAAAGCACCAGCCTCTCCTTCGACTCTGCAGGCGACGTGGACTTGACGCCCGCACAGACAAAGGACAGGCCGGTGCTTCTCCCTGAGGGAAGCAGTTCGTCTTCCTAGGAGGACAGAAGCTGAAATATTTGGCTCCAGTCTTCCAAGGAAGATGAACACTTTACAAAGGGGAGACGAAGGCCAAGCACGGAGCACCATTCTCGGCCTCTGTCTCCCACAACTGCCGCCTTCCCCCCAGGCTTCTCAAAGACAGCAGGGGAAAAAAAATTCCCCCACAGCCTCAGAGGCCAGCACAAGCCAGCTTGTAGCTTGGGGGGGAGGGGATATCCCCTCTTTCCCCCCCAACCCAGGCTACGGCAAGGCACCGGCCGGCCCCCCTGTAAAAAAAGCATAAATAAATAAAAATTAATCCCCTCCCCAACGCCAGGATTTAACGTGGCCTGGCCAGCAAGCCACATGGTGTTTATATATTTATTCTGGTTAGAAATACAATTATGTGACTCATTATGTAGCACAAATTTAACCCTTTCATTCCTGTAATTTTATTAAATGAGCGGCCTACATATAAATTCTAAATTTAATTGTAGTTCAAGTACAAGATAATGTGTGTAGCTCTAAATTGCCAGTCCAAGCAGAAGCCAGTATCCCAAAGGTCCTGAAAATATTTGTGGCTTGGCCACAAAACTAGTAGGGTTACAGTCAAACAGAGAAAAGTGACTTGTATGACCCTGCAACAATTTGTATTGTTCCGTGTATTAATTATCCAATAAGGTGTGTCAGAATTTCAGATTATGAAACTTACAAAGTAAACAACGAAGCATGACCAGAGTACAAGTTATTTTCATGGCTCTTCAGCTGTCATCTTTCAGAGGCTACATTAGTAATTTGATATGGTTTACCATTAAATAGTAGGTTCCAATAGGAGAAAATAAGGAAAATGGTTAAAAGTATAAGCAGTTTATAACCAGAGCAGGAAGAGGTGCCTGACCCATTGATATTGGTGGGAGGCACCCACATATCTTTTATCTTAACTATATTAAAAAAAGATCAGCCATAGGTAACTTAAATAGGCTGAATTATACCGAAAAGCACATGCACTGAGCAGAATTCTGCAAAATAAGTATATACGAATGTTATATCCTTATGTGTTCCCAGGACAATAGTGAGTTTGTCAATACAGTATTGTAGAAGCCAAGAGTTTTATCGGCATGGGCCTCTCTTTTGACCATAAATGGACAGGATACATCATGTTGGAGGCACAACCAAAAGTGCCATACAGCTCCTTTTACATGTGGATTAATCTCACACATAGAGGGCAGAATATGAAGAGGGCAAATTTCCCAGTAATCAATAATAGCTTCCTCAAGATTGCTGGTTAACAACATTAAAAAGTGTGAGTACATGCATTTGAACCAGTTTGTTTTGAGTGCTCGGTTTGCTAAGATGTAGCTGCTCAGACGTTCAGATATATTAATGCCTTGCTCTTCTCAAACTTCACTTGAACTGTAAAGTGTTTGCCATGTAAGCTCAATTGACACTACAAGCTGAAGAACAACTTCATAGGAAACAGTCTCACATTAGCAACACAAATAAGCCTTGCCAGCTGGACAGATGCACTTAACACTGGAATGAGGTATTATGAATATTGTTTTCCTCACAGTTACAGCAAAACTAACAAAGATCAAGTTTTATTTGGCATACACTTTCATGGGCTGAAGCCCATTTCTTTTCAGTACAGAGTGCAAATGCAAATCTTTTCTGTTTTATTCCAATAGACTATAGACTAATATGTGTGTTGCTTTTCAAATCACTGTAAGACAGGGTCCCCAACCTTTTTTGGCACCATGGACCAGTTTCATTCTAAACAATTTACCACTAACCGATAAGTGGGGTGTGGGGGGTTGGATTGGACAGTGTAAACACATAATAAAATATGATAAAGTGCATAATATATAATTTGGTACATATATAATTCTTTTCTCACCTAGATTACTATGTAACTAATGTTAAAGGAAATTGTCTTCCGTCTCCCAGCCGCAGCTTGAATATGGACAGTGTAATACCTCATTATTACAGATAGGGGGAAGAGCCCTGCTGTAGCTCAAAAATAAGGAGGACGGCCCTGGCCACCTGCTTATCTGCTGTGTCTGAAACCCGTTCTCTCACTCTGTTCACCGAGCAGACTCGGTAGAGCACTTTGAGGGCAGAAGGCTGCCATCAGGGCTCCAAGTGCCACCCACTCTCACAGCCCGGTTCAGGACAGCCAATGGCCTCGGTGGTTGGGGACCCCTGTTGTAAGATACAACGAGACAGTGGCCACTTCAGCTTCTTATCCACAGTAGAAGCTATGGTGAGCTTAACTTAGATTTCTTCTGGTTTGAATGCTCTCACCTACAAAACTTGTGTTACCACTGATTTCCTATTTGTTTGGGGTGTTTTGGCTGGGGAAGAATAATAGTGAAGAACTCGTACCAAATGCTGGAGTTGGAAATGGCAACTCCGGTATCTTTGCCAAGAAAACCCCATGAATAGAATGTTAGATCTAATCTTCTTTTGTGTCTAGGCCAGATGTGAAACTGCCAAAATGAAGCCACCTTTTAGTGAGTTCATTCTGAAATTCTTTTTGTCTGACCTAATGTGAGAAAGATTAGCTGGCAACTCAAGGTTGTCATTACCAGGGTATGCCCAACTGTGGCTCAAAACTACCACAATCTTAAAGGAGGCTCTATTTGTGTACCCTGTTAGATCTATGAATCAAGATAACTGAACACCAGCATCTTGGGAATCAGTGAACTAAAGTGGATGGGAATGGGCAAATTTAACTCAGGTGGCCATCATATCTACTACTGTGGGTAAGAATCGCTTAGAAGAAATGGAATGGCCCTTGTAGTTAATAAAAGAGTGAGAAAAGGAGTAATAAGATACAATCTTAAAAATGACAGAATTATCTCAGTCCACAAATCATTCAAAATCTCAGTAATCCATGTCAATACCCCAACCACTGGTGCAAGAAGAGGCCAAAGTTAACTGGTTCTATGAAGACCTACAACATCGCCTAGAATTGACACTAAAAAAGATGTCCTTATTATCATATGGAACTGGAATGCCAAAGTAGGAAGTTGAAAATAATTGGAATAATGAGCAGATTTGATTTTGGGGTACAAAATGAAGAAGAACAAAGGCTAATAGTTTTGTCAAGAGAACACACAGGTCATACCAGAATTTCCTCTTCCAATCTGAGATGCAACTCTACACATGGACGTCACCAGATGACCAACACGAAAATCAGATTGATTATGTACTTTGTAGCCAAAGATGGGGAAGCTCTGTATAAATCAGTAAAAACAAGATCTGGGGCTGACTGTGGTTCAGATCATGAGCTACTTGTAGTAAAATTCAGGCTTAGAATGAAAAAAAGTAGAAAAAAAGATTAAACCATTCAGGTATGACCTAGATGACATCCCTTATGAATAAACAGTGGAGATGAAGACTAGATTTATGGGATTAGACTTGCCTGCCTGCCTGAAGAACTATGGATGGAGATTCCTAACATTGTACAGAAGGCAGCAATTAGAACACCTTTAAGAAAAAAGAAATGCAAGAAAGCAAAGTGGTTACCTGAGAAAGCTTTACAAATAATAGAGGAAAGAAGGAAAATGAAAAGCAAAGGTGAAAGAGAAAGATCCACCCAATTGAATGCAGATTTCCAGAAAACAGCAAGGAGAGATAAGGAGGCCTTCTTAAATGAATACTGGAAAATAATTGAGGAAAACTACAGAATAGGAAGGACTAGAGATTTCTTCAAGAAAGTTGGGAAATTAAGGGAATGTTTTGAGCAAAGATGGTCATGATAAAAGGACAAAAATGGTTGGGACCTAATAGAAGCAGAAGAGAATAGGAAAAGGAGGACGTTATTGTCCCTGAGAACCACAATGGTGTGATCACTGATTAAAAGCCAGACATTCTGGAATGTGAAATCAAGTGGGCCATATAAATTATCACTAATAACAAAACCAGTGGAGAGTGTGGTATTCCAGTTGAGCTATTTAATGCTCTAAAACATGGATTCTCAACCAGCAGTCCATGGGTTGGATGTGGCCCATGGCACCATTTCATGTGCTCCACCACCACCTCTACCACACCAGGAAGTGCCATGTAGTGGAGGAAGGGCAAAATGTCCATCTGGTCCCTGAAGCTGTCTGAGAGAGCATGAGCTGGCCCCGGGCTTAAAAAGGTTGAGAACTCCTGCTTCAAAAATGATACCATTAAAGTGCTGCATTCAATATGCCAGTTTCCAGTTCCAAAGAAGGGCAAGGCCAATGAATGCTCAAGCTTTTGTTTATTGTGCTCATTTCACACACTAGCAAGGTGTGAAATTAGCGCAAAATCCTACAAGCTAGGTTACAGCAGTATGTGGATCAAGAACTACCAGAAATACAGCTTGAGTTCAGAAGAGGCAGGAGAACTAGGGACTGAATTGCCAATATTCACTGAAGAAAGCAAGGGAGCACCAGAAAAATGTATGCTTCTTCTTTCTTGGCTATGCTAAAGCCTTTGATTGTATGGATCCCAATAAACCATGGCAAGTCCTTGCGCTCTACATGGGGCTGCCCTTGATGACCATTCGGAAGCTTCATCTGGTCCAGAATATGGCTACCCGGGTTGTGATGGGGTGGGGGCGTTATGCTCACCACTGCTCAGGGAGCTGCACTGGTTGCTAGTGTGCCTCCAGGTGCAATTAAAGGTGCTGGTTTTGACCTTTAAAGCCCTTCATGGCAATTGTCCAGGTTACCTAAGAGACTGCGTCACCTCGAGGTGTAATACCCGTCCTATGAGGACAGACTGGAGGGGCTCGGTTATGGTCCCTTCGGCAAAAGAAGCCCACCTTGCAGGGACCAGGAGGAGGGCCTTCTCTGTGTCAGCCCCGGCCCTTTGGAACCTCTTGCCACTTGAACTATGCCTCCAGACGAAGTTGCTCCCCTTCAGAAGACAACTGAAAACATGGCTATGCCAGCGGGCATTGGGCTTGGATGCATCAACTTCCCAGTCCCGCTAGCTTATTTAGCCTACACTGGTTTTTGTCCTGACTATTTTAAATGTCCTGGGTAGTTTGGGGATTTTTAGATGGTTTTAAGATGTTTTTTAAAAATCTGTTCTATTCCTGTTTTTAATTATGTTGTTCAGCCGCTTCGGGTCACTCTTGAATGAGGGAAGCGGGATAGAAATATTTTAAATAAATAAATAAAATAATAGAGAGATGGGAGTACCAGATTACCTCATCTGTCTTCTGAGATTCCTGTATGTCTACACGGGCATATAGCTTGTTGTTTGCAACTGGCAAAATGGCCCAATTGTGTCCACACAGCAATCAATCAGTCTGTGCCAACCTGCCCCCAATTTACCCCATTTTGAGACCCCTGCAGGGGTTAAACTAAATTGCTTTGTTTTATTGTATCTTGTCCCAATGGTATACACACACTGGACAAAATAGACTGGGCCCACATTACACAACATTTACCTCCATACCTGCCACTGATCAGACTCAGTGGTGGGCTCAGGGGGTAATAACCAAACAGCACTTCGAAACTGACAGAGTTTCCCCAGTCAAGTGCAAAGAGGTGAAGCTTGTGCAGAACGTCAATTGGAATGTGTCTGGCCATCAAAAGTAAGATACAGTTCTCTAAGCAGCCCATTTCAAATTGCTTTTTATGGGCCTCACATAGTTAAATCCCTTCTGTTCTATATATTTTTTTTAAATGTGTATGCATTAGAAATGCCTTCTTTCCTGTCTTTCTCCAGCTGCTGGCAGAAGAGGTGAGCGTGTAAACAAGCAATAAGACCATAAACGTGAAATTAGACAACCAGGGTGTCCCTTAAGTGGCTTTAGCATTTTTAGTTAATGAGGTGGGGTTGGGCAGCAATGCTACTAATTACTTAGATAAGGGAGGCATATCATGCAGTAAGTGCTGCTGTTCTGTAAGGAAAACCAGACAAGTTAAAGTTGTCTTGGCAGTATCTATTTCATAATCCCTGGATTTATTTCACAGAGCAAACATTTTCTTAATGTTAACTTTTTATTATTATTATGTCATTCTGGCTTATCTAAGCAGTGCATTTAATAGGCTGGCAGCATTTTAGATCAAGACCTTTCAGGGATTTTAGGATTCTTATCGAAAGCTGATCAGCCATTTCCTGTGCTTCTCACCTTCTGCTCCCCTCCAATCAAATGCTGTTTGTATGGAGAAATGTGACTTTGAATATTTGTATTCAGGCCAGTAAAAATAATTTCAATGCAAACCATCGTCTTCCTATTGGAAATAACACATACCTCATTTTCTAGTCTTTTCTAGTAGCTAAAAAAACTGAGCAGTTCCATGATGCAGAAAGGGTTAGAAATGGAATAGTTTCAAATGACCAAGAAATAATTATGTTTGACTAACTTTGTAATTCTTTTATAAACATTGTTCCCAAGATTGGTATTATCTTTTTTACAAAGTCTTTCAGATTTGATGTGAGGGAGGTAGCCAGGTGACATACTGGTTTCACAGTGGTTTGCTGAATTTCAAAGTGTCTTTCTTGAAACCTTCTCCTGTCCCCCCCCCCCTTCTGGTTATGGGCATGGATTAACACAAGTGGCAACTGCTTGATTAATGACAACTTGCCACTGTGATTTATGCTACTGCTCTTTAAATAATCAGAAATAATCAACAGGATTCTGTCTGCAATACAGTATATTCCATTTTGCCATGAAGTGACTCACACACTATGATCTCGGAGCCATCACGCACCGTAAACAAATTCACACCAGTGACATTTTTCCTGCTTCGGGGGGGAGGGGGGGATGCATTCTTGGATATGAGTTGCAGTCGTCATCGACGACAACAGTATATTCAAAGTGATCATAATGATATAGACATTATACAAAATAAAGATAATAAAATAAAACAATAAATGGAATTTAGTTGACATGAAAAAACCAATAATACTGTTTTGGATCTCTTTGTTTACAAACTACAGACTTTACTGTAAACAGGAAAACATCTTAAAAGAGAGAATGTATGTAGTGCTTTCTCAGTTTATCAGTAAACGTGGACATTTTGGAAACTAGTTGCCTTTATTATTATTATTATTATTATTATTATTATTATTATTATTATTATTATTATTATTATTATTATTATTATTATTATTATTATTATTATTATTATTACTACGTTTAATTTCTATCCCGCTTTCCTGACACAAGTGCCACTCAAAGTGTCTTACAACACAACATGTAAATACAATAAATATACAAGCAGGTTCAATACAAAAAATCAAACACAAATTACATTACAATAACCACAAAATACAACATAGCAATACAGAGCAACATCAATATCATTTAACATTACAATACTCAAAAATCCCCAGGTGACAGGCCACAGCTCATGTCCCAGATGGAGCCCAGCTCATCAGTGGAGGAAACATCAGCAGCTGCTAGGCCAGTCCATCTCCCTGTTTCTCGACTTTCCACCCACCCCTACTCACACTAAGGGAAGAATGAGGAGACCGGGAGCTCTGGAGGCGGCTAAGCCAGTCTCTCCTCCCTGCCCTGCTCTAAACTGTTCAAAGTAGAGGGAACCCTGTATGGTCCATGCCCTATTATTCATAACTACAAAATTGCTTTTCTATAAAAGCAGTAAATAAATACCATCTAATCCAGATTTAATAATTACATTGGTCTGTACAAATCTGATTATGCTAGTCTATTATATACTTGTGAAAGTGTGATTTTGGCTACAATTGGTGTATCCAGAATTAAGTGTTTTTGAAGGTAGTCATTAAACAGACTGGTTAGTGGAAGGGTATTTGGATCTAATAACAGTTTATATAATTCTGCAAATTCTTTTCTGATCAAACCATAGACTGCCAAAATGAAGCCACTTTCTTGGCTTTGTCATTGGCCAAATGTAAGTCCTCATCAGTGCATGTTTCTCACACTCTACATATTCTGATATTTAAAATGCCATTCCCTTACCTCTCTTTATGATTCTTCTGTTCTTGTACAGTGTAATAATTGCTTGCCTTCCTTAATTCTGGATGAATTGGTCAGTATTCTGTTTATTTTGGATGGAGCAAAACATTCTGCTCCAAAATTTATGGGATCTCTTGCTTGCCATTGAACAAGCTGCAGATTCCCTGCCCTCACAAATGATTCAGATGGGATTTATGTTCACACAAGGAAACACAACTGTAACAAGTAGACTGACAATTTAAAAGTAGGAGCCTGTCTTTTAATGAGCCCCTTAAGGTCAGGGGAAGGTGTAAAAGGCTCTCTGGCATGATCTCCACATGCAAATGGCATTTTGCTCCTCATGCACCATGGTGGGCCCAGAAGAAATTGTTTATTCTGCAGCTATCATTGATGACAACAGCAAAGTAAATAATTTTCAGCTGCTTCCCTTTCTTTTATCCTGTTCCTAGTCTCTGAATAATCATGTGCCATCAGGTCAATTCTGATTTATGGTGACACTTTTCAGGGTTCTTCCAAGAACAGAAGATCAGAAGTGGTTTGCCATTCCTTGCTTCTAGACCAGGGGTCAGAAAACTTGCCTCTGCAGGTGTTCTTGGACTTCAATACCAGAAACCCAAGTCAGTACACATGCTGATCAGGGCTATTGGGATTTGAAACCAAAGTGTTGTGATCACCCCTCATGGCCCAGCATAGCCTTTGGACCGCTTGCAGCCACACCGTGAGTTTAGAGGTTTATCCTATTTTGGTGTTCAGGGAATCAAGACAATGGAAGCAGCCATACAAGGCTTAACACATCTTTATTGCATGGCATGCAGTACAAACACGAGATAATAGCGGTGATACAGCTCCTTTTATACCTTGACTATAGATTTTGAATGTGGCTACACAGTAGTCTATTGGCTACTGTCAGTGTGACATCATCAGGCGGCACGCCCTTCTTGTCCAGGTGTGTCATTTAATTTAATTTAATTTAATTTAATTATCACATTTATATACCGCTCACTCGGCCAAAGCCAACTCAGGGCGGTTCACAATAAAAATTAAAAACACAAGTTAAAACAGTTAAAACAGTTAAAACTACCCACCCCCTAAAAACAAGGGCTGCAGGATCCAAAGGCACCATGGGGAAGAGTTCTTCTACACCAACCACCCAATGGCGGTTACCCTTCCACCTGCACCCCACACTTGACCCGCCAGCCAGGTTTTAAGATCTTTTCTGAAAGGCAGCAATTCCGTCCGGAGACGTAGCTCTGATGGCAGGAGGTTCCAGAGGGCCGGTGCAGACACGGAGAAGGCTCTCCTCCTTGTGCCAGAGAGGCGAGCCCCTCTGGCTGATGGAACAATTAGAGAGCCCCTCCGGTCCGCTCTGGTTGGAAGGACAGACGTCCTCAGGGCGATGCGGTCTCTTAGGTAACCCGGCCCACTACCATATAGGGCTTTAAAGGTCAAAACCAGCACCTTGAATTGCACCCGGAGACAAACTGGCAACCAGTGCAGCTCCCGGAGCAGTGGCAAAGCACGGGCATAACGCCCACACCCCATCACCACCCGGGCTGCCGCATTTTGGACCAGCTGTAGCCTCTGAATGGTCGTCAAGGGCAGCCCCATGTAGAGCGCATTGCAATAATCTAGTCTGGAGGTAACCAGAGCGTGAGTGACCATGAGCAAGGAGTCCCGGTCCAGGAGTGGGCGCAACTGGCGGATCACCCGAAGTTGGGCGAAAGCCCTCCTGGTCACAGCCGCCACCTGTTCCTCTAGCAGTAGCCGTGAATCCAGGAGGACCCCCAAGTTGCGCACCGGGTCTGTCTGGGGCAAAATAGCCCCATCCAGAACCAACGATGGTAGCTCCCGGGTTAACGCAGGACCCCCTATCCATAGCCACTCAGTCTTGCTGGGATTCAGTTGTAGCCCGTTAGCCTCCATCCAGACCCCCACAGCTTCCAGGCATCTGGAAAGGACTTTGACGGCATCACTGGGGTCCCCATGGGCCAAGATGTACAACTGAGTGTCATACGCGTACTGATGGTACCGCACCCCATGGGAACGAATGATCTCACCCAGCGGCTTCATGTAGATGTTAAATAGGAGAGGAGAGAGCACCGAGCCCTGAGGCACCCCCCATTTGAGGGGCCTAGGACTGGACCTCTCACTCTCCAACCACACCGACTGGGTACGACCCCTCAGAAATGAGGAAAACCAGGACCACACATTACCCTGGATTCCCAATCCTCGGAGCCGTCCCAGAAGGATACCGTGGTCAACGGTATCGAAAGCCGCTGAGAGGTCAAGAAGAGCAAGGACGGATGGGTGACCACTGTCCCGCTCCTGCCAGAGATCATCCATCAGTGCGACCAATGCCGTCTCGGTACCATATCCCGGCCTGAATCCTGACTGAAAGGGGTCCAGGTAATCCGCTTCATCCAGCACCACCTGCAGCCGACACGCCACTGCCTTCTCCAACACCTTCCCTAAAAAGGGGAGGTTAGAGACAGGCCTATAGTTGGTTAGGACAGCTGGGTCGAGGGAAGGTTTCTTCAGGAGGGGGCGCACCAAAGCATGTTTTAAAGGTGCAGGAAACACCCCCTCCCGCAATGATGCATTGATCACAGCCCCAACCCAGTCACCTGTCACCGCCTTGGAGGCTTTCACCAACCAGGTGGGACAGGGGTCCAATGGGCAGGTAGTGGCGCGCACAGCTGCAAGGAGCCTGTCCACTTCATCAGGGGCAACTGGATCAAACCGGTCCCAGATGGTATGGCAAGACTGTACTCCAGCTCCCTCCGGACTCTCCCCATCCACGCCAGGATTAAACCCAGAGCGAATCCGATCGATTTTCTCCACTAGATGGTCAGCAAAGTCCTCAGCCGACCCCTGCCAACCAGGCACAGGGGTCCCCCTACCAAGGAGAGACCTGGTAACCCGGAACAGGGTGGCCGGGTGATTATCAGCGGAGGCAATAAGGGTGGTGAAGTATTGCCGCCTCACCACCTCCATCACCACTAGATAGGCCCTAATAGCGGCTCTAGCTAGTGTCCAATCGGAGTCTCTCTGGGTCTTCACCCAGCGGCGCTCTAGGCGTCTCTTTGCCCGTTTGAGCTCCCGCAGTTCATCTGTGAACCACGGAGATGACCTAGCTCCATGAGTTCTGAGAGGCCGTAGTGGTGCGATTTCATCCAAGGCCGCTGTTGTCATCCTGTTCCACAGGTCAACCAGCGCCTCGGGCGAATCGTGTTGCCGATCCAGAGGGAAATCCCCCAGTTCCCTCTGGAATCCATCAGGATCCATCAGTTGCCGGGGGCGGGCCATTCTAATAGGCCCTGCCTCCCTACGCTGAAGCATCGCACCCAGGAAGTCTAGAGCCACCAAATAGTGATCTGACCATGGCACAGGTGTTATGTCTAATTTCCGTAGTCTCAGATCACTCTGCCACCGCTCCGACAAAAAGATTAAATCTGGTGTGTGGCCACTGCCCCTGGTCGGGCCCTGAATTACCTGAATCAGGTCCATATCTGCCATGGAAGCCATGAACTCCTGAGCCACCCCGGAGCCAATCCCCAGCGAAGGCAAATTGAAGTCCCCCAGAACCATCAGTCTAGGGAACTCCAACGCCAACGCTGAGATGGCCTCGAGGAGCTCAGGCAGGGAGTCCCTTACCCTGCAAGGGGGCAGGTACAGGAGTAAGACTCCCAACTGACCCTTAAAGCCCAGACGCAGAAGCAGGGCCTCACAACCCAGAATTTGTGGAGCGGTAGCCCTGGTGACTCCCAGTGACTCCCTGGCTATGATGGCAACGCCACCGCCCTTACCCTCATCCCTAGGCTGGTGCCAAATACTGAACCCAGCTGGACACATTTCTGACAGAGGAACCCCACCCTCTGGTCTCAGTCAGGTCTCAGTGATACATGCCAGGTCGGCCCGCTCCCCCATAATGGAGTCTTGTATCAGGGGGGCCTTATTACATACCGACCTGGCATTCATCAGCAGCAGCCTAAGGGCAGGGTCACCCTGGGTCAGCTGCTCAGGACCTAGAGGTGTAACCACGGGGCTGGAACGAGGGACAGATACTAAGCATCTGCCCCGCATTCCCCGAGTGCGGCCCGCCCCTCGGTACCCGCTATATCGCCCCATGCCCATCACAACCCCTATATTGGCCTCCGGAGCCTCCCTGATTGCCTTGGACAGAATGCTGCCTCTCCTTTCTGGCTGGCCGAGCAGTCTCTCCCTCCCTCCCTTCCACCCCCATATAAAACCGCCCCACTCACTCCCCCCACCACCCTCCGCACGGCTCCGGCGGTGATGGAAGTGGTGGGGCATACTTTCAGATCTACGTTGAGCCCTCAACTGTGGTGAGACATTCCACCCACAGTAGCATCGGGGCATGGACGTAGCAGCGGCACCTGGCCTCCCATCCACCGGGACCAGATGTTGCGAGTCCCGAGGAGAGGTAAGACGGGTCCTCAGGCGGCGCGGGGCAGCGTCCTTTGAGCCCTCCGGAGCTCGGAAGGCAGGGACGTAGCGGCGGCGCCCGGCCTCCCATCCACCGGGACCAGGTGTTGCAAGACCCGAGGAGAGGCAGGACAGGTCCTCGGGCGGCACGGGGCAACGTCCTTTGAGCCCTCCGGGGCACGGAAGGCGAGGCCGAGCACAGCGGCGGTGGTGGTTCGCCCGGCAGGCCCCGTCGCCTTTTGAGTCCTGGCGAGGGGGGGAGGGCGGGGCCCAGAAACGCCGGCCGATGGCGTGGCCAGCGGGCCTCTTTGCCCCCGCCGGGGCCGAGCACAGCGGCGGTGGTGGTTCGCCCGGCAGGCCCCCTTGCCTTTTGAGTCCTGGCGAGGGGGGGGAGGGCGGGGCCCGGAAACGCCGGCCGATGGCGTGGCCAGCGGGCCTCTTCGCCCCCGCCGGGGCCGAGCACAGCGGCGGTGGTGGTTCGCCCGGCAGGCCCCCTCGCCTTTTGAGTCCTGGCGAGGGGGGAGGGTGGGGCCCGGAAACGCCGGCCGATGGCATGGCCAGCGGGCCTCTTCGCCCCCGCCGGGGCCGAGCGCAGCGGCGGTGGTGGTTCGCCCGGCAGGCCCCCTCGCCTTTTGAGTCCTGGCGAGGGGGGGGGAGGGCGGGGCCCGGAAACGCCGGCCGATGGCGTGGCCAGCGGGCCTCTTCGCCCCCGCCGGGGCTGAGCTCAGCGGCGGTGGTGGTTCGCCCGGCAGGCCCCCTCGCCTTTTGAGTCCTGGCGAGAGGGGGGGAGGGCGGGGCCTGGAAACGCCAGCTGATGGCGTGGCCAGCGGGCCTCTTTGTCTCCCCCATCCGTTCCTCCTCTCCAGGCCTGGGCAGTTTTCCAAGGATCGATAGTCCAAACTTGTTAACTATTAATTATAGATTTATTGCCATCACCAGCCCCAGTAATATTTAGTTCACTGATGTCCCAGGCTTCTTCAATCAAGTCGCAGCCCTCTTGCTCACCTCAAACAGTAGCACTAAATCTCTCCTGGTCGTCCCAGCCAGGGCCGCATCATAAATCACTCAGCGTTTTCACCACAACAATCTCACAGCTCATGAGAAATTCATTCACCTCACTCCAGTCCTTTACTTAAATTTCTCCCTTCTCTCTTCTTAAGGTAAACTGCGGAGTTCTTGGAATCCCATAAATCGTTCGGCGTTATCACCACACACTCCAGCCCCCGTAATTTTCTTCTCATGGCGGGAATGTTTCCCATGACTGGAGATGGTTAGAGAATTTGTACCATGTGATCTGAATGCTTGCTGCTCCCCTCTCTGGTAGCAAGCTCACATTCCAATAGCAGCTGAATACAATGTGTTCTTTACAAATGTTCTTTACAAATGGCTTGAGTATACATTTCCTGTAGAACTGGTTACATTTAACTTAAAGGCATAACATAGCAGTTACATTCCATACACAACACCCCTCCCCCCTAGGATGGGACGAAGTCCCTCAACCAGTGTGGTTCCCCGCATGTGCGTTTGGGGCGTGTGGCTCCTGTGCTTGGTTCGGGGGGTGGGGGGTCCTTGCACTTGAGTCTTTAAGGCCTTGAGTTTGGGTCGCTCATTGGGGGGAATGCGCAGGAACTCCCGCTGGGATATAATGGAGTAGGAAGACCCCGAGTCTATTTCCATTCTAACTGGGACCCCTTGCAACAGTACCTCAACAAAAAATGGGGGTGTCCCAAGGACACGCTGTGCATAGCCGCCCTACTGTTGCCACAAACCCGCCGGTACACACAATGCACTTCTGGGTCACTGTTGTCGGAAACTCTGCCAACACCGTCTGGCCTCTTCGGGGGACGCTCCGCTGTGCCCTTGTACTCTCCTCGCCATCTTCTGCATACTTTGGCGATGTGGCCCCTCTGTCCACAGTTGTGGCACTCGGCTTTCCAGAACAGGCACTTGATTCAGTCGTGGGACACCCCGCAGCCATCGCAACAGCGACTTCCCTTGCCACGCTTCTCAGTCGCCGCCTTCCGCACCTTTCGGATGTCTTCCTCCTCGCTGGCCTCCGAGGAGGAGGAGGAGGAGGAGGGTGATGCTGGGGATCGATGATCCCGCCAGGCTGCTTGTACTGGAGTCGCTGCCCCGTCACTTGGTGGGACCCTTGCCTTGAACAACTTGACTCTGGCCCTCGTGGCTTCAGCTGCCTGTGCCTGCTTTAGGACCTCTTGAAATGTCAGGTCATGGCCACGGGTCATCAGCTTTTGTTGGGTCTCCTCGTCCCGCAGACCGCAGAGCAAACGCTCCCTGAGGGCGGTTTCCAGGTCTTCCCACTCACATGGGGTTGCCGCCATGTGGAGGGCCACCACAAAATCGGCCACAGACTCACCCGGGCACTGGTCCCGTCTCCCGAATGCAGCTCTGGCCGTGAAAATGGACATGGTCGGCTGGAAGTTCCCCTGCAGCACTGCTAGGAGGTGTTTGACCGGGACCTCTTCCACCTTCCTTGGTGCCACCAGGTTGACCAGGAGCTTCACGGCATGGTACTCCAACATCGTGATGAGCTGGGTGCGCTTTTTCCCCTCATTGGTGATTTCGGCTATCACCAGCGTGCTGCGGAAATGCATTTCGAACCATTCCCATTGGTCCGGCTGGTTTATGTCGAAGATTGGTTGTGTCTTGTTTCCGTGGGAAGCCATATCCCACCTTCATCACCAATTTGGTGTTCAGGGAATCAAGACAATGGAAGCAGCCGTACAAGGCTTAACACATCTTTATTGCATGGCATGCAGTATGAACATGAGGTAATGGCGGTGATACAGCTCCTTTTATACGGTGACTATACATTTTGAATGTGGCTACATGATAGCCTATTGGCTACTGTCGGTGTGACATCATCTGGCGGCACACCCTTCTTGTCCAGGTGTGTCGTGGCGGGAATGTTTCCTGCGGCTGGACATGGTTGGGGAATTTGTACCATGTGAGCTGAATGCTCGCTGCTCCCCTCTCTGGTAGCAAGCTCGCATTCCAATAGCAACTGAATACAATGTGATCTTTACAAATGGCTTGAGTATACATTTCCTGTAGAACCAGTTACATTTAACTTAAAAGCATAACGTAGCAGTTACATTCCATACACAACACCTACGCACCAGGCATGCTTTGCCGATGGCGCGGAACTCTGCCCAGTTAAACTGGTTCATGAGTAGGAAAATGGCGATGCTATGATATAGCAGGTGTCTGGTAGCAGTGTGCAGTGGCAAATTAAAAGTCCCTTCAGGAAGCCACTTTCCTAACCTAACCACACAAGATCATGGAGAAGATATAGCCCAGGCAAGGCTCTGTAGTGTAAGGAATTTTGTTACCTTTGAAATGAAATTGGCCCAAGTTGATAACACTGCCTGGCCAAGGAAACAAAAGTTGCCAATCATCCCTCTGGATGGCTCCATCCCCCTTCACAGTAGATAGTGAGAAAAGAGGCTTATTGCCACCTCTTATCGCTTCCTTGTGAATACTCCCTTTTCAGAGTAACGATGCTGCTCTCGAACTGAAATTTAGCAGCTTTATTGTAGCATAGCATTTATCCAAAATATGTGAGGTAGAAGTGCAAAGGTCTCATCTAAGCTACACTGAAATACAAACTTAATAAAACGACAAAAGAGAAATATAACTAACTCAATCAAAGTATGGATTCGGGCAGGCTGTTTAGCCCTCATCCAGCTAAGCCATTATTCTGATAGAAACGGGGCTCCCACAGGCATGGAAAAACTCCTCCTTTTTGAGATCCGAAATGTCGGATCTTAAATACACTTTGGGTCCAAATCTTGCCCCTCCCCATGGGGGTTCAAAAAGCAGCACTTTGGTGTGGGTTGGTCTGGTCTGGCATCCAACAGGTATAGACACAATGCAAGCGCGGCGCCAAAATGGCCGCCGCACCCTTTGCGGGCCCCCCCCCCCACAGGACAGAGAATCCGGGTAGTTAGGGGCGTGGCCAGCTCCCTTATAAAAGGGCTGGCCACGAGGCAGCCGAGCTGCCATTTTACCTCAGCGACGGAGCGGAGAAGTTTTTTCCCCTGCGTCTCCGTCGCTCGTTAGCTTACCGGGAAGCCTTTTGGTGGCGATTCTGCCTGGCTGGCTTCCCTTTTTTTGCTTCTGGAGAGATGCCTTCGAAAAAGAAGGCAGCTTCGAGTTCAGCTCGGGCGGTTAGGAGGCGCAACCCAGGTCGGAGGACCGTGGTGCCGCCTCCTCAGCAGCCACCTTTGCCACCCCCGGCCGGGGCTGGTGGAATGGGGTCTATTGCCCCTTGGCCCGATCAGAGTGCGGGCGCGGAGGGCGCTCCGGCCCGCGGCCCGCGAGCGGTGGACACCGCTCCTCCTCCTGCCCACTCCGTCGGGCCTATTTCTTTTGGGCCGCAGCCTCTCCCGGGGCCCTCTAGCCTTGGGGGGTGGCCCGGCTCCCTGCCTTGGCAGGTTTCTTCACCAGCCCTACCGGGCTTTGGCGCTGGCCAATGGCCATATATGGGCCCTGGGGCGCAGGGACCTGTCCCCATGCCAGGATCAGGCGGGCCGGCCGGCCCTTTGCCCATGGTCAACGTGGACACCTTACTGGCCCGCATTGCGGCCCTGGAGGCGTCTTTGGCCCGGGCCAGTCAGGCAGGCGCCCCCTTCGGGGTACCTTTTGAGGCGCTGTCGGCAGCAGGACAACAGCCGGCGGGGAGGGTTGAGCTGCTGCAGGCGGGTGACGCGGCTCCGGCCACTGCCTCGCAGCTCCCCAGCCAGCAACCTGGTGCGGGTCAAGCCCCGGTGATGAGCTCTACTTCGGTCGTGAGCTCCGACGCCCCCAGTGGGCCGGAACCCCCAGTGGGGGCGGCCCGCGGGGGTGCAGCATGTGAGTATACGGTGCAAGCAAGTACATCTACACACATTCCCAACATAGGGGGGGCCTTTCAGTGGCCTTGGCCTCGCGCGGGTGGTGCGGGGGCCACGCTGCTGGCGACCCACCCGGCGACAACGACTGCCACCATGCCCACTGGGGTGGGCCTCGGTCCTTATACTGCTGGGAATGTCCTGGGGGTGGCAGGGTTAGCTCAGGCCCCTTTTAATAGGCCGGCTGTCCCCTTTTCGGCTTTGCCAACGGCAGGGTATTCCTTGCCATTGGGTGATCACTTGGCACAGGCTACCAGAGAAAAGATATGGCATGGGGAGTACGTAGATATCTTCTCACTCCTGAACAGAGAGCCCACCAAGGAGGAAAGGGAGGGTCAGGATGAGAAGGATAAGGAGCAGGCACGCCGCCGTAAGCCGCCGCGTACCTGGGCCAACTGGCTCCCCGCTTATTTAATATATATGGCGGTATATCTTAGGGCGCGGCCGGATTTAGCTATTCCCATGGTCCAATATTTGGACAACATATATAGGGCGATGGTCGATTTTCCGGGCCCCTCATGGCTAGCATATGATGAGGAATTCCGTATGAGGATTCCCCTCCACCCTGAGATGAGATGGGACGAGCCGTGCCAGAGACTGTGGCTATTGTATATGACACCCACACGCCCTGCCCCGGGGGATAGATACCATTGTGGACATGCGGTCCAGCGAGCGGCTCCAGCGCAGGTTACCCGCCAACCGGCGGGGCAGGGGGTTCCAGCCCGCCTGCTGTGCTGGACTTTCTCGTCAAATGGTTCCTGCAATCGAAAGAACTGCAGGTATAAGCATGAGTGTCCCACATGTTCTGGTCCCCACGCAGCCTCTGCTTGTCCCAAGCCTGGGGGGGCGCGAGGCAGAGGGAGGGGTGGACAGTGGGCTGGCAAGGCTGCCACGGATGGAGCTAGTTCTCCAAAAGGCCCCCTCCCCAATTAAGGTGGACATGCTGGAGCGCTGGCTCGCATCGTACCCGAAGGGGGAGGACGGGGAGTATCTCCTTCAAGGTTTTAAGCAGGGATTTCGTATCCCTTTTCTGGGTGATAGGTCCCCTCAGGATGCTCCCAACCTTTTATCCCTCAGGGGAAGGGAGGAGGTGGCTGCGGCCAGCATTAAAAAGGAGTTAGACGCGGGCAGGGTCGCTGGACCTTTCCCCGCACCCCCGTTTCCCAATCTTAAGGTCTCGCCATTGGGTTTGGTTCCCAAAAAGTCCCTAGGGGAGTTTCGCCTTATTCATCATTTGTCCTACCCAGCAGGCCGATCGGTCAACGATGCTATACCTGATGACCTTTGTTCGGTCAGGTATACATCGTTTGACCATGCGCTGCGCATGGTGCGCTCGTGTGGCCCGGGTGCCCTGCTGGCCAAGTGCGACATTAAGTCAGCTTTTCGCCTCTTGCCGGTGCACCCGGGCGACTTTGAATTGCTGGGTTTTAAATTTAAAGGGGAATATTATTTTGATAAGGCCATGCCTTTTGGCTGCTCCATATCATGCTCGGCTTTCGAGCGTTTTAGTACCTTCCTAGAGTGGGCTTTCGTCCGCAGGTCAGGGTCCCGGTCTGTAGCCCATTACCTGGATGATTTTCTATTCGGGGGTGAACGGGGCTGGGACACGTGCGCACGTCTCCTCAATACATTTCAGACGCTAATGCAGGAACTTGGTGTCCCTTTAGCGCCCGAAAAGACCGAGGGCCCATCGACCAAGTTAGTATTCCTGGGGGTTGAGATTGACACAGTAGTGCAGGCTTCTAGGTTGCCGGGTGATAAGGTGTCCAGGATAGTGACCCTTATCTCCGAATTGCTGGCCAAGCGTAAGGCATCCCTGAGGGAACTGCAGGTGCTACATGGGCACCTTAATTTTGCTTGCAGGGTGGTCGCACCGGGCAGGGCTTTTGCCCGGCGCTTATGCGACGCCATGGCAGGGTTATCCAGGCCCCACCACAGAGTCAGGCTTACCCGGGGTATCAGGGCAGACATGTTCGTCTGGTTGCAATTCCTGAGGGAGTTTAACGGGGTCTCATTTTGGAGGTCTGACCTCCTGGCATCCCCCAATTTCCAGATCCAGTCTGATGCCTCAGGATCCCTGGGTTATGGGATGTACTTCAATGGGAAGTGGGCCTATGGTGGGTGGCCACCGGCATGGGCAGGCACAGGTCGCCTGCGGGATCTCACATACCTGGAATTTTTTCCCATTCTGGGGGCTTTGATGCTATGGGGCGAACAGTGGGCTAATTCAGTGGTGCATTTCTGGTGCGACAATGCTGCTGTTGTACACATTGTCAATGCACAGACTTCTAAATCGCCCAGGGTTATGGATCTAGTGCGCCATTTTGTACTGCGCTGCCTGCGCCTCAACGTCTTGTTCAGGGCCAGGCATGTCCCAGGGGTTAATAACGATATTGCTGACGCTTTGTCCCGCCTGCAGATCTCCCGGTTCCGCGCCTTGGCCCCGGATGCGGAGGAATTTCCCTCGCCACTCCCGGACGAGATGTGGACTATTGGCAAGGAGAGGTGAACCGGGCGATTTGCCTGTCACTAGCGCCACGCACGCGTAAGGCGTATCAACAAGCATTCAATTCGTACAGGGTTTTTGCTACTCAATTTCACTTGCCAGAGACCTGGCCTATCCCGGTGGACCATGTTCTGCGGTTCATGGTTCACCTGCATGCACAGGGCCTCGCACCTCGCACCATAGCATCCAAGCTCTCGGCGTTGGCTTTTATGGCCAAAGTAGGGGGTCATGTGGATACCACCTCTGACTTCCGTGTGAGACACATTTTGGAGGGGTGGGTGCGCGAGCGCGGGCGTTGCCCGGACGACCGGCACCCTATTTCCCCATGGGTTCTTACCCAGTTGGCCCGGGGCTGGCCAGGCCTCTGTTTTGATCATTATGAGGCAGCCCTCTTTCATGCAGCCACAACGGTGGCATTTTTTGGAGCGCTCCGCGTCAGCGAACTCGTGATGCTGTCTAAGGCGGATGCAAGTGGTAGGGCACTGAAACTCGAAGATGTCTATGTTGCCAAAGACTGGGCCCAGTTGAGGATCCGCTCCTCTAAAACAGATCAGCATGGCGTAGGCAGTGGAGTAAGACTGCTACGATGTTCTTTGGCAGACATCTGTCCGGTTGGTGCCCTACAGGAATTCCTGGCACTGCGTGGCATGCACCACGGCCCGTTTTTCTGTCACCAAGATGGGTCTCCCCTTACTAAATTTCAGTTTTGGAAGGTGACAGGCAGAGCCCTCACCAGGGTGGGCCTACCAGGTGCCCATTATGGCACACATTCGTTCCGTATTGGTGCAGCCTCTACAGCAGCTGCTTTTGGGTACTCTGGGGCTGACATACGCAGCATGGGGAGGTGGGGCTCACAATGTTTTCAGTTTTATGTGCGCCCACTCCCGCCATGAGTACCAATCCAGTCACCTTACCTCCCTTTTTCTCAATTTTCTTACAGACCCTGGGTGTCGTATTACACCGGTGACAGTATGGCTGGTGGGCCACAGCTATGTGCACAGGGCAGCGCGTTACGCTGCGGCGACAGAGTGGGGACCCCGACTGGGACTGGGTGACCACGCCAGTCTCGCATGGCATGGTAAGCCTGGGATGTTATGGCAGGAGCTGCGGCCTTTCCTTTTTTCTGGCCTGGGGGCTGACCCGCCTGACATTCTAATCATACACCTGGGGGGCAATGATTTGGGCCAGGTCACCGGCTTATCGCTCAAGCATGCGATTTGCGAGGAACTCGCCTACTTGCATTATGTCTGGCCTGCCACAACCCTGGTTTGGTCGGACATTGTTCCGCGCCATTCTTACAGAGGGGGCGTTAACCTCCTGGCTCTTGACCGCGCTAGGCGCGCGGTCAATAAGGCAGTGGCGCGGTTTCTTGCCACCAGGGCTTGGGGACGGGTTAGTCATCACCCCGATATTAGTCTACAAAATTATGACCTGTATGCAGGGGATGGGGTCCATCTGTCGCGAGGAGGTATGGACCTCCTGTTGGGTGACTGGCGAGCAGGCCTGTTGACCGAGCTGACGGTCTGGGGGGGGGGCGTCAGGTCTTCTGTGAAGCCCCTCCGTGTGGCGGGTAGCACTGGTAAGGTAAACAGTATGACCCACAAGTATCCGGCAGGTTCGCAATTGACTGGACAACACTAGACAGGAATAAATTAGTTAAACGTTGTCCGGTCAACGACGAACCAGGCGATGGGGTGATGACGATTGCTAACCAGCATGCATCACCCCTGTGATTTCACGGATACGCGTCAGAGGGTGGGGTCATAAGTTAGTTATTGACTACGGTCAACAATTTGTTTGTTGTCAACAAACAAATTGATACAAATTGATACATTGTAACCAATTGCCGTTGGCAATTTTGGGGTGGTACCTTACCAGTGTTACTTCGGCCTGCTTGCCTTAGGAATTATGATTGGTCGTTTTACCAATACAAATTTATAATTCGGACTAGGGCATTGAATCAATAAATGTGGCCCTATGCTGTTATCCACTTTCAATGTTGTCTGTGTCCGTTATTGGGGGGGTGCGCCTGCAAAGAAAATAAGCAAACCAACACACCACAAAAGTGCAAAAAGAGCAAACTTAAGGTAAGTGTTGAGAGGCTCTAAGTTTTTTTTAAAAAAGGAATTAAAAATTCAAAGTTAAAAATATTGATAAATCCTTCATTATTGAAAAGTTCAACGGCTCCCATAGATGATGCCTGAAGAATTATTTGCTCTTTTCATTTCTAGGTAGTGAGTCAATAGTTTATTGGCTTTTTTGTTCCCTGCCCTCAACATTAAAATGTTTACTAAAGTAAATCCTTTACTTGCCTGAAATGTATTGATTAAATATAGCTATTTTATGTTTAATTGTTGCTTGGTCCTCTTGCCGTTATTTATACTTCGTAATTTTTTTTGAATGGCCAACTGCTTTTTAAAAAATTAAGTATTGTTCTCTTATTTGTAATCAAATTTTTTTAAAACAACCCTGTACGGAGCAGGGACTCAGTGGCCCAATATGCCTTTTCTAACTCCTTTATTCTGTGATTCTGTGGAAAAAGTCCACAGTATTAAATATGTTTTTGAGGTCAATTTGATGTGTTCACACAATAAGCTTTTGTTCTATATGTTATTTCCTTTTTAGCTAAGTCATAGCACCCACTTGCCCCCAAATATATTATGCTGTGCTGCTTATTTTGGGGTCTATACTACATACTTGGGATGAAGCATGCTTCTCTATTTTCATTTACTGTGCTTGGTAGATAGATTTGAGAATGAAGACTGACTAGGTAAGACCAAGGTAAAGGTATAGGATAAGGTCTTCCTTGCTTGAAAACCAGTCATATCCGAGTCTAAAGGGTGGTGCTCATATCTGTTTACAGCCAAAGAGCTAGCACTATCTATGCCTGCAGACATTTCTATGGTCATGTGGCAGGCATGATTAGATGTAGGAGCACATGGAACACTGTTACCTTTCCCGCCAAAGTGGTACCTATTTATTTACTTGCAAATTTTTGCTTTTGAACTGCTAGGTTGGCAGTAGTTTGGATAGGTGACGGGACCTCACATCATTGCACAGCACTAGGGTCTCAAACTGGTGACCTGTCAACCTTCCAGTTATCATGCTCAGTGTCTTAACCACTAAGCCACCACATCCCCATTAGGTAAGAGTAGTACTAATTAAATAATCAGAAAATAATCAGAAAATTATATTATCAGAGAATCTTCATTTCCCTTTGTTTCCCTCCAACGTCCATTTCTAAGCACTGTATTTTACAATGGATAGCAGCAAGGTGGAACATGTCCAGAGGATAGCCAGGATGGTAAAAGTTCCAGAACAAGCAAGCCTGATGAGCAATAGCTGTGGGAACTGGGTAGGTTTAGCTTGGCATAGTAAAAATTGAGATCCAATATAACAGCCACCTCCAAATATTTGAAGTGCTTTCATGTGGAAGATGAAGCATATTTGTTTTCTGTAGCACCAAAGGTAGGATCTGTACTGTGAGAAAGTGTTGTGATCCAGTCCTCATCAGACTCTGAAGATGACCTGGATCAGGAGGCCCAGTTGCCCAGCCCAGCTCTGCTTGCATCTGAACCTGAGAATGTCCTGAACCAGGAATCTCAGCCTGCTTCTGGCCCAACTCTGTTTCCCCAGGCAGATGACCTGTCAGATCAGAAGTCTGACTCTGACAGTGATCAGCCCTCAGACAGGGAAACATGCAGAAAGGGGCTGAGGCTGAGATGCAAGCAAGCTAGAACCCATTACCAGAGAAGGCTCCCAGCTAATAGTGAATAGCTGGGAGGCTCTTAAGCAAGCTTGTTGCAGCATCCCAGCATCGGTACAATTCTTCAGTGCAAAGACCAATGCCCTACTTGACTTTGGATTCCTCTTGAGATTGCCTGCCTAGACCTTGACCTGCCTGCCATGACCCAGTCTTCTCTGCTATCCCTGAAAATGCCTCTGGACATCCTTTGGATTAGTTGCTGCTTGAACTACTGGTAACCAGACCTCGGCTTGGTCTTTGGACTCTCCTTGAATAGGCTCTCTGAGTAGCGCCACTGTGCAGCAACCGTGCCCACTGGGGTAGGTCAGCACAGAAAGAAAATTTTGCCTGAACCTCAGGAAGAACTTCTTAACAGTAAGAGAAGTTCCACAGTGGGAGAAATTGTTTCAAGGAATGGTGGGCAATATTTTACCAGAAGTTTTTAAATAGACATTATTCAGATACCTGTTAGGAATGTGTCAGCTATGGATTCTTGCTTTATCAGGATGTTGGACATAATGACTCTTAGGTCCCTTCCTATATTAATAATGCTATTATTAATTACTCGCAGTTGTCTATTGGAATAGTTAGGACAGAAGGTAATAAATAACAACAGCTGAGTTTCTAAAAATTTGAGATGTTATACAAGATGCTAAACTTCTGAAAAAACCACCAGATGTGATGTTAATAGACCTTGAAAATTTCATAATAATTGGTTACAAAGAAATAGTTACTTTTAATTACCATCTTTCCTAATCACAAGTGCTATAATTACATGACCTAATTATTGTAACTTAATAAGAAATGCTTTTTGCAGATTAACTGTTATTTTAGTTACATTGTAGTTACAGGGTGAGGTTGCACCAAACATTGAAATGGTGGAGTAGATCACATGGTTAAAGCATAGTGCCATGCCCATGCTATTTCTATGTGCTTTCTTGTTGTGCTGAGTTAATGATAAATTAGATGGGAGGACAATGTGTATTTTGCAACAAGCCAAACATTGGTTGCACCCAGATGTGATAGAATCATGTAGAGTTAGAAGGAACCCTGATGGACTCTAGTCTTGGTGGTTCCATTTAAGGATATTTATAAGATTCTGAATAATCAGAGCTTAGTGGGAAGGGGACTTCCTCAATGAAAAATGACACACCATACAGTCCTAGGCATCTGTACACAAAGATAGTGCTATATGAATTCTGTAAGCTCAAATTCACAGTTTTCCATTTCTGAACTCATTGAATCTCAGTTCTGGTTTGGGTTGCTTTTTCCCCAGTGGGCATAAAGATCTTTATGGATTTTTGTTCCAATTTTTCAAAATACACAGATTTCTAGGCTTAATTTTTCAATATCAGTGCACATTTTTGAAATGTATGCATTCCCCTCCTCACATTTTTTTTCAAAACTACCTGCAGACTTTTGAAACCTACAGGTATATCTTTGTCATTTAACTAAAAGCCAGTGGGTCTTCACGTTTAGAAAGTCCAACTTTAGTACACTTGTATGGAAATGCATACCAGATGAATTTCTTACCCAATGCCACCTCAAAAGTGAATTCTATTATGTTTTATTAGCTGGCTCAGTGAGATATCTAGCTGCAGAGCTAGAGTTAGAGAATTGTTTCCCAAAAGTGGCAGCCTATGTGCCTTTGGGTAAGCTGCACAGGAAATAGTAAAACACTTCTGCATACTATTTATCTAGAACCCTGATGTCAGTTATTAAAATTATGCTCAGTAGGGCATGTTCCTAAGTTTATACATAGGACTATAGCCTGAAAAAGTACGATAATGTTTTATCATGAATCATAGGTGTCAAGTATCCCGTTTTGCCTGGGAAAACCCTGTAATTTAGCCCTCTTTCCCACCATCACATATTTTTAATAATTTCCCGTATTTTTTAAAAAAATCCAGAGGGCATGTAGATCTCCCATATATTATTGTATTATTATGTCTTCATTTATGAGGTATGTTCCTCATATCAGAGCCAAAGAGGAGTGTTGGGCTCCCCCTGGTGGAGGAGGAAGCACCCCCTAGGCACTGCCATTAGCACTACTGCTGCCCCTCAAGGGGAAGAAGGCAGCAGGCCCGCCTTACTGTGATAATTCTATTTTAAATCTCTTTCCCCATTCTCTGCTGTGACAGCATTTCATATTATGGTGATTTTTCATGGAACTGTTTTTTACACTTATATCAGTTAATTGTCTACTGTCTTAGCCTTGTGAGCCTCAATTTCATTTTTTAAAACTGTGTTTAAGAGAAAACCACGGAAATATCATCTTTATTTTTTTTTAATTTTAAAACTTTTTATTGAACACTGTAAAAAAAGCATAAATACACAAAATAGAACCATATAATGTGAAACAATACAAAAATATATACAGAAATGGACAGCGAGTAACTCATTTTTCTTAATGGTTAGTTATTAACACTTGTGCATTAAATTTGTTTATTCTCTGAAAATATGTGCACACTTTAATTTTCATTCCAAAATGATTGTTTCAATGGTGGCTTGTTCCCTTTATCTCTATTTATAGTATGATCAATAAAGGGCTTCCAAATTTCATAAAATTTATTCCTAGTCGTAATGCCTTTTTTATATTTATTTCACATGTAAGCTTGTCATTAAGTGTGATTGTCCACATTTGTGTGTACCAGTCCTCATTTTTTGGCCATTCCTCCCCTTTTCATTTGGTGGCAATGCAAATCCTTGCTGTTGTCATTATAATGGTTAGCAAATCTGCTTCACAAGAATTTAAGTTCATATTGTTAAACTGGAAAACTAATACACTGGGTGGATCAAATTTAATACTAGTGCCCAATATTTCTGTTGCTTCTTTTTCTACCTTTGCCCAAAATTGCTTCATTATCTCACACTCCTACCACATATGAAGGTATGTGCCAGTCTCCTTCTTACATCTCCAGCATTTATTGGATTTAGTTTGGTCAATTTGGTTCAAACGTACTGGTGTTGTGTACCATTTCCATAGAACTTTATAGTTGTGCTCTTTGAGCCTTATTGATAAGTTTCTCATGACTCTTTTTTCCCATATTTGTTTCCAACTTTCTTCGTTAATGCTTATGTTTAAGTCATTTTCCCAAATCTGTTTCATAATATGTGTAGAATGTTCCATGTCACTTAATAATTTGTATATTTTACTAAGTAGACCTTTTAATCCTATTTTTCCTGATCTTACATTAATTACTAAGTTTTCAAATTCCATTACATTTCTGTTTAAGCTTACTTCATTAAAAAAAACACCTGATGTTCCATTTGTCTATCGCTGCCTTTTGAAACCAGTTTAGTTTCATTTGTAAAAAGATATGGGATTTTTTTTCTGAATGTTTACAGAATTCTATCTAGTCTTTCAGCAAAAGTACTTTGTTATTGATGAGAATCTCTTCAATTTTAGTAGTTATTGTTAGTGGGAATGTCTTCAGATCTTTTAACTCAATTATCGTTGAAATGCCTGGGACAATTTTGTTTTTCACAGAGTGCCAAGTATCCAATAATATTTTCAACATGTTGTCATTTTGTTTGATTTTTACCTTTTTATTATCTAGAAATATTGCTTTCCCAACATTGTTTAATTCATTCATTCCAATGTTTTCCCAGATGGTATCAGCTCTCATTAAAATCTTTATAATGTTCTTCAGTTGATGTGCTTTGTAATATTTCTTAATGTCTGGTATTCCCAACCTCCCCTTTCTGATCCTGATACCATAACAATTTCAAAATGTGTGGTCTCTTTCCACCATTACAATAAACATTTAGTAAATTTTGCAAACCCTTAAAATCTTTCCCTTTAATCTGCACTGGTAAAGCTTCGAATATGAAGTTAATTTTTGGTATGAGTTTCATTTTAATTAAAGCTATTCTTCTGAACCACGATAATGTTAGTTTCTTATAATGAATTAACATTTCCTTTATTTCCTTTATGAGTGTGTCAAAATTTAACTTTTTAAATTCTTCATATTTATTTGAAATTTTAACTCCCAGATATTTTGCATTGTTTTTTATTCTAATATTGTAATTAGTCGAGATATCATTTTGAGTTTTCTTAGTTACATTGAAAAGTATTAATTCAGATTTGTCCCAATTTATTCTTAGGCCGGTTGCATCCTGAAATTTTTTGAGATGGATTTGTATTCTGGCTAATGCACTTTGGGGTTCTCTTAGGATCAATAAGGTATCATCGGCATAGAGATTAATCTTATTATTGCTCAATCCCTTTAACTCACTATCTTCTCTAATTGCATTCGCAAACATTTCAATAACCAATATGAAAAG
Source organism: Bradypodion ventrale (assembly GCA_035047345.1). NCBI lineage: Eukaryota > Metazoa > Chordata > Lepidosauria > Squamata > Chamaeleonidae > Bradypodion > Bradypodion ventrale. The sequence continues at coordinate 301,196,251 of JAWDJE010000003.1, read as the reverse complement.
AATTGAAGATAAGGGATCACCTTGTTTCATTCCTACTTTTAGTTTTATATCTGGGGTGAAAACATTGTTCACTCTTATCTGTGCATTACATTGTTGGTATAAATTGTCAATTATCCTTATGAATTTAAGTCCGAATCCATAATGTCTAACAGTTTCTTTGATGGTTGGCCAATGTAGAGAATCAAATGCTTTGTATATATCTAAAGATAGTATTCCAATTTTTTCCTTACTTTGTTCTGCTAACTGCATTATTGCAACTACCCTTCTTGTTAAGTCAGCTAGGTGTCTTCCCTTTATGAAACCCATTTGATCGATCTTTATATACTCTCCCATAAATTTGTTAAGTCTATTTGTTATAATTGCTGTGAAAATTTTTAAATCTTGATTCAATAATGATATGGGCCTGTAAGACTAAATTTTTCTTCATCTTTCCCGGCCTTTGGAATTGGTATTATAATTGATTTAAACCACGTCTCAGGAATATTTCCTCCCTCAAACACATAATTAAATATGCTTTTAATTGTGGGGACTAACATTTTTTTAAATTCTTTGTAAAATTCAGCAGCTAAGCCATCTTCACCGGGTGTCTTTCCTGACTTCAGCTTGTCTATGACAGTAATTATCTCTTTTTCTGAAATAGGTTCTTCCATCGATAACATATGTTCTTTGGTGACCTTAAATTTGGACCAGTTTTTAATATAATTCATCATTACTTCCATTTTCAGTTCTTTCTCTGAATATAAATTTTGATAAAATTGTCTAGCTATTTCTACTTTTTCATTTATTTTATTGCATCTGTTTCCATGCTTATCAATTAATACTCTTATTTCCCTTTTTTCTTTTTTTTTCTCTAGCTGCCTTTGCTAACATTTTAGAATTTCTATTGCTGTATATCATCTTTATGTTGTATGCAAATATACTTAAAGCTGATTGGCTTTTTATCTCTTCTCTCTCCTGGGAAAGAGGGTGTTAAAAGTAAGAGACAATGAGCCAATCAGCTTTAAGTATATTTGCCTTAAACACAGAGTTTTTAAAAATGAAATTGAGTCACACAAGGCTAAGACAGTAGACAATTAACTGATATACAGTAAGTGTAAAAAACAGTTCCATGAAAAATCACCATAACATGAAATGCTGTTGCAGCAGAGAATGGGGAAAGAGATTTAAAATAGAATTATCACAGTAAGGCTGGCCTGCTGCCTTGTTCTCCAAGAGGGGCAGGCATGGTGCTAAGGGCAGTGCCTAGGGGTGGTTCTTCCTCCACCTGGGGGGGATCACTCCTCCCTGGTTCTGGTGGCTCCTCCTCTTCTAAGCTCTTTGATGTGCCTGGATTTTGTGGAGGAGGGGGTTTGGTCTGGTGGAAATGGGGCGGGGTGGGGGCATGGCCTGGTGGGGAGTGGGGCATGGCCCAAAATTTCCCTTATTTTCATTTCCAAAGCTTGACAAGTATGTCATGAAAACAGTTGTAGCTATGCAGCTGTGTTGCTGTTTTCACATTTCATACTAAAAGCAATTGTTCTATGCAAATATCACTGTTTCTCCATGTGAAGAAGTTGGGAGGAAATGGAGAAATGTTAGTTCTGAAGCCTCTGAGAAAAGGACTGAGTTCAGTTAAATGGCTCTGATGGGCACAAGGGGAGGAAAGGAAAAAAACAATTTTTGAAGTCTTACAGCTGCAGGAGGAAAAATGCAGCTGTCAAAATACCAAGATGTGCCTGTAAACTGGATAATTGCTAATTAGAAAGAACTGATTTTGTCTGGAGAGAAAGGGGGAGAGAAGGGGATGAAACTTTGAGAGAAGTTGCTCTTTTTCCTGAAAATCCAGGGAGCTTCTAGTTCTAATTGGTGGAAACTTCTTGAAAGTGGATGATGGGTATAAATCCAAGCAGAAAGGAAGGTCATTCTCTCTTAGTTTTGCTGACATGTTTGCAGTCTGTCTATAGGTCCTGGAACTATGCTGCTGCTATGTGAACATTAGCTACCTTTTCTTATTTTAGGGAGTATTTGCTCTCAAATTGTTCATCTCTAATTCTTGTACTCTTGATTGGCTTCATACCTTTTGCTATTGATGGAAGTCTTGAATCTGTATTTATACTTTCTTATTTTTTTTTGTGCCATCATTAATTTTTTTAAAAAATGAACATTTTACTTTAGTTTGGTTCTTTGTGAGAAGTGGTGTTTCTCTCCTGCCATTTTCAGTCCTTAGACTTTGCCATGCAAGAAATCACATACAGTATTTCGGCCTGTGCTATCTTATAAAATTGGTGTGCAAATCAAAAGCTAATTTATTTAAGTCTCCCAGAAACACTAAGAAATCTGAAGTCAGACTGTGAGAAAAAGTCCTGACAGGGAGTTTTAACTAACTGCAGCATGTTAACCCTCCTGGGAATCACCCAACACCAAGGAAGATTTAGGGTATTGTTGTGTCCAAATGCTTTATTGCTTTAATTCTGCAATCGCCATTAAGTCTTTGCTGTAAAAGCGCACCCTTTCTGTAAGGCACCACATTCGTATTGTTGTGAATATAATCAGATACGTTCTAGCACAAGTTTCCCGTGTTATTAAAAGCCCGAGCAAATGTATCTCTGTAACTGCCATTCTGTCTGTATATAAGTAGCCACTTCATCCCTTTATTCCCCAGTCCGAGCAAGCCTTAACAGAGCTGATAATAAATCATTGATGTTTAACCCTGAACTTGCTGTCGTGTTGCTAATTACTTTCGGACTCAACAGGTATCATGTCTGAGAGTCTAGTAATGTTCTTTCTGTCCAGGTCCTTTACTCAGCAAGTTAATGTCTTTCAATTAAGCAAGTTAGGTTTTCTGTAACACATAATTCTGGTTTGCTTTGTGTGTTATATGGCAATGAAATATAAATGTAGAACATGTGTTGGGTGGAATTGGGCCAAAAATAATCTTGGTGTTGTGGCTGTTTTCATCGCAAAGCATCCTGGGAATTCAGCCAGCTGTTCTTCTGTCTTTCCTAGGGGTGTGACTAGTTTCTGGTTGGATCTTGCTCTTGGCAACTTAAAAATAGCTCACTTTGGGCAGTTCTATGGCCTTGGTGGCCAGATGAAACATCTTTGCCTGGATGCTACAGGTCTTGCTGTTGGTATTGGCTTTGGTACTGTTGATTACTTTTAGTTCTCTACTTTCTGCAGAATGAAAACACACTCATATTTATGTTTTTATATTCACTGATATTTTAGGTGTTAGTTCTTCATGGGCTTGAGACTTTTATCTAGTGCCATATTTCCTCCCCTCCCTTATTTAAGGAAACATATCTGGGAATTTAAAATAAATTCTTTAAAAGTGATTGCTTTAAAAATACATGTTTTCTTTCAATTTCACCATATGTTTTGTTATGTTTAGATATTGTTTAGTAGTCTGTAATTCTAAAGTAGACATTATCCAATTACTATGGGGGGGAGGGGAGGGACAGGACTGTATTTAGCAGACATTATCCAATTACTATGGGGGGGAGGGACAGGACTGTATTTATATTGTATCTACTCCCCCTGTCTGAACACTTGAAGCAACCTGTTTGCTCATATGGTGAAATGGCTAACAAGCTACTTCACCATGTGGGCAAATGATGCACTTACCCTGTTCCTTTCCAGAAGAAGGGAAAGTGTAAATGTTTTTTTCCCTTGCCAACCCATTGTAGCACTGGATCAGCAAAGAAGTGGAAAACATTTATTTCCTTTCCCCCTTTAATAGCCATTTGAAATCATAGTTCTCTCCCCAACTGTTGTGTATTGAATGTAATTGTAACCACACAAATAAGCGAGTGTAACAATCTGTAACCACATGAATGAGCGAATGTAACAAGCTGTATCTTGCAATAGAAACAATGTAACAAACCACAATAGAATGCGAGCTAGTGACCACTAGGGGGAAATAGCGAGCGTTCAGCTCACATGGTACACATTCCTCAAATACCTTCAGCTGTGCGGGAAAGATTCCCGCCCTCACCTCACCTGGACAAGAAGGGCGTGACTAAGGATGACATCACATAGACAGTAGCCAATGCGCGATTGAGGAGCCACATTCAAATGTATAGCCACTGCATAAAAGAAGCTGTTTGTCCGCCATTACCTCATGTTCATGTTGTACTCCATGCAATAAAGATGTGTTAGGCTAGTTTACAGCTGCTTCCATTGTCTTGATTCCCAAACACTAAACCAACCCCCGGAAGTGTATTGAAATCAGAAAGTGGAAAAAATTACACTTTCTCTTCCTTTGTAAAGAAGCAGGGGAAGTGTAAATTGAAGACATAGGTATGCTGACAGGTTAATTATATGTCGGAATCTGTGGCAGCTTCAGGGCTCCAATTGCTACAAAAGCAGCTCTGATTAGACTCTCAACCTGCTTTAGTTGCTGAGGCCCTTATGAGCTCTACCTGATAGCCCCATTAAGCTATATAAGAACTAGCCCCTCCTCCTAGAAGCTGCCTGAGACACAAAGGTTTTTTTTAAAATTTTTGTGGTGATTTGTGTGAGCCTCCTGCTCCTGCCCTAAGGTTACCCTGCTTTGATTATTCAACTCTTGTCTTGCTTGGATTATAACTCCGCTAGTGGACAAGACATGTTCCCCTCTCTGATCCTGGCTTTGACCTTGGACTTGGATTTGGATAGGATTGTGTTTGACCTTTCACTTGGTTGCCCTGAGTCTGGGGCATATGCTGCTACTTGACCACCTAAGTCCTGAACTGTGACATTATCTCTGTCAACAAATAGGATGCTGTCTGCCTTAAAATACAGACACTGTACACCCAGAATGAGAACTTGAAGGAGCACAGACAGCTCTTGTTTAGATATGCTTTCAGATAGCAAGAGATCATATTGGTTCCTGCTTCACCAGGGTGAAGTTGCAGTGGTTCATCATTTATGTCTTTTATTTTTTTAATGACTTGTATAATGGTAGCTTTTGATTAACATTTACTTTATAAGAAAGATTTTGCCTATTAACTTACATTTCTCTGACATTCACCTATCATGCTTTTGTTTGCTCTTAGTTTCTTCCTCACAGAAGCAAATATGACAGGAAGGATATTTAAACAGTCCTACATAACCAGTTTCTTAGAGGATTCTTTATTGGCTTAGACCACCACATTAGTGACCAGTGATGTGATGCCTTATCCAAGGTCTGGAGAAATGATACACCATTCATTTGGCATCCTGATCCAAATTGAATCCAAATTGGAAATTTGGCTGAATCCCAAATCAAGTCACATCAATTTAGATCATTGCAGATCAAGCCCAAATTGGCCAGTTCTTCTTCTTCTTCTGTGTCTAGGCCAGACATAAAACTGCCAAAATGAAGGCACCTTTTGGTAAGTTCATTCTGTATTTCCTTTTGCCTGACCTAGTGTGAGAAAGATTAGCTGGCAAAACAAGGTTGCCATTACCAGGGTACCCTTGATTGTGATTCAGAAATACCACAATCTTCGAGGAGGCTCTTTCTGTGTACCCCTGCTATCCCTTATAGTTTGCCTTAACATATAGTTTGCTAACATGTTTGCCGGTGTGAGATTTTTTGTCTCATCAAAATCCAGTTTTCTTCTTCCATTTTTCCTCAACATAGTATTTGATTGGGCAATGCTGCTTTACAAAGTTTGGAGAAGTAGTTTTCTTATACTATCCAGATTTCTGAGCCATTTCAACATTTGAAAAATTCTAATGTATTTAGTTTCCAACTGGTCAATTCAGGCTTGATCTGCAGTGATCCAAATTGATAAGACTTGATTTGAGATTCAGCCACTCAATTAGTTTAGTCCAGGGGTTCCCAATGTTTTCCCTCCATGGGCCAGTTCCCGTCACCACGCTCATCTGGTGGTGGCAGTGGCAGGAATTGTGTGGCTTTTGCTGCTTTGTGCACAGCTTCTGCCACTTCCCAGGGCAGTGGCAGGCTTTTTGGAGCAATTTTGCACTGTTTTTGTAATTTTCTTATGCTCCTCCACTGTTCTTGGGCTGCGCTTCGGCAGCTAGAGTGGTCTAGTGAACTATTTCCTGGTTGCACTCTGTGATCCCTGGCACTGATGTAAGCTCCGTCTGGCACCAGAAGTAGTTTACTGGACTGCTCTAGCTGCCAAAGAATTAAAAATAATTTTGACTTTGGTAAGTGCTCTGTCCCCTGCATTACATACATTAACCAGCTACAGCTTTCCTGGTCTGGAGAGGACATTATTGTACCAGTGTTCCATAAAAGGTGAGAGGTGAGAAGTTTCTGAGAAAACAGAAGTGGTAACCAGCAAGAATATAGTTGATTATAACTGGCTGGATAGCCAAGTGGTTTAGATATTGGGCTGTAGATCCACAGTTTGGGAGATTGATTCCCCACTGTATCTCCTGTGAGTAGAACCAGCCCATGTGCCCTTGGGCAAGTTCCCTGGTCCCAGGGTGTCCCCCAAAGAAGGGAATGGTAAACCATTTCCGAATACCGTTGACCTAGAAAATCCTGCAAGGGCTCATCATAAGCCTGAATTGACTTGGTGGTATGCAATTAATATTATAGTTCAGTACGTGCCAATCCAAACTCAGAGTCTGAACAGCTAAGAACTCAGAGTCATGTGTGGAATGGATTAGTTATGTTTCATTTCTTAGTCTTCCAGTCAAGATTTTTTAAAAAGGTCTCATGTTCATCCATTCATGATATGAAGAAATTTGCACCATCATGGAAAGGCATATAAAAGATTATCTGATATAAAATTATCTGATATCACATTCTCATGCAACCCACTACTGTAAGCTGTATTGCCAAAGTTTGTAACTGGCTTTCATTGGATACCAATAGTTTGAACCCATAGGAACAGCCAGTCTGTGGAGGAATTTGCCTGCAAAAGTGTATATGTGGGATTTTAAGTGACTTTTAGGGGACCTTTCTGAAATTATATAGTTTGAGATATCTATGATTTATTTAAGCAAGATAGTTGAAGGGTACTCTTCTCACATGAAAGCCAATGTCACTTCTTCCAGTGGTGATGAGACAGTTTTGCTGCATTCTGTCTTCATTTTAAGTGAAATGTCCCAATGCGAATGATGCTAAGTCATGACGTAGGGCTAATCCCACTGGAGCATTCCTGCAGAAATGAAGATAGATGTCTTCGAAGTCACTCTACTGTTTCTGCTGCAAGTGGTGGCAGTGTTTTTATCATGAAGAAAAAAAGAAACACCCTTGGCTATCTAAGAATTATAAGTCTCTTACCAAATAACAATGATAGAGTTTAGCACACTACAGCATTGTGTCCCCCAGCGCAAACAATGCCTTCACTGCCTTATTGCCTGGCTTGCTGAAATGGATAAAATAGGTCAGCACTAAATATTCTGACCCAGAGTTAATATTCAATAGCCTCTATTATTATTAAGCTACTAATTTTTTGGTAAATTATTTGGATTTTTAAAAAAAAATATATCCATACTATATTGAGATAATCCTCACAAAATTAAGCAATTGTTTGGTACTCACTTCAAATTTATCATGGGTTAAAATTGCATTTGCAGTACTTATTCTATTATCCTATATATTTGACTAAAGTAAAACTGTTATGATCAGTGCCTGGCTATGCTAATAATAAATAAATGGAACACAATAGATGAATAAAACATGAAAATAAATACATGTGATTAGCCTTTTATACTTTTAATTGTTTATAATTGTTTGCTTTGGAACAGTTTTTCTTTACACCAGACATTACAAAAATGAGGGGTAAAAATACTTTCATGTGAGCTGAAATGCCTATCTTGTCTCATAGATGGAATATACATCAAGTCCATATTTTTACCTTTGAATTTGCAGCTATAGGAAACATGTGCCCTTAAATATGTTTATGACAACCCATACTGTGAAACCAACACCAAGTATAAAGTTTTTATATAAGACACAATACAATTCAGTTCTAAAATGGTTTATTGTATGAAATATAAGAAAAGAAAATGTTCATTTGCAACGATAATATTAAATTTAACAATTGGGCTAGATAGAGGATTTCTCAATGTGGAGAAAATTATCAGACTAAAACAGATACTAATATAAATGTACTCTAGGCATAAATTAAATATATTTAAACAGATTAATAAGCCACAGATATCTTGATATTTGATATAAGAGCCAAATAACTTCTTTCCTTGTTACCATATGCTGCATCATTTTTCTCAAATCGTGTGTGTGTGTGTGTGTGTGTGTGTGTGTGTGTGTGTGTGTGTGTGTGTGTGTGTGTGTGTGTGTGTGTGTGTAAGTAAGACTCATGCCCTGGATTTTCATTCTGCTCTGTTGGTGATCAGAACAGCTATTCTCTTCATGAATATGTAAATCCCATGAAATATGTTAAACCAAAAATATTAGCATCATATTTCTTCTCCACCCCCCTGAAAAGACCCCAAACATGACCAATTATTGACCTAATATGTGTGAAAAGTTATGATCTAATCTTTTGGTCAAATAAGTGCTTTCAGGGACTGCTAGAAGGGGCACTGTGTTAATAATTGGGTTGTTAACCATGGGGAGAGGTGGCATGTATGTGAGTGTTCAAGGATCATTGGCCTTTTGTGAGTCTGTATTGGTGTCAGTTGTTGTATTTGGTGCAGGAACGACAGAGACCAGCAGCAGTTCGGTCAACTCAAGTGATTCAGTTTTATTAGAGGACCAAACAACAACAAGGGCTAAGGGGAAATGTGACTGGTATTTATACAGTACAGTAACAATAGGTCTTGGGAAACTGCCAAGCATCCAAAGGTAACAGCCAATAACAGTTGGGATCCGAAGGTAAAAAGCCAATGACAGGCGCTTGCTATTTACAGACACAACATTCCTTCCCCCCTAATGCGGGATGAAATCAGCAAACCTTTTCGGGGGCCCACAATTTCTCTTAGGACGCCTTGCCGTGGCCATGCAAGGCTCCCCCATCTGGCTGGGAACCGGACTTGGGACTGAGACTTCCACAGGGGCCTCCCCAGCACCCAAAGACTCAAGCGGTGTCCCGAATGCCGGGGAACCCTCGGCAACATTAATGGGCAGAGGCTCGGCAACATTGATGGGCTACAGACTTTGGGGTCAAATACTTAGGCTGCCTCTGGAGTTCGTGGTGCTTCTAAGGCTGTAGCTCCTGGCACCTCTGCATCAAGAGCTTTGTTAGCCCCGGGCAACTGAGTCCTGAGTTGGTCGGCATGTTGCCTCCACACCAGGCCATTTTCCATCTGTACCCTGTAAGATACTGGTCCCATTTTTTCAAGAACCACCCCCCCCCCATCCACAAAGGGCCAGCCGCATAATTTCACGCATGCACTGGTTGTCCAACTTCAAACATTTTGAATGGAGGCAAACTGATATTCAGCCCCCTTTCCTGTACTCGGCTGCGGTCCAGCCGATCCAATTGAGTGGCCAAACAGTGGGGCACCAACAGCTCAGAGGGCAAGAACCCAGAAGCAAGGGGGGTCACCCAGTGGGTCAATAGGAAATGACAGATTTGCAATTACATGTCCCCTGGTCCCATGCGCTTAAGAGCGTCTTTTACCGATTGAACTTGTCGCTCTATCTGCCTGTTGGTGGTGGGGTGGAATGGAGTGGCAGTGATGTGCCTTACTCCATTTCTCCTTAAGAAATCTTTAAACTCACAAGACAAGAACATGGATGCATTATCGTATACCACCATGTCCGGCAGGCAAAAACACGCAAACAGCCTCCTGAGCTTCCGAATGGTCAGAGCAGTAGTAGTGTTGGCCACAGGAATGACTTCCAGCCATTTCGAAAATGCATCCACAACCAAAAGGAATTTTGCCACTTTAAATGGTCCGGCGAAATCTACATGCACTCAGGACCATGGATCTGACGCCGTGTCCCACTCTCTATGGGGAAGATGGGACTCCTCAGGTTGAGATGCCTGACACTCATGGCATCTACCCACCCAAACCTCAATGTCTTTATTGAGGCCAGGCCACCAGAAGTAGCTCCGGGCGAGAGCTTTTGACTTCCCAATCCCCAGATGGCTCACATGAAGGGTGCATATAATTTTATTCCCTAATGCCACTGGAACAACCACCCTGTCCCCCCACACTAAACAGCCCTTTTCAATAGACATCTCATGTCTCTTCAAGTAGAAACCCCTGAATTCCTCTCCCAGCGATGTGGTTTGGCCACCCTTTCAGCATTCAGGCTTTAACATTTGCAAGTATTGAGTCTTTGACCGTCTCTTTAGCAATGTCGCTTGCCATAATGGGAGGGGGGGACTCTAACACCTCAATCACAAGTACCTGGTGATCCTGCTCGGGAATTTTAGCCCTGGGAACCAGGGAATGAGAGAGTGCATCCGCATGACCATTATTCGCCCCTGGTCTATACACCAAGGAAAATTGGTATGCTTGCAGCTGCATGGCCCACCGGAGCATTCTAGGGGACAGAATCTATGGTGTTGGCCAGTCAGCAACAAAAATTCCCAACAAGGGCCTGTGGTCTGCCACAATGGTGATGGGGCAGCCATAAATAAAGTCATCGAACTTTTTTTTACACCCGCAATGATCACCAGAGCTTCCCAATCGATCTGGGCATAGTTCCAATCTGTGGGCATTAAGGACCTCAAATAGAAGGCTATGGGGGCTTTCCTACCCCCTTCCATGTCATGGCAGAGGATGGCCCCAACCCAAACAGGTGAAGCTTCACAAATCACAATCAGGGGCTTTTGCGGATCATAATGTGTCAGAACAGCATCTGACGTGAGCAACCCTTTAACTTCCTGAAACGCTTTCTTCTGTCTTGCCCCCCACATCCAAACAGCTTGTTTTTAAGCAGTTGGTGCAGTGGGTCAACCACATTAGCTTTCCCTGGCAAGAAGGCATGATAGAAGTTCAATAACCCTAAAAAGGATTGAAGTTCAGATTTCGACTTGGGTCTGGGCACCTCCTTTACAGCCTTGACCTTATCCTGCAATGGTTTGATACCGTCAGGTGTTACCCGAAACCCCAAGAACTCAACCTCTGACATATAAAAATGACACATTTCTTTCTTGACATGGAGACCCACGTATTGGAACCATTCCAGAACCATACCCAACCTCTGAGCCAATTCATCCTTGGACCCTGCTGTTATCAAAACATCATCAAAATAAGGGACTACCCCCGGGAGGCCCTTTAATAGTCTCTTGACAAGGGCCTGGAAAATGCCAGGTGCAGCATTCACTTCGAACTGCAGCCGGTTTAGCTTGAATGCATCTCTATGCATAATAATTGTTTGACAGCTTGCCGCCTTGGGGGTCACAGGCAACTGCTGATAAGCTTGGGTGAGATCCGGTTTCACAAACACCTTCCCCCCATGAAGTGATGCCAACAAATAGCTGACCACCAGCACTGGGTATGAATTAGCCCTGATGGCCTTATTAATGGTACACTCATAATCAGCACAAATGCGCACATCCCCGTTAGGCTTAAGAACAGTGACAACAGGGGTCTCCCAAGGTGCAGAGTCCACCGGCTCTAATATCCCTTGCCCCAGCAATTTGTCCTACTCTGCTTCAATCTTCCCCTTGAGGGCGAATGGAACACGACGTGGCTTCATGTGCACGGGCCGAACAGTAGGATCAAAGTCAACAGGAGGGCCCATGTACAACCCCAAACCAGGCTGGAAAACCTTGGAAAACCTCGCACACAGGGTCGGGTACAACGGCATTTATCCCGGAGAAAGCAATACCCAGGGGCTGAAACTACTGAACTCCTAGCAAATTGATCTTACCTGTCTTGACAACCACCAGCGGAAGAGACACGGCATGCGACTTGAACTTGACCTGGAAAGTCCCGATGCCCAAGACTGGAATGTGCCGACCCTGCACATCATGAAGTGAGACTCGCAAGGCCTTGAGGCATGGACGCGCGTGAGGTGGAATCTTGAAGAAGAACTGCTGCAAGATGATGGAATACACCAACCCCGAATCGATCTCCATCTGGACTGGAAACCCTTAGATTTTGACAGACACGGCGAACCTCTCTGCAATGCTGCAGACCTGGGACGACCTCTGTGACATGGACAACACCTTGGAGATGGATGGTTCCAGGTGAGAATGCTGGTCATTGCGCTCCTTATCCTTGCTGTGGCAGCGACAAACCCTTGTGATGTGCCCCTTTTTCACACACTTATGGCAGTCAACAGCCCAGAATGGACACTTGGCTCGCAGTTGTTTGCTCCCACAGCCTTTACATGGGTCGATGGTCCTCTTGGTCTTCTCAGCATGCTTTCGGTGGACCTTCCAGATGTTGTCCCCTGATTCTGCATTGTCCAATGGCAAGGGCAATGAAGACAATGAACTGGTGCAGCCCTGCTTCTGGGCGGTTGACTGCTTTTTGACTGTCGAGGTCTGCTTCTCCTGGAAAACTCTCACCCCGGTGCTGGCAACCTCGGATGCCAAGGCCTCCTCATAGGCCTATGTGAACGTCAGGGGTTCTCTCTTCATCATGCGTCACTGAACTGCCCTGTCCCTGATGCCCATGAGCAGGCGGTCACGTAGAGCATCATCCAGATTTGGCCATTTGCAGAGCATGGCTGCGCGGCAAATGGCAGCGACAAACTCAGCAATGGACTCACCCAGTCTTTGGTCCCTGTGGTAGAACACCACCCTTGCTGGGAAGATTGAGACCTTTGGTTTGAAATGGTCTTGCCACATTGAGAGAATGTCCTTGAGAGGTGTGTCCTTTAGCTCCCTCAGCATAAGCAAATGCATGAGCAGCTCCAGAGTGGGAATGCCACATTTCACCAGGAATGTTGCCTTCTGTTCTTCTGGCTTGACTTTGTTGCCATGACAAAGTTCTCCAATTGTATTTCATACATCGGCCAAGTCTCCGTCTTGGAGACATCGAAGCCCCTGAATGAAGTCACAGCGGCAGCCATCCCACCTTCATCACCAATGTTGCATTTGGTGCAGGAATGACAGAGACCAGCAGTAGTTGGGTTAACTCAAGTGATTCAGTTTTATTGGAGGACCAAACAACAACAAGGGCAAAGAGGAAAAGTGACTGGTATTTATACAGCACAGTAGCAATAGGTCTTGGGAAACTGCCATTTGATTGGTGCTGATTGGCATCCAAAGGCAACAGCCAATAACAGTTGGAATCCAAAGGTAACAGCCAATAACAGTTGGAATCCAAAGGTAACAGCCAAGGACATTTGGGATCTGAAGGTAATCAGCCAATGACAGGCGCTTGCTATTTACAGAATTGCTATTTATCAGTGCAAAGACCTATCCAAATGTCTGGTTTAAGAACAGGTTAAATGTTTGAGTTCCGCTTTACCTGCCCAAATCTAAAGTCTCTTTGGCTTCCATTTTCCCAGCAAGTAATTAGCATTCAAAATGGGAGAAAGGAAGAAATAAAGAAGAAGGAAGGTTGATGAAATAAATACAGTACATAAAAAAGGTTTGGAAAGCAGATCCTATTTTTTTTCCTGTGTGCTTGAAATTCATATAACTAAAGGATGGTAGTTGGAAGGAGGAAGAAACACTGCCAGATAGGGGGAGGGAGGGAGGGAGGGAGGGAGAGAGGTGCACACTCAGTTGATGCATTTTATTATGTAAATAATCAAGCGTGTTCATGCACATTTATGTAGCACAATTTCAATGTGCTGTTTTCTGAACAGCGGTACTGCAGCTCATCTACGGTTATTAAACTGATGTAATTGTTACACTAAAAAACAAAAGGTGTGTGTATTGTGGGTGGTGGGGGTGGCTCTGATGATGGCTACTTGGACTGAAATATCAAAGGTGGACACATGTTCCACCACACAGTAAATGAACCTGAACTGCTATCAGGAGCTAGAAGCACAGTCTGGTCAGTAGCACCTATTGTGTCATTGCTGTAGAAAGGTGCTTACTGATTGGCTGCTGTCTGCAGCATATAAGACTGACGGTTATAAAAGACTTGTCTAGAGGAAAGCCTGTAGGTGCTCTATTGTCTGGCAAAGTTGATATCACTGTATTCTTTTTTCCTCCCACCCACCCACCCACCCCTCTTTTCTTTTTTGTCTGCTTCCCAGCAAGTCAGACAGTTGAGCTGTAAGAGATGCACAGGTTTCTCCCCCTTCTTTCTTTCTTTTGATGTGCAGGGAATTTTTTTAATAGGAGAGGGGGTATGGTTATCATGGCCTCGCTTGAGTTTACATATTTAAATAGAATACTAATTGTGATCCCTTGTTTTACACAGAGAAATTATGTGGATCCAAACAAAGAAGAGACAAAGCAACCCAGACACTCTACCGCTTGCTTTTATGTACATCTAGACATTTTAAAAAGTAATAATCAAAAGGACTGGGTGCGTGTCAGACACAGTCTGCAAAGTGAAATGAAGAATTTTGTAATCAAGGTAAACAAAGGAGCTTCTGGCATGCTTGCTTCTTCTGATAACCATTTCTTTTAAAGCAAGCCAATATTACTATCTTTCCTATAGGTTTTGGTGTTTTTTTTAAAGTTTGCGAACAACATCATTTCAAAGTACACAAACCAGCTGCAATTGGGAACTTATTAATCCTTCTTAGGAAGTCATTTGGTGAAAGAACTGCAATTTCTTTTTTTAAAAAAAACAAAAATCTTTTCTATATTATAGACGGATCTAACAACAACGTAATCTGGGCTCCGTGCCAAATGCTGGTATTTCACAGCAGCGACTGCCTAACAGATGAGATGTGGTAAGCAGGAGGGAGAATCTCTTAGGGTGCCACTACTATGGAGACACAGCTGGGCTGAACAAGATTTGCTTCGTACGACAACAAGAGAGGCAGAAAATTGTCTGGTTCAAGCACTGCCCAAGCAAGGCAGTCACCAGAAGAGCTAAGCAGCCAATCCGGCCATACTGCGCTGTTCGAAACCAGCTCCTCAGCTCAGCCAATCAGTGACATCATTGGTGAGAAACTCATTTACATCATGAAGTAATGAACTTTATTTAATGTATCCTTTTTTACCCCCTTGTTCCCCCTTCCTCCGAGATTAGGTCGCTCACTTAATTATTCTACCCGCATAATTTGAATCAGTATGCAAAATGGTGCCTTCATTTTCCCTGATGCTGTGGGCTTTTAAATATATATATATATATATATATATATATATATTCTCAGGAGGAGGGAAGTGTTGATAAGTATGGGCACTATTTCATTCTCTCTCTCTCCCTCCCCGGAAGCTTTTAAAATATCTTTCCTTGGTGTATAATTAAGAAGGCGTATAGTTTTTTAAAATGTGTTGTCTTTTATGCATCCACCTTCCCACTTACCCCATCTCTGCTCAGCCGCCTGCATGGTAGCACACTCTTACAAAGTGGTGGAAGGTAACGTAAGGTAAAAAGCAGCATCAATATTTCTGCATCTTCAGAGGCTTTGCACTTTCTTCCAATATTTCCAGACTTAGTGTGTGCTGCAAAAGCTCTTTAACATGCTCTGCTTTCTTTTAAAAAGCATCTGTCACATCTGAAACCGGGTGTCATGCTATGTTTCTTTTTCTCCCCCCCCCCCAACACCACTTTTCAGCCAAATATGTCATTTTATTAATGAATAGGATTGAGGTCATTTCTGTGAAAATTTTACTCCCACTCCTCCCCCCCCCCCCCCACATACACACAATGCACCTGATTAGCATCCTATTTTGCCAGAATAACTGAATGCGAGAGGCTATGTGAAAAGAAGTTGGGGTGTGAGTGAATGCAAAGGGGGGCAGAGAAAGTGAGCTGCCTTGAGGCGATTTTGAGCAAAGCCATAAACAGATTCTGTGCAGTTGGTTATAGTTTTGAGGGGTTAGACACTTGCATAGTAATTCCCCAAATAATAGCTATTTTCTCTGGAGACTTCTTTTAAAAAATAATAATCAAGTAAACAATGTCCTAAATAGCTCACTTTTTTCTTTCCTTCGCCTTAAAAAAATATAAAGGCATTGTTTCATGAACAGTGCTTCTTTATAAAATGAAAAAGCTTAGCGAGCCAACAATGTGTCAAACATGCAGGCTTAGTTCTTTGTGGGTAAAGTAATTTGTTGTATAAGTGACTTAAAAAACAACTCAGCATACTGAGGAATGCAGAGATTTCAGACCACATAATTGAATGAAGCAACTTTTGTTCTACGGTACCCTAATAGCTGGAACAAGATCAGATAGGAGGCGAATTCAATATCATCTTATTAAATTATAGTCCATGGGCTTCGAGCGCTCAATTGGATGCATAGCTTTATTTGAAAATTTGAAAATATGTCTATATTGTAAATAGCAGGCTCTGATACTCTTTTTTAAAAAACTGCAAATAGTCACGATTAGTTTATTATATTTGTCTGCAATTTTCATCTATGTGGCCACACTGAAAAGACTATAGAGGATTTAAATGCTGCAACGATAGCAATTTCAATGCATGATGGAGTCCATCATGCCATCATCAGTATTCTGTGTGTGCCTGTTCTTATTCAGCCACTAGCTCCCCTGCTGCAGATCCTGTAATTTGAATCATGCGTAATAATATATTATCCTACCGGGGGCCTTCTTTCAGTAGGAGAGGAGTTTTATACATTCAAGCTAGGAGAGAACTCTTGGCATTGTGCCAGCTCTGAGCCATTATTCACTGCAGGCAATCAAAAATAGTCTTCCTTAAGAAATAACATCTGCACAATTGCATGTGCCAGAAATCTACAAGCTCTCCCATGTTATAAATTAGGCTTTCTTTAATACTTGCAAATATAAAAAGGATAAGGAATTTGTCAGAAAGTGGATTGGGTGTGCCATGTGATAAAAGCCAGGAAACAGTATGGATAATGATGGGGAAGGGGTTGGAAATATATATATTGAAGTGAAAAGTGTTTTCTGCTGACAGAGAGATTTTCCAGATAATATGTCTGCAGAGTCTTGTCCTTTGGGAGTTTGGGGTAAATTTTAGGCGTTTAGAAACTCTGGTGGCTAAGTCAAGGTATTTAGTCTGATATTCTCCAAAACAAATTAGGAGGGGGAAATGAAAGAACAAAACATGGTATGGCTGAAAAACTACAGTTTAAAGCAGGGGTTGTCAACCTTTTAAAGTCTGGGGCCAGGTCATGCTCCCTCATACAGTTGAGGAGGCTGGACTGGTGGTCCCCCTACCATTTACGGCTTCTGTAAACATGGCTGTGGCTGATTCTGGCAGTGGCGGTTGCTGGAGCGAGGGCCGGATGATTGGGCACCATGGTGCAGATCTGGCCCATGGGCCGTAGGTTGCCAACCTCTGGTTTAAAGGGTGAAAATTATACTAAGCTAGAATTCTTAGCTATTAAAGAAATGTAGTTATGTTCCTCAAGCCACCTATTACCCTGTTTCATTTCCATGAAGTTTAATTTGTTTTTTAAAAACCCTGGTCTTGATCTGTTCTGTTTATTAACTACAGAGCCAAAATACATAATAGTGGGGACAGTGCTGACTGGATATTAAGGCAGACCTCTAAGATATTATTGTTAAATCTGACAAAATGTGGCCTTACTTTCCCATCACTGTTGTTCCCATAACTGCTTAAATACAAAATGGAAAAAATAACTCCCTTATTAAAACTACAATTATTTCCACAGCTTTCATTTGTCAAAATGTTTTCAGTCTGCTACTTTCTGTTTAAGAAATATAGTGGTTTTTTTCATCAAAGGAAAATGAAATACCGACTATAATACTTTATATTATCTTCTCAGCAATGTCTACTCTATAGCAATTAAGTTGTCTTAAAAGAAAGAACTCAATTTGGATGCATTATTTCCCATTTCTGCATCATAATTTGCTAATGACTCTCTCTCTCTCTCTTGGTATCTATCAACTCTTCCATGCAGGAGGATTCTTCCTTGCTTTTTTAGTGTGAAAGGGGTGGAGGGTAATGAACAACCTGTGTCCTTTTGTTCAACAGATACTGTTAAGCATATGTCATAAGGTATTTACTGTCTAATGTAAAACTTGACATTCTTTGACAAAGTGCTGTCATAGGCTGCTCATGTTCCAGCTGTAGGCACTTCTGAATTACACCAGTCTTTTGGATCCATTCCACTGTGGCTTTTGACCTAGTTGTTAGATGAAACTGATCACGTAGCCTGGGTGAATTGCTTTTTCTGGGAGTTTAAAAGGAGTCCAGTCCTGTTGATTCTCCTTGATTTCGCCCTGGTTTTTGACATTATCCAACACAGTATTCTTCTGAACTGTTTCCCTGCCAGAATTAGGCTTGGTGAGAGTGGTGGGTCAGTGGACTACTTTAGTCAAAGCTTTAGTCAAAGGATGAGCAATCAACTAAAACATGCTATGAACGTGAAGCTTTATTATACATCGGGGGCCCCAGCCCATGGCACCATTTTATGTGGCCTGCCGCTGCTCTCACCACTACAGGAAGCGGAAGCAGACATGTTTACAACAGCCATAAAATGCACCCACACATGCGTAAATGCACCCGTGCCTGCCGTAAACACTGCTGTAAATACACCTGTGGCTGTCATAAATGTGTTTACAACAGCCACGGACTCATTTTATGACAGCATTTACAGCGGGAGGAACCACTTGACTGGCCTGCTCAGCTGTCCAAGGTATGTGGTCCGGCCTGTGATGCAAAAAATGGCTTCTCAATTGACCCCAATAATGTATATTGTTCAAAATGCGCAAATCCTATCTGTTGTAGGCATTCCTTATCAAAGGCTTCTGAGAAATAGGAATTGTTGTGTCAGTTGTTCTATCTCTACTGCTGCTAAAATAAAGGTCACCCTTGCTCGAAAGCCAGTCATATCCGACTCTAGGGTTTAGTGCTCATCTCTGTTTCAAAGCTGAAGAGCCATGTGCTGTCTGCTTCTGCAGACGTTTCTGTGGTCATGTGGCAGGCATGACTAGACACTGGAGTGGTCCCTATTTATCTACTTGCAATTTCTTGCTTTTGAACTGCTAGGTTGGCAGGAGCTGGGACAAAGACGGGAGCTCATTCCATCCTGCAGTACTCGGGAATCAAACTGCTGACCTTCCGCCTCCCAGTCAGTGTCTTAGCCTCTTGAGCCCCAATGAAAATATGAGTGAGAACTGGAAGATATTGGTTAAACCACCATGGCAACCCTAATTAAAGGAATGGCTCAAAAAAGTTTTGTTATGTCCTCTAGAGGGCAAACTTTGCAAAGTTTTAAAGGTTCCCTACTCCTCTGTCTCCAAAATATTCCACATTTCTTTAAAAAATATTTTCTCAGTAACAGAGGGTAAAAAGTTCAGAATATATGTTCATTGTGCTCAATTTTGAAAGAAAAATAATTGGGGAGTTGGGTTTCCTATAATGGGGTGTCGGTTGCTATGGTTCAGGGACAGCTGTGTGTGCTTGCCTCCTACAAGAATTCTAGAGATCCTCTTCTCCTGTAGAAAAGTCTACACAGTTTTATCATTAATTGAAATCATTTTTTTTTCTGTGCTGGGAAAATTCAAAGCCTTCATTAGCACCTGAAAACAGTTTTTCTTCTAAAATGTATGCATTTTTTTCTTCAATAGCATTTTATTTCATGCATATGTATTTAAAAGTGCAGGGTGCTAAGTATCAGATTGGTGTGCATGAAATTGCAATCTTAACATCATATGGTTAAAAGTAGGGGAAATGTGTACATGTTGATTTTGAGCAATTTTACATTTTAAGCAATTTTGTACAATTATGTAGAATGCATAAAATAGGCAACTCAAATTAATTTTGAATATTTTATTTAACTGATGTAAATCCTGATGGCAGAGTGCTAAACTGTAAATGTAACATTTATATTGTCAATGACACCTATAACCATGTTAATACTTGGATGGGTAATTCATGACTTTGGCAATCTGTTGCTGTTTAGCAACAGGATTTACTTCCATATGGAGAGTCACATGGCCTATCAATCAAGTCTATCTTTTCCCATAAAACCCTCTCTTTAAATCTGTGATACAGTCAATTAATATCTGACTGTATATACAGTTTTAATGTATATGGAGCATTAGCAGTGAACCTTCACATTAAGATATGGGCTCTAAAATCAGAATGTTCTGCCATGATGAATGTGCAGCAGTCCAGTGTATGACCAGTTTAAATAGTCCAAAGCAAGGGTTGTGCAGCCCATGGGCCATTTGCTCTCCAATCTGCTTGTTTACTGTTATCAACCTCAAGATATTTCCCCTCAGATCCACACACCTTTTGCTCCATATTTCGGCAACAGGATAGTAGCCAGAAACAATCATTTTCAATTTATGGCAATCCTATTTCAGGATAAGAAAGAAATGAAGCAAATTGTATTTTCTACAGCCTGTGTCTGGGCTAGCAGCTTTTAGTTTCATTTTCAGTCTCATTCTTTCATAGAGTCCATAGTGAATCTTAAATCTTGGTGAAAATAATAAAGAGCATTGCTTAGATTCTGGTCCAAGCTTATACTGATAGTTCTCAAGCTCCTGTCATACTTCCCCCTGGGAAGGTCTGTGAAGTCACAGAGCAGTATGTTAGTGGATAAGGATGTTTGTACCTCTTTCACCTATCATGTGAGGTTTTGATAAAACACCAGGTTGTGTACAATTTAATGAAATTTAATGAAAACCTGGCCCTGTAACAAATAGCACTGTATTAAAGCTTATTATATGGGCTACATTTCACAGCAGCTTATTCCAAAAAAAAAAACCTAGTCAGCCTTCAAAGTACCACAGGGCCTTTGTTCTTTTTACTTACTTACTTAATCGTCTCCTATTCTACCTTACGGTGTAGAGGATTGCACAAAGGATCTCCGTTGGGATCTCTCCTGAGACAGCTCCATAGCTCGCCTCAGGTCACTCCCGCAAACTTGGAAGGCCTCCTTGATGTTGTCAATCTACTTGATGTGGGGCCTACCTTGGGATCTTACACATTGCACTTGGGCCTCCCATGCCTGCCTTGGTATCCTGGTATTAGCCATTCAGTTGACATGGCCAAACCAGCGTAGCTGACCCTTCTTGATTGTACTCCTCAGTGATTGAATATTCAGGTTCTGTCTGATGGTCACATTTCACACTCAGTCATGCCTAGTCTTCTCGACCTTCTGTAGATATCTCATCTCCATTACCTGCAGCTGGCTATAATGTCTGGAGGTGAGCAACCATGACTCACTGCTATACATAAATGTAGGAACAAAGGTCGATTTGTAGACTGCCATCTTAGTGGCCTTGCCAACTTCTTCCTTGCTGAGGAACCCCTAATTGTTCGCATAGAAGAGCTTGCCAGCAGCTGCCACCCTCTGATTGATATTGAGACTCATTTATCCCCTTTCATTAACTATGGCACCCAGGTCTGGCACTTTCTTCTTCATAACAAGAAGTCGGTGGTAACTTCCTATCTGGGGCCCCTCATCACCCTGATTTGTTCTTTTTGCTACCTGTAAAAGCTAACTCAACTAATTCTGTGAAACAATATTCCTAACCTGTGTACATTATTGTTTCATGAAGCTCATGAACCTGCTAGCAATGGCCACTTGCCGTTTTCTTCAAATTTTCATCAGTCATTTTTGCACAAACATCTGGTTTACACAGGTTTTTGGGGGGCATGAATCCAGCTTGTTCTGTGTCTATCTCTTCATCTGTTGCTTGTATAATGCTGTATTGCTATGAATCCTTCATCTCTCTTTTCTGCAACATCATTCTAGAGCAGAGAGCTATTTTTTTCTGAAATATTTCCAGAATAGTTTCATGTTAACCACTGTTTTAAAGATATTCCTTCAGAAATGATTTGTAACTCTCTCTCTCTCTCTCTCTTTTGGCAGTGCCCTAGGTAGGAGAAGGTGACAGGCATAACCATTCAGGGCATAATTTTTGATGGGAGAAGGAAGGGGCAAAGAAGGATTTGCATAGTTGAGACCCAGGCATAAAAGTTGTTTGTACTCTTGACTGAGTGAGAGGGAAATTGGCCGTGCTGTTTACTGCTTGGCAGGGATTAGACACTGCCTGCTTTCTGTCTTTAAAGTTCACGTGAAGGACAAAGTAAAGCTGTAATGTTCCAGAATTCTACAATTGCAATGGTCAACATTTTCCCCTCAGAAACTGAAGGGTGAGGCTTTGGGTGAGGTCCAGCACTACTGAGTTACCACAACCCTGTTTGACCATTTTGTTAGTTTTCTCTTTCTTTGCATAAATCCCTCTGAAAAAGCTCCCATCCTTTCTGCTGCTAACAACCAGGTTGCTGAAGTTGCAAATGTGTGTGTGTGTGTGTGGGTTTTTTGAGCTATTTTGCAAAGACATGGCTGACAGCTTCCAATAAATTAATAATTATAAGTGTGGCAACCATGCTGGTCTTCATTATACGTAGTTGAGCTGGCAAAGTGATCTCCTTTTATCTATCACAAAGTAGCCTTCTTAAATTATTTGTGATTTTCTTTTATGACTATGGAAACATACTGATGGGGTAATCCATATAGTGAATGTAGATTTCTATCCTTGCTGCTAGTCAGACACATTGCAATGTGTCAGTAGAGGCAAAGCTTCCTGGCATATCAAAAGCTTTCTAACTACTTGACCCAGAGAGACCTTAGCAATAACAATCACACTTATATACCGCCCCATAGTGCTTAGTGCACTCTCTAGGTGGTTCACAAGTTAATTAGCTGGATACTCACTTTATTGACTTCAGAAGGATGGAAAGCTGAGTCAACATTGATCCCTCTCAGGATCAAACTCACAATGTTTTGGTTGCAGAACAGCATTTTAACCACTGTGCCATCAGGGGGCTCCTACTTTAAACAAACTAGCTTTTTAGAATAAATGAATAAATTACTTTTTATAACTATAACTAGTAAGTTATCTTTATTCACACATAAAACAGTCT
The DNA here is from genome assembly GCA_035047345.1 of Bradypodion ventrale. Taxonomy (NCBI): domain Eukaryota; kingdom Metazoa; phylum Chordata; class Lepidosauria; order Squamata; family Chamaeleonidae; genus Bradypodion; species Bradypodion ventrale. Next base: position 301,173,489 of record JAWDJE010000003.1, on the reverse strand, counting down.
CCTTAGTGTTTTTTTTAAAAGCTGTTTACGCCTTGAACAGTAAGAAACGTTAGGATATAGGAATTTTTATTGTGACATATTTTAAGGACAAATTTCATCCAAAAGTTTCCAGAACAGCTTGGATGGTTTAAGGCAGGTCTGATTTTCATGTTTATAGTGGGAAAATATTATAAAGAAAGTAAAGGAATGGAAAAGGAAAAAGAGGAGAAAAAACACAAGTCTTTTCATTATAACTTATAAACATGACTTTTTGGACTGCACCTCCTATAGTCTTCCCGCCACTATGACCATAGTCAGTGTTGCTTGGAGATTTTTGTGGCTTGCTGATGATATATGGAATATTCTATTTAATTTACCCAAAATATACTTTTGTTTGCACTTAGACACACATTTGAGTTGAGAATTCCCTTGGAAAATTCAGAAAGATGTCACCTGAATTGTGTTTTAGTCCAGGTATTGGGCCAGGAGATGGAAATCAGATTGATTTGTTTAGATATGCAGGTGAAAAGAAACCCTCAGCTTCAGAAATAACTTTTACTCATCGAGAACACAACAGGCTTCCTGTTGGAATGGTCTGGAAAAGCAGCATTGCCTATTTGCTTGAACAAAGAACTCAAGATAATGACTATAGAAAAAGTTTTCTAGTGAGCAAAAAATATAATGTGATATATTAGAGGTCAGGAGGCAAATTTTGTTTCACAGGCTAAGGGTTGATATGCTTGTAAGTGAATGCTCTTCTTTTGTGATGGGTACTCAAGCAAGAGGTGGTGATAGTTTGTAGGGATGAGAATCACATGTGTGGTCCAAGGCATCGGGAGGAGACAGCAATGGGGCATTGCCACCCAGACCTTTTATTGCTGAGGTTACATGCAGCAAACCAAGGTGTACATGAAACAACTGTGTTATGACCACAAGCTTAGTTTTACCAAGGGACAAGTCAGTGAATTCAAGGAGAGGTATTGTTTTCTGGACATTTCTGTATAGCATGCAAGCTAAGTGAATTTACTTTGAAATATTTTCTCCTCAGACTACCTGCCCCTTCACTTGAACCTAAGCTTGGAGTACTAGAGAATTAAAAATGGGAAGGTTGTGTTACTGTTCTTGACATTCAAGCCTGAAAACATTTAATCTGGTAAATTCACACAGTTCATTTATTACTTTAATTGTTTGTTTAAAAGTGGTACACAGAAAGAGCCTCCTCGATGATTGTGGTATTTTAAACCACAATTGGGCTTAACCTGGTAACAGCAACCTTGTGTTGCCGGCTAATTTTTCTTACACTATGTCAGACAGAAGGAACTGCAGAATGAACTCACCAAGGGGTGGCTTCATTTTGGCAGTTTTGCATCTGGCCTAGACACGGAGGAAGGAATAATTTGTTTAAAATAAATGGGTTGGATTTACAAGAAAAAAAGTTTCTGGTTCCATGTATCAAAGTCTGCCTAAGCAAAGATGTTGAGTCCTGACAGTATATAAAGTTGTCAATACATTTCTAGAAACATTGGAGGATTTGTCCATACCTGTCAAGTATCCCTTATTGGCTGGGATTTCCCATATTTTGGTGCTCGTTCCTCCCCTTTCCCGCTGCCGTCCTGTATCTGAATGGCAGGGAAAGGGGTTACTGCGCATGTGCACCCATAACAAATGGGCTCTGCGCATGCACAAAGGAGTTGTTGCTGCACATGCGTGCCCAGGCTGGAGCAGTTCCCGTATTTTCCGGAGCTGCATTTGACAGGTATGGACTTGTCTGTTTGTGACTTCAATAAGCAATGGAAGTAAGTAGGTTTGATATGGCCTCTCCGTGGAAGGCTGTGCTCCTCCTCAAATCCACTAAAAGGAGTGCAGCCTACCAGCCATATTTTGTGACTAACCAGTTGGGCCAGCATACATTAGCAGTTGGCAGTCTTCATGAGCTAATACCATCTGCAGAACAGTTTTTCATATAGCCAATGGTGAAAAATCTTCAACTGAGGAGTGGAATGTTAGCAATCTTGTGAAGCATCACTCACATTTTGTTCCTCATTGCTTCTGACTACCATTTAAGATGCTGGTGACAGGCCATATGACCTAAGCCGGTTCTATCCAATGAAGTCTAAAATTAATTGGATTGTTGGCTGCAGCTCGTACTCAAGAATGCCATTGGTGTGAATTTGTTTAAGGTGGATCCCAGCTTGCCATGATGAAGTGACCCACACACTATGATCACAGAGCCATCTTCTGCGGCACATATGAAATGAGACATGCAGGATTTAACATCAGGACTGCAATGGACTGTTGCAGCTTTGAGGATATTATTAAGTTGTGCCTTCACAACCAGTCTATCTGGCATGGCCTCTTCCACCTCCATGACGGTTGGGAATCAGACTTCCTCCTCCACTCATTTTGCCGTTGGGCCAAATATGATGGTTTCCAGTGGCGTTTCCTCCACTGAGGAGACCATCACCCCACATAAAGGGGATCATCTGCCCGTAGCCATTGGCCCCTTTAGGGAGTCAGGTTATTTACCATCACCCAACACTCCGTGTTGAGTTGCTGGCTGAATGGTCTACTCCATTACCATAGCAGGATGTATGGCCATTGGATGTCCATTGGATATCCATCGGATAGCCATTAAACAAAATCACAAAATTCTTATTTTGTGAAATGATATAAAATCAGTGGCAATTTTTGGTCATGAAATAAACTCAGTTTAAATACAAGACACTCTAGATCAGGGCTACAGTTATTAATTGGCTTGCTGGAGTGGTTTGCCATGGCTTTACATATTTGCTTGCTTAAGAAAGCTTTGCAAATGTACTCCAAGGCTAATTCTGGTGTTTAACTTTATTTTATTTACCTCAAACTAAATTTAAAAGTATATTATTGGTGTTGAAAATAAATATATTTGGATGCATGTCTTACATACTGCACAGGTTGTATTCACTGTTTACTTTCAATAAAATTCTTTGTCCACATTCTTTTCCATGCCTACAGGCAGACATGTCTTTCAAATGAAAGTATAAGTGCCTCATGCCTGTTGAATCCATTTAGGCCATAACTGATTGCCTGGAAGTTTTTTTGTTGCTAAAGATTGCTCTTTAGAAAGCTGATGGACTGGTACTCAGAACTGGACAGGTACACTTCCACTTCTAGTCAAAGCACGTTGGGCTCTTCTATTGCTCCCTTGTGTTTCAGCACACAACTTAGCGGTTGGGTCACTTAGCACCCTCCCCACAAATACAGCAAGTTCCATTCAATAGTTTCTTCTAAATAACATGTTAATTGAGTCTCTTTCTTTTCATAGCTGGCTTGGTTCTTCTCATTGCCAACTTTACCAAGAATTAGGGCTTTAAATATCTGAAAGCAGCAATGCCGCCGTTCTCACTGTAGTGTCGTTATGAACTGTGACTGCAGTGGAAGGAATGTTAAAAGAGCTTGTTGCTCAGATTTGAAGGTAATATAAACAACATCTATTTGAGTGTGTGTAATGGAGTGTTGATGAGCTTTTTCCTCTAACTCAGTGGTGCCCAAACTATGGCCCGTGGGCTGTGTCCAGCCCCTGATGCCAATTCATCCAGCCCGCAAAGCCCTCATTGCTCCCGGAAGCAGAAGTAAAATGCGTCCATCCGGGCACATTTTACTTCTGCTTCCTGGAGCAACGAGAGCTTTGTAGCCGGATAAATTGGCATCGGGGTCCAGATCCAGCCCCCAGGCCATAGTGACCAGCCTTCTGAATCACGTGGCAAGCCCACGGCCCAAAAAGTTTGGGCACCCCTGTTCTAACTCCTTTTTAATCAACTCATCTTTAGCTGCAGTTGGTCCTTTCCAAGAGATAAATTCCTGTGATAGACAGAGTGATCTGATACATAAACATCATCTTCCTGAATTAAGAAACAAAAAAGGCAAGATCTAATCATATAAATACATTGTGAGAATACATATACAGTATATGTAATTCCTGTATATATTCAAAATAAATATGTAAAGTTAATTCCCTAATTTCCCCTTTAGAACCTGTTTATATAGGTTTGGATGTTCAGACAATCATGGTGACTCCACTCACAAATTATTAAACATAATTGTTTCAAAATCTTGAGGAAATCCTTCAGAAATTTTTGGGAAATTGAACATTTCTCCCTTTTATCCCATCATCAGGAACCTGTGGGGACTGTGGGATAGAAGGAGGAAGTATTTAAATACTGAAAATCTCCAGTATCAGCAAAGCCTGAATGATGGCAACACTTGTTAGCGAAAACTAAAAACTTTATCCTCCCATGTCAAAGGGCCCCACTGCTTTTTACTTTATTTTTATGTATTTGTTTGATTTGTATCCTCTCAATAACATTCCAGGAGTTAGACCCCCATTATATTGTATTTAGTCCCATTATATCAAACACTGGCCATTGTTTGCATTGCAGCTATTTTAAAAAACTTCTGCCATGACTAATTAATCAGGGAATATAATTATAATCATTATCCTCATTTATATATCAGAATTCGTTCCTCAGAGTGCTTCTTATGTAATATTTCAGTCACTCTAAGGCAGTGGTGGTGAACCTCTGGCACGCGTGCCAGAGGTGGCACTCAGAGCCCTCTGTGAGCACCCGTGCAGTCACCTCAGCACAGAGTTTGCCCTCCCCTCTGCCCAACAGCCCAATGGGAGTGCTTTTTCCCACCCCCCAGCACAGAGGTTGCCCCACCCCTATGTCCAGCAGCCCAATGGGAGCATTTCCTTCCTCCCCTGTTGCTGTGTTGGCACTTTGTAATAAATAAGTGGTTTTGGGTTGCAGTTTGGGCACTTGGTCTCTAAAAGGTTCGCCATCACTGCTTTAAGGGCAGGACAGGTTTATTACAATGCTGCTATAGAGCAGGGGTTTACATCCAATTGGCTTCACTTGAGGCACTGAACACATTTTAAAGATCCATTAAAATAAGAGATAATTCTTCTTATAAACATTTATTTAAAATAAACTGTTTTATGTATTTCTTTATATATTTGGAAGCATTTATAAAGTAAAAGCTTCATAGGGGGATTTGTGATTCTCATTTAACTCTTTAGTTTGTTTTTAATTAATTCCTAATGACTTCAGTTATCTCAAGGAGTTACACAGGCATATACAGAAGGCTGTCTGGGAGGAGCTTTGGGGCAATTGCACACGTTCCCGTGAATTTTAGTCTGAGAATATCTCTAGGGAGACCTGCTTTCTGTCAGTTGAAAAGCTTTTATAATCACTTAGTCCAAAACAGTGATGTAGGCCAGAGTTTGAATCCTTGGCATATTGCTTATAATGCTGCATTAGCTTAATCCTTCATTTTCTTGTCAATTAAAGACTTATCTTTATTCACAGATTTGCTTATCTCATATTTTTAGTGTATTTTAATGCTTGTAGTTAAAATCCTTTTATTTATGGCCATAAGGCACCATTCAGTTTTTGAACTTTATAAAAACAACCTCTGCCAATTTCACTGTTTGAGAAGAGCTGTAAAGAAATGTTCCCACAGTAATTACTTATTCCAGAGATGTTCACAAAACAATGAAGTAAGCAGAAAGTGTATAAAACAATTGTACGCCAAGCAAGGCAACCTTTGGTGAGCACCTTCCCAGCATTTATTTTGAAGGGGTGTGTGTGTGTGATCCTTTTCAAAAAGTGCACAAATATATCTGTTGTTTTTTAATGCAGTAACTTTACAAATATTGGAAATTATTGAATGTTATTCACATTTAAATGAGAGCCTACCCGAAAGTTTGAGAAACTGTGTGGAGAGCTTTAAAATACAGGCTTTAGGCATCCATCACAACTGCTATGAATGGCATTGGTCATGACTAACATCACTCATTTCATATACCCCCTCAGGCAGATTGAGAAGGGCACCAAAATGGTAAGCTCAAGGTAGAGGAAACCTCATGAACATTTGCTTTAAAATCAGGGAGGCTGTCATTGTATTGTATACATACATTTTCTTTTGTGGCTTTTTAAATGATTATTTCCAAGACTTAACATTTTCGATAGAGAACCAAATTTGGGGATGGGAGGTCCTTATTGCTTAATTGTGAACTAGAAAAATAAGCAAAAGAGCTATTATTTCAATTTTTAATGCAGCAACTACATCCTCATTCCAAATCCTTGTTCTATTAACATAGGTGCTGTATAATGGCAGAGATGGAATTGTTTGGATATTTTGAGGGTTTTTTGGACTATAGCTCCCAGAGTACTCCAAGCAGCTTAGCCAGTGGTTGTGATGACTGAATATTTCTTGGATGCATTGTCTGAAAAAACAAACATATTTCCTATCACTCCAGACATGTCTCTGTCCTAAATTATGCTGGGATAGGATCAAGGTTTGCTCTACTGTGAAGTGACATGTTGAGACACAACACCAGTGGTGTGGAGGATGGTGATGTGTGCTGTATTCCCTATCATGGACACATCAAGGCAATTTGCAATCTTTGGCCACCAAAATGTCTTGGATTAGCTCTGCCTAGAATGGTGTAATCATGTGGTTTTTACTAAAAGTTTGAAAGATGCATCACAGCAATAAAGAAAACAACATACCATGTATGTAAAATATCGAGGCTAGGCATTATATTGCAGAATATGCATGCAATATTTAGGTTACTTCAAGAAAGGTAATCATATTTCTTGTAGAGCCAATGCACTTGATTGATTATAACAATTTTGTGTCAGAAATTATTCTGCGTTGAAAGGATTTTTGCTGGAGAAACTCTGCCCCCAAATGAAGCTCCCTTCAGGTCCTCAAGATCTTTTCCTCACTGAAGTGGTCCCTATTTATCTGCTTGAAATTTCTTGCTTTTGAACTGCTAGGTTGGCAGGAGCTGGGACAGGGAAGGGCACTCAAACCAATATGCAGTACCCGGGTCTCGAACTGCTGATCTGCCTGCCTTCCAGCTAACAAGGCAAGCTTCTTGACCACTGAGCCACTGACAAATTGATTGGATTGGATTTAATAATGTCAATCTACTGCTTTTCATATACTGTAGCTCAGATCTTGTAGTCTCATTACTTAGACTTTGGACATCATAAGGAATTAAGTGGAACTGAATCTGTTGTATAAGATGTGGGTAATATGAGTCAGTTTTTATTATATAAATCAGATAGGGTTTAAGTTTATTAGCTGAAATCCTATTATACAGTTATGCAAATAGTGTAACTTTTGAACACTGCGATAGTTTGAGACAACTCCATAGACAGTATCTGGTCCCTGCTGAGATGTGCACAATAGTAATATCTACTCAGATTTCTTGATTAATGCCAGTTTGCTTCCATCATTTTTTCCTTTTTCCTAACTGTGCAACAAGATTTCCACCATTATGTGAATCAGGTTTGCACACTCATTTGTTGTGCATGGGTTGATAGCCTCTTGCTTTCCAAATACTTTGGACTTCAGCCTCCACAGACTTTAGTGATGATGTCCAACAATTGAGAAAATAAAAAGATGGTTCCAAAATTTTGGTGGAGAACTATCTGTGGAAGAGATAGCTTCATAGCTAAATAATGAAAGAAGAATGTAAATGTACAGTACTTCCCAAATAAACAGAAAACATTAGTGTGTATCTGCTCTGTCATAGAATCATAGAATAACTGAGTTGATAGGAACCTTTTAGGCCATTGGGTCCAACCCCCTGCTCAATGCCAGAATCTGAATCAAAGCGAATATGTTTATGCTACTAAAATATTATATTGTCCTCCCACTTATAACACAGAAATGATTGTTTTAAATTCCATGAGCTGCTTGTCAAAGCCCTCCTCTCCTCTTTTACAGCATACCAAATTGAATGCATTACAATGCATAGTCTGTAGCCAATAACTGTTCATCAGCACTATAATTATAAGGCACATGATTAGAAAGAAGACATCCGATAAAGCTTTTCATAGTGCTTTTCCCATTTCAGTATTAAACAGTATGATTCTTTGTAGTGTCAAAATATTTTGATAATGACATAATCATATGATTGCACTCTACAGTAGTAGCTTTTCTCAGTGTTGCATTCCAGAATCTATCTTTATATCACTTATGCAAAACTGCCTTGATGTTTACCAACTTTGTAGGTGTCCAGAAAAAAATGGAAGTATCTATACCTATACAATTTTAGATATGCAGATGATACCACCCTAATGGCAGAAAGTGAGGAAGACCTAAAGAAGCTCCTGATTAGGTTGAAAGAAGAGAGTACAAAAGCTGGCCTGAGACTCAATATCAAGATAACCAAGATAATGGCAACAGGCCATATCAGTCCCTGGCAAATAGATGGGGAAGAAGTAGAAGCAGTAACAGATTTTACTTTCTAAGGATCCAAGATCACTGCAGATGGGGATTGCAGCCATGAAATAAAAAGGCGACTGATTCTTGGGAGACAAGCTATGAAAAACCTGGGAAACATTGTGAAAAGTAGAGACATCTCACTGCAAACAAAGGTCCGCATAGTCAAAGCAATGGTATTTCCGGTGGTAATGTATGGCTGTGAGAGCTGGACCACTAGAAAGGCTGAGCGAAGAAAAATAGATGCCTTTGAGATGTGGTGCTGGAGGAGAGTTTTGAGAGTCCTTTGGACAGCAAGGAGAACAAATAGGTCAATACTAGAAGAGATTAGCCCTGAGTGCTCATTAGAAAGTCAAATAGTAAAGATGAAGATGAAGTATTTTGGACATCAAATGAGAAGAGAGGATTCACTTGAGAAGGCCTTGATGCTGGGGAAGGTGGAGGGCAAAAGAAGAAGGGGACGGCCAAAGATGAGATGGCTAGATGGTATTGTAGACACAATGGGCACGGGGCTGTGTGGAGTAAGGAGGATGGTGGAGGACAGGGGTGCCTGGAGAGCGATGGTCCATGGGGTCGCAAAGAATCGGAATCGACTGTGCGACTGAACAACAACAAAATATATACCTATAAAGCAAAGGTGTGGGTTCGGTGTCCAGAATGGGATGCCATACCCCTTGAGCAAACCCCATGAGATTCGGCATACACATACCTTGCACATGTGAGCAGGTCACTGTCGGGGTCCCAAAGCCCAGGGGGGTTGCCCCTAAATTGATCTGCAAATGGGGGTATGTTTGACAGAAGGGTTTGTGTCTACCCCAGTGCTAGGCCAACCAGGGGGGATTGTGATGTCATTGCCAAGCTCATATCACAGGCCCACCCCTGGCCAGTGGGTTTCCTGGGCAACAGTGGCACTCAGCTAGCCGGGTTGGGACCACCCGGGTGAAGATGGGCACCCCTGCTAGTATATACATAATTTCAATAGTAATCTGTTATGCCATTTCTATCATGATGAAATACAGACACTGTCTTTTTTCTTTTTCTTCTTCTTCTGCCATGTCCGAATCCAAATACAGTGGAACCCCAGATAACGACGCGCTTGCATAACGTCAAAACCACATAACGATGCGTTCGACATGCACCACGTGATGCACCGCATAAAGGCAAAAAATTCCAAAAAACATTGTTATCTGGTGCATCACTAGTGATGCACCCGACAATCACATTCTTGCCAATTTTTTTGTCATTATATGGTGCATCTCCCATAGGGATCACATAACGACAAAAAACGCATAACAACACTACTTGTGGAACCAAGTTTTGTCATTATGCGGGGTTCTACTATATAGGCAATCATTATGGCGATCGGTCATGAAGACTGTCCAGAAAATATAATGCAATGGCCTTTCTTCTTCCTTCCACATTGCAGCATGCCCCCCATACCACTGATTCAGTTCTGCAAGTCACTTTCAGGTCCTGAGCCCTTTTGGCACATAAAGTCCTCATCAGCCCCAGGCCAGTATTGATGAAGCTGCTGCCTTCCATCAAGATGGATTCAAGTAGGATTTAATCCACTTGGGGACCATCACCCTTCCCTGTGGACTTTGGCACCCAAAACCATTAGTCCTCAGGGTTGTCAGGTTAGCTAACTGCCGCCTGACATTCAGCATTGAGTTGCTTGGCAGTATGGTCTACTCTACTACCATAGCAGTATAACCTGGCCAGACTGGAGACACTGTCTATTTCCTCTAAAAAAAAAGTACTAACAGAACTTCAGTTATGCTTTTAATTAGTAGCTAATGACACAGAAAATGTATAACAACTCTGTTCCATCTATCTTATGTGCTGCATGTCCACCTTCTGTCTTAAACTCTGATTTGTGACTGAGTGCCAGCTAAGCAAAAATTACATTCAAACTTTTTTTAATGAAAATTACATTCTCCTGCCAATATCATTAAAGTATCACAATATTCATAGAATTGCTTGGAACCATGGAATCATGTTTTGATGCCTATGTGTGTGCAATTTTTACTTTCTTTCAATATACAGCTAGCGTTTTAAAAGTTGGAAAGGTAGTTTTGGTTGAAATAGAAGTAACAGGGGTGGGATGGGATTTTGCTTTTGTTTACCATAACACTGCAGTGCTCAGTGGCTCATACTAATGCAGATAGTTCTGGCAATATTTCATGATTACTTTATGTACTTTACCTCTCTCATCTGATGGAATATCCAGTTAAACAGTGGAGATTTGAAAGATGGCCATGTGGTTTTGCTTACATGTATATAGGTAAAGGTCTCCCTTGCCTGAAAGCCAGTCATGTCTGACTTTAAGGTTGGTGCTCATCTCTGTTTATAGCCAAAGAGCCAGCACTGTCTGCATCTGCAGACGTTTCTGTAGTCATGTGGCAGGCATGATTAAACATGATAACACATGGAATGCTGTTACTTTTCCTGCTGAAGGCGCATCTATTTACGTACCTGCAATTTCTTGCTTTCCAATTGCTAAGTTGGCAGGAACTGGGGCAAGAGACAGCTGCTCACTCTGTCATGCAGCACTCGGGTATCAAACCTCTGACCTGCCAACCTTCCAGTCATCAAGCTCAGCATCTTAACCAATAAGCCATCATGGCCCCTACATGTATATTCCTCTCCCTATTTATACAGTTCAATTTTAATTCATTTTCAATTTTTAGTAAATTTTGATTAAACACACTGAAATGAAATTCCTACCAATTCCTTGTGCATGGTGGCTCATTGTACAATTTCATGGAATTCTAAATTAACATTTTATTGCTGCAACATGAAGAATGGGACATCTGTGCCATACTGAGCCTCGCCAACTATGATATGTTAGTGGAAATGAGCATTAAAGCTTATTGCATAGATGGGGCTTAGCGGTTCAAATATTTGTTTAACCTTTTCATTTCTCAAACACAGTCTTAATGTGTATTTCATTTAAAATTTATACCATTAAATTTCCATACTGACAATTGTGTGGTAACCAATAGGTAGCTAATACTGAGGAATGTGTTTTTTTATGTTCAGAAGATGGGCAGTGGTGAATGGAGAAATAAGGTGAACTCATGCCATTCAATATTTTTAGTTTAATAGATGGGCACAAGAGGGCAGAATAGGCAAACACAGTTTTTGATAATGATATAAAATTGGTTGTTTAACCGTTCTGAATAGATCCATAGCTACATTCACATTTAATCCAGAGTACATTGGACAAAATGCTCTCTTGCTGTTCGAGCTTATCCTTAATGCCATAATAGTTATGCCTAACTTTTACATAAATAGTTACCAAAAAATCTAGTTACTCTAAGCGTGTTCCTCCACAAAAAAGGTAAAGGAAACCTATAATACAATTGTAACAGTGATGGATATCTTCACTGCTTTTGTTGTGTAATTGTAACATTTTACTTACTTTTTAGTAATGGGGTGTGGATTCATTAAATAGTTGAAGAAGAATAAGAATACCCAGTGTTGGCCATTGCATTGCCGAAGCTGTTGAGTTGACATTCAGGTGAATGGCTAGATAGTGTGTTTAATACCACAGGCTATGGGTTTGTAAAATCAAGATAAGTTTTAAAAATAATTAAAAGTAACTAATGTAGCTAAGTAAATAATACTAAGGCAAAATCAGTCTGAGAAACAGAATTATACACACACACACACACACACACACACACACACACACACACACACACACACACACACACACCGTATTTTCCAGCGTATAAGACGACTGGGCGTATAAGATGACCCCCAACTTTTCCAGTTAAAATATAGAGTTTGGAATATACTTGCCGTATAAGACTACCTCTCTTCCAATGCACACCAAATAAAAATTAATCCACACTCAACCCTCCGAGTCGAATGGGCAGGTTCTGGTGGAGAGCCAATCCACGCTCACGTTCTCCTCCTCGAGGTACAGGAAGATGTGTGCAGCTTGCTTCCCCTTGCTTCATACTCCCCGTACAGAGCAGGGACTCAGCCGCAGCACCCCCCACCATATGCAGGGGGTGCTGGATGAAGCGGAATATCTGGACCCATTCCAGTCAGGATTCAGTCCTGGATATGGTACTGAGACTGCATTGGTTGCGCTGATGGATGATCTCTGGCGAGAGCGGGATGGCAGTCATCCGTCCGTCCTTGCTCTTCTTGACCTCTCAGCAGCCTTCGATACTGTTGACCACGGTATCCTTCTGGAACGGCTCTGAGGATTGGGGATCCAGGGTACGGTGTGGTCCTGGTTTTCCTCATTTCTGAGGGGCCGGACCCAGTCGGTGTGGTTGGAGAGTGAGAGGTCGAGTCCTAGGCCCCTAAAATATGGGGTGCCTCAGGGCTCGGTACTCTCTCCTCTCCTATTTAACATCTACATGAAGCCCCTGGGTGAGATCATCCGTTCCCACGGGGTGCGGTACCACCAGTACGCGGATGACACACAGTTGTACATTTCAGCCCGTGGGAACTCCAGTGATGCAGTCAAAGTCCTTTCCAGCTGTCTGGAGGCTGTTGGGGTCTGGATGGGGGCAAATGGGCTACAGCTGAATCCTAGCAAGACAGAGTAGCTATGAATGGGGGGGTCCTGTGTTATCCCGGGAGCTACCATCTTTGGTTTTGGATGGGGCTGTTGTGCCCCAGACCAACCCACTGCGCAACTTGGGGGTCCTCCTGGATTCGCGGCTGCTGCTAGAAGAACAGGTGGCGGCTGTGGCCAGGAGGGCCTTCGCCCAACTTCGGGTGATTCGCCAGTTGCGCCCACTCCTGGACCGGGACTCTTTGCTCATGGTCACTCACGCTCTGGTGACCTCCAGACTAGACTACTGTAATGCGGCTCTACATGGGGCTGCCCTTGATGACCATTCAGAGGCTGCAGCTGGTCCAGAATGCCGCGGCCCGGGTGGTGATGGGGTGTGGACGTTATGCCCATGCCTCACCACTGCTTCGGGGGCTGCACTGGTTACCAGTTTGTCTCTGGGTGCAATTCAAGGTGCTGGTTTTGACCTTTAAAGCCCTACATGGTAGTGGGCCAGGGTATCTTAGAGACCGCATCGCCCTAAGGACGTCTGTCCGTCAAACCAGAGCGGACCGGAGGGGCTCTCTAATTGTGCCATCAGACAGGGGGGCTCGCCTCTCTGGCACAAGGAGGAGGGCCTTCTCCGTGTCCACACCAGCCCTTTGGAACCTCCTGCCTGTGGAACTGCGTCTCCAGACGGAGTTGTTGCCCTTTAGGAAGGAACTAAAGACCTGGCTGGCGGGCCAAGTTTGGGGTGCGGGTGGGGATGGGGGTACCGTTGGGTGATTGGTATAGAGAAGTGTGCCTTCCCCCAAGGTCCCTTTGGTTCTTGCGCACCTTTTAGGGGTGGGTTTTTTTTAACTTTTTTAACTTTTAACTTTTTTATCATGTGTCTTTTATGTATTTACTGTCCGCTATGTAAACCGCCCTGAGTTGGGTTGTGCCTGAGTGGGCGGTATATAAGCGTGAAAAATAAAAAATAAAAAAATAAAAATATGCGCCGGACATATGAAGCAAGGGGAAACAAGCTGCAGTTAAGTACCTGTCCTATAAGACGACCCCCGACTTTGGCACAGATTTTTCGGGGTTAAAAAGTAGTCTTATATGCCAGAAAATATCTATATCTATCTATCTATATCTATATCTATATCTATATCTATATCTATCTATCTATCTATCTATATCTATATCTATATCTATCTATCTATCTATCTATATCTATATCTATATCTATATCTATATCTATATCTATATCTATATCTATATCTATATCTATATCTATATCTATATCTATATATATATATATATATATATATATATATATATAGAGAGAGAGAGAGAGAGAGAGAGAGAGAGAGAGAGAGAGAGAGAGAGAGAGAGAGATTTGCTACATATGTTGGCTGTTAAGGAATCTCGTGTCCCATCTTAAATCTCTGCATCTTGTCTGGGAAAGTAGCACCTCACCAAGAAGACTAACATTCGATTTTCTTTGTCTTGGAGAGCCAACATAGTCCAATAGGGCTGAAGTTGACTAGGGTAGACAAAATTGTAAGAATGGTGTAATGAAGGCTCAGAAGGGTCAAGGTCAGAGATTGTAATCTAAGAAAGCAGGAGGTTGGGTCCCCAAGAGTTCAGCCTGATCAAGATCCTTCCACAGTAAAACAAAGTTCTTTGTACTGAAAGTCTCTGGATGGGAGCAAAAATAGTTATTTGGACTGCCACATACATACTAAAGGAAGTAACAAAGTTTTGAATTTTAGCCTCAGTGATGCTCTCAATAAGCATAGCTCATTTTGCAAGACAAACATGGCTTTCATAGAGCACCAGAAGCCCACTACTGCCTTATTTGTAAAAAACAAAAACAAAAAACACCACAAATTGCAACTAATTAGCATTGTGTTACTCTCTAATTAAACTCTTTTAAAATGGCATGGATATTTGCAGATTTCCTGGAACTTGATGACAAAGTTCAAAATGCTGACCTGTGGACCATTGTGATGTTTGTCATTACTGTGTAAAAGCAGAAAGACCAGTATTTTTTGATTGGATGCAAAACTAACAAAGATTTTTCTTTTTTGCAAAAAATTGTATTTTGCACAAAAATGTGTAGTTATGGAACTTAGACAGACAGACAGACATAATTTGTAGATTATAAACTTTTTGTATGAAAATTAAAGGAGCATTCTGCAAAATATTTGTTGGTACAAAATACAAGTTGTTGTGCAGAATATACTTTAAAAAATGCAACACAAATGTAACTGTGGAAAATGCTCAAAAATAATCACACCAAATAGTAATACATATTTTGAAAATTTTCTTTCTGAGGCTGCATTTCAGTGTGTAAGCTTTGTGTAATGTGCTGTGGCTTATCAAATCTAACTGATGAGTTGTCTAGGAACATCTCAGTTGCACACATGATTGAAATGTGCCCCAGCCCTTTGTCAATGTGGCACGATTAGCCATAATAAGTTACAAAACTGTACATGAATACAAATAAGATACTGGCCAATATGGTTCATCACAATTATATTGGCTGATAATTTTTAAACCGCTTATCCAAGGGACTTGATATTATCTAAGATGTGATATCAAAATAGACGTAATCCTAATTGTGGAGTCCTAAATACATTGTAATATGCATATTATTAGTATGAGCTTTTGAGAATGGCAGTTAATTTCATCTGGTGTTGAGGAAATTGATTTGTATCACTCTTTAGGTTTTGTTTTTTTCAAACAAGTGCTGCAAACAGAATGAACATTACAAAAATGTGAATACAGATGATGTATTTTTTTAAAAACAACAAAACAACAACAGTAAGAAAAGCACAGCTTAAACTGTATGTTATAAAACAGGAGTTAACCTTTTAAAGATAGGGGCTGGGTCATGCTCTCTCAGACAGCTTCGTAGTCTGGATGGCCATTTTGCCCTCCTCCACCACATGGTACTTCCTGGTGTGCTGGAGGTGATGGAGGGCCATATGAAATGGCACCCTGGGCTGCATTCAGCTTGTGGGCCACAGGTTGAGAATCCCTGCTATAAAATTTATGCCCTTGAGTTCCATTCACCAGCACTACATCACAGCAGGAGTTCTTTGTAAGAAAAATGAAATATGAAAATATCACCTTGAAGCAAATATAAAGGAAACAGCTCCAGGTTTGCAGTCTTTAAAACTCTAAACTAATATGGTAAGGCCTATATCATCTGCCAGGGGAATAGTAGCTCCTCTCCAATACTTTCTCAATGAATTTTGAACTGCAAATTCTTCCTAAGATTACCTTGTTGGCTAAGGTGAACTGAATAGTCCAAGAACATTACACATTGAACTAATATGTTCGTCTTAAAGGTGCCTGTGACTTTTTATTAGTATGTTGAAACAGACTAACAAGGCTACCTCTTTGGAAGTTATGACAGAGATAAGGAGATTTCAAGCTTAAATGATTTATTTAGCTTCAAGTTCATTTTTGTTTTTAGTTGCCCTTTTTTTAACTGGAACCCTGACAGCTGTCATCCAGAGGATAAATGTGACTCTCATGCCCTTAAGTCAGGTCAAAGATTAAGGTAAATGCAAACTTCCTCTTATATTGTTCTACACATGCAAATCTTTCAATACTATATGCTGAGACATCAGAGATGCAAACAAAGCTGTGCTATTTTCCAATTGGCCAATTACAAATCAAAAGCAAGGTAATTTGCCAGATGCAGATTGAGGCAAGGTCATGTTCAAATAAACTAACAAACTTTTTTTCTTAAGTGAATTTTCTTTCTAATGAAATGTTAACGGTATTCTCTGGTTTTGACCTTGGAATGGAACCATTTGCTTGTATTTGAACTGAGGGAGGAGAATTATTGCTGTTGTAGATAAACTAGAGTAAGACAACTTTGCCAAAACATTCTCATCATCCAGTAAATTAATCACTCTGACCTCAGTTCTGCTTCCCCTTGCAGTACACCATTTAAGTCTTCAAGATATTGCTTAACTGTGAAAGAATAAAATTTAGCAAGTAAATGGCTGCCAGGTAGTGGCTAGCAGCTGATTATATCTGTAATGTGGCTCACCTAGTCCCAGTTATATTAGAATATACAGTAAAATCCTGACTTACATACACCTCGAGTTATGTAAAATTCAAATTACGTAAGTTTTTTTGTGTGGAAATTGCATCCCAATTTATGCAAAAGAATCGATTTATGTAAGGGGTTTACTTGCATCTTTAGAGTTTAAAATGGTGCCCCCATCACCATTTTAAACTCTAAAATTCCACCCCATGCCACTGCCCCATGCCACTGCCGGGAGTCGCAAGACATCACTTACTGTGGTGGCGGCGGAGGAAACACCGACGTTTGTGGCAGTTTTTCTGTGTTTTCCGGAGTCCTCGCTGCTTCTACAGGGACTGGGAGAGCATATCTGCTAGGGGCGCAGTTTGGATGGGAAGTGTATTCCCAGCCAAACTGCTGCATCCCACTGTTCATCCAAGCCTTTTCCGGGGCATGGTTTGGCTCGGAATGCAGTTCCCAGCCAAACCGTGCCCTGGAGAAGCCTTGGATGAACGGTGGAACTGATTGGATATGTCGGGGGCACTCTCCCATTCCCTGTAGAAACAGCAGGGGAGGCGGCAGTGGTGGCAGCGCTGGTGGTGTTGGTGATTCCTGCTCCCCCAACAGGCAGGAGGAAGCAGCAGCAGCAGCATACAAAAGGTAGCAAGATCACTATGTTTACATTCTGCTTTTTCTTTCTCTCAATGCATCCCTATGGGGATGCATCGATTTATGTAAAAAATGAATTATGTAAATAGCTATGGAATAAACTTTTTACCTAAATTGGGGTTTTACTGTAGTATGAAATCATCCTTAGTCTCATGTTAGATGGCTGTGACTCTTTGATTAAACTTTTTAAGGAGCCGCTGTTTTTTTTTAATGAATTAGGAAAGCCATTGGTTTAGGGATAAAGCCTTGGCTTATCATAATGATTTTTACCTATATTGGCTTTGATGGGACATGGAGGTTTAGCTAACATATGTGACAAAGGAAACAAAACATTGGGATTTGAGATTCTGAATCACCCAGGATGTATGAATGATGTTTAGTAGTTAGAGTACTCTTGATAGTCAAAAGGCAACAGAAATTAAACAAGGGTGCAAAAATGCACCGCGTTGTGCTTTTAAAAACAGAAATTGCTGCAAATATAGCATTATAATAAAGACCAAGGGGATCTGAGAATAATAAGAAAAAGAATGTTAAGCAAAGGCTCCAATTGTTGCTTAGTACAACAGTATTATTTCTTCCAGTGTTTCTTAATAGAATCATTGTCAGATAACAGGATGATCATTGTCACTTGTGAAGGATGGTGGTATACTTCTTCCTGTTTTGATTAAAACAGAACAATCTTACTTTTACATCTGATTAACAGAATGTTTATTCATGCATTGTCTTTCATAACCTCCATGCAGTGATGAAAAGTCATGTGGAAGCAGGTTAAGAATTATTGTAATATATTTTTGCTACAAGACACTGTTTATATATCTATATCTGTGTGTGTGTGTGTGTGTGTGTGTGTGTGTGTGTGTGTGTGTGTGTGTGTGTGTGTGTGTGTGTGTGTTCAGAGATTTTTCATCAAGTTTTTTTGGCCCATGAATAAGTGAAACCATGGATACTCAACCAACAAATATGGGGAGGGGAGCTGTATACAGAATGAATTTCTAGCATTCCAGTGTATCATGGGTGTGAGGCTCAGTCTTGGTAGAAGGAAGACAGTGTTTGCTTTTTATGTTACATGGTGGTCTGAGATTCTAAGTCAGGTATGAACAAGGTATGCCCTGTGGGTCCTTCCAATGCAGAGCAGCAGACTATAGGCTTTCAAAATGGATAGTTTGATTGTACTATCAATTTGGCAACCTAAAAGCTTGCTTTGTCCTTACAAGACTTTTAAAAAAGAATCTTGTGAAATCTTTAAAAAAAAACAGTCAGTAGGCTGCTAACCTCTTTTAATCACAAAAATAGGCCCTAGCAGGGGCAAAACTGTGTGTACAGGGCAATCACCGAGGTCTTTTGGGGGTGCAATTTTAAATCAGACATTGAGGGTTTGGGGTGTGGTTTTGAGAAAGTAGCACAGTCCCAGGACACCCCTAGAAAGAAGGGAATGGTAAGGTAAACGTATGTGTTCACTACTCAGAAAAAAGCCCTGGAAAGGGTAATCACACATTGGAATTGACTCAATAACCCACAATCATTATTTTGGTAACTAGAGGTTACCAAGAGGTGGAAAGCCTCCAGAATCTGGGGAAATACTCCTGGACACTTGGAAATAAACACCCCCAACCCTCATTCTAAGTGCTACTAGGAATTAGGTTTTAATATTCAAAATAAAAACATTGTGAGATCACCAGGGAACTACCCATTCTTAAGGACTGTGTGCCATAAATGTTGGAAGCAAAATTCATTTCAGTAGGATTAACTCGGTAATCAAGATTTGTAAAAAAAAGTCATATGTAAACTGCATTTCATTTTCTTTAAAATGTTAGTGTTAACTATAAAAATGGAGAAGCTAATGTATCTGATCATTTTCTTCCATCTAGGTATGGGGATGGGGACTCAAAACATTTGGAAACAAAAAGCCTACTAGATATGGAATAATTATATTCATTTTTGTTCTTCACATGTGAGTTTTCCCCCTCTTCAAGTATTCAGCTTTGATTGTAATTTACAGTAAATCATGTTAAGTCAAATATCACAGTAGCCTTTTGCATGTACATATTTGGACTCTAAATTCAGCTGGTATTCTAATCATACATATGGTGGGAATACACTGCTGATTTGCTATTTTTGATAAGTCATATGGATCCATCTGAGACCTCAGTGGGGAAGACTGAAGGCAGGTGTTCAGTGCAATATATTTCTGGTCTTTAAAAGAGTTAGACTATTAAATTTAGCTGCTGCACTGCATAGCTTAGAAAGAAACGATGGGGATCAGAAAGTGAGAAGTGTACTTATAACATTCCTCTTCAATAGCCATATTCTTGGAAGAAGAAGAGCTAACAAAGAAAGTATGTAACTCTTCACTGAGGGGCAAGAATGCTCCCCCAAAAACTGCAGCTGTGTTGTCTTTAAAATTTTAGGAAAGGAAGTTTGGAATATCTTACTTCCTTTCCAATATTAGACAGCACAGTTCTCAGAACTGTCCCACTCCCTCCATTTCGTGTTCAGGGAATGAAGAAGCAGATGAGTGAAGTAGTGAAATTCAGCTCTTTAATAGTGGGGTTTGAACACAGTTTGGATGGGGCAAAACCTGGACTATAAACAGTAACAATAATACAACAAGCCCATTGGCTAACAGAGTGTTCACATTTTCGATCCACTTATTTGCATAAGAATAGATACATGAGAAAAGATACATTCCACTCCTGTCAGAAAACACAGTTAACATACATAACACTCCAGTAGGAGATGTTCAGTTGGATTTGGACCTCATCACAGGTGGCTCTGTGTTTGCTGCTTTTTAGCTGGTATTTGCTTTTGGAATGGTGATGTGCAACAGGCTGGTCAGATGACAGTGACAGGCTCATGGGATGACAGAGAGAAACTCAATAGTTCAGCAGGAGGAGGCAGGTATGCTGTTTGCCAGACAGAAAAGGTAAGCCAAAGACATGTCAACTGTACTAGTGAGCAAGAGATTGGCACCTTCCAAGCACTTCTGGCTGAACAGTTCTGTGGGTTGACTCTGTTCTGACAAGCAGGAGAGAGACACTGCAGGCGACACCAATCCAGACCAACCCAGTGACCACCTGTGCTGCAGCATAAGAGGAGACTGATTTAACTGCCCTAAAGGTTCTCCAACTTCATGAGAAGATGAAGGCTTTTGGTTCATTCCCAGGAATTGTCGGCTGCAACTCTTATTCAATAATACATTTTTCCTGAAGCAGGAAAAATGCTATTGGTGTGAATTTGTTTAAGTTGGATTCCAGCTTGAAATGAAGTGACCCACACACTATGATCTCGGAGCCATCTCCTGTGGGGTGGGAGTATGTTGATGATTTTGTATAGTTGTATTTTGTTTAGGTTTTGTTGGGTTGATAAGTGTCCCCCCCATCTCATTGTTCTGTGCAGGACAATGACAATAAAGATTTATCTATCTATCAAATATTATTTTATTATTTTATTTTAGTTCAATTTGTGATGTATTTTACAGTTGTTTGTTTGATTTGCTGTGTGTTCTTGTCATTTGTTATTTGTTTGTTCACTGCCCAGAGTGGGATACCACCCAAATGGGCAGTATAGAAATAAATAAATAAATAAATAAATAAATAAATAAATAAATAAATAAATAAATAAATATGAAATGAGACATGCAGGATTTAACACCGGGACTGCAATGGACTGCTGTAGCCTAGAGGATATTATCAAGATGCACCTTCACAGCCAGTCCACCTGTCATGGCCTCTTCCGCCTCCATGACTGTTGGGAGTCAGAGTTCTTCCTCTGCTCATTTTGCTGTTGGGCCCAATATGATGGTTTCCAGTGGCATTTCCTCCACTGAGGGGAACATCACCCCACCTAAAGGGTCTCATCCAACCATACATGTTGGCCCCTTTAGGAAGTCAGGTTATTTACCACCGCCTAACACTTGGCGTTGAGTCACTGGCTGTACGGTCTACCCCATTACCACATGGTAATTTCCAGTAATCACATCTGCTAGAAATGAATCAAAGGAAAGTGATTCTATCAACATTGAATTCACCACCTTTAAGACAAAGGAAAGAAGTGTATTAAAAGGTTTGACATGTGTAGTTGGCAGCAGGTAGGTTTTTTTCTGGACATTTAAAAGCAGCCTATTTGGATGTGCTTTAGATATTTGTTGTTGTTTCATGTGATCAAGTCACCTCTGACTTATGGCAGTCCTATGAAAGAAAAAATTCCTAAATGTTTTGTGAGCCATTGGTTTCCTTTAGCTAGGCTAAATTCATCATTGTCTTTTCTAGAGAATTTTACTTTCTCATGATATACTTAAAGTACTATAGGTGAGCCTCAGCTTCATCATTTTTGCCTCCAGAGACAGTTCAGGGTTAATTTTCTTCAAGACCCACTTGTTCTTCTTTCTGGCAGTCCAGGATGCTTGCAAAGGTTTCCTCCACACCACATTTCAAATGAATTCATTTTTCTCTGTCAGTGTCTTTACTGTCTAGTATTCAACCTGTACATAGTGATCAGGAATACAAGAGTGTGGATTATCTTGGTCCTAGTCTCTAATGACACATTCTTACACTTGATGATCTTTTATAATGTCTTTATTTGTGCCCTTCCCAGTCTCAGTCTTATTATCACAGAATCAAGGTACAGTGGTACCTTGGATAAAATCCAATTCAGATAAAGTCACGGTTTTCATGCACACGTGATGCATCGCATAAAGTCCAATACTGCTAGAAAATGGACATTATTCGAGGTATTTGGTATAGGAACCTCCGTTTTTTGGACATTATCCAATGCATCACCTATTTGATTCGGATAAAGTCCAAAATCGGATTAAGTCCAAACTTGTGGAACTGAGTTTGTACTTTATCCGAGGGTCTACTGTATACACAATCTTTCACTATTTTATTTTCATTTTCAACATGATCGTTGTGTAGTTCTTCTATAGTCATGATTTTGGTAATCTTAATGTTCATTGTATCTATTCCATCCTTCTTTTAAATGATGTAGGAGCAGGTGCTTGGATTTAATTTCAACTAATTAGCCTCTAATTTACTGTAAATATATCTTAGAATTCATGCGATCAAGTCACCTCTGATATTTGGCAGTCCTATGAATGAAAAATTTACCAAAATGTTTTGTTTTCAACTGCTCAGCTCTCGAAAACTCAAGCCATTGGCTTCACATATACACAATCTTTCACTATTTCATTTTCATTTTCAACATGATTGTTGTGTAGTTCTATTTTGTGAAGGCAAAATACGGGAACCAGGGCCATCCCAATTTTGCTTAAAAATAGAGAAATTTTCCATGGGGCTCTTCTTGGAGTTTCTGTATAAAATCCAGAGATTTCTCATTTAATGATAGGCAAATGATAAGCAGTTATGCAGCTTTTAATCCCACTTCTTGACTCTCTTTGATTCAGGGCTGACAACTCACATGGGGGTTGTAGGTTGCAGGCTGAACAAAAAGACATACGTAGTTCTTAATATAGATCTCTAAAATACTAGCAGTTGAGGTATAAGGAGCATGTATAGCTTGGATTCCTTTGATGTCAAAGTGAGAAATCAGGCAGGTTTTAAGAAGACAGTTAAAGTATGAGCAACAGGTCTCTCTACAGCATGTTGTAATATTTACTACTTCAAACATTGTGAAATGAAGTAATCAAATACTTAAGATGGAACAAGCAGACTTTACTAGCATGATGCAACATTTAGTCAAGAAACATGAAAATGTCTATTGTCAAGGTTTCAGTCCTCTACTGGGATTACGTGGAATTTTTCTCCATGCAAGTTGCACACAGGGAACACTTCTGCTTTTAAGTATGTGGCAGCAGAGCCAGAGGTTGAGAGTTCAATCCTGTGGATTCCAGGAAAATACTGTGGAGCCTTGGGCAGGCTTCACAGTCCCAAAGCATCACCAGAAAAAGGAGATGGTAAACCATTTCTGAGTACTCTCTACCTAGAAAGCACTTGGAAAAGATCCATAAGTCAGAACTGCCTTGAAGGCATACAGTTACTATTATTATATGATGTCTGGAAAGAACACAGACTTACAGTTTTGGATAAAATGAGACATGGCTGTTGCAGACTTCTTTCATCAATATTATTACATACATAGGGGCCTTTAAACATGGAAGAACTGTGAAATGGTGGAAAGGACTGAATCAACTGAGTGAACAGTAAGAAAAGGAGAGGAAGGAAGGAAGCTGGCATGTGAATTGATGTATTTTGTCTGGAACACCTATTAGTGAGAGCAGACATTGACAGATATATAATTATTTCCAGCATATGAACATTATTTTATATTAAAAGCATTCTCTAAATCTGTTGCTGGCTTCATAGTGCAGTTTCCACAATATTATTTCCATAAGTTGAAAGACTTGAACATGCAGCTTGTTACCCATGCCGGGTACTGGTGGAAAATGTAATATTAAAAGCAGTTCATCAAAATTAAGATGCTCACAAGACAGTTCATAGGAAAAACAGACATTTCAGGGGCTAGCAATGGTAGAAGAGAAGAAATTCTGAGAGGGTATCAGGGTAGTGTGATTGATTTCTCCTCCCTGTTGGTGAAGTAGCACACAGAGAGAGCACATGCAACATAACCAGGCAAGCAAAACCAACTTGGGGAAGATAATCAACAGTTGCAATTATAAGATGTCCTCCCTGAAAATCATAGAAATGAGAAAGGCTTTGCTTCCATTCATAGAATAGTTAAAATAGTAATCTGTTGTGAAAGAAATATATGCCATGTGTAAAAATCATGTGTCTTCCCCTTGTGGTTTAACAGACTGTTAATTCTAGCTAGAATAGACCTACTAAATTGATTGGATTTACATAAAGTGTTGGTTTACAATTCACAATGTGATTCCACAGATCTTCTCTAGCTGGGACTAGCTGGTGGGTTATCATGGTTCACATATAACACATGCAATGGTTAGAGGCGTGTTTGTTGAATGTCAAACAATACATGGAGAAGCTGAGCCTTCAGCCTACAAATCATTTTTGAAAGAGGTGAACTTTGTAGGAATCAACTCTTTGGCAGAAAAGGGAAGCAAGGCACATTTTCTGTTCCTGCTCTTAAACAACTGAACTGTAGCCTTTTAACCTTTTAAGGCTCCATTAATTTTAATGCATAGAACTGTAAAAAAAGATTTGAAAGGTACATTTGTTACAGGATGCTAAGAAATTATTACACTGAAAGGGTAACCAATAAGGAAATACAAATCAAAGGAATTGTGATGAAGCTAGTTTAAAACACATTTCTAGAAAGCTAGGGAAATTTGATTATGTAATGAGAAGCAAAAAGTATGGGTCATTACAGCTGATCCTTTAAAATAAAATCAGTGATGAGAAGAATTTATTAGCTGATGGGTTTTGGAAACTGATTTGGATCATTTTCCTGGGCTGCTGTATCCAAAGTTCAGAATGGCCATGGTGACATCCCACCTTGATAGGACAAAAACAACAAGAAAGGCTCTTGCTTGTTCACAAAAAAGAAATATGAAGTGCATGTTGTACTTCATCCATATGAACGCTCATTGCTATGAGTCACATTGCGGATGGGGAAAGGGCTGGGGTGCCTCAGTGGTTAAGAATCTCATCTTGTTAGCTGGAAGGCTGGCAAGTCAGCAGTTCAGGACCTGGGTACTGCATGACAGATTGAGTGCCCTTCTCTATCCCAGCTCTTAGGGACATGAAAGGATCCACATTTGTGTGTTCCCTGAATGGAGTTTCTTCCGCAAAAATCCTTTCAACCCAGAATAATTTCTGGCATCATCATCATCATCATCATCATCATCATTATTATTATTATTATTATTATTATTATTATTATTATTATTATTATTATTATTATTATTATTATTATTATTATTATTATTATTATTATTATTATTATTATTATTATTATTATTATTATTATTATTATTATTGTTGTTGTTGTTGTTGTTGTTGTTTTGTTGTTTTGTTGTTGTTGTTTTGTTGTTATATACAAGCCACAGCAAACAAGATAACAATGCTGGATTTTGTATCATAAATCACTAGTCAAACACTTCCCAAGCGTCTAGGACTACGTGATGTATCGGCAAATTATGGAGGCAGATCCCAGTAAGGTGGCCTTCTGCTGCTGACTGATGGTGATTTTGTGAACTCCAGTTGTTTCTAAATGTTTGCCTAGATCTTTAGGCACGGCACCCAGTGTGCCGATTACCACTGGGACCACCTGTACCATTTTACACCAGAGTCTCTGCAGTTCAATTTTTAGATCCTGATTTCGGATGGTTTTTTCAAGTTGTTTCTCTTTAATTCTACTGCCACCAGGCATGGCAATGTCAATGATCCACACTTTTTTCTTTTCCACAATGGTGATATCCAGGATACAGTATTGTGCTCCAAAACCCTGTCAGTTTGAATTTGGAAATTCCACAGTAATTTTACATGCTCATTTTCAATAAGGCACTGCTAAAGGAGAGGCAACATGACTTTTGCAAGGGCAAATTATGCCTCACTAATCTGTTGGATTTTTTTGAGAGTGTCAGCAAGCATGTGGATAAGGGGGATCCAGTTGACATTGTTTATCTGGACTTTCAGAAGGCTTTTGACAAGGTCCTGCACCAAAGGCTCTTGAATAAACTTACCCGTCATGGAATAAAGGGACAGGTCTTGTCCTGGATCAGCAAATGGCTAAGGGACAGGAAACAGAGGGTAGGACTAAATGACACTTCTCCAAGTGGAGGAAAGTAAAGAGTGGGGTCCCCCAAGGTTCAGTACTGGGACCCCTGCTTTTCAACCTCTTCATAAATGATCTAGAAGTAGGAGTAAATAACAAGGTAGCCAAATTTGCTTTTCAACCTCTTCATAAATGATTTAGAAGTAGGAGTAAATAGCAAGGTATCCAAATTTGCTGATGACACTAAATTACACAGGGTATTAAAAACTGTGAGAGATTGTGAGGAGCTCCAGAGGGATCTCTTGACACTAGGGGAGTGGGCCAAACAGTGGCAAATGAGCTTCAACACTAGTAAGTGCAGAGTGATGCATGTTGGGGCAAGAACCCCCAATTACATTTATAAACTGATGGGGTCTGAACTCTCTGCGACAAACCAGGAAAGGGACCTTGGTGTGCTGGTGGACAGCTCAATGAAGGTGTCAACCCAGTGTGCCTCAGCAGTGAAAAAAGCAAATTCAATGCTAGGGATCATTAGGAAGGGTATAGAAAATAAGTCAGCAAGTGTCATTTTGCCTCTTTATAAATCTATGGTGAGGCCCCATCTGGAATACTGTGTACAGTTCTGGTCGCCATACCTCCAGAAGGATATTATGGAGCTGGGAAAATTGCAGAGGAGGGCATTCAGAATGATTAGGGGACTGGAACACCTTCCTTACCATCTGAGGCTGCAATGGTTGGGCCTCTTCATTCTTGAACGGCGGTGTCCAAGAGGGGACCTGATTGAAATTTTTAAAATCATGCACGGTGTGGACAAAGTAGATAAGGAGAAACTGTTTTCCCTATCACACAACACTAAAACTAGGGGGCACTCCATGAAACGTTTGGGTACTAGTTCTCAAACAAATAAGAGAAAGTACTTTTTCACCCAGAAGATCACTGGTCTATGGAACTCCCTTTCAGAAGAAGTGGCGACAGCTGTCAGTCTTGACAGCTTTAAGAAAGGATTAGACAAGTTCATGGAGGACAAGGGTGTCAATGGCTATAATTATGGATGCCTAAGGATAACCTTCAGGTTGGAGAGATAGGCAGGATATCTCTCAATGCCATTTCCAGGAAATCCTAAGCAGGTGAAGGCATCTTCTTGGGAATACCCTGAAGCAAATGGTGAGTCACTGTGTGAGACAGAATGCTGGACTGGATGGGCTGTGGCCTGTTCCAGCAAGGCTGTTCTTATGTTCTTAATCACCTTTTAATGCTTATGTTCCCACCAGTTCTTTACTATGGGCAGATGGTAGTTGTGACACAAATTCCAGTGGATCATCTGGGCAACTGTGTTATGGTGCTGTTTATAATCAGTCTGGGTTATTTTTTTGCAACAGCTCAGTATATGAAAAATGGTTTCATCCACTTCTTTGCAAAGTCTGAATTTGGGGTCATCAACTGATTTTTCTATTCTAGCCTTAATTGCATTTGTTCTGATGGCTTGTTCTTGAGCTGCAATGATCAGGCCTTCTGTCTCTTTTTTCAGCATTCCATTAGTAAGCCATAACCTGGTCTTTTCCTCATCTACTTTTCTTTCCATCTTTTCAAGGAACTGTCCATACAATGCTTTATTATACCAGCTGTCGGTCCGTGCTTGAAATGTTATTTTCCTATATTGGCTCTTTGTTTGCTGTACTTTAAGCAAGTTCTTGTTCTTGACCTCCATTAAAGATTATTATTATTATTATTATTATTATTATTATTATTATTATTATTATTATTATTATTATTATTATTATTACTACTACTACCACTACTACTACTACTACTACCACCACAACCACTACTGCTACAGTGGTGGGATCCAGCACTTTCGCACCAGTTCACCAGAATCAGTAGCAGAAATTCCGCCCATCCAAGTTCTGAAATAAACTAGTCCTAATTCAGGTGCAATTCAGGTCTTTCCCTGTGGCCATGTCCACCATACCACGCCCATAGAGTAGGTAGTAAAAAAATTGAATCCCACAACTGTATCATCATCATCATCTTCCTTACTTCAAGGATGTTTTTAGGTTAAGAGATATTGTATCAGACATCAGAAATTTTACTCTTTCTTTGCACTATGTCACTTTGAATCCTCAGACAGTGTGGTTGCTAGTCATGAAGATGGGAAATTTTGGTCAACATAGTTTTTTTAAGCACACTGTTCAGACTCTGGATTTTATTCTTGCTAATATTTGGAATGTGGTTTGCATCCTGGACCTCAAATCCCTTGTTATCTAGTACAAATAATATAGAAGACTATGCATGTTGAGAAACAAGTCAGAGTTAAGGGCAGGAATCCTGCTAAGAGTTGGTAAAAGCATAGGGCTTTTGCCCATTCTGTAATTGTGGCATCAATTTTTGCAGAAACAACTGTGCATCATATTTCCTGAGCCATTTCCTTCTGGTGGAAGACAAGACCTGTTTAAATTACACTTGTCTCCTACCCTTAGGTTTGATTGGCCGCACACTGTTCTGTTGCCATTGCTGAAGTAGAATTCTATTGCAAGTCCACTTCATATCTTTATAGGAAAAGGAGACATCACCATGAGGTGAGATATTATCATGGCCATTCTGAACTTTGGGTTTTGCAGCCCAGAAGAATTACCATATTTGCCAGCATATAAGACACACTTTCCCCCTTAAAATATGCCCCAAAAATGAGATGTGTCTTATATGCCGATAACAGCATCTCCCCACTGCCAATGCAGTATGATGGCTGCCGCTGACTGCTAGAAGCCCTTTGATGCCTTGCGATGCTGTGGTCAGGCTGTGTGAGAGCTCATTTGGGAGTTCTCTCCCAAAGCCCAATATTTGCTGCCATGCAATGGGCAACAGTGCTGGTGTCTGGCATTGTGAGAGAGCTCCTTCTGGGTCAGAGTAATTTTGGTGGCAGTTTTAATGGTTTTTTTAATTGGTTTTTAAAATGTGATTGGTTTTATTTTCTGTGAGCTGCCCAGAGTCTTTGGAGTTGGGTGACAATATAAAGCAGAAAATAAAATAAAATAAATAAATAATAAATAAATAAAGTAAACCTACCATGTGACACCTGTTGCTTCTGGGTGAGGCTTCCAGTGCCTTGAAGGCTCTCTGGCTTGGCTTACCACCTCTCTGTTAGGGAAGGTACTCTTGTAGGTCCCAGCACTGCTAGTGGGAGTGCCTCTTGTGTCATTTTCCATGGGCAGAGCTGTGCTTCTGCTCTGGGCTGGTGGGGGTGGGTGGGGGTCCCAATCCATCCCTTTTGACTCAGGCAGGACTTTTACGCCCAAATCCAGACATTGGAGTGGAGACCCAAGGCAGCTGAATGGCCCTATGGTTTCCTTCCCCCCTGGAACCGAAGGGAAGCAAAGACTGATGGCGGTGAGGGATGGGATCCAGCAGTGCAAGAGGTTGCAGGGGTAATGGGGTGGAAATAGGGCTCATTTGAAATCTGTTTTTCCCACGATCCCACAGAAGTTTTTTTCCGCAAAACCTGATCTCTGCCCTTGCCACTGCATGATGGACACCAGCACTGAGGCGGGCTGGGAAAGAGGGCTCCTTCAGAGGGCCAGGGGGCAGCTCGCCCAGGCAAATTCACAAAGGAGCAAACTTGCCTGCATTTCGTTCCCACCTCCTGACAGCCAGCGGCAGTGGGATCAGCTAGGTAAGAGGCTTCCAAGGGCACTCTCTTGCCTGGCCAATTCTGCCCTTCCCACCTCCTGGAGTTAAAAATGTGTATGGACATAGTAGAATGGCAGTTAATAGTTATTAATTGAATTATTAATGAATAGACAAAATGTGGTGGATGCTTGAAACTTAGTTAGAAGGCAAATTTACCCACCCCCAGAACAGAGAGTCACCTTTGAATTTTCTAAAGTAGCTGAAAAGAAGGGAGTACACCTGGATAAGTTCAAAATGCTTTATTCTTCAGCATTTATGTAACTGATCCTGAAACATCTAGCATTGAGGCAAGGACTTTTAAACCATATAATGCAATTTTATAGTCAGATATGAGCATCAACATCCCTTTTTGAAACTATGTGTTGAAGTAATTTGCTTTGCAATATAAAATATTGTAGATTGTGAACTCTTCCTTCATCAAGCCTTAAGGCCTTTCCGATGTTACTAAGAAGCAGCAACCAAAGAAGTATGCGAGTGAGTGGTGGCTTGCCCTTTCATCAGAAGCAGAAAGAGTAATGTCTGTGTTGTATTGTTTTGTCTTGTCTATTCTTCTTTTAAAATGTTTTGTATGTTATTTAATATTGGTTTTATGTTGGTTGTTTATCTTTGAGTTCTTGTTGTATTTTGGATGTTGCAAGCCTACCAGAGTATGATACAGGATACAAATCAGGTCAAGTCAAGTCAAATGAATGAATGAATGAATGTCTGCCATGTAGAGATACTCAAAGTTTGATTGTTGCACCAGCATTTCTACACATAAACACTTTTTAAAATTTGAAACCTAGCCGTTTATGGTTCCACCAAGCCTTCATTGTACATAGTACTTTGATACCAGATGGATGATGCAAAAGTAGTACTAAGGTTCCATCCTGGGTTTAAAAGCTCTGCCATTGTAGCCTTGCTTAGCTTGTGCCTTCATATTCATGCTTGTTTATTGTTGGGGTGCTCAATGAATATATTAACCCACATCTCAGGTTGCATAACACAAATGTAGAACACTAGGGTCTAGATTGGGATGGGAAACATGCAGTCTTGAAGCGAGCCTGGGCTTCTGGGAATTGAAATCCAAGAACACCTGGAAGATTAGCCTATTTCTTCTTGGCAGGAGTTTCTCAACCTTGGGCCACCAGGTGTACTTGGACTTCAATTCCCAGAAGCCCAGGCTCCCCTCAAGACTGCAGGTTTCCTACCCCTGATCTAGACCCTAGTGTTTTACATATGTGATGTAACCTGAGATGTGAGTTAAAAATATTCATTGAGTACACCTGGACACCTGAAGTTGAGAAACCCTGGCCTAGAAGAAACAGGCTAGTCTTCCTGGTGTTCTTGGACTTCAATTCCCAGAAGCCCAGGCTCCTCTCAAGGCCACAGCTTCCCTAACCCTGATCTAGACCCTAGGGTTCTGTGCAACCTGAGATGTGGGTTAAAACTACTTGTTGTTAGTCACACAGTCTAGTCCAACCCTTTGTGACCCCATGGACCACAACACGCCAGGCTCCAGTCGTCTGCCATCCTCCTACCTGCCATTGAAATGACTATATTGTTGGCTTTTAAGGTCCTTGTTCTCAACATCTTGTATTTGCTCATATTTTGCACTGGAAACATTTTCCTTCCCCCTTTAGTGGTAGTTTTTTTAAAAATTGTCTAAATTTGGAGCAAATCTTGATTAGTTGAACTGGAGGCTCATCTGGAGACTGAGATAAGAGGACATGCACCCACAATGCATTGATCTTGTCTGCCTCAGCAAAAGGAGTTGTAGATCTGCTTTTGGAATCAGGATGTTCTCATGGTATTTCCAGTACGGCATCTTGTTGTCACTTGGCTGACAAGACATCACATTGAAGTGCTTTTTGAAGTTGTCTGTACATCAAGGGGCTTCATATTTGAAGTGTGGGAACGTCTGGAAACAACTGGAGTAACTTCACTACTCCAGTAGAGTATATTAGGAATATAATGTAGGAACATAGCTCGTAAGTAATTAATAATTGTGTGCTGCCAAATCAATTCTGGCTTATGGAGACCCTTTCCAGGGTTTCTTAGGTAGAGAATACACAGGATTGGTTTTCCACTCTCTTATTCTGGTGGTGTTCTTGGGAATGTGCAGCTTGTTCATGACTTCACAGGCTGACTCTTCTCTTGGGAGGCACAGCTAGCTAAACTACTGAGCTAACCAACTAGCATAGCTCTTCAAAGGTCAATGATTTATATCTTCATTGTTATAGTAGCCATAGTGGGTCACTGGAATGAAATACAATGTGGATAGAATCACTTTCCTTTGATACATTTCCAGCACATGTGATTGCTGGAAATGACCGTATGGTAATGGAGTAGACCATACAGCCAGTGACTCAATGCCGAGTGTTGGGCAGCAGTAAATAACCTGACTCATTCAAGGGGCCAATGGATATGGGTGGATGAGCCCCTTTCGGTGGGGTGATGGTCCTCTTCAGTGGAGGAAATGCCATTGGAAACCATCATATTGACAAAATGAGTGGAAGAGGAACGACTTCACTATTCTGATTCCCATGGAGGTGGAAGAGGCCATGCCAGATGGATTGGCTGTGAAGGTGCACCTTGATAATATCCTCAAGGCTGTGGCAATCCATTGCAGTCCTGGTGTTAAATCCTGCATGTCTCATTTCATGTGTACTGCAAGAGATGCTCTGAGATCATAGTGTGTGGGTCACTTCATGGGAAGCTGGGATCCACCTTAAACAAATTCACTCCAATGACATTTTTCTTGCTTCAGGAAAAAATGCATTCTTGAATACGAGTTGCAATTATGGACTATGATGATATGCATATGAATATACTGTATAGCCAAAATTTTCTTTATTGGTTGGAGTTATAGCTACAGTATCTACTTTGTGTTTCCTCCCTGAAAGTGCTTCCTGAGATTTGTATGTTGAGGCAACATTTCCCCTTCTATAGGTTTCCAAGTGGTATTTTATTTTATAGCACATTTTGGGTTACTGTATATACTCAACTATAAGTCATCCCAAATATAAGTCGAGGTGCCGAATTTGGACCTCTAAAACTTGGAAAACAGACTGACCCAAGTATACGTTAGGGGTGGAAAATGCAGCAGCTGCTAGTGAGTTTCAATAATTAAAATATATGAAAATACAGTAAAATTAATTAATTTAGAAATTTGTGTGGGTATGTTTTTGAGTGTTTACATTGACCTGAGTATAATTTGAGTCCTATTTTTGGACCTCATTTTGGGGGTTAAAAACCTGACTTATATTCGAGTATATACAGTATGTAAGTTTTAATAAGCTGCTTTGGTCCTTCTCAAGGCAAACCCCACATACTTATGCTGTGTGACCTTAGGTCACAAGTAATGGTTGCAAGCTAATTGATTGAGAAAGGTTTGTCTGACTGGGCCTCTTTTGAGTCCTCCCTTTACATTCCTAAATTCTATGCAGGAGCTCTCACAGCTTAGCTTCGTTGGGACTGAGGAGGAGGGGGGAAGGGAGAGGAAGTTCTCCCAGTTCTGATTATGCGCAGTTTCCTTGTTCAGAACTGAATTTTCTCCACCCACTATTTACTAAAGAACTTTTAAACCGGGAGGATAACATCCTCAAGCTTTTACCCTTTGAACAGAAATAGAGAAAAAAAGGAAAGAAGGAAGGAAAGGAAAGAAAGAAAAGAAAGAAAGGGAATCCAGAGTTTAAGGAGCTGCTCATAGCCAACTATGTAATCCAAGCGACAACAAAAATGTATGGCAATGATACTAGAAGTTCAGCAAAGTGCACTGTTGCACAGAGCAAGAATGCCGGGTTGAGGCTGATAGGCAAATAAGCCATCTCATTGAAGGTGGACCTCTGTGTGGCAGCTCTGAGCTATTAAGCCTTCATCACCCTTAGGGGAACTATGCAATGGAGCAGGGCAGAAAATACCTTCAGGCAACTTTTGCTTTCTAATGGTGAGTCAAGATGATTTTAAAATGTGACTTTCCTAGGAGGTAATTTTCTGTGTTAATCATGTGAGGTGTTGTGGGGAGGGAATAAGGGGGGGGGGGCAATACTCTCAGTTCTGAACTGCACAATGACTATGTTTATTCTGGCACATTACTCTGTGTGCACTTCACTGGAGAGGGTCTCTGAGTGATCCAGGCTTGGTGCTTTATTCTAATCCAAACTGTGTGTGAGAGGGGAGGGTGTATGAGGGTACTTCTCTGTCTGTCTTGTGAGAGGGAACAGCATGAATGTTTCCAGGTGTGCATTGGTACATGCATATTGAAGGGAACAGAGCAACTGTTTGCACACTCTCTGCCTTTTGTTAAATTCTTTTCTTCTAGTACATATTTTGCAGCCTTATCTTGGGAAGGGATAGGATGATCACTATGAAAAGAGCTTTATGTTTGAATTCCTGGTGAGGCAAAGGGTCAGGGCCTGCAGAGTTATCTGCCTGCCAGCAAAACCCATATCTGCTCCTTTTATTTTTTTGAGCTAAAACACATGCACTTGAGTCCAGGTTTTGCACTCTTTGTTACATATGTGGCTTAGACTCTTGACAGTTGTCTTTTCTGTTCTTCTTTTGTGCATTAAATCTCTTATAATAATGACTTACATTTTGGCTTCCTTTGTTCTGAGCTGCATACCTTTAACTTCTGGATAGAATATCGTGTTTCTGCACAACTTGCCATTTTTTTATTTATGGAATATCTCTCACCCTCTCTCTCCCTTCCTCTCCCTGTCTCTTTCCCTTCCTTCCTTCCTTTCTTTCTTTCTCTTTAGGTGGTGGGGATAAATGTACTGTAGAATTCCAGTGCAAATCTATTTGACAGATGTACAACCAATCTTCTCCTAAATATTTGTGAATATCCCCACTTAATTCAATGAAAATAAATACAGTTTAATGTTAACTAAATGGCTGGTTTGAAAAAAATTGTTTATTAAAATGCCTACTGCATTATATGCTATTAGTTGACAAGGAGTTAACACATATGCCTACAAAATCTGCTGAGTGGATAAAATTCAGAGTAATAAATCATCCATGCATGCCAAAAAATTACTGCATGTGTAATATTCATTTAAAATCTTTGCAACTTGAAAAGCGAAAAGAGAAGCACATAATCGACTTAAATTTATTCAAATTTACAGGCTTTTATTCTTCTATTGTGGACTGTTAAGAATTCTAAAGAAATAGTAAAGCTGTAAAAGTTCCGTGTTTTGTTAAAGGGAAACAAATGAACATGAGAATTAAATGTGCTATTTGCACAGTCTGTAGTTGCTCATCTGTTGTCACTTTTCCTTTTATTCCTGCTTAATCTTAGAAAAAAATTGGCTTTGATGTAGAATGGGGGAGTAGTAGTTATACAATCAAGAGAGTTCCAGTTGTTGGACAATACAGAAATACAGTGAATAAAATTTATGTCTAAATAAAATTAATATACTGGTATATATTTTTCAATCAAGATAGATTTCATCAAGCTCTTGAAAACTTGCCTGGATTTTTGTACTCTTTGCGGACTGAAGCTGAAAGAGACTCTTCAACAATAAAGTGAAGGAGACACTGGCCTGAATCCCTACACAATATCCCTTACAGACCTTTTGCTTTTGAGTGCTTTTAAAGCTAGTTTTGAATCTGAGATTGAGTGGGGAAATGTGGATGGAATAGAGGGGACAGCCATTTCAGATTCTTCTTCTGAATACTTGAAGTGTCCTCTCCCTTCCTTGGGCAAGCTTGGCAGAAAACTAAAGTGTTCCTCTGGGTTCATTAAATGCCTCAGTAACGAGCCTCACTTGCCGGGTAAAAAAAATTCAGCCAGTAACACTTCTTGGATTCTGGTATGAAGAAGCATTATCTTTAGTGGTTAGAAACCAGAGACTGAAAGTCTTTTGGAAATGTGTGTTGCGTTGTGTAACACCTAATCTCTGGGCCAAGAGATCCATTTTCCAAAGCATCCTAAAGAATCTTAACTTTTGTGTGTCATTGTCTTTGGTTACTCACTTCTTCTGTAGCATGGGGAGTAATTCTAAGAGTACATGTGTGAGTAAGGTGGCAATGTGTCTGTGGTGTAGCATTTACCAGCTGTGTAGGGAACAACCATGTGAATCTAATGATTGATTCAGCTGCATGTTTATGAGCAATCAAAATATAGGATCTACACAAAAAACCAACACAGTTGCTCACATTATCACTGCTTAGAGCAGGGGTGCCCAAACTATGGCCTGTGGGCCTCATCTTGCCCATGGCGCCAAATCATCAGGCCATCGCCACCCTCACCACTCCCAGAAGTGGAAATAAAATGTGCATGCACATAATGCATCCGCACATGCACATAGTGCTGCCGTAAATGACCCACAGCTATTGTAAATGTGTTTACAACAGCCGTGGGCCATTTATGGCAGTGTTATGTGCATGCATGGGTGTGTTATGTGCATGCACAAGCATGTTTTACTTCTGCTTCTGGTGGGAGGAACCATGTGACCAGCGCATGGCCCGAAAAGTTTGGGAACCCCTGGATTAGAGGCTTGCAAAGCCCTGGGATATTGTTAACACAAGATCATTCTATTCTAAACCTGGTCTGATTTTTAAATTACAGCATCTAATTTTATTTATTTATTTATTTATTTATTCAAATTTATATATTGCTGCCCTACTCCAACAAGCGACTCTGGGCAGCCTTACAACAGAATAAACAAACATTACAATCTTAAAAACATTTTAAAACACATTAAAACTCTTAATAAACACTAACATTCCCTCCCCACCCCATTTAAAAGATCATCCCCAATTAAAATCCCACCCACCCTATTGCATCTGTAGAAAAAAGAGGAAGAGTCTTAATGTAGCTTAAACAAGCCAGTGGGCGGGGGCCACAGTTCAATCTGCGCCCCACACCTGCCCTGCCAGCCATGTTTTAAGTTGTTTCCTAAAAGCAATTCCGCCTGAAGCCGCAGTTCTACCAGCAGAAGGTTCCATAGGGCTGGAGCAGACACGGAAAAGGCCCTCCTCCTAGTGATACAGAGACGAGCCCCTCTAGCCGATAGAGAGCCCCTCCGGTCTGCTCTGGTTGGACGGACAGATGTTCTTAGGGAGACACGGTCTCTTTAGCCCTGAAAACTATACAGGGATGAAACCTGTATAGTCTGAGCATCAGGCCACTGGTTTTCTTTGGGTGAGAGTCTGCATGCATGCTCTCACCCCAAGGAACTGGTGGTCTGAGTTTCGGGCCGCTGGTTTCCTTGGGGTGAGAGTCCGCGTGCATGCTCTCACCCAAAGGAAACCAGTGGACTGAGTGTCGGGCCACTGGTTTCCTTGGGGTGAGAATTTGGGGGGAGTGCACGTGGGCTCTCACCCCAAGAAAACATCAGACTGCCAGTTTCCTTGGGGTGAGAGCCCACACGTACGCTCTCGCCCCATGGAAATGGGCTATCTGAGTGGTTTCCCTAAACCAAGCTGGGAATCACCGCATCTGATCCCCAGGTTGGTTTGGAGAAATCTGGACGGGCGCGCCCATACGGTTTCCCCCAAACCAAGCAGGGGATCACAGTATCTGATTCCTGACTTGGTTTGGGGGAACGAGCACAGGCGCGCCCACTCGCATTCCCCCAAAACAAGCTGGGAATCACAGTGTCTGATCTCCAGCTTGGTTTGGGGGAAAGCGGGCAGGCGCACTCATCCCGTCTTCCCCCAAAGGAAGCCAGCTTTTTTAAAATGGTGTGCAATAAATGTATCACATAATGTTAAAAATCAGATAATGCTAAGACTCGTGGAAGCAAGTTTTAGCATTATCCAGGGTATTACTGTATTCACAAAATGTTTTGATCCTAGCAGGTTCCTCCAATTATCACCAGTCCATGAATCCTTTCCACCAACAGACTATTTTGGCTGAGACCCTAGATATCTTTCTCCCTTTTAAAAAGATGTCCATCCAAAAGCCACTTCCCTGCCACCGCCAGAGCCGCCCACGCCATGGTCCGGGTAGAGGTTCGCCCGGCACTATGGCCGGGAGAGGAGGAGGCGGGGAGAGTCATCTGCGACACCTGGGGTCGCTTCCACGGCCCCAAAAGCTGCTTCCCCACTGCCACTGCCGCCAGAGCTTTGGACCACGCCAGGGTGCACCTGACACCTCAGCCGGGATCCACAGGGTGACAAGAGCTGCCATCAATGTGTCCTCCGCTGACGCTGCCTTGGCTCGTTCTCTGGCCTGGCCGGCCTTGGGAAATACGTGCATATCCGATGGCCTTCTTGCAGTCGGTGCACAAGAGACATCACTGATGTTATTCCTGTTGATAGCTTGCAGCTGAGATGTTGGGATTTCAAGACTGCTGGGTGTCTCTAGTGTGGTAGATTGATGTATTGAGTATTTTGATTTTACTGTATAACATTTTTTTATTATGCTGTGTGAACTGTAAATCCACAGCATTCATACTGTATTTATCTTTATTATGTTTCGCTGTGGTTTTGTTTATGTTTTGCATTGTATTTTATTTATGTATATTTTATTCTGCTTATTATTGTATATTGTTTACTGTTGGAAGCTGTTTTGAGTAGTGTTTTACACTAGAAAGCAGGGTATAAATAAACAATACAATACAATTGTTCTGTGAAGGAAGCTGCCAAATTCTGCTCCATTTAGTATCCTTTAGTATCCTTTATGGTATGAGAAAAAGACAGCATTCTACACAGGAATAGTAATAGTCCTGCACTGATTGGTGAGCCTTCCAGGGCCGTGCTGGCCAAGTGGGCGATTGGGACAATGCCTGGTGCACCTTCTTAGATTTTTAAAAAAGCCACCACTTGGAAGCTGCCTGTCCACCCGGCTTCCTACACCATGCCTCATGGGGGGGTGTGGTAGCATGAGAGTGGGTTTTGGGTGGGGGAGAGGAATTGAGAGATGTCCCAGCCAGCCAGGATTGCAGGGTAGTGATACATCTGGCGTCACATTCGGGTGGAGGGAGGGGGTATGTTTTAATCAGGGATGGGAGAGAGGGAGGGTGAGACCTCCTTGCTAACCATGTAGGTGGGGCAACATTCTGTCTGGGGTGGGCGGGGAGGTTCTGGGGGTCCATATAAGGGTTGTGATGGGCATGGGGCGATATGGCAGGTGCCAAGGGGCGGGCCACACTCGGGGCACAGGACAGATGTTTAGTATCTGTCCCGTGTTTCAGCCCTTCGGTCACAGCTCTGGGCCCTGAGCAGTTGATCCAGGGTGACCCCTCCCTTAGGCTGCTGCTGATGAATGCCAGGTCAGTTTGTAACAAGGACCCCCTGATTTCAAACGCTATTCTGGGGGAGTGAGCCGACCTGGCGTGCACTACCGAAACCTGGCTGACACCAGAGGATGGTGTGCCTATCTCTGAGATGAGTC
Organism: Bradypodion ventrale; assembly: GCA_035047345.1. NCBI lineage: Eukaryota > Metazoa > Chordata > Lepidosauria > Squamata > Chamaeleonidae > Bradypodion > Bradypodion ventrale. The sequence continues at coordinate 301,134,351 of JAWDJE010000003.1, read as the reverse complement.
CAGCCGGGTTTGGTATTTGGCACCAGCCTAGGGAGGAGGAGTGGTGGTGGTGGCATTGCCATTTTAGTCAGAGAGTCACTGGAAGTTGCCAAGGCCGCTGCTCCACAAGTTCTGGGTTGTGAGGCACTGCTCCTGTGTTTGGGCCTTAAGGGTCAGTTGGGAGTCTTACTCCGGTACCTGCCCCCTTGCAGGGTAAGGGATTTCCTGTCTGAGCTCCTCGTGGCTGTCTCAGTTGGAGTTCCCTAGGCTGATGGTTCTGGGGGACTTCAACTTGCTTTCACTGGGAACTGGCACTGAGGCTGCTTGGGAGATCATGGCTTCCATGGCAGCCATGGGCCTGACTCAGGTAATTCAGGGCCCGACCAGGAGAAGTGGCCACACACCGGATTTAATATTTTTGTTGGAGCGATGGCAAAGTTATCTGAGATTACGGAAATTAGATATAACACCTGTGCCATGGTCGGATCACTATCTGGTGACTCTTGACTTTCTGGGGGTGACGCTTCATTAAATTGGCCCGCTATTAAATTGGCCCGCCCCCAGCGACTAATGGATCTAGATGGATTCTAGCGGAAACTGGGGGATTTTCCTCTGGATCAACTACACGATTCACCCGAGGCACTTGTTGTCCTGTTCCACAGGTTGACAACAGCAGCCTTGGATGAAATTGCGCCACTATGGCCTCTTTGAGCCTGTGGGGTTGGGTCATCCCTGTGGTTCACAGAACAACTGCGGGAGCTCTAGGTGAAGACCCAGAGTGATTCTGATTGGACACTAGCTAGAGCCACTATTAGGGCCTACCTAGTGGCGATGGGGGTGATGAGGCGGCAATACTTCACCACCCTTATTGCCTCCGCTGATAACTGCCCAGCTTCCCTGTTCCAGGTCTCTCCTTGGTAGTGGGGGGTGGGGGTGGTGCCCAGTTGGCAGGGTTCAGCTGAGGATTTTGCTGATTGTGGAGAAAATCAATTGCATTCATTCAGGGCTTAATCCCAGCATGGATGGGGAGGGTCCGGAGGGGACCGGAGCACAGTCTTGATGTGAGATCTGGGATCTGTTTGATCCAGTCATCCCTGATGAAGTGGACAGGCTTCTTGCAGCAGTCCATGCCACTACATGTCCTCTGGATCCCTGTTCCACCTGGTTGGTGAAAGCCTCTAAGGTGGTGACAGGAAGCTGGGTCGGGACAATAATAAATGTGTCTTTGCAGGAGGGGGTGTTTCCTGCACCATTAAAACATGCTTTGGTATGCCCCCTCCTGAAGAAACCATCCCTTGACCCAGCTGTCCTTACCAACTACAGGCCGGTCTCCAACCTTCCTTTTTTGGGGTGCAGGTTGTCCTGGATGAAGCGGATTATCTGGACCCCTTTCAATCAGGATTCAGGCCCGGACATGGTATGGAGATGGCATTGGTCGCACTGATGGATGATCTCTGGCAGGAGCAGGACAGCGGTCATCTGTCCATCCTTGCTCTCCTTGACCTCTCAGTGGCCTTTGATTCTGTCAACCACGGTATCCTTCTGGAACGGCTCAAAGGATTGGGGATCTAGGGCACTGTGTTGTCCTGGTATTCCTCTTTTCTGGAGGGCTGGACCCAGTTGGTGTGGTTGGAGAGCAAAAGGTCCAGCCCTAGGCTCCTCAAATATGGGGTGCCTCAGGGTTCATTCCTCTCGCCTCTCCTATTTAACATCTACATGAAGCCCTATATGGTAGTGGGCCAGGATACCTAAGAGACCGCATCACCCCAAGAGGGCCTGTCCATCCAACCAGAGCGGACCGGAGGGGCTCTCTAGCTATACCATCAGCTAGAGACGCCCATCTCTCTAGCACACGAAGGAGGGCCTTCTCTGTGTCCGCACCAGCCCTCTGGAACCTCCTGCCAATAGAGCTAAGACTACAGACAGAATTGCTGCCCTTTAGAAAAGGCTTGAAAACCTGGCTGGCAGGGCAGGTGTGGGGTCCTAATGGAAATACAGCCCCCGCCTGCTGGCTCACACCAAGATAATAATCAGGAGCCCCTTTCTCTATTGATGTAAGCCGCCCTGAGTCGGGTTCGCCTGAGTGGGCGATGTAGAAGTTTGAAAATTATATTAAATTAAATTGCCCCAGGGGAGAGTGAGTGAGTGAGCGAATGGGAGAGCAGCAATCTCTCTTGAGAGGATTAAACCCCACTTGAATCCTTCTTGATGTAGTGGGACTTAATTCTCTCAAGTGCGTGCTGCTCTTCTGTTCACTCACTCTCTCACTCTCCCTTGGGGTGAGTGTGCGCATGCCACACTCCTCTCTCTTCACCCCTCCATCACCCCCTCCCCCATACACACACACACACACACCCTCCGCGGCACATCAGGTTCAGGTCGTCTCCTTCCCAGGTGATTCCTACACTCACACAAAACCTTTTCTTACAAGTTCTTCCCCTCCCTGTCACTTTCCTCTTCTGTCCCCAGCAGATCTTACAGAGAGGTGGGAATGGAACTACAGTATTTTAAAATAATTTTCGGGTTGTTGTTATTTTTTTAAATAAAAAAATCTCTGCATTTCAAATGTCAAACAAAAAGACAAAATTTTAATCTGGGTGCTGATGCCTGGAGGCTGCTGCAGCTCAAACCGTGAGGCTCCTTTGCAAACCCAGATGTATTTCCTCTGAAGCAAAGCCCCCCCCCCCTCCTCGGTAAGTTTAACCAAACTTCCTCCCTCTTTATTTGTAAGCCCAGTGAATAATTCTGGCACTTTGAATATAAGAGACACAAAACAGCTCGCTGTGTAAAATGACAATGGTCAGCCACTCCCACCTTACCATCCCCTCCATAAGAAAACAACAAGCACCGACAAAATCTTGCTGCTTCTACTATTTATTTATTTTTATTTCATAGGTCACCCTTGCTCGAAAGCCAGTCATACTCTACGGTTTTGTGATCATCTCCGTTTATAGCCAAATTGCCAGTGCTGTCTGTGTCTGCAGACATTTCCATGGACATACAACAGGCATGACTTGCATGGAATGCTATCTACCTTCCCACCAAAGTGGAACCTAGTTATCTACTTGCCATTTCTTGCTTTCGAACTGCTAGGTTGGCAGGAGCTGAGACAGAGGCGAGAGCTCTTTCCGTCCTGCAGCACTTGGGTCTCAAACTGCTGACCTGCCAAACTTCCAGTCATCAAGTTCAGTGTCTTAACCACTAAGCCACTAATACCCAGACTGCCACATGACCACAGAAACATCTCCAAATGTGGACAGTGCTGGCTCTTTGGCTGTAAACAGAGATGAGCACTGGCCCCTTGTTATGTATGCATGTTCTCGTACTGATAAGAATGTAACCACTCCAAATACAATGTATCTCAGCTGTAAAGGAATGCGAGTGAGCAGCCCATAGAGGGCAGCTGCGAGCGTTCAGTCTCACATGGTTCACATTGCTCAATCACGGACAGCCGCGGGAAAACCTTCCCCGCATTCAGCAGCAGGAGAAAGAACTACTGAAGAGAGGCGTGCCTGGGCGAGGCCACGCCGGTAGCGGCCAATGAGCTACCGTGCTACAAGATTCAAATGTATAATGCTACTGTATATATAGAGATGTATCACCGCCATTACCTCATGCTCCACCGGATCATCATGCAATAAACCTGTGTTAAGCCAACCCTTCGGCTGTTCTGTTGTCTCTGGTCCCATACAGTAAACTGGCGACGAAGGTGGGATGATGGCTGCCCATGGGACCAAGACATGCGCCGGCTACGAGATCAAGAAGCCGGGAGACTTGGAGCTGTTTGAGATAGACTTCAATGGAGCGCTGGTGGAGCTCGAAGTCTCAGATGAGGACAAGAAGAGGGCCATCTTCGTCCGCATGCTCGGACACGAGACCAAGAGGACCTTGGTGGACCTGATCGCGCCGAGGTGGGTGAGCGACTTCAAAGCCAAAGAGCTCCTGGCCGTGCTGCGCACCCACCTCCGGCCCGCGATAGCCATGTTCCCCGCTCGGAGCGCGTTCTGGAGGCGAGTCCAAGCACCCGGGGAATCAGTCGCCGAGTTCGCAGCGGCCCTGCGACTGGCCGCCGGCCCATGCAAGTGGGAGACCCCAGAAGTCACCCTCCGGGACTGCCTGCTCTGCGGCCTGAGGGACACCGAAACTCAGCGCGCGCTGATGAAACAGGAGCCGCCTCCCACGTGGCAACAAGTCCTCGACATGGCACAGGCCGCGGAAGCCACGACGGCCGGGGTGCAAGAGCTCCAGGACTGGCGCCCGAAACCCGCCAAGGCAGAGAGCTCGGTGCGCGCGGCACGGCGAGTTTCGAACTCGTCCGCGGAGAGCGGCGACGACGAGGACGTCCGGAGGGTCCAGAAGGAGGGCCGGCGCTGCGACGGCTGCGGCGCCGCCCACGTCCGCGCCAAATGCCCGTTCCGCAAGGCCGAGTGCCACAACTGCGGCCGGCGCGGGCACATCGCCAAGGTCTGCCGGAAACGGCGCGAGGCCAAGAGGAGTTCCCCAGACCGCTCGGCGAGGCAGGACCGCACCACGAGGCCCAAGGACGGCACCCGGACCACGAGGAAGCGGGACGGAGTAGGGCGCATCTCCGACGACAGCGAGGACGACGCTCCGGTTTTCAGCGTATCCACGGAGCACCCCCGATACTTCGTTGAGGTAGTAATACAAGGGGCCCCTGTTAGGATGGAGGTGGACTCGGGTTCCTCATACTCTATCATTTCCCAGGGAGAGTTCCTGAAAATCGCCCCCCACGTGCGGCCCAAGCTCAAAGCGTTGAGGTCCACGCTGAAGGACATGCAAGGGAACCGCATCCCGGTGTTGGGGGTTGGGAAGTTCCAGGTCCAGTTTAAAAAGCACGCCGCCACGCTTCCCCTAGTCGTCCTCAAGGGAGGTAAATGCAGCCTCCTCGGGACTCAATGGTTCCAGCCCCTGGGGTTGTTCATTGGGGGGGTGCACGCCATGGGAGTACACGCCGCCGGGACTGATCCAATACAGAGCGTGTGCGACGCGCACCCCGAGGTTTTCAAAAGGGGACTTGGAAAATTCAAGGGCCCCCCAGTGACTTTCGACCTGGACCCTGGAGTACGTCCCATCAGACTTAAACCTCGCAGAGTGCCTTTCGCACTCAAGGACAAAATAGAGGCAGAGTTGGACAAATTGGTGGGCCAGGGGATTCTTGTTCCTGTTGATTCTGCGGCGTGGGAAACTCCAATTGTAACAGCGCTCAAGGCCAACGGGGAGGTCCGCATATGCGCTGATTACAAGTGCACCATCAATAAGGCGATCCGCCCTAATGCGTATCCGGTGCCGGTAGTCAGCCACTTGTTGGCCAGGTTACACGGGGGGAGGTGTTTCGCTAAACTTGACCTGGCCCAAGCCTACCAGCAACTCCCGGTGACCCCCGCCGCAGCTGCTGCGCAGACCATAGTCACCCACAAAGGGGCGTTCCAGGTAACGCGCCTCCAATTCGGCGTGAATTCGGCGCCCGGGATCTTCCAGTCACTCGTGGAACGCCTCCTGAAGGGGTTAGAGGGGGTGTTACCCTACTTTGATGACGTATTGATTACAGGGGGGAGCCGGGCCGAACTAGCAAACAGGTTGGGAAAGGTTCTGGCAATATTCGAAAAGGCGGGGTTGCGGTTGCGGAAAGACAAATGCGTTTTCTTCGCAACTGAGGTTGAGTTCCTAGGGTTCCGTGTTACTCCCGAGGGAATAAGGCCATCCCAATCCAAGGTGGCCGCCATCAAGAAGGCCCCTCGCCCCACCTCCAAGCCCGAGCTGCAGTCGTTCCTCGGACTGCTCAACTTCTACCACTCCTTCCTTCCTCGGAAGGCAGCCGTGGCGGAACCGCTACACAAATTGTTAAAAAAGGACGAGGCATGGAAGTGGGGCGACGACCATGAGAAGGCTTTCAATGACCTGAAGCGACTCCTGGCATCAGATGCTGTACTGACCCACTTCAATCCCAAACGCCCAGTGGTCCTGATATGCGATGCATCCCCGGTGGGGGTGGGGGCGGTGTTATGCCACGTGCTGGAGGACGGGAGGGAGGCCCCGATAGCGTTCTACTCTAGGTCCTTGTCCCAAGCGGAGAGAAACTACGCCCAGACAGACAGGGAAGCACTAGCGATAATCGCGGGGACCAAGAAATTTCATGATTTTGTGTATGGCCGCCCCTTCACCATAGTGACTGACCATAAGCCATTGCTAGGCATTTTCACCGCAGATAAGCCCACACCCCAAATCCTGTCCCCGAGAATGCAACATAGCACCAATTTCCCGGAGACCGACACCCCCAAGACAGGAGGCGACGGCGAGTCCGCCCACCACAGTCTCAAGGTCCCCCGAGCGGGGAACAGAAGGTAGCAGAACCACTAGGGCATCCTCATCGGTTCCGCGGTTCACAATAGGAGGGTCCCCGGGGTCCGAGAGCAACAGGCAGGGGTTCACTTCCCAGCTGTTCATTCCATTCCCATCCCCCAGCGCAAGGCAGGCACGGACGCCTCACAGAGCCACTAACGAATCCCCGTTTTCCGTTGCAGGGCAAGCACCCACAGAGTCAGGGGTCACAGGCTCTCCTGTACTAGGTCAGGCGCAAGCGCGCCCCAAGCGCACGTGCGGCAAGCCACAATGGTTGCGGGACTTCGTCCCATCCTAGGGGGGAGGGATGTTATGTATGCATGTTCTCGTACTGATAAGAATGTAACCACTCCAAATACAATGTATCTCAGCTGTAAAGGAACGCGAGCAAGCAGCCCATAGAGGGCAGCTGCGAGCGTTCAGTCTCACATGGTTCACATTGCTCAATCACGGACAGCCGCGGGAAAACCTTCCCCGCATTCAGCAGCAGGAGAAAGAACTACTGAAGAGAGGCGTGCCTGGGCGAGGCCATGCCGGTAGCGGCCAATGAGCTACCGTGCTACAAGATTCAAATGTATAATGCTACTGTATATATAGAGATGTATCACCGCCATTACCTCATGCTCCACCGGATCATCATGCAATAAACCTGTGTTAAGCCAACCCTTCGGCTGTTCTGTTGTCTCTGGTCCCATACAGTAAACCCCTCAAGTCAAATACGACTGGCTTTGGAGCAAGGGAGAACTTTACCTTTACCTATAATCCTAAAGGTGTTTGGTCAGAAGCCCTTGTGATTTCAGTGAGGTTTTCCTAAGTAAGCAGGTGCCGTGCTGAAAGCAAAAAAGATTACATTGTTTTGAGCCACTGGCTTCTCTTCTGTAATGGCAGGTTACCCAGGGTAGAAAATAAATTCATTGGATTTGCTTTTTCATTTGAAAATATATACTTCATACCTCCTAAGACTGCCAATGAGATAAGTTCATTCTGCCCCGTGCTGCTGAGGTTCTGTTTGGCAAAGACAAAATGTATGCAACTGAAAATTAAAAAAAGACTACCGAGATACCTTAAAGGCCAACACTTATAATTTGCTGGAGCTTTACTGTCTGTGACCCATATTTTCAAATTTTTAGAAATCATGTTAGAATCACACAAAGGTGGTTTCTGGTTTGAAAGGATTTTTGTTGGGGCAACTCCACTCAGGGAAGGCCCAAATGATGCTCCTTTCGTGTCCCCAAGATCTTTTCCCCACCAAAGTGGTCCCTATTTATCTACTTGCAATTTCTTATTTTTGAATTGCTAGGTTGGCAGGAGCTGGGAATGAGATGGGAGCTCACTCTGTCATGCAGTATCCAAACCAGGACACTGGAAAGGTTAGGGTTTATATGCACACCTATGTGCCCGTGACGTATTTATCACTATATTTCAACAAATTGCATCATCATCAGGAGTGCTTCAGTAATGTTCAAAGTAATTGTAGGAGCACAACAGAACTCCATTATCTTCTCATTTCAAGATACAGTAATACTCCAGATAACGCCAATACAAGGTTCCACAAGTCTTAGCGTTATCCGATTTTTAGCGTTATCCAATGCATTGGATAATGCTAAAAAAACAAAAAGCCCAGCTGCCTTCTTCAGAAGGCAGGTACTGAACAGAGCGCCCGTACGCTGGCTGCCCACCCCCACAAAAAGGACCACGTGATCTCCTACATTTTCTTTCTTTTGGGGCAAAAAAAATCGCCATTGTTGGATTCATTTTTCTGGCCCTACACCTCCCCACCAGCCTCTGGGAGGGTGGAAAGACCTTTTCTGTACTATTCCCACCTTCCTAGGACATCCCTGGGCTGCACAACAGCTGAAAAATGTTGCAGCTGCCATTTTGTTTAAAAAAGTTGCAGCTGCCATTTTGTTTAAAAAACAAAATGGTGGTCGTAACTTTTTTCAGCTGTTGTGCAGCCCAGGGATGTTCTACGAAGGCGGGAATAGCGCAGAAAAGGTCCTCCCACCCTCCCAGAGGCTGAGGGGAGGCAGAGAGCTGGAAAAATACACCCTACTGTAGCATTTTTTTTGCCCCAAACACCATGAAAAAGTAGGAGATCAAACATGGTGCTTCGGATAACACTAAAATGGTGTTATCTGGTGCAAATCTTTTCTCAAAAATTACCATCATTATCTGGATTTGGCGTTATCTGGTACTGCTGTTATCCGGAGTTTTACTGTACCATAATTTTAAGATAATTCTGTCCGTATGAAGTAAGCCTTACCCAGCTATGTTAATTAGATAATTTTCCACCAGTCTCAGATGGGATTTTCTTTTTTTCATTGTGCCTTCAAGCAATCTATTAATACATAGATGAAGTGGGAAACGTAGTAAGTCAACATTTCTTTAAGATCCGTTAATTCAATGGGTCTACTACAGTTTGGAATAACTGTTTGATGTAGGCCATTATAGGCTGCATTTCTGTGACTTCTGCAGTTTTATAAATGTGAACACATATAGAGGGGGAGGAGTTTGACACACACTGTACCAGGTAAAGCACATTTTTTTCTAGTTTCTAGTTATAACTTGTTGCAGGCAGGGGTATATTGAAGCAAAATAAATCTCAACTGAGCACATGTGCCTGGCTATACCCATATGGAAACTGTTTTCAACAGCACACAAAGTCAGGAAGATATATTTGTCAGTATAAAACAAAAGAGGTGTGGAAGCATAAGCAGCTGCATTGAATGCTTTAACATTAAACAGGCCCTGGGGAGTTCCAGGTTGAAGTCTCTGTTCAGCATAGTGCTCACCAAGTCAGAACCATCCTCACCTATCTTTACATGAGGTGTGTTGAAATCTTGTGGCTGTTTTTGTGGCCTCCAGAGGCCCTCCAGAAGAGGGGAAAAGCTTCCCCCAATTATATTTAGATCTTCTTTCTGTAAAGCCAGGAGAATCATGCCAATAAAGGGTTCCATTCTAATATCTCTCTTTGTGCCATACACACATGCACACACAGAGAGAGACACTCACACACACATACCTTTGTTTTAATAAATTGAGTAATATTTGAAATGACAACACTTTTTAGTTTGTTTCTGCTTCATCTGTAAGAGTTGGTAGCCCCCTCCCTGAGGATACAAGAGCTGAAAAAATAACCCTAGACCAGTGATGGTGAACCTTGGCACTCCAGATGTTCTGGAACTTCAATTCCTAGAAGCCCTGATCAACAGGAGTGCTGACTTGGGCTTCTGGTATTGCAGTCCAAGAACATCTGGAGTGCCAAGGTTCGCCATCACTGCCCTAGATCTTACTGAACCTGCTTTACTGAGTCGTTGTACAGAAAACATCCACAGCACTATGCATACCTTGGAGAAAAGACAGGATGTACATCTGAAATTGGGGATAAAAAGCAATGCAATTCAGTGAAAACATTCTGATTTAATCTATTAAAACATTTGAGTATTTTGGAAATACGTTGTTTTTGGAATTTATTTTTTGGCACTTGTTCAACCTGTTTTTTGTTAATGCAACCTACAAACTGCATAGCTGCATGGGTTTTCTTTCCACACTCCTTGGTTTACCTCAAAAATTTACAAACTAGAACTAAATAATAGTGTATCCAGTTTTCACGTACCTTTTAGATCTGACATGTATGTGTCATATATCCAATTTGTATTGCAAATATTGGCTAGTAAATGAGCCTCAAAAAGGGCATCATTTGTATGCTTTTTACTACAGCTGTGCATGGAACCCTGATACAGTTCAGAGGCTGTTGGATCCGGCCCTTATAAGCACTAGTCCAGGACAACGATGTAACAAACAGCAACAGGCTTTATTAACAGTCAAATACAGATGAGCTTACACGGCCTTCCTGGATCCTGAGATGGCTATACAATCCCATCGTATTCAGTCCCTCTGGACTCTGCCCATCTTTGGGCAATATACGTGCTACCCTGAAGTGCAGCAGTGGAGGGACCCAGGGCATAGCCCTACCCGACTACCCAACTGGTGTGTGGGAAGTATAGATCCAGCCCAGCCCCACCCTGGTGTACCCGTGGAGCTTATATAGTGTCTCTCCGGTGGTAGCTCCTGGATACAAGGTAGCGACCTGCCGGACAGACTTAACTAACCAATCATAACCGGGGATATATGTAATTAACCAATGGAGAACAGGATCCAAAAGTGTAACCAATCACAGGGCTTGGTTTAGTCTAACAAGCGCATCTTTTTGTAAGGGTTTCACGCCACTTTGGGCTTCTTGCTAGAATGGCGGAAAACCGCCATTTTCCTTTTGCAAGAGCGCTCCTGTGCTACTTTGAAATTGTGCTTCAAAACACAACAGAGGCCAACTCAGGGATTTAGGACACACCTAAATTCGGTTCAAAGGGATCTGTGCCCCCATTTGCTTTGATCGGTGCCCCAAACTGATTTGTATATATCCAGTTTCCAACTCATTTGCATTGGGAAAAAATTGTTATAATTTGTCTGGTTTTACACTAAGGTACATGGAGTTTAACAACATGACAGATACTATCAAGGAGGGGGAGTTTGCAAGGTTTCTGACAGCAGCCATCAATCGTTAAAAGTTGCATTTTTCAAGAAACAAAATATGCTGCTTAAACAGCATGTAAAGTTGGTTGATGGTCAGTCCTGGCCACTTCTCTCTCCAAGTCTCAGGCCCTCAGGGCCAAGGCATCATTCACATAAACAGCTTTATAGGACATAAAGCTGGGTCCAACTCCTTCTCTTCTTCTTTCTATACAACGAGTGTAGAAGGTCAGCCTGCCATGGCAGTGTTTCTATTGCCACTCCAGGCAACGGGAGTCCTTTTGCTACTGCTGCCTCCAAAAACTATGTCCAGAGAGTCATGGTGAACATCTCACCACAGATTGCCTGTTACAACTGTCACTGAAGCCAACTCTCCTCCTTTCTTTCCCGAATTACATTTCGTGTTCAAGTAATTGCTCCCCAGAAGCTGGCTACACCCCCCCCCCCCAATCATTTTAGATGCCTCCATTGCTGAATCAGTCCCAATGGCTTTGAATAATTTTGCTTTGATCCAGGATCAAATTTAACCATTTCATCTTGATTCGGACTGTCTGGAATATGTTTGTTCAGGCTTCAGGATTTGACTTGAAAACAATGCAGAGCTCTATGTTATACCACAGTGTTTCCCAACCTTTGGTTTTTGGATTTCAATTCCCAGAAGCCTAAGTCAATTCCCCAAAGCACTGATCAGCCACTGTACTGACTTAGTCCCAATGGGGTGTGGACACCCCATTGGGAACCACCACATTGGGAACCACTGTTATACCAGATCTTCACAGATAAATACCTAGAGGTTTTACAAATGTAGGCATGTGAAGATTTTCTGCATTGTGCAGAAAACATTGCCACACAATCCTTTGCAGTAGAATAATCTACCATTCTTTTTCAAACCGGAATGTTTCATAATTTTAGCAATTCCACTATAAATGAGAATAAATATCTTTCTGATTGTACTGTTTGTGGCACTTTATAAAATCTGATCTATAGATATTCTTCCCTACCATCCCCATAGTATTAGGTTTACTTATTGATTGTAAAAACAACTATACTAGATTACAACCTAAATGTTATGAAAAATACAACATATCCTTTTTTTTGGTGATTTTTTAAATCACTGATAGTCTTTTAATAAACTTTGTAGTCATTACTACATTTCTTTCCATTTCCATATGTATTACTGTTACTGGTTTTGTCTGCTCAGTAAAGAATACAATTGACTACTTATATATTGTTCTTTTTTTAGTCCTTGTAAAAACAGTTGGAGTGTCTTTTGAGGACACAACTGTGTAACACAAAATGCAAGGTAAACCTAAAGAAAAAGAACTGAACTTTAGAAAATTGTAACACTAAAATTGCATATCTGGTAAAAGCAAAATAAACTCTAAAACAAGCCCTTTTAAGGGCTAATTAAAACAAAGGGCAAGAAACAAAACAAAACAAAAAATAAAGATGATAAAAATGTTGTGGCATTTTAAAGACTGACTGCTCTATTTTGATGTGAGATTTCTTGGATCAAGTCCACTTCCTCAGACAAATCACATTAAAATATATGAAAATTAAAATCCATGGAAGCTCACCTTGAAATATAGCAGTTATTCTTTAGGGTGCCATACCATTTTTGTCTTTTTTTTTGTTTTCACTTTTTTTTTGTTTCATGTTTGATACACCTGCACAGACTAACACAGTTAACACTTTGAAAGGTAAAATAAAAGAGTGTGCAGTGCATACTGAGGACAGGGGTAGGGGAATAGAAGGATTGTTATATCTATGTCCAGAAGGCATAGTAGCATTGGAATTTAAACAGCTTCACTTCTTGCACATCATGTGGCAACACAAATCATATGTGGCTTATGCTGGTCTTACAGACAACGATTTTGTTAAATTGAAAATATGGAGTCTCCTTCCATTTTCTGTTCATATGTGAAACTTAATTCCTTGCTTCCTGTTTGACTTGAACCAAGTTTGCCTTGACATCTGAACTTTGTAACCGACCTGTGCCCACTCAGACCAATCTTTTTCTGGTGCAAACTTTGATAAACTGGTAACTTTTGTAAGGACAAGGCTCTATCTTAAAGGGGAAAAGACAAGGTGCATATACAATATCTAGTAAGAATCATCCAAGCTAGTATATTTTAGCAAGGATATACAGCCATTGGCACACAGGAAGATACAGAAAGTTTGGTGGTTGTTTTTCAAGGAAATAAATGAAATAATTTATGTATGTACAATACCAGTCTGGCCAAATTTTCCTGCTATGGTAATAGAGTAGATCATACTGCCAACAACTCAATGCCTGTTGTTAGGTGGTGGTAAACTAACCTGACAGCCCTGAGGACTAACAGCCATGGATGGTGGTGTCACAGGGAAGGGTGATGGTACCCAAGTGGATTAAATCCCACTTGAATCCAACTTGATGGAGGGCAGCACCTTCATCAATACTGGCCTGGAGCTGATGAGGACTTTGTGTGCCAAAAGTGCTCAGGACCAGAAAGTGACTCACGGAACTTGACCAGTTGTATGGGTGTCATGCTGTGATGCAGAAGGCAGATGAAAGACCACTGCATTATATTTTCAGGACCATCTTCATGGATGATTGCCATGATGATTGCCAATATTCAGAATTGGATACAGCACGAGAATATGTATGCATGCATGTATGTATGTATGTATATACATACGCACGCATGCACGCACGCACTCACGCACGTATCTATCTATCTACAGTATATATATCTCTCTCTCTATCTAAAAAGGGGAAGGGTTGTGTGCCTTTGTAAGAGACAATGCAATTTTGGAAGGGAAATGGAGCTTTGTAATTGGAGGGAAAAATTGGTCATGTTGGCAAAAGGTCTCAGCAGGGGTTGAGCACTTTTTGACTTGGTATATTATTTCTCTCAAATTGTTTTTTTTTGTTTTTTTATTATATTTGATTATTAATGTTTGTATTTATTTGTGTTATACGTTTTCCCCTTAACTATGTAGTTTTATTTGTGCACTTAGAAAATGTAGTAAAATTAATCAATTAAAAGAAAAGAATAAATAAATAAAGTGACAAAAAATAGAAGAAAAACATTTTGGGGGGGGGCAAACAGAAAATGCTCTTCAACCTAGCAATGCCATTGCAAGCGTGGCGCCAAAATGGCCGCCGCGCTCTTTGCGGCCCCCCCATCGGACGAAGGCATCCGGGTAGTTAGGGGCGTGGCCAGCTCCCTTATAAAAGGGGTGGCCACGAGGCAGCCGCGCTGCCATTTTACGAAGCGACGGAGCGGAGAAGTTTTCCCCTCTTACCTCCGTCGCTTTTACCCTTACCGGGAAGCCTTTTGGCTGCTGAATTTTCTCGTTTTCGGCTTTCCATAGAGTGGCTGAGATGCCCTCGAAGAAGAAGGCGGCTGCGAGCGCGGCTCGTGCGGTTCGGAGGTGCAATCCGGGTCGGAGGACCGCGGCTGCGCCTCCCCAGCAGCCGCCTTTGCCTGCATCCACCGGGACTGGTGGAATGGGGTCTATTCCCCCTTGGCCGGATAATGGGGACCCACGCACGGGTCCAGTGGGGGCTGCGGCCCTCGGCCCGCAAGCAGTGGGCACCGCTCCTGGTGTTGCTCATTCCGCTGGGCCTTCCTCCGTAGGGGTGCAGCTCGCTCCGGGGCCTTTCAGCAATGGGGGGTGGTCTGGTCCCCTTCCCTGGCAGGTTGCTACATCGGCCCTACCGGGCCCGGGTGTGGGGTCGTGGCCCTATTTGGGCCCCGGGGTACAGGGACCTGTACTCATGCCTGTAGTAGGCGGGCCGGCTGGCCCTTTGCCCCATGTCAGCGTGGAAGCCTTACTGGCCCGCGTTGGGGCCCTCGAGGCATCCCTGGCCCAGGCTAGCCACGCTGGGGCTCCCTTTGGGGTTCATTTTGACGCGTCGTCTGCTGGGCAGCGGCAGGCGGCGGGACGGGTCGAGCTGCTTGAGGCGCGTGGCACGACCTCGGCCACTGCCTCGCAGCTCCCCAACCAACAGACCGGCGCGGGTCAGGCCCCATCGACGAGCTCTACGGCGGTCGAGAGCTCCGACACCCCCAGTGGGCCGGAACCCCCGGTGGGGGCGGCCTATGGGGGTGCAGCGTGTGAGTATGCGGTTCAAACCAGTGCACCTACACACGTGGCCACGTCGGGGGGGGCGTTTCAATGGCCTTGGCCTCGCGCGGGTGGTGCGGCGGTCCAGCCGCTGACGCCCCACCCGGCGACGACAACTAACACTCAGGGCCCCGTGGTGGGGTGTGTGTCCTACCCTGTGGGGAATGTTTTGGGGGTGGCTGGGTTAGTACAGGCCCCTTTTCAGATGCCCGCAGTTCCTGCTGTGCCTGTGTCGGCCTTGCCGACGGCAGGGTATTCCTTACCACTTGGTGACCATTTGGCACAGACCACCAAAGAGAAGATCTGGCGGGGGGAGTACGTGGATATCTTCTCACTCCTCAACAGAGAGCCCACCAAGGAAGAGAGGGAGGGGCAGGATGAGAAGGATAAGGAGCAGGCACGTCGTCGCAAGTCACCACGCACGTGGGCCAACTGGTTGCCGGCCTACCTCATATACATGGCGGTGTACCTCAGGGCCCGGCCGGATTTGGCAATTCCGATGGTCCAGTATTTGGACAACATCTATAGGGCGATGGTTGACTTTCCGGGCCCATCGTGGTTGGCTTATGACGAGGAATTCCGTATGCGGATTCCCCTGCACCCCGAGATGAGGTGGGATGAGCCATGTCAGAGGCTGTGGCTTTTGTACATGACGCCCACGCGCCCCGCGCCCGGGGAGAGATACCATTGTGGACATGCGGTCCAGCGAGCAGCCCCAGCACAGGTTCCCCGCCAGGTGGCGGGGCAGGGGGTTCCAGCCCGCCTGCTGTGCTGGACCTTCTCGTCTAATGGTTCCTGCAATAGGAAGAACTGCAAATACAGACACGAGTGTCCCGCCTGTGCTGGCCCCCATGCGGCCTCTGCCTGTCCCAGGCCTGGAGGGACGCGGGGAAGAGGGAGGGGCGGACAG
This sequence comes from Bradypodion ventrale, assembly GCA_035047345.1. Classification (NCBI taxonomy): domain Eukaryota; kingdom Metazoa; phylum Chordata; class Lepidosauria; order Squamata; family Chamaeleonidae; genus Bradypodion; species Bradypodion ventrale. The sequence continues at coordinate 301,118,459 of JAWDJE010000003.1, read as the reverse complement.
GGGGCTGGCAAGACTGCCGCAGATGGAGCTAGTTCACCGAAAGGCTCCCTCTCCAATTAATGTGGACATGTTGGAGCGTTGGCTCACATTGTACCCGAAGGGAGAGGATCCGGATTATCTCCTTCAGGGTTTTAGGCAGGGGTTCCGTATCCCTTTCATGGGGGATAGGTCCCCTCAGGATGCCCCCAATCTTTTATCCCTTAGGGGGAGGGAGGAGGTGGCTGCTGCCAAGATTAATAAGGAGGTCGTTGCGGGCAGGGTCGCTGGCCCTTTCCCTTCACCCCCGTTTCCCAATCTCAAGGCATCGCCCTTGGGCTTAGTGCCTAAAAAGTCACCGGGCGAGTTTCGCCTCATTCATCACTTGTCCTACCCAGCCGGCCGCTCGGTCAATGATGCTATCCCTGATGACCTTTGCTCAGTCAGGTATACATCTTTTGACCACGCGCTGCGCATGGTGCGCTCATGTGGCCCGGGTGCGCTGCTGGCTAAGTGCGACATTAAGTCGGCTTTTCGCCTCTTGCCGGTGCACCCGGGCGACTTCGAGTTGCTGGGTTTTAAATTCCGGGGTGAATATTACTTTGATAAGGCCATGCCTTTTGGCTGTTCCATATCATGCTCGGCCTTCGAGCGTTTCAGCACATTCCTAGAGTGGGCTTTCGTCCGCAGGTCAGGGTCCCGGTCTGTAGCCCATTACCTGCATGACTTTTTATTCGGGGGTGAACGGGGCTGGGACACGTGTACACGTCTCCTCAACACATTTCAGATGCTAATGGAGGAACTCGGTGTCCCTTTAGCGCCCGAAAAGACCGAGGGCCCATCTAGTCTTCCTGGGGGTGGAGATTGACACGGTAGCGCAGGCTTCTAGGTTACCGCGGGATAAGGTGTCCAGAATAGTGGCCCTCATCTCGGACTTGCTGGCCAAGCGCAAGGCATCACTGAGGGAACTGCAGGTGCTCCATGGTCACCTCAGTTTCGCTTGCAGGGTGGTCGCACCGGGCAGGGCATTTGCTAGGCGCCTGTGCGACGCCATGGCAGGATTATCCAGGCCCCACCATAGGGTCAGGCTTACCCGGGGTATCAGAGCTGACATGCTTGTCTGGCTACAGTTCCTGAGGGAGTTCAATGGGGTCTCATTTTGGAGGTCTGACCTCCTGGCTTCCCCCCGCTTTCAGATTCAGTCCGATGCCTCAGGATCCCTGGGTTATGGGATGTACTTCAATGGGAAGTGGGCCTATGGTGGGTGGCCACCGGCCTGGGCAGGCACGGGTCGCCTGCGGGATCTCACATATCTCGAATTTTTCCCTATCCTGGGTGCTTTGATGCTATGGGGCGAGGAGTGGGCCAACTCGGTTGTGCATTTCTGGTGTGACAATGCGGCTGTTGTCCACATTGTCAATGCACAGACTTCTAAATCGCCCAGGGTTATGGATCTAGTGCGCCAGTTTGTGTTGCGCAGCCTGCGCCTCAACGTTCTTTTCAGGGCCAGGTATGTCCCAGGGGTTAATAATGATATCGCTGACGCTTTGTCCCGCCTGCAGATCTCCCGGTTCCGTGCCTTGGCCCCGGATGCGGAGGAATTTCCCTCGCCACTCCCGGACGAGATATGGACCATTGGCAAGGAGAGGTGAACCGGGCGATTGGCCTGTCACTAGCGCCATGCACGTGTAAGGCGTATCACCACGCATTTAATTCTTTCAGAGCATTCTGTACCCAATTTCAACTGCCAGGAACCTGGCCGATCCCGGTAACCCATGTTCTGCGGTTCATGGTTTACCTGCACGCTCAGGGCCTTGCACCTCGCACCATAGCATCTAAGCTGTCAGCGTTGGCTTTTATGGCCAAAGTGGGAGGTCATGTGGACAGCACCACTGACTTCCGTGTGAGACATGTTTTGGAGGGGTGGGTGCGCGAGCGTGGGCGTTGCCCGGACGACCGCCACCCGATTTCCCCAGGGGTTCTTACCCAGTTGGCCCGGGGCTGGCCAGGCCTCTGTTTTGATAGATACGAGGCAACCCTATTTCATGAAGTCACAACGGTGGCATTTTTTGGAGCGCTCCGCATCAGCGAGCTTGTGATGCTGTCTAAGGCGGATGCAAGTCGTAGGGCACTGGAACTCGAGGATGTATATGTTGCCAAAGACTGGGCTCAGTTGAGGATTCGCTCCTCTAAGGCAGATCAGCATGGCGTAGGCAGTAGTGTAAGACTGCTACGGTGTTCTTTGGCAGACATCTGTCCGGTTGGTGCCCTACAGGAGTTTCTTGCACTGCGTGGCACGCACCATGGCCCGTTTTTCTGTCACCATGATGGGTCTCCCCTTACTAAATTTCAATTTTGGAAGGTGACAGGCAAAGCTCTGGCCAGTGTGGGCCTCCCGGGCGCCCGTTATGGCACCCATTTATTCCGAATAGGGGCGGCCTCCACTGCAGCTGCTTTTGGGTACTCCGGGGCTGACATACGCAGCATGGGAAGGTGGGGTTCGCAATGTTTTCAGTTTTATGTGCGCCCACTTCCGCCGTGAGTACCAGTTCAGTCATCTTACCTTCTCTTCCTCGTTTTTCTTTACAGACCCTGGGTGTCGTATTACACCGGTGACAGTATGGCTGGTGGGCCATAGCTACGTGCACAGGGCAGCGCGTTACGCTGCGGCGACAGAGTGGGGACCCCGACTGGGACTGGGTGCATACGCAAGTCTCACATGGCATGGTAAGCCCGGAATGTTATGGCGGGAGCTGCTGCCTTTCCTTTTTTCAGGTCAGAATGCTGACCCGCCTGACATTCTCATCATACACCTAGGGGGCAATGATTTGGGCCAGGTCACCGGCTTATCGCTCAAGCATGCGATTTGCGAGGACCTCGCCTACCTGCATTACGTCTGGCCCGCCACAACCCTTGTTTGGTCGGACATGGTCCCACGCCATGCGTACAGAGGAGGTTTCGACCTCCTGGCCCTTGACCGCGCTAGACGCATGGTGAATAGGGCAGTGGCGCAGTTCCTTGTCAACAGGGCTTGGGGGAGGGTCAGTCGTCACCCTGCTATTAGTCTACAAAATTATGACCTGTATGCAGGGGATGGGGTCCATCTGTCGCGAGGAGGTATGGACCTCCTGTTGGGTGATTGGCGAGCAGGCCTGTTGACCGAGCTGACGGTCTGGGGGGGGCGTCAGGCCTTCTCTGAAGCCCCTCCGTGTGGCGGGTAGCACTGGTAAGGTAAACATTTATGACCCACAGGTATCCGGCAGGTTCACAATTGACTGGACAACACTAGACAGGCATAAGTTGGTTAAACGTTGTCCGGTCAACGACGAACTAGGCGACAGGGTGATGGCTATAGCTAGACAGCATGCATCACCCCGTGATTTCACGGATATGCGTCAGAGGGTGGGGTCATTAGTTAGATATTGACTACGGTCAACAATTTGTTTGTTGTCAACAAACAAATTGATACAAATAGATACATTGTAACCAATTGCCGTTGGCAATTTTGGGTGGTACCTTACCAGTGTTACTTCGGCCTGCTTGCCTTAAGAATTATGATTGGTCATTTTACCAATAGAAATTTATAATTCGGACTAGGGCATGAATCAATAAATGTGGCCCAATGCCGTTATCCACTTTCATTATTGTCTGAGTCCTTTATTGGGGGGTGCGCCTGCAATGCAAGCGCGGCGCCAAAATGGCCGCCGCGCTCTTTGCGGGCCCCCCCATTGGACGAAGGCATCTGGGTAGTTATGGGCGTGGCCAGCTCCCTTATAAAAGGGGTGGCCACGAGGCAGCCGCGCTGCCATTTTACGAAGCGACGGAGCGGAGAAGTTTTTCCCCTCCACCCCCTCCCTAGTTAACAGTGTGATATTTTGGTCGCTTCGGGGCCGGGTGGGAATTTTTGGCTGGGACCCACATTGGCTCTCGGGTCCTGGCTTTTTTGCCCATCCCACACTGTTGCTATGGTTTGATATAGGGGTTTCTGTTGCTGCTGTTGACTTTGGTCACATGGGCGGGTAGCACTGGTAAGGTAAACATTTATGACCCACAGGTATCCGGCAGGTTCGCAATTGACTGGACAACACTAGACAGGCATAAGTTGGTTAAACGTTGTCCGGTCAACGACGAACTAGGCGACGGGGTGATGGCTATAGCTAGACAGCATGCATCACCCCGTGATTTCACGGATACGAGTCAGAGGGTGGGGTCATTAGTTAGATATTGACTACGGTCAACAATTTGTTTGTTGTCAACAAACAAATTGATACAAATAGATACATTGTAACCAATTGCCGTTGGCAATTTTGGGTGGTACCTTACCAGTGTTACTTCGGCCTGCTTGCCTTAAGAATTATGATTGGTCGTTTTACCAATAGAAATTTATAATTCGGACTAGGGCATGAATCAATAAATGTGGCCCAATGCCGTTATCCACTTTCATTATTGTCTGAGTCCTTTATTGGGGGGTGTGCCTGCAATCAGCTTACTACTTATGTTTTTCCCTACAAAAGCATGATTAATTTCTTTTAGAAAATCATGTTTATGGAATATTACTTAGCTCCTCAAGAGATGTAATTTATCGTGTATCTAATTATTATGCTATATCAGAACTTTTGATTGTTTCTTTCTTCATTTCAGCCAAATAAAGAAAAGATTTATGTATAAGGATAATTGTTTGGTGTTTTTTTTTTTAAATCAAAACCCAAAACAAAATCCTAGTTTCGTCACAGATTCTTTTTAATTGGCAGGGGATCACTATGACCTATCCTTGACTCTCAGGATGACACATGATGTTTCTTTGCAATGAATTGACCAATCCTACCCAACAGTAGGAATTAAAATCCGTGCCTCCTGTTCTAGATATATTAGTGCAAGAGAATGGGACACTACTCAAGCCAATAGAAGAAAGCTTATAACAGCCTCTCTTTTTTTAGAAAACCAGTCTGGAGTTATAGCAGTTATCTGTTTTTGTTTTCCCATCATAAGCTTATTTTGTCGCATTTGTTAATTCAAAACAAAAATGCAAATAAAAAATATCCATAAAATTAATTATACCTACTTATTTCCTTATTAAAAAATTTCCATTCACCTCATATCCAGAGCTCTTATTGAATGCAGAGGTACAATATAAAAAATAACTTTCACATTTGCTTTAATTTAATGCACGACATATCAACGTAGTTTAAACAAAAGAATAAGCAAAGGCCTAAATCCAGTACAGTAACACCTCACTTAAAGAGCAAAATGTGTCCCACAGGGTTGCTCTTTAAGCGAGTTGCTTTTTAAGCAAAACACATTTCCCCATAGGAATGCATTGAAAACCAAATATTCCATTCTGGAGAAACCTAAAATGGCTCCCACAGTAATCCCCCCAAATGCCATTTAAAAAAACATCCAACCCTCCCTCCAACCCCCAAAAATGTTGAATCACATACTCCTTACCTTAGCACTGCTTGAAAAATCCAAAACTGCTCCAATGGAACTCCAAAAATGGTCACATATTTCTTCAGGGCTTTTGGAAGTCTCTGCTGCCTCCCAGGGTGGGATCAGGCTTTGTGGAGCCCGATTGACCCATTTTAAATTTTTTTCACTGCCTCCTCGTGCACCCAGGACTTCATTTTGATTGTCATTGGGGATGTGTGTGGGCATGGGGGTGGTGATAGCATGTTTCTCCAGTTGGTGTTGCCTCCCAGGGTGGCTGGAGTCTTTGCAGAGCCTGATCGGCTTGTTTTTAAAATTTTCCATTGCTCCCTGCTTGCCCAGGACTTTGTTTCCATTGTCATTGGGGGTGTGCGGGGGCAGGGGTGATGGTGTTAGACAATGATGAAATGTTTCTCTGGTCGGCACTGCCTCCCAGGGTAGCTTGAGACTTTGTAGAGCCCGATTGGCCCATTTTAAAAATCTCCTGCTGCCTCCCTGCTTGGTCCCCATGGTGCTTGGAGACTTCAATTAGCACATGGCACTGATGTCAGTGCCTGGTTTCCCGGTGCTGAAGCATGAACTATCCAAGAGCCAGGAAACCAGGCACTGACATCAGCACCATGCGCCAACTGAAGTCTCCAAGCGCCATGGAATTAATCCGTTTCAAGGGGTTTTCCTTATAGCGATTTTTCCCATAAAGCAAAGCATGGCTTTCCATAGGAATGCACTGAAAATAAAAAAAAAACATTCCAGAGGCTAGAAAAGAGCACACCCACACAAAAAAAACCCACAATTTTTTTTTGTTGAAGAGTCTTTCTAAAGTGGCGAAAACACAGTGAAAAATTCCAAAGTGCCCTTTAGAAGGAGTTTGGAACAGAAAAAAAGGGTTTTTTTTGTGTTTTTTGTTGTTGTTGTTTTGCATTTTAGTGAGCTCTGGAGCTGATATTTTTTATTTTCAATGCATATTTGTCACATTTTTGACATCACCATCTAGTGGCCAGCCCTGGTGATTGCAGAAAAAGTGCCGCTGAACAGCAGATGAGGGGTGGGGGGAATTTCCGGCACTTCCTGGTTGAGTTGAGAGCTTCTGCCGGAGCTAAAATGTTATGAAAATTCCATAACCAGAGCAGAAATGCTCCAAACACCTCCCACCACCGTGCAAAGTGTTGGAACACCCCAAAAAATTATAATGAGTTTTCCTCCGTAAATTGGGATGTGATTTCCTCAGAATTTCCTTCCATAAGTCGAGTTTTCTATTACCCGAGGCATCCATAACCCGGGGTTTTACTGTACTTGAAAGATAATAATAAATAGGAGGGGCAGGATCTGTTGTCAATCATCCCAGAGAGCAGGAAAAACAATAACTGGCTCAAATACAGGAAAGCAGATATAGGCTGAATATCACAGAAACTTTCTTAACTGTTAGTACAACAGTTGAACCAATTACCTCAGGAGGTGGTGAGCACTCCAGTGCTGGAGGCATTCAAGAGAAAGCTGGACAATCATCTGTCAGATCTGCTTTAACTTGAATTCCTGTACAGAGCAGGGGAGTGAACTTGATGGTGTTATAGGCCCATTCCAACTCAATTATTCTGTGATTCTATCTCGTAGTGCCCTAACCTTTTAGGCCAGGGGCCTGATTACACCCCCAGAACAGCTGAGTGGGCCAGACCACGCCCCTGGAACAAGGGTGTGTTTGCGCATGTGCAGCCATTTTACTTCCTGGTTTGGCATGGATGCTTTTGTGCATGTGTGAAAGCAGCCATTTTACTATCTGGTTTGGCATGGATGCTTCTGTGCATGCATGAAAGTGGCCATTTTACTTCCTGGTTTGGTGCGGACACTTCTGTGCATGCAGGAAAGCAGTCATTTTACTTCCTGGTTTGGTGTGGATGCTTTGCACATGCATGAATGTGGCCATTTTACTTTGCAGAAGCATCCTCACCAAACCAGGAAGAACATAAGAACATAAGAACATAAGAACATAAGAACAGCCTTGCTGGAACAGGCCACAGCCCATCCAGTCCAGCATTCTGTCTCACACAGTGGCTCACCATTTCCTTCAGGGTATTCCCAAGGAGATGCCTTCACCTGCTTAGGATTCCCTGGAAATGGCATTGAGAGATATCCTGCCTATCTCTCCAACCCGGAGGTTGTCCTTAGGTAGCCATAATTATAGCCATTGATACACTTGTCCTCCATGAACTTGTCTAATCCTTTCTTAAAGCTGTCAAGTCTGACAGCTGTCACCACTTCTTCTGGCAGGGAGTTCCATAGACCAGTAATCCTCTGGGTGAAAAAGTACTTTCTCTTATTTGTTTGAGAACTAGTACCCAAAAGTTTCATGGAGTGTCCCCTAGTTCTAGTGTTGTGTGATAGGGAAAACAGTTTTTCCTTAACTACTTTGTCCACACCGTGCATGATTTTATAAACTTCAATCAGGTCACCTCTTAGACGCCGTCGTTCAAGAGTGAAAAGGCCCAACCGTTGCAGCCTCAGATGGTAAGGAAGGTGTTCCAGTCCCCTAATCATTCTGGTTGCCCTCCTCTGTACTTTCTCCAACTCCATAATACCCTTCTGGAGGTATGGCGACCAGAACTGTACACAGTATTCCAGATGGGGCCTCACCATAGATTTATAAAGAGGCAAAATGACACTTGCTGACTTATTTTCTATACCCTTCCTAATGATCCCTAACATTGAGTTTGCTTTTTTCACTGCTGAGGCACACTGTGTTGACACCTTCATTGAGCTGTCCACCAGGACACCAAGGTCCCTTTCCTGGTTTGTCGCAGAGAGTTCAGACCCCATCAGTTTATAAATGTAATTGGGGTTTTTTGCCCCAACATGCATCACTCTGCACTTACTGATGTTGAAGCTCATTTGCCACTGTTTTGCCCACTCCCCCAGTGTCAAGAGATCCCTCTGGAGCTCTTCACAATCTCTTACAGTTTTCACTACCCTGTATAATTTAGTGTCGTCAGCAAATTTGGCACAAAAAATGTCCATTTTTTTGTGCATGCGCAGACGTGCCCGTATTTACTTCCTGGTTTGGTGAGTATTTACTTCCTGGTGAGGGCATTGTGGGCCTGATGAAATGAATGCCTTCAGAGGCTGTATCTGGCCCATGGGCCATATTTTGGGCATGCCTGTTTTATGTACACTGGATACATGTATACCCATTTTATGAGCTTCTGCAGTATATAAATTTTGTACACATTTTTACCTATTATAAGAAATTTGTTTGCAAACCTTTTCTCATTATGGTGAGGGCATTGTGGGCCTGATGGAATGCCTTCAGAGGCTGTATCTGGCCCGTGGGCCATAGTTTGGGCATGCCTGTTTTATGTACACTGGATACATGTATACCCATTTTATGAGCTTCTGCAGTATATAAATTTTGTACACATTTTTATCTATTATAAGAAATTTGTTTGCAAACCTTTTCTCATTATTAGGTGTTTTGCTTGTAATTTCCCAATTAATGTCTTTTTGTCCTCCTTCTCCAGATATTAGTAATTTATTACACACATATTTGTCCTGAGAATTGCATGCAAGTTTGAATGACAATGGCTAAATAGGCCCCACTTTACATATGGATTCCGGAAGTATGAATTTATTTTCTCAGAATTCAAAGGGGTTAAAATTATTTTTCATCTCTAGCTGTACAGTCGCTTTGGTGTATATAGAAACCAGATTTCCTAGACTAAGGTTCTTAAACTGAAGTCAGCTTTGAATAGCATGGATGGGATTCGTAGAGTGTTGGAGTCAGCAGATCTGTTACTGCTGCATGGGAGCGGAATGCAGCTTCCATACTCAGTGGCAATATACTTCTGAATATCAGACAGCAACAACAAACAATGGACAAGGGGTGTCCTTTTGCCTTTGTATTTAAACAACTCAGTTAAAGCCATTGTGTTTTTAAAAAAGAGGAGCGGGAAATGTTCTTGGAAACTAGTTCTTCGAAAGTTTAAAGATGAGCATCCTGAACTCCTGCAGAGAAAATATACATAAGGTGGACCGAAAGTAACTGGCTCTGTGTGGTAGGTAGAAAACCAGCAGAGTTTTCTTTTTTACTCCAAATAATTCAACAATAGCATCTACAAATATTGTTGAATGGGGGAAGTTTACTATAAAAGGATTTTTTAAAAAATCTATATCTTCCAAAATCCTACAATCCACATTGCCATGGCTATCCTGGTTCAAGGATGGTGGGTGTCATTGTTATAAAACTTTTCCAAGCTCTGATTTTTACCCTTTCATTATTGAAGATAAAAGTCATTGGGTTGGCTCCATGTAAAAACACTTATTCTGACCTCCTCCTCCTCCCAAATCTCAGTATAGGTGATCATCATGGCGATCAGCCATGGAGACTGTCCTGAGAATATAATGCAGTGGCCTCTCATCTGCCTTCCGCATGGCAGCATGACACCCATACCTCTGACCAAGTTCCATGAGTCACTTTCTGGTCCTGAGCCTTTTTGGCATGCAAAGTCCTCATCAGCTCCAGGCCAGTACTGTCAGGATTGTCAGGTTAGTTAACCCCCACCTGACATGTGGGGTTGAGTCGCTGGCAGTGTGGTCTACTCTATTACCATAGCAGGATAACTTGGCCAGATTGGTGTATTTCATTTTTTGAGAAGAATTGCTTTGGAACTTCAGAGATTAGAAATATAACTTTCATGTTTATGACCATAGCTTTGCAAGTTAATTTTCTAAAATCCCACCTCCCCCAGCAATTATGGCTACTAGCCAAGCCACTGGTCTCTACCCTTACTTACAGGATTCTAGTAATTGTAGTCCAAAAATATAACTCCTCCAAATTTTGGAAAAGACTGAGTTCATTTAGTTTGTATGCGTTGGAAATAAAAGGTTTAGTGTTGGTACTCTTTAATTTTTCTTATTAGATATGGTTTTTTTCTACCAAATTTCTGTTACTGGAACTTAAGAATTTCAGTTAAAAAAAGAGTAAATCTTAGAAGACTGATATCTTCCCACCATAATGTAAAATAAGTCCACTGTTGTCTGAGTCTCAATCTATCTTCAGTCATCAATGTTTAACCTGAGGTATTGAATGAACTTGTTTTTAATTTATTTGATCTATATGTAAGATTTTATCCTAGAAAGGTTATGCTTGAAACATAGGTTATGGAGTGGACTAGAGCCTTATTTCTACCCAGCTTTTTGTCTTTCTACATGTGCCTTATGTTGAGTCAGATAATGTGCTTCTGACCAGATTATTGTGCGTTAGTAGATTTTCAGCATTTATTCTCTGGAGATATTCCACAACATAGATTAGATGAGACCTAGTTATTTGATTCCAGCTGAGTGTGACTCATCTTGGTAAACAGTAATTTTTATGTGATGGAAAATCACTTCCAATTGATTGTGACATATGAATTATGATATCCATTGTGGAGTAGTGGATAAAGTGATGAGATAGTAGTTAGGAGGTATGGGTTTGATTCCCTGCTGGGAGTGTGGAACTGGTAAAGCCACTCCTCAACTATCACTTATCTCAAAAACTCTATTAGGGTTGCTACAAGTTGGTTTTGATTTGATGGCACATACTGTAACAACAAATAAATTAGTTATTACTTCCCAAAAGTTTTATAATTGACAGTCTAGCTTAGTTCTTGTAACCTCAAGACCATGTTTTCCTTTCAGAAACAAGTTGTGTGTATCCAGTTGTTCAGAGAGTTCAATTATTAAGATTGCAGAAAAAGATGGCTTTCCCCAAAATTGTGTTTACAGATTGTTAGCCATTTAGTGGATATTGCAACCTATCTAATATATTGCACTGCGTCAGACTGATAAATAGATTATATCAGTACTATATGTGTTAATTTTCATACTATTTACGCTGTACATAACAACTTCTAGGGATGTTAAAACAGAACGTTTTGTCAATTTTTTGCTGCAAGAAGTCTTATAGCCTATAAGCTAAAATTCAGCTTTCAGCAAAATAACTATGAATCATAAACACACATGTTTTAATAGCATTTAAAAATGAGAGGGTGATCATCTCATGAGCAATTATGTTTGCCCATAGACGGTGTTCTTATGAATGAACAAGTTGAGAATGTGTGTTTGTGTTGACATAATTTGTACTCTTTTCCCCCCTCCACATGCTCATTCTAGTTCATGAACAGAGCTTATAGACATGTTGTACCTTTGACCAAATGTTGTTGATGGTTAAAGATGAGGGAAATTGAAGTTCCCTCTCACCTTTTCTCAATGTGGGATGCATTTTTCCTTAGATATTTGGGACAAGAAAGGCAGAAGATGATTTGCTGTGATTGAAAGAAGTGAGTACTGTTACACAGGTGTTGCAGGAGTTGTCCTGGACTCCATCTGGCTGGATCCTGTCAGGCCATCAGGACCTCTGTGCCCTGGGGAGTGGTGGTGGTGGTGGTAACTGTATTTATTTTGTAGTCCCCTTCTTTCATTTAAAAGTGAATGGAAATGTGTTCTCCCTCAGCTCAAGTATAGTGAAAAGGGGTCTGTCTCAAACTTGCTGGCCTCTTTAAAGTTTATGCAACTTGACTACAATTTACTAACTTATAACAAGTTGCAACTCTGACATAAGCAACTCATACACTAAAATGTTTTATAGCATTTACATAATTTCTGTAAATGGATGAATATATTTAATTTTTAGGTGCCATGTCATAATATTTGCTTAGTATAGTAATAGAGAGTTACTCCTGTGTTGAACCAGAACTCAGTAGATTTCTCCTTGGCTGTGGATCTTCCCAGCCAAGTAATAATTCCTTGAACATTTCACATAGCATAAAAGCCATATTAAAGGTTTCCCTTGCTCAAAAGCCCATTGTATCCGACTCTAGGGTTCAGTGCTCATCTCTGTTTCAAATCTGAAGAGTCAGCGCTGTCTGCTTCTGCAGACATTTCCATGGTCATGTGACAGGCATGACTAGACTACGGAGTGCACAGAACACTGTTACCTTCCCACTGAAGTGGTCCCTATTTATCCACTTGAAATTTCTTGCTAGGTTGGCAGGAGCTGGGACAAAGATGGGAGCTCATTCCATCATGCAGTACTCGGGAATTGAACTGCTGGCCTTCCGCCTCCCAGTCAGTAATCTTAGCCACTAAATTGGAAGTAGCTAAACCATACACACCTCACATACCTTGATAATGGTCTTGGTTCTTTCAGTGCAATTGCTGAATTATATATTTTTATTTTAGACACTAAATATTTTAAGTATTCTTTTTGTACTAATTGTGATTGATACTTAGATTTTCTGTGGTCCAGAAGTATATATCTAATTTCTCAATTTTCATTTCTTATAGTGTATCATCCGTATACATTATGCAGTGACTATACTGATTGTTGGTGTGGATTGTTTTGTTCATATCTCTTGAATCCTGGCTGTTCTGCACAGGCTCCTGGTTTATTACTGTGCTAAGTACAAGGAAGAAAAGGAATCATAAAGGCCCAGCTCTACTGCTCATTCCATGCAGAGAGGCCCACAGGGGAGGTGAGTAAAGGATCCTGCCCCTCCCTCCCATCCAAAGACCTGGGCCTGGAGAGGAAGAAAAAAGGAATCAGCAAGGCCCAGCTCTACTGCTCATTCCATGCAGAGAGGCCCACAGGGGAGGTGAGTAAAGGATCCTGCCCCTCCCTCCTCATCCAAAGACCTGAGCCTGGAGAGGAAGAAAAGGCTTCAGGAAGGCCCAGCTCTACTGCCCATTTGCCATCCAGAGAGGCCCAAGGGGGAGGTGAGTAAAGGATCTTGCCCCTCCCTCCCCATCCAAAGACCTGGGGCCAGAGAGAAGGACACTTCCGGAGACCCCTGACCACCCCCAGGAGATACCATCCACAACCACCATCACAGTGAGGTCCGAGCCGGCGCCTTTGACCGACTCCATGCGGCCGAAGAGAGGCAAGAGCTGCTGTGTGCATGCAAAGGATAAGTAATCGAACTGAAATAATATAGTTGACTAAACATAGATGGCTTATGGCAACTGACATAGTGACTGTACAAGAAACTGACTTACATAGAGACTTGATATAGTGGACTTTTTCTTTCTTTCTTTCTTTCCCTTTCATTAATTAGTTCAACTTTTACTTTGATACTATGTGATAAACTGTGATATTGTGCATGATAATACTTTGTTTTAAAACTGTTTAAACTGTGATAACATATGTGATGGGAAAAGACTGGCGTAGAGACCGGCAAGGCACGCCACAAAGTTTGCCAAGAGAACCCTATGGACCAAAACAAAAGGCAAAACAAGGGATGCTCAGCACAGCAGATCTGAAAAGGGGGAGGGATACGAAAGGAGGAGGAGAAATACAGTGTTGCAGGGAACAATACTGCATAGGGACATGGAATGTGAGGTCTATGAATCAAGGAAAACTGGAAGTGGTAAAAAACGAGATGGAAAGAATAAGCATTGACATCTTGGGCATCAGTGAGCTCAAATGGACAGGGATGGGCGAATTCAGCTCTGGAAACCATCATATCTACTACTGCGGGCAAGAAAACCTTAGAAGAAATGGAGTAGCCATAATTGTCAATAAAAGAGTGAGAAAAGCAGTAATGGGATTCAATCTCAAAAATGACAGAATGATGTCAGTCAGATTTCAAGGCAAACCTTTCAATGTTACTGTGATCCAAATATACGCACCAACCACTGGTGCAGATGAAGCCACAATGGACCAGTTCTATGAGGACTTACAACACCTCATAGAACAGACACCAAGAAATGATGTCCAAATTATATTAGGAGACTGGAATGCCAAAGTAGGAAATCAAAAAGTGGAGGGAATAACAGGCAAATTTGGTCTTGGAACACAGAATGAAGCAGGGCAAAGATTGATAGAGTTCTGCCAAGAGAACGCACTGGTCATAGCAAACACTCTCTTCCAGCAACACAAGAGGCGACTTTACACATGGACATCACCAGATGGCCAACACCGAAACCAGATTGACTACATACTCTGCAGCCAAAGATGGAGAACCTCCATACAATCAGCAAAAACAAGACCTGGAGCAGACTGTGGCTCAGATCACAACCTACTGATCGCAAAATTCAGGCTTGGACTAAAGAAAATAGGGAAAACACGGAGACCAGAAAGATATCACCTAGACAGCATCCCTAAAGAATACACGGTGGAGGTGATGAACAGATTTAATGGCTTAGACTCGGTAGACAGAGTACCGGAAGAATTATGGACGGAGATGAGGGACATCATGCAGGAAGCAGCAAAGAAAACCATACCAAAAGAAAAGAAGAGTAAGAAAGCAAAGTGGTTGTCTGATGAGGCTCTTAAAATAGCAGAGGAAAGAAGGAACGCAAAAGTCAAAGGAGAAAGGAAAAACTACAACCATTTGAACACAGAATTTCAAAGAAAAGCAAGGAGAGATAAGGAAAACTACCTAAAAGAACAGTGCAGAGAAATGGAGGAAAACAACAAAAGAGGCAGAACCAGAGATCTTTTCAAAAAAATTGGGGAAATCAAGGGAACATTTAAAGCATAAATGACCATGATAAGGGACAAAGACGGAAAGGAGCTAGCTGATGCAGAAGAAATTAAGAAAAGATGGAAAGAGTACACAGAGGAACTTTACAAAAAGGACCTCAACACTCCTGATAATCACAATGATGAAGAAATTGAACTTGAGCCAGACATCCTGGAGAGTGAAGTCATAAAGGCCCTAAAGAGCACTGCAAACAACAAAGCTAGTGGAGATGATGGTATCCCAGTTGAATTTTTCAAAGCGCTAAAAGATGATGGTGTCAAATTACTGCATTCAATATGCCAGCAGATTTGGAAAACAAAACAGTGGCCACAGGATTGGAAAAGATCAGTATACGTCCCAATACCAAAAAAGGGCAATGCCAAAGAATGTTCAAATTATCGAACAATCGCGCTCATCCCACATGCCAGCAAGGTGATGCTCAAGATAATACAGGACAGACTTCAGCAGCATGTGGAGAGAGAATTACCAGAGGTGCAGGCTGGTTTCAGAAGAGGCAGGGGGACTAGAGACCACATCGCCAACATACGCTGGATCATGGAGAAAACAAAGGAATACCAGAAACAAGTTTACTTTTGTTTTATTGACTACACTAAGGCATTTGACTGTGTGGACCACAACAAGATGTGGCAAGTAATTAAAGAGATGGGAATACCAGAGCACCTCATATGCCTCCTGAGAAATCTGTACATGAACCAAGAAGCAACAGTTAGGACAGAACATGGAATAACAGAGTGGTTTGGAATAGGAAAAGGAGTAAGACAAGGCTGCATTTTGTCACCATGCTTATTCAACCTATACACAGAGCACATAATGCGCAGTGCAGGGATGGAGGAATCACAATATGGGATTAAAATCGCTGGGAGAAACATCAATAATCTGAGATATGCAGACGATACCACCCTAATGGCAGAAAGTGAGGAAGACCTAAAGAATCTCTTGATTGGGCTGAAGGAGGAGAGTGCAAAAGCTGGCTTGAGACTCAATATCAAGAAAACCAAGATAATGGCAACAGGCCCCATCAGTTCCTGGAAAATAGAAGGGAAGAAGTAGAAGCAGTGACAGATTTTACTTTCTTAGGATCAAAGATCACTGCAGATGGGGATTGCAGCCATGAAATAAAAAGGCGACTGATTCTTGGGAGACAAGCGATAAGAAACCTGGGGAACATAGTGAAAAGCAGAGACATTACATTGCAAACAAAAATTAGAATAGTCAAAGCAATGGTTTTCCCAGTAGTAATGTATGGATGTGAGAGCTGGACAATTAGGAAGGCTGAACGCAGAAGAATAGATGCCTTTGAAATGTGGTGTTGGAGGAGGGTTTTGAGAGTCCCCTGGACAGTGAGGAGAACAAATAGGTCAATCTTAGAAGAAATTAACCCTGACTGCTCATTGGAAGGTCAAATAGTAAAGATGAAGCTAAAATACTTTGGACATCAAATGAGAAGGGAGGATTCACTTGAGAAGGCATTGATGTTGGGAAAGGTGGAGGGCAAAAGAAGAAGGGGGAGGCCAAGGATGAGATGGCTAGATGGTATTATAAACACAATGGGCACAGAGCTGGGAGGGCTGAGGGGGATGGTAGAGGACAGAGGCGCCTGGAGGAAAATGGTCCATGGGGTCGCAAAGGGTCGGAGTCGACTGTGCGACTGAACAACAACAAGTACAAGGTGTTGTTGGTCTTGAACTAGAAATTCCTGTATGGTTTGGAACCTTGTTCCCTCTCAGACTGTCTTCTGTGAGCTTGCTCTTCAAACTCGCTGTCAGAGTCGAAGGTGTCTGATTAACAACACAGGCACCACAAACTAGGCCATCTATTCATTCTCTCTGTAAGTTGTTTTGTACCCATTGCCTATTTAGACTTTTCTTTTTATCTGGTTGTTTACATTTTGTTGTTTGGACTTTTAATTACAGTATGCACATTGCTCAGTGTAGCTTGCTAACTGGCGGCATGTAAACACAAGTGATAAATAAAGTTGGGAGTTTGATCTTGCTGGGAGAAGAGTCGGCCTGTGCCATCATGGACAAACTGCACAATCCCAAGATTTACCATTCCCAGAAGAAAGAACCTTGGAAAGGGTCACCATAAGTTGGAGCTTACAATTATTATTATTGTTGTGGTAGTTGTTGTCATTGCCATAATCATTGTCATCATCAGTACTTGCTTCAGTGTTTGCTTGAGGTATAATTCTTGAAAATAAAAATTTTAAAAATGTAATCCTTTTGCACTTTTCACACTTTCTTTCCACAATAAATGCTCTTTTTTCTTAAGAGTTTATGCATCTGCAAAGCTTAGAGGCCATTTCAGAGAAATAAAATGCACATAACTGTTGATGATGTTTTAAAAATGCACACAACTGGAACATTTTGTCCTTCAGTGAAATGATGGTGTCCTAAAGCAGAGGAATACATACACTCTACATGGGGCTGCCCTTGACAACCATTCAGAGACTGCAGCTGGTCCAGAACGCGGCTGCCCAGGTGGTGACAGGGTGTGGGCATTATGCCCACTCCTCACCACTGCTTCAGGAGCTGCACTGGTTACCAGTTTGCCTCCGGGTGCAATTCAAGGTGCTGGTTATGACCTTTAAAGCCCTACATGGTAGTGAGCCAGGATACCTAAGAGACCGCATTGCCCTAAGAACGTCTGTCCGTCCAGCCATAGCAGACTGGAAGGGCTCTTTAACTGTACCATCAGCTAGAGGGGCTCGTCTCTCTAGACAAGAAGAAGGGCCTTCTCCGTGTCCGCACTGGCCCTTTGGAACCTCCTGCCCGTAGAGCTACAACTGCAGACGGAGTTGCTGCCCTTTAGGAAGGGTCTTAAAACCTGGCTGGCAGGGCAGGTGTGGGGCCCCGATGGAAATGTGGCCCCTGCCTGTTGCCTTATACAATAGATCTTCCCTTCCTCTCTCTTTCTATGCAGGGGTGGGTTCATATTTATTTTTATCTGTTTTTAAATGTTATGTGAACTGCTCTGAGTTGGGTTTGCCTGAGTGGGCAGCATAGAATTTCAAAAATCAAATCTAATTAATTAATTAAATGAAATATACTTTTTCTGTATATTCAGACCTCTTGGTCAGGAGAGAGCACTTGGAAACCCAAACTTTGGTGAGAAGGTAAACAGTGTTCCATGCACTCTGATGTCTAGTCATTCCTGTCACATGTCCATGGAACCATCTGAAGACGCAGGCAGCACTAGCTATTTGGCTATAAATAGACATGAGCACTGAAGCTTAGAGTCGGATACAACTGGCTTTCAAGGAAGGGCAACTTTTACCTTTACCTATGCCTATGAAAAACAGACCCTCTGGGCCTGGACAACACAGAAGAGAAAAAGCAAGGAAGCAGGCAATAAGTATGCCTGACGCAGAGAGATACTCGTTGGTAGACACAAATCATTTATGTTTTAGAGGCTGTCTTCTGGCCATTAAAAACCCATCAAATATCACCAAGAGTACACAAATTACATAGAAGAAAGCCTCTTTCATGTTTTTTTTGTCCTTGGTTTAAACAAGAACAGCTCATAAATAGTCATTACTACCCTTTGTCATCTCTTTTTCTCTACATGGAAAGACCCTGTTCATCTCCTGTTTCCATCCTGGAAGAACATAACAGAAGTTAATTTTTCAAATATTATAAGTTTCATAAATGAGCTCAATTTTGTGATTTTTTTTTGAGTTAGCATACCTGCTGTTATTTTTGAGTATTGACTAACAATAAAGAATAAGGCTTTGTTTATCTTTTCTTCTATCTTTGACATTGCTTTCTCCTTTAGTATGCCTACTTTTACTTTCTGTTCATCCAAGGCCTCTTGAAATAATCTAAAAGATTATTATTATTATGGAAATATTTTCAGCTCCTGGCTAAAAGCTGCCATGGGAGGGCAGATAGATTTCCAAGGTGTGAGGAGGATATTGTAAAGATGCAGATGACCGCAGAAAAGGCCTGGTAATCATCAGCCTAATAGCTGTTGCTGATAGACCAGAGAACAGTGGTCCAGCTGCCAAGCATGAAGCTCATAAACATACATCTGTTTTACTGTATTCATTATTTTTAAAATAAAACCTATGAATTTATCATAATGAAGATTAGATTGTGGCTAATTCAGAAGTTCTTTTCTTGTGGATGATAGAGGAATGTGTCTGATTGATTGATTTCAAGTATTTATAACCTTTCTCAAATGGACCCAAAGCAGCTCGATGACTTGAAATGTCTTTAATGAGACCTCCTTGACTTGCTCTGTTGAGCAGCAGGATTCATTCTTTAATGTTGGTTGTCTTATCTTCCACTATCTATTTTATCTCATCAGAACTAACTACCTATCTTTCAAAGAGATGACCTTTCAAGCACCTTCCACCTATATGAATTATTATGTTCGACCATTGATTTTTAGTCAGTTAATATCAGACTTAGTTAATCAATTCTCTTCTTTCCACAGCTAACATAGTATAGGTGAAAGTAATTTATATTTAGCAGTAGTGAGTCATTTATTCTCCTCTTCCTCCTCAACATAGTGATTTATCCATCCATGCCTCTTGAAACCTTCCCTTCATTCCTACTACATTGCAATCAAAATTATTGTAAAAATCCATTTGCTTTCTTGGATCCTCCTATCTTCTGATTTGTTTTTTTTTTTTTGAGTTATTCATCTGAGTTGCTTTCTAAAGGTAAAGGTTTCCCTTGCTCGAAAGCCAGTCGTATCCGACCCTAGGGTTCAGTGCTCATCTCTGCTTGAAGGCCAGTTGTATCTGACTGTAGGGTTCAGTGCTCATCTCTGTTTCAAAGCCGAAGAGCCAGTGCTGTCTGCTTCTGCAGACGTTTCCGTCATCATGTGGTAGGCATGACTAGACACCGGAGTGCATGGAACACTGTTTACCTTCCCACCAAAGTGGTCCCTATTTATCTACTTGCAATTTCTTGCTTTTGAACTGCTAGGTTGGCAGGAGCCGGGACAAAGACGGGAGCATATTTCATCCTGCAGTACTCGGGAATCGAACTGCTGACTTTCCGCCTTCCAATCAGTGTCTTAGCCACTTGAGCCACAGCAGTCCCTGAGTTGCTTTCTACATAGAGTCTATTTTAATTCAGAAAATCATAAAAGCCATTGGCAGTGCAAGACACAAAGTGCTGTTTCTCTATATTTGCTTTATGCATAGCTTTAGACTTAATGATATACATACAACTCATCCTATAATATTTGTGCAGTTATTCAAAGATACATGATTACTGTTTTAATACAAAACCAGGGATATTGTGCTTAAAAGTAAGCTTGCCATGATTAGTCTGATGATGGAATAATGGGAATTAAATTACTAGAAGGTGAGGAGTAGCAAAGCTATCTAACATAAATAAATGTATTTATAAACTTGTATTTTGTTTCAGTAATAACCACATCTTTTGTCCCATCACTAATGCCTTCAGATCATCATTGTGATAGAATTAAATCCAAAAGCAATGTTAAAACAACAACAATATTACAAAACTTCTACATGTATAAAAGTGAGTGCTTAGTCTGGAGAAGATTGTGATCATCTGAGACAATGAAAAGGGCATTTGGATTTGACTTTGTATGAGGTGAGGACATTCTAGATGTGGTAGTTACTAGTGGTGGGTTCATTCTTCAGTTCCTTTGGTCTGATTCGGTGTTGGAGTGTTGTTGAGGGTACAGAAGAGCAAATCCAAATTAGAAGATGGAGGAAGGAGTTTGCTGGGCAAGGAACATCATTAAAGGAGGATTTAGCTGAAGATCTCAATCTCCCCTACATCACTTGGAGGACCCTGAATAGGCTGAGTGCTGGAGTCTCTTAATGCAAGATGAACATGCTCAAGTGGGGACTGCTGATGGACAACAACACACAGTGTGAATGTGGAGAGACACAGAATCTGGCTCATTTATGGGTCTGCCAATTACTGCCAGAGATGTGCACCAATGAGGACTTGAGTTTGGGCAATGACAAAGCAAAGAAAGCGGCTTCATTTTGGCAGTCCAGGGTTTGATCAGGACATGAAAGAAGAAGACTAGTGGTGGGATGGTGTTGCAGAGGTTGGTCACACCAAAGGCTTTGCAAATTAAAAAATGTAGATGTGCTTCACTGAAGGTCAGTGATCTGCTCTTCAGCCCCTTTAATTAACATTCTTAGTGCTAAACTATGAATTTTACAGGAACAGAGGGGAGATCCCCTGTCACTCCTTGGTGTGGGCATGTTTCTTCTCTTTTGAAGGAATGGGAAACTGATTAATGGAAGTGCCAGGTAGCATCTATTGAATCCTGATGACTGCTTTGCTCCTGCATCTCCTATCAATAAGTGGTTTAGGAAAAGGGCAGTCCTCCAAACAATTTTGAATTGACAACAAATTTAGAGTTAACTTTTGTTTGTCTGGGAAATTAACTACTGTTAATTGGTTGCCTTGCCTGCAGAACTAGTTTATAGCTTTGCCCTCTCTCTCTGGAGTGTTTTAATTACCTTTGTTAGCTCAAGAAGGAAGACAAAATATTTACAGTAAACAATCACTGCTATTACCATTGTGGTGGGATACTGTGACAGAGAGTCTAGTTCAAATCATGTTGTGGTTGTGATGAACACAGAAATCATACTTCTGGACTGTGGCTGAATACAGGTGAGGGTAATGAGTGATACTGTATCATATTGGCCATAGTTTACTGAATAATCTTGCTTTCCTCGGCCCCAGTTTTGTTGCATCTCTTGTTTTTGTTATTTTTTCCTCCTCTTTTATCCTGAAAGGGCCAGTGCAAGAGTTTAACAAAGCACTTTATTGACAGGATAAGTAAAATGAAGAATCAAAGAGGCACCATTAATGACCTTTTGTGGGTATAAATCATTAATGCTATGTGTTATTGTTAACATCCTGCATGGGTCATTAAAAAAAAACTGGCTGGCCTGCACAATGCAAGCAGAGGTGTTGGTTATGAATAAGAATTTCCATTACAAGTAGAAATGTTTTCCCACCTTTGATTTTTCTTCCTCTTTGGATTCCTCCCCCCCCCCTTATGTTCCCTTTGCCAACTTTCCCATTGAGTGTGAACCAAAATAAACAAACCAAGCATTTTGTTTTCAAAGATCTTTTAAAAACAAATGGTCATGGATTATTTTGCTTATTTTGATTTCTGCCAGTTTTCTATGACTTTGTTTTGCCTTACTTTTTTTTTTAAACAAAGACCTCGTTAGGGATATTTTATTTTACTGAATGCTGTAACTTGAGAGATTCCATGGATCAAGGGCAGACATTTGGAGGCCTGCAGGGCTGTCTGTTTAGACTACCAACAACTTTTCCTACGTGTGTAGCTCTGTGGTAAATCAAACACGATCTGCTTGTTCTGGGGTGAAACTCAGTGAACTTAATGGCCTTAATGGAAGGATTCTTGAGGAATTCAAAGTGCTCACGTTTTTTGAAAGGAAGTTACCTGAGCTGTTCCCAAACAAAGTTGTGCAGAATAGCCATTCTTTGGGTGAGATTTTACCATTTTACAGATTTTATGAGTGATTCAATTACTGCCTATACAAAATAATTCAATCTTTTGTTCCTTTGCAGATAGTAGGCACAAACAGAGGCCAAAATGTCCATTTGTTGTAGCAACCTTGCATATGCTCAAAACAGACCTATAAAATGTCTCTGAAGGAAAAGAATTTGTTGAGAACCCTATTGGTTCTTCAAAAAATATGTAGAGCCCATATGCACTGAGAGAATATACTATTCCAACCCCCATGAATCTGGGATATTTTGGTTGATGGGAAGAAGCTTTCTAGGTATGACCACCTCGTTCTCTTCAATTCCCTTCAGCAAATGGACACCCCTCAACATGTGTGCATATTATACCTGTCCTTAATGACTCACTACAACATAGTTAGAATAAAAATACAGCTCCCTCCATTATATTATAGCCCATTGTCACTTTTTAGGTCTCTGATGGTTCCATTTTGAATGCATGTATAGAAGTTTCAATGGCAGCTCGTATTTTTACATGCCAAATAAGACTGAATGTTGTTGCAGGCCCTCCAAAAGTTCTGATAAGGACTAGGCCATTTCACATTGTGTGCCTCCCTCATTGTTTGGGAAGAGAAGTAAAATATTTTAATATAAAGAATTGCATATTTAAAAAATCATAGAATGCATGACAGTGTAATTTTATTTGGCTGTGTCTTTAGCCTGCAGTGAGTACAAACACTCTTATGAGGTGAGTTCCAGGCCAAGTGGCCTTGTTATCCCAACCTACAGGCCTCCATCCTTGTTTCCCTCTCCCTCTTTAGGGAAAGAGTCTACACTGAAATTCAGGTTTTCCCCCACATATTTTTGGAAAGATGGCAGTCCTTTTTGGATGTTAATATAGAAATGGATAGAATGGACTCAGAAAAGTCTACACTTGAAAGAGATACAATTTATTATCATTGGAACACTAGTGGATCAGAGCCTGAGTTGCAGGCCTTCAGTGCTGTGCTTTTAACAACATCTAACTAGATGCCACTGTAACTTTACAAGCAGGGAAGTGTTATGTATGCATGCTCATTGTACTGTAAGATAAGAATGTAACCACTCCAAATACAATGTATCTCAGCTGTAAAGGAACGCGAGCAAGCAGCCCATAGAGGGCAGCTGCGAGCGTTCAGTCTCACATGGTTCACATTGCTCAATCACGGACAGCCGCGGGAAAACCTTCCCCGCATTCAGCAGCAGGAGAAAGAACTACTGAAGAGAGGCGTGCCTGGGCGAGGCCACGCCGGTAGCAGCCAATGAGCTACCGTGCTACAAGATTCAAATGTATAATGCTACTGTATATATAGAGATGTATCACCGCCATTACCTCATGCTCCATCGGATCATCATGCAATAAACCTGTGTTAAGCCAACCCTTCGGCTGTTCTGTTGTCTTTGGTCCCATACAGTAAACTGGCGACGAGGATGGGATATGGCTGCCCACGGGACCAAGACATGCGCCGGCTACGAGATCAGGAAGCCGGGAGACTTGGAGCTGTTTGAGATAGACTTCAATGGAGCGCTGGTGGAGCTTGAAGTCTCAGATGAGGACAAGAAGAGGGCCATCTTCGTCCGCATGCTCGGACACGAGACCAAGAGGACCTTGGTGGACCTGATCGCGCCGAGGAGGGTGAGCGACTTCAAGGCCAAAGAGCTCCTGGCGGTGTTGCGCACCCACCTCCGGCCCGCGATAGCGATGTTCCCCGCTCGGAGCGCGTTCTGGAGGCGAGTCCAGGTGCCCGGGGAATCGGTCGCTGAGTTCGCCGCGGCCCTGCGGCTGGCCGCTGGCCCATGCAAGTGGGAGACCCCAGAAGTCACCCTCCGAGACTGCCTGCTCTGCGGCCTGAGGGACACCGAGACTCAGCGCGCACTGATGAAACAGGAGCCGCCCCCCACGTGGCAACAAGTCCTCGACACGGCACAGGCCGCGGAAGCCACGACGGCCGGGGTGCAAGAGCTCCAGGACTGGCGCCCGAAACCCGCCAAGGCAGAGAGCTCGGTGCACGCGGCCCGGCGAGTTTCGAACTCGTCCGCGGAGAGCAGCGGCGACGAGGACGTCCGGAGGGTCCAGAAGGAGGGCCAGCGCTGCGACGGCTGCAGCGCCGCCCACGCCCGCGCCAAATGCCCGTTCCGCAAGGCCGAGTGCCACAACTGCGGCCGGCGCGGGCACATCGCCAAGGTCTGCCGGAAACGGCGCGAGGCCAAGAGGAGTTCCCCAGACCGCTCGGCGAGGCAGGACCGCACCACGAGGCCCAAGGACGGCACCCGGACCACGAGGAAGCGGGACGGAGTAGGGCGCATCTCCGACGACAGCGAGGACGACGCTCCGGTTTTCAGCGTATCCACGGAGCACCCCCGATACTTCGTTGAGGTAGTAATACAAGGGGCCCCTGTTAGGATGGAGGTGGACTCGGGTTCTTCTTACTCTATCATTTCCCAGGGAGAGTTCCTAAAAATAGCCCCCCACGTGCGGCCCAAGCTCAAAGCGTTGAGGTCCACGCTGAAGGACGTGCAAGGGAACCGCATCCTGGTGTTGGGGGTTGGGAAGTTCCAGGTCCAGTTCAAAAAGCGCGCCGCAACGCTTCCCCTAGTCGTCCTCAAGGGAGGTAAATGCAGCCTCCTCGGGACTCAATGGTTCCAGCCCCTGGGGTTGTTCATTGGGGGGGTGCACGCCGTGGGAGTACACGCCGCCGGGACTGATCCAATACAGAGTGTGTGCGACGCGCACCCCGAGGTTTTCAAAAAGGGACTCGGAAAATTCAAGGCCCCCCAGTGACTTTCGACCTGGACCCTGGAGTACGTCCAATCAGACTCAAACCACGCAGAGTGCCTTTCGCACTAAAGGACAAGATAGAGGCGGAGTTGGACAAATTGGTGGGCCAGGGGATTCTTGTTCCTGTTGATTCTGCGGAGTGGGAAACTCCAATTGTAACAGCGCTCAAGGCCAACGGGGAGGTCCGCATATGCGCTGATTACAAGTGCACCATCAATAAGGCGATCCGCCCTAATGCGTATCCGGTGCCGGTAGTCAGCCACTTGTTGGCCAGGTTACACGGGGGGAGGTGTTTCGCTAAACTCGACCTGGCCCAAGCCTACCAGCAACTCCCGGTGACCCCCACCGCAGCTGCTGCGCAGACCATAGTCACCCACAAAGGGGCGTTCCAGGTAACGCGCCTCCAATTCGGCGTGAATTCGGCGCCCGGGATCTTCCAGTCACTCGTGGAACGCCTCCTGAAGGGGTTAGAGGGGGTGTTACCCTACTTTGATGACGTATTGATTACAGGGGGGAGCCGGGCCGAATTGGCAGAAAGGTTGGGAAAGGTCCTGGCAAAATTCGAAAAGGCGGGGTTGCGGTTGCGGAAAGACAAATGCGTCTTCTTCGCAACTGAGGTTGAGTTCCTAGGGTTCCGTGTTACTCCCGAGGGAATAAGGCCATCCCAATCCAAGGTGGCCGCCATCAAGAAGGCCCCTCGCCCCACCTCCAAGCCCGAGCTGCAGTCGTTCCTCGGGCTGCTCAACTTCTACCACTCCTTCCTTCCTCGGAAGGCAGCCGTGGCGGAACCGCTACACAAATTGTTAAAAAAGGACGAGGCATGGAAGTGGGGCGACGACCATGAGAAGGCTTTCAATGACCTGAAGCGACTCCTGGCATCAGATGCTGTACTGACCCACTTCAATCCCAAACGCCCAGTGGTCCTGATATGCCATGCATCCCCGGTGGGGGTGGGGGCGGTGTTATGCCACGTGCTGGAGAACGGGAGGGAGGCCCCGATAGCGTTCTACTCTAGGTCCTTGTCCCAAGCGGAGAGAAACTACGCCCAGACAGACAGGGAAGCACTAGCGATAATTGCGGGGACCAAGAAATTTCATGATTTTGTGTATGGCCGCCCCTTCACCATAGTGACCGACCATAAGCCCTTGCTAGGCATTTTCACCGCAGATAAGCCCACTCCCCAAATCCTGTCCCCGAGAATGCTCAGGTGGGCCATTTTTCTCAACGCGTATCAGCACGCGTTGGTGTACCGGCCCGGGAAGGAGATCAGCCATGCGGATGCCCTGTCGAGGTCCCCCATGCCCCGGGATTGCTGCCAGGTGGGCGAGGAAGAGAGGGACCACCAGGTCTTAATGATAGAGGTCCTAGACTCCCCTCCAGTAGTACCGGCCGACATCGCCAAAGCGACCGGTAAGGACAAAACATTAGCTACAGTCTGCTCCTGGGTACAGAAAGGGTGGCCCGCGTCTTCCCCAGCAGCGGAATTCGACACATTTTTCAAAAAGAAATTAGAATTGTCCCTAGAGAGGGGTTGCCTTTTGTGGGGACAGCGGGTAGTGATCCCCACGTCCCTCCGGCCGAGGGTGCTTAAACTGCAGCACGTCAGCCACCCCGGGATCGTCCGCTCTAAGGCAGTAGCCCGCAGTTACTTTTGGTGGCCCCAGCTAGACGCCGACATCGAGCACATGGTCGGCACTTGCGAAGCGTGCCAAAGCTCCAGGCCAGAAGAGGCTCGCTTGCCACATAGGGAGTGGGACGCAGCAAGGGGGCCCTGGTCCCGGGTACACGTAGACTTTGCTGGCCCGTTCAGGGGAACACTTTTCCTCCTTGTGGTGGACGCGTTCTCCAAGTGGTTGGAGGTCATTCCAGTCTCGAGCACCTCCTCGTCCACAACAATTAAACAGTTACGGAGGGTCTTTTCCACGTTCGGTTTACCCGACACCCTCGTCAGCGATAACGCTAGCTGTTTCACGTCCGCCGAGTTCAGGGCATTCATGGATCTCAACGCCATTCGGCACATCACCTCCGCCCCTTTCCACCCGGCCACCAACGGCCAAGTAGAGCGCCTCGTGCGCACCACTAAGGACGCGCTGCGGCGCATGGGCCCCGGAGATCTTAACTTACAACTGTGCCAATTCCTGCTAGGGTACAGGGTCACCCCACTAGCGTCAGGGTACTCCCCCGCGGAGTTGTTAATGCGCAGGAAGCTGGCCACGGTAATCTCCAAACTAGACCCCACAAGGGTAGAGGACAAAGGGCGGAATGTAGGGATGGATTCCACAAAGAGTTTCAGCGTAGGTGCCCCCGTGCATTGCAGGAACTACGCCAGCGCGGGACCAGCCTGGGTGCCCGGCATTGTAATAGAGCAAACCGGCCCCGTTTCATACTGCGTGGAGACCAATACAGGCCTCCTGTGGAGGCGGCACACGGATCAACTCAGGCGCAGGATCCCCGGAGAGCAGGACGAAGACGAAAATAGCCACGAATCAGCGTTAGGGTACTCCCCCACCCGCTTAGCCCAAGGGGGAGAAAAAGGGGGACATGGGTCCCCACCAAGGGGGGAGGAAAGGGAATCGATCCTCAGAGATCTTTTGCGGGAGTTTGCGGCGGAAAGGAAGAGCCCCGATCTCACACATAACCCTCGGAAGTTTCCCCAAAACACAGATTCCCCAAGAAGTTTAGACCTTGATTTACAGTACCAGGGGGAGTTAGCGGAGTGGTCCCCCACCCGTCCTAGCGAAAAGAGGGGTTTCAGTTCAGCCCCTGGTACTTCCAGTCCCAGTAGCCCCTGTGAGTTAGAATGCAACATAGCACCAATTTCCCGGAGACCGACACCCCCAAGACAGGAGGCGACGGCGAGTCCGCCCACCACAGTCTCAAGGTCCCACGAGCAGGGAACAGAGGGTGGCCGAACCACAAGGGCATCCTCATCGGTCCCGCGGTTCACAATAGGAGGGTCCCCGGGGTCCGAGAGCAACAGGCAGGGGTTCACTTCCCAGCTGTTCATTCCATTCCCATCCCCCAGCGCAAGGCAGGCACGGACGCCCCACAGAGCCACTAACGAATCCCCGTTTCCCGTTGCAGGACAAGCACCCACGGAGTCAGGGATCACAGGCTCTCCAGTACTAGGTCAGGCGCAAGCACGCCCCAAGCGCACGTGCGGCAAGCCACAATGGTTGCGGGACTTCGTCCCATCCTAGGGGGGAGGGATGTTATGTATGCATGCTCATTGTACTGTAAGATAAGAATGTAACCACTCCAAATACAATGTATCTCAGCTGTAAAGGAATGCGAGCAAGCAGCCCATAGAGGGCAGCTGCGAGCGTTCAGTCTCACATGGTTCACATTGCTCAATCATGGACAGCCGCGGGAAAACCTTCCCCGCATTCAGCAGCAGGAGAAAGAACTACTGAAGAGAGGCGTGCCTGGGCGAGGCCACGCCGGTAGCAGCCAATGAGCTACCGTGCTACAAGATTCAAATGTATAATGCTACTGTATATATAGAGATGTATCACCGCCATTACCTCATGCTCCACCGGATCATCATGCAATAAACCTGTGTTAAGCCAACCCTTCGGCTGTTCTGTTGTCTTTGGTCCCATACAGTAAAGGAAGTCACTGTCTTCTATTTTCCACCAGCATTTGATGTTCACTGGTCTGTTGATTCTCAATATGCAATTTTGAATTGGGCTACTGGTTTGATAAATGTATCACTTGTAGCTGTGCAAAATCAATGTCAGTAAATAACAAACAAGGGAAGTGATCCAGAGATGGTGGGACAAACCTTTCCTCCCTTCAGACACAAATTGTGTTCCTCAAATTGTTATTACCCAAAAGATAGTACCAGTGAGATCCATGTCACTGACACAAAGAGCAACAAAAATGAGCCATTGGTTATATATGAATACAGCTACTTCAGAAGGGAGGTACCTGTAGTCCTCCAGATGTTGCAGGCCTCAAACAGTTATCGCCATGTCCAGCAACCAAGAATGATGAGGTTTGTAGCCCAATAAATATATGGAGGGTTACGGATATTCCATTCCTCTCTGATAATTTTCAAAAACAAACCAGTGGTCACTCATATACGCACCAAATCAAGCTTTGTCCTCTGATTCCAAATTTCCAAACATGAATTGGGATTATGATCACAAATTAATGAGATCAATTGTTCAGATCACAGTTTCACATTCACTGCTACAAGGCTTCAGAACAATATTTATATTCAGTTGTTTGGAAATTTGGATATCACAAATTACAAATGCAGTTTTTATTAGTTTGTAATGGGTAAAGTGAACTCTTAATTGCTATTTTTCTAAAATTTATATTTTCATGAGCTGCAGGATATCACAGCTTCCAGGATATCCAGGATATTCTGGAGCTTCTTTGGTCTCAGGACTGTTTTTTTAAATGGGAAAATTAGTGTAATAGCTTAAAAACTATTTGCTGATTATATGTCATTCCTGCATAAAAATAATAACTGTTTACTGTGAATAATCTTTGTTCAGAAGAGAGGCCCAAGTGTAGGTTAGTCTGAGGAATGAATTACTCTTTATTTCTACACAGCATGATCAGGTCGGGGTTGAGGTTGAGGGCAGGGAGATTGGAAGGTGTTTGTGAGGAATACAAAACTTGGCTTATGATCAAAAAAGAACTTATGTTTCTATGTCCCAAAAGTCTGTTAGCATTTAAAGACTGAAGTATCCTGATATTTCTAATGGAAGTTATCATTCCGAACTTTTATTAACATCCTGAAAATAGATATCTAAGCAAAAAAACCAACAAACCCCAAAACTAGTAGCCTTTGAGTCAGACTTTGAAATCATTTGGATATTTAACTTCTTTTTATCACCTTTATTTTCTAGGTCTTCAGAGATTTCCACCAGGCAATACAAAGCGGTAAGATGTTTTGGTACAGCTCTATTATTACTATGTCATTTAATGAATGTTTGCAACTCTTGTTTAATGTCCACCAATTTTCTTGTTAAATAGACATAAAATGTCAAAGTTCCTTATCTGCATCTCTCATTTTCCCCATTCCTGTCTTGCTCTTTTTCTAAAATGCTGGATATCACAATACTGTGGGGAGAGTTAAAATAAAAACATTGTGGCTTGCACAGCTTCACATATGGGACTGTCATTTCTGAGTCAAAACATTATACCATGTTAGTGCTCACCAATCTACTGAAGTTCATCTTGTGTTACACATATTTGTTACACAATACCACCTCAAGGAATTTTGCCCTCCGTGTGCCTTCACACACACATGCATTGAGATTTCATTACCTAAATCAAGGTCCTAATTCTTGCTCTCAAGGAAATACAAGATCCTTTCCTTTCCAGACTCTTTCTCAGCACTGAATGTTTCCAAGAACAGCCCATTCTGAAGAATTTCCCTGGGCTAAGTCAAATAGATGACAAAAATACCTAGAAGGCCCTCTTTTAATTTTAATTTAATTTTTAATTTAATTGTCAAATTTATATACCGCCCACTCGGTCAAAGCCGACTCAGGGCGGTTCACAATGACAATTTAAAATGTTAAAAACAGTTAAAACTACCCACTCCCTAAAAACATGGGGTGCAGGATCCAAAGGCACCATGGGGAGGAGTTCTTCTACACCAGCCACCCAATGGAGGTTACCCTTCCACCTGCACCCCACACTTGACCCGCCAGCCAGGTTTTAAGTTCTTTTCTGAAAGGCAGCAATTCTGTCCGGAGACGTAGCTCTGTTGGCAGGAGGTTCCAGAGGGCCGGCGCACACACGGAGAAGGCTCTCCTCCTTGTGCCAGAGAGGCGAGCCCCTCTGGCTGATGGAAGGATTAGAGAGCCCCTCCGGTCCACTCTGGATGGATGGACAGATGTCCTCAGGGCGATGTGGTCTCTTAGGTAACCCGGCCCACTACCATATAGGGCTTTAAAGGTCAAAACCAGCACCTTGAATTGCACCCAGAGACAAACTGGCAACCAGTGCAGCTCCTGGAGCAGAGGCAAAGCATGGACATAACGCCCACACCCCATCACCACCCAGGCTGCCGCATTCTGGACCAGCTGTAGCCTCCGAATGGTCATCAAGGGCAGCCCCATGTAGAGCGCATTGCAATAATCTAGTCTGGAGGTGACCACAGCATGAGTGAACATGAGCAAGGGGTCCCAGTCCAGGAGTGGGCGCAACTGGCAAATCACCTGAAGCTGTCCTCATCAAACATGGCTGGAAGGGCAGTGAGTCGGAAAGAAAATCTTGCCTTGAGGTCTTTAAGTCCCAAGAAGATTCATAGCTGGAAGAAAAAGAACTATTCTCACCAATGTTGGTTAATAACTGGTGGAGGATAAATTTTGGATGACTTATGCCCCTTTACCTGTTCTTATGAGCTGCCTCTATCTTCATTTAGTCATAGTAATAACTTTCAAACAGTTTGAATGTCCTCATGATAATGCTAGAAATGCCATTACTCTGAACCCGTCAATAAAGAGGCAAGATACGGGAATTTTGGTATGCATCTAGGGCCATGATTAATTTAAATTTCTGACCTGTGGAGGAGCATGGCAGTGGATAACCTGGTACTAGAGAACTGGGTATTGCATAATGGATTTAGCACCCATCTCTGTCCCATTTCTTGGGGACATGAAAGGAGTGTTATTTGGGTGTTCCCTGAGTGGAGCTTCTTCCACAAAAATTCTTTCAACCCAGAATAATTTCTGACATGAAATTATTATTAGAGAAGGATGTCCTCTGCAGCTCCTCTCTAGCCCTGACAGGTGAGTTCCTAACCCCCATGCAATGTTATATTTTGTCAGCTACTGCAAAGTCAGCTGATTTAGGGAGGCAGCTTTGCAAGTGTTTCCAACTCTCTTCACAAGAACGGATGTTGGATGTACCAGAAAGATACCTCATGATGCCCACAAGGTACACAACTGATTTTCTTGAATTGTGCCCTGTACCCAGCAAGCACCTCATCTAATGATGCCCTGAGGGACTCACTGCTACCACCCTAACCCAGCACTACCTGCTAACCATTGTGACCTGTGGCACAGAGTGGGATATGCAAAACAAAAGACTCAGGATCCACAAGCCAAGCAGGATAACCAAGCCAAAAAATTCCTATCCAGCCCTAACTAAATGGCGACCCAAAGACGCTATTCCACAGGGCAGGCAGGGCAGGACTTTTGAAGGACCTTAAGTCCCATCTTCAGAGCAGCAAGCCAAGGCACTAGAGCACCTCTTGACTATTCTTGCCATCCTCTGATCGGAGGAGAGTAAAGCCCCCCTTCATCCAAGGCTGCATATTGAATGGAATGACAGAGGGCCCAAAAACTGATGGCTTGATATTACAAGTATCCCAGGAAGTGCAATAACAGGAAGAGATGAGTTTTTTAAAGGTAACTTTGATTGAAGGCATTAGAAGTTCTTTTCCAGAAACACACTACTTGAGGTATGTTGTGTGTATGTGTGTATGTTCCTGAGTTTAATATGTGCATCAAATAGCTTTGCTTGGCAAATGTTGTTACATTGTTAAAGAGAAGATTTTCCATTCAATTTAAAGTGAAATGGTGATGTCACTTCTGTTTGTACTTTGTTGGCCCGCAAGTGGAATGTTATATAGCTGACTTTTTACCTGTGGAGAAAATCTCACCCACTGAATTAAAAAAAAAGATTATTTGGTTGCTTGTTCTGGGTTTAATAATCCCTGACTAATATGAGTGATATCTTCACTAGGTAATTTTGATCACCTCTGCATAAATATGCAATTACTGTATTTTCTGGCATATAAGCCTACTTTTTAACCCCAAAAAATCTGTGCCAAAGTCGGGGGTCATCTTATAGGACAGGTACTTAACTGCAGCTTGTTTCCCCTTGCTTCATATGTCCGGCGCATATGGTGGTGGTGGTGGGGGGGGGGTGCCGCGGCCGAGTCCCTGCTCTGTGCGGGGAGTATGAAGCAAGGGGAAGCAAGCTGCACACATCTTCCTGTACCTCAAGGAGGAGAACGTGAGCGTGGATTGGCTCTCCACCAGAACCTGCCCATTCGACTCGGAGGGCTGCGCGTCTTCGGGTTGAGTGTGGGTTAATTTTTATTTGGTGTGCATTGGAAGAGAGGTAGTCTTATACGGCAAGTATATTCCAAACTCTCTATTTTAACTGGAAAAGTTGGGGGTCGTCTTATACGCCCAGTCGTCTTATGCACCGGAAAATACGGTATATATTTCACTATAACTATCTTAAATTTTTACTGTAAGCTTTCATTAATTTTCAGTCATGTTTGTGCCTTAAAGCCTGACGGCAGTGTTTGGAATGTAAGATGCTGTGCTTCACATAACATTTTGATTCAAAACTAAGCTTAATTTGCCATTCATATTTTGTGCCATGCAGGCCTCCTGATAGTTATGATAACAAGGCATATTTTAACTTATCTTTCATGTGTCCACAAAGTATTCCAGGCACTTCTTACAGCTATCCAAGCCTCACCTTGACAATAATCTTTGTTTATTACTGCTGAGACAAAGATAAGATTTCAGGAATATGCTTTGAGTGTCAAAAGACTTCAGCATTTATCTTTTTGCATTTGTATCCAACATGCAATGTAATAATTTCTTATTGTCAGCCTAATGTCAAATAATTCTTTCCTATTCATTATCACACTGAGCACTCTTAAGGGAGTTTGGTTTCCCTCCACTTGTTGGGTAGATCAATTGAGATAATCTTGGATTAACATTGGTTTTGTTTATTGCTTCCTTTGGTGTGATATCTAGCAAATTCTAACTAATACCCTGTGCTATTATTTTCCCCCAGCCATAAAAGCAACGAGAAACTTGAAACATAAATCTCATAAATGACACATCAAAATATTCCTTTACAGTAATTCTGATAACTCTGTTCTAAGCCCAGTGCTGATGAAGTAGTTTTTCAGAAACATCAAATAGTTAATCCTAGCTTGAGTAGATCTGTTGAACTAAAGGAGACTTCTTAAACCAGAGTTTATGTAAACCTTTTGATTCAGTGGATTTGAAATGTGGTGTTGGAGGAGAGTTTTGAGGGTACCTTGGACAGCGAGGAGAACAAATAGGTCAATCTTAGAAGAAATCAACACTGACTGCTCATTGGAAGGTCAAATAGTAAAGATGAGGCTAAAGTACTTTGGGCATCAAATGAGAAGGGAGGATTCACTTGAGAAGCCCATGATGTTGGGAAAGGTGGAGGGCAAAAGAAGAAGGGGGAGGCCAAGGATGAGATGGATAGATGGTATTGTAGACACAATGGGCACAGAACTGGGAGGACTGAGGGGGATGGTGGAGGACAGAGGCGCCTGGAGAACGATGGTCCATAGGGTCGCAAAGGGTCCGAATCGACTGTGCGACTGAACAACAACAACAAACAACTCAGATTGGAATTAAAAACTGGGTTTCATCCACATAGTCTACTTCTAAAAGTTTACACACACTGATTTTTAAATTATATATGCTGTCATTCAGAACAGTATATCATGTGGCTTAATTTAACAGCCTCTCACAAAACAACACCATTTAGAAGTAGACTGTTAATATCTGGGAACATTTTCTTTTAAGTTTCTTTTCTGTGTTGTTTCAAAAACTTTTTCAAAGAACATGGACAACTGACTTCCATGTCCAGATAAGTTACAAATACATTGCTTCACATATATTGTCAAACTCAGGGGAGTGGGCAGCCTCTGAAGCACACACATAGTTTTGAAAAACCTCCTACTTCTTCCCACTCTTGTTGTCTATACAGTATATGAATGCTATTTATCTGGGTTAGTAAGCTGAAAAGAATAGGTACAGTACTGTATTTTAGTATAATGCATGCTTTAGCCAGTTTTGGCGTTGGTCACTGTTAAATGTTTTCTACCAGATGTTTTGTGATTCACACTTTACAATAATGCAGTGTATGGCTTAAGTTTGATTCCCCCACACTTTTAAAAATGTATTATATAATAAAAGGTAAAGGTCACCCTTGCTCGAAAGCCAGTCGTATCTGATTCTAGGGTTCAGTGTTCATCTCTGTTTATAGCCAAAGAGCCAGTGCTGTCTGCGCCTGCAGACATTTTCGTGGACACATGGCAGGTGTGCCTCAACACTGGAGTGTACGGAATGCTGTTTTGTGTATTAAAGGCTGTTCATTTTCTTCTGTTTTTTATTTCATTTATACGCTTAGAGGGAGGGCCCTGTGTAATTTGTTACTTTTACAAGGCTAATGCTAGAAAATATATTTAGTGTGGTTAAATTTATAAATAAGACAAAATTGCATCGTAGAATGGGACTATTCCACTTCTCTA
Source organism: Bradypodion ventrale (assembly GCA_035047345.1). Classification (NCBI taxonomy): domain Eukaryota; kingdom Metazoa; phylum Chordata; class Lepidosauria; order Squamata; family Chamaeleonidae; genus Bradypodion; species Bradypodion ventrale. Next base: position 301,082,996 of record JAWDJE010000003.1, on the reverse strand, counting down.
TGCAACCTCAGCAAAGAATGAAATGTTTGGACTATAGCTGGGAGCCACGTTGGAGACCTCTTCTGCACTCTACTCACCAGTTGACTGAAGCTGTAATGTTTTTAGAAGTGGCAACAGAAGAGGCATAATTGGCATTCCTGGTTGAGGAGGATGGTGGAGGACAGAGGTGCCTGGCGGCCAATGGTCCATGGGGTCGCAAAGGGTCGGAGTAGACTGTGCGACTGAACAACAACTAAAGGGCAGGCAGGCTACAGAGACTGTAGAACCTGTGCTGTTTGATAGAACCTGGTCTTACTCAGGAACAAGGTTAAAAATTCTTGCTTATCTCATTGTGACATCCAAGATAAGGAATTACAATATTAGTAGGAATAATGAGGAATGTTCTGTTCTGGTACTTTCCCAAAATTGTTGAAAAATAATATTTTCTGAAAAAATGCTATTTTTAAAAACAGAATTGAGATCTTTGCACTGTCACCCATATGTAGACTGACTATTGTTTTAGGAATATTAAACACTAGATGGGTTATTTGCATTTTCTTAACAATCATTAAAGCTTCTAATGCTTCCCCTGCCTGTTTATGTTAGCTTCTTAAAGGCAAAAGTCACTAGAAACTTTAGATTTGTGTAAGCTTTCTTTCCTAAGGGAAAAACAGTTAGCGTCATTAAATGAAAATTATAGAGACATTGGGGGAAAGGAAAAGAGTTTTTGTCTCATTCTTGGATGGAGGTAATGAGTCTTGCAGAGCTGTAGAATTCCTAATCAGTCTAAAACAATGAGGACAAGGAATGTAGTGATGATTCCTTCCATCCCTATTCAGGGATACTTCAACAACAACAACAAAAAGAAATGTTTGGGTAGCCGACAACTTTAATGAAATAACTTTATGCTGTATTGCTTCCCTTTTTTATTAGACTTTCACTTGTTCTTTCTTCTGCCCCTATTTCTACCCTGAAATGAAACATTTAAAGTACATTATTTTTGTTATTGCTTCCAAAGCTCTCTTTCTGCCAGCTGCTTGTCTGTCCTCTTCCTGCATCCTTGTCGGGTTGGATCTGTGGGAGATAACTTCCTCCCCCGTCATTCACCAGCAGGGGGTCCCATGTTTCCTTGTTTTGCAGCCTGAATAACATTTGTTTTTCCCCTGTTTACAAGCTGAGAGGAACTGACTAGGTCTCCTTCCCACTACCAGCTTTCTTGCCATCTTTTTTGTTTGGCACACAGGGGATTGCAAAATCGGCAAACGATCTTAATTAAATGTTTTCTCTGCAAAAACAACAGGCTCTTTCTGGGGGCAAGATGTAGGTAAGCGCATATCTCCAAAGACAAAGGCAAATATTTATCAAGGAACAAAAGATGTCTGGCGGCTTACATCTTGTTTGATTACCCTCCTCTCTTTATCCTTTGTGGAGATGCTTATCAGGCGCTGTTTAAATTCTGATTGGCTGTGTTATCTACCAATACATCAATTTTATGTAAGGGAAACAATAGCAACATTTGCCTTTAATTAAATTGAAATCATCTACTTGTTAATACGTATTCACTTTGCATTTGATGAAGGTGACAAACAATAGGCAGGTAATTCTTGAGATGACTGAAATATTACAGAGCCTTGAAATCACTGCATTGTTTATCTTAGCTGACTGGAAGCATAGACTCTACATAAACAATAGTGACATAGTTAAAGGAACACTACATTTTTAATTATATTAAACCCTTGGTTGTTGGAAGGAATGGGTTTAATTGATTGATACAGAGTCATGTGATGACTTTGCAATCTGTACATTTTTAAACTATTATAAACGCAATTGTATCACACACACCCTTTCTTATTTTGTAAATGAAGAAATACACAATTTCAAAGAATTTGAATGAAGAAATGAACAATCTGTCTGTTGTTTTCTGTTTACCTATGGGATACCAGTGGGTCCATCCCATGGGGAAAAAAAGATATTCTATTTTTCTGTAAATAGATGACTTTTAGTCTTTCAGATTAAATTAAACCATAAGCAGAGGTGAGCATTGAACCGTAGAGTCGGATATGACTGGCTTTCAAGCAAGGGAAACCTTTATTTTATTTTTATTTATTTATTTAGTCGTATTTATATATGCCGCCCACTCAGGCAGAACCCGACTCAGGGCGGCATTACAACAAATTCTAAAAACATATAAAAACACTTTAAAAACCCCATATCCCACCCACTTAAAAAACCCCTTATCCCACCCATCCATCCCACCCACTCTAAAAAAGGAAGAGAGAGTTCTTAATTCTTTACGTAAGCCAGCAGGCGGGGACCGTGATCCCATTCGGGCCCCACACCTGCCCTGCCAGCCAGGTCTTCAATCCTTTCCTGAAGGGCAGCAATTCTCTTTGAAGTCTTAGATCTGTTGGCAGGAGGTTCCAGAGAGTTGGTGCGGCCACGGAGAAGGCCCTAACTGATGGCACCATTAGAGAGCCCCTCCGGTCCACTCTGGTTGGACGGGCAGACACTCTTGGGACGATGCGGTCTCTAAGGTATCCTGGCCCACTGCCTGGGTTAAGTCAAATAGATGACAAAAATACCTAGAAGGCCCTCTTTTAATTTTAATTTAATTTTTAATTTAATTGTCAAATTTATATACCGCCCACTCGGCCAAAGCCGACTCAGGGCGGTTCACAATGACAATTTAAAATGTTAAAAACAGTTAAAACTACCCACTCCCTAAAAACATGGGGTGCAGGATCCAAAGGCACCATGGGGAGGAGTTCTTCTACACCAGCCACCCAATGGAGGTTACCCTTCCACCTGCACCCCACACTTGACCCGCCAGCCAGGTTTTAAGTTCTTTTCTGAAAGGCAGCAATTCTGTCCGGAGATGTAGCTCTGTTGGCAGGAGGTTCCAGATGGCCGGCGCAGACACGGAGAAGGCTCTCCTCCTTGTGCCAGAGAGGCGAGCCCCTCTGGCTGATGGAAGGATTAGAGAGCCCCTCCGGTCCACTCTGGATGGATGGACAGATGTCCTCAGGGCGATGTGGTCTCTTAGGTAACCCGGCCCACTACCATATAGGGCTTTAAAGGTCAAAACCAGCACCTTGAATTGCACCCAGAGACAAACTGGTAACCAGTGCAGCTCCCGAAGTAGCGGTGAGGCATGGGCATATCGCCCACATCCCATCACCACCCGGGCTGCGGCATTCTGGACCAGCTGCAGCCTCCGAATGGTCGTCAAGGGCAGCCCCATGTAGAGCGCATTACAATAATCTAGTCGGGAAGTAACCAGAGCATGGGTGACCATAATCAAGGAGCCCTGGTCCAGGAGCGTGCGCAATTGGCGAATCACCCAAAATTGGGCAAAAACCCTCCTGGCCACAGCCGCCACTTGTTCTTCCAGCAGCAGCCGTGAATCCAGAAGGACCCCCAAGTTGCGCACTGGGTCTGTCTGGGGCAAAACCGCCCCATCCAGTACCAAAGGTGGTAACTCCCTGGATAACACGGGGCCCCTTATCCACAGCCACTCTGTCTTGCTGGGATTCAGCCGAAGCCCATTGGCCCCCATCCAGACCCCAATGGCCTCCAGGCATCCGGATAGAATTTCAACAGCATCACTGGGGTCCCCACAGGCCGAGATATACAACTGGGTGTCATCCGCGTACTGATGGTACAGCACCCCTTGGGAACGAATGATCTCACCCAGTGGCTTCATGTAGATGTTAAATAAGAGGGGAGAAAGCACCAAGCCCTGAGGAACCCCATACTTGAGGGACCTAGGGCTGGACCTCTCACTCTCTAACCACACCGACTGGGTATGGCCCTCCAGAAAAGAGGAAAACCAGGACAACACAGTGCCCTGGATCCCAATCCTTTGAGCCGTTCCAGAAGGATACAGGGTTGGCGACGGTATCGAAGGCCGCTGAGAGGTCAAGAAGAGCAAGGACGGATGGATAACCCCCGTCCCGCTCCCGCCAGAGATCATCCATTAGTGCGACCAATGCCGTCTCCGTACCATACCCGGGCCTGAATCCTGATTGAAAGGGGTCTAGATAATCCGCTTCCTCCAGGACACTCTGCAGCTGGCGCGCCACCGCCTTCTCCAAAACCTTACCCAAAAAGGGCAGGTTGGAAACTGGCCTGTAATTGTTAAGGACAGCTGGGTCAAGGGATATTTTCTTCAGGAGGGGGCGCACCAAAGCATGTTTTAATGGTGCAGGAAATACCCCCTCCCGTAAGGATGCATTTATTATCGCCCCAACCCAGCCACCTGTCACCACCTTGGAGGCTTTCACCAACCAGGTGGGACAGGGGTCCAAAGGACATGTAGTGGCACGTACAGCTGCAAGGAGCCTGTCCACTTCATCAGGGACAACTGGATCAAACTGATCCCAGATCATACAGCAAGACTGTGCTCCGGCACCCTCCCGACCCTCCCCATCCACGCCGGGACTCAGTCCTGAACGAATCCGATCGATTTTCTCCACCAGATGGTCAGCAAAGTCCTCAGCCGAACCTTGCCAACCGGGCACCGATCTTCTCCTACTGAGGAGGGACCTGGTTACCCGGAACAGAGCGGCTGGGCGATTATCAGCGGAGGCAATAAGGGTGGTGAAGTATTGATGCCTCACCACCCCCATCACCACTAGGTAGGCCCTAATAGCAGCTCTAGCCAGTGTCCAATCGGAGTCATCCCGGGTCTTCACCCAGCGGCGCTCTAGGCGTCTCTTTGCCCGTTTGAGATCCCGCAGTTCATCTGTGAACCGCGGGGATGACCTAACCCCACCGGTGCGGAGAGGCCGCAGTGGCGCGATTTCATCCAAGGCTGCTGTTGCCGTCCTGTTCCACAGGTCGACAAGTGCCTCAGGTGAATCGTGGAGCCGATCCAGAGGAACATCCCCTAGTTCCCTCTGGAATCCATCTGGATCCATTAGTCGCCGAGGGCGGGCCATTTTAATAGGCCCTGCCTCCCTATGATGAAGCGTCGCCCCCAGGAAGTCAAGAGTCACCAGATAGTGATCTGACCATGGCACAGGTGAGATGGCTAAGTCCTGTAATCTCAGGTCACTCTGCCACTGCTCCGACAAGAAAACTAAGTCTGGCATGTGACCACTGCTCCTGGTCGGACCCCGCACTACCTGAGTCAGGCCCATGGCTGCCATGGAAGCCATGAACTCCCTTGCCACCTCAGAAGCCATCCCCAATGATGGCAAATTGAAGTCCCCCAGAACCATAAGCCTCAGGAACTCCAACGCCAGCATCGAGGCGGCTTCGAGGAGCTCAGGCAGGGCATCCCTTACCCTGCAAGGGGGCAGGTACAGGAGTAAGATCCCCAACTGACCCTTGGGGCCCAACCGTAGAAGCAGGGCCTCACAACCAGACACTTGTGGAGCAGTGGCCCTAGCAATTCCCAAGGACTCCCTGGCAACAATGGCGACACCACCACCCTTCCCCTCACCTCTAGGCTGGTGCCAGATACCGAACCCAGCTGGACACATATCCAGGGCACTCCATCTTCAGGTGTCAGCCAGGTTTCGGTGATGCATGCCAGGTCGGCCAGCCCCTCCTGGATAGCATCTTGAATCAGGGGGGCCTTATTACATACCGATCTGGCATTCACCAGCAGCAGCCTAAGGGTGGGGTCACTGTGGATCTGCTGCTCAGGGCCCAGAGATGTACCTGCAGGGCTGGAATGAGGGACCGCACTTAAACATCGGGCCCGCATTCCCCGAGTGCGGCCCGCCCCACGGTACCCGCCATACCGCCCCATGCCCGTCACAACACCTATATGGATCCCTGGAACCTCCCTAGATGGAATGCTGCCCCTCCTTCCTGGCTGGCAGGACCAACTCTCTCTCTTCCCACCCCATCCACAATCCCCCCCTGGTTCCAGCAACATGCATGGGCTCCCGGAACGAGCAGGGAGCGCTGGCAAGTCCCGGCGTCGACATCTCCTTCTTCTTCCCCCCAGGTGGGAAGGACGGAGGCAGGGGGCGGGGGGGGGACGTCCGTGCGCGGCGGCAGCGTCTTCGGCTCCCCAGAGCCACGGGGAGCCCTTTTAAACTCCCCGCCCGATGGCAGGGGGTGGGGAGGGCCTTCCGTGCGTGACGGCGGCGTCTTCGGCTCCCCAGAGCCACGGTGGGTGTTTACCCTTACCTTTACTAAGGTGGGTGTTAATCACAAAACATTGTAAGGTGGTCCAGCCTAGTAGCAAAAATGATGAAATATGGCTGGTACATCTTTGACTCAAAATGGAATTACAAAATGGGTTTAGGCAAGCCACAATCAGTAATAGAAAGCATGCTTACATATACACCCATCTATAATATGATAATAGCATATTGACCTCTCTCTTACAGGCTTCTTTCTTAGTGATAATAAATATCACTAAAATACAGTACCTCATTTTGAAATGTACTGTAAACATAAATAGCACTTAAATATGCATAATTTCTAAATGACCAAAAGCAACTTCTCAAACTATTTAACTGATGAGCTATGCTGTTTTGATCATAATGTTAAAGTGAAAAACACTTAACATTGCATCATTTATAATTGTAGCCATTTTGCAAATGGTGACTATGGACCGACAAAATACATTGATGTGATTAAAAAGCTCCATTAGGCTGCATATCTCTCCATACTCGATTTTTTAGAAACATAGTCCTATACAAGATTTAATGTAAGTTACTGGAATGGACTCCCCCCCCCCCCCCCCCGGGCATGTCCTCAGAAGAACTGTTCCAAGGAGTTAAGAACAGGAAGACTTTTGCCATGATGATAGCCAATACAGTATCCAAAATGGATACGGCACCTGAAGAAGAATGGATCCGGTTGGATTCATTGGATTCCAGCTGGAACTGGGGGATTTTCCTCTGGATCAGCTACACAATTCACCTGAGGCACTTGTTGACCTGTGGAACAGGATGATGATAGTGGCCTTGGATGAAATCGCGCCACTGCGGCCTCTCCGAGCCCACAGGGCTAGGTCATCCCCATGGTTCATGGAAGAACTACGGGAGCTCAAATGGGCTAAGAGATGCCTAGAGCACCACTGGGTAAAAACCCAGAGCGATTCCAATAGGACACTAGCTAAAGTCGCTATTAGGACCTACCTAGTGGCGATGGGGGTGGTGAGGTAGCAACACTTCACCACCCTTATTGCCTCTGCTGATAATCACCCAGGCACCCTTTTTTGGGTAACCAGGTCTCTCCTTGGTAGGGGTGTGTGTGACTGGTTGGCAGGGTTCGGCTGAGGACTTCCCTGAACGTCTGTTGGAGAAAATCCATCAGATTCATTCGGGGCTTAATCCTGGCATGGACGGTGAGGGTCTGGGGGGGGAGGACTGGGGCACAGTCTTGTGATCAGGGATCAGTTTGATCCGGTTGTCCATGATGAAGTGGACAGGCTCCTTTCAGCAGTGCGGGCCACTATATGTCCTTTGGATCGCTGTCCCACCTGGTTGGTGAAAGCCTCCAAGGTGGTGACAGGAGGCTGGGTCAGGGCAATAATAAACACATCTTTGTGGGAGGGGGTGCTTCCTGCACCGCTAAAACATGCTTTGATGTGCCCCCTCTTGAAGAAACCATCCCTTGACCCAGCTGTCCTGACCAACTATAGGCCGGTCTCCAACCTCCCCAACCTACCTTGGGGAAGGTATTGGAGAAGGTGGTGGCATGCCAGCTGCAGGGGGCACTGGAGGAAGAGGATTATCTGGACCCCTTTCAATCAGGATTCAGGCCCAGACATGGTATGGAGACGGCATTGGTTGCACTGATGGATAATCTCTGGCAGGAGCGGGATGGTGGACATCCAACCATCCTTGCTCTCCTTGACCTCTCAGCAGCCTTCGATACCATTGACCATGGTAACCTTCTGGAATGGCTCAAAGGATTGGGGATCCAGGCCATGGTGTTGTCCTGGTTTTCCTCTTTTCTGGAGGGTCGTACCCAGTCGGTGTGGTTGGAGAGTGAGAGATCCAGCTCTAAGGCCCTCAAATATGGGGTGCCACAGGGTTTGGTGCTCTCTCCTCTCCTATTTAACAACTACATGAAGCCGTTGGGTGAGATCATCTGTCTTCACAGGGTGCGGTGCCATCAGTACATAGATGACACTCAGTTGTACTCAGCCCATGGTGATGCCAGTGATGCTGTCAAAGTCCTGTCTGGATGCCTGGAGGCCATTGGGGTCTGGATGGGGGACAACGGGCTTCAGCTGAATCCTGACAAGACCAAGTGGCTATGGGTGAGGGGCCCCAGGTTATCTGGGGAGCTACCACCTCTGGTCTTGGATGGGGCAGTTTTGCCCCAGACAGATCCAGTGCACAACTTGGGGGTCCTCCTGGACTCACAACTGCTGCTTGAAGACCAGGTGGCAGCCATGGCCAGGAGGGCTTTTGCTCAACTTCGAGTAATTCGCCAGTTGCGCCTGCTCCTGGACCGGGACTCCTTACTCATGGTCACTCACGCTCTGTTCACCTCCAGACTAGATTACTGTAATGCGCTCTACATGGGGCTGCCCTTGACGACCATTTGGAGGCTATAGCTGGTCCAGAATGTGGCTGCCTGGGTGGTGATTGGGTGTGGATGTTATACCCACGCCTCCCCACTACTTCAAGAGCTTCACTGGTTACCAGTTTGCATCTGGGTGCAATTCAAGGTGCTGTTTTTGACCTTTAAAGCCCTATATGGCAGTGGGCCAGGATACCTAAGAGACCACATCACCCCAAAAGTGTCTGCCCATCCAACCAGAGTGGACCGGAGGGGCTCCCTAGTTGTACCATCAGCTAGAGGGGGTCGCCTCTCTAGCACATGAAGAAGGGCCTTCTCCATGTTTGCACCAGCCCTCTGGAACCTCCTGCCAACAGAGTTAAGATTACAGACAGAATTGCTGCCCTTCAGACAAAGTTTGAAAACCTGGCTGGTGGGGCAGGTGTGGGGCTTTAATGGAAATATGGCCCCTGTCTGTTGGCTCATTTCAAGCTAAGCATTAATCTTGAGTGTCCCTCCCTCTGTATTTCTCGCATTACTGTTATTTCTTTTCTGTATAGGGTGGGGAGGTAGGGGGGGTGATTTCGGGTTTTATTCTGTTTTATATGTTTTAATCTGTTGTAAGACACCCTGAGTCAAGTTCACCTGAGTTGGCGGCATAGAAATATGAAAATTAAATTAAATTAAGAAGCAATATTGCAACTACTTAACAGTCCCAGCCCATGGGCCAAACCTGGCCTGTGCATAGCATTAATATGGCCCATGGTGTTCGCTCCTTCACCTCTAAGACTGCCCCCACCTGCCCCCACCCCCATCGCCTGATGTCGCAATACATCACTTGTGGTGGTGGCGGTCGTACTTTAACCCTGTCTTCTGGGACAGGCTTCGCTGCTCCCCAGGGCAGCAGAAACCTTTGTGGAGGTGGATCACAGCATTTTCAAAAAATTTCGCTGCTTCCATGCTTTGAAATCCACGGCACCAGGAGAGGTCCTTTAATGCATGGCAATGACATCAGCGCCATATGCCAAGAGGACTCTCCCAGTGCCACACACCAAGGTTGACATCATCACCATGTGCCAAGGGACCTCTCCTAGTGTGGCAGATTTCAAAGCATCAAAGCAGTGAATTTTTTTTTAAAAAAACACTGTGATCCATCTCCGCAAAGGCTTCTGCTGCACTGGGAACAAGCGAAGCCTGTCCCAGAACAGCAGGGGGAAAGCACGACTGCCACCACCGCCACCACACAATTCCAATGATGACGGACATGTAAGCCCAGGGACCAGACACAGCTCTGGCACCTGGCGGGAAGTGTTGGGGGTGGATATGTCCCCTGGCAGGAAAATGTTGAGAACACCTGGTCTAGTGTGTATCAGATTAAGATGGCTGTACTTGTTAGTCTGTGGTGGCTTAGTGAATAAGACGTTGAACTTGACTGGAAGGTCAGAAGGTCAGCATTTCAACACCTGAGTACTGAGCCCGACTGAGTGAGCTCCCATATCTGTCCCAGCTCCTGCCTACCTGTTTGCCAACCACAGCCTGCCACATGCCCACATGGCTGCAGAAACAGACAGCGCTGGTTCTTTGACTATAAACGGAAATGAGCACCGAACCCTAGAGTTGGATATGACTGGCTTTCAAGCAAGAGTGACCTTTATCTTTACTGTTAGTCTAACATTTCAGTATTGGTTGATATTTTCATATGGAACTGGGATATTTAGAAAAGCAGTATTTTATTGAAATATGATTTTTTTTCTTGAACTGTTTCAAAGTTCTTTTTTTGAATCAAACTCTGAAAGTATTAACTGTAAATGGAAATATCTTGGGCTGTTTCTTACACTGGTATTGTATTGACATCTGGCTTTAGCACTTTAGACTGCAAGCTTGAGCGTTAGAGTCCATACAAGAAATATCTTCCACATTAAAAAAAATTAGATGGAGAGATGTTTTTCTTAGGCAAGAATAAAACTGTTGTCCATAGTGTTAAGTATAGTTTATAACACAGTGACATCAATTAAGTGAAAGGTAATTCATACTAATGAAGGTAGGCATAATTTGACCAACATGCTTTGACATTTTCCTTCAAACTCTGCAAATAAGAGTAAAGTAAGTCATTTTCTAATGGCACATCTTTCTTCCTAACATTTATTACTAAAGATCAAATAATTGTATGTCATATCTTTTGTTTTTGAAAACTTAATGCTATGCCGATACAGTAGATCTACATATAGATATTTACAAGTAAAAAATGGAAATAATATAATCAAGTTTGGCGTATTGCTCTAAATGATAAATTAACATGTCACCTGAGACAAAAAAGAGGGGAAACAAAAATTAATGAATTCTGGTGTTGGATCGGGGCCGCGAAGCGGCTGTTGGGTCCCGGAGGAGACTGGTCAAGCAATGAGACACGAGGCAAGATGGAGCGAAGACCAGTGATTTAATGAGGCAAATCATCAGTATTTATCCTGTACAGGCTGCATGCAAAAGAACTGCGATCTGGCAGAATCCATACGCCATGTTTACACAAGTTAATTGGGAAACTCTACAGGGGAGTTAATTAACCAAACTAAACAATGACAGGGGAACTCCATTGTTCCAAGCTATCTGGGGTAAACATGTGGCTGGTATTGATTTTGGGACTTAAGGTAATCCGCAGATGCGAGATTACTTATTACATGACAAGCGAGTTAGTCATTAGCTTCCTATTGTCCGAGCTGCCTGTCAGGTCAGCTGTAGGTGAATTAAACCCTATCTAATATTCCGCTCCCCCAATTTCTGTCCCTTCAGGAACCCCTGGTAATGAGGTGATCGCCCATCACCGGGGTTCTGTCAAGGCCAGTATACCAATTGTGTGCACGGATTCCACATTCTGGGAAATCTGGAAGTCGTTTATATCACATTGTTTAGTAAAAAGGGAAGGGTTTTATCCTTATCAAAAAGAGGTTAATTTTTGGATGTATTGAAGTGTTGCAGTTGCTGGAGAAACAGAGTATAATTTTGACTGAAGTTAGGTTAAAAATGATATAAAGTTGCAAAAAAGTTTTACGCTTGGGGGATGGGTGGTGGGCGTGTAGTCTATTGTATGTATTTTTTCTATAAAAACAATAAAAATTATTTGGGGGAAAATGGAAATAAGATTACATTTGCTGACTGTCATGGGCTTTGGGTTGTTCTTGAAGTTTGTCTTTAAAATGTCAGTGTGGCATATTAAAATTATCAGTTAAAACATTTGCTTAAATTCTGGCTTAATCTGATCATAATATATGCAATACATATTGTCCTATGTGTTTTTCCCAATAGCATCACACCCAACATTAGATTTGATATAGTGTTAAAACAAAAACCATCTATTTAGTTAGAAATATGTAAATGATAAATTGCATTTTACTCTTTGACTTCAGCTACATTCTAAATGAATGGCATCCATATAGTTTTTACTGCTGGCAGGCCCTCCTAGTTTCCTGTGCATGTCTGGCTTCTAAATCATTTTATATAGTATTGAGCAGGAATTCCAGATAATATGGTGATAAGGGTTATGTGCAATGCAGTCTTTCACATTTATTATTTTAACTGAGTCAAATGCTTATCTAGTCTATCTTAGTTCAAACTGCTATCTTCTCTTCTAGCCTTGTGACTGGAAACATCTGCCCCTCCTACACATCATGAAAGGGAGAATTATTGTTTAGAAAGTGTAAGGGTTTTTGAAAACTGAATGCGTGTTTAAATTACTGTTGTCCTTTAACTTTTTATCATGGAGAAACATAATTAAGGTTTGTGAGAAAGGGTTTATCCACTACATATTATTTGAAAACTGTAGAGTATGCTTCATATTGTCCTGTAATAAACAGCATAAGTGGTTGAGAAAATGGAGACACTTTATTAGCCATTATTAAATATAGGTTTATAAATAAATTAAGTAATTGTTGCTTCTAAAAGACTCGCATTAATGAATCAAAGATATTTATTCATTTATTTATCAAAATTGTATTGCCACAAGCGACTCTGGGCGATGAACAACACTATACATCTTTGCTCATGTCACCACTGTGTCCCAAAACAAAAACCTGGTAGGATGTTGACATATGATGAGAGTTGTCTCCAAACATTATACTGCCTAGTGTGTGGCAGCAAATAGCATATTCCCACTCATCAAGGTGTAGGGCATCTAAAGCAGGGATTCTCAACCTTTTGAGGTCAGGGGCTGGGTCACATTCAGTTGAGGAGGTCAGACTGGTTCTCTCACCTCCATTTATGGCTATCTTAAACGTGTTTACAATGGTCGTAAATGAGTATGTGGCTGATTCTGGTAGTGGTGGCGGCAGCGGCAGATGGAGCGTGGGTGGGGGCCAGATTATTTGGTGTTATGGGTCGAATTCAGCCCATGGGCCATAGCTTGAGAACCCCTGATCTAAAGCTAATTGAGTTAATTATTATCTGAGGCAGAAAATCTCAGAAGCCCTCCATTTCCTCCTTCACAGTAAAGGCATAAGAACAATATTTCAATCACTAATGTTATAAGATTTCTGGACACCCAAAATGGCTGCCTGAAGTATCCACCTTATTCTCCTTGATGCTCCGGCACTGTTGTGCTAGTAAACCTGCCTAAAGTAAACATGTACAGTAAAACCCTTACTTACGGAAAAAAAAGTCTGTTCCGTAGCCTTTTGCTTAAATCGGTTTTTTATGTAACTTGAAGCAAACCCATAGGAAAAAATATTTTTTTACATAACTCCAAGTAAACCCATAGGAAAAATGAATGTTTTATGTAAATCGAAGCAAACCATAGGGAAATGAATTTTTACGTAACTCAAAGCAAACCAATAGGAAAAAGAATATTTATGTAACTCGAAGCAAACCCATAGGAAATAGTGTAAATCAGGACATGGTTTTAGCACAAAATCAATATGTAAGTCGAATTTTATGTAATTTGAGGCATATGTAAGTCGGGGTTTTACTGTATAACAATATTGGAAGCAGCTGACTATGTTTGCATTTGCTTAAATTCATGTACTTCTGCTTAACAGTCAGGAAACTATTGAATGAAGGACATGAAAATCTAGAGATTATAAAGTGCCAGAAGAGATTTTACGTATTCCCAGTGTTGCTATATGGCAGGGGTGGCTAACCTACAACCCACGGGCTGGGCCTGGCACACTGGCCGGACCCAGCACATGGCACAATTACATGTTTATGCATTTATGACAGCTGTGGATGTGTTTTATGGCAGCATTTATGGCAGGAGGAACCACATGACAAGCCTGTTCAGCTGCCTGGGAGCGTGGTACAGTCCGCAGCAGTAAAAGGTTGGGAACTCCTGCTATATGGAGTCAAAGCTTGGACATTGACTAAATCATCTGAAAAGAGAACTGAAGCTTTTGAAATGTGGATCTACAGATGTCTGCTAAGAATATCATGGGTTGACCATGTATGTGACTAACGTAGGAGTATTGCACTGAATGGATAAAGAACAAGAACTCTTTAAGACCATTAAGCAAAGAAAGCTCCAATACCTTGGCCATCATGTGGACCAACATAAAATATAAAATACTCTAACTCACTTTGCAAGGAAAGATCCCTGGGAAGAGAGGCCCTGGACATAGACTTCATGGATGAAGAACCTGAGTGACTGCTGAGGCATGTTCTCAGAAGAACTGCTCCAAAGAGTTAAGAACAGGAAGACTATTGCCATGATGATAGCCAATATCCCTACTTGCATATAGGTTTTCCTCACAAACAAGAACACAGATTTCACAGGATTCTGGCTGGAATGCCTGCATGCAACCATTCCTTTTCTGACTTGATTATGATCAAGTAACAAAGTAACAATCAAATAACAAAGTAACAATGGAGAATGGCAGGGGTAGGCACTTCCCTCTGAATGTCTTCAAATTTGAGTATTCAGTAATGTCTACTTCCAAAATTGTTATGCAGTTAGGGCACAAATTTAAACTGAATCCAGAAACAAAACCTATATTCCTGTTTGTCCTCACTTGTTTAAAATTAAAGGGCTAAATTCAGCTACAAGTCCCTACCTAGAGTAGATCCATTGAACGAATGGGGGTTTGGTGAACGTGAAGATCTCAGGATTAGCAATTAGGTTTATTCCTACATCTTTAAATTGTTTTTGAAACATGCTTATGTAGATAAGAAGAAGCAATTTCAAAGAAGTGCAAAGTGCAGAGCTGATCACTAATCTGGGTGTAGCCAATTTATACAGTTGGAATTAGCCTTCCAGGTTCACCGCTATTTGTTGACTGGTGGTTCTGCAAAGAGCCTACACACATATGAGCGAAGGGTCAGTTTGTTTCACAAAATGCACAACTCCATGTGATATGCTGTGGTATCCGCGCACACAATTGGTATACTGGCCCTGACTGAACCCCGGTGATGGGCGATCACCTCGTTACCAGGGGTTCCTGAAGGGACAGAAATTGGGGGAGTGGAATATTAGATAAGGTTTAATTCACCCACAGCTGTCCTGACAAGCAGCTCGGACAATAGGAAGCTAATGACTAACTCGCTAGTCATGTAATAGGTAATCGCACATCTACGGATTACCTTAAATCCTAAAGCCAATACCAGCCACATGTTTACTCCAGATAGCTTGGAACAATGGAGTTCCCCTGTCATTGTTTAGTTTAGTTAATTAACTCACCTGTAGAGTTTCCCAATTAACTTGTGTAAACATGGTGTATGGATTCTGCCAGATCACAGTTCTTTTGCATGCAGCCGGTACATGATAAATACTGATGATTTACCTCATTAAATCACTGGTCTTTGCTCCATCTTGCCTCATGTCTCATTGCTTGACCAGTCTCCTCCGGGACACAACAGCCACTTCGCGGCCCCGATCCAACATCATGCCAGTTGTGCCCGCTCCTGGATAGGGACCCCTTGCTTATGGTCACACATGCTCTGGTCACCTCCAGACTAGACTACTGCAATGCGCTCTACATGGGGCTGCCCTTGGCGACCATTCGGAGGCTGCAGCTGGTCCAGAATGTGGCGGCCTGGGTAGTGATGGGGTGCGGGCGTTATGCCCGGGCCTCACTCCTGCTCCGGGAGCTTCACTGGTTACCAGTTTGCCTCCGGGTGCAATTCAAGGTGCTGGTTATGACCTTTAAAGCCCTACATGGTAGTGGGCCAGGATACCTAAGAGACCGCATCGCCTTAAGAACATCTGTCCATCCAACCAGAGTGGACCGGAGGGGTTCCCTAATTGTTCCATCAGACAGGGGCTCTCACCTCTCTGGCACAAGAAAAAGGGCCTTTTCTGTCTCCGCTCCAGCCCTTTGGAACCTCCTGCCAGTAGAGCTACAGTTGCAGATGGAGCTGCTGCCCTTCAGGAAAGGACTTAAGACCTGGCTGGCGGGGCAGGTATGGAGCCCTGAGGGCAATGTGGCTCCTGCTTGCTGGCTTTTAACATGAGATGTACCCTCTTTCTGCTTCTCGGGGTGGGTGTTTTTTTTTAATGTGGGTGGGTTTTTTAAAACTGCTTTGGGTTTTAAATTATGTAAGCCGCCCTGAGTCGGGCTTGCCAGAGTGGGCGGTGAACAAGTTGAAATATTAAATTAAATTAAATTAAATGTATACAAGGGCTATATATACTCTCTCTCTCTCTCTCTGTGTGTGTGTGTGTGTGTGTGTGTGTGTGTGTGTGTGTGTGTGTGTCCAGGTTTTCTTTTGAGGCCACTTTGGGATTTGGTCCAGAGTAGTTTGTGTACTATCTAGTTTTATCTTAAAACTCTAGAGTAATTTGTGCCCTTTCTGATTCAATTTGTGTTCAGAATTGATATGCAATTTTGCTTAGCTTCACCCTGGAACTGTGGAATTGGTCATTCCACTTTTGTCCAGATTTCATACACATTAGTCCAAATTATGTTGATTCAATTATTAATTTGTGCTTTATTAATTTGATGCACAGCCAATTCCAATGCACACTCTCTGTGTATGTTGGTTAAAAAAAGAGAGACAGAGAACAAGAGGAGGAGCCCAGAGGTATGATTATTATCTGCTGTCTCTGAATTGATTGACTCTGCAGTGGTCAGTAACAAGAGGTCTTACTGTCATATAATGAGTTTGGAATTATAAACCAATTATACAGTAGCTAAGTAATAGTTCACCATTCCATTTGATTCTGTTTTGCAGTAATTAGATAGATGTCCATGGAAGTGATAAGCGTATGAAAAAGCAATGTCATGCTTTCTGTCAGTTATAGAGTCAGTAATTTAATAATCATATGAGAAATAAAGCAAACAAAGACTATTCTAAGAAAGGGAGGTGAGGTGTTTTATATGGAACTAGCAGAGGTTGCCCGGCATTGCCGGGTTGTTTTAAATTGTGTTGGAATGTTAAATTGTGTTGGAATGTTAAATTTTAAAATGTTTTTTAAAAATTGCTTAGTCTGTAATTTTAATTTTTACAATGTTTATTTATGTAAAAAATTTTTTGGCTTGGCTGTTATAAACTGTGATCTGCTTTTTTTAAGGATTAATAAAAGAACAAAGTATGATATAATTTTTTCAAATTGTTTTATGTAACTGAATAATGTTTTAGTTTTTGGAATTTTTTAAAATAGTTGTACCATAGGTAATAATTTAAATAATGTGAAAGTAAATGTTTTTTACATTCAATGTTTTTAAAATGTGTTTAGATGTTTTGGGTTTTAATTTGAGTTAAAACTCAGCACAGGATTCTTTCTCTTTGGGAGGCAGACACCTTTGGCTCCTGGGGAGAAGAAATCCCCACCAGGGAAGGGGTTTGCTTCTTTCTGGGTTTGCTTGGAAAGGGGTTTCCTTTCCAGGCAGCCCAGAGAGAAGCGATTCTTTCTCTTCGGGAGGCAAAGACACCTTTGCCTCCTGGGGAGAAGAAATCCCCAGCAAGGAAGGGGTTTGCTTCTTTCTGGGTTTGCTTGGAAAGGGGTTTCCTTTCCAGGCAGCCCAGAGAGAAGCGATTCTTTCTCTTCGGGAGGCAAAGACACCTTTGCCTCCTGGGGAGAAGAAATCCCCAGCAAGGAAGGGGTTTGCTTCTTTCTGGGTTTGCTTGGAAAGGAGTTTCCTTTCCAGGCAGCCCAGAGAGAAGCGATTCTTTCTCTTCGGGAGGCAAAGACACCTTTGCCTCCTGGGGAGAAGAAATCCCCAGCAAGGAAGGGGTTTGCTTCTTTCTGGGTTTGCTTGGAAAGGAGTTTCCTTTCCAGGCAGCCCAGAGAGAAGTGAGGGCGAGACGTAGAAGGCAATACCAGGAGGGAAACCTTTAAACACCCAGTCTGAGCCAGGAGGTAAGCGTGGTCAGTGGGGGTTAGGAAGGGTGGGCTAGGTGGTGGTGGTGGTGGTGGGGGTGGCAGCGTGGTTACCGGGGCCGTGCCTCCCCCCACTCCCTAATTGGTGCTACCACGCTTACCTCCTAAGATCCGCTGGGTCTTTAAAAGTTTTTCCCTCCCGGCAGTTTATTTTTTAACTTTGGCGTGCCACGCTTTGCCAGCCTCCTCTGCGCTCGCGTCCCTCAGCCTGGCTGAGGGGTTGTGCAGCACAGAGGACTCTGGGATTCGTAGTTCGTGCTGCAGTTTTTTTCTGAAGCTTATTTTTGATTGGCTGCGCCGTTTTTTCTCCACATTCTTTGTGGTCGCGTCTCTCAGCCTGATTGGCTGTGGTGCGGCGTGGTGCAAAGAACGTTGGGAAATGAAGTTGTTTCCCTTTCTTTGTGTTTGTGGGGCTCTTGCCCCCCTGCCGCTTTTCTCAATCCTTCGTTGACCTGCGGACCCAGTTCGTCCGTGTGCACGAAGGGTGGGTGTGGGTTATTAGGGCGGGGCTTAGGAACCTATACCAAGTTCCAACAGTTAACCCTTGGTTTTATAGGTTAAGATTAGCTTCTGGTGTTTGTTTTTTGATATTAGCTAGATTCTTAGTTATTTTATTTTATTTGACTGACTTAGTGGAAGCATTCTGATGCACAGGATTGTTTTGGCACTCTTCCCATATTTAAGAGCACATTGTTTAATTTTAACAATATTTACTATTTATGTCATAATATTTACTTGGCAAAGCTTTCCAATAACATGAGACAGCCTGTTCTTTGGTAGTTTTTGCAAATACTGTACTGAAAAATATCTGTTTTCATACTCTTGCTGCAGTATCTTTTGTAGTTGAAGGATCTGAAAATTTTGAAATATGAGAAATCACTCCCCTACTTTGCTGCTGCTTTGCGTTTTGGCACATTTTCTAGTGTTACAGTTGCCATATGGGAGAGGACTGCCAAAAACTCTGAATGGCCAAAAAAGCGAGGAAAGAACAAGAGACTCATTGGGCTGGTTGTTCTAAAATGTGTATACAAGCTTCTATGGGTGTGACTCCTCCTTTCTCACTCATATCGGGAACAAGGACTTAAAGCAGGATTTAGTTTCCCAGTTCCCAGTTTCTTGCCTGTGAATGATTGCAATGATTACAATGTAATAGGATTGTGCTTTCAAACTAATTCTGCTGCCGCCGCATTGCCTCACACCAGGGCTCACTCCATCAGCTCTGGTGTTGGGAGGCAGGTGCGTCCCCTTAGCCCCGATGAGCCTTGCCCGCCTGGAGGGTTTCAAAAGGGAGACATCGCTGGAGCCCACTGCCACTGCTGCCGCATTGCCTCACCCCAGGGCTCACTCCATTGGCCCTGGAGTTGGGAGGTAGGTGCCGCCGCGAGCTCCTTCCCCCGGTCTCGCCAGCCAGGGGAAGTGTGTGCACCTGGGGGGACTGAGACGTTCGGTGCCTTTTTGGGTCCGGCTGACCATGGACTTTTCCCCTGTGCTGTGTGGATCTTGGACCCTCGCCGGCCTGCCTTGGCTGGCTTTGATTGTGTTGTATTTTTTCTGTACACTTAACTGAGAGATGTTATTGTTATTATATTATTGATATTTTTTATTTCTGCTTTTTCTATTGTATTTTGTGTGATTGCATTGTATTTTTCATTTTGTTGTATAGCCGCCCTGAGTCGGCCTGTGCTTGAGAAGGGCAGGATATAAATTAAAATTTATTATTATTATCATTATGAGTAGTAGTATTAGTAGTACATGGTTCTCATTATCTAAATATTTTGGGATTCCATCTTTAGCAATGGGCCATGCTGTTTGCTCCTCCAACTTGACTTCACCAAGCAACTTATCCTCTGGCTTCTCTTTTATTATAGCTGCTTTGGTTTTCCATTCTATAGACTTTTATGTCTGCTTTAGCTGCCAACTGCTCTTCTGGGCTGGGAGGCTACCCAGTGAAAGGCTTCTGCAGCTATCCTTTCTTTCAGGAAAGATTCAAGAGCAACAGAACAGTGTCCACTTGCTATGAGGTCTTGCTATGACAAATACATTGCCCGGACTGGTTGGAACAGTCTCCAGAGAGTGGTTGGAAGTTGTTGGGTTCTGTCCCCACTGTACAGTTAAAACAGCACAGGCAAGAAGACCTTGGAGGACATGGGGATGTATTGAAATTTATGGTGTCATGTGGCCTATCTACAAGTCATAGTGGTCCACTCATGGGTAAGTTTTTCTTTTCTTTTGAATTAGACCTGGAAATAAATAAATAATATCACATACTGAGACCAGGAGCAAAGTGAAATATCTACTACAGCGGACAGTGTGGATCTACCCTGACCAACTTGCTCGTTATTCAGGCATAGATCAGATCATAGGCTTCTGCACATACCAACTATAGGTCCAGGATGAATTTTGTTTTAGTCACAGCTTGCACTAAAACATACATTATAGTCTTGTAAGTTTCCGGAACTTACAAGTTCTTGAATCAATGCTACATGATATAATTTTAAGGAGGTGGCTTTTCAGGAGATATGATCTGAATGCTACTACAGAAATGTGTTTCATGTTCACTAAGGCCTGGATGTGTTTATAAAAACCCAGGTTCACAGGAACTGCATTACCATGGGATAACTGAAGTGGTATTTTCTAGGAAATTTATGATGTTATTTGAATTACAGATATTAATCTCAGGTTCTTAATGTAAGCAACTCCTGTTTCCGCAATATTTCGGGTAGTATATAAAAGAATGGAGAAAATACACCACTAAAATACACCACTTGAAAATACAAATCTACATCCTGCCATTCTTAATTTGGCAGTGCTTGCCAATGGGGAAATGAAAGTAACATGCGTTGCTAAATTACTCCATAGCAGTGTTTTACATTGTTTCTTAGTCGTTTAACAAAAGCTTGCTTTACTAGATTATTAGGACACTTTGGGTTGCATCCAGTTGACTTCACTGATGGTAAGGTCTTTATCTAAGGAAGTTCTTCAGTTCTACAAACCATTTTTGGAAGAATCGTGAACATATAATGAAAAGGTTCCATTGCACAAGTGGAAGTCTGCTTATGCAAAATGGGGTTTCATCTCATAGTTTAAATTCTGTATAAAGAAATTCTTTCTGAGATAAAACTTTCTAATTCAGTTCTCATCAACCTGGTATTTCTTTTATATCAGTTTTCACCAATTCTGTTGAAAGCGGTGGAACTATGTATGTCTCAGTGCAACTTGAGGTGAGTCTTTCCCTTAGCTATGATTCCCCCCCCACCCCCCCACCCCCGATGAACTGATTGACACCACAGCCCTATCTAGTCTAGCATTTTTCTGGCCTAGTGGAAAGCAGACAAAGCTGTCAGAGGCCCATATGTAGAAACAAGTGGAATAGAACATTCCTATTTCTGTTCTCCAGTAACCTACACTCAGAGATGTACTGCTTCTCAGTCTGAAACTCTCTCTTTTTATCTTCCACCCCCTGACCATGATGGTTTTATTTTAATGAGTGCTCCTGGAGCTTAGCAAGCATTTTTATATTAACTTTGCTTTTAATCTGTTCCACAGTCTCTTTCAAGCTTGTTTGTATTACTGTCTTTTATTATTTGGTTTTTAAACTTCTTTTTGTCAAAATACCATTGGCAGACTTGAAGTTTTTTCTTCAACAGGAAACTATACATTTTCTTCAGTATACAAACATTGTATCTGAAATGCAGTAGAGACATTTATGATTCATAGAGATGAAAGTTACCGGGCATTCCTTTTGTTACAGCGGCCCATTTATGTGGTAGATCTGTTGCTACGGTGGCTGAATCTAGTACTAAATCACAACTAGAGTAGCTTCAATGAAGCAATAGAGATTTGGAGTCAACATTTATGCGATGGGCATAGATTTGGCTGGGCTGCAGAGGATGGCAGAGGAGCCTGGTGTGCAGTGTTCCATGGGGTCGCAAAGGGTTGGACTCGACTGTGCGACTGAACAACAACAAAAATCTATGTCAGTTCCATTGACTCAGTGGTCTTACTCTGTTCATGACTTACTATTGGACTTCAGTTAATTTTGGTAAAAGTTTCCCATAAACATTTGTCTCACCTTCTGAGGCAGGTCACTCTATTGTCAAATAGGTTTTCCCAACAATACTGTATATTATTTTCTAGCCTTAGGAAAGTATTCTAAGCTACAATTTTCAAAACACAGTCCTTAGAATGTCTCAAATTCTAGGTTTATCCCAGAGAAAATGCTTGAAATCCATATTGTTTCTTAGAATTTAAATGGCAAAACACTCAACTAATTTTCACTAGTTTGGAAGTTCGTTTATTTTTCAACTAGCAATGGCAACCAATTGTTTATTGTGTCTGCTGTAGCATAAGATACTCCATAGGACTGCCTTGCCAATTGAAAATTGCTTATTTCTTTGTTAATATTATCTCATATACTGTTGAATATTGCAGACATTTTTCTTGCAAATTAAAGTCCCTACTAAAAGGTCTTTCTTTTTTTTTGCTTTTCATTATTTGCCCTTTTTTGCTTTTCAATCCACTTTCCTTCCCTAATTCTGGTTACATAAATTTCCCCTTCAAAGTATTCATAACATAAGAACAGCCTTGCTGGAACAGGCCACAGCCCATCCAGTCCAGCATTCTGTCTCACACAGTGGCTCACCATTTCCTTCAGGGTATTCCCAAGGAGATGCCTTCACCTGCTTAGGATTCCCTGGAAATGGCATTGAGAGATATCCTGCCTATCTCTCCAACCCGGAGGTTGTCCTTAAGTATCCATAATTATAGCCATTGATACCCTTGTCCTCCATGAACTTGTCTAATCCTGTCAAGACTGACAGCTGTCACCACTTCTTCTGGCAGGGAGTTCCATAGACCAGTAATCCTCTGGGTGAAAAAGTACTTTCTCTTATTTGTTTGAGGACTAGAACCCAAAAGTTTCATGGAGTGTCCCCTAGTTCTAGTGTTATGCGATAGGGAAAACAGTTTTTACTTATCTACTTTGTCCACACTGTGCATGATTTTATAAACTTCAATCAGGTCAACTTCTTAGACGCCGTCGTTCAAGAGTGAAGAGGCCCAACCGTTGCAGCCTCAGATGGTAAGGAAGGTGTTCCAGTCCCCTCATCATTTTGGTTTCCCTCCTCTGCACTTTTTCCAACTCCATAATATCCTTCTGGAGGTATGGCGACCAGAACTGTACACAGTATTCCAGATGGGGCCTCACCATAGATTTATAAAGAGGCAAAATGACACTTGCTGACTTATTTTCTATACCCGTCCTAATGATCCCTAGCATTGAGTTTGCTTTTTTCACTGCTGAGGCACACTGGGTTGACACCTTCATTGAGCTGTCCACCAGGACACCGAGGTCCCTTTCCTGGTTTGTCGCCAAGAGTTCAGACCCCATCAGTTTATAAATGTAATTGGTTTTTTTGCCCCAACATGCATCACTCTGCACTTAACTAATGTTGAAGCTCATTTACCACTGTTTTGCCCACTCCCCCAGTGTCAAGAGATCCCTCTGGAGCTCCTCACAACCTCTCACAGTATTCACTACCCTGTATAATTTAGTGTCGTCAGCAATTTTGGCTACCTTGCTTTTTACTCCTACCTCTAGATCATTTATGAAGAGGTTGAAAAGCAGGGGTCCCAGTACTGAACCTTGGGGGACCCTACTCTTTACTTCCCTCCACTTGGAGAAGTGTCCATTTAGTGCTACCCTCTGTTTCCTGTCCCTTAACCAGTTGCTGATCCAGGACAAGACCTGTCCCTTTATTCCATGACTGGTAAGTTTATTCAAGAGCCTTTGGTATGGGACCTTGTCAAAAGCCTTCTGAAAGTCCAGATAAACAATGTCAACTGGATCCCCCTTATCCACATGCTTGTTGACACTCTCAAAGAATTCCAACAGATTAGTGAGGCATGATTTGCCCTTGTAAAAGCCATGTTGGCTCTCCTTTAGCAGCGCCTTCTCTTCTATGTGGCTATTAATTCTATCTTTTAGGATGGTTTCCATCACTTTACCTGTCAAACTGACAGGTCGGTAATTTCCTGGATCACCCCTGGATCCTTTTTTGAAAATTGGTGTTACATTCGCTACCTTCCAGTCATCAGGCACAAAGCCTGATTTGAGAGAAATATTATATATTTTGGCTAGGGGATCAGCAATTTCATCTTTAAGTTCCCTGAGAACTCATGGATGGATGGCATCTGGTCCTGGTGATTTGTTAGCATTTAGTTTAACAAGACATGCAAGGACCTCCTCCCTGGTTATTTCTATCTGGCTTAATTCTTCGGTTTCCCTCCCTACGAAGATAGGCTCTGTTTTGGGCATGTGGTCTCTGTCTTCTTCAGTGAATACTGAAGCAAAGAATTCATTGAGTCTCTCTGTAATCTCTGTTTCCTCTTTAATAACCCCTTGCCTTCCATTGTCGTCTAATGGTCCAATGGCCTTCCTAGTTGAGTTCTTACTTCTAATGTACTTAAAGAAGTCTTTGTTATTTTTCTGAGTATTTTTAGCTATACGCTCCTCAAAGTCTTGCTTTGCTTTTCTGATTGTTGCCTTGCATTTGTTCTGCCAGAATTTATGTTTCTGCCTGCTGTCCTCATTCGGACAAGCCTTCCATCTTCTAAATGAGCTTTTCTTGCTTTTGATCACTTCCCGAACAGCTCCTGTGAGCCACATCGGAGTCCTCTTGGACCTGGCAGTGCCCTTTTTCCTTTTGGGCATGCATTCCAATTGGGCCTCTGTTATTGTTTTTATAAACAGCCTCCATGCCTCTTGGAGTGTTTGGATTCTCTCAATTTTCCCTTTCAGCTTCTTTTTTACTAGTTTCCTCATCTTTGGGAAATTTCCTTTTTGAAAATTTAAGGTCTCTGTGTTAGATTTTATCAGTGACTTGCGGTCTATGATCAAGTTAATTCATATTAGCCAAGTTACAATCTGCTTCTACTATACTTTTTAATCAGTTACATTGATTTCCATGTTTAAAGGTGAGGGTTATTATTTTATTTATTTATTTATTAAATTTATATCCCACCTCACTCAGCACCAGTGCGACTCGAAGCAGCGTACAACAATATATGGTGCAAAACATAATACAATACAATGTAATACATAATATAATATCAAACAATTACAAATAAGAGAAGAGTCAACAGCAAAAATACCAGAAATATACAATTTCCACAGAGTTAACAAATAAATACAATTTTTGCAAATATAGAGTTAATAACATAACTCTATATCTGTAGTTCAGTCGCACAGTTGAGTCCAACCCTTTGCAGTCCCATGGACCACAGCACACCAGGTTCCTCTGTCACCCACCATCCTGTAGAAGTACAAGACACATACAAGAAACAATGTGACATATGAAAAAGGAAAGATACAGTTGAAACTAAATCACATATAGTATGGGATGCCATGAAAGCATCCGATGAAAGCATACCTTGATGACCATTCGGAGGCTTCAACGGGTGCAAAAAGCGGTTGCCTGGGTAGTGATGGGGTGTGGGCACTGTGACCATGCCTTACCCCTGCTGTGGGAGCTGCATTGGCTGCTAGTGTGCCTCCGGGTGCAATTCAAGGTGCTGGTAATGACCTTTTAAGTCCTTCATGGTAGTGGACCAGGATACTTAAGAGACCGCATTACCCCAAGATCATCTGCCCGTCCTACCAGAGCAGACTGGAGGGGCTTCCTAGTGGTTCCATCTGTCTGAGAGGCTCATCATTCTGGCACTAGAAGGAGGGCCTTCTCCGTATCTGCTCCAGCTTTGTGGAACCTCTTGCCAACCAAGTTG
The DNA here is from genome assembly GCA_035047345.1 of Bradypodion ventrale. Lineage (NCBI taxonomy): Eukaryota > Metazoa > Chordata > Lepidosauria > Squamata > Chamaeleonidae > Bradypodion > Bradypodion ventrale. The sequence continues at coordinate 301,057,459 of JAWDJE010000003.1, read as the reverse complement.
TGTCTCCAGGCAGAGTTGCTCACCTTCAGAAAGAGCCTGTGAGGTGCTGCTGGTGTGGTAGCCCCCCCAAGCTTATATAAGGCCGTCCCATTTTTAATTTTATAGGGAGGGCATTTTAAATTGGTTTTTAATAGTTTTTAAAGTTTCAAGTGTTTAAGTTTGTATGATGGGGATGTTTTATATTTTGAATTTTTTAATGTCAATTGTGAGTTGCCCAGAGTTGCTTTGGTGAGGGAGGCAGCAATATAAATACAGTAAATAAATAAATAATGAGAAATATGTCTGTCAGAGTTAAAGAACATAATTATAAACTACTGTGCAGATGGTATTTAACACCAGTAAGACTATATCAAATAGATCAATCTAAATTCAAAAATTGTTGGAGGTGTCAAGCAGCAATTGAGTCATAAATCCACATGTAGTGGGATTGTAAATATATATAGCTAAATTCTGGTGAAGACTAGAGGAAGAAATTAACATGATACAGGAAACAAAAATGAAGTTAAATCAACAGATAATGGAAATGGAAATGTTGGAAATATCTGAGCGGGAAAATGAATTATTGATGACATTTTTAACCCTTGCAAGATTAATGATAGCTAAACAATGGAAAATTATTTCCAATTTTAAGACTGAAGAATGATACAATGAGGTATGGGACATTGTGTTAAACTATAAGTTAACATGGGAGATTAATGTTAAAAAAGGATTGGCCAGACTGAATTGATTTTGGAATACATGGAAATATTTTATTGAATTTGCAATGGAAAATAATTTTGTATGTAGACCTGCCCAGGAAAATCTGAAATTCTGGAAGGGTAATAATGAAGGATAATAAAAACAGTAAATTTTAAAACGCAACAGGCTCCCCTCACACCTGGTGAATGGAGCACATAACTGATTATTATTTTAGTAGTTTTTTCTGTTTAGTTATAATGTATTCTTTCTTTTTGCTTCTTTTCTCTGATTGTTTCGCTATTGTTTTGTTTATTGTATTTTTATTCTCAAAATTTAATAAAATTTAATTTACACAAGAAAGTAAATGAGTCCACAGCCATCATAAACACATTTACTACAGTCATAAATGAGTCTGTAGCCATCATAAACACATTTACTACAGCCATAAATTAGTCCCTGGCTGTCATAAATGCGTTTACAACAGCCATGGATGCATTTTACGGCACCAGTCCGACCCGCTCAGCTGTCTGAGGGGGTTTGGTCTGGCCTGCAGCTGAAAAACATTGAGAACCCCTGGGTTAGAACATATGCTGCTTAGAAAATCTTTATAAGAATAGGACACATGCATAAAAACAGTGAGCAAAATGTTGCATTTTATCTTTATAACACCTTTTGGACAAGTCTGCTGTCCAATTGCTGAAAACCTGTTTGCTATTTGAATTTGAAAGCCTATGTTTGCTACTTAAATAATCTTTTGTTTAGAATCAAAGGTGGCTGATGAAATGTCTAGTAGTTCGGGTAAGCATCTCTATCACAATGAAATTGCCAAGTGTTAGTAATAGAGAATTCATACTTTTCTGAAAGTAATAGCTAGAAAACCAGGACTATTCAGGACTATTGAAGAGGAGACTTCACTAATTCTTTCCATAGTTAGAATGGATCAGCAAAGATTATAATGTGCTCAGGATGCAACTAATCTAAAACTAATTTGTCTAAGAGATTAAATATTTTAAGTAGATCTGTTTACCAATTCCATATTGTGTAATAATAGTGTTAAATATGAAAAAGCAGTGCAGTATATGATTGGCCTGCTTTCTGATTGATACTAGAGCCTATTCAGTTATTCAGTGTTCATTTTTAATTATTTTATCTTCATGCAATCCATTATTGACATTTTTCATAATAAAGCTGATAAGATCTTGACCCAAACTTCCGAAAATAATGTATAACTCAATATACTGGTGCAGAAATCCCTTTAGAACTAAGAACAATATTTTCTAATTTAATTTTAAAATGCTACATACTTTCATTCCAATATTCTTGCTTTATGTCTGATGATCTTGCCTTTACAATCCAAGGAGAAATCTTTGGGTCCATCAAGCACCAGATAGTCTGTGCATTAGAAGAGCTTGTTATTTTATTGTTAAAAACAGCAAGTTGAAGCCAAACCCTTTAAAACACAGGTCTGTGCTTTCCACTCATAAATAGGAAAAGCAGAGAGAAAGGTCTGCGTTAGTTGGGAAGGAAAGATATTGAGCAATTGTCCTACCCCAATGTATTTGGGCATCACTCTCAATCAAAACATGACCTTTAAAAATTGTCTAAATTTCACATAGAAAGTTGTCTCCAGAAATAATATTCTCAGGAAACTGGCTGGTTCAGACTGGGATGCACACCATAAACAATAAGAACAACAACTTTGTTTCTGTGTTATTCCACAGCAGAATATGTTAGAGCCTTATAAATTAGCACATAATAGACAAGTGGATGTAGATTTTAATGAAGAATGGAAAAATATTATTGGTGACCTGAAAGTTATTCGCACAGAAAAAGTCTATTATTTGGCTGTCATTGATTCTCCGGAAGTAGATTGAAAGATGCTAGCAAATGAAACAAAGTTATACATCACCAAACACATCTGCTTCATGGACCACAACCCATGAGATGACACATGAAATTGAAAGAAAGTTTTCGGCACACCTCTCAAGCTCTAAATATCAATTCCTGAGGCTACAAAACCTATGGAGAGAAAAAAAACCACTTTGTTGAACTGATGAAAGCCAAGAAATGTCTCCCACTAGGACAAAATTCTGGCTGAACCATCTGGAAATAATTTAATAGACTTTGAAGCAAAGTAGGAAGATCAAAGAATCTTCTTGTTCTGCCGTATCCGATTCCAAATATTAGTGATGCTCATGGTGACCAGCCATGAAATCTTTCATCTGCCTTCCACAATGCAGCATGAAACCTGGTACACTAATCCAGTTCCATGAGTCACTTTCTGGTCTTGAGCCCTTTTGACACACAAAGTCCTCATTGGCCCCAGACCAGTATTGATGAAGCTGCTGCCCTCCATCAAGATAGATTCAAGTGAGATTTAATCCACTTGGGGACCTTCACTTTTCCCTGTGGACTTTGGCACCCAAGCTGTTAGTCCTCAGGGTTGATAGGTTAGTTAACCACTGTCTGGCACTCGGCATTGAGTCACTGGCAGTATGGTCTTCTCTATTACCATAGCAGGATAACCTGGCAGATAAGTGAAATTGATTGGATGGATGTGCTGTCTAATATCACACAAGTAAGCCCACTGGTTTGATAGGATAAAAATTAGTGCCTTAAATTATTTCTGTTTCATACCTTTCCAAGTTGTTATTAACACTTATGTCTACTTAATACCCTTGGAGTGCAAGTATGTCTGTCTTATGTGTACTATTTGGGCTATTTATTTAAAAAAATGAATATTGTAAACAGAATTATAAACCTAGCATTCATTTGTATGTCAAAACAACAACAGCAACACAAATATATTTAAAGATGGATATAGACATTCTATGTGTGTTCACTGCACCACCAGAAAACACCAGAATTTCTTGACCAAAAGTCTAAAAAATGCTCCTTACTCCTCAGGTCATTGAATCAGCCTTAAAGCATTTGTGCTTTCCAAAACTTAATATTCAGTCAAATATAATGACACAGGAATTCCAACAGAAAAAAAAATCTAATCTTCATTACAGTCCAAGACCAGCAAAGGGAACAGAAGTTAAAATTGGGATACGTGAAATATATCAAGAGGCAGAAGTTAAAAGGAGGGTGCTTTAAAAGGAGCATTTCTGCTTAGAGTTAAGGAGTAGTAAAATTGGTACATAGATCAATATGGTTACAGCTATTTTTAAGCCTATGCTGTGGCACTAGTATTTTAATTGGCTGAAGGTCCTGCCAGGATTGTTCTTCTGATTTTATACAGTGTGGCACAGAACCTGACAGTGTTGTGGGTGAAGATGGGTCTTTTATCAGATAGCAACCAATGGGTGCATGTGCTGTTTGACCGACTGGGATACTTGCAGAGCAGCAGAGATATGAACTTGTTTCTGGTGTCTCTATAAAAAGGGCAGCTGCAGATAACGTGTTCCATGGCTTCAATTTTTCTGGTGTCCCAGGGGCATTGGTTCTTTGTCATTGGTGTCCTTTGGAACTGTCCCTCAAGAAGTGCAGAAGGCAGGGCCTGGCAGCAGGCTAATGTAAATGCTAATGCCCTCCGATGACTTGGTGTCTCAAGTTGGAGCAGGTACGGAGCCAGGGCAACGATGTGTCTCCAAGACTCTGGAAGCACGAAGGGAGGGGTCCTGGCTAGGTTGGTTTGCCTTACCATGTCTAGTGTTTTCTGGCCTGCTTTGTCTGGTTGTTGGTTGTGGCCTGTATGAGAGGTTGGGAGAGGCCAAGGTTCTGAAGTCTGAATTGGATTGTTCTTTTCCATGCTGATTGGAAGCTGTCATGGAGAGTTAGAGGAGCCAGGCCACTAGGATTTAATAGAATTTTGAGCCAAAGTTTGAGAGTAGCTATCCACAATCTCGCCTCAACCTTTATCATGCCCGTTTCCAGGTGAAGGGTGGCATTGGATACACAGCAAGGGGTCTGGAGTGCTGCACACAAGAATTTAGATTGTACTCTTTCCATAAGAGTCAGGTTGTTAGGTGGGGGCCCTGATTGGGCTCCATAGAGTAGTTGTGATAGGATTATGGCTTCAAATAGTTTGAGTGTAGCAGAGATGTATCAGCCTCCATTTGTCCTCAGGAATTTTAGTATGGTGATGGTGGATCTCTGGGCAGTGGTGGGCTCAAAAAAAAAATTACTACCACACTATGGACATTGTATGGTGGGCGTGGCCAGGGGGAAAGCCCTGTGTTGCACCCAAAAATTAGGACTACTTTATTTCAAAACTTGGATTGGCAGGACCAGCCAGAATTTCTGCTACCGGTTCTGGCGAACTGGTGCGAACCTGCTGGTGCTCACCACTGTCTCTGGGCTGTAAGAACAGTGTATGTGGTATGGGCGTTCCTAGAGCCTGAAGCTTGGAGGACTATTCCCAAGTATTTAAAGATGGTAACATGTTCTATCTTGTGACCATTTATTCCTTCTAGTCACTCCAGCAGCCTTCCTCAGACATCTCATTTCCATGGTGACAAACTTTCATTTATATTTTGTTTTAAGTCTTCATGTTTGGCACTAGTAACATAAAGTGGGAATTAATATGTTTTGTATGAGTTGTTTCTTCATGTTGGTGGAATTGCCTTATGTTGTAAGAGTGGAGTTAACTGTCCCAATATTTGGGTTGCCTTACTGCAATGTATGTTAATCTCTTCTTCCATTCTGCCATCTTCAGTAAATGTTGTTTCTAGATATTTGAACTCTGCCACTTGTTTTATACTTGTTCCCTCTATTGCAATATTTAAAATATGCTATTTCCTTCCAATTGCCATTAGCTTAATCTTCTCTTTACTGTCTCTCATATTATCTATCTTGCATTCTTGGTCATGGACATAATAGGTTGCTGAGATTCCTTAGCTGTACTTGTTCTCAATGCCTGATCATCTGCAAAAAGTAGCTAACTGATGTTGTTTCCATTTACGGGCTTAGCTTTTTGCAGGCGCACCCCCCAATAAAGGACTCAGACACTGGTAAAAGTGGATAACGGCATTGGGCCACATTTATTGATTCATGCCCTAGTCCGAATTATAAATTTCTATTGGTAATTGACCAATCATAATTCTTAAGGCAAGCAGGCCGAAGTAACACTGGTAAGGTACCACCCAAAATTGCCAACGGCAATTGTTACAATGTATCTATTTGTATCAATTTGTTTGTTGACAACAAACAAATTGTTGACCGTAGTCAATATCTAACTAATGACCCCACCCTCTGACGTGTATCCGTGAAATCACGGGGTGATGCATGCTGTCTAGCTGTAGCCATCACCCCGTCGCCTGGTTCGTCGTTGACCGGACAACGTTTAACCAACTTATGCCTGTCTAGTGTTGTCCAGTCAATTGCGAACCTGCCGGATACCTGTGGGTCATAAATGTTTACCTTACCAGTGATACCCGCCCATGTGACCAAAGTCAACAGCAGCAACAGAAACCCCTATATCAAACCATAGCAACAGTGTGGGATGGGCGAAAAAAACAGGACCCAAGAGCCAATTGTGGGTCACAGCCAAAAATTCCCACCCGGCCCCGAAGCGACCAAAATATCACACTGTTAACTAGGGAGGGGGTGGAGGGGAAAAACTTCTCCGCTCCGTCGCTTCGCAAAATGGCAGCTCGGCTGCCTCATGGCCACCCCTTTTATAAGGGAGCTGGCCACGCCCCCTAACTACCCGGATGCCTTCGTCCGATGGAGGGGGGCCCGCAAAGAGCGCGGCGGCCATTTTGGCGCCGCGCTTGCATTTGCTTATGCTGTCTTTGTAGGTGGTAAATAAAAATGATGATAGTACACATCCCTGCCTCACTCCAGATGTTACTATAAAGGGTTCTAGGGGTCCTAGTGGATGTCATGAATATTTTATGCACCAATTACTTGAGCTACATTTTCTTCTTAAACTGAGAGCTATTTTAAGGAGCAACAGGGAGAATGCAATTTAGACAGCCAAGCTCGAGATATATTGTACAAAATCTTCAGTTGCTCTCCTTTTGTTATACGACAGATCACTGGCACCCCCTTTAACCCTTATTAGTGTGTAAGCAGGAAATTCATGTTTGTGTTCATCAGCCCATCCCTCTGCAAAGCATTCAATATATTCAAACAGTTTGCAAGGACTGAAGCCAGGAAAAACAGAAGGGCCCAGTGAGTTCATCCAAGGTTAGGAAGAAGCTTGTCTGATGCATGGAGAGAAGAATGACTCTTGTTCCTGTACAATATTTGCTCTAAACGACCAAGTTAATTGGGGTATGGGTCTGTTCTTTTGCTCTCTACATGACCCTGTATTATGTTGGCAGACCCACAGTTCATGCAGTTGAGAAAGCAGTGGGAAAACCATCTGATCAATATTGTCATTTGTTCAAAATTCATTTAAAATATACATGTGATTGCTGTTTGGTAGATGGTATCAGCACTTGAACCGGTAACATCTGAGGTCTGGGAAAGGTGAAATGTTTGTGATTCTAGTTTGGGGGGAGGATTTTTCCACCCTGATAAATGCTTTCGTTTGCATCTGTTGCTTTCTTTTCTTTTCTAAGGCAAACTCCTCACTGGTCATCATATGTGATGATGGGGTTGGAAGGCTAAGTTTAGGAAGGGTGGGATGGCGTAATTCTCATGAATGCTATAGAAGGGTGGCTAAAAAAAAGAAGGTAAATTTTTGTTTTTGAGCTGAAGGATTCTCTGCATGACTTCTCCACTGATGGGATCATGTGCTTTTCAGGCAGAGATTTTATTAACAATTCAAATGGAAATTGAGGGCACAGGAGGAGCAGATTCTCACATAAACTTGATCTGTCTATGAATGCTGTTCTCTGTTTGCACTGACCCTGCCTGGCTTAAGACATTGCCTGTGAAGCCTGTGAGCCAGACACAAAGAAAGAAATGAAAAGCAAGCACATTCCAGTAGTCTGCACAAAGGCAATGGAGCAGTTTTGAACAGTCTCCCCAGAGAGAGATCTTATCTCCTTTTGGCTAAAAGCCTTTAGAATGTTTATTTCTGCTCTAGGCATTTCAGAGTTTATAATTTGATATGGAAATTTCAAAAGTTGCGGCCATGGTAGGCTTTGGCACCACTCTTCAACTATGTGCCGCAGAGTCCCAGATATTTCAGACAAGTAGATTTTGTAATATGTCTCCAAACCATTATTAAAATCCAGACCTTTTAAGAAGACACACATTTTGAATATGAATAGCTATAATGTAATCAAAGTATTATTGAATTTGCATAAAGAAACAAATGACTGCATGCAGATAAGGGTGTCTAACCTGGCACAAAGGTGGTTGCATTGGGCAGTCTAATGGAAGAGGTATGTTGATTTTAAGTAAGATCCATGCTGGTATGGAATGTGGAACATGAAGGTTTGTTGCTGAGTCGCAATATTGAATTACAGTGTTAAGAGAGCCTCAATGAACTTGTGTTATTATGCCAGAAACACAACAGAGCTGTAGCAAAAATAGTGCATGAGACAATCTAGGTCTGGAGACATATGGGGTTAAATTTCTTGCCATCACAAGCAGCTGGTGATACTGCATGCAATTAGTGTGAAGAAAACACTGTCAAAAAAACGAACAGAACAAGAACACAGAAAGTAATGAACAGAGATGAAAATGGCATGGGGCTGATTTAGTTTCAATATCTGAATTGAATTCTGCACTCTGTTGCTGATCAATTTCCCACATACTATACAAGAAATTTTAATAAAAGCACAACAACCCACATTTCATATTTTCCCTGCAGAAATATAAATCAGAAAAATAATAAATAAATAAAAATGCAAATTCACTTATGCAATCATATGATTTTTATCCCTCTGGCTGCTTTCACAACCCTTATTTTTTTAATGATGCATTTAACATTTTTCTTAAGATCTTGAATAAAAACATTACTTGGATATTCATTTCATGTAAGAGCCATTAGGTGGGAATTTCTCATTTTTCTTTGTGAATAATGACTAAGTAATTTCTCCTGAATTAACTGTCCTACTGTTTGCAATAAAGTTGAGACTGAAAACCAATCAGTGAAATGATCACATTACTATTTCTTGGTAGATACATAATGAATGCAGTCTCCTAGTAATGTGGACACATATGGGGTTTTTTTTTCATCCATGTGATGAGATTGTTGCACAGAATATCAAGGTTTAAATATTTTGTCCCTGAATTTCCTTGATTTTTAGTGTGTGTTTTTATTTTCTGTTTAATCCAGAAGAAACATTACCTACAATAATCATTGTATAGCACATATTAGGCTTCCTTGGCTGTGCTCTGACCTTTTTTTATTCACTCTTACTAATATTGCATATGAAGGTTTATAGTATTCTGGGTTGAAAGGATTTTTGCTGGAAGAACTCCACTTGGGATGCCTGTATGAGGCTCTGTTCATGTCCCCAAGATCTTTTTTCCACCAAAGCGGTCCCTGTTTATCTACTTGCAATTTCTTCCATTCGATCTTCTAGTTTGGCAGGAGCTGGGACAGAGACAGGCACTCAATCTGTCATGCAATTTCTGGGTCTTGAACTGCCGACTTGCCAGCCTTCCAGCTAACATGTGCAAAGTTAATAAGGGCTAATAAGGAAGTGCAACTGATATATATATAATCTAATTATACTCAAGTGCTGCATGAAAGAGTAAACTGCCGTCATTTGTTCCAGCTCCTGCCAACCTAGCAGTTTGAAAGCAAGAAATTGCAAGTAGATCTATAGGTTTCACTTCGGTGGGAAAGGAAACAATATTCCATGTTCTCCAGGGTCGAGTTATGCCTGCCACATGACCATGGAAACATCTGCAGACACAGACAGGTACTGGCTCTTTGACTGAGGTCAAACAGAGGTGAACACTATACTGTAGAGTCGGATACGACTGGCTTACAAGCAAGGGCAACATTTACCTTTATCTAATTATACTCATTGACTGAAATCTCATCGAGCAATTACAGAAATGGCATGACTTTTATAGCTAAATTGCTGCAAATTAGGAAATCTCTGTATGCCATATCAGTTGCATGTCACATCATGTGATTCAGAATGCAATGACTATGTAATTAACCCTGCAGTTTGAACAAGAGTCAGTATGGTTAAAATAAAAGTATTTAGCAACAAGTACTCAAAATAAAACTAAGTGTAGGGAAACCTGGTTTTTTCTTATGGACATTTGATATAGATTGTTCTGTTGGCAAGGACTCCCAGTATCCTGTGCTTTGGTTACCTTCAGTTGCTCAATGTGATTGCCTATTTGGGTGCAAAGGAACAGTGGGATGGTATGCCTAAGGCAGGGGTGGGTTATGTGGTTGAGCGTTCCATTCATGTGATTTCTCCCACTCAGAAGTAGAAGTAAAATGTGCATACTTGCTTTTCCGGGATAGCATGGGCTGGATTAATTGGTGCCATGGGCCATAGTTTGGGCACCCCTGGTTCACAGCAACAAGGTCATGTTGGAGCTCGATTGACGGAGCTGCAGCACCCATACAGAACAACTTTGTAGTATGAACTCTACTGCTGCTGCCACTTCTGCTTCTGCTACTTCCCAAAGGTGGCTTGGCTCCAGTGCTTTTTACTCAACTTGTGTTTCCTCTCCTGCCTTACTCAGCTCTCACCAAGAGAGTCCTCCCCCATTTAAAGAAAAACATGTAGGAAGAAATTGCACTGGACTAACAGGTTGTTAAGTCAATTCAGTGCTGTCATTTTATTAAAAAAGAGAGAGAAAATGTCACCAAGTGAAGGGGAAGGGTGAAGGGATGGGTAAAAGGGCACTGTTACTAGGGTGAGAGGCTTTGCTACAGGTGATAATAAGAGCAATTTTGGGTGTTTGTATGAACTCTTCTAACACAATTCCTTGGAGATAATTAATCATTTTCCATATGAGAGACAACAGTAATTTCTGCAACAGACTCTACCAGGGGCTAGTACAGAAAATTCCAAATTAACCTAAGTCAACTTCCCTGTATAAGTTCACTCTTAATATGCAGCAGATAATATTTATAGAGATTTCATAAAATATGGCAATTTGCTTCCAAAAACTATGCTGTTTGCATAATTGCAAAATAGGATTCCAGCCATTTAGTTTTAATGTAGAAATGCCATGACATGATTTATCTGAGATTGCAATAGTTTTTGGTTCTTCCCCATTCATTCATTCATTGGTTCGTTCATTCGTTAGTTTGTTCATACATTTTATTTATATCTCACATTCAGTGTTATTTATCTGCTAAATAGTCTTATGTGGCTTTTCAAGGATATATATATTTATTTAATTTATGTTCTGAAAATTCAGTCTATCAATCTTTTTTTAAAAAATAGGATGAGACATAAAAATACATATAGGTATTAAAGAAGCATTACCATGAGTATTTTGAGAGTACAGTAGTACCCTGGATAATGACAAAACTTGGTTCCCCAAGTCGTGCCATTATGCAGATTTTGTCATTGTCTGGTGTATATAATGGATAATGACAAAAAAAGCCCAGGTGCCTCTCTGAGGCTCAGGGGAGCTGATCGGGGCTGTTTTCAACCCACCCTTACCTGTCCAGATGCTGCTGGAAGGCAAAACAGCGGAGGAAACTCCTTCGTCAGCTGCAGGTTTTGCCTTCCAGCAGCGTCCGGCCAGGTGTGTGTGGGGGGGGTCCAGAAACAGCCCCGATAAGCTTCCCTGAGCCTCAGAGAGGCACCCGTGCTGCCTCTGCCCACCTCCACCAAAAGGGCAATGTGATCCCCTACCTTTCCAGCTGGTTGAGGACTAAAAAATTGTTGTTGTTGGGTCATTGTTTCCTGTTCTCTGGCTCCATAGCAGTGTCAGGGAAGCAGGGAGGACCTATTCAGTGAAAACACTGCCTTCCTAGGACCTTCCAGAGCCATGCAAGAAGTGAAAAGCTGCAATTATTTTCAATTCTCACACAGCTCTGGAAGGTCCTAGGAAGGCAAGGTTTCCTCCCAGCCTCCCTGACGCTGCTATGGAGCCAGAGAACTGGAAACAGTGACCCAATGGTGGCGATATTTTCATCCTCAACCAGCTGGAAAAGTAGAGGATCATGTCTACCTTTTGGTGGGGGTGGGCAGAGGCAGTGTGGGTGCCTCTCTGTGGCTTAGGAGAGCCGATCGGAGCTGTTTCTGACCCCCCCCCCACACACACACACACACCTGCCCGGACGCTGCTGGAAGGCAAAACCTGCAGCTAATTAAGGAGTTTCCCCCGCTGTTTTGCCTTCCAGCAGTGTCTGGACAGGAGGGGGTGGATCGGAAACAGTCCCAATCGGCTCCCCTGAGCCTCAGAGAGACCAAACACAATGCACCACATAATGATGTAACATCGGTATCCGGGGCATGACTTTTCAGAAAATCCTACATCGTTATCCAAATTCGTTGTGTGGATGGATCGTTATCCGGGGTTCTACTGTACTAGAGTTGGGGATAGGGACGTGGGAAAAAAAACAGTGTAATCGGACCTCCAGTGTAATGGGACAAAATAGGTTTCCCACCTGTTATATTCCCCTTCTTTTGTGCAAAAAGCAGAAGAAAATTAATCTTGCAAGTACAAAAAGAGAGACTGTTTAATTAAAAAGATACAGGCAGCATATCCAGTGCCACTGTGTTTGCTAGTTCATGCAAGAAAGCAGCATATATCCCATTTTCTGATGCTGAACATGTTCAGAAGTATACTACAGTCAATGATGCACTGCAAACATTTTTACTACCTATTCTGTGTGCTGGCCAAATTTGTGGGTGTTGCCAAATTTGTGGGTGTGGCCAAACATCCTGCATTATGGGCTATGGAGGTGGGCATGGCCAACCAAGTGGGCATGGACTGGGGGAATTTCTGCTACCGGTTCTGCAGAACCTGACAGAACCTGTTGCAGTGCATCACTGACTACAGTACATCTTACAAAAGCAGTATCTTCCCATGAGATGGGGGACTGAATATGCAGCTCAGTCTGATATTGGGGCTTTAAACGCTGAACAATATCTATACATCACTTGAGATCAGATGTTTTGAAGTGTTAGTCGAGAATTTGTGGACACTAGGAGTTTCTGTTTGCTGTCATTTTTAAATTCCCATAGGATTTGATTATCAAATGGGGGCAGGGAGAGAACTAATGTTAAAGTGAATATCAAAGTTTTATTGTGAAAACCCAGAAGCAGAAAATTACATCTGGAAATTACATTCATTGTGTTATGCTAAAGAACCTTTTCTGTGTAGTTGGAAAGGATGTTTCATTAGCATTTTGGATAAAACCTGCTTATTTTTTCTTATTTTTCTTCACAAAAAGAATTAGGCACAAAATTTGCAGCTGCCTTCTGTTCATCTTCTGTTCTTCTCTGTGGGTGGAAATCGTATCCTTGAATAACCAATGCTAAACTTATTCCTAAAGTAGAAAGCTGCAAACTGCTTTTGCAAGAATTCTAAAGGTGAAGGATGAATAAAAATTGCAATTGCATCCTAATCAAACCAGTTTAATTTCTTTAAAAACATATTAAAGTAAGGTCCTCTTTTCTAAAACTTTCACTGTAAAATTGGTATAGTAATGTACAGAGAGAACTAATAACACTATTCTAAAGAATCGTGTCTGACCTGTGCTGATTATGAAACACAAAGTGGCCATGCGATTGTTGTAATTGGCTAATTAAATTGTGAACTGCCTAGAGAGTGTGCAAAGCACTATGGGACAGTATATAAGTATGATTGCTTTGCTTTGCATTTCACCTCCACTTTTCCCATTTAATTTAATTTAAATTTAATTTAATAGTCATATTTATATATGCCGCCCACTCAGGCAGAACCCGACTCAGGGCGGCATTACAACAAGGTCTAAAAACACATAAAAACACTTTAAAAAACCCATATCCCACCCACTTTAAAAGACCCATATCCCACCCACTTTAAAAGACCCATATCCCACCCACCCATCCCACCCACTATCAAAAGAAGAAGAGAGAGTTCTTAATTGTTTACATAAGCCAGCAGGCGGGGACCGTGTTCCCATTCGGGCCCCACACCTGCCCTGCCAGCCAGGTCTTCAATCCCTTCCTGAAGGGCAGCAACTCTCTTTGAAGTCTTAGATCTGTTGGCAGGAGGTTCCAGAGGGTTGGTGCGGACACGGAGAAGGCCCTCCTTCGGGTGCTGGACAGATGTGCACCCCTAGTTGATGGCACTATTAGAGAGCCCCTCCGGTTCGCTCTGGTTGGATGGGCAGACACTCTTGGGACGATGCGGTCTCTAAGGTATCCTGGCCCACTGCCATATAGGGCTTTAAAGGTCAAAACCAGCACCTTGAATTGCACCCGGAGACAAACTGGTAACCAGTGCAGCTCCCGAAGTAGCGGTGAGGCATGGGCATATCGCCCACATCCCATCACCACCCGGCTGCCACATTCTGGACCAGCTGCAGCCTCCGAATGGTCGTCAAGGGCAGCCCCATGTAGAGCGCATTACAATAATCTAGTCGGGAAGTGACCAGAGCGTGGGTGACCATAAGCAAGGAGCCCCGGTCCAGGAGCGTGCGCAACTGGCGAATCACCCGAAGTTGGGCAAAAGCCCTCCTGGCCACAGCCGCTACCTGTTCTTCTAGCAGCAGCCGCAAGTCCAGAAGGACCCCCAAGTTGCGCACTGGGTCTGTCTGGGGCAAAACAGCCCCATCCAGTACCAAAGATGGTAACTCCCTGGATAACACGGGGCCCCCTATCCACAGCCACTCTGTCTTGCTGGGATTCAGCCGAAGCCCATTGGCCCCCATTCAGACCCCAATGGCCTCCAGGGATCCGGATAGGATTTCAACAGCATCACTGGGGTCCCCACGAGCCGAGATGTACAACTGAGTGTCATCCGCGTACTGATGGTACTGCACCCCATGGAAACGAATGATCTCACCCAGTGGCTTCATGTAGATGTTAAATAGGAGAGGAGAGAGCACCGAGCCCTGAGGCACCCCATACTTGAGGAGCCTAGGGCTGGACCTCTCACTCTCTAACCACACCGACTGGATACGGCCCTCCAGAAAAGAGGAAAACCAGGACAACACGGTGCCCTGGATCCCCAGTCCTTTGAGCCGTTCCAGAAGGATACCGTGGTCGACGGTATCAAAGGCCGCTGAGAAGTCAAGAAGAGCATTTACTGCCCTTTTGTCTCCTGGCACTGTTGTGGTGGGGTGGGGTGGGGGAGATCTACCTGAATTCCTTCTGCAACATACTGTATGTCTATTTTAAAATACCCAACAAAAGAATATCCAACAAAAGAAATAACCTCATCACCATCAGTGCTTTAGTTACACTTGTTCTTGTCTTCCATGCCAAGAAGACATAAGCATGGGTATAAAATGCAAAAGTTAGCCATGATAAGTAAATTCAATTCATAAAAAATATCTGATTTATGAATGTGGGATATTGTGTTCCTGTGTCCACAATTCAAAACTCCAGGAAATTGTCCAATATTGCTGCAGAACTTTATTCCTGCATTGTGTACTGGATAAAGGATTTTCAATCTTTATTTAACAAAGGGCAGCTTGAATGTTGTCAACACCAATGGCATCAGTCAAGATGATAAACAGCAGGGGTTCCCAACCTATAGCTTGTGGGCCTAATCCAGCCCATGGTGCCAATTAATCCGACCCATGGTGGGGACATAGGCACAGCCAGAAGCTCCCTGCTGCAACCAGAAGTGCCAAAATGCCACGTTTTCACTGTGAAAATGTGGCAAAAATGTGGCAAACAAAATTAAAAATGCTCTCTCCTCCCTCCCACCACCATGGAAAGCAGTGGAGGCTGCGAAAGCAGCAAAACAACAACAACAACGATGACAACAACAACAACAAAACACACACACACAACCTCCACAATTGAGCCCACCGTTGTGGAAACCGGAAGTACCAAAACCTAGAAATACCAAAACCAGAAGTGCCAAAACCACCATGGGAGGGTGGCGGAGGATGCAAAAGCAGAGAAAAAATGGTGCAATTGCGCCCACTGCCACCATTGCAGAAACCAGAAGCACTGGAAGCAGAAGGGGAATCATGCCTCTGGCCTGCACAGCTGTGTGTTGGGGGTGGGTCTGGCCTGTGGCGCAAAAATGTTGGCCACCCCTGATAAACAAGATACTGTCTTGTGCCATTCACACTTATCGGAAAACAGCTCTGACAATTGCTTTGTGTTTGGTCAAGGAATAAAAAAAGGAGTCTGTTTCTGGGAGTTTCATTTTCTTGATGTCTTTGAGACTGGGGCATTCCCTATGTAAATGTAGAGCATCTTCATTGCTGCCATTGTGTGTTGTCAACATTCAGGCTGTACTTTGCTATGTAAAGCTTGGCATCCTTTTTCCTGCTGGCAACACAAAAAGTATATTGTGGAGCAATATTGAGCCATTTCTTGGCATTTTAAATTATGGATCAGAAATACAATATCCCACATTTGTAAATTGGATTGTTTTTGATAAATAGGATTTCCTCTAATTTTTAAAACTAAAGTTTAAGTACACATAAACACATAAATTCCAACAGATACTTCCCTCATGTATAATTTATCCAAGGCTAGATGATGTCAGCAAAAGAGCACATGGTCTGTAATATGAATGATGGAAGGGGACAGAAGCAAAGACAACTGGGATATGGCTATAGTCTCTAAGCCAAAATACTTTACATTTTTGTTTTGATGAAATGGGGAATTAAAAATGTCAGTAAGTTCAACAGAGAAAAAGACATACCTTTTAATCTCTCAGGTAAACTAATGTATACATGTCTACTCCACAGAATGCAGGATAGAAAACTATGTTCCAATTTCCAACCCTTTACTTGAGTTAGGTAACCTAAGCAAAAAACCTATATTTGATCAAAAGATATATGGACATCTTATATGCATTTTCCCCAAAATAGGCCCCATTACCTTTTGAAATTATAAAAAATGGGGAGCTGAGAGATAGCAAAGATTGTCACTGGAGACCAAGGTCAAAATCATCCATATTATGTAAAAGAAAGACAGGGAACAAATCAACTCATTTGAAATCTGGTGTTGGAAGAGAGCCTTACAAAGGCAGAAAAGTGGATGCTCAAACATGTTAAGACTGAACCTTCACTAGAGCAAAAATGATTAAATTAGGGCTATCCTACCATACATATTGAATGAAAATATAGAACTGAGCAGAAAAGAGATATTGCTGGGGAAAATGGAGATAGCAATAGGAAAGGATGAGGATCTAACATGATTCATTTAAGGAAATAACCTACAGTGGTACCTCAGTTTATGAATTTAATGCGTTCTCCAAGACGTTTCGTATTGCAAAAAAAACATACACCGAAACACTGTTTCCAGCATGCATGGGGGTGGCACTATAAACCTCCCAGTTGTAGTGCATCCTTGGGAAACTTGCTTCGTATTGCAAAAAAATCATAATTTCTAAACCGAGGCATTATTTTAAATGAATTTTCATTCGTAAACCAAAAAATATGTTAACCAGGTTGTTCATAAACCGAGGTACCACTGAATGTTAGTTTGCAACACCTGAGCAGAAGCTACTGGAAAATTTTTTAATGCAAAGAAGGAAGGGGCATAGGAAAAGAGAGCAACCTAATATGAGATACTGTTGGTCTGATCAGAACTGTTAAGGATAGCACATTTTGGAGCCCATTAACTCATATGGTCATTACACATCAGAATTGACTTGATGACTGATAACATCTTTGGATTTTCCTCCCCTCTAAATTACCAAGGAATTGTATAGTGACAAGATGGAAGAATAGACACTAAAGCTCTGCTAAATCAAGGAAGATCATCCCCAGTCACAAAGCAAAAATCAGTAATTTATCAGCTATAACGAGTGAGTGTCTTAATATTTTTCTGTGTTTTTTGAATATCTTTCTAAATATTTTGTACAATGAGAAAAACAGTAAATCCTTTTTCATTCCTGTTTCAGTAGGAAAGAGTTAAAATTAATTCTCCTCAGAGTCAATTAATTAGCTCCAGAGCCCACCAAAACTGAAACAATATAGCCATACTTTGAAACTTTCATGCTGATCATTCTGTTTCATGCAGCTTGTAACATTATTGTTTTACTATTTTGAGAAGCCTTTTGGATCAATATATCAGCCTCTGCAACTGGGATTTTTTTAATATAAATAATGAAACAGTGAGACCAACCACTCTCCTTCAAGATAAGCAAGATTGGTATTTTCAATTGATGCAAATTATTTTAAATCTAGGAGCTTAAAAGGTTGCTTGTTTCTGCACAGGGCAAAATAAGTAAAACCCTGGTTTACGATCTTGGTCTGTTCAATGTCTAATGGTTAGTTGGTTTCCTATTTTAAGCAAACCAACCAGGATCACATCACTTATAAAGCAGGATCATATCTATCTATCTATTCTATTCTATATATATCTAAAACCAAGGTGTCGTGGCCCTTGTTACTCATGCGCCATTACACCGTGGCACTCACCGCCCCAGAAGCTTGCACCCACCTGGGGTGCCTGGCCAGTAGAAACCTTAGGCACCTGGGGTGGCTGGCACGGGGGAGCGGCAGCCCATTTTGGGGTTTGTCACCCCAAAAATGGGCCACAAATCCCCCCTACCCACTCACCAGCAGAAACCAAACAGCAATGGAAGAGTGGCCCTGGTGCATCCTGGGGATCATAATTCCTTGTGTGGCTGGCCCCCATTGAGACGAATGGATAGTGGGATTACAGCTCCCACCGGCCATTGCGCTCAGGGACAGCGTGCCCCTCCAAGGAGGCAGTTCCACAATAGGGTTTGAGGAGAGACTGTTAGGAGCTGTAGTCCCACTTCCCATTCTTCCCAATAGGGGCCGCCCACTGAAAGACCTACACCACCTGGGATGTACCGGTGCTGCATTTCCTCTCACAGAAATACAAACTCGTAGGAACGGGAGGCTTCGCAAGGCTGGCCAGGCCTTGGCTGCTGGGTTGGGGGGGAGTGCAAAGGATTCACCACTACCCTCCCCATCCCCTTGATAGCGCCACAAGCAGGAGGAGGCGGAGGCTGCAGCACCAGCTCCAGCAGAACGGAGGGAACTGAGAACGCCAACCTTGGACGAGCAGGTGTGCCAGCAAGGGGAAGCAGCAGCCCATTTCGGGGGTTGGTGGGCTGACAATTCACCTGGAGGACCCAGCAGGAGGAGGCGGCACCCTCTGGCCTCCCATGGACCTCTGTATCCTGTGGAGGGCAGGGTGGGCAGCCCTTCTCCAGAATGCCTGGGCCGAACTGAGCAGCCATACACTGGATTCCTTCTGGAGAGGGCAGGGCACAGACCCCGGCTGGCAGGAGCAGTGGAGCAGGCCCTGGCCCGGGCCCAGGGTGCCTGAGTGGGAGCCCAGGTGGTGGAGGATGGAGGCCCTCCCTGTGGAAGTAAGGTAGGTGTGGGCTGGGGTACATGTTGGGGGAACCTACATTGCATCCTGCCTCTTCTGCCCTCCTGCGGGCCACCATGGATGGCGTGGAGGGAAACCACATGGGGGGCTGCCGGAGGCCCTTAGGGCAGCTGGCCTCCTCCGCCCTCCTGGGCAGGCATACAGGAGGCTCCTTTGAGGGGGCATGGCCACAAGGTTTGCAGACCGCACGGCGGCAACAAGGCCGGGTAACCAGCAGTGTGTGTGTTGTGCAAGTGTGTTGTGTTGTGTGTGATGTGCATGGCTGCGGTGTGTGTGTTTGTTGTGTGTCAGGTGTGTGTGTTTTGTGACATGTGTGTGTTGTGTGTGTGTGTATTGTGTGTGTGGGGTGTATTGTGTGTGTGTGTGGGTATTTATTGTGTGGGTGTGTGATGTATTGTGCAGGGTAGTGTGTTGTGTGTGTTGTGTGGGTCTGTTTTCTGTGGGTGTGTTGTGTTGTGTGTGATGTGTCTGGGTATGGGGTGTGTGTTTTCTGTGTCTGGTGTGTGTTGTGTGCCAGGTGTGTTTGTGTTGTGTCATGTGTGTGTGTTGTGTGTGTGTATTGTGTGTGGGGGTGTGTCTTCTGTGGGTGTGTTGTGTGGATGTGTGATGTGTCTCGGTGAAAATTTAGTGCCAGGCAATGCCAGGCACTCCTGCTAGTCACTTATAAAGCAGGAGAAATAGGACAGAAATGTGTTAGATTTCCTTTTTTGTACACAAATATTCTTTTCTCATTTCCTTTTACTGACTGGATAATGAAAAGCAGTCTACAGTGGAAATCTCTAATTTTTACTTGAGAAGATAAGGTACAAAGTGGATGGTCCTATAAGGAAGAACAGCAGTCTGTGTATGGATTTGTAGAAATAAGAAACCACAAATTATTCTTTACATCACTCATGGGTACACTTTAACATTTTCATTAATGACTTGGAAGTAAGAGTACAGGAAATACTTATCAAATTTGTAGATGATGCAAAATTAGGTAATGCTTTGGAAGACTGGAGTAAAATTCAAGCAGATCTTGATAGACTTGAGCACTTAGCAGAAAACCGAAAATAAAAATTAACAGGGATAAGTGCAAAGTTCTGCATCTAGGGAAAAATCCAAATGCACCGTTACAAGAAGGAGGATTCTTTGCTCAGTAATACTATGAATGAGAAGGATCTTGGAATTGTTGTATATCATAAACTGAATTTGAGTCAACAGTGTCATGTGTCAACAGTCCCTCTCCATTCAGCATTAGGTAGGCCTCATCTAGAGTACTGTGTCCAGTTATGGATGTCACGTTTTAAGAAGGATGCTAACAAACTGGAACAAGTTCAGAATATGATAACAAGGATGATCATGGGACTGGTAACCAATCCCCATGAGGAAAGACTGAAAGAACTGGAAGGTTTAGCTTGAGAAATAGAGTGAGAGGGCATATTATAGCACTATTCAAATACTAGGTAGTCATAACAAGAAGGGTCAGGATCTTTTCTCAATCATCCTAAAGTGCAGGACATATAATAAAGGGCCTAGTTTACAAGAAGCCAGTTATAGTTTGAATATCAGGAAATGCATGTTAACTGTTAGATCTGTTTGAAAATAGAAATCAGTTACCCCAGGAAGAGGTGAGTGCTCCAACACTGAAGAGATTCAAGACCAAAGTGGACAACCATCTGTTGGATGTGTTTTAATTTGGATTCTTGCATTGATCAGAAGGCTGGACTCAATGGTTTAATTGGCCTGTTCCATCTCAGTTATTCTATGATTCTAAGCTATATCTGAACTCGTTAGACAAATCTTTTTGTCACTTTTCCCCATTTTTGAGTTTTTAAAAAACTGTCATATTTTGATAAAACATCAAACAAACTGAAATGAAATTATTCATTTCTACCAAGGATGGGTGAATGTTTCACTTTCTCCCAAAATTATGAATTTTGTAAATTTTGGTGTATTCTGTTCAAAAACTATCCCTCCTTTCTACTAGTTTCCAATGGTTCTAGACATAAAAATAGCTTTATTTGATGGGGTTAAAATCGAAGTAATGTTTTGAAATATAAAGAAAAAAGAAATAGAATAGATTATATTTTCTTTATATTTTAATTGTTCAAATCACATTTATTTTTAATTATCTGTAGCTTTCTAATTATTGAAAAACTGATTTATATTTATAGCTGCATGTTTTTAGAAATGAATTTTTTAAGGTAATCTGTGTCCATGTTAGTTGTCTGTACACACAACTCTGGTACTAGAAATTTATAATTTAGTTTGGGAGAAAAACCTCATTATTAATGTGTGCAGCCATGACAATCTTTGTAGTATCTGTTTGTACATTTAAATAAGTCTGAAAAGGGGGCGTGGCTAAGATGGCGCTGTAGCAACACGGACTTTTTTTGCTCATGCTAAAAATGTGGTTTTAAAATGGATTAATCAAAAATATTAAACCTAAAATGCTTAAAAAGTGAAATAGCTGACTCTCCGGAACCTGCAGTTATCAGCTGGGAGCAGAAGGAGTTCGGAGTCCGAGGGATGGGCGGCGAGAGCGGTGCAGCGCAGGCTGTGCCTTTCTTGCCACTTTGAGTTCAGACAGGAACTCTGAGGAGCCAAATATTGTTTTTCACTTAAAAACGGAGTTTTAAGCTAAAAAGAACGTGGAACGTAGATGCGGTGGTGGCGGAGGAGCGGCTCGGGTCAGAAGGAGGAGGATTTTAGCAGGACTGAGTAAGTGTAGAAGGAGAGTGAAAGTGGAGAAGAAGGAGGAGGAGGTGGCTGGGCTCATTTAATGGCGCGGAGACCTGGAAATCGAAACTTAACCAGTTAAGAAGTACGCCGAGAAGTTGAGGGTTGAGGAGGATAAAGACGGATAAAAGACAGAGCTCATGAGTGGCTGGGAATGGAGGAAGGAAGATGGCAATAGATGGAAGAAGATTTGTAAGGGGATTTGAGTTTGATTTTGAGTGGTGAAGGACGGAGGAGAAGATGGAAGGAGTTGCTCCGTGAAAACCGCTGCCGCGGCCAGTGTGGAATATAAATGTTGGTTTCCCGATTTTTATTTTGGATTTAACACTCCGTGTTGGAAAGTACAGATAAGTCTCTTCCTCAGTGCATTTTTGACTTTTTTTATATTCTGATTATTGGAGGATCTGATAGCTTCAATCAAAATTTGTGGTGAGGAAATTTTTTATTGGCTGGATTACAACATTGGATTATATCAGTGGGAGTATAAAAAAGAATTTGGCTGGTACACTCGGATTACAAGGAGTCTATAAATTTCTCATTCCTTCAAGTTTGGTTTTTAAAGCGAGTTTGTTTTGTTCTTGGAGTACTAGGTTACATCACTTTGTTTCTTCTCTTCTCTTCTGGCCTTCACACTGGAGACATAATATCAATAATAGTAACATCTTTACTTCTGGTGGATATACTCCCTTTTCTGATATTTGGATTCAGGATTGGTGATTAATATAATATACTTGGAATATATCAAGTTTGAATTCTGGAACAGTTTCAAGGAGAGAGACCTGTGGGAGTTAAAAAAAGTTGCTGCATTGAAACTATTGTTTGATATTACAATGGATAAAATTGCAAGGGGGAAGTAGGAAGAGGTTGTGAAACCTAAGAAGAAAGATAAAACACCAGTAGAGGAGGTGTCCCTACCAACTTCATCGCCTGAGCCACCATTAATAGACCAAACTCAAATAATGGTTGAATTTGGGAAATTGTTTAAAAAATTTGAGAAGATGGAAGAGGCAAGAGTGAAAGATAAAAATGAAATTTTGGGAAAACAGGATAAATTGGCTACAATGTTTATTGGTTTTTCTAAAAAAGTTGATCTCAATTTGCAAAGGATGGATGCCAATGTTATGTCGATACAAAATGATATGAAATTGATGCAAGGGGATATTAAAGGGCTACATGAGGAGGAGAAAGAAATTAAAATGAAAGTGGATGTGCAGGAAAAAAAGGATAGATGTAATGGAAGAGATGATGAGAAAACAGAATATAGTGATTCGTAATATGGTGCAAAAAAATGCCAGACCAGCTAAAGGATAGAATTATTGATTGGTTAAACAATTTGAAAATGGGGAAAGATTTTGTTAATGAGGATATTGTAAGTGCTTACAGGGTGGGTCCGAGGAAGGGGAATGCTGTACAGAGAAATGTATTGGTCAAGTTTGCAAACTGGGGAGATAAGCTGAAGGTGATGGTCTTTTTAAAACAAGCTGGTTCTGGCGTTTTAAAAATTGATGGGAATGACATGGAAATTTACAATGACATTTCTATGAAGGAACGTGGTTGGAGGTACAAGATGAAGCCGGTAACAAAAATTTTGATGGAAAAAGGGATAAAATATAATTGCCGTTCCCCACAACAGCTAAGATTCTTTCATGAAAGGAGAATGCATGTGATTGATGCAGAGACTGATGCATTGGAATATTTGTGTTTAAATAATTTGGTTAAGGCATCCTCAAGAGAATGGTTGGCACTGAGGAGGGCTTTGTTGGAGTCTGGGGCTATAAGGAGGGATTATGGAGGAGCTAAGGAGGAAGGAGCTGCAGGAGGTGAGGAAACAGGAGAGACTGAGGTTGATTTACAATCATTGGTAGCAGTCAATGTAGGGGGAAGTAAAGGTCAAAAAGGAGGAAAATAGGTGAAAGGACTGAAGCTAATGAGTCTTAAAGGGAAATTAGATAAAATGATTGATTTTATTAATCAGAAGAATAGCGCTAGAGCTATTGCTGTTCAGTACATCTTACATGTCCCCCCCCCTTCCTTCTTCGGAAGATGAAGGCGGCTTTTTTGGACAAAGAAGTGGGGAGGATAGAATTGAGTGTTTTTTGTGTTTCTTGTTGTAAATATTGTTTTAATTATTGTGGGTTAGAAGGTATCACACCTAATGGAGAATTCAGAGGTGGAAGAAGAGTGTGGCTAATTATATTATGAGTATTAAAATGTTAACTTGGAATGTGAAAGGTACAGGCTCTCCAGTCAAGGTACAGGCTCTCCAGCGCTGAGGAAGGACAGGCCGGATATAGTCTTTTTGCAGGAAACTCATCAAAAATCTCAGGATATGAATAAAATTTTTCTGGGATGGATGCAGCATTATAAGAGGTCATATGGCACATCAAAGGCAAGAGGAGTGGCAATTTTGATTGCGAATAGGCTGGGATTTGAGATAACAAATGGTATTTTGGATCCAGAGGGTAGATATTTGATTGTAAAGGGGAAAATAGATGATGAGGAATTAGCTCTGGTGAACATATATGCTCCAAATGATCATCAAGTTGACTTTCTAGAAAAAATTCGTAAAATATTGGTAAAAGAGAAAACAGCAAAGATGACTGTGGCCGGTGATTTCAACTTAGTAAGGTCAAATTTAGACTGCACAAATATATCAAGATGTGGAAAAGGTATTAAAGGACAGATATTGGATAATTGGATAGTATCTTTAGGTTTGAAAGATACTTGGAGAGAGTACCAGGGGTCAGAAAGGGTATATACATATTTCTCACAGGTCCATAATTCATATTCCTGAATTGACTATATATTTGTAACAGAGAATATGGTTAGAAACATAGAGGATATAGAAGTTGGAATTTTTAAAGAGTCAGATCATACTAAAGTGGTGATGGAAATGAGGATTGAGGGTGAAAAGAAGTCGAGAAGTATCTGGAGATATGATGACAAATTATTTAAGGACCATAGATGTAAAGAACAAATCATGGAGAGTTGGAATGAAAATTGGTATTGGAATGACAATGATGAGGTAAATTTTAACATGGTCTGGGATGCTATGAAGTCGGTTTTTAGAGGGGAAAGTATCAGGCTAGCTAGTATTGGATATAAAAAAATTAAGATGTCACAGAACAAAATTGAGAGCGAGATAAAGAGGTTGCAGGAGGAACATGCAAGGACGAAGGATATGAAGGTTTTTGATAACTTGCAAAGATTGAAGACCGAGTTGATAGGAAAGGACACAGAAAAAGTGAAAAGGGACCTTGTCTATTTAAAAAGAGAATATTTTGAATACAGCAATAAAAATTCAAAAATATTAGCAAGAGCAGCTAAAGAAAAGAGTGAAAAAAGAGAAATTGGAGTTTTGATAAATGAACAAGGATTGAGATGTAACAAGATTAGAGATAAATGTAAAATTGTGAGAGATTTTTATCAAGCGTTATATGCAAAAAAAGAGATAGATGTGATAAGCTTAAAAAACAATTAGAGAAGCAAAAAGAGGGTGGTATAAAACAGGAACATAAGGATAAAATGGAGGAACGAATAACAGAAAAAGAGGTAATAGCTAGTTTGAAAATGGGGAAAGCACCGGGGGAAGATGGGTTACCTTCTGATTTTTATAAAGAATTTAAAGATATAGTAGTTCCAAAATTGGTGAAATTGTATAACTATATATTAGAAGGGGGACAAATTCCGACTTCATGGTATAGGACCACGATTGTATTGCTGCCAATACCTGGAAAGGACTTGGAATCTTATAGACCTATTTCGTTGATTAATCAAGATGCCAAGATCTTCACAGCGATATTGGCAAATAGGCTGAATAATTTTATGGGCAATTATATAAATGTAGACCAGGTGGGCTTTTTGAAGGGGAGACATATGGCGGACTTGACAAGAAGAGTGGTAGATTTATTAGACACTGTGAAACAAACAAAGGAAAAAGTGGGATTAATATCTTTAGACATTTTCAAGGCATTTGATTCATTACAATGGGCTTCAATTAAGGAAGTAATTAAATGTTATGGATTTGGTGATAAATTTAGAAGGATAATTAATCAACTATATCAACAAGGTACAGCTATTGTTAGAGTAAATGATGAAGTTACTGATGAGATAAATTTAGAAGCAGGCACGAGACAGGGCTGCCCATTATCTCCGATTTTGTTTATTATGGCAATGGAGTTATTAGCAAAAGCTATAAGAGAAGATGGGGAAATAGAGGGGGTTATGGGAACTAAGATAAATTTATATGCTGATGATACCCTGATAATTGCTAAGCACCCTGAGAAGGCATTAGCTAGGATCCAAGCGCATTTAAAGGTTTTTGAGGATATGACAGGATTGAAGATAAATTGGGATAAATCGGAAATGATGTTGTGTAATATAGGAAAGGAAGATCAGAAGAAGATAAAAGGAGTGGGTAATATTCAAATTAAAGAACAAGTCTTGGAGATCTTAAGAGATTGAACTATGACAGTTTGAAAAATGAAATTAAGGTAAAAATAAAAAAAATTCAAAAGTTGAAACTCATGGTTTGGAAGAATTGCACTTAGTAAAATGATGCTTTTACCTAGACTCAATTTTTTATTTGATGTTTTAGCAATTCAAATGAAAGAGAAGGAAATTAAGGAGTTTCAAAAATTGATTAATGAATTTTGCAATGGCGGAAAGTGGTCTAGATTATTAAAAAAAATGGTATTTATCCCAGAAAGAAGGTGGATTAGGGATGCCAAATTTGTTGGTATATTATCGAGCTTTTCAAATTAAGAATGTTGTGAAGATCTTGGCTAGGGAAAAAGCAATATGGGAAGAAATTGAAATGAAGGATTATAAGCATATAGGTAAAATGTTTTTATTTTTATTTTTAGGAGCCAATAATGGAAAAGTTGCAACAAAAAACACGATGAAGGGACTGATGAGTTCCTGGAAAAAAGTAAAGAAGGTTCTGGCCCCGAATATCTCACCGATTATCGAAATGGAAGATATGGCAAATTTTCCAATAAAGATAGATAAAAGGGTAAAAGAAGTATTGGATAAAAATGAAGTTTTCCTGCTGAAAGACTGGTTACAGACCTGTATAGATATTGATAAAAGAACAAATTTGTTTGGGCAAATGAATTTGAATTGGTTTCAGACTGCGCTGGTAATTAAATGGAATAGTAAATATTTGAGAGAACCTGAGCTGGGTAGAGAAAAGACGGAATTTGAGGAGTTGATCTTGAAAGGGAGATGGAAATATTAAGGGTTTAGTCAGTAAATTGTATATAATTTTGAATAAGGAGGGTAATCCACAGGAGGATTTAAAAACAAGTTGGGAGCAAGATTTGAATATAAAGATAGAAAATGATGCATGGAGGCATAAATGGAAAAAGAGGATAATGAGAACTTTGTCAGTTAGAATAAAGGAACATAATTATAAAATGTTGTGGAGGTGGTATTTGACCCCAGTGAGGTTACACCAGATTGATAACAAAAAAGATAAAATGTGTTGGAGATGCAAAGAGGAAATTGGTACATATGAACATATGTGGTGGAGTTGTACTGTGGTTAAAGACTTTTGGGAAAAAGTCGAGAAAGAGATTGGAGAAATTATGGGTAACAGAATTAAACTGGGGTCAAGTATCACCATGCTAACAGATGTCGAACACCTTAATTTAAATAAGGACGAAAAAGAATTATTAGAAATGATGCTTACAACTGGTAGACAATGTATTGCTAGGAATTGGAAAATTGATATAAGTATAAAGATAGAAGAATGGTATAAAGAAATGTGGAATCTAGCATTGAATGACAAATTAACTTGGGAGATAAATAAAACAAGGGGTATTATCAAAGAGAACAGATTTTGGAATATTTGGCAGGCTTTTGTGGATTACTCACTTAGAGGGGATGAAATAAATAAACCTGTACCTGATCAGAGAAGTTTTTGGAAGGAAAATATTAAGACATCCTGACTTCTCTAAGGCAATGTAAATATCACAGGGTGTATTAATGTTTCTTTTTGTTATTTTCATTTTCATATTATTTACTTAGTACTGTGTTATTATTATTAATGAATGGGCATTCAATGAAAAAAATGGCACTCGGGCTCAGGGCTAGTCTGATTCATCTCTTTGTGGATATTTTGCTTGCAGAAAGTGGCAAGTTGTACATAAGTTTTCATTCCTGTGTAGTTTGTGAAGTTTATTTGATCACTTGTAATGAGAACCATCATCATAGTTACTGGGTAAGAAATTGTTTCTGCATAAGAAATAGTTATAAATTGGAAGACTCTTTCTTTCTTTCACTGAAGGAGTGAGTGTGGAAATGCAAAGTTGTCTCACCATTTGTTTTATCGATCTAAACATGGTGTCATTCAATTAAGAGAAAAAGTGATGGATAGGCTGCACAGATTCCTGATTTGCTCATCCAACAGTCCACATGAAGCAGTTTTGAAGTGATGAGCATGAGGAGGAGATGATAGGAGGGAGACAAATCAAAGATACTATGTGATCGGAATGAGCAATTAAAAATGTTTAGAAACAATTCTGAGAAGCAATATCTGCTGAGATTGCATTTGTCTTTGTCTTCCTGAGGTTCATCAACAGCATAAGCAAACACAGGAGGGTCAATGCAGTTTTAATTAAATGGGCTACCTGTCTAACCATACAGACAGCAGCCTCTGGCTAGAACACTGAAGCTTTGTTTTATTTATGTATATGCTCGAATCACATCTTTGGAACCTTAATGTGATTTTCACTACAATGACACATTATATGCAATGTATAGTTTGACCCTCTGATTGCCTCCTTATTAGTTAGATAAATAGGCAGAAAGGGACATCAATTACAAATGGAGACATGTAGAAAGTTTGTTCCTAACTAAGCCTGGCTTTTTACTTTCTTGTGGATCTGGGTATCCTTCGTTACACCCTGGATGCTGATGCTGTTACTGCTGATAATGGTGATAAGGGTCATTTTCTGAGATTCCAAATACACTATTAAGTGCTTGACAACTGTCTTAAATATGCAACAAATGGTTAGAATCCATGTAGAACATTTTCCACAAAATGGTGGACCAATAAGTATACATATATAGTCTAAAGAAAGCATGTAAAAAGCTTAATAACAGAAACAAATTGCCTAACCAATACATTATATTATCCATATTCACATGAGCTATACATATGAAGGCATGCTATCAAGTCAATTCTGATCTATGACCAACTTTTCGAGGGTTTTCTGGGTAGGGAATACACAGAAGTAATTTATGATTCCCTTCTTCTGGGGGTGGGGGAGGGAATGTACAGCTTGCCCATGGCTACACAGGCTGGCTCTTCTACTAGGAGGCAGGGTATTGAAATCCCAACCTCTCCAAACCAATGAGCTATCTAGCCAGCTGAGCCCAATTATGAAATTATCATGGCTTCTTGCATGTTTATGCTATTCTCCTCACATAGACAACAAAGCCAGCCTTTTCTATGTGGTGGTTCTCTGGGAGATCTAGAAAACAAAATTAGCATTCTGAATCATGTCAGGCACCTCCATTCATATAGAAAGCTGCTCCTCAGAATGTTATGCTCTGCAAGAGGAGAGTGAAAGAGATGTGCTAAACAAGGCTAGCAAGCTCTTCTTCACCACATCAGTATTTCATAGTGACTGAAGAGGCTGCTGTTTTTTTTAATCAGTGTATGAATAGTAAAGGTAAAGGTTTCCCTTGCTCGAAAGCCAGTCGTATCCAACTCTACCATACACCAAAAAATAAAAATAAAATAAAATTGAAATCTTATTAATGATTACATCAGTGGGACTGTGGTAGCTTAGTGGTTAAGACGCTGAACTGGAAGGTCAGAAGGTCAGCAGTTTGAGACCCGAGTACTGCAGGATGGAATGAGCTCCTGCCTCTGTTCCAACTCCTGCCAATCTAGCAGTTTGAAAGCAAGAAATTGCAAGTAGATAAATAGGCACTATTTCGGTGGGGAGGTAAACAGCATTCCATGCACTCCAGTGTCTAGTCATGTTGGCCACATGTCCACGGCAACATCTGCAGACACAGACACTGCTGGCTCTTTGTCTATAAACAGAGAGGAGCACTGAACCCTAGAGTCGGACACAACTGGCTTTTGAGCAAGGGCAACTTTACCTTTACTATTACATCAGTACAGTGGAACCCCGTATAACGAACACATGGTACAATGAAGAAATTGTACAATAAAGAGGATTTTGGAACAAATGGATGCATCGTACAACAAAAATTTGTTCCAAAATCCTCTTTGTTGTACTGCAATGGAAGAGGAGGTAGCTGAGCAAGTCAGCTGCCTCCTCCAAAAGCCCTGTGTCAGGGCATCTGATCCCCAGCTTGCTTTTGGAAGAGGCAGACGGCCCACTCAGCTACTCCCTCCGAAAGCAAGCTGGGATCAGACGCCCTGACGTGTCTTTTGGAGGAGGTAGGTGGGCTTGCCCAGCGCTGGCCAGTTGGACTTTGGAAGGGCTGGGGGGAGGTCCTAGAAGCTGCTCTGGCTGCTGCCATGCTCCTCCCAGCCCTTCCAAGCTCAAACCAGCCAGCAGAAGGGAAGCCCACGGTGGCCAGTTTGACTTGGGAAGGGCCGGGGGGAACCGAGCACCAGCCAGGGTAGCTTCCAAGTGCAATCCTAGGCACTTCTGAACTCAAAGTGGCCGGCGAAGGGTGAGCCCATGGTGGCTACTTTGAGTTCGGAAGGGCCGAGTGGTGGGGGCACCTAGAAGCTGGTTGGTGCTGGGTTCCCCCTGGCCATTCCAAACTCAAAACAGCCACCGTGGGCTCACCTAGCGCTAGCTGCTTTGAGTTCAGAAGGGCTGGGGAGAGCACCTAGAAGCTGCCCTGGCTGGCATTGGGTCCCCCCAGACCTTCTGAAGTCAAAGCGGACACCGTGGGCTCACCCTCCACTGGCCAGTTTGACTTGGGAAGGGCTGGGAGAAAGTGCCTAGAAGCTGTCCTGGCTGGTACTTGGTTCTTCCCAAAGTCAAAGCGGCCAGCGGAGAATGAGCTGCCCTGGACGGCACTGGGTGACTCCTCTGCCAGCCACTTTGACTTCAGAAGGCCTGGGAAGAACCCAGCGGCCCTCCACCCAGCCCTTCCCAAGTCAAACCAGCCACCGTGGGCTCGCCCAGCGCCAGCCAGGACAGTTTGGGGAAACTTCCTTCAGAAGCCCCACACACACCATGCACACACACCATGTACCATGTATAACAAAAAACTGTACAACGAAGAACCTTATGGAATTGACTTTTTTTTTTTGTTATACGGGGTTCTACTGTATAATGATGCTTTAAATCCCAAGCTATTGGAAACCATTGCAGGCTGCTTCAGCTAGTTGTGCATCTTGAATGTATGAAGAGTTTTAATTTCCCAGTAATAAAGCAGAAATTAAACTTGCAAAACTTTACATTTATACAAATAAAAATAAGATAAAATAGCAATATCACTTATACACTGCTCTACAGCGCTTAGAGTACTCTGGGTGGCTTACAGATAATTAGCATTTTGCCCCCAACAAGCCTTTTACTCATTTTACCAACATCAAAAGGATGGAAGGCTGAGTCAACCTTAAGCAGGATAAAACTCAAATCATGGGCAAAGTTTTGATTGCACTACTACCGTTTAACCACTGCACCACAAGGGTTCTATAAAAGGGGTTTTATGTGACTAATGTGACTAGTGAAAAACTGAATATCTTTCCAAACTTTGGAAGTAATGCATATTCAGACTTGTTACAGAGCTCCATGAGAAGTTGAAGGCTATTCTAAAGAAGCCATAGAAAATATCTTGCAGCAAGGAAGGTAAAACACTCCCAAAACAAGAAGTAGATGAGGACGTGTGTATAACTTTAATTGATGACAGCCTTCGTGTAGAAGTACAATGTTGAGGTATCGTGAAGTACGAGCTGCAGTATTATCACTTAAAAAGGTATAACTGATATATCTCTGAGCAAAATCATAAATCAATAAATAGCCAAGTTGACTGCCTGCACGAAACCATGTCCAAACTTATACGATAAACCTCATTGCAGGCGCACCCCCCAATAAAGGACTCAGACACTGGTGAAAGTGGATAACGGCATCGGGCCACATTTATTGATTCATGCCCTAGTCCGAATTATAAATTTCTATTGGTAATTGACCAATCATAATTCTTAAGGCAAGCAGGCCGAAGTAACACTGGTAAGGTACCACCCAAAATTGCCAACGGCAATTGTTACAATGTATCTATTTGTATCAATTTGTTTGTTGACAACAAACAAATTGTTGACCGTAGTCAATATCTAACTAATGACCCCACCCTCTGACGCGTATCCGTAAAATCACGGGGTGATGCATGCTGTCTAGCTATATCCATCACCCCATCGCCTAGTTCATCGTTGACCGGACAACGTTTAACCAACTTATGCCTGTCTAGTGTTGTCCAGTCAATTGCGAACCTGCCGGATACCTGTGGGTCATAAATGTTTACCTTACCAGTGCTACCCGCCCATGTGACCAAAGTCAACAGCAGCAACAGAAAACCCCTATATCAAACCATAGCAACAGTGTGGGATGGGCAAAAAAGCCAGGACCCGAGAGCCAATTGTGGGTCCCAGCCAAAAATTCCCACCCGGCCCCGAAGCGACCAAATATCACACTGTTAACTAGGGAGGGGGTGGAGGGGAAAAACTTCTCCGCTCCGTCGCTTCGCAAAATGGCAGCTCGGCTGCCTCATGGCCACCCCTTATATAAGGGTGCTGGCCACGCCCCCTAACTACCCGGATGCCTTCATCCGATGGGGGGGGGCCCGCAAAGGGCGCGGCGGCCATTTTGGCGCCTCGCTCGCATTGCAGGCGCACCCCCCAATAAAGGACTCAGACACTGGTGAAAGTGGATAACGGCATCGGGCCACATTTATTGATTCATGCCCTAGTCCGAATTATAAATTTCTATTGGTAATTGACCAATCATAATTCTTAAGGCAAGCAGGCCGAAGTAACACTGGTAAGGTACCACCCAAAATTGCCAACGGCAATTGTTACAATGTATCTATTTGTATCAATTTGTTTGTTGACAACAAACAAATTGTTGACCGTAGTCAATATCTAACTAATGACCCCACCCTCTGACGCGTATCCATAAAATCACGGGGTGATGCATGCTGTCTAGCTATATCCATCACCCCATCGCCTAGTTCGTCATTGACCGGACAACGTTTAACCAACTTATGCCTGTCTTGTGTTGTCCAGTCAATTGCGAACCTGCCGGATACCTGTGGGTCATAAATGTTTACCTTACCAGTGCTACCCGCCACACGGAGGGGCTTCAAAGAAGGCTCGACGCCCCCCCCCCCAGACCGTCAGCTCGGTCAACAGGCCTGCTCGCCAATCACCCAACAGGAGGTCCATACCTCCTCGCGACAGATGGGCCCCATCCCCTGCATAAAGGCCGTAATTTTGTAGGCTAATGGCGGGGTGACGACTGACCCGCCCCCAACCTTTGTCGGCAAGGAAGCGTGCCACAGCCCTATTCACTATGCATCTAGCGCGGTCAAGGGCCTGGAGGTCGAAACCTCCCCTGTACGTGCGGACCATGTCCGACCAAACGAGGGTCGTAGCGGGCCACACATAATGCAGGTAGGCAAGGTCGCCGCAAATCGCATGCTTTAGCGATAAGCCGGTGACCTGGCCCAAATCATTGCCGCCTAGGTGAATGATCAGAATGTCAGGCGGGTCAGCATTTGGGCCTGAAAAAAGGAATGGCAACAGCTCCCTCCATAGCATCCCGGGCTTACCATGCCATGTGAGACTTGCGTATGCACCCAGTCCCAGTCGGGGTCCCCACTCTGTCGCTGCAGCGTAACGCGCTGCCCTGTGCACATAGCTGTGGCCCACCAGCCATACTGTCACCGGTGTAATACGACACCCAGGGTCTGTAAGGAAAAACGAGGAAGAGAAAGGTGCGGTGACAAAACCGGTACTCACGGTGGAAGAGGGCGAACATAAAACTGAAAACATTGCGAACCCCACCTTCCCATGCTGCGTATGTCAGCCCCGGAGTACCCAAAAGCAGCTGCCGTGGAGGCCGCCCCTATCCTGAAGGAATGGGTGCCGTAACGGGCCCCTGGGAGGCCAACACTGGCCAGCGCTTTGCCGGTCACCTTCCAAAATTGAAATTTAGTAAGGGGAGACCCCTCTTGGTGACAGAAAAACGGGCCATGGTGCGTGCCACGCAGTGCAAGGAACTCCTGTAGGGCACCAACCAGACAGATGTCTGCCAAAGAACACCGTAGCAGTCTTACACCACTGCCTACGCCATGCTGATCTGTCTTAGAGGAGCGTATCCTCAACTGAGCCCAGTCTTTGGCAACATATACATCTTCGAGTTCCAGTGCCCTACAACTTGCATCCGCCTTAGACAGCATCACAAGCTCGCTGATGCGGAGCGCTCCAAAAAATGCCACCGTTGTGGCTGCATGAAATAGGGCTGCCTCATATCTATCAAAACAGAGGCCAGGCCAGCCCCGGGCCAATTGGGTAAGAACCCCTGGGGAAATCGGGTGGCGGTCGTCCGGGCAACGCCCACGCTCCCGCACCCACCCCTCCAGAACATGTCTCACACGGAAGTCAGCGGTACTATCCACATGACCGCCCACCTTGGCCATAAAAGCCAATGCTGACAGCCTAGATGCTATGGTGCGAGGTGCAAGGCCCTGGGCATGCAGGTAAACCATGAACCGAAGTACATGGGTCACTGGGATCGGCCAGGTTTCTGGCAGCCGGAATTGGGTACAGAAATCTCTGAAAGAATTGAATGCGTGGTGATACGCCTTACGCGTGCGTGGCGCTACGGACAAGCCAATCGCCCGGTTCACCTCTCCTTGCCAATGGTCCATATCTCGTCCGGGAGTGGCGAGGGAAATTCCTCCGCATCCGGGGCCAAAGCACGGAACCGGGAGATCTGTAGGCGGGACAAAGCGTCAGCGATATCATTATTGACCCCCGGGACATGCCTGGCCTTGAAGAGGACATTGAGGCGCAGGCTGCGCAACACAAACTGGCGCACTAGGTCCATAACCCTGGGCGATTTGGAAGTCTGTGAGTTGACAATGTGCACAACGGCCGCATTGTCACACCAGAAATGGACAACCGAGTTGGCCCACTCCTCGCCCCATAGCATCAAAGCCCCCAGGATAGGGAAAAATTCCAGATACGTGAGATCACGCAGGCGACCCGTGCCTGCCCAGGCTGGTGGCCACCCACCATAGGCCCACTTCCCATTGAAGTACATCCCATAACCCAGGGATCCCGAAGCATCAGACTGTATCTGAAAGCGAGGGGAAGCCAGGAGGTCAGACCTCCAAATGATACTCCATTGAACTGCCTCAGGAACTGGAGCCAGATAAGCATATCTGCCCTGATACCCCGAGTGAGTCTAACCCTATGGTGGGGCCTGGATAAGCCTGCCATGGCGTCGCACAAGCGTCGAGCAAATGCTCTGCCCGGCGCGACGACCCTGCAAGCAAAATTGAGGTGACCATGCAGCACCTGCAGTTCCCTCAGCGATGCCTTGCGTTTATCAAGCAAGTCCAAGATAAGTGCCACTATCCTTGACACCTTATCCCCCGGTAACCTAGAAGCCTGCGCTACCGTGTCAATCTCCACCCCCAGGAATACTAGCTTAGTAGATGGGCCCTCGGTCTTTTCGGGCGCTAAAGGGACACCGAGTTCCTCCATTAGCATCTGAAATGTGTTGAGGAGACGTGTGCACATGTCCCAGCCCCGTTCACCCCCGAATAAAAAATCATCCAGGTAATGGGCTACAGACCGGGACCCTGACCTGCGGACGAAAGCCCACTGTAGGAATGTACTGAAACGCTCGAAGGCCAAGCATGATATGGAACAGCCAAAAGGCATGGCCTTATCAAAGTAATATTCACCCCGGAACTTAAAACCCAGCAACTCAAAGTCGCCCGGGTGCACAGGCAGGAGGCGAAACGCCGACTTGATGTCGCACTTAGCCAATAGCGCACCCGGGCCACATGAGCGCACCATGCGCTGGGCTTGGTCAAACGATGTATACCTGACTGAGCAAAGGTCATCAGGGATAGCATCATTGACCGATCGGCCGGCTGGGTAGGACAAGTGATGAATCAGGCGAAACTCGCCCGGTGACTTTTTGGGCACTAAGCCCAAGGGTGATACCTTAAGATTGGGAAATGGGGGTGTTGGGAAAGGGCCAGCGACCCTGCCCGCATCGACCTCCTTAGTAATGCTGGCAGCAGCTACCTCCTCCCTCCCCCTCAGGGACAAAAGGTTGGGGGCATCCTGGGGGGACCTATCACCCATGAAAAGAATACGGAACCCCTGTTTAAAACCCTGAAGTAGGTAAACCGCATCCTCCTCCCTCGGGTACAATGCGAGCCAACGCTCCAACATGTCCACATTAATTGGGGAGGGGGCCTTTCGGTAAACCAGCTCCCTCCGCGGCAGTTTTGCCGGTCCCCTGTCCGCCCCTTCCTCTGCCCCGCATCCCTCCAGGCCTGGGACAGGCGGAGGCCGCATGGGGGCCAGCGCAGGAGGGACACTCATGCCTGTACTTGCAATTCTTCCTGTTGCAGGAACCATTGGACGAGAAAGTCCAGCACAGCAGGCAGGCTGGAACCCCCTGCCCCGCCACCTGGCGGGGAGCCTGTGCTGGGGCCGCTCGCTGGACCGCATGTCCACAATGGTATCTCTCCCCGGGCGCAGGGCGCGTGGGAGTCATGTACAGAAGCCACAGCCTCTGGCAGGGCTCATCCCACCTCATCTCGGGGTGCAGGGGAATCCGTATACGGAATTCCTCGTCATAAGCCAACCACGACGGGCCCGGGAAGTCAACCATCGCCCGGTAAATGTTGTCCAAATACTGGACCATCGGAATTGCCAAATCCGGCCGGGCCCTGAGGTATACCGCCATGTATATGAGGTAGGCCGGCAACCAGTTGGCCCAAGTACGTGGTGGCTTGCGACGACGTGCCTGCTCCTTATCCTTCTCATCTTGCCCCTCCCTCTCCTCCTTGGTGGGCTCTCTCTTAAGGAGGGAGAAGATGTCCACATACTCCCCCCCCGCCAGATCTTCTCTTTGGTGGTCTGGGCCAAATGGTCCCCCAGTGGCAAGGAATACCCCGCTGTCGGCAAAGCCGACACAGGCACGGTGGAAACTGCGGGCATCTGTAAAGGAGCCTGGACTAACCCGGTCACCCCAAGAAGATTCCCGACTGGGTAAGGAGCACCCCCCACCACGGGGCCCTGGGTGATGGTTGAAGTCACCGGGAGGGGCGTAGGCGCCAGGACCGCCGCGCCATCCGTGCGAGGCCAAGGCCATTGGAAAGCCCCCCCCCAACGTGGCCATGTGTGTAGGTGCACTAGTTTGGACCGCATACTCACATGCTGCTCCCCATGGGCGGCCCCCACCGGGGGTTCCAGCCCACTGGGGGCGTCGGAGCTCACGACCGCCATAGAGCTCGTCGATGGGGCTTGACCAGCACCGGCCTGTTGATTGGGGAGCTGCGAGGCAGTGGCCGAAGCCGGGCCACGCGCCTCAGGCAGCTCAACCCGTCTCGCCGCCTGCTGCTGCCCAGCAGACGATGGATCGACCTGCACCCCAAAAGGGGCCCCAGGGTGACTAACCCGGGCCAGGGATGCCTCAAGGGCCGCAACGCGGGCCAGGAGGGCCTCCACGCTGACATAGCCACCTAAACCAAGGGGGGGCAAAGGGCCAGCCGGTCCACTAACTACAGGCGTCGGTACAGATCCCTGTACCCCAGGGCCTGAATAGGGCCACGATCCTAAGCCCGGGCCCGGTAGGGCCGGGGAAGTACCCTGCCATGGAAGGGGGCCACACCACCCCCCAAGGCTGGAAGCCCCCGCAGTAAGCTGCGCCCCAACGGAGGAAGGCCCAGCAGAATGGGCCACGCCAGGAGCGGCGGCCACCGCTTGCGGGCCGAGGGCCGCGGCCCCTACTGGGCCCGCACGCGGACCCCCAGCCTCTGGCCAAGGGGGAATTAACCCCATCCCACCGGTCCCGGTGGGCTCGGGCATAGGAGGCTGCTGGGGAGGCGCAGCCGCGGTCCTCCGACCGGGATTGCGCCTCCGCGCAGAACGAGCCGCGTTCGCAGTCGCCTTCTTCTTTGAGGGCATTGCAGCCAGCTGATGGGAAGCCGAAAAAGGAGAAATTAGCAGCCAAGAGGCTTCCCGGTGAGGGTAAAAGCGACGGAGGTAAGAGGGAAAAACTTCTCCGCTCCGTGGCTTCGCAAAATGGCAGCTCGGCTGCCTCATGGCCGCCCCTTATATAAGGGTGCTGGCCACGCCCCCTAACTACCCGGATGCCTTCGTCCGATGGGGGCCCCCGCAAAGGGCGCAGCGGCCATTTTGGCGCCGCGCTCGCATTCATTGTAGTATGGGCGGATGAGAGCCTTCATAAATGCGACTAGAGCGTATGGGTGAAGTCACAGAGTCAGATAGTGGCTCAAAACACAAAAGTTCGTCTATTTGTACTTTCACGTCAGCGTCCTAACTTTACTGCGAGCAGTGGAGAATTACTGGATGCGCTGTAGGGTGACGCTGTGGGGAGCCAAGGTGGTGAGTCTTGGGAGGTTCTCATGCGGTTTGTGTCATCAGAAAGTAGTAGACGTCAGTAGTAGTATATATACACACACACACACACACACACACACACACACACACGCACACACACACACACACACACACACACACACAAGGCCTCTTATATAACGTTAATAAAAGTGCTATGACAGTGAATGTGTCACATATATAAAAGTATAACAATCATAGATGCGACAGACAAAGTACATACCTAAGGAAGAATTTCTCGCGCGTCTCGCACCTCTTAAATTGTCTTATACTGTGTGCACGCGTTAACTACATACAAAACACTACTCCATATATAACCCAGTTCAAATCAAGCACATGTGTAATTAATCAATCTAACAACTCAACAACCTTCGACCCTTTTACAAGAGTTGCTGTGTGCTGCTTAAAGGGGCGATGGTGGAAGCTCCTGTTCTGAAGACGGGCACGAAATTACAAAAATGCAGAGAGTTCCCATTCTGTATTTAGTCCATGAGGCATTAAGGTATTAAAACAGTGAATATAGAATGCCTCTCTTTGTAAGAGGAAACGCTCAGTATCTCTGATCTGGTGTTTATTTGGCACAAAGGTTTCCAGTATGACTACCTTGATGTCTCTTGATGTGTGCTTCTTATCGAGGAAATGGTTAACGAGAGGAGCGGTGACAATTCGGTTTCTGATGCGTGAAAGGTGTTCGCCTAGGCGTATCTTGAGGGGTCGCCTGGATTGTCCTACATAAGCTAACTGACATGGGCAAATTATCATGTAGACGGTATCCTTGGAGTTGCAATTTGAGAACGTGGTGAGCTCGAGAGTGAAGTTACTGGATGGTATTTTGACACTTTTAGTACACCACATGTGGCCGCAAAATTTGCAGTGTCCACAGGCGAAGTGTCCATAGATGAAGGTGGAAGGTATGCTGCTCGGAGGGGAAATGTCGGCTCGAGAGAGAAGACTGGCGATGGTTTGTGTTTTCCTGAATCCTATAGTTGGTCGCTGCTGGCAGCCTGGTATGGTATCCAGTATGTGCCAGTGCCTTAATATGATATGTTTGATCCGATTTGCCAACGGAGTGTAGTCTAAAGACCAGAACAGCCCTTGTTGTGCTCGTATTGAATCAGTGTTGCTTCTGATGTACTTTGTACATAGATATATATACATAGACATACATACATATATATCTTTGTTATGCTTGTAGACGCTTGAGAAAGCAACTCGAAATGTCCCATTACCGGAAGGGCATCACCAAGACGTCTACTACTTTCTGATGACACAAGCCGCATGAGAACCTCCCAAGACTCACCACCTTGGCTCCCCACAGCGTCACCCTACAGCGCATCCAGTAATTCTCCGCTGCTCGCAGTAAAGTTAGGACGCTGACGTGACAGTACAAATAGACAAACTTTTGTGTTTTGAGCCACTATCTGACTCTGTGACTTCACCCATACGCTCTAGTCGCATTTATGAAGGCTCTCATCCGCCCATACTTCAATGAATGAGGTTTATCGTATAAGTTTGGACATGGTTTCGTGCAGGCAGTCAACTTGGCTATTTATTGATTTATGATTTTGCTCAGAGATATATCAGTTATACCTTTTTAAGTGATAATACTGCAGCTCGTATTTCACGATACCTCAACATTGTACTTCTACACGAAGGCTGTCATCAATTAAAGTTATACACACGTCCTCATCTACTTCTTGTTTTGGGAGTGTTTTACCTTCCTTGCTGCTTTTGCTACACCCCAGCTGCCTACCCCACCATAGAAAATATCTTGGCTGATAAGTTCCTTTTCTGGACTACATGTTTTTTTGTTGTATTTGCAAATCTGACAGTTGTGGTGTAAAAATGAAATGTTGCCAAGCTTCAGGACAGATACCTACTGATACATATATTTCTACATCCAGATCCAATTATCAGCAGCAGATTTTTAAATAATTGGCAAAACCTTCTGGCATCTTAGCTATTAAGTCATTCACTATGATTTGAGCTTTTGTAGGGAACGTTTGATGAAAGGAACTAAGACTGTGCTACATATGCAATTTTAAAATTTTTTTATTAAGTTTTAATTCAAAATTAATATACAACAATACATACACACAAAGAAAACACATGGAAAATATGTAAATTTAATAGAGATACAGCTCGCAACTGAAAGTACAAACTAGTCATACCTAAGCACTTTTTAAACATACAATTTCAACTTTAGTAATACCTTCCATTGAAGTAACTGAGATTTAATAGTGCTCAGCTGGGACAGGATCATATTGCAACAGACAGATAAACCTTAACTTGCTGTCAGAGAACATCAACTGCTGCAGGTCAATGCTTGTCACCATGTCCATCATTTCTGCTGGTGGAGGGCACATCAATTATCATTATCCAATGGATGGATCAACAGTAGAATCCTTCATCAGGATGCAGTGCAGACTGAACTGCCATCCTGAGGGGAAAAAAGGCACTAAAATCAATGTGTATTGATTTTAACTGATGTGGGGTGTTTTAGCCTTTGCAGTGGTGAATATGACAAATGGTAGCAGTATGTTTGGCGCAGTTCATGGTAGCATAAAAAGAGATTTTAAGATTAAGATTCACACACACACACACACACACACACACACACACACACACACACACACACACACACACACACACACACACACACCTTTAAGGAGATGGGCTGAATTTCACAGTGGTGACATTTGCTATAGTATGATGGATGAGAATAACTGGTTTGGGATAAAAAGGTGAGATTATGGGAACAATTGTTCCCTGGAGAACAGGTGATCTTAAAAACACACACACAAAAAGGGCGGGGGGGGGGGGGGGGAATGAAGACAATTAAGAATTTAGTAAGAAAAACTTAAACATGATATTCTTTTGTTGTTGTTCAGTTGCACAGTCGATTCTGACCCTTTGCGACCCTATGGACCATTGTCCTCCAGGCACCTCTGTCCTCCACCATCCCCCTCAGCACTCCCAGCTCTGTGCCCATTGTGTCTACAATACTATCTAGCCATCTTATCCTTGGCCGCCCCCTTCCTCTTTTGCCCTCCACCTTTCCCAGCATCAAGGCCTTCTCCAGTGAATATTATTATTATTATTATTATTATTATTATTATTATTATTATTATTATTATTATTATTATTATTATTATTATTATTATTATTATTATTATTATTATTATTATTATTATTATTATTATTATTGGAAAATATAATATTTACTCAATATAACCGGTTAAGGCCAGTTTTATCATAAGGTAGATTGTCGGCTGCATTAGGCAATAGATACTAGCCAAGGGGAGAAGCATGTTGTTGGGTAGACTCAAGGTAGTGCACAGTTGTAAGAGATCCCATGAGTCATCTAGTCATATTCCAGCTGATGGAAGAATCTACAGGTAAACACTTAACAGCCTGTGAAGAGTTTTCATTGCACTTTGTGGATTAAGTTGCTTGGGTCAGCTCTGATTTAGATGCTGCAGTTAATGCAGATTATTTTATTGTAATCTGGGCCCCTGCTTGTCCTGTTATAATGGACATGTTGTGGTTGGTGCAGTCTGAGGATATGGACAAGACCTTTGGTGAGGTGTAAGCCACCACATGAGTTGTACACTTGCCTCCTCCTGGCTTATGGAAACAACCAGAGGAGAGCTGGCTAAAGGAGTGGTCACTGCCTCTTTGCAGCAAGGCAGGGTACCAGCTTACTTAAAGGAGGCAGCAGTAAGACCTATATTTAAAATGTCCTTCTTGAATCTCACTGTGTTGGATAATTATCAACCAACTTCTAATATTCCATTTGTGGGCAAGGTTTTACATCACATGATGGCATCCCAGCTCCAAAGGTTCCTGTATCATCCATAGTATCTATAACCATTCCAATCTGGTGTCAGGCCTGGTCATGGAACAGAGACAGCTTTGGTTGCCTTAGTCACTGACACAGCTTTTGAACTTATTACCGTTCTACGGACATTTTCACCTACCCATTAGGTTTCACCACGCTGACTTTTGAGCCAGTGCGGACATCTTACGGGCTCTGTTTTTCCCAGTTCCGTGGGCAACCTATGATGTTTTTCTATTTAGACTGTTGTTATATTGTCAGTCCGGTTCTTGAGTATTCTTTTACTTGCATTTTTATCTGCATTGTCACTTATTAAAATATTACTTGTCATATATTTTTGCTCCTTGGGGTGCATTTTCTCTTCTCTCCCTGTCTTTTGACACCCCTGCCGTTCCCCCTCCCTTCTTGAGTGAGCAGTTGCAGCAGCATGTAGTAAACCAAGAGAAACTTGCCATTTGATAAGATCACTGACCTCTACTAACTATTGCTTGTTGTTGTTTGTTGTTCAGTCGCACAGTCGATTCCGACCCTTTGCGACCCCATGGACCATTTTCCTCCAGGCACCTCTATCCTCCACCATTCTCCTCAGCCCACCAAGCTCTGTGCCCACTGTGTCCACAATACCATCTATCCATCTCATCTTTGGACGCCCCCTTCTTCTCTTTCCCGCCACCTTTCCCAGCATCAAGACCTTCTCAAGTGAGTCCTCCCTTCTCATTTGATGTCCAAAGTACTTTAGCTTCATCTTCACTATTTGTCCCTCCAATGAACAGTCAGGATTGATTTCTTCTAGTATTGACCTATTTGTTCTCTTTGCTGTCCAAGGGACTCTCAGGACTCTCCTCCAACACCACATCTCAAAGGCATCTATTCTTCTGCGCTCAGCCTTCCTAATGGTCCAGCTCTCACACCCATACATTACCACTGGGAATATCATTGCTTTGACTATGCGAATTTTTGTTTTCAAGCTGATGTGTCTGCTTTTTACTATATTCCCCAGGTTTCTCATTGCTTGTCTCCCCATAATCAGTCGTCTTTTTATTTCATGGCTATAGTCGCCATCTGCAGTGATCTTAGATCCCAGGAAAGTAAAATCTGTCACTGCTTCTACTTCTTCCCCATCTATTTTCCAGGGACTGATCGGACCTGTTGCCATTATTTTGGTTTTTTTGATATTGAGTCTCAAGCCAGCTTTTGCACTCTCCTCCTTCAATCCAGTCAAGAGGTTCTTTAGGTCTTCCTCACTTTCTGCCATTAGGGTGGTATCGTCTGCATATCTCAAATTGTTGATGTTTCTCCCAGCAATTTTGATCCCATATTGTGATTCCTCCATCCCTGCATTGTGCATTATGTGCTCTGTGTATAGATTGAAGAAGCAGGGTGATAAAATGCAGCCTTGTCTTACTCCTTTTCCTATTCCAAACCACTCTGTCATTCCGTGTTCTGTCCTAACTGTTGCTTCTTGGTTCGTGTGCAGATTTCTCATGAGGCACATAAGGTGTTCTGGTATTCTCATCTCTTTAATTACTTGCCACATTTTTTGTGGTCCACACAGTCAAAAGCCTTGGTGAAGTCAATAAAACAAAAGTATACTTGCTACTCCTGTTAATATTGGCAGCATGAACAGTTGGATAACTCTGTGGTTTAGGGACCTGACTGCA
This sequence comes from Bradypodion ventrale, assembly GCA_035047345.1. NCBI lineage: Eukaryota > Metazoa > Chordata > Lepidosauria > Squamata > Chamaeleonidae > Bradypodion > Bradypodion ventrale. Next base: position 301,013,620 of record JAWDJE010000003.1, on the reverse strand, counting down.
GAGCCAAAGGCCAGAAGTTTGATTCCCCACTCTGCCTCCTTGACAGAGGCTCTACTCAATGATTTAAAGGGTCCCTTCTAGCTCTGCCCTTTTAAGTGTATTGTTCTTATTACTAATTATACTGTGTAATATTATTGGGAGAACTGTCAACTAAAAGGGAAGCAAAAGGTTTTCATGCATTCACTGCAGGGTTTGGTCTGCACTTTACAGACATTGCTGGACTTATTTTGCAAATAGGGATCAGCACTTAAGGTAGCTCTTGTAAAGTGGAAAGTAAGTGCTTGGATGAAATAACAACATCCCCTTAATTGAAGCTATTGCCCTGACAGAAATTTTCTGTCCTTTTTTGCCCAATGCTGCCACATAGGCAATAAGAAAACAAATGAGGTTTTTTATAGCAATGCTGCTTTAGTGCTGAATATGAGAGGAAAGATGTCTACATTTGCATATATTTATTTATAGTTTTTAAATATATTTATAACTTGTACCTTCAAGTTAAAGGATATTGCAATTACCTTGGATACCTTGGATACCTTGGAGATGTTATTTAGCGAGGAGTCTGTGTAATGGTAGACATCTTTGCAACGACATTCTACACATGCAAATGGAACTGGGAAATTACATGCAAATGGAACTGGGAAATCTGCATGCGTTTTTTTAACCATTTGGATATCACATCACCCGATGGCTAGGTGGACCATGACATGTACCCTCCACTTTCGCCTTGCCCAAAGGATTCTATGGTGGACACTTTGGTGAGTCTTAGTCCTGGCCTAACATCATTGACAAGTGATGGGCAACACTGTTTAGTTAGACCGCTCAAGCCACCACACCTCGACAAGACTCTCACCTAGTGGGAAGATATTGCAATTGTCTTCCATAAACACTGATTTATTAGGCTTTTTAAGATATTGTTAGCAACTACTTAATGACATCAGTCTCTGGATCCTGACAATCCCACTATAATCCAGTCAGGTCAGGGTGTAATCCAGTGGTTTTAATGTTGTGTTTTTAACTGTTTGATTTTAAATTATTTTAAACATTTTATATTCTTAAATCATTTTACACAGCTTTATAACCAGCCTGAGATTGTGTGATATAGGGTGGGGTATAAATATTTAAAATAAACAAAACAAAACAAAATAAATAACAGATAGCTAACTGTCTGTGTCTAATCTAACATATGGCAGTTACTTGGCAGAAACAATTAACCATGCTGTTATACATTCAGCATCTGCAGAATAGGAACAGAATTCGTACTTACATATTTTTTCTGCAAGTCTGATTGACCTTGGGAAGTGGGATTTAGATTGAGGAAAATGTCCAGTAGTGAGCCGGCACTGCACTTTAGAGGTGTTTTACCTTTTCAAGTTTTTTAAAAGTTCAAAAATAATAATAAATGCTGGAATGTTGGCAGAAATATGCTCAGTTTAGCTGAGCTCAGTCTAGGAAAGAAACCTTAGCATTACCATGTAGACGGTTTCCTAAATCAGTAATTCTCAAGTTATTCCCACCAAATGTATTCGACTTTAACTCTCAGAATCATGCTGGGTGGACCTTAAGGAAGACTAAAGGATGAGAACCACCATTTTAAATGCTTTCCTGTAAAAATAATGTTTAGTAGATATTAGGAACAATTTCAAAACCAGGATATAAAGCACTCCATAATTACACTTCAAAGCTCACAGTCACCTCCTGAATTTATGGCTTAATCTGTATTAACTATCAGTGTCTATCAGGTAATCTCAAACACTGAACTCTATGGATTGTAGTAAATCCTGCAACTACTACAGAGCTTGCTGCATGCTTTCCCACATTAGATTTGTGAAAATATTCAGGTTTGAAATTAGCAAGATTGAGATTTGGCTGTAATATTTAAAATGCAGTGGGAATACTGCTTTTGAATAGTGCTAAAACTCTAGCACAGGGTTCTCCAACCTTTGGTTTTTAGACTTCAATTCCCAGAAGCCTAAGTCAGTACATTGGCTGATCAGTGCTTTGAGGAATTGACTTAAGCTTCTGGGAATTGAAGTTCAGGTTGGGGACCTCCGCTCTAGAAAATTGTACACAATTTTTAAAAAGTGAAAAAGAGAGAGAGAGTATTTATTTTCCACAGAGTTCAATGGGGCTTGTATAACACAGTGATTTTATTTTTTCTCCAATTTGCAGCAACTCTTAAGAGAATCCTATATATTCAGTATTTGCATGTGTGAGAAAAGCTAAGCTACCACCAAGATAGTGCCTGGGTTTGAAAAGGCTGGTGCTCAGGTCACAAAAATTGGTCCTCCTCTCATCAGAGTCACATGCATTTGGCTTCAGTTCCCCTTGTGGCAAGCAGCTCTCTTTACTGCATAACCCTGCAGTGGCCAAAGTTCCCCTAGTGCTCAGACTGCTGGTACAGTAATATCCTCATGTGTTGTTCTCATCATACTGAATGTGAAGTTAAGATAAAGTTGAAATAAGGAAAAGCTGTTGAGGCATGAGGGGGTTAGGGGTGCAGGGAGAGTAAACCTAAGAATTTAAGGGCACAGGAAAATCTGAGAGAAAAGGAAAGCATAAAAGTGGAGTAAATATATGTGAGGTGAAAAAGGAACACTGTGTTTTCAGACTTAAAGAGGGAGCACCACCATGAATACCTGAAGAGCTTCAGCAATGAAGGCAAGAGGAACAGAAGAAAGGAGAAGCAACATTGGAAATGCAGAGATAGGCTGGGAAAGAGAAAGATAATAGTGCTTTTCTGTCTAGGAAGAAAAAAAGTTTAGCAAGAGGTGGGATGTGCAGAGTCCAGTGCATAGATGGAAAATTTAGAGAAGGGATGTATAGAAGTGCCAACCTGACTTGGTGTTGAGAATAAAAAGCATTCTGTAGTTATAAAGAGAAAAGTATGAAGAATTTTTAAAAGCTCAAAAAGACATCAAGTGTTCCACAGGGAAAAGAGAGACATTATTATGATGGAAACAGAAAAGAGAGTTAACAGAGAATGTTAAATCAGTAACAAAGGTTTTCCATGGTTGACACAGTAGTATTTAGTTAACAAATATATATGTATGCAGGGAAGACTATTTGGGATGATTTCATTTGTGCCCTCCTGCACAGAATTGATGAACTGCTCTCATAGCTGTGTTTCTGTGATGGCTGATACAGTGTAATAATTACATTCTAAGAAAACATTAGACTTAGATTGTAATTGAAAATGCAATACACATATTAAAAAAACAAGACAGCCTAGGTATAATCCTCTTGAAGAGATGGACAATATCTGCTAAATTTTGTAAATTCTGATCAAAACCAAAATGAAATGAAATGCTTGCCCATCTCTGTTCTCATGCTAAATGTGCCACGGAAGCTGTATGTCTTAACATGGAGAGGCGCTGAGACTGTTTCCTGCTGAATTGTCCCAACAGAGAATGTACTCTTTGAAGTGGAACACTCCTGTGTAGGATAACGCAACTGAGGCTCTGAAACATAGCATTTGAACCACACAGACTGGCTGGATTAAACATTTTTTTCAGAGCCATTGAATCACTTTATTTCAAACCCCCTCCCCCCTTTTTTTGTGAAAAGCACCTTTCTGCACAGAAGTCTTTTTCTTGTCTTTGTCTCTGTCCCACACAAACAGAAACCTAAAATAATACAAAATATCTGGGCTTCATCTGAGAGTGAAGGACAATTATGCTGTTTTCTACTGTTTTTAGTAGTACAGTACGGCATAAAAGAATAGTTAGGTCTTATTATTGTTTCTCTTACAAATGGGCAACCAGGATTACCTGTTTAAAGCTAGTGATTTGATAAGGAGAAATAATTTATAATGCATGAAAAACTTGTTCTAGAAATGGAAAGAAATTTTTTAAGAGATTCATATTGTCCTTGGACTTGGCTGTTATACTGCACTTTAAATGGAATTGATTCTATGAAGATAATGAAAGTAGCAGATTGATCTTTATTCAGAATTGGAAAGCTATGCCTCTACAGAATTCATTAGCCAGGGTAAAAATGTAATAAATTCAAATCTTCTTTTAGTTTCATTTCGTTTTGGGGTTTTTTAAAGGGCTAAGGACACTTTGTAAACTCTATGCTTCAGAATTCTTTAAAAGAGTCCTAAATATGGTGATATATTTTTTAAAACTGTTGGAATTCTTTCTAAATCTCATCTTAGAAAGTTCACAGTTAATTCTATCCCACCCTACTTCTTATTCATATGTGAACCAAGATCTTAGAAATAAGGTACTTATCATAGTATCAACTCGATTAAGAGGCTGGTGAATACAAATTATTCAGAAAGACTACATCATTTCATAGAATCAGTGACAGTTGTTTTTGTAACACAGTATAAGATTTGTTGTTGCCTCATGATGAGATGATTGTAATAAAAAGTAATGGGGAAAATTACTTCTTGGAGTTAATTTGTCAGCCCACATTTTATTGTCAACCAAAGAACAATAAAATATACAAGGCTAGGAAGGTTGAATGTTGTTAAACTCAGAGCAGTTTGCCCAGGAAGAAGTTAAAAAAAACCCCTACCCTCTCCTTGTCCCCCTCTCCATAGAAGTTATTTTTATATTTTTCAAGGAGAGTTGAAGACCATATCACGTATTATCTCTTTTGTAAATTCCACCACCTTGTTCCAGACTGAGGGGAGATAGGACGAATACCACAGGTTCTTCAGTCAGTCTCGGACTTTTCTTTGTGTCTTGAATTTAGTGTCTGTTTTGGGTAAAACAGTTTGCAGTAATGAAGCACAAAACAAAAGACGCTCTCTCACACACTTTGGATTGCCAGTGTTTTCTCTGCTGTAGCTTCCAAGAGCTGCCTATTCTTCCCAGCCCACTTGATATCCTGCAGGTTGTGGCAGAACAATTCACAGGAAAAGCTTAGACATTGAGCTTGCACGCTTCTTGACTCCATTCTAAACCCTTTGTTCACACCGGGGTGGCATTTTTTCACACAGCATGTGGCAGATTTGACTCCTCTCCAGCTTGTCTTATAAAATCAAAGTCTTTTTTATATATATAAAAGGGAAAAGATCTCGAGTGCTGCTTCTAGTCCCATGGAATCTAACTATTTTTTAATAAAATATGTTTCAATTGCTATACAGAATGTATAATAACAAAGTAACAAACGATGGTCCAAGATAATAAAAGAAATATCATTTCAATAACATTTCTTACAGGACAATAAACTAAACTTCAGTTTTATATATAATAATGAACATTAAAATTAATTGCAGAATATGCATTGTGAATGATAATCAGGATATAAACTAATCTGTAATAATGTAGTGCTTGAAGTATAATTTCAGCAGAAAATTATCTTCTATTTTATTTTTCATGAATCCCTTTTCACTGTCTCCCCCCAAAATCTAGATAAGTGAGAGTGAAACAATATTTTACTCTACAATATGAATGTAAAAGATAAATGAAATTATGTCATAATGCATAGAAACAAAATGGTAATATATTCTTAGCAATTTAGTTATGATCTATTTTTGCTATAAAAACCCATGCATTTTTTAAAACTTTGGCTTTTATAACTCATACAATGGTACAAATATAAAATGTCCAGGAATATACATTAAAAATATATACATTTTTAATTGGAAAGAATCCTTTTGTTTGGTTATATTGATAGCAGCTTAACATTTAAATACAATACTTTCACAAGATTTAAATGGAGTAAAATTTAAAATGAAAATAACAATGTTAGTGTTGTGGAAGTTAGCACTTAGTTTTTAGTATAAAAAACTGAAATACATTTTCCTTTCCACATATTTAAGATAAATAGACAAAGAGACATTTGATTGAACTGAGAGCTTGCTTTTTCTTTGTCTTTATTTGAGTGATACCTATTATTCTACTTTCAAAATAATAAACCTCAGTTTGCCTTGTAGTTTTTTCTTTTAATTATTGTGACTTCTGATAAAGGGCTGAAACAATTGTTCCTTATGTTTTGTATTTGCAAGGAAATATCTAGGTATTATTGTAATACTTCTCTGAAGTGACAAATTATAAAATGGTGGTTTTGACTGTATTAAAATACTAGCTTAGTAGGCAGATTCTTTCATAATTTTTGGTTAATAAATTATTTTGGTAAATAAATTTACATATTTATTTAATCTTATGTAATTTTCATTAACATATGGAAATGGCTGAAACATACAGAATGCTGTTGAGAAACTAAATCAGGGTTTATTTTATCAAGTAGACCCTAGTAAAGGTAGATCTAGAAAATTGCTAGAGTAGAATTATACACATGTTTACTCAGAAGTAAGTTCTGCTACTTACTTCCAGGTACAATGTCTGTGGGATTTTACCCTTGTTATTCAATATTTTTTGCTTTGATCAAAAATCATCACTCTTCCTTAAAATCATTTTTTTATATGATATAATTCATATGAGAAGGCTGAACAAGTTAAAAACTGTTTTTCCAAACTATTTTAGGAAATTTTTCATTCAGTTTTCCCAATATGTAATGTGCTACAGTGACTATTTCATACTATAGTCTAGCACTGCAAGGCACATATTTAGGAAGCTAAATTCATTTTTCAAAGAAAATGAAATGAAAAAAAGCAAAGTTTCTTATGCTGGACATTAAATAGGTAGAATCACATTAAGCATTTAGTTTGTCAAAATGTACTTTTAGAAGAGGGAAATGAACTGAATAAACAAAAAGCCAGTAGTTACTAATTACAGTTCAAGCTTATTATTTCTGAAGACCGAAAGCATGCTAGTACAGTAAACATGTAATTATATGTAAATAGTGCATTGTTGAGGTCGAAGACATTTGGTAATATTTGGTAAAACATTTATTTTGCTAAGGTTGTTTTACATAATATTTATGACTAAAACATCTCATAAAGAAGTATTAACAAATGAGCTTATAACAAACAGAATACATTTAGCAAACATAAGAAAATTAGGTACCTACTTTCACAGAATAAAATTTAGTGAAGAAATACCATGATCTCATTTCATTAAGATTCTGTCAAAAGAAGAAAAATACATCATACAAACATTCATCATTATCTGCTCCAGAAAATTCTAAGTCATATTGTTTTGCATTTGCTGCTCATCTTCTGTCTGTCTTCAGGTTAATATTTCTTCTAATATGGAGATTTTTTTTAAAAAAATCAGCAAAATCCTATTTACATTTACATTGTCTTTCCAGTTTCTGGCCTGTCCTAATTATTAAAGCAAAATTATAAACTCTCCTCTAAAATTCTGTGCAGAGTAATCCTCTTCTTCTTAAGGCTGGATAAAAAAAGTATTCGTTGTGAATTATGTTTCGTCTGTCACAATAACCTTCTTTATTCTTTAGTGCACCTCCCCTTTGCCTTTTGGCAATTAGAGGAAATAGGTATGTCCTGGAAAAGAGAGTGAATGGTATCTCAAAATATATATAGATCCTGATGTCATATATAGACAGTGTTTGCTAAGCAAAGCAACACTCTGAAGAAAATATAATCCCTTTCTGAATCCAGATTTTATTAGACCACAGCAGAGGCAAGCATATTTACAATGAGCAATTCCTGATGCTTGTCAGTGGGTTAACTTTTTTTTCTTGCTCTCGTTCTTTCTTTCTTTCCCCCTTTTATAACAGTCAGTGGTCATAGAGATTTGCCCATAGAATTTTAGGATGAGCAAAACATCATTATTAATGGATAGCAAGATACAGTACATCAATCAATTTGTGTTGCAGGGTTCAGTAATTTTTAAATTCAAATATATTTCTGTGCAGTTGTTTAGAAATATTTTGACACTGTTTTCACATGCTGCATTTTCTGGATTTATTTTATCAATTCTTGAAATAAAACTTAACATGTTTGGCAGGTATTTTGTGAAGAGAATGCCTCAATCCACTATTTTCACACAAAGGTTAGAACGATAGCAATCCTGGCATGGAAGAGGCTCAAATTTTGTTTCCCTTTTTACATTATTGTGTAAACAATGTTAATTTTCTTCTGTTTTCCAAAACATCCCACATTATTCTTTCTCATAAGCAGTTACTTTGTTGCTCTTAGTATGAGGTGTATACAATTTTTGCCTGCGCTAGTTTGACTTTATTATATTTAGTAATAAGTGAAAGACTACGAGTACGATTTCAAGCATCTTTTCATGGTTGTGGTCACACAAATTTTCTAACCATAAATCATAAAGGTGCAAGTGTTTTGCTGAAAGATGAACCTTAAGTATAACTGTATGAGGAGAAACCCATCACCATATCTTTGAAAGAAAAAGATGAGCATTGGTGCAACTTGAGGAGAATGAGCATGGTTATATGGAAGTATCAACATCAATATGTGACTGGATAATACAAATGAGAAGCAGATTTCTAATGAGGAACACTACTTGGGAGTAAAGGCAAGCAGTTTGGCCCTTTGCACAGGTTTGGGCCCAAAAGTGCTTGCTAAGCTATCTATTTCACACATGCAACGACAGAAGGTTCGATATTCATTCGATCGATGAGTGAAAAGGCACAATGGCAAAATCAGACGGACTTCTTTTCAAATACAGATCTCCAATGTCCCCCACAGTCTGCAGTTGCACGGCTGGTGGTGTGGCGCAGACAGAGCAAGGGTTACATCAAGGCTGTTCTCTGGACCGTGCAAGCAGTCTAGACCGATGACCTGCAGCATCATGGCCTTTGAAGAAGAGACAAGTTCAGTCACGACGAAGAAAAATCAAGGCACACCCCTGTTAACAATAAGGAGCAGCTCGTGGCTGTAAAGAGGTAAGCAGGGGTAAGCAAAGAAAAAGCCAACAAAACAAAACAAAACCAACAAGAAAAGGCATCTGCTTCCATGGTTACAGGCCAACTATGAGAACCTTGCTTTTAAGAGAGAGGGTTCTCATGCTCCCTCGCAGCCCATGTCATGCATTATAAGCAAAGGCAGGACAAGCTAAAATCCACATAGAAATTTCAGAGTAAAATGATATGTGAACACATGGCTCTTAGGAGGGGGAGGTCACATGACTGGTTAGGAGCAAATTTGTGCTGTAACTGAATAGAACACGTTTCTGTTACTCAAGAGTAGATGGGAAAGTGTTTGTGTAAAATGAACATTCATATGATACGTAACATTTTCAGTGTTCTTATTCTGTTGACTGAGAAGAGGTCAAGGGTTAAGAGTTTTTTGTGCATGGGTGTGACAGGGCCGCAAGCCCCTTTGTTAAGAAAGCTTTAGGGAATGTCTAATAAGATTTTTCCTCTCTTTCATTCTGCGTTATTACTATAAACTTGATGAGCATGAAAATACGTAATCACAACCATATGGAATAAATTTACTTCCTGAGAAATCATTTTTCTTCAAATTTCTGTATTTATATTCTTACCTGTGCAATGGACTTTCAACTTCATAGCAAATTTTGCCATTGTTGATCCTACTTAACATGGTTTGTGTGTATGTGTGTGTGTGTAAAAATAGGTATATCAATATTTTAATTGTTCTGTTTGCCCAATTTTCTATTTTTAAAAAAGGTTGCTTATTTCAGTAGGATGTATATAGCTATAGATAGATCTATATAGATAGATAGATAAAGATATAGATAAATAGATATAGATAGTAATGTATGTGTTGTGATATGTGCATATTAAAATATTAGCTATTCTTGACACTGGACAAATTTAATATGTTAAAGCTGTAGTATTATATCCATTTCTTAACTCAGTGGGGCTTACAACTGAGTGCACATGTATAGGATTAGAAAGTACAGTGTCAGAACAATAGAAAAGAAAATAATTTTAATTGGAGTGTCTATTTCTGTAGGGCTACAGATGTAGGGTAATCTTCTGTTTACTTACTACTGCCTATTAATTCCACATGCATCTTACTAAAATATTTATGCTGAAGAATATGGATTCTCAGATATTTTTTACTATTGAATGTCTGCATAGTTTACAGAGCAGAATTACCAATAATAATTTCTCATATTTTTAAATGTTATTTATTCTTGATGGTGCTTTATGCTGCATACATTTTTGAATGTTAAATGAAAGTAATTTATATTTACAAAAACAGTGCTGTTTTCTAAATACTTTACACAGTCTATACATTTGTTTATGATGGACAATTCCAAGATATGTCTTTGTTATCAAGAATGTTTGGGTCAGAAGACTAGAGTTAATTCCATGCTTTTCGGAAGAAAGCTTTTTGTATATATTGTATTATTAACGATGGTGGAAGAGGTGGTGAAGACTCAGAAGAAAACCGAAATGCTTAAATGTAAAATGAGGTGCCACATAAAGGCTTGTGATTAAGTCATGTTCTTTTACAGAAAGAATCCATTTCTATTCATCTGGTAATATAAGATTTTCTGTTCACTTGTCAATGTGATTGTAGATTGTAGAGGGATTTCAGTGAGATTAATTAGCTTTTGAGAAGAACCTCCATAAACCCGGGGGGGGGGGTGGTATTGAGACTCAGTGGTTCTGCTTTATTGTGTTATACTATAGCCAGTGCATATACGTAATGTTTATATTTTTGTTACACCACAAATAATCTTCAGCCTTAGACCATCTGGCAACAGGGACTTCTGCTTTTGTACGCCCAGAATACAGTATAAAACAACTATGCAAATTGCCAACCAATCTGATACCGTTAATACACAAATACCTACAGTGATATTATTAATGTTAATTTTACCACTGAATCCTTTTGAGGTGTTGTCTTTGTTTCTCCACCTTAGTGTTGTGTCTTTCAAGGATGTTTCCTGTAGCTTTTGACTATCATGTGTATGCTGCAAAGTTAAAGAGTTTTGTGAGTGTGAGGCTTTATTTTATCTCCCGTTGCTCTGACTTCTGTTTTTCCCCTAAAAGATGATGAGTAAAGTACTTTAGTACCACAAATATGAACAGGTATTTAGTATTCTGTATATGGATTGTAACTTTAACAGCACTGGAAATATAAACATGAACCAAACAAATGTTGTATGCAACCCTGAAATGATTTTTGAAAGTGTGGAGAATATGTATGTAATTATTTTTAGTAAGGAGTATTTATATTAATTTCATGCACTCATACTCTTCTGCCTTACTGTTTCCTCACCATTTCCTAGTGATACTAAATCCAAAGTGAGAAATAAACTGCAGACTAGTTTTGGTCATGGGTCAGTAGACATTCCATTTCTCCATCCTAATTTAGCTGTTGTTCAATGATGTTTTTAAAGGGTATGCAAACAACTGTGCTCTCCTTGGCATATTGATTCCTCCATCTTGTTTTTCAGTGGGTTTGTCCCCAATGCTATCAGAATTCACCTTAAGAGGATGAGGTATATCTAGGCTTTCCGTTCCTTGAAGGAAAATGAAAGGATGCTAGTGGTTGTTTAGTGATGGTTGATGTTGTTTCTCTAGCTTTCATCCCCTCTCAGAAATAGAATTTAGGTTGTCCAGCCATTCAGCCTGATCGGAGATGGCACACGCCTCCATATGGAAGTATGAAAGTATGAAAGAGTTCAAGCACTTTTAAGAATTGCATAGAAAATCCCTAAGGATGTGGCGGACCATCCAATCAAAGATTCTCCCATAGATATCAATGACATGTCAATGGACACCTTGTAACAAAAGGAAGCAATTTATATAAATTAATCTTAATGTAGTGATAAAAGAGATTATTCTGAGATTATTTTGATTATTATGGAAGTCTCAAACTATAATCCTGTGATTCTGACTTCAGAGGGTTTTTACTTGCAGGTAGCGTCAGTCTTTCACTCTTGGCATTTCCCTCCAAAACTCTGAAGGCAGATGAAGCAACAGAGTTATAGCAGATCTGAGGAAATTATTTTCTTAGACTATAGCTCCCAGAATCAACCAGTCAAGTATAAAAGTCTGGAATATTACTTTGCTTCAATATTTATATAAATCTTCTATATTCAGTCCTGTCTACCCATCAGTGAAATGGAAATCAACAGTGGAATGCTTTTTCTTTCTTTCTTTCTCTTGTACACATTCATTCATACACATTTATTCGTTAATTCATTTGATTTATATACTGCCATTTTGCCCAAAATGACACACAGTTCCGTTAATAGCCAGTTAAAATTACATAAATGAATACAACTACATAAATGAATACAATATGTTAAAATACCATAAAACAAACACAATAAACATATATATTGACACGCTATACAAGAACCAATGGAAAAATATGATAAGCTGGAAATGGAATCAAGGTGTCAAGTAGAGGTTAGAAGTATATCTCCAAAAGCTTCTCTATAGAATTTGGATTTACTCCATTATGTTATCAAGATGTGCCCCAGATGATAATGGGACCCACTGGAACACATGAGTTCTATGGGAGTCATAATGGAAAGAGAAGACTAACAATAGAATGGAAAGCTTTTTGTCAATTGGATGTAGCCCTCTGAAGATATAGCATGGATTAAATACAACATTGATAGGCAGCACCATTTCTGTAACCTTTTGAAATGCCCCCAAACTGGCTCTGGAAGGGTTCACAGCTGTCTCAAGCAAGACTGCAGTACATATAGATCATCCCATCTGATTCTGCTGATTGAAACTGCTATCTTTTCTATCTAAGAAAACCCATGAAATTTGGTTGCTCCCAGCTGAACTTCACCTTTCCAATAGTTGGAATGACTTCTCATTGAACCCTTGTGGTATAGTGTTTAAAATGCTGCACTGCAGCCAAAACTGTGCTCATGATCTGATTTCGGTCCTGACAGGAGCCAAAGTTGACTCAGGCTTCCGTACTTCCAAGGTTGTTAAAATAAGTACCCAGCATGTTTGGGGCAAAAGGATAATTACCTTGTGCTATGGGGTGGTATATATAAGTGTAATTGCCATTGCTACCCCTTGTTGACCTATCTCTGAGACCATTTTGAAGCAAGTGTAACAGGTTATATATACTCCTTGTTGATCTGCCACTTACACTGACTGGAAATAGCACTTCCACACTTAGGATAGTGATTCTCATAGGGGTCCATTCAAATTTTCATCTGCACACCCATATCCAGGCCCAGGCAGGAACTTCACATCTCTGTGGCACACTTTTTCATTATTTAAGTACCACATTTCTCACTCCAATGAAAAGCAACTGTTTAAATATTTAAAAAAGGACAAATAGCAATTTCCCTTCATTAATATTTTTAAACATAATCTCCTTTTTGCATTTAAAATTCCTCATCTGTTTACCTTTTGAGAAATTCTTGTCATACCTTTAGTAAGACTGCAAAAACAAGAGACCATTTACAAAGTCAAAAAGGAAAGTCCTGGATATTGCCAAGATAGCTGGAGCAACACATACTGCTTTTCCTTCAACAAACTGTTGCAAAGGGTATGGGGATGAGTTTCCTGTCCCTTAGACATTTGGTTTGTGATCAGTAACTTCACCACAAATCCAGAATTAACTGGCTAAGGAACACAGCAATGTCATCAATTATTACATGACAATGATTAACTGTCCCAAGTGTTCTCTATGCATTCTAGATATAGAGAATTGTCAGCAAAGACTAATAACAATAGACTGAATATGAAAAAGAAGTAGAAAAGCCTACAGAAAATGCTATAGAACAGGGGTGCTCAAACTATGGCCTGTGGGCAAGATCCAGCCCCCAACACCAATTCATTTGGCCCATGCCACCCTGCATTTATGGCAGCATTCTGTGCATGCGTGGGTGCATTTTACTTCCACTTTCAGTGGGAGGAACCATGTGACTGGCCCAGTGAACCACGTGACCGGTCCACGGCCCAAAAGGTTTGGGCACCTCTGCTATAGGAAAAGGTAGAATCTCAATACAATATTGAGAGCTAGGCAGTGTCATTCCAGGGATGAATCACTATGCCCCAGAGCTCTTACACACTCTAGGACAGTGATGGTGAACCTTGGCACTCCAGCTGTTCTTGGACTTCAATTACCAGAAGCCCAAGTCAGCACACCTGTGCTGCACATCAGCACATCAGCACATCAGGGCTTCTGGGAAGTTGAAGTCTAAGAACAGCTGGAGTGCCAAGGTTTGCCATCACTGGTCTAGGAGGTACAAAAAAGGAGAAAGGAAAAGTAACATAGGTTCAAAAATTTAACCAGCTCCTATCTCCTACTGCTTAGCCCATGTCATAAAGCTACTCCTATCTCTTGCATAGTAACTGTGTGAAGTGAGGTAATAATTCTTTCTTCCCCCTTTTTCTTCTCTCCCTCTTTCTTGCATCAAGCCTTATTGCCTAAAGATTGTGAAGTCACAGTGTTGTAAAGATATTAGAAGTTTATATTTGACAGAAAATTACCTAATCATATTCTAGTTCATATTATTGGAGTGCATTTCTCACAGAGGTGAGTATTGCCTGTGGAAGTTTGTTGTTGTTCAGTCACACAGTTGATTCCGACCCTTTGGGACACCATGGACCATTGCCCGCCAGGCACCTCTGTCCTCCACCATCCTCCTCAACCCACCCAACTCTGTGGCCATTGTGTCTACAATACCATCTAGCCATTTCATTTTTGTAACTGTCATGGGTTAGATTTGTCTGCCCTTTCCAGCTAAATCTAGTGCACAAAAGAGGACATTGTGGGCAGGAATAGTAATAATTGAAATATTCTTTTTTGGAGGAAAATACCAGAACACTTTAAGAAAACCTATAAGGCTCCTTGAGAGAATCTCGGGCAGAAAGTCTAAAATAGAGAAGGGAGACATTCTTCTCAGTACCTGTACTAGAGAAAGAGGCTGCAAGATTCACATGCCTAAAGTTTACACACACACACCCTTTCTTTATACAGTGGCACCTCACATTACGAATTTAATAGATTCTACGGGATATTTCATATAATGAAAAATTTGTGAAGCGAATTTCCCATAGGAATGCATTGGATGCAATTTCCTATAGGAATGTACTGAAACCCAAAATTTGTAATATGAAATGCATTTCCCATAGGAATGCATTGAAAACCAATTAATCTGTCCAAGAAAAAAATTCGTAGTGTGAGGCATTATTTCCTATGGATTTCCTTTCGTAATGCGAAAATTATGTTGTATGAGGCGTTCATAATGTGAGGTACCACTGTACATGCTTTCTTAGCTAGCCAGTAATCACCTTTCCAATATGTTTCACTTTCCATCCTTTGCTTCTCTTTCTTCCAGTCTATTTTTTTCAATCCATCCTTTCATGCATATAATGGCTTCTTTCAGCTATCTTCCTTTTGGTAATCTTGACCTTTACCATCAGTACCCTCTTAGTAGTTCTTCCTAGTGCTTACTGTGTGTCATAGAGCTGCTACTCTCTTTTGCCTAGTGACTGTGTGAAGTGATAAAAGCAGACAAAGTGATGTCTTTATCATCCATCACAGAAACCAAGCTGAACTACAAATATGTGGGTCATATTACAGTTGAGATTAGATGTTCCTTTTGTAGAGCAGAGCCAACACATTATTTTTACACATACAGTGGAACCTCATACAGCAATTGCCCTGTATAGCAACGAAATCACATAGCAATTAGTGGTTGTTTTTTTTTTGGGGGGGGGGGAAATGGTTTCCCACATAACAATGTTACCTATGGAAAAAACCATTCAACAATTTTTCAATGGGAAAAACCACTTAGCAAAAACAAAATTGTTGTACGATGCATCCCATAGGGAAAATCACTATACGATGCATGTATCGTATAACAATTGTTTCGTACAGCAACGAGCCCTGTGGAATGGATTAAAATTGTTCTATGAGGTACCACTATATTCTTATTCAGCTTTTGCAAATGATAGATTCTTCAACGTAAAACAATAAATGACAAACCATTTCTGAGAAAGAAGATAATAACAACTGACAAAATCTGAATTGTTTCTCTTTAAAATGTAACTGCAACATGCATTACCAAGATATGCACAGCTGGCTGGATAGCTCAGTGGTTTAAGTATTTGGCTGCAGGAGTTGGGATTTTGATTCTTCACCGTGGCTCCAGGGAGAAGAGTGAGGTTGTGCAGCCATTAGCAAGCTGCACAATGTCAGGGAGTCCCCAGAAGAAGTGAATGGTAAACCACTTCTGAGTACTCTCTACCTAGAAGACCCTTAGAAGAGTTGCCATAAGTCAGAATTTATTTGAAGGGGCACAATTATTAAGCTAGGCATATCCCCACCCAATAAAGCTTGGTGATGATTCTGATAGTCTTATCTACACCTATTTTCTTCAGTGCTGTGATCATCCTCTCATGCTAGCATCTACACAAAGGCTTTTGCAAAATCTATAAAACATGCATGCACATCACATCTCATGACCCTACATCATTGTATGAGAACCTACATTGTAAACAGTGCCCCTCTGGTACCTGTAGAATTCTGGAAGTCAAATAGTGTTTCACTTGTGTTTTCTTCACACTTCTTATAAATTCTACTGTGGATTATTTTCAAAAAAGACCTTAAGAATATGACTCATGAGGCTAATCATGCTGTACTCCTTACAGAACGTTGTGTTTGGTTTCTTCAGTAATGTAACAAAGGTTGATAGCAACCAATCACTCAAAAGGATGCCTGTGCATAAATGGTGTTTAAAAGGTATGTCAATTCTTTGATGTATCAGACAGAAGTTTCAAAATTTCTACTGGGATGTCATCTGGCCCTATTGCTCTTTCGTCTTTGGATCTTTATAAAGCTCTTACAGTCTCACTCTCCAGTATTGGTGGTCCACTATTGCCATTTATGACCGGCTGTTTGCCTCTTTCATCTCTAAACAGCTCTCCTGTGTATTCTGTCCATACATGGATCTTACACCTTATTTCCACTGCAAAATTCCCATCCTTATCCTTTAACAATGCATGTGTCTTCTGTTGACTTCTGCCAATAATCTCTCTGATCTTTTTATGTATGTTTAAAATATTGTGCTTATTTTGGTATTCCTCTATCTCAGTGTTTGTTCATAGTGCATCTGTCAGCCATATAAGCTTCCTTTGCAGCTCTTATTTTGCACCTAATCATCCTCAGTAGATAATTATATTTTTCCTTGTCCTGATTCTTATAGGTTCTTCTCATTTCTATTAAATGGAGTACGTCATCTGTCGTCCATTGTCTGCAAAGTTGTTTCTGTCTAACTTTCTGGGTTATTTCTTTTATTATCCCCAATTTCTCTTCTACACATATTTCCCCTTGATGTGTTCTCATTTTGTCTTAAATCACTAGTTCCCAATGTGGAGCACATGCACCACAAGGGTACTTCAATTCACAGAAGCCTCAGTCAGTACATTAGCTGATCAGTGCTTTGGGGAATTGTTGTGTCCTAATGGTTTGATCCTCCACACGGATAACAATGTATCTGAACCAATGTAACCTTGCCTATGGGCAACAATGTAACCTTCAGCTGTATCACATAAACCCTGTAATAGGACGCGAGCTAATGACCACCAGCTGGCAGCAGCGAGCGTCCAAGCTCTCTTGGTCCAAACTCATCAAAGGCAACAGCGCGGGAAGTTTTCCCGCCACCACCTACACCTGGACAAGAAGGGCGTGACCAGCAATGACGTCACGCAGACAGTAGCCAATGGGCTATCATGGAACCTCGTTCAAATGTGTTACTACAGTATATAAAGAGCTATTGATCCGCCATTACCTCATGTTCCCTCTGACCACCATGCAATAAACCTGAGTAACCCAGCCCGAGGCTGTGTCCTGTGTCTTGGTTTTCATACACTAAATTGGCGACGAAGGTGGGATAATGGATCCCCAAGGAGCAGCCAGGGCACAGAGCGGGTTCAACATCACCAAACCGCAAGACTGGGAGCTTTTTGAGATGGACTTCCAGGCGGCGCTGGTGGAACTCAAAGTCAAAGAAGACGATGAGGAGAGGAAGAGGGCCATCCTCACCAGAATGCTTGGGATAGAAACCAAGCGAACGCTGGTGGGCATCATTGCACCGAAGAAGGTGAGCGAATTCAAAGCAGACGACATCATGAAGCTGCTGCGTGAGCGTTTCCATCCCTCGAGGGCAATGTTTCCCGCTCGGAGCGCATTTTGGAGGCGAGTCCAAGCGCCGGACGAGTCGGTTGAGGCATTCGTAACAGCCATGAGGATAGCCGCCGGCCCCTGCAGATGGGACGACCTAGAGACGGCCCTCAGGGACGGAGTGCTGTGTGGCCTGAAGGACAAGGAGGTACAGCGCAGCTTGATGAACAAGGAGCCACCACCCACGCTGGCGGAGGTTGTAGAGGCCGCGGAAGCCACGGAGTCCACGAATGCGGGAGTGGACGAAATGCACCAGTGGCGTGAGTGGCGTCCCAGAGCCGGCAAAGCGGAGAATTCGGTGCACGGAAAGTCCGGACAGTCGGTGCACGCAACCCGAAGGGCCTCAAAGTCGTCTATGGAAGGCAGCGACGGCGAGGAGGTCCAAAGGGTCCGAAAAGGGGGGCGCCGCTGCGATGGTTGCGGAGCGGCCCATGAGCGCGCAAGGTGCCCATTCAGGAAAGCCGAGTGTTACACCTGCGGCCGTCGGGGGCACATCGCCAAGGCGTGCAGAAAACGGAAGGAGGGCCGGAGGCAGTCACAAGACCGCTCAACCAGACCGGACCGTCCAGCAAGGTCCAAAGATGGCGCCCAGACCACGAGGAAGCAGGACGGCGTGGGCCGCATCTCGGACGACAGCGAGGACGACGCTCCGGTGTTCAGCGTGTCCGCGGGACAGTCCCATTACTTCGTTGAGGTACTAGTACAAGGGGCCCCTATCAGAATGGAAATTGACTCGGGGTCCTCCTATTCTATAATTCCCCAGAAAGAGTTCTTGAAAATCGACCCCCACGTGCGACCCAAACTTAAAACGTTGAGGTCCACGCTACGAGATGTACAGGGGAACAGCATTCCAGTGTTGGGGGTCGGGAAATTTCGGGTCAGTTTTAAGAGACATTCTGCGGAGCTGCCCCTAGTTGTCCTTAAGGGGGGTAGTTGTAGCCTCCTAGGGACACAGTGGTTTCAGCCCTTAGGTTTGTTCATAGGGGGAGTGCATACCGTGGGGGTGGATCCAATACAAGCGGTGTGCGACGCGCATTCCGCCGTTTTTAAAAAAGGACTTGGAAAGTTCAAGGGACCCCCTGTAGCCTTCGACCTAGACCCGGAAGTCCGCCCGATAAGACTCAAACCGCGCAGGGTGCCGTTCGCACTAAAGGACAAAATAGAGGCGGAACTGGACAAACTGGTGGGCCAGGGGATTCTTATTCCTGTTGATTCCGCGGAGTGGGAAACTCCAATTGTAACCGCTTTGAAGGCCAACGGGGAGGTGCGCATTTGCGCTGATTATAAGTGTACAATTAATAAGGCGATCCGCCCTAATGCATACCCGGTGCCGGTGGTCAGCCACCTGCTGGCCAGGCTGAATGGGGGAAAGTGTTTCGCTAAACTCGATTTGGCTCAAGCTTATCAGCAACTCCCTGTAACTCCCGCCACGGCCGCGGCACAAACGATAGTCACACATAAAGGAGCGTTCCAGGTGTCGCGTTTACAGTTCGGCGTGAACTCGGCACCCGGCCTTTTTCAGTCGCTTGTGGAACGCCTCCTGAAGGGGCTGGAGGGGGTGTTGCCTTATTTTGATGACGTGTTGATAACAGGGGGGAGTGAGGCCGAACTGGCAAAGAGATTGGATAAAGTTCTGACTGTCTTCGAGAAAGCGGGGCTACGACTGAGAAAAGACAAATGTGTCTTCTTCGAAACTGAGGTTGAGTTTCTAGGGTTTCGAGTCACGCCAGAGGGTATTAAGCCATCTAAATCCAAAGTGGCTGCCATCAAGAATGCCCCTCGCCCCACATCCAAAACCGAGCTACAGTCATTTCTGGGGCTCCTCAACTTTTACCATACCTTCCTTCCGCGGAAGGCGTCCGTGGCCGAGCCACTCCATCGGTTGCTAAAAAAGGAGGAAATATGGGTGTGGGGTGATGAGCAAAGAGTTCAAAGAGTTGAAGCAACTCCTAACATCCGAGGCAATCCTAACGCATTTCGATCCCAAACGGCCAGTGGTCTTAGTCTGTGACGCATCCCCGGTGGGGGTGGGGGCGGTACTTTGCCACGTGTTGGACGACGGAAGGGAAGCCCCGATAGCGTTTTATTCAAGGTCCCTGTCCCAAGCAGAGCGTAATTACGCACAGACCGACAGGGAGGCACTAGCGATAGTAGCGGGAACCAAAAAATTTCACGATTTTCTGTATGGTCGGCCGTTCAAAATCGTGACTGACCACAAGCCTCTATTAGGAATTTTCACTGCAAGTAAGCCCACACCACAGATCCTGTCCCCAAGAATGCTGCGGTGGGCTATTTTTCTCAACGCATACCAGCATGAGCTGGAATACCGGCCCGGGAAGGAGATCAGCCATGCCGACGCACTCTCGAGGTCTCCTTTGCCCTTGTCGGGCGTCCAAAAGGAAAGGGCAGAAAGAGATCACCAGGTTTTGTTAATAGAGGTTTTAGACCCACCCCCAATAGTACCAGCCGACATTGCCAGGGCCACAGGTAAGGACAGAACGTTAGAGAAAGTTAGCTCATGGGTACAGAAGGGGTGGCCGGCGTCATCCCCAGGTACGGAATTCGACCCATTTTTTCGAAAAAAAATAGAGTTGTCCCTAGAGAGGGGCTGCCTTTTGTGGGGCCAACGGGTGGTGGTCCCTAAGTCCCTGCGACCGAGGGTACTCGAACTACTGCACGTCAGCCACCCCGGCATCGTCCGGTCCAAGGCGCTGGCCCGGAGTTACTTCTGGTGGCCACAGCTGGACGCGGACATTGAGCACATGGTCGGCACTTGTGAGGCATGCCAGGGCTCCCGACCAGAGGCGGCCCGTCTTCCGCATAGGGAATGGGACACAGCAAGGGGGCCATGGTCCAGGGTGCACGTAGACTTCGCTGGCCCATTCCGAGGAACAATGTTTCTCCTGGTGGTCGATGCGTTCTCCAAGTGGTTGGAGGTTATCCCAGTAAAGAGTACGTCCTCCGCCACTACAATTAGCCAGCTAAGGAGAGTCTTTTCCACGTTCGGTTTACCCGACACTTTGGTCAGCGATAACGCTAGTTGTTTCACCTCCGCTGAATTCAAGGCATTCATGGAGGCAAACGCCATTCGGCATGTCACGTCCGCGCCGTTTCACCCCGCCACGAATGGCCAAGTGGAACGGCTGGTGCGAACAACAAAGGATGCGCTGCGGCGCATGGGCCCGGGGGACCTAAATCACCAAGTATGTCAGTTTTTGTTAGCGTATAGGGTGACCCCCTTAGCGTCAGGTTACTCGCCGGCAGAGCTGCTGATGCGGCGAAAACTGACCACGATCCTGTCCAGGCTCGACCCGACGAGAGTCGAGGACAAAGGAAAAAACATAGGGCTGGCAGTCTCGAAAGGTTTCGCCGCCGGCGATCCTGTTCACTGCAGGAACTACGCCAGCGCAGGTCCAGCCTGGGTACCAGGGATGGTTGTGGAACGGACGGGGCCAGTGTTGTACCGGGTCGAGACTAGCACAGGTCTACTCTGGAGGAGGCACGCGGACCAACTTAGGCACCGAGTGAGTGGGGGGCCGGTCAGTGGAGCTCAGCGACAGGACTCAGCGTTAGGGTTCTCCCCCATCCGTGTAGCCCAAGGGGGGGACAGCAACGGACAACGGTCCCAAGCAAGGGGGGAAAGCAGCGGCCCCGATTCATACCCTTTTGATACGCCAGCTCTATCAGAGGCTGGGGTAGGGGGAGAGGAGTTCGCGACCGCTGCCCCCGAAGTTAATTCTGATTTTGATTTTGAGAACCGGGGGGGTTTTCGGGAGTGTTCCCCCACCCGTCCAAGCGAGAAGAGGGGTTTTTCGTTAGCCCCCGGTGCCCCCGGTTCTTCCCCAATAAAGCACACACCTCCCAACAACGCCGCGGAGCCGCGGCAAGTCACTAACGAGTCTCCCTCTCCAATTACAGGGCAGGAAACCAGGGGACAAAGAGAAGGTAGCAAACCAGGGGGAAGGCAGCCCGCACCGAGACCCCAGCGTGTTCGAAATAAGCCATCTTGGCTGAGAGACTTCGTCTCGTCCTAGGGGGGGGAGTGTGGTTTCGAGACTTCGTCTCATCCTAGGGGGGAGGGATGTTGTGTCCTAATGGTTTGATCCTCCACACGGATAACAATGTATCTGAACCAATGTAACCTTGCCTATGGGCAACAATGTAACCTTCAGCTGTATCACATAAACCCTGTAATAGGACGCGAGCTAATGACCACCAGCTGGCAGCAGCGAGCGTCCAAGCTCTCTTGGTCCAAACTCATCAAAGGCAACAGCGCGGGAAGTTTTCCCGCCACCACCTACACCTGGACAAGAAGGGCGTGACCAGCAATGACGTCACGCAGACAGTAGCCAATGGGCTATCATGGAACCTCGTTCAAATGTGTTACTACAGTATATAAAGAGCTATTGATCCGCCATTACCTCATGTTCCCTCTGACCACCATGCAATAAACCTGAGTAACCCAGCCCGAGGCTGTGTCCTGTGTCTTGGTTTTCATACACTAAAGGAATTGACTTAGGCTTCTAGGAATTGAAGGCCAAAAACCAAAGTTTGGGAAACACTCATCTAGCTCCTCTCTCATTACACTGCTGTTTTAGATACTTAGTCCCTAAGGACAGTGACATCAAAACCATTTTTTATTGATTTAGTTATGATTTTACACAATTTTAGGTGAAGATGACATATTAACGGGTTATGGTCTAATGAAATATCTGCTCCAGGATAGGTCTTTGCTGACAAAATGCTTTTACAAAACCCTCTGTTATAATCATAATTTCATGTCAAAAATTATTCTGGGTTGAAAATTTTTTTGCGGAGGAAACTCCACTCAGGGAATGGACAAATGAGGCTCTTCTCATGTCCCCAAAAGCTGGGACAGAGACGGGTGCTCAATCTATCATGAAGTACCCCATATTCACAGCAACTTCATTCCTTTTTGTATGCTTTAGCACAGCTTTGAGTTGATCATAAAACTCCTTGATCTCCTTATCCAATTTGACTGCAGTTGGTGCATAGACTTTGTATGACATTCATGTTGAAAGGTTTGCCTTAAAGTTTGATCATAATTATTCTATCTGAAAATGGTATCAAACTAAGCACTGTGTTCTTTATTGCTTTTCTCAGGATCACTTCAACTCCATTCCAGTGATGTTTTGCATTGTTTTCTGAGAAATGGACTGTGTACTCTGACACACTATATTAGCCCACTCCTGGCCACCTTGTTTCACTCATTTCCATTATATTAACACCCAGCCTCTTCATTTCCTTTACTATATTATAAATCTTTCCTTTTTCATATACTCTTAACCAGTGATGCACTGCAGCAGGTTCTGTCAGGTTCTGCAGAACCGGTAGTGGAAATTCCCCCAGGCCACACCCACTTGGTTGGCCATGCCCATCTTCATAGCCCATAATGCAGGATGTTTGGCCATGCCCACAGATTTGGCCCCACCCACAGATTTGGCCAGTCCACAGAATAGGTAGTAAAAAAAATTGCAGTGTATCGCTGCTCCTAACATTCTAAGTGCAGACTTTTATGATTGACCTGGATATTCTTAGCACCCTCTGCCCCCTGAAGGGCTGCAGGGGACTATGGACCATGTTTATTTGACTTTCAGCCATGAGGATTGTACTGGAAGGAACATAATGTAGTAGTCTTCTCTAGCCTACCACATCACAGCATGGCACCCGTACTACTGATCCAGTTGTGCTAGACTCTTTCTGGTTCTGAGCCCTTTTGACATACATGGTCCTCATCCATTCCAGGCTAGTACTGATGAAGCTGCTGCCCTCCATCAATATGGATTCAAGTGGGATTTAATCCCATTGGGGACCATTACACTTCCCTGTGTATTTTGCCATCCATGGCTGTTATTCCTCAGGATGGTCAGGTTAGCTATCCACCGCCTGACAATTGGTGTTGAGTCGCTGGCAGTATGGTCTGCTCTATTACCATAGCAAGGTAACCTGGCCAGACCATGTCTGTCAGTTAGTTGAGGCTAACTGAGCTTTCTTATACCTTTTGGGGTTTT
The DNA here is from genome assembly GCA_035047345.1 of Bradypodion ventrale. Classification (NCBI taxonomy): domain Eukaryota; kingdom Metazoa; phylum Chordata; class Lepidosauria; order Squamata; family Chamaeleonidae; genus Bradypodion; species Bradypodion ventrale. The sequence goes on along the minus strand of JAWDJE010000003.1, from coordinate 300,989,653 downwards.
TCCATTTTAAAACAAACATTAAAAAATAAAATGACTGGCTAGATTAAAAAAACACACATTTTAAACATAACATTTACTTAGGCTTTTTGTTTTCTGAAAATTTTAAAAGTTTATGAATATTCCACACTATTGTACCAGCTCAGACAATGGGGATCAGGAACTTTGTTGCCAAAAAGTATTACAGAAGCTCATAAATATAGAGCGATATGGAAACTTGAGTCAAACCATGGAAGAAATTTGTCATTTTTCTATGAAGTAATGTAGCTTGTCATCTTGTTCTCTGTTTACATCATGTTAAGTTCTGATTTTACAGCTCAATCATGGCCCATCAAAAATGATTTATGAAAGCAGACTTATATTAAATGGTAATTAGTAACAGGACTTATGCAATTTCAGCATACCATTCTAATTTGTCATAAACATTTGCTTAAAATTGAATTCCACTTCCAAATAATGTTTGTCTTGACAAACATTTCAATTCAAAGTGGTTTTTATGAGTTAACAGAAGCTTAGAAACCTCAGTTCTGCTAGTCTTTGCTGTATATATAAATGGTACCATGACATGTAAGAGAAGGGTGTTACATAGAGGACCAAAACTAAGGCAAGACAAAAGCATTTAGGGGGAAAAACATTAGCAGGAGGGCTTGAAGGGCTGTAAAATTTAAGAACAGAGGTAGGAAAATGAAACAGAGTGACTAGGTAGAAGATCTAGCTAACTGGCCCATTAAATTGGAGTGCTGTATTTCGAGCTGTACCACATTTTTCAGGCCTCATTTTTACAGATGGTATATAAAGTTCTCTTTTAAAGGCAACAGCATTTGGGGGAGAATGGATGATGGTGGATTATTTCAATGGAAAATTGGGAAAGAGAGGTTTTGAACTCTTGGAATGGTCCAGCCAACAAGGTCACTGGGATTTTAATCCCTTTGTCCTAAACAAAAACTTGTTGCCTGATTGCTCTTTTCCCAGCATGGCTTCAGATGCACAGCCCTGGCTGATCTCAATGGTTGTCTTCATTTGGGAATCCCTTCCAAGTAAATGCGCCAAACAGAAAGGATGAACCAGAAGCCCATCTGCTCCACACAAAGTAACACCTGAGATGCTGGCAACATCTGGTCCCACAACAACCAAAGGGCCACAGATTCCCTCCTGCTGGGTATAAAGGGATCACTTTTTTATTCAGTATATTTCTTTACGGACAAAACCATCAAATTCAAGTCACAGAATTGCTTTGGAAGAATAGTTTCATGATTGTATGCTTACCTTAATTTATTTCACATTTTTCTAGGTTTACATGAAGATTATTTAATTTTCCCCACAAAAAAGAGGAGTTTTCTGCAACTTTACATACCAGAGGTACGTTTATCTCTTTTATCCAACTGTATCATTAAGATTTCCTATGAAAAACTTGTGACTCCATATTTGGAAAGACTCTTTTTTGTTATTGTTATTGTTATTATTATTATGTGCTGACAACTTATCTTGTCTCTATGAGTGAGAGGTCTTCAAATTGTCCTGTCCACACCAACCCTACCCAGCTCTCACAGACTCAAGCCTGTGGTTCTCTGATGGAGTCACTTTATTTCATGTTTGGCCTTCTTTGTTTCCTGCTGTCTTCTAACTTTCTTGGCATTATTGTCTTTTCCAGTGAATCTTACCTTCTAATGATACGCCCAAAGTATGACAGCCTAAGCTTCATCATTTTTGCTTCCATAGATAAATGGTCCTTTAATCTGAAAGAAAAAGGGCATTCTAAGTGAGAAGCTTGTCATTTGGTACCTAGTAAGAGCTTGAAGCACGTTGTGCAGGAAGCATACCCATCAAGTGTGGCTCCGCAAAATACAGGAAATTACTGCTCATGTGCGGATGCACACGCACAGTAACCCATTTGCACATGTGCACCATGTTCGTGCATGCACAGTAACCCGTTTGTGCATGCGCATCATGTCCATGCATGTGCAGTAACCTGTTTGAGCATGTCACGGTGGCCGTGCATGCGCAGTAAGCCCTTTCCCTGCCATTCAAATACGGGACGGTGGCGGGAAAGGGGAGGAACGAGCGCAGAAAAATGGGAAATCCTGGCCAATACTGGATACTTGACAGGTATGGCAGGAAGAGGTCTCAAAGAGGTCTAGAAACAGTCACAAGCAATTGGAGCCCGGTGCTTTTGGAGAATCTAGAAGAGGGCCCCAGTAATTTATGTGTCTGTGCTAAATCTAAACCAGACATTACCCTTTGTTTCTCTGTCATCTGGTCCCAAGCAACACAATTATAGCAACAATATATAACAGGGTGGGAGCCCTGGTGGCATAGTGGTTCAACTGCTGTACTGCAGCTAAAATGTTGTGAGTTCAATCCTGATGTGACCAAAGGCTGACTCGGCCTTCCATCCTTCCAGCATGTTGGGGACAAAATGCTAATTACCTTGAGAACAACCCAGAGAATGCACTAAGCACTATGGGGTGGTATATAAGTGTAATTGCTATTGATAAATCTCCATGTCATCATGTGTTGGGACCTCTGCTTTTTTCTTCTTGGTTTGTTCAAAGTGAGAATGTTGGAATGTTTTACAATGGTAGAACTTTTGGCAATGTTGCACCCTCAGCCAATGCTCAGTGTCATCATATTCTGTTGACAGTACTATGGGCTGTTTTGCATACACAGTAATTATAGCATTAATAAATTGATGTGCAAATATTATGCTCATAGACTATAACAGTATATTATTAGTTTATAAGGAGTGAGAATCAGAAAATGTAGGCTTGCTGTTGCTTTTAGGTGTGTTAATATTAGCTGCTTTTAACTGTTATGCTATGCAAGGTCTAAACCTCTTAATTTTAATTTTAAACGCTTAAAGGTTTAACATACAGTTAGTTTTGAATAAAGCCTGGTGAACTGGGTTGTGTTGCAAACACAGTTGACAGGGTCATTATGATGATCAAAGATTTCCACATGCAGTTGAAAACCAGCTCATTAAAATTCAATCTAATAAAAGAAGAAAAATATGCCACATACGTGGCGTGAGGGCAGAGCTCGATCTACATTAGCTAGTCAAGCTCCAGAAAAGCTTTGATGGTTAGAAACATTTTTTCTTCTTGCTACACTTCCAAACACAAAGGATACCATTGTTTACTTCTTGTGCAGACCATTGGCTTATATATTAAGTTGAAATGACTGCCATCTAGTGGGGAAAAGGAAAATTAAATCTGTGCAAACAAAAGATCAGCAGGAAAAACTTCACAGAAATCAGCAAGCGTGCAGAATGTGCTATACAGTATATGCTTATTACCTGACTATATTTGAAAGAACATTGTTTGCCTCCTGAGACCTTCTGTTGTGTGGCTGGGATGACTACACTTCCCAGGAACCTGAGGGAAAAGGGAGTAAAAGGCAATATTTGGAACATCTTTCCATGCACAGAAATGTTGTTAGAAGGCATCAAGGGGAAGTTCCTTATCGGAAAGGGAAATTTCTTAGGAAATGACTGGCAAGTGTTTTGGATAACTTCAAGACAGCTTTAGTTCCTGTACGTTGCAGTCATTGTAAGCATACATGCCTACATGCGCAATGTCCCCAGGAGAGACATATCTGTTAGAACAGATGGGTAAGCTGGTGTACTGAACCATAGACCCGTGGTGGATGACTTTTTTTACACATACAAATGGTAGTTGAGGTTTGGGAAATAATGCACTGGAAAGAGATAAAACCAACTTGTTCAGTTGCAGTCAAATGGAGTCCCTGTACTGTGGGTAGCTAATATTTTGGATTCTTTATATATACTGCATATATATTTTTTTTTAAAAAAAGGCAAAGATCTGAAGCCAAAATACTCAATGACCTTTTGTCATGTCCGACCCTTTTGTAAAGAATAGTCCAGCAAACGAGGAACAGAACAATGAACAGTGATTTATTGTAGAGTCTTGCAGGCAATATTACAAAGGTATCCGGACATCAGATTGCTACACAATTCCCCATTAGTCAGTCTCTCCGAAGTATACTGTATTGAAATAACTGAACTACACCCTGTGTGTGTGCGTGTGGAGAAGACCCAAAGGCTTCCTGTGGAGGCCTGGCCCGCAGTGAATAAGGAACAGATATCAGTCCGGCCACACCCTTGTTTACCCATGGCACTTATATACTGTCTTGGCGGCGGTTATTCCGTATACAATGTACAACAACAACAAATTCTTTACTACAGCCCAAGGCCAGTGTTACAATATCACAAAATCAAGCTGCTTGACACAAGTGAGGCAACCTAATAACACTATCACAAAATAATGAACACCAGATTATTTATACAATAGCAACATACAACCAGAATTTCAAGGGTTGTTATTTCTATGTCCTGCAGACATATTCTATGCAGTCAAGTTGCAATCTGGAAGCATTTTCCTTATTCCTTTGATTTTATCTGGTGTAGGAATCGGGGCCGCTAGGACGGCGTTGGGTCCCGGAGGAGACTGATCAAGTAACGACACGAGGCAATATGGAGCGAGATCAGATCAGTGGTTTATTGAGGGAAAAGCATCATCATATATAGATCAGAAGGCAAAACGGGATAGAATCGTCATCTGACAGAAAATCACATCACCCATTTACTCGGGTTAATGGGAAATCTCTCTTGGGGAAGTTAATTAACTTGGGCAATCACTGACAGGGGAAAACCATTGTTCGAGGCTTACACTAGGGTAAATATGGCTTCTATTTGCACCAAAGATTAGGCTGATCTGTGAGTCAGTAATTGCTTAATGGGTAACGGAGGTTAGCGATCTGCTCTCTCAGGTCAGGTCAGGTGTGGGTGAATAAACCCTTATGATTTATACTATTAATTTGCTCCCCAATTTCCGTACTGGCAAGGGCCAGTGGCCAGGAGTCTGCTCGACTGGTTTAACCTCTGCCAAGGTTCTATGCCAATTGGGCATGAGGAATCCGCAATCTTGCCTTTACAAATACAAGTTACATACCATGCGAATCTAGCGAGCGCTATCGTCGTATCTTGCCCTTCACCTGATAAAAGAATATTCAGTGTTCTGACTTTATTGTTAGACTTCAAGTTCGGGAAAACACTAAAAAGGTCTCTCCTGGGTTTATTATATAGGGGACACTGTAGGAGAATATGCTCAGAGGTTTCTATCGTATTTAACTGACATGGGCATAAATGATCGAGTGCTGGGACTTTCTTAAAGAAATCCTCCCTGTAGGAGGAGGGAAGCATGTTATACCGAATAAGTGTGAAGGAACGACTATGATCAGGATTTCTTATTAAAGACAAGTATGCTAAGGGCGTAGCAACATTGAAAGTTGATCTATCAAACAATGGGGAAACTAGTTTACTTAAATCATTTTGGCAATGTATATCGAGAATTCTTTGTTTTATTAACTCTCTAGCATGAATAGATCCTAAGGAAAGAACATAAGGTTTTGAAATGCCATAAGTGGTTAGTGTCCTTTCAAGAGAGCTAATCCATGGTGGCATCCAAGGGTCGGACATCACTAGTTTGAGTAAGCCAGAAGGGGCAAACAGAATTCTTATCCAATAATTAGCCACATTTACTAACAGTCTCGCTCGCACTGTATTCATTCCAGTTTCTAGTCTCAAAGCTGTGTTGGAAATACTGCAAGGGGACTGTTAAATTGTCCTAAGAAACTTTGATTGCATGACCTAAGGCAGATTTATGTTTGAGTCAAAATACAGAGGGGATCCATACAACATTTGGGCAAGCGACTTTGCTGAAAAAAGTCTAAGGGCCGCAACTACATTATGCCCACCTTTCCTCCGAAGGAAGTGTTGTATAGCGGCTGCATTGCAGGCGCACCCACCCAAATAAAGACTCAGACACCAGTATTGGATTAAAGGCATTGGGCCACTTTTATTGAATAATGCCCTAGTCCGAATTATCACTTTCAATTGGTGTATCATCAAATTGTAATTCTTTAAGGCAAGCAGGCCGCAGTAGCACTGGTAAGATTCCACCCAAAATGCCAATGGTTATTGGCTACATGTATCAATTTGTATTAATTTGTTGACACAAACAAATTGTTGACCGAAGTCAATATACTACCTACTGACCCAACCCTATGATGTGTATCCGTCCAAATATCAAGGTGATGCAGGCTGTGAAGCTCCTGCCATCACCCCTTTCATGGTTCGCCCTTGACCGGCCAATCCTGTTTCCCCTGTACCTATCTACGTGTTGGCCAGTCAATTGCGAACCTGCCGGATACCAATGGGTCATAAATCTTTACCTTACCAGTGCTACCCGCCACACGGGGAGGCATCCATGATGACTCACCCCCCCCCCAGACCATCAGCTCGGTCGCCAGGCCCGCTTGCACGTCCTCCAGAAAGAGGTTCATACCTCTGGCCGACAGGTGGACCCCATCTCCTGTATACAGGCTAAAATCCTGCAACCCTATCCCCGGGTGCTGAATGGCTGTCCCCAAGCCATTCTCAGCAAGAAACCGGGCAACAGCCCTGTTCACTGACCTCCAGGCACGGTCCAGATCACGGAGATCCATGCCTCCTCTATAACAATGTCTCGGCACAATGTCAGACCATAGCAACCGTGTGTACGGCCATAAATGATGTAGAAATGCCAGGTCACTGCACACCAACATTTTTAAGGAAAGGAGAGTGATCTGTGCTAGATCATTGCCACCGAGGTGCAGAATCAGAACATCAGGCAGTCCAGCATCCCTGATGGACATCAGGAATGGCAACAGTTCCCGCCATCTCATGCCGCGCACACCATACCACCGCATACGTGCAGATGCACGCAGCCCGAGATGGGGTCCCCACTCCGACGATGCAGCATACTGTGCCGCCCAGTGCACATAACTGTTGCCCACCAGCCACACTGCCACCGGTGTGCGTAGACACACAGGGTCTGTAAAAAAAGGAGAAGGAATTAAGGACATAACTGGTACTCATACAGTGAGGGGACGTACATATAAGGAAAAAATGCGCAGACCCCCACCTGCCCATCTGACATATATCAGCCTCAGAGTACCTGAACGCAGCCGCAGTTGATGCGGTGCCTATCCTAAATGAATGGGTGCCATAACGAGCCCCAGGGAGGCCCACACTGTGAAGTGCCGTACCGGTCACCCTCCAGAACTGAAATTTGGTAAGGGGAGACCCATCCTGGTGGCAGAACAACGGGCCAGGGCGCGTACCATGCACGGCCAAAAATGCATGTAGGGCACCAACCGGACAGATGTCAGCAAATGTACATCGTAGCAGTCTAACACCACTGCCTACTCCATGCTGATCGGCCTTCGAGGAACGAATCCTCAACTGAGCCCACTCCTGGTTGATAGACACATCTTCGAGTTCCAGTGCCCTAGGAGACACATCCCCCTTTGACAATGGTACCAGCTCGCTGATTCTCAGAGCTCCAAAGAAAGCTACGGTGGTAGCTGCATGAAAAAGAGACTCCTCATACCTATCATAAAACAGTCTATGCCAACCTCATGCAAGGTTGGTCAGAACACCTGGTGAAACAGTGTGACGTGTGTCCGGGTGGCGGCCACGGTCACGTGTCCACCCTTCCAATACGTGGCGTATGCGGAAGTCACTCACACAGTCAGTAAAGCCCCGTGCCTTGGCCATGAATGCCAAGGCGGAAAGCCTGGTGGCCATATTGCGTGGGGCCAACCCCTGATCATGAAGGTGCACCATATACTGTAAAATCTGGTCGACCGGTATCGGCCACATTTCAGGCAACTGCCTTTGCCTACAAAAGGTCCTAAATTGAAGGAGTGTATGCTGATACGCCTTACACATGTGAGGTGCCAAAGACATGCCGATCACCCGGTTCACCTCTCCTTGCCAAATGTCCATATCTCGGCCGGGAGTGGAGAGGGAAGTTCCTCTGCATCTGGAGCCAAGGCACGGAACCGGGAGATCTGCAGGCGGGATAAAGCGTCAGCAATACCGTCATTAATGCCTGGCACATGTCTGGCCCTGAAGAGCACATTAAGGCGCAAGGACCTAAGAACAAATTGGCGAGCTAAGGCCATAACTCTGGGGGATTTAGACGTTTGGGCGTTGACAATGTGCACTACCGCAGCATTGCCACACCAAAAGTGAACCACCGAATTAGCCCACCTGTCCCCCCAGAGCATAAGGGCCCCCCAAAATTGGAAAAAACTCCAGCAACGTAAGATCACGTAGGCGATCCATGCCCTGCCATGCCTGAGGCGATTGACCACAGGCCCACTGTTCTTCAAAATAAATCCCATAGCCCAGGGAGCTGGAGGCATCTGACTGTACTTGAAACTGGGGGCTGACCATAAGCTCAGATCTCCAGGAGGATACGCCATTAAAGTCCATTAGGAATGTGAGCCAAACCGAAAGGTCTGCTCTTAAACCCCTAGTCAGCCGTACACTGTGTTGTCGTTTAGAAAGGCCCACCATAGCGTCACACAGACGGCTGGTGAAGGCTCTGCCTGGTGCCACCACTCTGCAGGCGAAGTTGAGGTGGTCGTGAAGCACCTGCAACTCCCGGAGAGACACCTTACACTTGGCAAACATTGCCAAAATCGCATCAGAGATCCGCCCCGCCCCCTGACCGACAATTCGGTCACCAGGCCCGCTTGTACGTCATTCAAAAGAGGTGCATCCTCTTGCTGACAGGTGAACCCCATCTCCAGAATACAGGCTAAAATCCTGTAACCCTATCACCGGATGACGAATGGCTGTTCCCCAAGCCATTCTCGATAAGGAACCAGGCAACAGCCCTGTTCACTGACCGCCGGGCACGGTCCAACCACGGGGGTCAATGCCTCCCCTATAATAGTGCCTCGGCACGATGTCTGACCATAGCAACCATGTGTATGGCCATAAATGGTAAAGAAATGCCAGGTCACTGCACTCAGAAATTTTTAAGTCCAGGCCAGTGATCTGTGCAAGATCATTGCCTCCGAGGTGCAGAACTAAAACATCTGGCGGTCCAGCATCCCCAATGGACATCAGGAATGGCAACTGTTCCCGTCACCTCATGCCGTGCACACCATACCACTGCATACGCGTGGTTGCACATAGCCCGAGATGGGGTCCCCACTCTAAAGAAGCAGCGTACTGTGCTGCCCAGTGCACATAAATTGTGGCCCACCAGCCACACTGCACCGGTGTGCGGAAACGCACAGGGTCTGTAAGAGAAGGAGAGAGAATTGAGGGCATAACAAGGCACTCATGCAGTGAGGGGACGAACAGATGGAGAAAAAAGGCGCAAATCCCCACCTGCCCATGCGACGGATGTCAGGCTCCGAGTACCAAACTGCAGCCGCAGTTGATGCAGCGCCTATCCGGAATGAATGGGTACTGTATCGAGCCCCAGGGACCCCCGTACTGTGAAGCGCCGTCCCGGTAACCCTCCAGAATTGTAATTTGGTAAGGGGAGACCCATCTTGGTAGCAGAACAACAGGCCAGGGCATGAACCACATGCTGCCACAAACGCATGTAGGGCACCAACCAGACAGATGGCAGCATCATGCTACTACCCTTTCCCTGCTGACCGGCCCTTGAGGAGCGAATCCACCACAGAGCCCACTCCCAATCAAGCGACACATCTTCCAGTTCCAGTGCCCTGCAGAATATGTCCCCTGTTGAAAGTGTGACCAGCTCACTGATTCTCATAGCCCCAAAGAAAGCCACGGAGGTAGTTGCCTGCAAATAGACTCTTCGTATGGAGCATAGGCGCTGGCCGCGTAGGGGTCATATACAGTAGCCACAACTGCTAGCAGGGCTCGTCCCACCGCATCTCAGGGTGAAGGGCCGCATCCTGCTCCTCCCTTTACTCCTCAGTGGGTTCACGATGCAGGAGGGTGAAAATGTCAATATATTCCCCACGCCATATCTTCTCACTAGTAGCCTGGGATACAGGGTCCCAGGGGTAGGGAGTAACCCACCGTCGGCAGGGCCGCTGTTGGCACGGATTGGAGTGGGAAAACACATAATAGGCCCTATCGGACCCCCAAGAAGTTAGGCGGAAGCATTGGGGCGGTCACCCCTGTAAGAAACTAGGGGTAATTGGCCTGTTGCAGCCATGGCCACTATACCCCGCACCCCAGTGTTATGAGCTAGTGTCACGGTGTGCTGATTTGACCAGGATACTCACTCACTGCACCCCCATGGGCCGCCCCCACTGGGGGTTCCGGCCCGCAGTGGGCGTCAGAGCTCGCGATGGCCATCGAGCTCTGTGTCCCGGTGCATCCCTGCCAAGCAGGACCGGTCCCCGGTGGAATGCCCTACTGTAATGGCCTGATGGGGAGCTGCGAGGTGCCAGCCTGCACTGGCCTGATGGCCTCCAGCAGCTCAACCCTGTTGGCGGCCCGCTGTGTGGCCGTGGCCGGCATGTGGGCTGGAGCTGAAGAGCTGCCAAGCCCACCATCCGAAGGTGGTGGAGGAATTCCTATAGATGCCTCGAGTGCCGATATGCGGGCAAGGAGAGCATCCACAGTGTCAGACCCACCAGAATAAGGTGGGCTGGATGGGCCGGATGGCCCGCCAGGCAATTGATGAGCGGGCGGAGGGATAAAACCGTGTGGCAATCCCTGGCCAGAATAGGGCCATGCCCAATAATCCGGCTCATGGGGGGCCGGTGGAACGGTGGGGTGCAATCCCGCACCACACCCAAGTGGGCCGCTATGCCCCATGCCGGGCAAAGGTGCAACAGGGGTAGAAACCCCAGGGGAGCAGGCCTGCGCAGCCCCCACCCAAGTCCTCCGACTGGGCGGGTAGGCAGAGGCCTGGTCACCCTCATTGGTGGCAGTGGGGATTGTAACCCTGCCACCCCTTGTGGTGTGGCCGCCCGAGCCCTCCGGCCTGGTGGTTGCGCCAAGGAGGTCGAGGGGGTGGGCCAAGCCCTCCCCCTAGATTGCGGCCTGGGGGCTGCCTGGAACTTGCGCTTGGGTGTCATAGCCACCCAAGCAGGCACTGATCGGAGGAGAGATATCCTCCGATCAAATTTGTGAAAGGAAAAAAGGCGAGTTAGCCGGGGGGAGCAGCGTTGGAGCGGACTTCTCCGCTCCGTTGCTTCTCTTTAAAATGGCAGCGAGGCTGCCTCGTGGCCACCCCTTTTATAGAGGGGTGGCCATGCCCCCCTGACTAACTCGGATGTCTGCATCCGGGTGGGGGGGGCGCAAAGAATGCGGTGGCCATTTTGGCGCTGCGCTTGCACTTTTTTTTGCTTTAGAAGCTAAATACATTGTATGTAACTTCCTGCACCCATTAGCCTGAAATATCACTCCTAAGTAGCTGTAATGAAGGACCTGCTCTAGTAGCCTGATGGTTTAAATGCCATCGATATATTTTGGGCTTTCTGGCAAAAGCCATTATTTTCATTTTCAAATAATTAACCACTAGTTGGTTTTGAGAGCAATACTTAGCAAGTGAGCGCAGAGCCCTGCGTAACCCCACCTGTGGTCTTGAAAGCAGAACTGCATCATCTGCATAAAGTAGGATTGGGACATGTTTGCTATCTAATTTGGGTGGATGGTGATCCCTGCATTGTAAGTACTCCACGATATCATTGATGTGTATATTGAATAAGGTTGGTGCTAAGACACAGCCCTGTCTGACAGATGTCCCTGCTCACTGCACTTCACCCTTATACTTGTGTTGTCATGAATCGCCTTTATAAGAAACAATAATCGTTGGTCAATGGATGCTTTCTCCAGTTTCTCCCATAGTAGAACTCTTGAGACAGTATCAAAAGCATATTTCAAATCAACAAATGCTGCATATAAAGATACAGAGGAATTAGAAGAATATTTGTTAATGAAGTAATCAAGGACTACACAATGATCAAGCGCAGAGCGGCCTCCTCTAAACCCACCTTGTTCATCGGCTAATAACTTAGTATCCTCAACCCAATCTTGGAGCTTCCCTAGAAGATGGCTTGCATAAAGTTTACTAAGGATGCTCAGGAGGCTGATCGGCCTATAGTTGGCAGGGTCACCGCTACTTCCCTTTTTGTGAATTGGGCAGATGACTGATACCTCCCAGCTCTTAGGGAACTGTCCTGTGTTGTCAATTATAGTAAACAGTCTTGCCAGGACTGAGGCCCACCACTCCGAATTTGATTTAATCAGGTCTGGGGGTATTTGATCAAGGCCGGCAGCTTTCCCGGAACTTAATCTACTTATTAATGATTTTACCTCACAGATCGATACTGCATTCCATGGGGGGAGGTTATTGCTACTGGCTGTATACCCACTAGATGTATCACTTGTATCCAAAGCCAGATATACTTCATGAAAATGTTTCTCCCAAATTTCTGGGAGTATGACAGATGGCATATGGGGACTTTTAGAGCAACTGGATACTAAGTTCCAAAATTTGGAATGTTTTTTTTTGCTCAATTGCTTGACTTAGCTGATCCCAAGCTCTATTACATTCTTCAAACTTTTTGTGTTTAATTATCTTTTTGTATTGTACCTTGGCTATAGATAGTTCTGTCCACAAGCTATCCGTAGGGTTTAAGCAATTTTCGTTATATTTAAGTCTCAGGGCACCTTTTGCCTGGAGGCACTCCTTATCAAACCATGATTTACTTTGAGTGCAATGTTACAATGTAACAATCCGCCGGACACCCTTAACTAACCAATCATATCATGATGCTAACAGTTTTAACCAATCAGGAACAGGATCCAAAGTTGGACCCAATCATAGAACTCTAATTAACATAATGTGTGTGCCCTGGAGGGGAGAATACCTTCTAAATCTTACCCTTAATTCTGATGGCGGAAGATCGCCATTTTGTCTTGCAAAGCATTGCTGGTGCAGCTTGCCTTTTACTTGAATATACAACACCTTTCAAGAATTTATATTATCTATTAGTGCCATTGTTGGATAGTAGATACTGTATGTGTAAGGACGGCATTGTCCTTTCACATACTTGCTTTTACCTAAGTTCAGTAGGACATATTGCTAAGTAGGAATCAGGGTCTTTTTGTTTTAGGTAATAAGTGTTAATAGCTAGACAGACATATTGGGTCATGTATCATAGGATGTCAAGCTCACAATAATTTTGGTGCTCTAATGTGATTCTGTGGTTTGGTGGGAAAGCAGATGCATACAAATTATTCCAGATTCTGTCTTTGACATCTTGAGGTTGGGTTGGGATAGAATCCCAACTAAAACCTAGGAGAGTCATTTAACAGTCAGTTTAAGCAATACTGATAGATAAATGATCTGACTTGCTACAAAGTAGTTTCCTATATCTGTCACCCAATGACATTATTCTGCTAGCAACAAACCTGTGGTAAAAGCTGTTGCCGATTTTCACAATAAGTGTAAGGGCAGTATTAAATGCAGATTTTGACTGTATGTGGTTGTGGAACTGGTTGTGGTACTGCTTGCAAATTTGCTTGTACAATCTTTTGTGCAGCTGCCTCTCCAACCAGTTTCACAATGTTGTAATCAATGCTATGAATCATCACTTCCATAATGTTATGTTGTATTTAGACCAATAGTCATTGATAATTAATGATAACTACATGCCATTAATTTCAGTTTATGATGACCCTTTCCAAGTTTTTCTAGGCATAATCTACTCAGAACTGGTTTACTGTTCCCTTCTTATGTGTACCCTTTTGTACTATGCAGCTTGCCCAAGGCATTTCTTTTTTGGAGGCACAGTCAAGAATTAAACTCAACCTGCAACTCCACAGATGGATATCTAACTCATAGAGGTATCCAGCCAGCTAATATTTATAAACTGGGATGCAAATAGTAAATTGTGTAATGAATTAACTTTTTTTCAGCCTTCAGATTAAGATTCTGATAGACTGGTACACTAGAACCAGAATTTGTGTGCAGATTGATGATGGAGTTATATTGGCATGTTGTACCAATTGTCATTGCCCACTGAAGAGATGGACACATGTCATGGGTTCAAACATGGGCCACTTTATTAAGCCAAAATAAGTTGTTGCAAACTATTGCACTGGGGACTAAGTAGTGCCGGTGCATGATAATAACTCAGGTCAATACCAGAGAATTTGGATCCCAAATAATAGGCACAGCAGAAAAGCTCTGCAGGCAGGCCAGCACTGTGCCCAAAAGTAGGACCAAGCTATGCCACCAGGAAGTTGGCAAACCTTCCTGATCAGCTGCCCCAGGTCTGCGGCTATTCGACAGCCATGAGATACCCCAAGTGATAGTACTGTCTGAGGTCCCAAATTACTTGAGACCCCAACTGAATAACTTAACAGGCCATTCTGATTAAAATCACCCACGCTACCCGCCACATGGGGTACCCACCCCCGACCGACCTACTGGGCTGGAGGCCCCAGTGCAATGAAAGGAGCAAATTGAGGTAAAAGGCAATGAAGTGGCTGGAGGCCTAGCCTCTGGAATGGTAGAATTTGGCACATAGCATAACAAAACAACAACAACACACAAACCAACAACAATAGCAACAGACCATGGCCATCAGATATGAGAGGAAAAGAATGGAGGCAAGGGAGGTGCCTTGATCCATCACATGGAAGGAGGTCCACCAGTGCAGGCCTTGCCTTCATGGCTTCAGAAATGCACCATCCCACCTATGAGATAAACACCACCTGTGGATGTACCGCAAAGAAAACAGAACAATGGAGGCAGGGGCACCTCAGTCCATCGCATGAAAGGAGGTCCACCAGTGCAGGCCTCACCTTCATGTTTTCAAAACAAAATGCACTATCCCACCTTTGAGATGCACACCACCAGCGGACGCACCACAAGGAAAACAGAAGAACAGAGGCAGGGGCACCTCAGTCCATTTCATGGAAGGAGGTCCACCAGTGCAGGCCTTGCCTTCTTGAGTTGAAAAATGTGCCATCCCACCTATGAGATGCACACCACCAGTGGACATACCACACAGTAAAATGTTCAATATGAAGATCAGCATCTCACTGCCATCTTCGCAATGAGATGCCCAGCAGCAAGTGGAAACAGGAGGAAAATTGTGCCCTCTCACAGCCAAGATGCATGCCCCCAGCAATAGCACTGTGGGATGTAACTGCAACACAGCAGGTTGTGGCAATGGCAGGAAACATGTCTTAAGAGTCTGGGGACCTGAAAGAAGAGAGAAGGGACCAGCAGGAACTGCCTAAACATTGGGGGGAGGGGGTACGGACCATAAGAAACCCACAGGATTATACAGGCACAAGGAGTCGGGGTTCAGGGGAAGCAGTGAGTGGAGCAGCAGAGATTGATAGTGCGCACTCATGTCACCCACCCCGAGGCTGAGAAGCGGAGCCAACCCAGAGACCCAGGGGTGGTGGTGGTGGTGGAGGACACTAAATCCCAGGCACTCGCTGAGCCCATGCCATAGGAACATCGAGACCCCCAGGATGCCAGAGGAGACCATATCTGTGTGAAAACACCTGGGGAAAGCTGGTTCTATGTGCTAATAGCAGACTTAAATCAAAGCAACACAATCACACTTATGTATTTCTCCATAGCACTAGTGCACTCTGAGGGCAATTAATAGTTAGATAATATCATGCCCCCATATATGGGTACTCAGATTACCCCTACAAAAGGATGGAAGGGTGAGTCAACCTGAATCCCGAATAGAGGGAACTCACAACCCAACAGGTGCAGGACAGCAGTTTAACCAATGTTATCAGCCTAGGAAGGCAGGAAGGACAAATGAACCCAACCTCTGGGCAAGAATAGAACTCATATCCTTGGGTAGCAGTATGGCAGTTGATTGACTGATACCCCAAGGGTGGACCCCACCCAAATAAAGGCCTCAGCCAGTATAGGCAAGCAAAGTAAAAGCAAAACTGTTCTCACAGAAAAAGGCCCAGCAAGGGAGAAAATTGGTTTTCCCCTTGCCGATTCAAAGAGACCGGATCCACTTGGGGCCTTTTGGCAGGATCGAACAATTAATGAGCAGTGTGTTTAGATTGAACAACTACTCACCAGGCCGGGGCCATGAGGCACCATCACCAAAGGAACAAGGCCTCCAGGCCCCGTGTGAGGGCTGCCCAAGAGGGAGAATGATTTGTTTCTCCATTGCCGAACAGTTAAAGAGATCGAGGCAGGAATCAGATGAAGTAGCCACCACCTATAAAGGCTTCTTGGCTCCTTCCTATCCTCCCTATCACACCAGGCAGGCAAGGCCTGCAAGAGCACACCTATCTCTTCCCCGGGGGAAGTAGGCAAACCAGCACAAGGGGGTATTTTACCCCCAGTGCTGGTCCATATGAAGGGTCCACCATGCCATCATAAGCAAGCAAGTTACCGTATTTATTCGAGTATAACGCGCACTCGTGTATAACGCGCACCCCTAATTTTCCATGAAACCTCGGTATAAAATTTTGTTTCACACCACTCTCTAACATTCGTCTCTGGTACAGTGAATTCTTGGCTAGCTGCTCGGTTTCCATGCATTTCAGCATGATCAACAACTTTGAGCTTGAACGAAGCGTCATATGCACAACGTTTACGCTTGATACCCTGAGATGCCATCTAAAGGGGAACCAGTTATATCGGTGAAAAAGAGCACGCCTTAAAATATTGAGGGAGGGGGGGATAATCAGACCCACCTGTTGCAGAAAATGCAATCTGAAACGAGCACACCTTAAAATATTGAGGGGGGGGATAATCAGACCCACCTGTTGCAGAAAATGCAATCCGAAACGAGCACTTCCGACCCCCAGGAGCCTCGCTCGAACTGCGAGCTACCTCCGGGCCACGCCTCGTCTCCCGCGCCACCCAATCAGATCCCGTCAATTTCTTCAAAGCCACCCCCCCGCCTCCCCTTCACCCGCCGCAGCAATAGACAGCCGACCCAATTCTAAAAAGGAAGTAAAAGAGGCTCGTTTATAACGCGCACCCAGTCCTCGTGTATAACGCGCACCCAAACTTTGATTTCTTTTTTTGGTATAAAATTTTGCGCGTTATACATGAATAAATACGGTACTTTTGCCTGAAAGGACAATTTGTAACTCTACAATGTTACAGATATATTATTGGAAGTTAGCACTATCTGATTATATATTCATTTATTTAATGAGGAATTATACAATTAAAAATATACAGAGTTAAGAGGGTTTCTTAGGCTTTTATGTGGGTCCGCGAGGGAGGCAGCAGCATGAAGGCGTCGGGCACCCTGAGGGAATACAAGGTGGTTGGGAGATGTCTTCCAACTCCAAAGTGTCCAACACCACCTCTCTATCGTATGCGCATCTTTGCTCCTAATCATCTGGTTGGAAAGTCCCGTTTCTGGTACTTTGTTTCTCAACTGATGAAGATGAAGAAATCTTCTGGGGAAATTGTGTATTGTGGACAGGTTTTTGAGAAGTCTCCACTGAAGGTGAAAAACTTTGGCATCTGGCTACGCTACGATTCTCGCAGTGGAACTCACAACATGTATAGGGAATATCATGATCTGACAACTGCTGGAGCTGTTACACAATGCTATCGTGATATGGGAGCCCATCACAGGGCCCGTGCTCACTCGATTCAGATCATGAAAGTGGAAGAGATTGCTGCTAGCAAGTGCCGCAGACCAGCTGTGAAACAGTTCCACGATTCCAAAATTAAGTTCCCTCTGCCACACAGAGTTCTGCGTTGCCAGCATAAACCATGTTTCACCACCAAGAGACCAAATACTTTCTTCTAAATTGAGTTATAGTTTGTGTGCTCTGGGTTCCAATATTTTTTTTAAAAAAAAAGAGGGTTTCTTAGGTCAAGACCTATAATTACCTAGATTCATTTTTAGAATAACCTGTGTCAGATAGCTCAAGAGTCTAGTCCCATGATGGTGAACCTTGGCACTGCAGGTGTTTTGGAACTTCAATTTCCAGAAGCCTAAATTAACACTCCTGCTGATCAGGGCTTCTAGAAATTGAAGTTCAAGAATGCCTTCTGTATCACATGCCTCCTGTATCACATTGTTCTAAAGCAGGGGTTTCCAAGCTACAGCTCACGGGCCGGACCCAGACCATGGCACCATTTCATGTGGCCCACGTCACCGCTACCGGAAGTGGAAGCGGACGCATTTACAACAGATGCAGATGCATTTTACAACAGCATTTACACCAGAGGAAACCACCAGTTCAGCCCGCTCAGTCTGCCCCACAGTGTAAAAAGGTTGAGAATCCCTGTTCTAAAGTTTTCATGAGTTCTAAAAGTTTTAAAGGTTCGATGTGACTGTTCTAAGAGATCAAGAGTTACAGTTAGATTGGACACAGTGACTTGGATACAGTTTTATTAGATACTGGCCACTGGCTTTTAATCCCCCCCTCTCTCTCCCCATGTTTCTTCTTTATTCATGTGTGAAGCAATCCAATAATGCTTTCACAGTCCTCACATTATTTAGGGAGGCTCCTTCCATATATTCCCCCGATTGCATGATGCACTCAGCTGCCATTTCCCATTGAGTAAACTCCTTGCTATGGGGCTGTGGTGGCTTAGTGGTTAAGATGCTGAGCTTGATGACCAGAAGGTCAGCAGATCTTCTGGTGAGCTTGATGACCAGAAGGTCAGCAGATCAGTAGTTTGAGACCTGAGTACTACAGGAGCTCTCGTTGTCTGTCCCAGCTTCTGCCAACCTAGCAGTTTAAAAGCAAGAAATTGCAAGTGGATAAATAGGTAGCTCTTTGCCAGGAAAGGTGTGCCCCAGTGTCGAGTCATGCCTGCCACAAAACCATGGATATGTTTGCAGACACAGACAGCACTGGCATCATTGGAGACAAGCACCATCCCCTAAAGTCAACACAACTGGCTTTCGAGCAAGGAAGACCTTTACCTTTACTAAACTCCTTGCTACTACTAAATCAATGCACCGTTCAAATAATACTTGAAATGTTTGAGCAATAAGCACAGCTAAAGAAAGCAATAGCACTTATATACTACCCCATAACTCTTAGTGC
The DNA here is from genome assembly GCA_035047345.1 of Bradypodion ventrale. Lineage (NCBI taxonomy): Eukaryota > Metazoa > Chordata > Lepidosauria > Squamata > Chamaeleonidae > Bradypodion > Bradypodion ventrale. The sequence continues at coordinate 300,970,776 of JAWDJE010000003.1, read as the reverse complement.
ACTCTTTGGTCGGTTCACAAGTTAATTAACATTTTGCTCTGGTCAGCCTTTGCCCTTTTAAAAAATTTCATAGACTAGTTGGTGATTCAAATATGGCTTGAAGCATTTTCAGGACTGAAAATAAATTTGCAATAGTGACTCATTTAATTGATAAAGTTAATGAGAATAAAATTAATAGTGCAAATGTGTTTTATATTTCCAAACCATATTTCCTCTTAACTTTTCCTTATGAATTCATTTAAGGTGCATAAAAGGGCATGGCTGTTTATTGACTTTTTTTTAAAAAAAAATCTAAGATGTAAATGCATGTGTCAAGCACACAATACTGTGAAAGAGTAATTAATGTAAAATTGTCTAAAGTTTTCATGAAATATTACTTATTTCATGTAATATTTGATATAATATTTATGAAATACTATTTGTAATATTCTACATAGTGTTGCATTTCACTGTGCTGGAAAGACTGTGATAGAACATTTATAGTTGGTTAGCAATATACAATAGATTTACAGCATTCCTCCACACTGCCATTATGGAGAACATGACATGCTACTATAATCAATTCCATAATCTTAAATGCCAAAAATGCAGGAAGGAGTTAGATACAAATTCTACTTCTCACATTTCCTTCATTGCAGGCGCACCCCCCCAATAACGGACACAGACAACATTGAAAGTGGATAACAGCAAAGGGCCACATTTATTGATTCAATGCCCTAGTCCGAATTATAAATTTGTATTGGTAAAACGACCAATCATAATTCCTAAGGCAAGCAGGCCGAAGTAACACTGGTAAGGTACCACCCCAAAATTGCCAACGGCAATTGGTTACAATGTATCAATTTGTATCAATTTGTTTGTCAACAACAAACAAATTGTTGACCGTAGTCAATAACTAACTCATGACCCCACCCTCTGACGCGTATCCATGAAATCACAGGGGTGATGCATGCTGGTTAGCAATCACCATCACCCCATCGCCTGGTTCGTCGTTGACCGGACAACGTTTAACTAATTTATTCCTGTCTAGTGTTGTCCAGTCAATTGCGAACCTGCCGGATACTTGTGGGTCATACTGTTTACCTTACCAGTGCTACCCGCCCATGTGACCAAAGTCAACAGTAGTAATGGAGAAAGACCCCTATATCAAACCATAGCCACAGTGTGGGGTGGGCAAAAAAGCCAGGACCCGAAGCCAATATGGGTCCCAACCAAAAATTCCCACCCGGCCCCGAAGCGACCATAATCACACTGTTAACTAGGGAGGGGGTGGAGGGGAAAAAACTTCTCCGCTCCGTCGCTGAGGCAAAATGGCAGCACGGCTGCCTCGTGGCCACCCCTTTTATCAAGGCGGTGGCCACGCCCCTAACTACCCGGATTCTCTGTCCTGTGGGGGGGGGCCCGCAAAGGGCGCGGCGGCCATTTTGGCGCCGCGCTTGCATTGCAGGCGCACCCCCCCAATAACGGACACAGACAACATTGAAAGTGGATAACAGCAAAGGGCCACATTTATTGATTCAATGCCCTAGTCCGAATTATAAATTTGTATTGGTAAAACGACCAATCATAATTCCTAAGGCAAGCAGGCCGAAGTAACACTGGTAAGGTACCACCCCAAAATTGCCAACGGCAATTGGTTACAATGTATCAATTTGTATCAATTTGTTTGTCAACAACAAACAAATTGTTGACCGTAGTCAATAACTAACTCATGACCCCACCCTCTGACGCGTATCCGTGAAATCACAGGGGTGATGCATGCTGGTTAGCAATCACCATCACCCCATCGCCTGGTTCGTCGTTGACCGGACAACGTTTAACTAATTTATTCCTGTCTAGTGTTGTCCAGTCAATTGCGAACCTGCCGGATACTTGTGGGTCATACTGTTTACCTTACCAGTGCTACCCGCCACACGGAGGGGCTTCACAGAAGACCTGACGCCCCCCCCCAGACCGTCAGCTCGGTCAACAGGCCTGCTCGCCAGTCACCCAACAGGAGGTCCATACCTCCTCGCGACAGATGGACCCCATCCCCTGCATAGAGGTCATAATTTTGCAGACTAATATCGGGGTGATGACTAACCCGTCCCCAAGCCCTGGTGGTAAGAAACCGCGCCACCGCCTTGTTGACCGCGCGCCTCGCGCGGTCAAGCGCAAGGAGGTTAACGCCCCCTCTGTAAGAGTGGCGCGGAACAATGTCCGACCAAACCAGGGTTGTGGCAGGCCAGACATAGTGCAAGTAGGCGAGTTCCTCGCAAATCGCATGCTTGAGCGATAAGCCGGTGACCTGGCCCAAATCATTGCCCCCCAGGTGGATAATTAGAATGTCAGGCGGGTCAGCCCCCAGGCCAGAAAAAAGGAAAGGCCTCAGCTCCTGCCATAACATCCCAGGCTTACCATGCCATGCGAGACTGGCGTGGTCACCCAGTCCCAGTCGGGGTCCCCACTCTGTCGCCGCAGCGTAACGCGCTGCCCTGTGCACATAGCTGTGGCCCACCAGCCATACTGTCACCGGTGTAATACGACACCCAGGGTCTGCAATAAAATTGAGAAAAAAGGAAGGTAAGGTGACTGAATTGGTACTCATGGCGGGAGTGGGCGCACATAAAACTGAAAACACTGTGAGCCCCACCTCCCCGTGCTGCGTATGTCAGCCCCCGAGTACCCAAAAGCAGCTGCTGTAGAGGCTGCACCAATACGGAACGAATGTGTGCCATAACGGGCACCTGAAAAACCCACCCTGGTGAGGGCTATGGCTGTCACCTTCCAAAACTGAAATTTAGTAAGGGGAGACCCATCTTGGTGACAGAAAAACGGGCCGTGGTGCCTGCCACGCAGTGCCAGGTACTCCTGTAGGGCACCAACCGGACAGATGTCTGCCAAAGAACACCGTAGCAGTCTTACTCCACTGCCTACGCCGTGCTGATCTGTTTTTGAGGAGCGAATCCTCAACTGGGCCCAGTCTTTGGCAACGTAGACATCTCCGAGTTCCAGTGCCCTACCACTTGCATCCGCCTTAGACAGCATCACGAGTTCGCTGACGCGGAGCGCTCCAAAAAATGCCACCGTTGTGGCTGCATGAAAAAGGGCTGCCTCATAATGATCAAAACAGAGGCCTGGCCAGCCCCGGGCCAACTGGGTAAGAACCCCTGGGGAAATAGGGTGCCGGTCGTCCGGGCAACGCCCGCGCTCGCGCACCCACCCCTCCAAAACGTGTCTCACACGGAAGTCAGAGGTGGTATCCACATGACCCCCTACTTTTGCCATAAAAGCCAACGCCGAGAGCTTGGATGCTATGGTGCGAGGTGCAAGGCCCTGTGCATGGAGGTGGACCATGAACCGCAGTACATGGTCCACCGGAATAGGCCAGGTCTCTGGCAAGTGAAATTGAGTGGCAAAAGCCCTATATGAACTGAGTGCTTGTTGATACGCCTTACGCGTGCGTGGCGCTAGTGAAAGGCCAATCGCCCGGTTCACCTCTCCTTGCCAATAGTCCACATCTCGTTCGGGAGTGGCGAGGGAAATTCCTCCGCATCCGGGGCCAAGGCGCGGAACCGGGAGATCTGCAGGCGGGACAAAGCATCAGCAATATCATTATTAACCCCTGGGACATGCCTGGCCCTGAACAAGACATTGAGGCGCAGGCAGCGCAGCACAAAATGGCGCACTAGATCCATAACCCTGGGCGATTTAGAAGTCTGTGCATTGACAATGTGTACCACAGCAGCATTGTCGCACCAAAAATGCACTACCGAATTAGCCCACTGTTCGCCCCATAGCATCAAAGCCCCCAGAATGGGAAAAAATTCCAGGTATGTGAGATCCCGCAGGCGACCTGTGCCTGCCCATGCCGGTGGCCACCCACCATAGGCCCACTTCCCATTGAAGTACATCCCATAACCCAGGGATCCTGAGGCATCAGACTGGATCTGGAAATTGGGGGAAGCCAGGAGGTCCGACCTCCAAAATGAGACCCCGTTAAACTCCCTCAGGAATTGCAACCAGACGAACATGTCTGCCCTGATACCCCGGGTGAGCCTAACTCTGTGGTGGGGCCTGGATAACCCTGCCATGGCGTCGCATAAGCGCCGGGCAAAAGCCCTGCCCGGTGCGACCACCCTGCAGGCAAAATTAAGGTGCCCATGTAGCACCTGGAGTTCCCTCAGGGATGCCTTACGCTTGGCCAGCAATTCCGAGATAAGGGTCACTATCCTGGACACCTTATCGCCCGGCAACCTAGAAGCCTGCTCTACTGTGTCAATCTCAACCCCCAGGAATACTAACTTGGTCGATGGGCCCTCGGTCTTTTCGGGCGCTAAAGGGACACCAAGTTCCTGCATTAGCGTCTGAAATGTATTGAGGAGACGTGCACACGTGTCCCAGCCCCGTTCACCCCCGAATAAAAAGTCATCCAGGTAATGGGCTACAGACCGGGACCCTGACCTGCGGACAAAAGCCCACTCTAGGAAAGTACTAAAACGCTCGAAGGCCGAGCATGATATGGAGCAGCCAAAAGGCATGGCCTTATCAAAATAATATTCCCCTTTAAATTTAAAACCCAGCAATTCAAAGTCACCCGGGTGCACTGGCAAGAGGCGAAAAGCTGACTTAATGTCGCACTTGGCCAGCAAGGCACCCGGGCCACACGAGCGCACCATGCGCAGCGCATGGTCGAACGATGTATACCTGACCGAACAAAGGTCATCAGGTATAGCATCGTTGACCGATCTGCCGGCTGGGTAGGACAAATGATGAATAAGGCGAAACTCACCTAGGGACTTTTTGGGAACCAAACCCAATGGTGAAACCTTAAGGTTGGGAAAAGGGGGTGCAGGAAAAGGTCCAGCGACCCTGCCCGCGTCTAATTCCTTTTTAATGCTGGCCGCAGCCACCTCCTCCCTTCCTCTGAGGGATAACAGGTTGGGAGCATCCTGAGGTGATCTAACACCCATAAAAGGGATACGAAATCCCTGCTTAAAACCGTGAATGAGATACTCTCTGTCCTCCCCCTTTGGGTACGATGCGAGCCAGCGCTCCAGCATGTCCACCTTAATTGGGGAGGGTGCCTTTTGGAGAACTAGTTCTCTCAGTGGCAGCCTTGCCAGCCCACTGTCCACCCCTCCCTCTGCCTCGCGCCCCCCCAGGCTTGGGACAAGCCGAGGCTGCGTGGGGACCAGAACACGTGGGACACTCATGCTTATACCTGCAGTTCTTTCGATTGCAGGAACCATTTGACGAGAAAGTCCAGCACAGCAGGCGGGCTGGAACCCCCTGCCCCGCCGGTTGGCGGGTAACCTGCGCTGGAGCTGCTCGCTGGACCGCATGTCCACAATGGTATCTATCCCCCGGGGCAGGGCGTGTGGGTGTCATATACAAGAGCCACAGTCTCTGGCAGGGCTCATCCCATCTCATCTCGGGATGGAGGGGAATCCTCATACGGAATTCCTCATCATATGCTAGCCATGAGGGGCCCGGGAAATCTACCATCGCCCTATATATGTTGTCCAAATATTGGACCATGGGAATAGCTAGATCCGGCCGCGCCCTCAAATATACCGCCATATATATCAAATAAGCGGGGAGCCAGTTAGCCCAGGTACGCGGCGGCTTACGGCGGCGTGCCTGCTCCTTGTCCTTCTCATCCTGACCCTCCCTTTCTTCCTTGGTGGGCTCTCTGTTCAGGAGTGCGAAGATATCTACATACTCCCCCCTCCAAATCTTTTCTCTGGTAGCCTGTGCCAAGTGATCGCCCAGTGGCAAGGAATACCCTGCCGTCGGCAAAGCCGAAAAGGGGACAACAGGCCTGGTAAAGGGAGCCGGAGCTAACCCTGCCACCCCCAAGACATTACCAGCAGTGTAAGAGCCTAGGCCCACCCCCGTGGGCATGGTGGGAGTCGTTGTCGCCGGGTGGGGCACCAGAGGGGTAGTCCCCGCACCACCCGAGCGAGGCCAAGGCCACTGAAAGGCCCCCCCTATATTGGGAATATGTGTAGATGTACTCGTTTGCACCGTATACTCACATGCTGCACCCCCGCGGGCCGCCCCCACCGGGGGTTCTGGCCCACTGGGGGCGTCGGAGCTCACGACCGATGTAGAGCTCATCACCGGGGCTTGACCCGCACCAGGTTGCTGGCTGGGGAGCTGCGAGGCAGTGGCCGTAGGCGCGCCACCCGCCTGCAGCAGCTCAACCCTCCCCGCCGGCTGTTGTCCTGCTGCCGTTAGCGCCTCCAAAGGTACCCCAAAAGGGGCACCTGCCTGACTGGCCCGGGCCAAAGACGCCTCGAGGGCCGCAATACGGGCCAGTAAGGAGTCCACATTAACCATGGGTAAAGAGCCGGCCGGCCCACCTGATCCTTGCATGGGGACAGGTCCCTGCACCCCAGGGGCCGTATATTGCCATTGACTACCGCCGAAGCCCGGGAGGGCTGGTGGATTAACCTGCCAAGGCAGGGAGCCGGGCCACCCCCCAAGGCTAGAGGGCCCCGGGAGAGGCTGCGGCCCAACAGGAATAGGCCCAACCGATTGAGCAGGAGGATGAGCGGTGCCCACCGCTCGCGGGCCGCGGGCCGGAGCTCCCTCCGCGCCCGCACTTTGATCGGGCCAAGGGGCGATAGCCCCCATGCCACTAGCCCCGGCCGGGGATGGCAAAGGTGGCTGCTGGGGAGGCGGCACCGCGGTCCTCCGACCCGGATTACGCCTCCGAACCACCCGAGCTGCATTCGCAGCAGCCTTCTTTTTGGAAGGCATCTCACCGCAGCAGAAAGGGAAGCTAGCTAGTAAACGGAACTAAAAGGCTTCCCGGTAGCACCAACGAGCGACGGAGACGCAGGGGAAAAAACTTCTCCGCTCCGTCGCTGAGGCAAAATGGCAGCACGGCTGCCTCGTGGCCACCCCTTTTATCAAGGCGGTGGCCACGCCCCTAACTACCCGGATTCTCTGTCCTGTGGGGGGGGGGCCCGCAAAGGGCGCGGCGGCCATTTTGGCGCCGCGCTTGCATTATTGTTAATTTTTCTCTGATTGTACAGAGAAAATTAGATATAGCGTATCATTCAAAATAATATATACACTTTATTCATAAACTACTGTACTATAGACTCCCATGTGGAATGCTTTGCTCCAACAGGGTTAGACCTCATGCTGCCACTCGTTTCAATTGGTTCGCTAAACAATAAAAATCACCTTAGTATATCTGGCCTCATCTGATTTTATTAACCAAACATCCTGTTAAGTTTATAAAAACCAGTTAAATTTGACCATGGTTTTTGTGAAAAATTACTACAGCTATGTGCAAATTGCTTCTTGAAACTATCCACATTATTTGTGGCAAATGGAGGTGATGTGATTCCTTCCTTCCTTTTACACAGAGCCCTCATGGTGCAGTGCTTATATTGCAGTAGTGCAGTTAAAGCTGCTTACCTTGAGAGTTCAATCCTGACCAGGACTCAAGGTTGACTCAGCCATCCATCCTTCCAAGGATAGTAAAATGAGTTGTGGAATGTTGTGGCAAAAATGCTAGTTATATTGTGAAGCACCCAAAGAGTGCACTAAGTGCTATGTAGCGGTATATAAGTTTGATTTCTATTGCAATTCCAAATTTCTCTGTTTTGGGAATTCCAACTCCAGAACCCAAATCTAGTTGTGCTTATCTGGAGAAAGGCTGGGCTGAATGGCTTCATAGTCTAAGTGTGCATAGTAGTAAGAGGGGAACACACATAAAGCCATCTTCTGTTCCCTTTGTCAAGGTAAATACAGTGAAGGGAACATGAAAAACAGACTCAATGTCCAACCAAGAGTCCTCATAAGGCAGAACTCCAATCATGTGAGCACAGTAAATTGAATTGAACTGAATACACTTAGAATTACTGATTCAGACCTTCCCTTTCCTGTCTTGGTGACTACTTGGTTGGGAAGGAATATGGGGATGAAATTTACATGAGTTCCCACACAGTTTTGGATGAAACACCCAAATAATGAAGCTATCTATGGCTGCACCCCATCTCTGGCAGCCCAGCTTTCCTGATCTGAAATAAGATCTAAAGGAGGAGTTACTTTATTGGATGAGCTAAACTGTGATGAGTTGGAAAATAGCGCATTGGAACAGGTCTCTAGCAATCATTCAGTAGTTTGGCAACTGATGAAAATATAAAGTAATTACAGTGGAACCTCAGTTAACGTAATTAATGCATTTTCCAGGATGTTTCTTACAGCAAAAATTACTTTAACCAAACTTCCTATAGGAATGCATTGAATGCAATTTCCCATAGGAATGCATTGAAAACCAATTAATCTGTTCCGAAAAAATTATGTAAACCGAGCCACTATTTTCTATGCAATTTTTATGTTAACTGAGCCATTTGTTAACAGAGGTTCCACTGTATCTTCCTTTCCCTAATCTAAAGGCCCATTCCCCAGGCAGTACATTTGGTTATATTTCTTTTTTCTTCCCCTTTCAAAATGGAAAGAGAGGTAGATCTGAGTGTTGTCTGCAGCAGGGCTCCTTTCTAGAACTTGAATATTGGGCTCTTCTTTTCATTTTTAATAGAAATAAATATGAAAATAGGCCCACATTTAAGATTTAGAACAGTGGTTCCAAATATGTGGCATATGCCCCACTGGGGGACTTCAGTTCCCAGCAGCCTAAGTCAGTACACTGGTGTAGCAGTGCATTGGGTATTTGACAGGCTTCTGGGAATTGAAGTCCAAAAATCAAAGGTTGGGAAACACTGCTTTAAAAGAAGCCATACTATAAAGGGATCAGCACTCATCAACAGAATAATAGTGCTTTTGAAAAATATTTTCCCCATCTGTTATGAGTGAGTATGTATAATTTTTTGGAAGTCCCTACATGTTTACGTGGTACAACATTGTCTATTGTCAGTTACTGTTCCCTAAAGAGGGGGTGGGGGGAACCTGTTCTATCTGCTGTCATTACTTCCTTCAGAAACTACTGTACTGTATCTTCATCTTAAATTTAAAACTGATGTCAGACTTTGATCATATTGTGGGAGTAGAAGTAAGTACTACATGCACCACTTTGAGGATGACATGGCATAGGTGGCATAAGTAGTGAAAACTGGTGCCCAAATGTAATTAGTAATACTGTGCCAATGACAATTTTTTAAATTATTATTATTATTATTATTATTATTATTATTATTATTATTATTATTATTATTATTATTATTTAAATTTGTACCCCGTCTTACTCGCACAAGTGTGACTCAAGGCAGCTTCCAACAAAAATAAATACAATATATCAACATGATATACAATAAACAATAATACATAAGTTATATAATATACTTTACAAAAAATTTCAGAATCACAATAAGGTACAACAATAATACAATTCAAAATTCAAAATATAATCCAAAAATCAGAAGTACCACACAGAGGTAACAGATACAGTGTAGTTATATTCACAGATCAAAGAATGCAAAAGCACAATATAAAATACAATACAAAAACAATAATAAACAATAATCGCCCCACCGACACAAAAAATATGTGACACCCAGCACTCACCCCAATCACCCCAAAAAAACCGAAGATGGAGAGTAAAGGAAGCGATGGACCCCTGCCACAAAGATCCAAGTCCAAGTCCTAACCAACGGCATGGGGGGGGGGGGAGTCCCAAGTGCCAGCAAAGATGGTATGCGGCAGCTCCCACCTGCCTCCACTCCCTGGGACCAATGGCGTGGGTCATAGGGCGAGGCAGGGAGCATTGGCGGCTGCGACGGCATCAGCTCCCTTTTCAGCCCTCCGAGCGGGCCGGGCTCGGAGGGCGGGGATGGCGGCAGCAGTGGCGGTCTTATAATTCAATTCAATAGGAATGAAATCACCTTTGAAAAGCTATAATAAGTAGCAATCTAGTCCAACAGCCTCAGAAAAGAAATCGCCCAAAGATGACTTCATCTGGCCACAGCACTGGAAAATACATAAGGATTCTAAAAGACTGTGTGATTCATTGCTGAAGCTTGCACTGGTCAAACAACACTGGCATTTAATGGTGGGAGTTCTAGGACAGATAAAATGAAGTGGGCATTTTCATGAAGTGCCTAAGTTAAACTGGAATTTGCTACCACAGGATGTAGGGATGGCCACCAGCTTGGATAGCTTTGAAAGCGTTCACACAAATTCTTGTAGGGAATGGCTAGGAAAAGTTGCCAGATGTTATGCATATATATTTCCCTCAGCACCAGAGGCAAGGAGCCTTAATGCATCAAATGCTGAGCAGTGTGAGCAAGGGGGTGGGTTGCACTTACGTTCATATCCTCTCTCTCTCTCTCTCTCTCTGTAGCTTCGATCTGATCTAGCAAGATTCTTCTTTGGTACTACCTATAAGTAGAAATATGATGGAATAAAGTTTTCCACATTGAAAATGACAAGATCAGGGATAATATGGCTAGAGGTGGTAGTACTGAAAATGGAGAAGGGATAGTCTTGTGGTTGGGGCTTGTTAGATTAGTGAAATTTCTGAAAGGAAAGATGCAGGAAAGATAGGATATTGTTAAGACAACAAGAATGGCAAGAATTGAATTGAGCAGTCAAGAATAAAAGGCAGCTAGCTATGTGAATAAAGAAATACCCTCCTATTGCTTCCAGATGCCTTTTACGGAAAGAGGAAGTGGAGGCCAGTTTGTGTGGCCTTTGGAAGACCACAAACCAGGAAGGAGGTGGTCTAATGTTCTCTCTGATGTGAAGGAAGATGCTGTGTTTCTTCGCTGGAGACACTCAAATGGTGTGTGTGTGTTAGAGAAACAAACATAGATTTCAGGAAAGAATAACATAAGAAAGAAAAATGGGAGGGTAAGAGAAAGTGAAAAAAATAAAACTTAAATCGCTTATTCTCTTTGTTTGTTTACTGAAATACTATGAGGTTCTGCTAGCTAGCTAGATGAGAATGGGAATTTTGAAAATAAATGCAGCTGTTCTTTACAAAGTTTAAAAGAAGGGAAAATTGGAGAAGGAGAGTAAAACGACCAATAAGATTTTTCACTTTCATTTTGGATGGCTAAGCTTTTCAGTGAAGTATCATAAATTTAATTGCAAATCAACAAATAATGCAATTGTTTAAAGATTCCCCTTCCAGTGTAATCATAACTTGATTATATTTTAGCTTGTTGAAAATATTTATACTAGGGTGATTAATGAGGAGTGAATTAGGAACAAAGGGAGATGAACAAGATATGTCATGTCATATCAATAAATATTGACCTTTTTTTAAAAAAAGGAAGTTCTCCTTTCTTGATTTTAGCAGCTTTAAAAATATACATATTCTATATGTATTCGTTATTAGTTAGAGAATACACAGAAGTGGTTTACCATTCTCTTTTTCTGGGAACAATTTTAGACTGTGCAGCTTGCCCATGACTATACAGGCTGGCTCTTACTCCTAGAGCAGGGGTTTTCAACCTACAGCCCACTGGCCGGATCTGATCCATGGCACCAAATAATCAGGGGCCTGCCCTCGCTCCAGCCACCACCACTACCAGAATCAGCCACAGACTTATTTACGGCAGCCATAAACGGTTGGGGGGAGGGCAACCAGTACAGCCCCCTCAACTGTTTGAGGGAGTATGTTTCAGCCCTCAACTTGAAAAGGTTGAAAACCCCTGTCCTAGATGTACAGTGGAGAATCAAATTTCCAACCAGATACCTAAACCATTGTCTGACAAAGTGGACTTGATACATGAAAGCTAACATTAAACTATAACTGTTAGTCTTCAAAGTGCAACACCTTTTTTGTTTTTGTTTTGTTTATTCTCTGATATGCTTGAAACACAGACTAACACGGCTAATATTTTTTTAAAAAAACCTAAACCATCGAACTATTCCAGCAGCAATAATAATAAAACACATTTTTATATCTTTAGAAATTAGCTGAATAAAAAAGATCAGCTTACCTATTTCTTAGCTCTGACTAGTACAGTAAAACCTTGTATAAAGAGTGCCTCGCTTAGAGACTAACTTGCTTAAAGAGCAGAATTTTCTCTGAATGGTCATCTCGCTTAATAACTAAAACCAACTAAAAACTCGCTTAACAACTAAATTGGGGTTCGCAATCCCCCCCGCCAGAAGTCACAATTGGTCACTTACAATGGTGTTTTGCTTAAAGAGCAAACTCGCTTAAAGAGCAGTCCCGTGGAATGCATTATGATCTTTAAGCGAGGTACCACTGTGTAACAACCCATGTTTTACTTTAATTTAATTCCACTTTAGTATGTGCACTAGCTTTGTGCTTTGCAGGCGCACCCACCCAAATAAAGACTCAGACACCGGTATTGGATTAAAGGCATCGGGCCACTTTTATTGAATAATGCCCTAGTCCGAATTATCACTTTCAATTGGTGTATCATCCAATTGTAATTCTTTAAGGCAAGCAGGCCGCAGTAGCACTGGTAAGGTTCCACCCAAAATGCCAATGGTAATTGGCTACATGTATCAATTTGTATCAATTTGTTTGTTGACACAAGCAAATTGTTGACCGAAGTCAATATACTATCTACTGACCCCACCCTATGACGTGTATCCGTCCAAATATCAAGGTGATGCAGGCTGTGAAGCTCCTTTCATGGCTCGCCCTTGACCGGCCAATCCTGTTTCCCCTGTACCTATCTACGTGTTGGCCAGTCAATTGCGAACCTGCCGGATACCTATGGGTCATAAATCTTTACCTTACCGCAGTTGATGTGGCACCTATCCTGAATGAATGGGTGCCATAACGAGCCCCAGGGAGGCCCACACTGTGAAGTGCCATACCGGTCACCCTCCAGAACTGAAATTTGGTAAGGGGAGACCCATCCTGGTGGCAGAACAATGGGCCAGGGCGCGTACCACGCACTGCCAAAAATGCATGTATGGCACCAACCGGACAGATGTCAGCAAATGTACATCGTAGCAGTCTAACACCACTGCCTACTCCATGCTGATCGGCCTTCGAGGAATGAATCCTCAACTGAGCCCACTCCTGGTTGATAAACACATCGTCGAGTTCCAGTGCCCTATGAGACACGTCCCCCTTTGACAATGGGACCAGCTTGCTGATTCTCAGAGCTCCAAAGAAAGCTACGGTGGTAGCTGCAAGGAAAAGAGACTCCTCATACCTATCATAACACAGTCTATGCCAACCTCGTGCAAGGTGGGTCAGAACACCTGGTGAAACAGGGTGACGTGTGTCTGGGCGGCTGCCACGTTCACGTGTCCACCCTTCCAATACGTGGCGTATGCGGAAGGCATTCCCACAGTCATTAAAGCCCCGTGCCTTGGCCATAAATGCCAAGGCGGAAAGCCTGGTGGCGATCGTGCGTGGGGCCAACCCCTGATCATGAAGGTGCACTATATACTGTAAAATCTGGTCGACTGGTATCGGCCACATTTCAGGCAACTGCTTTTGCCTACAAAAGGTCCTAAACTGAAGGAGTGCATGCTGATACGCCTTATGCGTGCGAGGTGCCAAAGACATGCCGATCGCCCAGTTCACCTCTCCTCGCCAAATGTCCATATCTCGGCCTGGAGTGGAGAGGGAAGTTCCTCTGCGTCTGGAGCCAAGGCACGGAACCGGGAGATCTGCAGGCAGGATAAAGCATCAGCAATATCGTTATTAATGCCTGGCACATGTCTGGCCCTAAAGAGCACATTAAGGCGCAAGGACCTAAGAACAAATTGGCAAACTAAGGCCATGACTCTGGGGGATTTTGATGTTTGGGCGTTGACAATGTGCACCACCGCAGCATTGTCACAGCAAAAGTGAACCACTGAATTAGCCCACCTGTCCCCCCAGAGCATAAGGGCCCCCAAAATTGGAAAAAACTCCAGCAACGTAAGATCGCGTAAGCGATCCGTGCCCTGCCATGTCTGAGGCCATTGACCAAAGGCCCACTGTCCTTCAAAATAAATCCCATAGCCCAGGGAGCCGGAGGCATCCGACTGTACTTGGAACTGGGGGCTGACCATAAGCTCAGATCTCCAAAAGGAGATGCCATTAAAGTCCTGTAGGAATGTGAGCCAAACCAAAAGGTCTGCTCGTAAACCCCTAGTCAGCCGTACCCTGTGGTGTCATTTAGAAAGGCCCACCATAGCGTCACACAGAAGCCTGGCAAAGGCTCTGCCTGGTGTCACTACCCTGCAGGCAAAGTTGAGGTGGCCGTGAAGCACCTGCAACTCCCGGAGAGACACCTTACGCTTGGCAAGCATTGCCAAAATTGCATCAGAGATCCGTGTCACCTTTTCCATAGGCAACCTGGATGTCTGAGCAATGGTGTCGATTTCAATACCTAAAAAGATAAGGGTGGTGGCTGGGCCCTCTGTCTTTTCAGGTGCTAGGGGGACACCCAGTTCCCCCATAAGCACCTGAAACGTGGTGAGCAGGCATGCACACGTGCCCATGTCATGTCTACCCCCGAACAAAAAATCGTCGAGGTAGTGGGCTACAGACCGGGACCCCGACCTACAAACAAAAGCCCAGTGGAGGAAGGTGATAAATTGTTCGAAGGCCGAACAGGAAATTGAACAGCCAAAAGGAATGGCCTTGTCCACGTAAAACTTGCCCCGAAAACAAAAACCTAACAGCTCAAAGCCATCCGGGTGCACTGGCAACAATCGGAATGCCGATTTGATATCACACTTTGCCAATAGTGCTCCGGGACCACACAAGCGTACCATCTGTAAGGCCTGGTCAAAGGACGTATACCTGACAGAGCAAAGGTCATCCAGTATAGCGTCATTGACCGAGGAACCCGCCGGGTAAGAAAGGTGGTGAATTAGACGGAATTCACCCGGGGACTTCTTGGGGACTAAACCTAGAGGGGATATCTTCAAGTTAGGATATGGGGGGTTGTCAAATGGCCCTGCCACCCTCTGTGCCCTAACCTCCTTTGCTATCTGCTCCGCAGCAATGTCCTCATTACCCCTGAGTGACAGTAGGTTCAGGGCATCCTGAGGCCCACGGACACCTTTAAAGGGTATGCGGAAGCCAAACTGAAAGCCCTCAAGCAGGTAGATCGCATCATCCTGTCTAGGATAAGCGCACAGCCATCGTTCGAGCACGAGGAATTAATTGGGGAGGGCGCCTTTTGAATGGGTAGCGCTGTCAGAGGGAGCTCTGGCCGCCCCCTGAAAACCCCGTCCTCTGCCTCATGACTCACCAGCCCGTGGGCACGTGGAGGCAGCATGAGGGCCGGAACAAGAAGGGCACTCGTGCCTGAATCTACACTGGTGCTTGGTGCACACTCCGTTGGCGGAGAAACTCCAACACAGCAGGAGGGCTGGAACCCCCTGCCCTGCCAGCTGGCGGGGAGTCTGTGTAGTAGCAGCCCGCTGTACGGCATGGCCACAGTGGTACCGGTCACCAGGCGCTGGCCGCGTGGGGGTCATATACAGCAGCCACAACTGCTGGCAGGGCTCGTCCCACCTCATCTCAGGGTGAAGGGCCACCCTCATCCTAAATTCTTCGTCATAGGCCAACCATGATGGGCCAGGGAAATCAACCACGGCCCAGTAAATATTGTTCAGGTACTGGACCATTGGGATGGCCAAATCAGGATGGGCCCATAGGTATACTGCCATGTAAATCAGATAGGCCGGTAACCAATTGGCCCAAGTGTGAGGTGGCATACGACGACGGGACAACTCCTTGTCCCTGTCGTCCTACCCCTCCCTCTCCTCCTTAGTGGGTTCACGGTTCAGGAGGGTGAAAATGTCAACGTATTCCCCACGCCATATCTTCTCCCTAGTAGCCTGGGATAAATGGTTGCCCAGGGGTAGGGAGTAACCGGCCGTCGGCAGGGCCGCCGTTGGCACGGATTGAAGTGGGGGTACCCGTAATGGGCCCTATCAGACCCCCGAGAAGTTAGGCGTAATCATAGGGGCGGTCACTCCTGCAGTAACCGCGGGATAATTGGGCACCCAGGAAGTAACAGGATATTGTGGATTAAACTGCCCTCCCGCAGTAACTTGTTGCGGCCATGGCCACTGGACCCCCCCAGTATTATCAGCTAGTGTCACCGGTGTACTGACTTGACCAGGATACTCACTTGGTGCACTCCCATGGGCCGCCCCCACTGGGGGTTCCGGCCTGCGGTGGGCGTTGGAGCTCGCGATGGCTATCGAGCTCTGCGTCCCGGTGCGTCCCTGCCAAGCAGGACCGGTCCCTGGTGGAATGCCTTGCTGTAATGGCCTGATGGGGAGCTGCGAGGCACCAGCCTGCGCTGGCCTGATGGCCTCCAGCAGCTCAACCCTGTTGGTGGCCCGCTGCGTGGACATGGCCGGCATGTTGGCCGGAACTGAAGAGCTGGCAAGCCCGCCATCCGAAGGTGGTGGAGCAATTCCCATCGATGCCTCGAGTGCCGATATGCGGGCAAGGAGAGCATCCACAGTGTCTGACCCACCAGGATAAGGTGGGCCAGATGGGCCGGATGGCCCGCCGGGTAATTGATGAATGGGCAGAGGGATAAAACCGTGTGGCAATCCCTGACCAGAATAGGGCCATGCCCAATTATCCGGCCCAAGGGGGGCCGGTAGAACGGTGGGGCGCAATCCCGTGCCCGCCCGAGCGGGCCGCTATGCCCCAAGCCGGGCAAAAGTGCAACAGGGGTAGAAACCTCAGGGGAGCAGGCCTGCGCAGCCCCCGCCCGAGTCCTCCGACTGGGCGGGTAGGCAGAGGCCTGGTCACCTTCATTGGTGGCAGTGGGGATTATGACCCTGCCACCCCCCTGTGGGAGGCCGCCCGAGCCCTCCATCCCGGTGGTTGCCCCAAGGAGGTCAAGGGGTGGGCCGAGCCCTCCCCCTAGGTTGCGGCCTAGAGGCTGCCTGGTACTTGCGCTTGGGGGCCATAGCCCCCAAGCAGGCACTGATCGGAGGAGAGATACCCTCCGATCAGAAGTAAAAAGGAAGAAAGCAAAAGAGCCGAAGGGAGCAGCGTCGGAGCTAACTTCTCCGCTCTGTCGCTTCTCTTAAAATGGCAGCGAGGCTGCCTCGTGGCCACCCCTTTTATAGACTAACCCGGATGTCTGCGTCCGGGTGGGGGGGGCCTGCAAAGAGCGCGGCGGCCATTTTGGCGCCGCGCTTGCATTATTGGCAGTCATTCTCACTTCCATTTAGTGAAGGTGTGGGAGGTAGGTAGATAGATAGATAGATTGAAAGATCAATAGATTGATAGATCGACAGATAGTTCGACAGACAGACAGACAGACAGAAGACAGACAGACAGACAGATGTTTTGCATTTCACATATATCATTAACACTGCAGAAATAGCTACTTGGTCAGGTATCTGTTGTGTAGCTAATTGCACAACTGTTTGTATAGTGGATTCATATTCTGAGAGAAACATAATTCTCTCTGGAACGCCACTATTGTCTGAATGGTGGTTTTGTACAATTTTGGTGGAAGCTGTATGCTGTACATCTAACAACACGAAGCTTCCCTAACAGAAAGAAACAGACCTGTCACTATACTTGCCTTTTCCATCCAACAACTTCAGTGCAAAAAAATTTGTATCCTGGAAATTCACATGGACAATGTTCTTGATGAGGATTGAAATTTAGACAGATCCAAGTGACTGTCAGATGTGAAGTTAAGTACTCCTAAGTGATTATGATGTTGTAAAAGATCAGGAAGATAGATATTACATTGTCAATTACACGTCAATGTTTATTTTGTCTCTGTGGCCCACAACAAGATGAAGCCAGATTTTACAGATTTTGACATGGACTGATAAATTTGCAGAAGGAAATCTTGTTACAGGTGGATATTTATGGTGGGTTTTTAGTATAGGTCATTCCCTCCCACCATAACTGCATGTTGAGTATCCACAGTTTCTGTTATTTATAGGTTCAAAAGTATTCAACGAAAAATCCCTGAAATGCATAATATGCATGTATTTGCAAGGCATTAGTGGCCACTATCTACTACAGGGGTTCTCAACCTTTTCAGGTTGGGAGTGGGTCGTGTTTCCTCAAACAGTTGAGGAAGCCAAACTGGTTCCCCCCCTCCACCATTTATGGCTATCGTAAATGCATTTACAATGGCCGTGGACTCACTTATGGCTGTTGTAAATGAATTTATGAAAGCCATAAATGAGTCCGTGGCTGATTCCAGTGGTGGTGGCAGTGGCTGGATTAAGGGTCAGGCCTGAATTACTTGGCACCCTAGGCCAGATCCATCCCACAGGCCTAGTTTGAGGACTCCTGATCTACAATAGGATGGTGGAGGCATTAATAACATCCCCTGCTTGATTGACTTAGGGATGTGTAGTTCATTATAGAGTTTTGTGCTTTCCATGGTTTCAAATATCTATGGAAGATCTTTTTGTTTCTCAACAAGAAATTTTCCATTGTTGTTGTTTAACTTTTTGGCAGTCTGTCTAAATCTAGCATCCTTTAAGAAGTAAAGTACACCCACCACAAGCTTAAGAGGATTGGCTGACCTTTAAAGCAAAAAATTGCAGACAAGGTAACACAAACTATAGGTTTCCATACATTGTATGAGTTGTACAATTTCTGTAAAAAATGTGAGCAAATTGTACAAGAAAGTTTCTTACATTTTTGTAATTCTGTGGCATTGCCTGCCCTGGTGGGTAAGAGAAGCAATTTCATTTCATTCATTTCATATATTTGATTTGTATGCCGCCCACTCAGCATACGCCGACTCAGGGCGGCTCACAACATATCAAACAATGATACAATACAGGAAAAATACAGTACACAATATAATAGAATACAGTAACACAGTAACATCTCAGTAATGCAATAACATCTCACATATCTCTCTCAGACCCCAACAAGTCCAAAAGTAAAAAGTGGCAGTGACGAAGGTCCTGCCGTCTCCATGGCTTTTCAAGCCCTGGCCGAGGGCAGAGCCTGGGACGCCGGTGGTGGTGGTGGTTCCCGGTGTCCGATGCTGCAGAGGTCTCTCCACCCCATCCGCAGGGGAGACCGGAGGCAGCGACCAAGTCCTGCTGCTTCTGTCCCCACTCCCGGGGCCGATGGCGTGGGCTCCCGGGCGAGACAGGGAGCTCCTCGAGGGGCCGGCGGCGGCGGCGTCCTTTTCTGCTCTCCGGGCGGGCGGGCCCGGAGAGCGAAGGCAGCTGCGGCGGCTCCGGCGGCTCCCACCTGTCTCCACTCCCGGAGACAGGTGGGATTTCTGAAAAATCAACCATTTGATTTCTGAACAATCAACCCATTTCAGACTATCACAGAAATTTAATTACATTTCTGTGACCACCATCCAAGTAAACTGAACTCTACAAGATTACTTTATTGTTGTTGTTGTTGTTCAGTCGCACAGTCATTCTGCCCCTTTTTAACCCCATGGACCATTGCCCTCCAGGAACCTCTGTCCTCCACCATCCTCCTCAATCCGCCCAGCTCGGTGCCCATTGCGTCTACAATACCATCTAACCATCTCATTCTCTTCTGCCCCCTTCTTCTTTTGCCCTCCACCTTTCCCAGCATCAAGGCTTTCTCAAATGAATCCTCTCTTCTCATTTGATGTCCAAAGTACTTTAGCTTCATCTTGACTATTTGAGCAGTCAGGGTTGATTTCTTCTAAGATCGACCTGTTTGTTCTCCTTAGTGTCCAGGGTATTCTCAAAACTCTCCTCCAACACTGCATTTCAAAGACATCTATTCTTCTGCACTTATGGTCCAGCTCTCACAACCATACATTACCACTGGGAATACCATTGCTTTGACTATGTGAATTTTTGTTTGCAAGGTGATGTCTCTACTTTTAACTATGTTCCCCAGGTTTCTTATAGCTTGCCTCCCAAGAATCAGTCACCTTTTTATTTCATGGCTGCAATCACCATCTGCAATGATCTTAGATCCTTAAAAAAGTAGTGTGTCACTGCTTCTACTTCTTTCCCATCTATTTTCCAGAGACTGATAGGGCCTGTTGCCATTATCTTGGTTTTCTTGATGTTGAGTCTTAAGCCAGCTTTTGCACTCTCTTCTTTCAACCTAAGCAGGATTTTCTTTAGGTCTTTCTCACTTTCTGCGATTAGGGTAGTATCATCTGCATATCTCAAATTATTATGTTTCTCCCAGCAATTTTGATGCCAATTTCTGATTCGTCCATCCCTGCATTGCACATTATGTGCTCTGTATATAAGTTGAATAAGCAGGGTGACAAAATTTAGCCTTGTCTTACTCCTTTTCCTATTCCAAACCACTTCGTCATTCTGTATCCTGTCCTAACTGTTGCTTCTTGACTCATGCACAGATTTCTCATGAGGCATATAAGGTGTTCTGGTATTCCCATCTGTTTAATTACTTGCCACATTTTGTTGTGGTCCACAATTCTACTTCTGTTTCATTGACTACACCAAGGTGTAGCCTTGGTGTAGTCAATGAAACAGAAGTAGGCTTGTTTCTGATATTCCTTTGTTTTCTCCATGATCCGATGTATGTTTGCAATGTGGTCTCTAGTCCTCCTGCCTCTTCTGAAACTAGCCTGCACTTCTGGTAGTTCTCTCTCCATGTGCTGTTGCAAGATTGCTAGGAAGTCTGAATTTTCCCATCACTGTGAACTGGGATTATTATAAGTGGGTGCTCTTGAGTCAATTCTGATGTATGGTAATCTTCCCAAGATTTTATAGGTACAAAGTTCTCAGAGATATTTTACTGGTCTCTCTTCCTGGTGGCAGGCTGGGACTGTGCATAGTGCCCAAGGCCATACAAGTGACAGAGCATGTGACAATATTTTGAGGGTGGTCTTGACAAGCCATTTGCGCAGAAGGCACAATGGGGATCCAAACTGTTGAACCCAATGCTTCAACTGTGTGCCCGAGCATGCATACATAATAATATTTTGCATAATAGTGTTTGTTCTATGTTATGAATGTTGCTAAGCATTTTTA
Organism: Bradypodion ventrale; assembly: GCA_035047345.1. NCBI lineage: Eukaryota > Metazoa > Chordata > Lepidosauria > Squamata > Chamaeleonidae > Bradypodion > Bradypodion ventrale. Next base: position 300,949,917 of record JAWDJE010000003.1, on the reverse strand, counting down.
AGCCAGATCACACATTAATGCAATATTATGTTGAAAGATGTTTCACAAGTTGTTATATCTACCAATGTGTTTTGGAAGAGTACCTCAAGCAGGGTGTATCATGCAGAAGTAGAAATTTCTTCCAAATTTCAGATTGGTTTTTACTTATGGGTATTTCATCACTCATCCATTCATTATGCAATCAAGCCCAGAGAGTCACAGGATGTCAAAAATAAGGCTCTCTCTGTTCCCAGAGATCTGTCCTGTTCGAGGCCTTAGTGTGGCACTCATATTCTCAGGTTTTCCAGAATGGGTTGGCAGCCCATTGCCAACCTCTAATTGAGGAGGTGCTAGGACTGCAGTGGCTCAAGTAGCTAAGACGCTGACTGGGAAGCGGAAGGTCAGCAGTTCGATTCCCGAGTACTGCAGGATGGAATGAGCTCCCGTCTTTGTCCCAGCTCCTGCCAACCTAGCAATTTGAAAGCAAGAAATTGCAAGTAGATAAATAGGGACCACTTCGGTGGGAAGGAAATAGCGTTCCGTGCGCTCCGGTGTCTAGTCATGCCTGCCACATGACCACGGAAATGTCTGCAGAAGCAGACAGCGCTGGCTCTTCGGCTTAGAAACAGAGATGAGCACTGCACCCTAGAGTCGGATACGACTGGCTTTCGAACAAGGGAAACCTTTACCTTTCGTTTTGATCTGCCCTGATATTTTATTTCCCCTATATGACCCATCTCTGAGAGGCATTCCCCATTCAACCACCTGGGGAAGTGCTCAATGGGAGACTAGGAACTCAATACAGGACATACTGCTTGCTAAAATTCTCATGTTAATAAAATTCTGTACCAAGCACAACCTCTGTTCTATTGACTCACATTGGCTTTCTTGTTTTGTCCAATTAAGTATCAGATAGTCTTTTTTTAAAAAAGGTATGTGGTCATCAAATAAAAATATGGAAATTTCCTTCCAAAACGTGAACTGGAAAATGGAGCAACATCAGAAATCGGCAGCAAAAAGCAGTTCATTTCCAAAAAGAAATACAAAGGACAAATTTAGCATCTTCTTTCCCCTTTGTGTTGATGACAAAAGACATTATGGGATGTTTCATCTGGGTTTCTATCTTATAGATACACTCGGTGAAATGAAATTTGTTCTTTTAATATTAATGCTTAAGAACACCAAGCTAGACCTATACAGTAGACCCTCGCATAATGATGTTACTTGGTTCCCCAAGTAGCGTTGCTAAGTGATTTTTGTTGTTATGCAGGTTTCTATGGAGTTTTCCACATAACGACATTTTTAGCATTGTTGTCCGGTTATTTTAGCGTTGTTGTCCAGACAACGACACTAAAACGTTGTTATGCGGGGGAACACGTGGTGCATAACGATGCATTGTTAAGCGAAAATGATGTTATCTAATGCGTTCTTATGTGAGGGTTGACTGTATATAGAAATTTGAAAGTTATAGGCTCATTAATAAATTTGTATATCCTAGAGTTGTATTTCTGAATTTTAAAATTTCATTAAATTTTATACATTTATAAGTTAAATTTACAAAGTATTTTTATATATTTTCTTCAACATATGAGGCTAAAAGGAAAACATGAAATTTGGGAAATCCTTCCATTTTTATCATTAAGGGTCCTTGCTCTCCAATATACATTTAAAATGGAAACATTTACATTAAAGAGTAAAAACATTTTGAAAATCAACATGCAATACACTAAAGGCATTAACATTGACAGGCACTTGAGTTATTTAAACTTTTCAAGGGAAGAATTTAGTTGTAAACCCTCAAAACTCTGGTTGTACAAAGTACCTCAGTAAAGTGAATACTTAAATATCTGAGATAGCTTACTATCCTATACAAGGGAATAGTGCCCTTTGTCAAAGATTTTGGTGTTTTTTGTTTGATTGATTTGAATATATAACATGGACATGGAAGTGAAGACTTCCTCACATTTGTACTAACTAGTGAAGAGAAGGAAAGAGTGCATGGATCCCAAAGAGACTTATCTTTGTAATGCAAGGATGAACAAAGTCAGGAAGTTAAAGGGAGTTTTCTGATGTGCCTGAAGTCTGCATTCATGAGGGGGAGGAGCTGTCAAAAAAGACTAATTTGCATATTTATATATTTTCCCTAGAGGCATGGGTATAATGGGTTTTTGCTAACTGAAAATGAATTTAGAATGAAATGGTTTCTTAAAGAGAAAAGCTTTTTGCACCCTCTAGTGGCTGATTTCAAACTACAGAAACATTTGGGAGGGATATGGAATTTGGGGTGTGTGTGTTAAAACATGGCAATATGAATATATCACAGATCTGATAAGAAAGCTTGGAGAACATACTATCAAGACCAAACACTCAACAAGAAAGTTCCTAATTACCAATCCAATGACAAATCAAGCCTTGGAGTTTTATGTTTATCAGAGAATAAACAAAAATAAACATGGGAGTCCCACTCCCATATCTGATGAAGTGGACTTGATCCATGAAAGCTCACATTAAAATATAACAGTTAGTCTTAAAAGTGCTACTGCATTTTTGTATTGTTTTTAGATGTGCTTAAAATTTAACTGTTTGTCTTCATGGCGCTACAATGTTTTTTGTTTTGTTTGTTTATTCTTTGTTGGGCTTGAAACACAGACTAACATGGCTACTATTCGAAGAGATTTATGCTATAACAGGTAGAGAAGACTGCATAGGGTCAACAGGAAATATAACCTAGAACTTCCATGGAATCTCCAAAAATAATTTCATTCTCCTCCCAGAAGCTATTTTTTGTCCACCTTGGATATAACAGTAGACCACAACTTTACTGTGAAGAGACATGTGACTGATTTTTATATGACATAAACATTTGTGGATGGCAGCTCATTAAAAAATTACTCAAAATAAAACTTAGCTATCAAATGTCAAAAGATCCTTTACTTGTTTTTCTGTAACAGATTAAAATAACTACCTGTTAATTTCTACATTTTACATAGTTTCCCAACAAGGTTCTGAGATAAGCAATTTTGGTGGTACATTTATTAAGACTTCAGCTATCATAAAGATTATGAATTTTCCTTTTTGATTGTTGGGTGGTGATTTCTCACCAGCTTTATGTTGTCTCATACACAAGTAAAGGTGGTGCTCAGCAGACATTTCTGTGGCCATGTGGCAGGCATGACTAGACACTGAAGCTCATGGAACGTTGTTACCTTTCCTGCTAAAGCGGTACATATTTATCTGTTGGATTATGGGCATGTGGGAATCTGATAGGGATGAACCATAAGCCAAGTTCATTAGAGTGCAAACACTCCTGTTTGGCTTCTGAGTTTCCCCCAAGAGATGTCCTGCATCCCTTTACTATGTTTCAATCTTTCCCTGAAAGAATGTCAGTACAGATGTAATCAAGGTCTAAGCTTCTACTATGGAGAGACTGATCATGCAGGTTTCACAAGGCTAGTATGCTATCTTAGCTGCTCTAACCAATCAGGACTCTAATCACATACTGTAGCTTGCATGATTCTCACACGGTATCCTAACGTTAGAAACAATGTATGCCAAATGTAACCTAAAGCTGAATACTCTCTATTGTTCACTATGCAACCCATTGTGCTCCCTTTCTACTGAATGCACTATTCCTGTATTCTTATCTGCTGTTGAATTTTGGCAATAAAAGATACTGGTTGGGGTGGTTCGAGAGAGCTCTCCCCAGGCATTCAGCTGGACCGTATCTCTGTCTGGGCATTTCATGGTGTCAGGATTTCCACCCACAACATTTATCTACTTGCATTTCTTGCTTTCAAAACAGCTAAGTTGTCAGGAGCTTGGACAGACAGCAGGAGCTCACTCTGTCATGCAGCACTCGGCAAGAAATATGCTCACTAATATATCAGATCACCCAGATAAGGAAAACTTAACAACATGTAACGGTCAGTTCAGTCTTGTGCATTTACTATCTTGGAAATCTTTCCTCAGTCTCTGCAAAATATGATCAAAGTAACTACTATAGAAATGTATCTTTCTTCTGTTGCCTCACCTCCATCTCTAACTTCTGCCATTTTTAAATCTACTTGCCAGCCTGACCTGAATTGTGTTTTCAACCCTGGCTCTTTAGGCAGCAAAAAAAGCATGAGGGAATCTCCTCAGTTCCTGACATCATGGTTTGAGAGTAGATAAATTCTTTTATCCAGCTGTGGTTCCTTTTGCAGGCACACCCACCAAATAAAGACTCAGACACCGGTATTGGATTAAAGGCATTGGGCCACTTTTATTGAATAATGCCCGAGTCCGAATTATCACTTTCAATTGGTGTATCATCCAATTGTAATTCTTTAAGGCAAGCAGGCCGCAGTAGCACTGGTAAGGTTCCACCCAAAATGCCAATGGCAATTGGCTATTATGTATCAAATTGTATCAATTTGTTTGTTGACACAAACAAATTGTTGACCGAAGTCAATATACTATCTATTGACCCCACCCTCTGACGTGTATCCGTCTAAATATCAAGGTGATGCAGGCTGTGAAGCTCCTAGCATCACCCCATTCATAGTTCGCCCTTGACTGGCCAATCCTGTTTCCCCTGTACCTATCTACGTGTTGGCCAGTCAATTGCGAACCTGCCGGATACCTATGGGTCATAAATTTTTACCTTACCAGTGCTACCCGCCAAAAGTGACCAGAGTCAACTTACCCTGTATCTCAAACGACAGTGTGGGATGGGCAAATAAGCGAAGAACCCAAGTGCCAATTCCAGGTTCCAGCCAAAAATTCCCACTCGGCCCCAAAGCGACCAGAAAATCACACTGTCCACTAGGGAGGGGGTGGAGGGAAAAACTTATCTGCTCTGTCACTGTAATAAAATGGCAGTGAAGCTGCCTCGTGGCCACCCCTTTTATAAAGGGGTTGGCCACACCCCCTAACAACCCGGATGTATTTGTCCAGGGTGGGGGGCCCCGCAAAGAGCTCAGTGGCCATTTTGGCACCGCGTTTTCATATGAGAGAACAGCAGTGTTTATGGACTCTCATCCATCCACTTTGAGGTATCCTCTAACTGCATGCCACTTTGACCCTCCTAGGCCATACCCATCAAGCACGGCTCCCAAAAACACAGGAAATTTCTGCTCATGCGCATGCACAGAACCCATTTGTGCATGTGCAGAACCCATTTGCGCATACACAGAACATGTTTGTGCATGTGCAAATGAGTTCTGAGCGTGTGTGCATGTGCAGTAACCCCTTTCCCCGCCGTTCAAAATACGGGGCGGTGGGGGGAAAGGGGAGGAATGAGCACCAAAATACAGGAAATCTCAGTCAATACGGGATACCTGACAGGTATGTTCTAGGCACATGACAGGCTATTTGATTTCATCAAACAGTTCACAGTAAACAACCCACAGTTCGCCTGAAATTTTCTCCTTGTCAATTTTATTCCAAAACCAACAGAGAGGCAGTTTTTCCAGTGTATAGTATTTCACAACAGCCAATAGAAATTGGTACAATGGTAATGAAGAACGTACCTCCAGACTTGACTATTGCAATGCGCTCTACATGGGGCTGCTCTTGATGACCATTTGGAGGCTACAACTGGTCCAGAAAGAGGCGGCTCGGGTAGTGGTGGGGTGCAGGCAGTATGACCGTGCCTTGCCACTGCTTCGGGAGCTGCACAGGTTGCCAGTGTGCCTCCGGGTGCAATACAAGGTGCTGGTGATTACCTTTAAAGCCCTAGATGGTAGTGGGCCAGGGTACATAAGAGAACGCGTCACCCCAAGAACATCTGACCATCGCACTAGAGCAGACCAGAGGGGCTCTCTGATAGTTCCATCTGCTAGGGAGGCTCGCCTCTCTAGCACAAGAAGGAGGGCCTTCTCTGTGTCTGCTCCGGCCCTGTGGAACCTCCTGCCAACTGAACTTTGCCTCCAGGAAGAGCTTTCATCCTTTCGCAAGAGTCTTAAGACCTGGCTGGCGCAGCAGGTGTGGGGCGGCTGGGGAAACAACCACCCTGGGTTGGCTTGTTTGACTATTGCTCCAGCTGTCAGTTTGGTATGCAGTATTGAGAGGGCATTTTTAAAAAAAAATTAAAAGAATTTCTTAATTGTGATAGTTCAATTTTAGTGCTGTTTTGATGTTTTTGTGAGTTTTTATTTGTTGTGAGCCTCCTGTAGTCGCCTCGGCAATGGGACGGTGGTAGAAATGTGAGCAATAAATAAATAAATGAATAAAGAACATTATGCATGAGCACCAATAAAGCAGCTGCTTTGGACATACGGTCTGCTCAGTGCTGAACACAAATGAAAGCGCGGCACCAAAATGGCCGCCACGCTCTTTGCGGGCCCCCCCCCCACCTGGACTCAGACATCCGGGTGAGTTAGGGGGCGTGGCCACCCCTCTATAAAAGGGGTGGCCACGAGGCAGACGAGCTGCCATTTTAGAAATAGCGACGGAGAGGAGAAGTTTTCTCCATCGCTGTTTGTCCTGTAGTCTTCGGCTGTTTAGCCCTTGATCCTTTCCCGGCTGGGAAAGGAGGATTAGCGCACGCAGAGCCTTAGTTCGCTTGGCTACTGCGTGCTTTGGTGCTAGGTTTTCGATCCCTGGAAAGGAATCCTGCTTCTTCTTTCCTCGGAAGACATGCCTCCCAAACGGAAGGCCCCGGCGATGAAGCCGCGGCCAAGGGGGAGGACTTTTACTGGCCTGCGCAGGACGGGGGACAGCCATCGGGTCGGAGGACCAGGGCTGCGCCCCCGCGGCATGGCACTGTGCCAGCCTTGCCCACCGATACCGGTGGGGCTACTCAGGCTGGCACTTGGCAGCCGGGCTTGGCTGGCCAGCCACAGGCCGGCCCCTCAGAGGCTTCGGCCCTCGGCCCGCCGTTACCGGCCATGGGTCAAGGCAGCGGGGGAGGGCCTGGTGTGGGTATACAACCCGTTCCTCCTCCGGCCCCTCATGGGCTGGAGTTTTGGGCATGGCCCTATTCAGGCCCTGGCTCTCCTTTCGGGGTACCGTTCCAATGGCCTAGTGGGCCGTCCGGCCCACCCGGCCCACCTTATGCTGGGGGCTCTGCGGCAGTGGATGCTCTACTAGCACGTTTAGCAGTGCTGGAAGCATCCTTGGGCATTGCACAGCCTCCTGTGGAGGGGGGCGCTTCTCTTTCTGCCGGGGCCCCTTCATTGGCACCGGCTACCTTGACGGCCGCAACGCTGCAACGGGCGGCCAGCCGGGTTGAGCTGCTTGAGACGCTCCGGCCGGCGCCTGCCGGTGTCTCGCAGCTCCCTGTTCGTCCAGATCTGCAGACTGGGAGGAATCAGGTGTGGCCCCAGAGCTCGATTCCGGTCGCGAGCTCCGACGCCCGCCTTGGGCCGGAACCCCCAGTGGGGGCGGCTCACGGGGGTGCACCTAGTGAGTATCAGGTTCAATTTAGTGCACCTACATCACAGCCCACTTCCAGTGGTGGGGTTCAGTGGCCCTGGCCTCGTCAAGTTGAGGCGATTGGGCATCAGTTACCAGCCTATCCCAGTGCCCCATGGTTTCAAAATGGCACCTCGTTGCGGGCAGGGGTTTCCGCCCCTGGGGCAGTGCCGAGCATCGCAGGGGCTATCCAGGTCCTGCTGCGTATGCCCTCTATACATAATGTGCCGGTGACGGCTTTGCTGACGGCTGGTTATTCCTTGCCCCTTGGTGATCATTTGTCCCAGGTCACGAGGGAGAAGATTTGGCGGGGGGGAGTACGTGGATATATTCTCCCTATTGAACCGTGAGCCCACTAAGGAAGAGAGAGAGGGACAGGATGACAGAGACAAGGAACTGTCTCGTCGTCGTAAGCCACCGCGCACCTGGGCCAACAGGTTGCCGGCATATCTTATTTATATGGCGATATACCTTAGGGCCCGGCCTGATCTGGCCATTCCTATGGTCCAATACTTGGACAATATTTACAGGGCGATGGTTGATTTCCCTGGCCCATCGTGGTTGGCTTACGATGAGGAATTTAGAATGAGGGTGCCCCTACACCCGGAGATGAGATGGGATGAGCCTTGCCAAAAATTGTGGCTCTTGTACATGACTCCCACGCGTCCGGCGCCTGGGGATAGGTACCATTGTGGCCATGCTGTGCAGCGAGCTGCTCCAACACAGGCTCCCCACCAGCTGGCGGGGCAGGGGGTTCCAGCCCGCTTGCTGTGTTGGAGCTTCTCAGCTAATGGCGTGTGCAATAAGCGACAGTGTCGATATAAACATGAGTGTCCCTCTTGCGCTGGCCTCCGCGTGCCCGCGGGCTGGTGGGTCACGGGGCAGAGGTAGAGGTGGACAGGGAGCGGGCAGAGCTTCTGCTGATGGAGCTGGCCAGTCAAAAGGCCCCCTCCCCAGTTAACGTGTATATGTTGGAGCGATGGCTCTCAACTTATCCAAGGAGGGAGGATGTGAGGTACCTCCTGGAGGGTTTCCAGTGGGGCTTTCGTATCCCATTCAAAGGGGTGTGGGGACCCCAAGATGCCCCCAATCTAATTTCCTTGAAGGGTAAGGAGGAGGTAGCTGCCCTGAGTATTGCCAAAGAAGTAGAGGCCAAGAGGGTAGCGGGCCCCTTTTCCAAACCACCTTTCCCTAACCTGAAGGTCTCCCCTCTGGGGCTAGTACCTAAAAAGACCCCGGGTGAATTCCGTTTAATCCACCATCTATCATACCCGGCGGGTTATTCGGTCAATGATGCTATTCCTGATGACCTTTGTTCGGTCAGGTATACGTTGTTTGACCAAGCCCTACGCATGGTGTGCTCTTGTGGTCCCGGTGCCCTCCTGGCGAAATGTGACATTAAATCGGCATTCCGATTACTGCCAGTGCACCCAGGGGACTTTGAGTTATTGGGTTTTAGATTCCAAGGGAAGTTCTATGTAGACAAGGCCATGCCTTTTGGCTGCTCTATTTCGTGTTCGGCATTCGAACGTTTTAGCACTTTCCTTCAGTGGGCCTTTGTTCGCAGGTCCGGGTCTCGGTCTGTAGCCCATTACCTCGATGATTTTTTGTTCGGGGGTGAACGGGGCTCGGACACGTGCACGAGTCTCCTCACTACATTTCAGACGCTAATGCTGGAACTGGGTGTCCCTTTAGCGCCCGAAAAGACCGAGGGCCCATCTGCTACGCTCACATTTCTGGGTATTGAAATTGACACGGTCACACAGGCATCCCGGTTACCCATTGATAAGATCACCCAGATCTCCGCGATGATTTTGGCCTTGCTGGCCAAACGTAAAGTATCACTTCGTGAGCTTCAGGTACTTCATGGCCATCTTAACTTTGCCTGCAGGGTGGTGACACCCGGCAGAGCATTTGCGCGGCGCCTATGTGACGCCATGTCTGGCCTGTTAAAGCGCCACCACAGGGTCCGACTGACCAGGGGCATGCGGGCCGACCTTTTGGTTTGGCTTACATTCCTACAGGAATTTAATGGGGTCTCTTTCTGGAGATCCGACCTTTTGGTTTCCCCTAGATTCCAAGTACAGTCGGATGCCTCCGGCTCCCTGGGATATGGGATTTATTTTGAGGGGAGGTGGGCTTATGGCCAATGGCCTCCAGCATGGCGGGGCACGGATCGCCTCCGCGATCTTACATTTCTTGAGTTCCTTCAAATCCTGGGAGCTTTGATGCTATGGGGCGAGGAGTGGGCCGACTCAGTGGTGCATTTTTGGTGTGACAATGCGGCAGTAGTGCACATTGTCAACGCTCAGACGTCTAAATCACCCAGGGTAATGGCGTTGGTTCGCCAGTTTGTGTTACGAAGCCTACTCCTGAATGTGCTTTTTAAGGCCAGACATGTCCCAGGCATTAATAATGATATTGCTGATGCTTTATCCCGCCTGCAGATCCCCCGGTTCCGTGCCTTGGCTCCGGAAGCAGAGGAATTCCCCTTGCCACTTCCGGCCGAGATTTGGACATTTGGCGAGGAGAGGTGAACCGGGCGATCGGCATGTCTTTGGCACCTCGCACGCGTAAGGCGTATCAACATGCTTTCATTCAATTTAGAACCTTTTGTGTGCAACTTCAGTTGCCCGAAGTGTGGCCCATTCCAGTGGAACAGGTTTTACAATTTATGGTTTATCTACACAGTCAGGGTTTGGCTCCTTGTACTATAGCATCCAGGCTGTCGGCACTGGCATTTATGGCCAAAGTGAGGGGTTTTGCTGACTGCGTGAATGATTTCCGCATACGACATGTTTTGGAGGGGTGGACACGGGAACGTGGCGGCCGCCTGGATACTCGCCACCCAATTTCACCAGAGTTACTGACCCACCTTGCACGAGGCTGGCATAACCTGTGTTATGATAAGTATGAGGTGGCTCTTTTTCACGCGGCTACCACGGTGGCCTTCTTTGGAGCACTCCGCATCAGTGAGTTGGTACTACTGTCTAAGGCGGATGTGACTCGTAGGGCACTGGAACTCGACGATGTCTATGTCACTAATGAGTGGGCTCAGTTGAGGATACGGTCCTCAAAGGTTGATCAGCACAGCGTAGGCAGTGGAGTTAGACTGCTACGATGTTCCATTGCAGACATCTGTCTGGTTGGTGCCCTACAGGAGTTCTTGGCAGTGCGTGGCGTGCACCCTGGCCCGTTTTTCTGCCACCAGGATGGGTCTCCCCTTACTAAATTTCAATTTTGGAAGGTGACCGGTGTGGCACTATCCAGTGTTGGCCTCCCCAGGGCTCGTTATGGCACCCATTCATTCAGGATAGGTGCTGCATCCACTGCAGCTGCATTTGGGTACTCTGAGGCTGATATATGCCGAATGGGGAGATGGGGATCTACGCGTTTTGCGTTGTATGTTTGCCCGCTTCAGGCATGAGTACCAGTTAAGTCATTATTCTCTTTTCTTCTTTTACAGATCCTGTGTGTCCCCGCACACCGGTGGCAGTATGGCTGGTGGGCCACAGTTACGTGCACTGGGCAGCGCAGTATGCTGCGGCGACAGAGTGGGGACAGAGTGGGGACTGCATGCAACCACACGTATACGCTGGTACGGTAAGCGCGGAATGAGATGGTGGGAACTGTTGCCATTCCTGTTTTCCATCAGGGATACTGAACCGCCTGATGTCCTTGTACTGCACCTCTGGGGCAATGACATCGCCCAGGTCACTGGCCTCTCCTTAAAATTCACGATTTGCAGTGACCTAGCTTATTTGCATTATGTGTGGCCGTACACAAGGCTGCTATGGTCGGACATCGTACCGCATCATTCATACAGGGGAAGTATTGACCTCCGTGCCCTTGACCACGCTCACTGCTCGCTGTTGCCCGGTTCTTGGCAGACAAGGGTCTGGGGATGGTCATCCGGCACCCCACGATTAGTTTGCAAAATTATGATCTCTATGCAGGGGATGGGGTCCACCTGTCGGCTAGAGGTATGAACCTCAGGCCTGGTGACCGAGCTGACGGTCTGGGGGGGGGGGGGGGGCGGTGAGTCTTCATAGACACCTCCCCGTGAGGCGGGTAGCACTGGTAAGGTAAAGATTTATGACCCATAGGTATCCGGCAGGTTCGCAATTGACTGGCCAACACTTAGACAGGTACAGGTGTAATAGCTTTGACCGGTCAATGACGAACCAGGCAAGGGGGTGATGGCAGGAGCTTTTCAGCATGCATCACCTCGTGATTTTACGGATACACGTCATAGGGTGGGGTCAGTAGATAGTTTATTGACTCCGGTCAACAATTTGTTTGTGTCAACAAACAAATTGATACAAATGGATACATTGTAGCCAATTGCCATTGGCAATTTTGGGAGGAACCTTACCAGTGTTACTGTGGCCTGCTTGCCTTAAGAATTACAATTGGATGAATACACCAATTGAAAGTTATAATTCTGACTAGGGCATTATTCAATAAAAGTGGCCCAATGCCTTTATCCATTTACCGTTGTCTGAGTCTTTCTTTGGGGGGTGCACCTGCAATGTACAGTATATCCAACATAGCACATTCAAAATTGAATAAGAACTCTGGAGATGGGAAGAATTACAGTGAGTATGAGCTTCACAAATATGTATACCAAACCAAGTAATTGTGTACTTCAGATACACAAGCTCCTTAAAGCAAGCTTCCACACCACCACTGAGTAACCACCAAAAATGTGCAAAGCTGCATGAAAAAATGCTACACAATCCATGTGGTTGGAGGAGCTCTTCCATGTTACAATAATTTATGAATTTGTGGAAGTATGTGTGACAGTTTCAGTGTGGATCTGTAAAGTAGATATGAGGTATAAGCCTTTTCAAGACAGTAGTATACTTGTCCACCAAGGGATGACCAATCAGACTAAAGGCTTATGATTCACCCAGCTAAATGAAGAGAATGATTACAGGCAAGAATAAAACAGAAAAGGGAAGGACAGAAATTAAGTTCTGCTCTCCAGCTATAAAGTGGCATTTAAGTTAGAAGTTTGGTTACATTTTGTGGCCTTAGTTGTCTGTCATCAAAGCCAGAAAAAAATGGAGTCTTTTTATAGAGAAAACTTTCAGAGAGATAGTGAGAACCTGGTTGCTTCTTCTTCTATGTCTAAGCCAGAGATGACTTGCCAAAATTAAGGCACCTTTTGGGGAGTTCTTTTTGCCTGACCTAGTGTGAGAAAGATTAGCTGTCAACGCAAGGTTGCTATTACCAAGGTACGCCTGATGGTGATGCAAAAAAATAACACAATCTTCGAGGAGGCTCTTTTTGTGTAGATAACCTGGCTGAGAATATACCTATCATTTATATGCAAGAGTGTGTTATAATGTATGTTCCTGGGTAGGAGGCAAGTGATCTTTTAGGGAAACATCTTTGTAATACAAATACAGGAGGAAGGTGATACTGTTGTTGGGCCACAGAAAAACCAGACACTGCATAAGCTCCCATGATTGAAGGTCACCTCTTCAGGCATGCACCAATGTCTTGTGAATAGTGCAGGGAAATTATAAATGAGAGTTCAAAAAATTCATGGCAGATGTCCATGCCAGGTATTGTTTCTTAGAGGCAAGTTAAAAAAACAGGAGGCTGCATTAGGTAGTAGTTATGTTTGGATATCATCCATCACTCCTCAAACAAAGGAAACCAATATGACTAGCCCTCCTCCAAAGTTATCCTTCTTTTGAAACTTGGAGTTTATATTTGACTGGGGAACAGAGCAAAGGAAAAGCCCAGAGATCTCCATCAGGGAATTTCACCTTTTGAAAAAGGAACATCTGACAAACAATGGGAATGTTAGCTAATTTCACTTTCATTTGTATTTTTTAAACTTAACTTTCTGCCCTGATTATGTGATTAACACATTTTGATAAATTTTGCAAAAACAAACTGAAAGAAAAAATTCACACACATCTGTGTGTGAATAAGTGTTGTATGCCAATTTCAACTGGTCAAGCTATCCCCCACTATTCCCTAATAACTATTTTATATTTGTTTCCAGAATATCTTTTAAAGTAGAGGAGCTAGTTCAACCACAGTTCACGACTTTGAATAGTTAGAATATTCAAAATCGAGCCTGGATGGGTTAAATATTCAGTTTTTGTTTCTTACTCCCTTTCGATTTCTTTTAAAAAGTTCCTTGGTCCTTTCTGTTCTAAACATGACAAAATCTGTTCTTTTTGGGAAACCCTCACAGAAACCAAAAATGAACCTAAACTCTTCTTCATATATCACCAAACCTCAACATAGCACCAAAAACCAAGAGGTTTTTAGTGCCAATTAGAAAAAGGGTATACTTTTACAGAATATGAGAAAATGCTTTGAGGTGGATGTCAGGTTGGAACCTGCACTAATCAAGTGAACAATTTTGTTTGTCTGGGACCAAACAGTCCTGCTACCCATTAATGATCTCCAGTGTTCAATGGTGACCTCTTTTCTTCTTTGGAAGTTTCCACAATCACATAAGCTCATCTTTACTTTATTGCACCAGGAGAGAGGAAGTGGTTAAATGTAATGACTGCTATATGACAAAAGCAAACAAGGAACATATTTTAACATGATAGAGTGCTGTGTAGAGTCATGACAGCCATGGAGCATAGCTCAGAGCCGGAAAGCAAACAGCTGCTGTAGCCTGATTTGAGTTAAAATAGTGTCAGTGTTTAGTCTGGCGCACTGCTTCAGGAGAGATTGGCAGCTGGGTCAAACAAAGTCATTCCATTGGCTCCTTTCCCAGTGAGCTTCTGCTAGCATTTAGGTACTAGTGCACTCTAGGCCCTTTTCTCAGGGATAGCCTAACATCTAACCGCACCCTTTTAACTTGTTTTGTTTTCTTTCTTTTTTAAAAAAATATATCCTGTCCCTCTGTAAAATAAATTCAGCATTGTGTAACCTGCCAACATTGGTGTATTAAGAATGCATTTTGTCTTGAAAGCTGAGGCATCCTGCTCCCAAGATGGAGCAGAAAGAAGTTTGTTTCCGTGCTGGATTAATAAAAGAGGCCTTTATGGTTTGTGAAAGAATATCTGTGTGCTTAGGCAGGAAACTTTTTGATCCACAGAAAAGCCAGACGACATCTAGGTAAGGCTGAATATCAAATCTGCTTTTATGAGGAACTGTGCAGTGAGTTCTTGGTTAATTGCAAATGCTTGAAACTGTCCTGCTTGCATGAACATTTTTGTGAAGTTTGAATAAGAACAGTTGTGCAGAGTAACTATTTGGTGTCATTTGAAAAGCTGGTAGAATGCTGAACTGCTCTGTTTAAGATTTTAAAGTTTTCATTAAAATGAAGTGTGTTGGGGCATGTTGCATGACAGTTTAGAGTTCATAGGCATGAGTGTAGAAAGAGAAAGTTCAGTTATCACATTAAAATACTCTTTTTTAAAAGAAGCCATGCAGTTTGGGAAGGGTTACAATGAGTGCTTTTCAGCTTTTAAAGACTATCTGCACAATAATTTAAAAGCAGTTGCGAATGGCTTTGGACTAATAGCGTTTGAATGACTAAAAAGTTTAATGTAGCTCTGGAGGGAATATTAAGTAAGTTGTCTTTGTCTCCTAGTTTTTAATTTTTGTTGTTGCTTTAGCCTGTTGGGTCACATTTTTTGTTAGTGCTGAAGGCTGCCATGAATTGGTAATGAGGGTCCCTTTTTGCACATGATTTTGGCACCTTGCCAAAATCAACTTCCCAACGGAGAGTTTTCTTTAAAAGAACCTGGAGCATTTTTCTTTCTTTCTTTTTTTGTGATGAGGAATCACTCTGAAAGCTGCCATAACCAGTTGTGTAGGCATGTCAAAATGACTTTATACAGTGGACGTGAAACATTCCTTTTCATTCTGGTTTCTTTTTTCCTAGTATGCAAAATTGTTGGAATTATATTTTACGTTTCTTTTAGCCTGCTCATTATTCAGAATAGGTCTCACACAAGGTTTGTACTCATATAAGCTTTCCTAGAAAATCGGAGTGTAACTAACTATCTCATTCTAATCATTGCTGAGATTTGCTTTGAAAAATATCAGGATAAAGAACAAAGGAGTTCTTTAAACTCTTCAGTTCATTAAAGCTCTAGGAAGAGTAAGTAACTAACTTTTCTGGAAGTTTTTTGTGTATGTTTTAGAAAATCATTAACTAATTTCTTGAAGTTAAAATATATATTGTATTGGGGAGGAAAGTTGTAACTTTAAGGAAAGCGAGTCTTTGAATGTAAATTTAAGGGGAAGAGCGTCTTTGAATGTAAAATTAAGGGGAACGTCTTTGAATGTACCTGTAGTTTTCAAACTTCCAAGCTCTGTTCAAAATCTATGTATTGCTTATTAATAACAGAAATGAACAAAATACTACAGGACTGGAACCTCCATCTTGATTTAGATTTCTTTCTGTTAACGCTGTTCTGCAAAAAAATGACTTGTGATATTTAGCAGAAACAAAGCTAAACAATTTGGCAAGTTCCACTTGTGTTTTTCCAAATCTGAAAGTTGGGATATTTGTTTTACGTATGTTAAATAACTGAAGCTCTTTGTGTATATGCATGCATTGTACACTTGCATTTGTGAGTGTGCAAACTCAGATGCTTCTAATAATGCAATCTAGTGGCTAAAAACTAAGCACCTGGAACATCTTGAGACATTTTATAAAACCTGGAGGGTCTGCAAATTCCTGTCATTTCACAATGAGTGGTGGTTATTCACTGTTATGTAGGCATAGTCCAAATTATGTTTCTGTAAACTGTTTCCTAAGTGCAATATTTAAAATGTAGTATATTAATTTTACAGTGATGAAAACATGTAGCATTACAACTTGTTGAAGTAATAATTTTCATGGTGTCAACCAAACACTTCAAATATACTGTTGAAGCTTTAGTAGATTTCACTGGGGATTTTTTAAAAAATTGTTAATTGGGAAAAGATATATTTTGCTGTTTGTTGTTTTGTTTTGTTTTTAAATTACCAGACAGTTGTACTCTAAATAACCAATGTGGGGCATAAAATAAAATGTTACAGATGTCTGTGAAGATGAAAAAAAGTTTCTTTATGTGAGCTATGTGTATATACAGTATAGCCCAGATTTTAAAAATTCCATTCAGAGAGAGATGCATTATGGTTAGGTATGAACTTCAGAATCTTAGCTGAAACTTTATATACAGAGTAAAACAAATACAGGTGTTCTGCTTGGGTGAAAGTGTTCAAGGACTCCTCTGTATGACATATATTTTTTAAAAAACTCAAAAATCTAGGAAAACAAGAGGGCTTTATGTTGTTGTATATTTCAGAATTATACTAGGTTGCATCATTTACAGTTACGATCTTTGCTGAATAATGGCCTAGCAAATGTGAAGCAAAACATTTACCACAGAAAATTCTTGTAATGTCAATGTTAGACTATGAAATAATGCCATTCACAATAGATCTTTTTTCAGTGTGATCCTAGATATGAGTCACTTCGGTCATAATTTACAACTCACTTTCTTCCAACCTTAAATTATGCTGTACTGCAACATGTTATGTATGGGCATGTTAAATGAGAATGACATTTCAACAGTGGTTACTTTTAGTTAGGATTCAAAAGAAAAAGAATACTGACTGAGCATTTCTTTCATCATTATCCTCCAAAGAACCTTTCTGTAATGTTTTCATCTTACATCAACACTGACTTATTCAGTGAATGTCGACACGTATGCTTTAGATTTTGTTGCATGTGTTGTCAGACGTGCAGACTCAGCAGATGGAAGCCATGTTGATGCCAATATAGCTCATTTTCACAAAATATGTTCAGGATAGTGAGAGCTACATTTTCTACCATTATGCAGTTGACTTCCACACAGTATAGTGCATACCATTAGACAGTTTGCATCTTTCATAAACACTTGTCAAATCTGCAAAATTGCTCATTATGTTTTTGTTTGTTTTAAAGAGATTGTATATTTGCAAGTTCCTCAGCATCATTCATTGCACTACTTTCAGTTCTACAGAATGGCAGAACTTTGTACCTCAGTTACTTCACAGAACTGAGATGGAAACTATTCTGGTTGATATGCTCTAGCTAGCTTTTAAAAATGAAATACCAGGTTGAGTTTTGATCATCAGTAAACATTGCTACTTTGATTTGGGACATTATTATGGAACTTGGGTAGAAATTTAGTGATCTCTGCCACGAGATATTAATGTACACAGTTAGCTAATACTCCAAAGTAACAAGAGATAAAAGAGCATGTATCACTTTTGTCTTTTATATCAGAGATGCAGAAAAGTGAAAGGGGGGAGCATGACCACAAAAATGATGCATTAAAACAAAACTTTGTTCATTGGAAGCAACCCATAGTGGAGTTTTATTACTTTATCATCTGAAATGTGTTAATGTTTAGTTTCAACATCAATTTGGCCACAATTCTTAAGGACACTTAACTGGGAAATAGGTCTCATTAACCTCAGTGAGACACACATTTGAACAGAATCATACCTGTAGAAATCATAGTTTCCTATTTTGTGCAACTTTGATATCCATTCTAGTTGCTGCTGTTTTTTAATCTGATGTGAAGGGATCCTTACTTTAATATGTATTAGAACTGTTGTATCAGGACATGCCTGGAATTCAGCATATCCTACTAAATTTCTCTTATTATAATTTAATTTGTTAGTGTTGCATGACAAGTAAGCTGAAATAATTGAACACAGTCTTTATCTGGACCTTAGATTAACGGACTCACTTATTTATTCTGCAGTTCATCACTATAAAATCTTATATATTTTTTTATTCCATTAGTTAACCTCCCTAGAAAATATTCAGAAAACATTATTTATTTTATTTATCTGATTTTTTAACTTGGGAAATGGTGCAATTAAAAATAATTTTGTGTTTTAGTCTATTTTGAAAGAACTGAGAAGAGAACTGCTCTGAAAGTAATGTTCCTGCTGCTGTTTTGGGTTTTCTATATATTTAAAAATTGTTTCATAATAGTTGAATTATATAGAAAGCAGCTTTGGGAGATCCTTGCCCTGGAAAACAAGATTGAAAGAAAGACAGAGTGTGTCATATAAAACACCTGGACAGAATAACTTGCTCCGAGGAAATCCACATAGATCTGACTGGGGGAAGGGTAAGCCAGGAGTTTGTCTGCAGAGGGGAAGAGACTGCAAAATGATATCACCTTTGCCTCAGGGGGAATATAAACTCCATTTTGCTTTGTTGTCTTTCTGGCTTCATGAACCAAGAGCACAACGTTTGGATTATTTACCTTGACCCAAAATTTTGTACCATATTTCCCTGATGATTAACAGTTCTAGAAAACTTAAAAACTCATTTTACATGTAATTTTTAGTGGTCTAGTAAAGGTATTGCCTAACCTAACATTCTTTTTCTTTGGATAGATCACATGACCATCTTCTCTACTAATTATTGTAAGAATTTCTTATTGCCTCATATTTTCTACTTATAATGCATTATTTGAATCATCCTGAGCCCTAGAGTTCATTTCTAGTATGCTTTCATTTTCCATGTATAAATGGTAACATGTTTCTTTGTTCATTTATTTATTCCTACAGCATGGTTCACAACATAAAATAGAATTACATGATTTAAACATAGTACAATATAAAGTACTGTGCAAAATGTCTTAGGCCACCACCAATTAACTTGGGGAAAATTCAGTGGGTGATTTGTGGGGACATAAATCAGCTTCACCAAGATATACGAAAATTAGAGAGAGTCTTCTCCTGACTCTCCTCTCAACTCTCTCAAAATTTGATAAATGTTGGAATTAGGGTATCTGAGTTATTATACAAATACAATACATTAAAATAAACCCTTTACTAGCTGGAAACAATAGGTCTGCCTTTAAATGAATAAAACTTATTTGATCATCTCAGATCAAACTCCAACCACTAGTAGAAGGACATTTTATATAGTTCTGTTTTAATTAGCTTCATAAAAACTGAGAGGGTTGATACCTGACAAACCACTGGATGAAGTTTATTCCACAGACATGGGAATGTGACCAAGAGAACTCAGTTCCTACTTTTGGCTTCCTTAGATTTTTGAATTTTCAGTATCAAGGACTGTAAGGAATAGTTGAGATGGGCATTTGTTTTATGAGAGGGATGTTTCACCAAATATCAGGGTCCTAAGTTATTAAGGGCTTTATAGGTTATAAACATCACCTTGAATTGTGAATGATAGGGAGCCAGTGAAAGCATGCCAAGGCTGAGTGTACATATCTGCTGGTACCTGTGACTGATCTGGCCACTGCATTTTGGACCTGCTGAAGTTTTCATCCTGACTTCAATGACACCTTTATAAAGAAAGTGGTACAGTAGTCCATTTTAGAAATTACCAACACATGAACAGCCATCCATAGGTAATTCTTGTTCAGGTAGGGACACAGCTGGGCAATCAGTTTAAACTGATATATGTCATTCTTAGCCACAGAAGATATTTTGACCTTCATAAAGAAAGCTGGGTCCAAGAGTACCCCCCAACTACAAACTCATCCTTCAGGGACAGTCTAATCCAGGGGTTCCCAAACTAAGGCCCATGGGTCGGATCTGGTACCATTTCCAAGGGCATTCGAGAAATGAAATGCCCCCCCCCCTTTGAAGCTGATGGGACAAAATGGCCACCTCCATCATGCAGACAGGGCAAAATGGCTGTCTGGCCCTCAAAGCTGACTGAGAGAGTGTGGCCCGGCCCTCGGCTTGAAAAGGTTGGGAACCCCTGGTGTAATCCTACGCAGGTCAGGATTAAATAACTCAGTTAAATAACTCAGACAAGTTTCTAACTAGTCTGATGAACCTCCCAACTTTAGGGTCGCCATTTTATCTGGATTCAGTTGTCCAGTCTGTTATTGAAGCCCAGCAACACTATAGGACCTGTAGAGCATCACCTGCAGATGAAAACAAAAATGTATTGATGACAGTGAGCTTCTCATTTGCCTTCTCCCAACAGCTTTATATAGATATTAAAAAGTATTGAAGAAATGAAAAATCCCTTTTAGAATCTGTTGAGTCCAGCGCTTAATAAGTATTCTGACCAGCAGGATCTGGTCAAACACAGTGATTTATTCAGCTCATAGATACCGGACTGGGGAACATGTACAAGGTGGCCAGATTATATACAGTGAGAATGGCAGTTACACAGGTTGATACATTTCCGTGGGCTTCCGGAGAAGCTGGGAAGTTTGTACTGACGATTCAGCTATTTTGACATACATTTGAAAATGGTGACTTTGCAAAAGGTGCACGATTCCACTGTAGACTTTACAGTGCTCAAAAGCGGTTATTACAAATAACACTAGGACACAACAGAATCTCTAATGGGGGTTCCAAGGAATGGACAATGCCTCCCCAAACTGTACCACCTGGGATTGGCCCTTGAAGAAGGACTCAAATCATGGTAGAACAGAGCCTCCAAGACCCAAAGTCAATTTTGTTGTTCAGTTGCATAGTCGATTCCAACCCTTTGCGACCCTATGGACCATTGACCTCCAGGCACCCCTGTCCTCCCCCCATCCTCCTCAGCCCACTCAGCTCAGTGCCCGCTGCATCCACAATGCCATCTAGCCATCTCATCCTTGGCCGTCCCCTTTTTCTTTTGCCCTCCACCTTTCCCAGCATCAAGACTTTCTCAAGTGAATCCTCTCTTCTCATTTGGTGTCCAAAGTACTTCATCTTCATCTTTACTATTTAACCTTCTAAGGAGCAGTCAGGACTGATTTTTTTCAAGATTGATCTATTTGTTCTCGCTGTCCAGGGGATTCTCAAACTCTCCTCCAATAGTCAATAGTCATCCTAGATAATGTCGTCAATGGTATCAAATGCCGCAGAAAGATCTAGAAGGACCAGAAGAGTTATACTTCCACTATCTGCTCCCCCCAAAAAAGTGACTTAAAGTGTGACAAGTGCCATTTTAATTCCATTGTGTGACTTGAACCCCAGTTGAAATGGGTCTAGGCCAGGGATGGGTAACCTGCAGCCTTGAGGGGAGCGTGGGTTTCTGGGAATTAAAGTTCCAGAACACCTGCAGGACTAGCCTGTTTTCTATAGACCAGGGTTTCTCAACCTTGGACCTCAAGGTGTATTTGGACATCAATTTCTGGAAGCCCAGGCTCTCCTCAAGGCTGTAGGTTACCCACCTCTGGTCTAGGATATCCATTTCCTTCAAAATGCCTGCAGTTGGTCAGCCACCACTCTCAATCGACTTGCTCAGGAATTGAATGTTGGCAACCGGCCTATAGTTGTTGAGCACATCCATTGCTAAATTGAGTTTCTTTGAAATGGGCCATATAATGGTTTCCTTTAGACAAGAAGGTAAGCAATCCTCCCATAGGGATGCATTGATGATGTAAGTGGACCACTCCATGATAATTTTATTTCCTGATTTTATAAGCAACACTGGGTAAGGATCTACAGTGGTGGAGGTGGCTTTGCAGAGTGTAAGTGCCTAATCCACATCCTCAGGCCAAACTAGCTGAAACTGATCCAGATAAACCTGATCAGACAGTGCACTGAACATCTGTATCCAATCTTCTGGTATCAACAAGGAGTCAAGGTCCCAACAGATGTGTGGCGAAGCTTACATTAGAAGAAAAATCTCCACTTGTGTAAAAGCAAAGTTTTAAAAAAAAGCTTGTGTTTTATCCCATTTTGAGTTCTATTATCAAAATTAGAAGTCAAGAATCTGTGACATTTCAGGTGTTGGGAAACTGCAGATCCAGTCAGAACCAGCTAATACAGGCAAAGGAAAAGAACAATGGCTGTATTTGTTCAGAAATATATAGAACAGCTGTAGAGGAGTGAAGAGTATGCCTCTGATTCCTTAAACACTCTTTTCCCTTTGGCTGCCTCAAAAAGAAGAAAATGAATTTGCAATGCTCTTGTCCTTCTCTCAGTGCTTTTTCTGGCTCTAAGAAAAGCTGAGTAGATCCCCCTCCATAGCCTCTTTCTGTTTCTTACCCATCTGTCTATATTGCCTCCATGTTCTATCCCAACTCCATTTTCATATTAGTGAATAACCTCAGTTCCAGTTCCTCAGTTCCCCTAAGAAGGCTGAAGTGTGCAATTCTGCAGTGCTGGTAGATTCCTTTAAGATGACATGGATGTTTGCTGTCACCACAATTACTCTAGAGCAGTGTTTCCCAAACTTTGGGTTTTGGACTTCAATTCCCAGAAGCCTAAGTCAATTCTCCAAAGCACTGATCAGCCAATATACTGACTTAGGCTTCTAGGAATTGAAGTCCCCATGTGGGAAGTGTGCCTAGGGTTGCCATAATTCTCTCCCACCAAACCAGGACAGCCATGTGACATCATTGCATTCTTCAAACTGTGAATGTGTCACAGAGACTGCAGCTCTAAGACTCCACAGAATCCCCATCCAGGGCGGGCAGCCACCATCAGTTTTAAAAAAGCTTTAGTCAAGAGGTTATTTCCCATATGATTCTTCTTACAAAAGATAATTCTTGATGGTTTGATTTTTATTTCTTCCCCATCTCTGCCCCAGCTCCTGACAACCTAGCAGTTTGAAAGCAAGAAATTGCAAGTACTGTAGATAAATAGGGACCACTTTGGTGGGAAGGTAAACAGCATTCCATGTACTCCGGTGTCTAGTCATGCCTGCCACAGGACCATGGAAACATCTGCAGATGCAGATGCAGATGCAGATAGCACTGGCTCTTCAGCTATGAAGCAGAGATCAGCACTGAACTCTAGAGTTGGATACGACTGGCTTTCAAGCAAAGGTGACCTTTACCTTTTTAAAATTTCTGGGGCCACTCTTTAAACCACCCTTCCTCCCCCTGAGGTCACCCCATCCCCTTCACACCCACCCACATCCATTGAAGTAGACTCACCCTCAAACCCCACATGAGGATCCCTTGGAAGAAAGTTCTAAGGAGGGGCCCAGAACAGCAATGCAGCCCATGGAGTCTCTGTTTCCCTCTGGAAGGAGAAAAGCAGGAGACAGGAGGGGACTTATTTTGCAATGGACAACTCTTCACTTTCTGTCCTCTCTCTCTAGGAATAGCGACTCCATGAAATTTATCCTTTGTTTCTGGGATTTTTCCATGTTTTTTCTTGAACCAGCCAGGACTGCTTCATCCCGGGAAAATCCCGGGAAATCAGGACGTATGGCAACTCTAAGTGTGCCCCATGTTGGGAACTACTGCTCTAGAGCTTGGCTGTTAACCCAGCCCTCATCTGCCAACATCTTCTTGTGTATTTATACTGGTTTAAAGCCAATGGAATAATTTTTGGAGTTGGTTTGCCTCCCAGACTGGAGGGAAGAAGGAACTGTTACCGGACTTTTTCTTTCGGCTGTTCAGCCTGGAGGGAAGTGGACAAGTCTGAGTTTTTGTAATGTATTTTTTGTGGATTGCTTTGAAATGTGTATTGCTTTTTGACTTTGTAACTGTAATCTGTAACACTTTATTTCTTTGTCAGCCAGACGCCCAGTCGTATTGCGAGTGGGGTGGCATACAAGTTTATTTATTTTATTTATTTATTTTTCACGCTTTTATACTGCCCACTCAGGTACAACCCAACTCAGGGCGGTTTACATAGCAGACAGTAAATACATAAAAGACACATGATAAAACAAAGTTAAAACTTAAAACTTAAAAAACCCATCCCTAAAAGGTGCGCACGAACCGAAGGGACCTTGGGGGAAGGCACACTTCTCTATACCAACCACCCAACGGTACCCCCATCCCCACCCACACCCCAAACTTGGCCCGCCAACCAGGTCTTTAGTTCCTTCCTAAAGGGCAACAACTCTGTCTGGAGATGCAGTTCCACAGGCAGGAGGTTCCAAAGGGCCGGTGCAGACATGGAGAAGGCTCTCCTCCTTGTGCCAGAGAGGCGAGCCCCCCTGTCTGATGGCACAATTAGAGAGCCCCTCCGGTCCGCTCTGGTTGGATGGACAGACGTCCTTAGGGCGATGCGGTCTCTAAGATACCCTGGCCCACTACCATGTAGGGCTTTAAAGGTCAAAACCAGCACCTTGAATTGCACTCGGAGACAAACTGGTAACCAGTGCAGCCCCCGAAGCAGTGGTGAGGCATGGGCATAACGTCCACACCCCATCACCACCCGGGCCGTGGCATTCTGGACCAGCTGCAGCCTCGGAATGGTCATCAAGGGCAGCCCCATGTAGAGCGCATTACAGTAGTCTAGTCTGGAGGTCACCAGAGTGTGAGTGACCATGAGCAAAGAGTCCCGGTCCAGGAGCGGGCACAACTGGCGAATCACCCGAAGTTGGGTGAAGGCCCTCCTGGCCACAGCCGCCACCTGTTCTTCTAGCAGTAGCCGCGAATCCAGGAGGACCCCCAAGTTGCGCACCGGGTTGGTCTGGGGCAAAACAGCCCCATCCAAAACCAAAGATGGTAGCTCCCGGGATAACGCAGGTCCCCCTATCCATAGCCACTCAGTCTTGCTAGGATTCAGCTGTAGCCCATTTGCCCCCATCCAGACCCCAACAGCCTCCAGACAGCTGGAAAGGACTTTGACTGCATCACTGGGGTCCCCATGGGCCGAGATGTACAACTGTGTGTCATCCGCGTACTGGTGGTACCGCACCCTGTGGGAATGGACGATCTCACCCAGCGGCTTCATGTAGATGCTAAATAGGAGAGGAGAGAGTACCAAGCCCTGAGGCACCCCATATTTTAGGGGCCTAGGACTCGACCTCTCACTCTCCAACCACACTGAGTTGAAATATTATAATAATTAATAATTAATAATAAAATTAAAGAATTACAGTACGAATAATTTGTTCCATAGCATCTTGTCCAAGTTTTTATAAAAAAATATTTTTATTGAATTTTTCTAACATATACAAAACAAAACAGTAGATAAAATAAAAACCATATCAACAAAACTAAAATACTAAATCGTAAAAAGAAGAAAAAAAGCCTATCCTAATACATTTTTTCATCTATCTTTATAATTTCTAATACAATATAAACACCTTGCACTTAATCACGTTAAACAACACAATAGTTTTCTGGATAGGGAACCACACAAAAACAAAATCATATTGCACCCAGTGTTAATATACATTGCCCTGGAGAACTCAGAGTACCACAATATTTTACCTCCAAAAACTACTTTGATCTGGTACAGGTCTATTTCTTTTACCTCCCTCCATTGCATCATCCACAAATGGCTTCCAAATATTCCAGAATCTATTTTCTTTCAGATTACCCCTTTTTTTCTTTTATTCCCCAAGTCAATTTATCATTCAATACTAAATTCCACATTTCTTTATACCATTCTTCAGTTGATATAATTACATCATTTTTCCAATTTCTAGCAATACATTGTCTAGCCGTTGTAAGCATTATTTCTAATAATTCTCTCTCATCCTTATTTGAACAAATACATTCCACATTTGTCAGCATGGTGGTACCTGGCCCCAATTTGATTCTTTTACCCATTATCTCACCCATTTCTTTTTCAATTCTTTTCCAAAAATCCTTTACCACAGTGCAACTCCACCACATGTGTTCATAAGCTCCTATTGTATCTTTACATCTCCAACACAATTTGTCCTTTTTATTGTCAATTGATGTAACTTCACTGGGGTCAGGTACCACCTCCATAACATCTTGTCCAAGTTAATAATAATGCTTTCAAGTCAATTTTGACTTGCTGCAACTTTTCTCTGTATAAAGTGCTAAGTATAAAGTAATTTATCTGTCCCTTCTTCTGAGAAGTGTTCTGGCATGTATAGGTTGGCCAAGGCTGCACACAGTGCATCTTCTCCCAGAAGGCATAGTCAAGAATCAAACTCTCAACCTCTGGCTCATCAGACAGGCATTTCACCCTTTTGAGCTATCTGGCTAGCTGTCACATGACTCAGCATGCAACAAGTAACATCTACAGTGATTCCTTTACTTGAGGCAATTCACCTTTAAAAGTTTTGCATTAGCTTTGTACCTGTTTAACTACTCAAGATGATTTTAACATATTTTTACAGAACTATGTTCCTGCATCATAGACAGCACAGCACAAGAATGTCCATGACCAACAGATATCTTTTGTCTTAATGAAGATAATTGTAAAAGCAAATGAAAAAATTTCCTTACTTAGTAGACGTAGCTGTTGGCATTCATCCACAAAAGTCAAGAAACGTAGATAGATCTATAGATAATTCATAATGGCAAAACTTCTGTTGCTTAGTATAATGAATCACAACAGAGTAGGCCCATTGCATCAGTGGGGATTTAGTGAGTCAACAGCTCTGTATGTTCTGTTGATTCACATGAGCTTATTTTAGTTGTGGCTTACTATGACAAGCGACAGGATTTCTACCATGGGCCATTGAAATAGCTAGAATATATTGTTACCAGACTAGCTTTTTAGTAGTGAGAGATGTTACACAAAACACATTTGTGGTCTGTCTTTAAGTGTTATATAGTACCCATACAATAAATAAAGTGCAAGTTCTATGGAATATTGTGTTATAAAGGTTACCTCACCATTGTCATCTTTCTCCCACAGCAATGCTGTTAGAAGACTAGATAGGCCAACAAGAAAGCCCGATTTATAGAGTTAAATAGAAATAGAGGATAATATTGTGTAAAATGAAATCAGTACCCCTCTTTAGCATTTTTTTGTTTGTAAAACAAAAACAAACAAACATTGAGCTCACATAAAGATTCCTACCACAACTGACAAAGTTCAGTGTTTTCAATGTATATTAGGAATACTGTAGTTGGCTCACCAAAACCCTATTGATTCAATGGGTCTGCACTAGCCACAACTTCCTATACTAAGCAACATGGAGAAGTAATTACAACTTTCTGAAAGTATTTATATCATTGCTTATTTGGGTACATGCTGCCATTTGGGACATGTTAAACAGAAGTGTATGAACAATTAGATGTGCATGCAAGTAATCTAAATCACAAACACATTTATTTATTTGCATAATAGTGCCCAGTGTAGTAAAGGTCCAGCTCATGAGGATAATCTTAATCTGTGGACAGCATAGGGCAGAGATGGTGAACCTTTTAGAGACCTAGTGCCCAAACTCACCTTCCTCACAGACTCAGCAGGCTACTGACAGCACTGCACCCTCACTCTGCATGTGAGCCGCCCACCCGCCTTACCCCAGACAGGGCAGCGAGGAAGCTCTCCCATTGGGCTGCTAGGCAGAGGGGCGGGATGAACTCTGTGCTGGATTCAGTATGAGTGTTGTTCTGACCCACAAATGACTAGGTCCTACTTTCTCTGCCCTATGGTTGCCCCAGTAATCACACAACTATCACTTACCTCACACATCTGTCTGAAGACACTACATGTCCCTTTTGATGGTCAAATATCCATAAGACAGCCTCTTCTTCTATCAGCATGACCATCTGTTACCATGATCTCAGCACACAAAGTATACTATCAGCCAACAGTGGAGATAATTTTGTGGTGCCTCTGCTGGGGAATGCCCTCCTTTTGAAGGCGTAACTGGTTCCTGTAAACATGCCAGCTCATAATCTTTCTGTTCCCATACATTTTATTAATTCATTGATCTCTGTGTTTATTCGCTTTGTTACTCTTCTTCTTACCTTATAATGATATGTTTATGGAGGGATCTTTGTGTAATAATTTTGACTCCTTCTTGTGCCTTCAAGATACCTATAAGGCTGAAGGATGGTTTTTTAATATGTTAATTACTCAAATTTTTATCATATTTCTGTGCTATCCTCCCTTACTTGAATAATAAGACAATCACATTTTCTTTGGATAAGTGAAGAACAGTAATGTTTGTATAGAATTTTACTGTGCTCAAATCATTTCAAATGAAGCCACTAGTTGTAAACCTTACAACCATGCTGTAAGCACTGGTTGCCCAGATACCATGTAGGACAGGAGTTCTCAACTTTTTAAAGCCATGGGCTGGGTCATGTATCCTCAGATGGCTTCCGGGGCCAGATGCCCATTTTGTCCTTCCTCCACTACATGGCACTTTCTAGTGTGGCAATGGCAGGGGGGGGGCACATGAAATGGTGCCATGGGTCACATCTGGCCCACAGGCCACAGGTTGAGAATCCCTGATGTAGAAAGAAGTGACCATCTCGTACACTAGATATGAGATACTGCATCACAGAAAGGCTGAGAAGGATTAGTTACAACAGAAGCAAAAATATTGTAACACTCTGAAGACTAATAAATCACAAGTTTGGAGAAAGATTTCTGGTTAAGCAACAAACTTTATTTTTCTGCTGCTTACAAATAAAATAAAATAAATTGCAACAATTTAGTTGCTGGTGACCAGATCACTTAATCTTCCAGACCATTCACTATTGTGGTCAATCCTCAAGCTTAATACTCTTACATAACCATATTATCTTGTTCATGAAAAGGATCATCTTTCAGTACCTCTATCCAGATAACTGATTGTTTTTATGTAACAGACTCTTTGGCTCTCTTTTTAAAAATCCATTAAAAAAACCTAGTAACTTTTTAAAAATATGAAATGGGTAACAAACACTTGTTCAGCGTTTCTTTTAATTACAGGGGCAGCCTTATGATGCTTGGAGCATCTGGTGGATTTTTTTTTCAACTGGCTGATTTTCTTAACCTTTTATATTGATCTTGTTTGGGAAAAGGAACTTAAAAGTAATGAGGAACACAGTGAGTAATAAGGAACGCATTGAGTAATATAATGAGTTACTAAAATGTCTCAGCATGTTGAGAGCAATGCATCACTTTTAGGGACTGTTACGTTTTATTGTGTGTGCGCATGTTTAGCAGAGTAGCATGTAAGCGTAATGCGAGTGTAAGCAGCACACCTGCCCACACACACAAATGAAGAATGGTAGCATAGTTCAAGAGAAAATAAACAGCTTTTTACTTTTCTGTGCTAATTATCTTTCAGTGCAAAACATAAATGTAAATAGCATCTTTCACAAAATGTATTTACACAAAGTTAAAGTCTCACTGCCTCAGCAGGAATCTCTCAAGGTCCTTCTGAGGCTGATTAGAAGTTTGTAGATTTGCTTACAATCTTTGGTAAATTCAGAACAGCAGTTCAGTTCATTCACAACAGTTCAACAGGAATGAAAAACAAGACTCATTCCAGCTTCAAGTTCAGTAGCATAAGCAGTTCAGTTATTTCAAGCACAAACATACACACACTCTGGCAAAAGAGAATAGTTAGTGCTTACTGAATGCTTCCAGGTTCCAATGCAGGTTCAGTTGTAGAAGAGCTTCTGCCTGAGCTCCTCCTCAGCAACTTCAGCAAGAGTTGCAGAAACAGTCCTTCTGTATTCTCTCTTCTTGCTCCAGTAACTCCAGCATGAACTCCTCCATTACTCATTAATAACTCCTCAAAATAAGTGCTCTGGAAGCACATCATTTATAGAGGATAACACTGTAGCTACACATATCAGTTATATCAGCTGTGCAATACAGATACAGGCTCTTAAAGCTATAGGCACATACATTCATCCTATGGAATACCCAGTACTGTACCACTATTTCTATACCTGACAGGGGCATTTAAATGAGTTACCTAATACATTACTTTTGAAACCCGGCCTTGCAAGTTCGGGTGACAAACTAGGTTCTGATTCATTAAGACAGCTTCCAATGTTCCTCAAGATCATACAAAACAATTGTGTGGAGGAAGGGAGACGCCAACAAAGCACATACGTGGAAGCATACACTTTGTGTGTGAAGCTTTGTCTTTTGTAACCATTGTTAGAGCTTTTGATTAAAGTCATTTCAGATGGAAAAACTAAAGTTAGTAATTAGGAAATCATAAACTTAATAGGAGGTTGTTGTTGCTGTGTACCAAAATGAGCTCTTGGGAAGGGGGGAAGATGAAAAATGCATCCCTGCTATATGGTAGGATGTTGAAAAATAAGGGAGAAAGCTAGTAAGACAATAACAATTAGAAACCACAAAAGAAGCAAAGAATAAAGAAGCCTAGGAATTCCAAATTGTGTAGAGAAGTTATGGATGGGAAGATGGAAGCGATAAAGTTAAAAGAAGAACATTATATCTTCAGAGAGAAAGATTCATAAAGACCTTCAAGGAAGACAATGCAGTTGAGCAAAAACACATGTTTAGAAGAACGTAACTGGAGGGAAAAGAAATAAGGAAAACAATGATGAAACTATAAAGGAAGAGAAAATGTAGTTCTGCAGTATGCTAGGAAGGTAGGTGGTAAATAAAGTTTTAATAAACTGACCCAAACTGGACTTTCTCATTTCCTGCTGCCTACCACCTTTCCCAGCATTATTGTCTTTTCCAGAGAGTATTGCCTTCTCATTATTTGATCAAACTAGAAGAGCTTCAGCTTCATCATTTTTGTCTCTAGAGACAGTTTAGGCTTCACTTGTTCCAGAACTCATTTCTTTGTCTTTCTGGAAGTCCAAAGTATCTGCAAAGCTTTCCTCCAGCACCATATTTCAAACAAATCAATATTATTCAGCTTTCTTTACTGTCCAGCTTTCATACTCACATATGATGATCAAAAACATCATAGTGTGACTAATCTTGGTCTTGGTCGCCAGTGAAACATTATAACACTTGATTATTTTAAAAACAATTCTTTCATTGCTTTCCTTCTGCATCTCAGTTTTGTTCTGATTTCTTGATTGCAGTTTCCCCAGATAAGTAACTACATTTGCTAGAAAGGCATCCAAGGAGTTAGAAAGTTAGTTAGAAAGCTAATCTTTGCAACATTCTGTATAACTGTGGATAATTTAGAGATCCCAGAATTCAACCTTTGTGGGTAGGGAACAGAATCTATTGGTTCAAATATATGTCCAGCTTTCTGTGGACATTAACCAAGCATTGTTTTGGATCATTCTGGCCATAAGCAGGATTGTCTTG
This sequence comes from Bradypodion ventrale, assembly GCA_035047345.1. Classification (NCBI taxonomy): domain Eukaryota; kingdom Metazoa; phylum Chordata; class Lepidosauria; order Squamata; family Chamaeleonidae; genus Bradypodion; species Bradypodion ventrale. Next base: position 300,918,705 of record JAWDJE010000003.1, on the reverse strand, counting down.
TTTTTGTTTTTTACAAGAGGGCGGAGAGGTGAGTTTACTTTTGTCGACCTCTTGGTCTCCTTTACCTGGAAATATTTCATTTTGTGCATGCATGGTACAGCTTGGGGAATATCTGCTATCACAATATGTCTGAGATTCTAGCATTACAATATAGTAAATTATGCAACATGATATAGCATGTATCAGGAGTGCATTATAATATTAGTAGTTATGGACTGCAGGGGCTTAGTGGTTAAGATGCTGTACTTGATGACTGGAAGGTTGGCAGGACAGCATTTTGAGACCTGAGTGTTGCACGATGAAGTAAGCTCCCATCTCTTTGCCAGCTCCTGCCAACCTATGTACCACTTCGGTGGGAAGGTAGCATTCCATGCACTCCAGTGTCTAGTTATGCATGCCACTTGTTCAGCAGCTGGGGCAGGCAACGGGAGCTCACTACATCATGCTGCACTCAGGTCTTAAACTGCTGACCTGCCGACCTTCAAGTCGAAATGTTCAGCATCTTAACCACTAACCCATCACAGTCCCAGCCCAAAAGAAATAGTTAATCGTTAATTATTGCAGGCATTTTATTGGTAGCTACATCTCTCACATAAACATGGCTCAAACTGAGGTTTTATTTTATTTATTTATTTATATTCATTTTTATATAGCCGCCCAAATCACAAAGACTCTGGGCGGCATACAATCTTAAAACCCTTAAAACAAGAACAATCCCATTAAAACAAATTACCCCGCTAAAACCCCCATACATTAAAAAGTGGAAGAATTACTTTGATATTAAACCAACCAGCAGGTGGGGGTCACAGCATCTTCAGGACCCCACACCTGCCCCACCAGCCATGTTCTCAGATCTTTCCTGAAGGGCAGCAATTCTGTCTGCAGCCTTAGTTCCCCTGGCAGGAGGTTCCACAAGGCCGGAGCAGACACAGAGAAGGCCCTCCTTTGTGTGCTAGAGAGACAGGCCCCTCTAGCAGATGGTACAAGCAGAGAGCCCCTCTGGTCTGCTCTGGTTGGATCTACAGATGTTCTTGGGCCGATGCAGTCTCTTAGGTATCCTGGCCCACTACCATGTAGGGCTTTAAAGGTAATGACCAGCACCTTGAATTGCACCCGGAGGCAAATTGGAAGCCAGTGCAGCTCTCGAAGCAGTAGTGAGGCACGAGCATAACGCCCACACCCCATCACCACCTGACCAACCGCATTCTGGACCAACTGCAGCCTCCAGATGGTCGTCAAGGGCAGCCCCATGTAGAGTGCATTGCAATAATCTAGTCTAGAGGTGACCAGAGCATGCGTGACCATGAGTAAGGAGTCTAGGAGCGGGTACAACTGGCGGATCACCCAAAGTTGGGCAAAAGCCCTCCTGGCCATGGCCGCCACCTGATCTTCAAGTAGCAGTCGCGAGTCCAGGAGGACCCCCAAGTTGCGCATCGGATCTGTCTGGGGCAGACTAGCCCCATCCAAAACCAATGATGGTAGCTCCCGAGGTAACACCGGGCTCCTAATCCATAGCCACTCAGTCTTGCCAGGGTTCAGTTGTAATCCGTTGTCCCCCATCCAGACCCCAACAGCCGCCAGGCACTCAGACAGGACTTTGACAGCATCACTGGGATCACCACAAGACGAGATGTACACTTAGGTGTCATCCGCGTACTTATGCACCGCACCCCGTGGCAACGGATGATCTCACCCAGCGGTTTCATGTAGATATTAAATAGGAGAGGAGACAGCACCGAGCCCTGAGGCACCCCATATTGGAGTGGCCTAGGGCTGGACCTCTCACTCTCCAACCACACAGACTAGGTACGAACCTTCAGGAATGAGGAAAACCAGGACAACACAGTGCCCTGGATCCCCAATCCTCAGAGCTGTTCCAGAAGGATACCATGGTCAATGGTATCGAAAGCCGCTGAGAGGTCAAGGATAGCAAGGATGGTCGGATGGCCTCTATCCCTTTCTCGCCAGAGATCATCCATCAGTGCGACCAATGCCGTCTCTGTACCATGTCCGGGCCTGAACCCTGACTGAAAGGGGTACAGATAATCCACTTCATCCAGGACCCCAGGCAACTGCCGTGCCACCTCCTTCTCCAATACCTTCCCCAAAAAGGGAAGGTTGGAGACCGGCCTATAATTAGCTGGAATTGTTGGGTTGAGAGCAGGTTTTTTTAGGAGGGGGCGCACCAAAGCATGTTTTAAAGGTGCAGGAAATACCCCCTCCCGTAAAGATGAATTAATTATCGCCCCGACCCAGCTGCCTGTCACTGCCTTAGATGCTTTCACCAAGCCGGCAGGACAGAGATCTAAAGAGCAGGTAGTAGCACGAACAGCTGCAAGGAGCCTGTCTACTTCATCAGGGACAACTGGATCAAACCGTTCCCAGATGACATGGCAAGACTGTGATCCGGTCCCCTCCTGACTCTCCCCATCCATGCCGAGGTTCAGTCCTGAGCGAATCTGAGTGATTTTATCTGTCAGGTAATCAGGTTGTGAGTTAAATTTATTGCCCCCCCCCTTTCCCAAAATAATTTAGATGTATATGTATCTGAAGAAGTGGGCCTTAGTCTATTGAAAACTTCTGCCCAGTGATATTTGTTAATCGTCGAGATACCAGAATATGTTTGGGTTTGGTGCATCTGACTACCGACAGGCAAGACAATCCTAATCCTGAGACTGGACTGGCTGTAGGGAGTTTGGAATAGGCAGAATCCTCTTCTGCTGGTAGAAATATTTTTATGATAGCAGAAGTGCCTTTGTACCAGCAGAAACTTCTTCCACTAGCTGATGTCAGAGGCCAGTCAGGAGAGGAATCTGCCAGCACAATAGCTGTGCTTGCTCAGATCTCCTAACAGAAGAGCAACAAATAAAACAAAATAAAATAAAACAAACATGGGTCAGCAAAAGAATGAAATGAAGATAATCCAGTTTATACCAGATTCAAATCTCCTCAAGCCAAAGGACAGAGTTAAAATGCTACAGCAAAATAAGGCCAAACCTAGGTAGTTACACAGATCCCTGATACAAGGTACAGTGAGTGGTACCTTGCATAACGAATGCATTACATAGTGAAAAATTCACATAACGAAGCGTTCATTATGCAATGGCGATACCCCGCACAATGATTTTTTTTCGTTATGCAGGGGTTTTGGTAACTGGGGTATACCCGCTTAATGGGAACCCTTGTTAACAAATATTTTTTTACGTTATGCGGGTTATCTCCCATAGGGAACCACATAATGAAAAAAACCGCATAGCAAAGACCTCCGTGGAATGGAGTTTTTTCATTATGCAGGGTTCTACTGTATTTGCCAACAGCCCTGGGGAAGGTTTGGATTCAATACAGCTTCAGTTGGCCTAGAGACAGTTCAACTGGTCTTCAGCAGTATTGGATAACTAGGATTGTACCCTCAGAGCTGGGGAAGGCTTCTTTGCTGGGGAAGGATTCTCTGAGACTGTGTTTTACTTGTACATTGCATAGGAAAATGAAAGATGACAGAGCCAAACAGAAAGAGTACTATTTTGACACATTCACCAATAATTTTATTAGAGTTGCAGTGACAATAGAAGGCAATTTAAAGGCAATGGACCAGATATTACCAGATTGCCCATATCCAACGGTATTACTGGTCTCTCAGAATGAACACTGACAAACATAAGACAGGTGAGACAGCTGATGGTGGGGCACATTTGCCCTTGAATTCTGTGGAACAGAACTGCTTCTAGACATGACATTGTATTATTTATAAAACTCTAATACTAGCTATTAAAGTTTTTGAAGAGAACCAATGCCCATAAGAGGGATTTATCATTTGTTTCATATATTGAGAAGACAAGGAATTTTAAAAGGTAAAATATCCGTGATCATAAAATGTATGCATAATTGCTGAACATACATATATCTTTCACATGTAGAAATGAAAGAACTTGATATGATAGGATGTTAGATAATATTTCTGCTTACTGATTTTGTTCTTTTTAATGAATTTAGCTGATTAAATATGCCCTTATTCTGTAATGTTTTCACCCATAACAACTTTAGAGAGGAAAACAGAGTCATTTTCTGACTAAGTGGCTGAAGATGAGTCTGAAAGGTGAAATGCATGTGTACAAATAACAATGCAAGTGCACAAATAACAAAGTACAGTACTGAAATCTCATATGGAGCATTGCTGTAACTTTCAAAAGTCAGTCCATCATTCCAAGACACAGGGGGCATGCATTTGATGCCTAGCCTAGAAACTTTTCATCAGATTAGTTGGAACAAGGCCACCTATGCTCAGGTCATAGGAGTAGCAGCAATTTGTCTGGCTAGCACTTCAGTTGTGTATTGCTGCTGCTTCTTCTGTGTCTAGGTCAGAATGAAGTCACCTTAGTTCATTTTGCAGTTCCCTTCACCTGACATAGTGTGAGAAAGATTAGCCAGCAACACGAGGTTGCCATTACCAGGTTATGCCTGATTGTGGTTCAAAAATACCACAATCCTCAAGGAGGCTCTTTCTGTATAACCCGAAACTAGAGCGAATATAAGGGAAGAAGACCAAAAAAAATCCTGTAGTTTTTTAAAAAGGGAAATTTCAATGGATGAGATAAGAAACACTTAAAATTGTCAAGGATGGATGAGAAGCAAAAGTCGACAGAAATAGCCTGAATGCAGTTTTTTCAGTGTGTGTCACATAGACAAAAAGAACTACTAGAACAACCAGTGTAAAGAAATAAAGAACAATAAAAGGGGGGAAACAAGATATCTCTTCCAGAACATCCAAGAAATCAAACCTAACCACAACATTCACTTAGATGGTGAATTTTGACAGGACTTTAGCCAAAACAAATGCATTGGAAACAGATGGAGCTTGTCAACTTATTCAGGGACATCCCCTTCAATTTACAGAAGTGTATGAATGTGTATGTTAAAAAAGGGAGAGAAATCAGTGAGAATGGAGTATGCTCTGTAACTACAATATGTAGATCAGGCATTCACAACCTATGGCCCACAGGCCTAATCAAGGCTGCGGTGCCAATCAATCCTGTCTACAGTGAGTACCTAGGCACCGCCGGAAATTTCCCACCACCACCGGAAGTGCCAAAAATGCAGCATTTTGTTGCAAATCATGGCATTTTTCCAGCAGCTTTTGCAGCCTCTGCCACTTCCCAGGGCAGCGGGGGCGGGGGGCAGGGGATGGGGACAGACATTTTCACCACATTTTTGGAATTTTTCACAGTGTTTTGGCATTTCCAGTTTCTGAAAATGTGGCAAACAATTCCAAAAACAGGGCCAAAATGTTCTGCCCTTCCTCCCGCTGCCATGGAAAGTGGCGGAGGCTGCATAAGCAGCCGAATAAAATGCCACAATTGCACCTGCCACCACTGTCATTGAAACTGGAAGTGGCAGGAGGAACCACGTCTCCAGTCCACACAGCTGTGTGTCAGGGGTGAGTCAGGCCCATGGTGTTAAAATGTTGCAAACCCCTGATGTAGACAGTGCTGTAACATTTTTTTCCATATCCTATTCAACTTTTATATTTTGTCTAAATATATTTTGTCTAAATTGAAAGATGCCTTTGTGATGTAGGAACAAGATCTTTGCATGGAAAAGGAAAACTGAAATTCAGTGGATGCTTTCTTGCACAACATTTCAAGTAACAAGTTTATGGCAAGTCTATGTCATGTGAGATCATCTACTGGCTCTTGCACAAGAGTATGAAAGACAGAACCACTGTCAGAATGCTTTCTACATCCTGATCTCTGTTTGCCTGAACCTCATTCATGAATACTAGCCCAGTCGAGATGTACTTGTTGCAAAAATTTCCAAGTTAATGAAATTCTGGGATGTTGTGTATGGGTGCCCAGTGGATCTACACTCAACTTATCCAAAAAATATTGCCCTTGTGGAACCTTGAGGGGGGGGGCAAAAACTGCAAAATTTTAGTACTCTTCTCAGTTTTTTGATTATATCTTCCAAACCATGTGTTTTTTGTATGCTATATGTAATTAGAAAGTTGTAGAGCATTAAATTTCCTTCAATTATCAGTGGTCAAACTTTTTTTTAATCCCATAGGTACCGAGATACAGGGCTTTGAAAAATTTCTCAAATTTGTAAAAAAAAAATGCTAAAAAGGCTGGTTTTTGCTATGCATCTTCAATTTTGCAACATATTTAATGGAATTTTGATGCTACTTCAATTTCCAAACATTCAACTACATCCCCCTCCCCCCCTCTTCCCACTCCCACTACTCCCTCCTCTGTAGGATGTTCATACTTACAGTGTACATCTAACGTTCAAAGAGCATGAAAAATGAGTTCATCTTTCAGTTTGGAAATTTTGACCTCCCCCACTCCTCCACAACGACGTGGCTTTATCCAGAGTGACCTTTATAAGATATTCTTTAGGTTAATAAAGACTAAAAAACAGGTATTTCTTATGAAATTATTAGCAGTTGTGTACAGTAAAATGTAATAAAAAATGGGAAGCAATATGTATGTACATAAAGTAAAACAGGAAGCATTGAGAAGCATATATTTAACATTTTTGGCGTTTTGCGCCGTACGGAGCTTCCTCTCCTTCTCCTTCTTTGTCCATATCCAGCACTGCATCCATCATGCTCTGCTCTTCACAGTCCCCCACTTCTTCCTCCTGGAGGTCAGGCTCGGGGAAATTTTCACAATCATTCCCCATGCAGTTCTTGCAAAGGGTGGAGCACCTCAGTCCTGCTTTCTTGCAGCTGCAACCTGCAGTGCTGCACCCTTTCTTGTATTTACAGGAGATTATATTCAAGATGCTGTCAGGGGCTGCATTTCGAGTGGCTCTGATGGGAACAACACCTTCCCTTGTCAGTGACCACCCCCAAACTGATGGTATGATGTCGTCATTACCTAGCCAGATCTGGACTTGGAGGTACTTGCGAAAAATATGGTGGGTGGCAGCGTCTTTGGTAGGAGGGAGTCTGGCCAACTGAAATGTGGGTTTGGCCACCGACTTGGTAAACAGTTGGTACCAGAGGTTGTCCAATGTGTCGGTCTCCATGTTCCCCCCCATACAGTGCCACCAAAAACTTCTCCCCTGCCTCAGAAATCTGGGAGGGGGTGGCTTCTGAGTTTTTAAAAGCAGCAGCCAAAAAGTGTAGGGAACTGTTCTTCTCATACAGCTTGCACACTTTCTTCTTCCCTTGTCCAAAGGGGTTGAAGTGGTGTCGCAACCACTAACTGTGTGAAGAAACAGGATGTATTTTGGGTCGATCTTGAATGAAGCAGCTGAATATATGGTTGATGGGGCATTGCCTTTCCCACTCTTCTGAAAATAGATGTTTTTTGTGAGTAGTGTCAGTATCATAAGATCGACATCTTCACCTGTGATTACAACACTGTCATATGCAGCAGTCTTTGATATTTCTGTTCTCACAATCATAACGTCTGCATCTTCAGTATCCTGTTGCACTTCAATCCCCTCTGCTGTCATTTCTGTCATCAGCATTGTGATCAAGTTTATTTTGATGATGTCATTTGATAAAAATGACTCTTGAGCTATCGTCACAGCAGTTGTTGAGGAAAAAATGAGTCTTGTGGACAAGTGCAGTACAGCCCGGCGAGCTCTTTCTGCGGCCTTGGTGCTTTGGTAGGAGGCATTGATGGGATATCCATCAAATACCACAGTGGTATTGCACCCAATGTGTTTCAGCACATAGTCCACGTAGGCCTGGCACACAGACTGGAACGTGGGTGTTGTGGCCTTACTCCATACAACCTTATGCAATACGAAGCCTCTGTCAACTACTGTATATTTCCTGCTGCCAAAGTTAGCTTCCCCTTGAATAGGGGTGAATGCTGCATCATATAATGCTGACTTGGTACCCTTATGCATTCCTTCCTCAGTAAAGAGCAACATTGGGAAGGGTGCTAGTTCGGATTTGAAGAATTCCTTGAGGTCTTCGTCACACTGCTTGGCAATATGTTGTGAAATGGAAGATACAGAGCAAAAACCAAATTTAATGCTCTACAACTTTCTAATTACATGTAGTACACAAAAAATGCATGGTTTAGAAGATATAATTGAAAAACTGAGAAGAATGCTAAAATGTTGCAGTTTTTGCCCCCCCCCCCCCAGGTTCCACAAGGTACCCATACACAACATCCCAAAGTTTCACCCCCATTTTGGACCTATGGCGACTGGGCTATACATGGCAGAAGTTTAGGTTCCAGTGTGTTTCTGATAATGGCAGAGAACTAGAATATAGTATTGTGGTATTTCATGTAGGTATTTCGTGTATTTCAAGTGGCTAAAGATGCTGACTGGGAAGCGGAAGATCAGCAGTTCGATTCCCGAGTACTGCAGGACAGAAATGAGCTCCCGTCTTCGTCCCAGCTCCTGCCAACCTAGCAGTTCGAAAGCAAGAAATTGCAAGTAGATAAATAGGGACCACTTCAGTGGGAAGGTAACAGTGTTCCGTGCACTCCAGTATCTAGCCATGCCTGCTACATGACCACGGAAATGTCTGCAGAAGCAGACAGCGCTGGCTCTTCGGCTTAGAAACAGAGATGAGCACTGCACCCTAGAGTCAGATATGACTGGCTTTGGAGCAAAGGAAACCTTTACCTATATTTTTCTCAGTGAACAAGCAAATGCCACTTCTGAGCACTCTATACCTAGGGAAAAATTAACCATCAATCAGACTTGACTTGTTGTTTGAACATACAAGGCATAGTCAAAACATTATAAAATCATATATGCTTTTCCAAATATTGTCATCTTCTGCAGCTCTGATGGTATTATTTCAGTGATTTGAAGTTGGTCATAATCATGCCCTTGTTTCCAGTGCCTCAATGACTGTAGGAACCACTGAAGTGTGTTTCATTCATAATCAAATTATTTCTATTGTCAATTCTCTGTAATTTGTTACTTGTTTCAATTATTTATCTTCAACTCTGGCAACTCCTGGAATTGAAATATCAGTTACCCAGACAATTCTTCATTCTATTATTGGTGTATTATAGCCAAAGTGTGAATCTATTTGGATCTGAAAATCCCACAAGATCTTAACTTGGTCACTTTCTAACACCTTCTCTACTTGATGTTCAATGAATGCTGGCAGGTTATATTTTTACACAGTGAACAGTGTACTGTACTAAGTTCATCATCATGCAAAGTTGAGGCTGTAACATTTGGGGAAAGCTCAACTGAACATAATAAAAATGCTTCATGAGTCAAAGATTAAAGAAAACATTAGTAAAGGTAGAGGTAAAGGTTGCCCTTGCTCAAAAGCCAGTCGTATCCGACTCTAGGGTGAAGTGCTCATCTCTATTTCAAAGCCGAAGAGCCAGTACTGTCTGCTTCTGCAGACATTTCCATGGTCATGTGGCAGGCATGACTAGACACCGGAGTGCATGGAACATTGTTTACCTTCTCACTGAAGTGGTCCCTATTTATTTACTTGCAATGTCTTGCTTTCGAACTGCTAGGTTGGCAGGAGCTGGGACAAAGATGGGTACTCATTCCGTCCTGTAGCACTCGGGAATCGAACTGCTGACCTCCTGCCTTCCAGTCAGTGTCTTAGTCACTTGAGCCACTGCATTAAGAGGCAAGAAATAATCCCTTGAAAATCATATGGATAATATTGTAATAATATTCACATACTTCAAAATTCCAACACTGAACACTGGTTAACAGTTGGTCACACATTCCTGATAGTAAAATATCAAGAAAAGAGCAATGACCCTCGTAATTATCAAACAACTGCATGACTTCCAACAATGTTAAGCTACACACAGGAGTATTTGCAAAATAAATATATAATTATTTAACTGAAAACATCTAACATCCAATTGAACAGAAATGGAACTTTAAAAAGTAAAGAGGCACAAAAAATCAGCTGCTTATTGGCAAAATGTTTCTGAATTTAAAAAAAGACAAAAACATCATAATATGTCATGGATACATTATAAAAAGGTATTTGACTCATTGCTACACACCTGGATTAATACTTGTATAAAATATTTCGGATTTGCAAAATTATTCAGAAATTCCTCAAGAAAACCATGGAAAAATGGAAAGTTGTTTTAATGGCTTGTTGTGAAGAAATTGGAGAAGTTAATATTGAAAGTAAAATATTTCATGGAGATTCCTTGTCACCAATGATGTTTAACACCTCAGTCCCTGTCAATAATTCAAAAATAAACTTGATTGGGCTAACATATTTCAGATCAAACAAGAAGAAATAATACATGGGTGACCCAAACTATATGCAAAAGCTACAACTCAGATATAATCAATGTTAAGCAAAGTGTGAATATTTTTCAAAGATATTCAGATGAAATGTAGACTTGACAAATACATTGTGGAAAGTTCCAAAAACTAAATGAAATAGAGTTAAGAGTGACAATATTATAAAATCATTATGAAGTGATGATAACTATAAATACCTACTAGAAGCAAATATCATCCTGCATAAAACAGTTAAAGATATGACACAAAGGGAATACTGTACATAAAAAACTGCAGAATATTTTAAAATAAAAATTAAATGGTGAAAGTACAAGCAAAAAAAGAGAATCTGATTATGCTTTGATATTATTTTAATTTCTTGTCTGTTTGATTGTTTACAATTTTGTACATTCTGTACTTTTGAGATTGAGAATCCCTCATTTTCAGCTTGAAGGTAGCATAATTTAAGCCACAGGTTCAATTACTGTTGATCAACATAACTGGTAACTGGAGTCCTGTCTAGATAATGGTTTCTCACATCAAGCATCCCTGCAATGTGAGACTTTCAATAACATAGTCTGGTTCTCATTTGCAAGTTGTCATATTTTTACTCCTTTATCATATTTTGTTATCATCTAGCAAAATATGGGCCCCACCCTTCCCCCTCGGACTTAAAAGGCGTGGGGCGCTGGACGAGCCACCACTGCCGCTATCACGCTTTCTGGCCCCATGGGGGCAAAGAGGCCCTCTGGCCACTCCATCTGATGGCGTTTGATGGGCCCTACCCTCCCCCTCAGACTTAATGGGCAGGGGGCACTGGACAAGCAGCTGCCGCTACCACACTTTCTGGCCCTGGTGGGGGCCAAGAGGCCCCCTGGCTACTCCACATGCCAGTGTTTGTTGGGCCTTGCCCTCGCCCCCTCAGTCTTAAAAGGTGAGGGTGCTGGACGAGCTGCCACTGCGCTTTCTGGCCCTGGTGGGGGCAAAGAGGTCCTCTGGCCACTCCACCTGCTGGCGTTTGTTGGACCCTGCCCTCCTCCCTTGGACTTAAAAGGTAGGGGGCGCTGGAGGAGCTTTTGCACTTTCTGGCCCCAGTGGGGGCGAAGAGGCCCTCTGGCCACTCCATCTGCTGGCATTTGTTGGGCCCTACCCTCTGCCCTCAGAGTAAATGGGCAGGGGTGCTGGACAAGCCACCATCACTGCCACGCTTTCTGGCCCCAGTGGGGATGAAGAGACCCCCTGGCTACTCCATCTGCTGGCATTTGTTGGGCCCCACCCTCCCACCTCAGACTTAAAAGGCGGGGGCACTGGATGATCTGCCGCTGCACTTTCTGGCCCTGGTGGAGGCAAAGAGGCCCTGCAGCCACTCCACCTGTCGGCGTTTGTTGGGCTCCCCTCAAACTTAAAAGGCAGGGGATGAGATGTCATTGCTGCTAACATGTTATAATGTAGCTGTTATGAATGGGTTTATTTTTTGATATGTTTTTGTATTGTAATTTGTCTTTGTAAACTTTTTTTTATTGTACTGTATTATATGAATTGTACTGTATTATATTGTATTGATTGTGATGTTGTTGCCACCTTGGGTCGGCCTCGGTCAGAGTAAGGTGGGGTATAAATTAAAATTTGATTGATTGATTGAAATGAAATTATGTTCCCTCAGAAATAATTTAGATGTTTGACTATTTGACCTATACAAAAATTCTTGAGGTCAGCTTGCCTGAACCCATCCATGTTCTGTGATAAATAAAGGCATCTTCTCAACAGTCTTTTCACAATAGGACTTTGGTTTTCCCGCTTAATTCAAGGGTACAGTACTGTATGTCCTTTATATATACACAGCATCTATTTCCAAAAGAATATGTTAATATTGGGATTGCCCAGGTATTGATAGCATTTTTTTTCCTTTTTGGATGATCTGTTTTGAGTACCCTCTTTAGTCAGTCAAAGTACTTGTTCCTCAATAATGACCTAAATTCCTTATGGTTTATATTTATTTATTTTTTGTGACTACCAGGGTATTTATATATTTTTCTGCCCCTCTAAGCATTTACTACAATGTCTATTAGTGAACTTATAGTTATTGGCTTCTAAGAATTGCCTCTTTTAAAAATAGCACATTTATTTACAATAAAGTTCATTTTGATATTATATTGTAAGACTCAACAATGTTTAAGAGATGTTTCAATTTACTAAGAAAACTTGCAAACGAGTTAATATCATTTATATACATTAAGTGTGAAATATCAAGGGCATTTTTCTGCTAATTATGCTTTTAGCCTTTAGTGCTATATCTGATCTGTCTAGACACATGATTTAAAACTAGGCAGAATCACAAAGGGCTTGAAGAATCTTATTGAAACATTTATCTTTTGATAAGCATATTATAAGAAAAACATATTTGTCTTCCACTGCATTGTAAGTTTAGATAGCAAAGTAATAATTCTGTTATAAATTGTGTAGGTCTTCAAGAAGTCAAAAGTGGTGCACAAAACTGGATATATAATATACTGATATATAAAAGGTAAAGGTTTCCATATACTGATAAATTGCTAGTTTTCCTTCAAGGCTGATTCAGTATGAAGGAACCAATCATTCTTTCATACTGAATAGTGAGCATTTCTTGAAACTAAAGGATTTCTTAGCACAGCATTTCTGTTATTCTCTTAGGGCACAATTGCATTCAAGAAAACTGTAAATATTTTGGGACATAATTGATTAAACAATTTGTAAACTGTGGGTAATCAAGTGACAGGTTGATAATTTTTTGGATTGGAACAATCAATTTATAGATTTATAAAGGATTTGAAATGGTTGTTCATTATGTGGAGGATTTTGGAGTAAGATCAGGATTGCCAAAGGCTTCATTACATGTGACTAGGTTGAAGTTATTTTTTACCAACAAAAGTTATAGATCCCAAGTTCTCTGGGGGCATTCCAATTTTGTGTCTTCTCTGCTTACATATATATGTATGTACATACTTATTTCTTGTTTTATAGAGAACCATACACTGTAGGTGTTAGAGAGCTGTAAACATCACATTCATATTGGAGCCAGAGGGGATTTAAGTTATGTATACAGTCAACCCTCACATAACAATGTGTTCAGATAACATCATTTTTGCTTAACAACGCATCGTTATGCACCACATGTTCCCCTGCATAACAATGTTTTTAGTGTTGTTGTCCAGACAACAATGCTAAAATAACCAGACAATGATGCTAAAAACGTCGTTATGCAGAAAACTCCATAGAAACCCGCATAACAACAAAAATTTCTTAGCAACGCTACTTGGGGAACCAAGTAACGTCATTATGCAAGGGTCTACTGTAGAAGCTAAAGGCCACAGATTTGCACAGCATTCCCAAAATCCTACTCTTCCATACAATGGCTTCTGACTTCTCTCCTGCCTGGGACGAACTGTGGTAGTCCTGCAACTTCCTTTGGATGGTATTCTCATTTTGACTTGTTGTACTGATATATTGTATTATTGTGGAATTTATTGTAATTGAATATGTTGTTAACCTCTTTGAGTTTGTCGTTGACAAAGGAAAGTGGTATATAAGTTTAAATATAAATAAACAAATAAATAAATTCCTTGATAATGAGGCTACTTTTGTCTGAAGTTTCTGTTTCAACAAATCAAAAGAGTTACCAAATTTAAGATCCTGAGCTTTATTCAGCTGCATGATGTTAAGCTTTTCCAAGACAGCCCTTATGTTCTTTAAATTGTTCCCCATTCCACAATGAAAAAAAGCAATTGTTTTTCCTATATGACTGAATATTTTAACTTTTGCTCTAATCTTAGTTGCCAGGCAGGATTGTTATAAGTGGCCCCCCCCCTCCACTTTTGTATTCTGTGATCTCGCTTGCTTGGCAAGAGCCTTGTCGGGGTACGGGGGCTTGAGCAGTCTAACTAGGCAGTGTTGCCCATCTCTTGTCAATGATGTTACGCCAGGACTAAAACTCATCAGAGCATCCTCCATCAGATCTCTTGAGCAAGGTGAAAGCAGAGGGCAAACATCATGATCTGCCTAGCCAACGGGTGACATGATATCCAAGTGGCTAAAAAACCACAAGCAAATGGACTTGACTTCTCAAGTCCATTTGCATGTGTAGAATGCCATCGCCAAGACTTTTGCTAATGTGCAGACTCCTCGCTGAATAACGACTCCAAGGTATCCAAAGTATTCTGCGATCATAAATTTTTAATGATTCATAGATATTGGTTGTCAAACAATAAAATGCTAAGTAAACTGAATAAATATTTTTCCTTATAAAATTTGCTCACCATCTGATTTAGGTCTGAAATTATATTAGTATTTATTATAGGGAGAAGAGGATTGGGGAAGTTCCATCACATTTCACAAGAATGCTGTACAATGTTTCTCTTAACTTTCTGCAGAAATTCTTTATTTTTTGTTGTTTCCAGATGATTGCTAGGTATTTCAGGAATTAATACCATATTGACTTCAGGGTGGTTTTTATTGTGGTTTAAAGGATTGGTGCATACTTCTGGGAAGTGTTCTTGCTTAAACAAACACCTCCCAAGCTCACTTTTCATTTGTTCTCTTTAAAGTTGAGTGATATAACTGCTTGTCCATATGATGTACTTACCGTCTGCAATATCAGCGGGTATACATTTTTTCCAGAAAATCATTTTCACAGTTGAAAGAAGAGTGATAAATAGGAAAAATGCCATTGGCGTGATTTTTTTTAAGGTGGATCCCAACTTGCCATGAAGTGACCCACACACTATGATCATGGAACCATCTCCTGTGGCACATATGAAATGAGACATGCAGATTTTACCTGAGGATATTGACAAGGTGCTCCTTCACATCCAATCAATTTGGCATGGCCTCCATGTCCATTGGGAATCAAAATAGTGAAATGGTTCCTCCTCCGCTCATTTTGCCATTGGGCCCAATATGATGGTTTCCAGTGGTATTTCCTCCACTGAGGGGGACCATCTCCCCACCTAAAGGGGCTCATCCACCCATAGCTGAAGACCCCTTTATGGAGTCAGGTTATTTACCACCACCCAACACTTAGCATAGCCTGCAGTATAGTGTTCTGATAAAGTGTGTTCTTAGTACACATCTGCAGGTATTTTATGCCACCCTCTTGGTCTTTCAAGGCCTTGACAGATATTAGCATTCTATAACAGTTGGATCATGGGAAAAACAAAGGAATATCAGAAACAAGTCTACTTATGTTTTATTGACTACACCAAGGCTTTTTACTGTGTGGACCACAACAAAATGTGGCAAGTAATTAAAGAGATGGGAATACCAGAACACCTTATATGCCTCATGAGAAATCTGTACATGAGTCAAGAAGTAACAGTTAGGACATAATACAGAATGACTGAGTGGTTTGAAATAGGAAAAGGAGTAAGACAAGGCTGCATTTTATCACCCTGCTTATTCAACTTATACACAGAGAACATAATGTGCAATGCAAGGATGGACGAATCACAAGTTGGGATCAAAATTGCTGGGAGAAACATCAACAATTTGAGATATACAGATGATACCACCCTAATGGCAGAAAGTGAGGAAGACCTAAAGAATCTCCTGCTTTGGTTGAAAGAAGAGAGTGCAAAAGCTGGCTTGAGACTCAACATCAAGAAAACCAAGATAATGGCAACAGGCCCTATCAGTCCCTGGAAAATAGAATGGGAAGAAGTAGAAGCAGTGACAGATTTTACTATCTGGGCTTGTTGAACGTTAACTATACTGTAAGATTTACTGAATAAATAACTTTGTAACAGGTGAGTGTGATAAATACAAATATCTGGGCTCCTGATAAATGAAGTAAGTGTCTTGCAAAACTTAAAGCTGTCTGGACAACTCCAGCTCACTTACTGAATTGTGGCGGGACAGGTAACCAACCTATATATTTAATAAAAAGCCTCCCTGTGATACCAAAGGTCTTTATAAATCTGTAATTAATATGTTTTATGTTTATATTCTTGTAGCAGTCCGTAGAGGCAAAGTCATGTGGTAGAAGCATAGTAGACCTAACAAGCCGAGTGTCCAAATATCAAACCCCGCTGTGGAGGAACTGGTTTGTCCGTCTGTAATAGTCTTATATCGTAATAATCCTTCATTTCAAACCAAGGAAATGTGGCCAAAATTCCGTGTCGCCATGAAGCCAAATATCTTATAAACTAAGCGATGGCCGAATGGTACAATCCCATGAAAAAACACACATCCGTTCGAGGCTCAGAAAAAAGCTTAAACTTTAATTCCAAACGCTATGCAAAAATCTCGCTGGTTTCAGATTTTTTTGGAAATATATTCCTTCAGACGTATACAACATTTGAATATCTATAACAATTAGTATTATCAACACACACCTTGTATATCTTATATCATACTAGCATAGTTTGCCCGCCGTTGCCGGGCTTTTAAAAATTGTGTTGGATACTAAAGGGTTTGGTTTTTTTCTTGAACTAATGGTGATGGGCTGTTTTAAATGGTGGTGTTAGGTTTTGTGTTTTTGTGGCTTCCAGTAAATTTTTTTTTGTATTTTTTTTATGTTTATTGAAAAAAAAATTAAATTTAATTTAATCTAATTTAATGTAATATTATTTAGTTTAAAATTTAATTTTGTTTTTTAAAATGTTTTTTTTTAAAAAAAATTGTTTTGGTTTTTCAGAGTGAAAAGGTGTTTTGTTTTGGTAATTTTTGAGATTAGTGTGTTTTTTTCAATGTTTGTATAATTTATTTGATTAAATTTAGAATTATTCTTATTAGTTCAATAATTTTGATTGTTGTTTCTGTTTTGGCCACTGGGTGGGGGTGTTGAGCTTTTGTGCCTCTCATTACATTTGTTACCTTCTGTCCTCTTGGTGTCGCTTCTGGTAAGTTTCCTCTTTCTCATTTGAGTTCCGGTTCTCAGAGAAGGAAGACATCTTTTTGTAAGTTCTGTGGGGGTTTTTTGGGGGGTTTGGGGGGGGGGTTTGGGGGGGTATGTGTGTGTTTTTCTTGTTTATTTTTGGCTGTGTGTGTGTTTATTTGTTGTGTTTTGGTGTGTTTTTGAATGTTTTTTCAAGTGTGTGTGGGGGGGTGGCTTTATTTCTCGCTGGCCATGCTGGATGGCCCGTGGGAAGGAAGGCCAATTGCGGGGAGGCTTTTTCCCCCATGGGCCATGCTGGCTGGGCCGTTGGGAAGAAGGGCAGTTGCGGGGGGTTGGTGGGTGGGTGGGTTGCTTTAATTTTTGTCTCTCCGGCTGGCCCATCGAACAGAAGGGCAGCGGCGGCCGGGGTTTTTTTTTTACTCGTATTTTTCGCGTGCCGGCTGGCCCTTCGAATGGAAGGGCAGCGGCGGCCGAGGTTTATTTTTCCTCCATGGGCCATACTTGCTGGCCCGTGGTGAAGAAGGGGAGTTGTGGGGTTTTTTTGTTTGTATTTTTTTTCACGCGCCGCTGGCTCTTCGAACGGAAGAGCAGGGGCGGCGGGTTTGTTTCATTTTCTTCCCCCACGGGCCATGCTGTGTTTTTGCAGCCCGGATTATTTGGAATATATGTACGTCGCCGGCCCGTAGTGGGGAGGGGGGCATTGTTATTAGGGGTTAGGAAGGAAGGGCTCGGTGGTGGGGAGGGGAGCTGTATTGTTTTATGGTGATTTATTTTTCTGGAGTCGTGAAAGTAGATCGTTTTCCCCCTGTATTATCAGTGGGTGTGGGCTGCGGTCCCCTTCCCCGCTGGCTTCCCTAGTGGCTTCCCTCAGTGGACACTGAGAAACAGGCAGAGAGGATCGATCCCACCCCCCTCCTTAATTCAACTCCGTTTTTAAAGAGAAGAAAAGACGGAGTTGTTTTAAGGAGGAGGGGTGGGGCATGGATCATCTCTGCCTTATCTTTTGTTTCCTATTTGTTTGGATGTTAAAGGGGAAACTGCAGTTGGGAGCTTTAGGCGCCGCGGGTGAGTAAAAGAAAGCCGGCTGCTGTTTGCTTTCTTGTGAATTGTTTTGCTTTTTAATTTTCCGGCCGCCGTTTTCCTCAGCGTTCTGCGTTGGCGCGCAGGACGCTGGGGCTTGTAGTTATCGGTTGGTGCTTTGTGTTTTTGCTGGGTTTTTTTAAAATGTGTTCCTTTCAATTGGCTGCGGCGCGTGTCCGAACGCTGCGGCGTGCATGAGACTCTCAGCCTGATTGGCTCTGGCGTGCCGCGGCGCAATGACTTTTGGGACGTGAAGTTCTTTGCGTTTCTTGCCGTTAGTGGGGCTGAGGCCCCTATGCCGGATTTTTAAATCCTTCGTTGACCTGCGTAGCCAATTCGGCCGTGCTCTCGAAGGGAGGGTGCGGGTCAGTAGGGCGACGCATAGCAACGTATAGCCAATTCCAACGGTGAACACTTGGTTTTATAGGTTAAGATATTTCTTAAATCATATCTCTAGAAAATCTTCTTTTGTCTTATTTGTCATTTTATAGCTTTATATATCTTCTTATATCTTTTAAATGTGTTCTAAGCATCACTCAGGATTCTCTATCTGGGCTTGTTGAACATTAACTATACTGTAAGATTTACTGAATAAATAACTTTGTTACAGGTGAGTGTTCAATAGCAACAGATGTTTCACATGAAGAATGTAGCTGATATTTGAATAAGACCCACCTCCTAAGCTACAAACATGGCTTTTGTTAACTTATCTGACAGTGTGAAATTTCATTTGGAACTTCAGATATGAAATATACTGAATAAGCAAGTTGCTATTTATTACCTACAGCCAAATATCCCTAAAATATCCAACATTCTCAAGAATTGCTCAGATGTTTAGTAGTTGAGACAGAGATTGCTGTTATTTTTTGTTGGGTTTTTCCTTCTCTTAGCCTTTGGTGACACAACCCATATCATCAAGGCAGCTGGGACAGCACTTAGTTATGGTGGTTAATTGTGTCTACTCAGTTTTTTAATGAGTACAGACACACCATGGGCTGCACTGTCAACTCCGGCTAGCATTGCCACCTCAAGACAGGTTAAGGCAGGGTGCCCAAACTATGGCCCATAGGCAAGATCTGGCCCCTGACACCAATTCATCTGGCCCACTCTGCTCTTGTCGCTCCCAGAAGTGGAAGTAAAATATGCCCGTGCATTTTACTTCCCCTTCTGGAAGCGATGAGGGTGGCGTGGGACAGATGAATTGGCATCAGGGCCAGATCTGGCTTGTGGGCCATAGTTTGGTCACCCCTGGGTTAAGCAGAGAAAATGGCAGCTTAAAATCTATCTCATCCTGTTGCTAAACAGATTGCAAGGTGTTCTTTACTTCCGCTTCAAGGAACCATGTGATCAGCCCACGGCCCAAAAAGTTTGGGTACCCCTGGCTTAAGAGTTCAGTCTGTCATTAATGTTAACCTTCATATCTGTAGGCTGTTCTGCTATCAGCTACCTGTTAATCTGCCCTGTAGCTCAGGTGTGCCCTGAGTCCTCTTCTGCTCCCACTCTTCATTAGTTATGGTGCTGTCTTCAGGGTTCTTTATTCATTTTAAAAACATTTTTAATGCAAATATTACTGTCACCATTAAGATATATCACTGCCAGCATGAAGAATGGATGAAATTTAATCAGGTCTCATCTCTGACTGTGCTTTGTCATCAAAGCAAACCATTGCAAACATTGCTGCTCCACTTCAATAAGATCAGGATATAAGGCAATGTCACTGTTTTAATCCTTAAATTCATTTACATCTGTATGGAAAACCACTGTTTGGCAAGAGTTAGTGAAGGAAAGATAAATGATATTAAAAATTGCAAGATGAGACACTTTTTCACATTGGAGAGCCATTCATGTGTTTACACAAAAATTGTTTTATCACTTCACTGCAATCGTCCAAAGCAACCTAACTCTGAGATACATTTTGTAGCTGTAGAAAGGAAATGGTTCCACTCTAAATTTGTAAGACACCATGCATCTTAGATACTATGAGAATAGGTGCATAAAAAGCATCAATTTCCCAGGGGTTCATAATCCCAGGCATGACCTTTGCAGAAACCGGAATGAAGCTGATCTGGGAGGCATCTTGAGGCTAGAAGCATCTTGTGATTCCTTGGTGGAGTGGCAAACAGCTGTAACACATTCACTTTTGTGCAGTCTGCATTATATAAGAAGGGAGCAGTTCAGCTCACATAACTGCTTATACACTCATGTTACTGAATTCAGAGCATCTAACATGGTTATCAATGATGTATTGTGAAATTGATAATAGCCGTAATCTGAAAATCAAAATTTCCTAATTTATAAAGACCAAAACACTTGGTGTACCCTACTTGAGTAGATCTATAAATTCATTGGGGTTTACAAAAATCAGTGGGATTTACTATTCACTTGGTCTATTCTAAATGTGACTGACAATTGAATGTAGGTCATAGGATGCATTTCCTTGCTTTTACTAAAATTAGTGACAAGTAAGTACTTAGGATGCAAATGTGGATCATAACCACTGTACAGAAGGCAAGGTTTAACCTCAATGTGAGGGTTTAAAAAGTAAGCAATGTATTGCTTTAAAACTTTAAAACTCAAGTGAGAGATGGAATTAAACTGGGAAAAGAGCAGGGTGAAGGAAAGATTAACATTCCACCTCAGTGTATGTGTTGGTAAAGTTCCAAATGAACATGTCATAATTAAAAAATAGAAAGGCTGTTGTATACTGTCTCCTAAAAATGTATCTTTTTGTCTTCAGGGTGAAACACAACTGGAGTATTGCACAGTTTCATATATATGTAGCATGCCAAAAAATAATTACCTAGGACCACCCATAGAATAAGACCTGTGTTAGGAATTCTACCCAAACCCAAAGTAATGTTCTGCCCAAAATACAGTCAACATCCTAATAAATATCAGGAGAAACCAATTCAAAATTAAAATGTAAACCATGAGAAACACGTTTCTTAATTAGCTTGGGACCTTGCTCAATTTTTTATGTTTCCCATTGTAATACCAAGTTTTTAAAAACTTAATTGACATTGGGAAAAGTGCTTTTTTCTGATCAGCTGTATTAAAGCAGCTTAAGCAAATAATTGAGGGGGTGTGTGTGAAAATCTACCCCTGAGCAAAGTGCTAAAGTATTTTCCATCTGTTTGCAAAACTGGATATTTGAAATCACCCACAGCTATCGTACATTTAAAAAACTAAATTACATGAGAATATGTGCCATGTCTCTCTGTTAAAACAGTAAAAAATTATAAATGTGTGTGCTCAGCCAAAAGATTTATTCACAAAGAATTTCTGATATCTATCATCCTAAGATTTCCTGGGAATGTTGCATAAAATGGGGAAAGCAGTAGCTAGAGTAAGATACCTTTGCACTTTTTAATATACTATGATGGAAACGTGTGAAGTAGGAACTTCAGGATTCAGGTCAGGCTAAACTTCTAGAGTAGAGGTTTCCAACCTATGGCCCACATGCCTAATCCAGCCCATGGAGCTCATTAATATGGCCCATTGTGGCAACCCAAGCACCTCCAGAGGTTCCCACCACCACCAGAAGTCACAATATGTCAGTTACCATGGTGGCGGTGATTGCACCATTTTTGTGGCTTCTTGCGCAACCTACGCTGATTTTTGGAGCATTTTTCACTCCATTTTGGGATCTGTTTGCCACATCTCCACTGCATTTCAGCACCTAAACCACAGTGGTTGGGGACTTCTGGTGCCGGGCGGAGCTTATTTCAGTGCCTGGGTTCATACCACAGAATCAGGAAGATCCCAACCGCCCTGGTTTGGCTGCCAAAACACAGTGGAGAAGCGGCGAAAAATCCCAAAATGGAGTGAAAGTGCTCAGGAAAGTCTCCCATTGCCCTAGGATGTGGCAGAGGCTGTGCAAGAAGCCACAGAAATGGTGCAATTGCCTCTGCCACTGACACCACCAATAATGTAAGCAATGGGCACAGCCATGCCTCCAGCCCGCACAGCTGAGTGTCGGTGGCAGGAACTAGCCTCTGGTGGGAAAACATTGGAAAACCCTGTTCTAGAGCGAATTCTTCAGACCTATGTTGCACAGCACTGATGAAGCAGGACATGGACAAAGCAAAGCCCCTGGATCTTTTGCTGCTACATACACACACTTGTCCCATTAACTGCACATATCTTTGAGGGTGGAGTATGGATGTGAGAACCGGCACAAGAATAGCAAGCACAAGTTGAATCCACGGGAATGTTTGTTCTCTTTAGGGTTTATTATGATTAGCAATTTGTGTCGGTTTTGCCCGGTTCGGAATTGATTCAAATACCGAGTAATACATGATGCACAGCTGGGGCCTGTGTTATCTTGATAAAATATGGTTTATTTTAAAACGCCCGGCAGGGGTTTTTATTTTTTTTGGTACCAGTTCCTAAACTGCTGTATTCCGTGTGTATGTCGGTACATATTATGTATTGTACCTTTTGCCCCATAAAGTTTGCAGTATTGTTCGAGGCCTAAAAATGTTTCCTTTTCTCTGGATCCTTATTGTTATAGTGCTATGGCTGTCAGCTGTCATGGAAAAGAACTATTGTAATTTTATAACAGTAAAATTTAATTTTAAAAATTGGTACCATGTGTTGGGCATGGAATAGCCAACTACAGAGGCTGAGCCCGATTGTTTCTGAAGTACAGGTAGAGATGGTGACTGCGGCAGCAAAAGATTCTCTCACACACACTTTGAAATGGAGGTTGGCAGTACCCCAGATAAGTAAAAAGAAAAAGAAAAGAAAAAACCAGTGGTGGCTGCAGAATTAAAAATACCTGTTCAGGCAAGGTTTTTCAAAGGAGGCATAAACTAGGACAAGCACCACATGACTTTCAACAAAATGATTGGAACCGTGATTATTTTAACAGTCAAGGCACAGCCTTAGGCTGCTGCATGTTGGTATCTGTAAGCAGCATCACATCATAAAATATTATTCAGAATTTGGATTTGATAATACATTTTGGTCTCCCTGGCTTGAAAACCATGTCTGACTCTAGGGGCCGGTGCTCATTTCTATTTACAGTAAAAGAGCCAGTGCTATCTGCATTTACAGAATTTTCTGTGGTCATGTGGCAGGCATGACTAGATGCCAGAGCGCTTGGAATGCTGTTGCTTTTCTCACTGAAATGGCATCTATTAAACTACTTGCAATTTCTAGTTTTCAAACTGCTAAATTGGCAAAAGCTGGGTCAGATGACAGGCGTTCACTCCGTCACACAGCACTCAGGTCTCAAACTGCTGACCTGCTGACATTCGGCTGTCAAGCTCAGCGTCATGAATCCCTTGAGGTGTAGGGATATGGGGCCATTCAACAATTACATTATCCATTTTTGGGGGGGAATTGACCCCCTCCCCCATGTAATCCGGCTGTAATTTTCGCTTCGAACCCTCCTCTCTTTAAAATTATGTAATCCAGACCTTTTGTATAGAAACTCTAATTTTAGAGCTTTTCACTATTGGTGAAATAGAAATAGACTGCACAAGCAATTCAATAATCTCAAATCGGATCAAAAATCCCAGAGATCATTTTTTAAACCTAAAAAATTGCCATGTTTCGAAACTACAGGTACACAGAAGTGGCCAAACGGAGTGGCAATGTTCAAAGATAGGAAATCCGTTTGAGGCTTGAATATGTAGTAATATAATATAATGTTTTATTCTGGTAGTTAATATATTCAGAATCTTCCAGTAGAGCAATACAACAAGTCCAATACATTGTGAAAGTCAACCGGTATGCAGACTCTTTCAGGAGTCTGACAACAATATATATATATTTATATATATATATATATTGTATATATTTTCAGATATTGGAAAGTTAGCAAGTCAAGTTGTCTGATGAAGGGAAATTCTCCCGAAAGAGTCTGCATACCGGTTGACTTTCACAATGTATTGGACTTGTTGTATTGCTCTACTGGAAGATTCTGAATATATTAACTACCAGAATAAAACATTATATTATATTACTACATATTCAAGCCTCAAACGGATTTCCTATCTTTGAACATTGCCACTCCGTTTGGCCACTTCTGTGTATCTGTGCTTTTGTATTTCTTGGCTTTATGGCATTTGAGAATGGGCAGATCCTCCTATGGCACCTCTATTTTGATGCTTCAAACTGTTTACTCAGGGCTTTTACAAAGACTATAAAACAGTGGGGATTCCACAAGCATGAGACCTCTTCCCACAGCTGTTACTAATTACTTACATAGCCAGCGTTATCCTGGCTAATACAACTTTGAGATTGTTAAGAGTTCAAGCATTGTGGTGCAATGTACTTCTGTAGATATATATTTTTGTCCCCCTTTACACAATTATGTCAATTTGTAGCCCTGGAATATAAAATGTATAAAAATATAAAAATGTATAAATATATTTAGTCAATTAGGAGGCATGGGAGGGGAATGCTAGATTATGCACACCTGGTTTCCTATCAGCAGGATTTATAAGGGGAGTAATATTTTGAGTCAGTAACATCCACAGCCCAAAATGAATAAACGAAAAGAGGTTAGGATGCAACATGAAAACAAGATACCCTTTGAAAACTAAATGTTATATATCCAGGTGGGTTTCTCTTTTATACTTAGCTCAGTAGCAATATTCCAGTTCAGAATTAATTTATATATATATATATATTGTATATATTTTCAGATATTGGAAAGTTAGCAAGTCAAGTTGTCTGATGAAGGGAAATTCTCCTGAAAGAGTCTGCATACCGGTTGACTTTCACAATGTATTGGACTTGTTGTATTGCTCTACTGGAAGATTCTGAATATATTAACTACCAGAATAAAACATTATATTATATTACTACATATTCAAGCCTCAAACGGATTTCCTATCTTTGAACACATGTTTCGAAACTACAACAGCTCCAAATGGATTATGTAATATTTGACCTGACCCACCCCTACGTAATTTTTAATAATTCAGATGGCAGATCTCTTCCCCCCGCCCCCCGAGGATCACGTAATTGTTGATTAGCCCCTATTGTCTTTCTCTGTCTCAATATCAAAAGGTCTTCAAATCACTCAGCAAGCTCTCAGTTCTTCCAAATGTGATGTTCACAACAGCTGCTCAGAGTTGTTAGAGTTGGTATCTCAGAAAGGATGCCTCAGGAACCCAGTTCTCATCCATTCTGGTGTGGACTGGCCCAATTTGAAAACGTTACCTAATGTGAGGATTAGATTTAAAAATTTCCACTGGCTTTCATATTTCCTTGTTGATCAAATAGCATTCTGCGTGCATAATAAAGTCTCAGAAAGTTTTTTTAGAAAAACATCAAGAAAGTGTATTTTGAAATAAAAAGTCGTATGCAGTGTGCCTGGCAGAAGTGGTCTTTCCTAGTATCTTCCTGCAGTATCCCTTCCAAACCAAAAAATGCTACCCTGAAGGGCATCTGCTGAATGTGATGCAGACGGAATGTGAGGTACAGTATCACTAGCAGAAGGAAATACATGTGCCCATTCAATCATTCTTCATGACATACTTCCTGCCACTGCCAAAAGAGAGTATTCCTTCTAGCCACCTCTAGTTGAAAAGAAAGCTTTTTGCTTCTTTCAGTTTCTCAAATGTGGGGCAGGAATGGGTGAAAAACAGTCTGCCCTACCAGTGTACAGATGATACCCTGCCCTGCCACCAAAGTTGCTGTCAGATTTCAGCAGCAGTTGAGACATCTATGGGAATCTCAGTGGCCATGAAAACTTGCTCACCTCCAACATAGATGAAGTAGTAACCAGTGTCTATACTGTATCATGATCACAGGCATTATAGCAGCCATAATTACCATTCTGTTCTCACACATGCAAAATACATGAGGTGAGAGCCATGCTCGTATCAACATATGCAGAAGGGCCTAAACTCAATTTATAGTGTTCAACCCCTTTGTGGTATCTTCAGATAGAGATAGGAAAGATTCCTGCCTAAAATCAAGAGAGTTACTGACAGACAGTGTTAACAGTTTTGGACTAAAAAAGAGGGTGGGGGAGAGATTGAGAATAGAACACCATTTTCTATATCTGTTTCTCCATGTGTTTGAACAAAGACTATCTAAACCAGTGTTTCTAAACCTTTGGTTTTTGGACTTCAATTCCCAGAAGCCTAAGTCAAGTCCCCAAAGCATTGGTGAGCCAATGTACTGATTTAAACTTCTGAAAATTTAAGTCCCCCCGTGGGGCGTGTGCCCCACATTTGGAAACACTGATTCCAAACCCATCTAGTATGTTGCATAAATGAGCTTGATTGATTTTTATAGATTTTAAATGTTAAGAATCCAATTTCCAATTTTGTTGTTTTAAAAATACTAAATACAATATTTATAATAGGAAAATTATAAAATTTTCATCTATTCCACTTTCATGTTTAGCTAATAAACTTAAGTCAGTGGTCCAAGGGTATAGTTATTTGGCAATTTAATAAGATGATCTTGATTGATGACACCTAAAGTGATTTATAGTTAATAGTCTAGGACAGTGATGACAAACCTTGGCACTCCAGCTATTCTTGAACTTCAATTCCCAGAAGCCAAAGAATCTGTGAATCCACACAAATGGGTTTACTGTGAATATATGCAGTAAACCCATTTGTATGGATTCACAGAGACCTGGGCTTCTGGGAACTGAAGTTCAAGAACATCTCTAGTGCCAGTAAACCCATTTGTGTTGATTCACAGGGACTTAGGCTTGTGGGAATTGAATTCCAAGAACAGCTAGAGTGCCAAGGTTTGCCATCACTGATCTAGGATAATAATGGTTAACCTTGGCATTCCAGGTGTCTATTTTTGGTTTCTAATTCACAAAAACTTGTGTCTGCAGGATGTACCACTAAATTCAGTAACCTGGTGGGTTTAGAAATGGAGGAGGCACTTGTGTGAAGAATTTAAGTCCATGTTTATCTGAAGAACATAAATTAACAGCCAGGTCTGATATTGGGCAAGACTATGGTGAAATTTTGATGAGATCCATTGCGATTCACAGTTTGTCAAACTGGGCTTTCATTAATAAGATCACTGTACCCATCCAGACAACAATTTGCAGGAGTCTGCAGGAGTAGAGGCACAGAGCTGTAACAGCAGAAGCCACATTAATATGCTAATAGGATGCTAATTGGCAATTTCCATGACTCTCCCATATAAATGAAAACCTAGCAAGGGTTTAAAACTCTTGAGTTGGATCCAAATTCTCTTCTCACTGGTCAGAACTTCACCTATGGAGTGTTCTGTTCAGAATCTTTTCTATTATAAAAAGGGTTCTACCTCCCATCATGTGTTACGTCTTTCCCCATAGAAAAAAACTTCAAGTAGGAGAGGGGACAGTGGTGGGATTCAATTTTTTTACTACCTACTCTGTGGTTATGGTATTGTGTGCATGGCCAGGGGGAAAGTCCTGCATTGCACCAGAATTAGGACTACTTTATTTCAAAACTTGGATGGGCCGGGCCAACCAGAATTTCTGCTACCAGTTCTGGCGAACTGGTGCGAACCTACTGAATCCCACCACTGGAAAAAAAACCCTTAGAAACCAACAACAAAAACTTCCCATAGAAAAAGGGAGATCTTCCCTTCTTAGTAAGTAAAGTATGGGTGCAGTGTACAGTTCTCTCTGTTTACAGTTTAATGTCGTGCAATCTCTTTGACATGAAATTCCTATGTCCCGTTAACTGTGGCATATATACAAAAAACAAGCCTGAGCACATACCTTTTGTGAGCCTGCCTTTACAGTAGCCACGAATCATTCACCATGACAAGCAGAACAAGTTCCAAAAGATGGTGATTATTCCATATATTCTTCATGTTTAGAGGTAATTACATTTTTAACAATGGCTGTGTTTTTTAATCCAGTTGTTGGAATCATACCAAAATATTATGTCAGGCTTTCTTGTGTTTGCCTCTGAAAATACTAGCTCAGTAATTCATGGAGGATACTTCTATTATTGACAAAGTCACTGAGGAAAATAATAAATTTAATTTTTATAGTTAGATTTTTTTAAAATGTAGAACATGTCAAACACATTGATCTAAATAGAAATGATTTATAAGTGAGTGGAATTCTCTTAACTGCTAAGGTGATTGACAGCTAGCCAAAGCTGTGCTGGGAAAAAAAAAGCTCCCTATGAATTTAGAAGTGATAGAAATAACTTATTATTTTCTATACTTTGGCCCACTTTTATGCGGCTATAATAGTTTTGTCCTTGAACTGCAGGCATTCTGGAGCTGATGTAGCTCATCATTTAGCCTGCACTTCATCACCACCACCCTTTTAAAACTTTTATATGGGCAGATCTTAACCAACAGAGCAGTTCTGCTGACCGGTCATACTGCTGGTAGATCTCTCTACTTTGACAGGAGAAGGACCTTCTGCAACTACTAAGGTATATTTACCAGCATAAGGAGTTTTCTGCCAGGAAAAAAAATATATTTCTGTTTCTTCCAAGTTCCCTACAACCAGCATACCTTTGAACTCGAGTTGTATTGTACCCAGTAAAAGAGTTTTACATGTGATAGTTAATATGAGGTATCTAACACCATTGAGTAATTTTCACTTCTATTAAAGGAAAATAATTCTGCCCATTGTGATGAATTTCCACGCCAGCTATGTATGCCCCTTTCCAATCTGCGTCAGAGGGACAGTGTGAGAGCTGGTTTGGGGAGGTAATGGAGAAAGTGGGATTGCTTTAGCTCACCTTCTGGTCTTGGAAGCTTCCATGTGATCCAGACACTTGGAACAAAGCCATGATTTGTAGCACAGTAAAACTGCACCCAGGGTTCTGCCAGATCAGAATCACTATTAAGAGCATATTGAAATAATGAGTACCATAAATAGTGTTGTGTAAATATTTGGGAGATATATAGGGTTATACATTTGTATACCTTTTCCTAAGGAAATAATTTCGTAATTCCAGCAACTGGTAATGTTGCTAAAGCTCTACAATATTCACTCCAGATGGCCTACATTTTCCTTATTAAGTGTGGAAGGGGAAAGTGTGCAAATTATCTTCCATGTCCTAAGACTGGTACAAAAATGTTGATATTGTTGAGAAATATACTTTCGAATTCTCCTACTACAGGTGGTTTCAATTTATCCCATTGATTTAACCCAAGAATTAAAGACTAGCCTCAAGATTATTTACTACTTTTAGTAAAAAGTAAAATGGCCAACCCAATTTATTTGACAATATATGTCATTTGATGCAGGGGAGAAAGCATCTCATGTGTATCATTAATCTGTCTTCACCCTACTGCCTCTTTCCCCTATTAAAAATAACCTACATGCATCTAATTTTATTAGTCTATTAATTTTACAATTTTACACTTCATTGCAATGGAAAAACCATCTGCAACCTCTCAAATGTTTTGAACTGAACAAGGGCCATGTGAATTCTAAGTCAAAATACCTTTTACAAAACAGTAAATTGCCTACCTTTAATGTAAACTAAGGGACTGCAGAGGCTCAAGTGGCTAAGACACTGACTGGAAGGTGGTAGGTCAGCAGGTCGATATCTGAATACTGCAGGATAGAACGAACTCCCGTCTTTGTCACAGCTCCTGCCAACCTAGCAGTTCAAAAGCAAGAAATTGCAAGTAGATAAATAGGGACCATTTTGGTGGGAAGGTAAACAGTATTCCAGTGTCTAGTCATGCCTGCAACATGACCACGGTAATGTCTGCAGAAGCAGAAAGCGCTGGATCTTCAGCTATGAAACAGAGATGAGCACAGAACCCTAGAGTCAGATACGACTGGCTTTTGAGCAAGGGTGACCTTTACCTTTACCTAATGTAAACTAATTTAAAACCATAAGGAATTCACCTCCTTGTTATTATTATTTTTAGCCCTTGAGTCTTTATCATTGATGGCAAATCAAAAAGATATATTTTGTTACTAAGATTTACTGAATCATTAAATTTGAAATATTGCCATTTATGTGCAGATAGTAAAAGCTTCTTAAAGTTTCATAAACTGATTGTTGTGATAGTCTTAACTATTTGAAAAATGAAAGGCCACTAAAAATAATGAGACACTGTTTGTGTAGATACCGTATTTACCAGAGTATAAAACACTCTTTCCCCCTTAAAATACACGAGAAAAATGGAGTGTGTCTTATGCAGGAATGCGTCTTATACCCCGGCAAATATGTTTATTATGTTTTCTTCTCTAGAGGCTATACTGAAGAGGCTGATTCTTCACACAAAAAAATAACTTAATTAAAAGACACTAGTGACAACTCTAAAATATGAGCAAAGTTGGAAATATTTTTAATAAAGACATCTTTCATACACATTTATAAAGGAAGTAATTGTTGTCATAGATTAAACTCTGTTTCACTCATTTTCTTAAAGAAAACAGAATTCCATCAAAAGTACCTCGGCGAGGGCGAAGAGGTCCTGCCGGCCACTCCATCGGCCGGCGTCCTGGGGCTCTGCCCTCCCCCCTCGCCTAGGACTTAAAAGGCTAGGGGTGCCGGGAGGAACTTTGCCGCCACGCGCTCAGCCCCGGCAAGGGCGAAGAGGTCCTGCCGGCCACTCCATCGGCCGGCGTCCTGGGGCTCTGTCCTCCCCCCCTCACCTAGGACTTAAAAGGCGAGGGGTGCTGGGAGGAACATTGCTGCTGCGCGCTTGGCTTGGCAAGGGCAAAGAGGTCCTGCCGGCCACTCCATCGGCCGGCGTCCTGGGGCTCCGCCCTCCCCCCTCGCCTAGGACTTAAAAGGTGAGGGGTGCCGGGAGGAACTTTGCTGCCATGCGCTCGGCCCGGGCGAGGGCAAAGAGGTCCTGCCGGCCACTCCATTGGCCGGCGTCCTGGGGCTCCGCCCTCCCCCCTCGCCTAGGACTTAAAAGGCTAGGGGTGCCGGGAGGAACTTTGCTGCCACGCGCTCGGCCCCGGCGAGGGCGAAGAGGTCCTGCCAGCCACTCCATCGGCCGGCATCCTGGGGCTCTGCCCTCCCCCCCACCTAGGACTTAAAAGGCGAGGGGTGCCGGGAGCAACTTTGCCGCCACGCACCTGGCTCCTGGCACATCTGGTACTTTGGTAATTTTGTTATATTACGTGATGTTTTCATCCTTTGTGATTCTATTGTAATTATTGATATATTATTTTGATGTGGTGCTGATATTTGTATTATTTGTATTATTGTTGACTGTCCTGCCTTATACTGTATTTAGTTATAACATTGTATTTATTATTGTAATTTGAATATTGTATATTTATGTAAACCCTGTGGGGTGTCCCAGGGTCATTTATATGTTGTTAGCCGCCCTGAGTCGGCCATGTGTTGAGTAGGGCGGGATATAAAATTGAATAAACATAAACATTCAGATACTTTGACTGTGTAGTAGTCAGTGTAAATATAAAGTTAATGTTCATCACACATTTTCACAATCCCTTGGTTAATATGCACATAAACACAAAATTGTCCACATTTTTCAGTTTGTAATTTCCATATTGAAAACACATTCTCCTCAAATTTGCTCCTTACTGCTGAACAATATGTATAGACAAGGGGGAGACATTATATGGCCTACTAATCCCATACAACCCTATGCTTATTTCTGCAAACATATTTGCATAATTTCCTCTCAAATACATCAGAATTCACAGGAATAAATCATGGTTAAAAATATCTAGTTACAGTATTTCACATCAATCTTTTTAAAGGAAAGGGAAAGATAGTGCTCAAACTATGGACATACATACTCAAGGTGAATGATTAAGTGGATACTTCACTGCCCACTTTTCCTGTTTGTTTGTTTTTTGTCATTTCCCATCAGTCCTACCTTAGCAACTCCCCCAGTGGCTTAGTGGTTAAGACACTGAGCTGGAGACTGGAAGGTCGGATTTTGATACCTGAGAGCTGCACTTAGGAACATGAAAGGAGCCTCATTCGGGCATCCCCTGAGTGGAGTTTCTCCAGCAAAAATCCTTTCAACCCAGAGTAATCTCTGACACTAAATTATTATTACTCCTACCTTCAAGGCTTTTCTTTGTGCTGCTTACAACTTTCTAGATAAACTTCCTGACCAACGAGGAAGAACAGATAGTTCTGAGATGTGTGAAGTGGGCTTGCTCTCCTGAATTATTTTTTCCATTCTCAGGCAGTATCAGGAAGCTGAGCAATCTAACACCTCAGGATTGACACCACTAAAGAAGAATATTAAGTTAGTTGACAAGCAGCCAGATCTGTGCTTTCAAACATGCCCTTAATATGCAGGATGGTGTTTCCATTTTTGCTGTGATAGCTGGTGGTCTGAATGGGGGATAGAAGGACCAAATCCCAGAGTGGGGTCCACTTGTATATACTAAGCTAAACAAAAGCAAGACTAGAGTTTATAAGAAGAATTTCATATTCCTTCCCCAGTAATATTCTGTGATTTCTACTTTTGTTTAAATATACTTTACAGTGCTAAGCCTTGTGTACATTCTACTACGCATCTGAAAGATTTTAGGATGTTCATTTTGTGACATCAGACATGATTTCTAAACATTTTATACTTCTGTAAAGACATCAGCCTTAACTTAAAAGTTCATGCCATTTTGTGGTATAAACAAAACGAGATCTTACGTTCACATTACCCTAGACCTGCTGTTTCTGTAGTTTAAATATCCAAGTTTCAGTTATCCATGGCCTAAAATATTAACTGAAAAATTCTAAGATGCATTGTCCAAACTTACCACTAGAGAGAACCAAAGACATACCAGTGATGGTCAACTTTGGCACTCCAGGTGTTCTTGGACTTCAATTACCAGAAGCCAAAGTCAGCACTCCTGCTGATCAGAACTTCTGGGAATTGAAGTCCAAGAACATCTGTAGTGCCAAGGTTGGCCATCACTGTACTATACTGTATATAGTATTTGATACTATCCACAGTTTCATGGATTCACAGTAAGTCTTGAAACCTGTCCCTGTGGATTTGTCAGACCTACAAGCATTCAGTTTCCTAAGTTTTTGAAATTATTTACTGTATTAGTAATTTCCAGCCATTTATCTTACTGGAAGTATTTGTTTATTTGTGTCACAGTGTTGCGAAATATTAAAGGATTTTATTAATATTCATCTATAGGACATTATTTAAAATAATTAAAGCATTAAACAAAATTATACAACAATATACAATTATATTAAAAGAAATCAATTGAATAATCTATTGTTTTACCTCACCCCTGGCAAGTTCTTCATGTTGCTGGAAAAAATGAACACTGATGTAGATGTTGCATAGTTTGGTTTTCTCCACATTAATGTTGTTACTCATTGTAAGACTGAGGGTCCGGGGTGGTAGCGTCTCTGGGGGCCAAACTGCCCTCCCCTCAGCCTCTTTTACCAGGAATGAACACAGCCAGAAGATGGCATCTTCAGTAGTCTAATTTTTATTTAGGATGTAAAAAAACAGTTAGGACAGAACACGGAATGACAGAGTGGTTTGGAATAGGAAAAGGAGTAAGACAAGGCTGCATTTTGTCACCCTGCTTATTCAACTTATACACAGAGCACATCATGCGCAACGCAGGGATGGAGGAATCACAATATGGGATCAAAATTGCTGGGAGAAACATCAACAATCTGAGATATGCAGACGACACCACCCTAATGGCAGAAAGTGAGGAAGACCTAAAGAATCTCTTGATCGGTTTGAAGGAAGAGAGTGCAAAAGCGGGCTTGAGACTCAATATCAAGAAAACCAAGATAATGGCATCAGGCCCGATCAGTTCCTGGAAAATAGATGGGGAAGAAGTAGAAGCAGTGACAGATTTTACGTTCTTAGGATCTAAGATCACTGCAGATGGGGATTGCAGCCATGAAATAAAAAGGCGACTGATTCTTGGGAGACAAGCCATGAGAAACCTGGTGAACATAGTGAAAAGCAGAGACATCACATTGCAAACAAAAATTAGAATAGTCAAAGCAATGGTTTTCCCAGTAGTAATGTATGGATGTGAGAGCTGGACAATTAGGAAAGCTGAACGCAGAAGAATAGACGCCTTTGAAATGTGGTGCTGGAGAAGAGTTTTGAGGGTACCCTGGACAGAGAGGAGAACAAATAGGTCAATCTTGGAGGAAATCAACACTGACTGCTCATTGGAAGGTCAAATAGTAAAGATGAGGCTAAAGTACTTTGGGCATCAAATGAGAAGGGAGGATTCACTTGAGAAGGCCGTGATGTTGGGAAAGGTGGAGGGCAAAAGAAGAAGGGGGAGGCCAAGGATGAGATGGATAGATGGTGTTGTAGACACAGTGGGCACAGAACTGGGAGGACTGAGGGGGATGGTGGAGGACAGAGGTGCCTGGAGAGCGATGGTCCATGGGGTCGCAAAGGGTCGGAATCGACTGTGCGACTGAACAACAACAAAATACACGGAGCATTTATGAGCAAATAGTGCCAAAATAAGAAACCTAACTTGAAAGCCAGAAGGACTTTAGCCCTAACTCCTACAGACCACCCGCACCCACCAGGTCTGGTGGGATATGAGTCCTTCCCCCATAGAAAAGAAAAGAAACCCAAGTCAGCAAAAGTCAGTGAACATTGTGTTACATTGTATATATATCATTGCATCACTCCAAAACCCATTCTCCACCTCCCTCCTGCCTCTCGCAGTTGTTACCCAATCCTGGCCTCTCCAGAGGTTGCTTCACTCATCCTGCTGTATCTCCGCCCATCTTCCCCATTCTCTACTGGCCTCCCCCCCCTTCCCAATGGAATCTCTTCATTATAAATTGGTGCAAACCAGACAGCTCCCTTCCCTCTCTAACCTCTCTAACCTCCCTCCCCCCTCCCACTACCACCTGGGCTTCCATGGAAAAGAAGGGGGGAAACCTTTCCTGCGAGAGGGGCGACTCACTCCTGATGTTACACTCCAGCAGATAAATATCCTCATTTTTCTTAATTGTCTTTAATCATCCAAAACTTCTTAATATTTTCAAAGACTTCTACTCATCTCATTCAGTACTTTTGTACTGTAGAAAGTCTTTCTACATTTCAGTCTTCTCTTTTTAGGTTGGTGCTATATAAAGAATGTTACATTACTTCTTCTTTTACTTGTACAGTAAAACCCTGGGTTATGGAATTACTCCATTGAGGAAAGTTTTCTGTAAAGTGGTTTTTCCATAATCTGAAGCACAATTTCCCATAGGAATGCATTAAAAATTTTAAAAAGGTCCCAACCCTCCAAAAATATGTTTTAAAAAATAAAAAAAATCCAGAAAATTGCCAGACAACGGTTCTCTCCCACACCTTTCTCGATCTCCCCAGCTGGTGAGTGGCTGGGTTGGAGAAGGGTGGAATCTTAAAGATTGATCAAAGTGCAAGACAGAAAGGGGAATCCTCTAAGAACACTACCTCCTCCCCACCCCCAAGCCTCCCACCAGCTGGGGAGATCGATTGACCTTTAAAAAGGCAAAATATGCAGAGCGCACTTTGCAAAAGATAAAGGTAAGCTCCCTATTTTTTCTGGTGCTTTGTTCTGAGGGCTGGCGTTGGGCGTGCTTCCCTGTCTGGGAGGGTGACAAACAGGAGCAGTTTGTCTGGCTGCCAGGAAAGCCCACGTCCTGGGCTCTCTTGCTAAAGAAGCCACCAGTGGGCGAGGGGAACTTCTTTCATCCTACAGCCATACCACCCTGAACACGCTCGATCTCGTCTGGTGTCTTCTTCACAAACCCCCCTTCCCCACTCAAACTCCTCCTAAAGATGGGACTCTTCACACCATCCAGAGACTCTAAAATGGCATGGGACCACCATGTTAAACCCTCCCAGAGGCAGTGTATTCTGGGGAACCCCATTCCATAACGTGAGTTTTGTCCATAAATTGGGACATGATTTCCTCAGAATTTCGTTCTGTAAGTCGAGTTTTCCATTACCCATGGCGTCTGCAACTCGGGATTGTACTGTATATGTTATTACTTCCTGATTCTTGGAGGTTTATATATGAGATTAAAAGCTGCTCACTTTTAAAATAAATGTTTAAAAGATTTTTCAACATATTGTACAACAAATATAGTTAGTCACACTTCCTGTTTAGAACAAATCCACGGCCTTATGTTTATTTCTTTAATTTTTCAATCATTTATTTATACCATTCAAATAACTTTTCATGTCCTCAAGGTACTTTAGAAATTGGATTTTTTAATGAGCATTTTAAAATGACAGATTTTGCAATAAAAATAATTTACATAGTGTCTAAATATTAAAATGTTAAGGGACAGTAAGAAAACCTGAACAGTAAGACCAAAGGTAAAAATAAAGTTCAAGGCTTGATGCTTGTTGGAATTAAAATAAAAATCATAACCTGCTGTATAAATGCTACTAAATAAGAATGCATCATAAATGGCTCTTCATAAAGTATAGAATAATGGAGAGAGCACTACTGAATATGGCCTTTCTATGGGAACCATGCATCCCACATGTGGCACTCAGAGAATACTTTACAAAAACTAGAGGAAAGGAGGTAAATGTGTTCTTTCAAAGTATGTTGTAGTTTGTATTATCCCTAGCAGTCTTTACCATATCAGTTTGAAATGCAGTATACAGTAAAACCCCAATTTACGTAAAAAGTCAGTTCCGTAGCTATTTATGTAAATCTTTTTTTAACGTAAATTGATACATCCCCATAGGGATGCATTGAAAAATTAAAAAAAGGACCCGACTAAACCAAAATAATAATAATAATAAAATAATCAGCACAAAGGGAATGACGAAGTTATAGAGTTTAAAATGGCGGTGGCACCATTTGAAACTTACAAAACACAAGTAAACTCCTTACATAAATCGATTTGTTTGCATAAATCAGGACGTGATTTACACAAAAAATCCTTACATGTAGATTTTTAAATAAGTAGAGGCATACGTAAATTGGGGTTTTACTGTATTAGAATCATGGAATAATTGAGTTGGAAGGAACCTATGAGGCCATTGAGTCCAACCACCTATTCCATGCAGATATCCAAATCCAATCCGCTCTGACAGATGGCTGCCATATTTCTCTTGGATGACTCTTTTCTTTTGCATCCTCATCAAGTAGATCATGGGTTCTAAGTTTTAAGTTGTAGTTCAAGATGTGTCATCAGTGGAAATAATACAATTTTAAGACTGAAAATAGCAAATACTTTTTTAAAAATAGATCTTAAAAATCTTAGATGAAGAGATGCTGTTGTACCCTTTAATCTGTATGTAATAGTGGGTTTGTATTTAAGGTTACTATTCTAGTCATGCATCTTATGTTTCATTCCTAAAACTGTTTTAAATACAATCTTGCATTTTGACTAGGATTTACTTTCAATTTTGTGTTTAGAATGTGATGAATATTCATAAAATTTATCTGCCTTGACAATGAAGGATGTCTTGACATACTGACATCATCATATTAAAAAAGTAAATCACTCTGAGATGTTGTTCCCTTGGATGAGAGTAAAAAAAAAACCTTTCCCATCATCATCAGTATTATGCCTGCACCCAAAAAAAGTGTTTTGAGGTCAAAAACAAAAGGCCTGTGTTCTGTTAAAATACATCTTCCACACATCCATGCTTTTTGTGCAAAAAAAGTCGCCTCAGATTATGGCAATCATAAAAATGAGAGATCTCCAAATTGCTCTGTCTTTAACAGCCCTGTTCAACTCCTGCAACTTATAGTTTGTGTTTTTCCTTATGGAACTGATCCATCTTGGTTTTGGCCTTCCTTGCTCCTGATGCCTTCCATTTGATGATATTTTCTAATTCCTTCATTGTTTCCCTTCCAAGTCTCAGACTTCTTCTGATTTCTTGGATGCAGTCCTCATTTTGATTGATGATTTAACCTGCATTTACAAAAGTTTTCTATTTCTTGATTGTCAACCCCTAACAATATACAGTAAAACCTCGGTTAATGAATGGCTTGGTTAATGAAAAAAATCACATAATGAAAGGAAATTCATTGAAAATAGTGCCCTCGGATAACAGATTTTACCCCCACATACCAAAAACATTTCTAGGGTTTCCCAATGGCAGCAGTAGAATGTTATGAGTGAATTTGCTCCAGTTTTGGGATGTTTTGAGGTGTTTTCACTCTGTTTTTGGGATTTAAAAATGATGTGGGGGGGGACTTCTTGTCCGGAGCCTCAGCTGTGCATTGGCTTCTAGGAATTGAAGTTCAACAGAAACTAGGAGTACTCAAACTCCATTTTAAGTCCCCCCCAAACAGGGTTAAAACACCCTGAAACATTCCGAAAATGGAGCATATTCACTCACAACACTCTACTGCTGCTGTGGGGAGCAGCACAGACCCCCGAGGGACTAAAAAAATGGCTTTTTTTAGACCTCCAGAACATGTATGTTACATGTTTTGTGACTTTATATTTTCTAGAAAAAGTGTTGTGTATGTAATATTTTCCCTATCCAGCTGTCTGCACACATGCGTGCTATACCCATACACACGTCTATATGAAAAGAAGTGATGAGCTCAATGCAAATGTTACTCATTCCTTTTCTTACCTGAAATGAGTATCTTTTGAATAGGGAAGACCTATCAGGGACATAAACCTTTTGTTTCAACCCAATAAAGACTTGGTTCTAATAATCTGACAAGACATCTCTGATATTTGCAGAACTTCCTTCCTAATTTCTAATGGATAACACTATCACTTCCTACTTATAACTCAACTCTTTTTGTCCTATGCTTTATTACGTGCTCCAGATCTGGCTATTCTGGGAAACCAGAGTTCCTTTGATAACCTGTGAGACTGAAGCACATAATTTCCAACTTCTATTCAGTCTACTCTATGGGCTTGTTGTCATGAATCATGAAATTAAATAATTAAATTGGAAGAGGAGTATAAAGCCATTGAATCTAACCTCCTGCCCAATACAGGAATCCAAATAAAAGTATATCTGACAGATAATTGTCTAATTTTCTCTTGAATGCCTCCAGCATTGATGCACACACTACCTACTGAGGTAATTGGCATGAATACGCTGTCAATTAGGAAGTTTTGCCTGATATTCAACCAAAATCTGGCTTGAGCCCATTTTTACATGGCCTATATTCTGTGGTGATTAAGAACAGATCCTGCCACTTCTCTGTATGACAGTCTTTCAAGTGTTTAAAAAATATTATCACATCTATCCTCAATCTTCCAAGGCTAAATTAGTCTTCCTTCAGATTTTCCTAGTTTCTAGTCACTTAATTATCCTTGTTGCCGACTCTGAACTTGTTCCAGTATGTCGGTACCCAGAACTATATGCTGTACTCAAGGTGAAGCCTAACAACTGCCAAATAGATAGGAACTAGCATTACATGGAAATTAGAGACTATACTACTGTCAATGTAGCCTAAAATAGCATTGGTCTTTTTTGTATCACACTGCTGTATCATATTTACAATTCCAAGATCTTTCTCGCTCATAGTATTACTGGGCCAATATTGCCCACCTTGTAAACATGTGTTTGGTTGTTTTCCCATAGGTATAGATCTCAGCACTCATCCCTATTAAATTTCATTCTGTTGTTTTGAGTCCAGTTTTCAAGCCTATTAAGATCTTTCTGATTTTTTAAATCTTCCTGAGTATTAGATATTCTATTAAATTTTGTGTCATCTGCAAATCATTAATAAAGATCTTGAAGGGCACTAGGCCCAACTTTGCTCAAGACAAGATATATTGGTCGTCATCTGCAACTCGTATCCAAGAATGCATTTTTTCCTGAAACAGGAAAAATGCCATTGGTGTGAATTTGTTTAAGGTGGATCCCAGTTTGCCATGAAGTGACCCACACACTATGAGC
This sequence comes from Bradypodion ventrale, assembly GCA_035047345.1. NCBI lineage: Eukaryota > Metazoa > Chordata > Lepidosauria > Squamata > Chamaeleonidae > Bradypodion > Bradypodion ventrale. Next base: position 300,878,828 of record JAWDJE010000003.1, on the reverse strand, counting down.
CATCTCCTGTGTCACATATTAAATGAGGCATGCAGGATATAACACTGAGACTGAAATGAACTGTCGCAGCCTTGAGGATATTATCAAAGTGCACCTTCACAGCCAGTCATTCTGTTCTGCCTCCATGATTGTTGGAAATAAGAGTTACTACTCCATTCATTTTGCAGTTGGGCCCAATGTAATGGTTTCCAGTGGCATTTCCTCCATTGAGGGGACCATCACCCCACCTAAAGGGGCTCATCCACTCATAGCTGTTGCCCCCTTTAGGGAGTCAGGTTATTTGCCACTGCCCAACACTCAGCATTGATACACTGGCTGTACAGTCTACTCCATTACCGTAGCGGGATATCTGGCCAGACATAACAAGCTATATTATGTCTATAGCATCCCCACAGTCTACCATTTTTTCACTTGATGAAAAAATGAGACAAGATAGTCTGGCAGGATTTACTCTTAACAAATTTTTATTAGCTTCTAGTTATTACTACATTGTTTTTGAGGTACTTGCAGATTGCCTGCTTTATTACATGCTGTAGAATTTTCCCTGTCAGAATTTGATGTCAGGTTCCAGGTTCCTTCTTTATGCTCTATTTGAAGATAGGGGCAATGTTAGCCTTCTTCCAATGATCCAGCACTTCACCCAGCCTCCATTATTTCAAGAAAATAATAGACAGTAGTTCTGAGAGTTCTTCAGCCATTTCACCTGGCCTACAGATATGGATTAGTTAAAGTAATAAAATATTCTTTGCAATCCTGTCTCCCTCATCTTCTACTTCACATTTGTCTGGAAGAACAGATAGGTTATGGTACTGAGACCTCATTGGTCGCACTCTTGGATGATCTCTGGCAGGAGCGGGACAGAGGCAATCCCTCTGTCCTTACTCTTCTTGACCTCTCAGTGACTTTCGATACAGTTGACCACCATATCCTTCTGGGCTGACTCTGAGGATTGGGGGCCCAGGGCACTGTGTTGTCCTGGTTTTCCTCATTTCTGACGGGCCAGACTCAGTTGGTGACTTTGGAGAGTGGGTTGTCCAGCTCCCATGTGGGATGCCTCAGGGCTCGGTACTCTCGCCTCTATTGTTTAATATCTACATGAAACCACTAGGCGAGATCATTCATTCCCACAGGGTGAGGCATCATCAGTATGCTGATGACACCCAGCTGTACATCTCGGCCCGTGGGGACCTGAGTAATGCAGTCAAAGTTCTAACCAGGTGTCTGGAGGCTGTTCAGGTCTGTATGGGGGACAACAGGCTTCAGCTGAATCCTGGCAAGGCTCACTGGTTGTGGATTCGGGGCCCTGCGTTATCCCAGGAGTTACCAGCTTTGGTTCTGGATGGGGTAGCTCTGCCTCAGACAGACCCAGTGTGTAATTTGGGGGTCCTCCTGGACTCATGACTGCTGCTTGAAGAGCAGTTGGCAGTCATGGCTAGGAGGGCCTTTGCACAGCTTCGTGTCATCTACCAATTACGCCCGTTCCTAGACTCTTTGCTCACGGTCACTCATGCCCTGGTCACCTCCAGATTGGATTATTGTAATGCGCTCTACTTGGGGCTGCCCTTGATGACCATTCGGAGGGTTCAGCTGGTCCAAAATGTGGCTGCCTGGGGGGTGGGGGGATGGGGGGTGTTTTGCCCATTCCTCACTGCTGCTCCGGGAGCTGCACTGGTTGCCAGTGTGTCTTCGGGTGCAATTCAAGGTGCTGGTTTTGACCTTTAAAGCCCTTCATAGCAGTGGGCCAGGATACCTAAGAGACCGCATCACCCCAAGGTGTCATACCTGTCCTACGAGGGCAGACCAGAGGGGCTCAGTTATGGTCTCCTCAGTGAAAGAGGCACATTTTGCGGGGACCAGGAGGAGGGCCTTCTCCATGTCAGCCCCGGCCCTCTGGAACATCTTGTCACTTGAACCACACCTCCCGATGGAGCTGCTCCCCTTTAGAAAGCAACTAAAACATGACTATGTCAGCGGGCATGGGGCATGGATGCATTAACTTCCCAGTCCTGCTGAATCATTTAGCCTATATGGGTTTCTGTCCTGATAGCTCTTTTAACTGTGGTGGGAGGGATAGTATATTTTTTAGATGGTTTTAAAATGGGTTTTTAGATTGGGCTATTGATGGGGGATTACTTATACTGTTTTATTGTTGTTTTTAATTATGTTGTTGAGCTGCTTCGGGTCACTCCCGAGTGAGGGAAGTGGGATAGAAGTATCTTAAATAAACAAACAAATAAATAAATAAGAAAATAGACTGTTTTGGGGAAAAGACCAAACTAGAGTAAGTATTGAACACTTCTGTATTTTCCTTGTTGTCTGTTATCATTTTATTATCCATAATAAGTAGACAAGCCACTATTCCTTTTTTTTTGTCTTCTATTGTGCATGTAACTGAAGAATTTTTTGGTTGCTTCTAGCATTTCTTGCTGACCTCAGCTCATTCTCAGCTTTTGCCTTCCTAACGCCATCCCTGCAATTCATTGCTACTTGTTCATATTCTTCCTTTGTGACCTGGCCATCCTTCTGCTGAAGAAGATGTAATTATCCAATGAATAATAATAATAATAATAATAATAATAATAATAATAATAATAATAATAATAATAATAATAATAATAATAATAATAAATAATAATAATAATACATAGCAATCCAAAACCAATACCATGCTGGCACTAGATGACCTGTACAAAAGCAATTTCTTCTCCTCTCCTCTTACCCATGCAGCTCTCCATTATCTGCTGACAGTTACCGCTACATACCTGTCAAGTGCGGCTCCTGGATATATGGGAACTGTTCCAGCCCGGGTGCGCATGCGCCACAACAACTCATCTGCACATGCGCAGAACCCTTCTGCACATGTACAGAACCCTCTACACACATGCAGTGCCCATTTGCGATGGGCCCTGCACATGCACAGTAACCTTTCCCTGCCATTCAAATATGGGATGGCAGCGGGAAAGGGGAGGAACCAGCGGAGAAATACGGGAAATCCCGGCCAATCCAGGATACTTGACAGGTATGCCTCTGGACAGTTTTGCAGTTGTCCTGAACAGGTTTTCTGGGTTCTGGGAAGTCTTCACCAGTGAAGATGTATCATTTTGGAATGTCTGCTGATGGAATAAAAAACATTTCTTTGGATTCTGGCCATTGCCCCAACCCAGCCCTGAGTAAAGAGACGGACACAATAGTTTTGGTTGAAAAATTGGGCCACTTTATTAACGTAAACTGTATTCAGAACTAGTAACTAGTTAACTGTTCTGTGGAAGGCTGAAATAGCACTGGTAAGTTCCTATTGTTGTTCACATTCCTCTATCCAATTAAATGCATAATTATACTATTACTTTAATTCCAAATTATTTGATCCCTGTTCAAAATAAGTGGGCACTCCCACTTCTGAAACAGAACCTGGATGAACTGGATAAGAGGCTGCAAATGCGGACTATGCCGGTAACCAGTAGGCCCAGGTGCAAGGAGTTTTCTTGTCCTGGGCCAACTCCTTGTCCCGGTCATCCTCCTTCTCATTGTCCTCCTTAGTCTGATCCTGGTTCAGCAGGCCAAAAATATCCACATACTCGTGGTGCCAGATCTTATCCCTGGTGGCTGGGAGAAGGTGGTCCCCCAAAGGAAGGGAAAGACCATTGGACGGCCAAACCAAAACAGAACCAAATAATAAGCCAGGTTAATCGGTGGGCCGTAAGGCCAAACTGGACTCGGGAAAGATGATGCACCTGGCTTCTAACCCTGCGGCTGCATGGGGTAGGGTGCCACCCAGGAGGACCAACCAGGAGATAAAGTAGGGGCACAGTGGGCTGGGGCCGGGGCCATTGAGGCATAGTGTCCACAAGGCCAGGGAGAGGTGTGCTGGTGTGAACTGCAGCAACCGCCTCCACTGGGGGTTCTGGCTGCTGCTGGGCGGTGAGGCTCATGAATGACGAAGAGCCCACCTAACCAGGACAAGGACCCTTGTGCTCAGATGGGCCAGGCTCCATGGGGTCGAAAGTAGGGATGTTGGAGATCACTGTTGCAGAAGAAGCAGTGGCCTCAGGCAGCGGAGGTGGTTGTGTGGCCTCCAGTTGTGCAACCCTCTGTCTGATGGAGGCAACGAGATTGGGCCAGTCTGTGGCGAACGGATCTTCCACCTCCCTGGCTGCCCGTCTGGCTGATCGGCGGGTGGCTGGCAAAAGGTCAAGGCCAGCAGCCCACTCGAGCGTGGAGATGCACTCAACAAGGGCCCTCGGGTCCAAGGGTGCTGCGTCCCATGAGGGGACCCTGTGTGCCACAATGGGCGTGGGGTAGGAGGTGGAGTAGGCCTTGCCTTGCCCACTCTCTTCTTTGGGGCCATCCCACAACTAGAAGCAGGCGGGAGCCTGCAGGAGAAATTGGGGCAAGGGCTCTCATGCCAAAAGCCACCCAAACAGCTGCGTCGCCATGAAAAGGAGCGAAGGCGGCAATGGTGCAGCAGAAATTCAGCTGGGAACGGAAGCAAACATGCCCAAAGCTTAGCCAAAATCGAAGGGATGCGAGCCCTGGGTGTGCCAGCTCCCCCTTTTAAGGGAGTGCTCCACCCCACCCCCAGGGCTCATCCCTGTCCGTCCGCCTCCCTTCCCCAGGGCAAAGCGTGCACCCCCAGCAGTTGCTATCGTTGCGCGCACAATGGTTCTAATAATCTGACCAGACATCTCTGATATTTGCCACTTCACCTGGTATTTTCCAGACCTTTCTTCATGATTTATAATGGATAACTCTATCAGTTCCTACTTATAACTCAACTCTTTCTGTCCTGTGCTCAAGCAATTCTATCCTTAACTAGAGCAGAAACATGTAAAAAGTAGATTTTGATTTAGGGATGGCATTTTAAAAAGTTTTCCATATTCCCTGAAAGATAGAATTTTACTCCCGATTCCTATTGGAACAGATAATGTTAGACATCTTTTAGATCTAAATTTTTGGTTTTTTAATTTTTTTAATTATCGATATTTGATGTCTTACAGAACTTGCATTGAGGTGTAACAAACTGCATATTTCCAGATCAACTTTCTCTTAAAGTGATAAATGGAAAGCAAAACTCTTTTGGTTGGATTCCAGTGTTTAACTTACAGTCCCAAATGCAGTGGTGGCAAACCTATGACACACATGCCAGAGGGGGCACTCAGAGCCCTCTCTGTGGGCATGTGTGCTGCTGCCCCAGCACAGAGTTTGCTATGCCCAGCAGCCCAATGGGAGTGCTTCCTTCCTCCCCCAGCACAGAGTTCGGCCTGCCCCTCTGTGGCACAGATGGCAGCCTGTTGAATTTGAGCACTCGGTCTCTAAAACGTTCGCCATCCCTGTCCTAATGTGTAGGAGGGAAAATAATAGAAAAAAGAGCATAGCACTTTCCCTTACTTCACATACATAAGTGAGTCTCTTTCCACCACTTGATTCTACAGGCTTGATTAGGTACCAGTGGTTAGAAGTTCAATTACAAGCAAAGATATACTGTAAGCATATTTTGAATAAATAGCTCTTTAGCCTAAATGTAATGCAAAAAACCACAAATACTCCTCAATGTTTTGGGGAAGTGTTGTGTTCTATGACTGTACCTTTTACAATGTATCCATTCACGTGTATTCAATGTAACCATGCTTGTGTAACATTATAACCAGCAGCTGCTTAACTGTAGCCCTTGCAATAGGACGCGAGCTAATGACCACCTGGTGGCAATAGCGAGCGTTCAAGCTCTCCTGGCCCAGACTCACCAGCAAACAACAGCACGGGAAGATTCCCGCCATCACCTACACCTGGACAAGAAGGGCGTGACCGTTCGTGACGTCACGCGGACAGTAACCAATAGACTGTCGAGGAGCCACATTCAAATGTATAGCCACTGTATATATTGAGCTACCCATCCGCCATTACCTCATGTTCCCCTGGATCATCATGCAATAAACCTGTGTTAAGCCAACCTTTCGGCTGTTCATTGTCTTTGGTCCCATACACTAAAGGAAGAATAAGCCTGTTCTGCTTTTTTTGAGCCATGGTTTGGTGGTATGATGAGGGAGGTATCTAAAAGGGGTAGATAAACTGATAGTACTGGTGCTGTAATTAAAAATAAGACACTGAATCATTATAAATGGACAGTATAATGAGAAATAAAGGAGCAGCTAAAGAAGTAAACATGTGTCTCATTAATAGTATGACTGTGATGCGAAATTTGGAAACAACAAGATTTTATTTATTGTATCTTTTTAACTGTCAGTTTTGTATGGCTTTTAGAATTAAAAAGAAGACATAATTTTCAATCAGTACGTTGGTCTATATCTTGAAACATAGGTTGGGAGTTACAAAGCAGGGCTTAGATGGTACCAGTCATACTGCTGTGTGTGTACAGCTTGCTTTGAAGGAGATTGTAGCAATATCTAAAGCCCAGCATTCCTTGTGACCAATATACTGTGTAATCATTGCTTTAAAGGAAGAATACAGTATGTATTAAGTTATTTCAGTCTGTAGGCATATGACTTGCTGTGCTTAAAGGAATCACCTATCTCTTCTGCTCTGCTCTGCTCTGCTCTGCTCTGCTCTCTCTCTCTCTCTCTCTCTCTCTCTCTCTCTCTCTCACACACACACACACACACACACACACACACACACACACACACACACACACACACACACACACACACCACAAAGCACAGCCCCCAAAAGGAGCCAGAGTTAGCTGTGCAAATGAAAGGGCTTCACAAGAATCAGATTCACTTTGGACAACTCTTCACATTCCTGGTCTTCATTACATTTAGGCAGCACAATTCTGCCTCTGGTTGATGGGCAGAGAAAGTGGGCAGCTTGCCAGGTAGACGTTACCATGACTCCCAACCCCCAAAGGTGATGCATTTTTCAGCTAATTCAGTGAAGAGTGGGCTGAACTTTGGGAATATACTAGACAATAGCTGCCTTCGCAGTATCAGCAGAATGGTTTATGAGAACGACACTCCACATTTGGCTGGGGTGGTGGTGGAATATCATGTGACCGTAGAGACGAGATTTTGCAAAGGTGCCAAAGGAGACCCAGAAAGCAGCACCTCTCCTGACTTCTTTTCCCCTCGTTTCTTACATGGTGCAGAAAATGGTGGATCTTACTACTTGACTTGAACCAAACTCTGCGAGCAATTGAGCCTTGAAGCACAATTTTGCCTTTATTCTCCCCTGGTTTTGGCAGGCCACCAAGAGGCTGTGCCTTTCACATCTGATACAGTCTGTTGCTTATCTTTTACTAATAGACGTGAGCGGAGAGGGAGAGAAAGGAAGCCTAAATAGAATACTCAGGATTTTCATTTTTAAAAAGACCCAGCAGCCTGCGTTTGGAAAGGAGAAGTTCTAGAAAGGGTGGGTATTTCTTGTCTCAAGGGATTGCATGGGGACCCTTTGGTAGTTTACAAAATCTCTTCTGTGTGCCTGAGGAATACAAGTTTCTAGTGTTTTAATGAACGGGCATTTGAGCTGAGCAAATTCGGCAAGAGCCCTGAATGTGAGACCAATGGAAGCAGAGCGTAACCAACTGGCAGCCTGCATTTCTTCGGAAGATTTGTGCAATCGTCATATATGGAATCATCAGAGAGGTTTTATGTGGGTTTTTCCTGGTTTGTCCTGTTTTTGATTCTACACTGGCAGTTGTCAAAAAGATTGGTGCGGTTTTGCACAATATTGTGTGCCTGGAATTTCAAGAAGAACGAAAAAGACAATACATATCGTGGCCTCTTTTCTTGGATACGCAAAAACCTAAAAAGTTTGGAAAAAATAAAGTAAATTGATTTCGTTCCCAAAATGAATAGAAATCTAGCAAGTAAAACTATGCCAGCATCAGGAAATCTTAGGCTTCTTAGCTCATAACTAAATAAAATGAAACAATGGACCTGTAGAGCAAAAATGTTATTTGCATAGCAAGATGTTGCCATGGGTTATAAAACCTTTCTAAACATTCTTGAATGGGTTTTTCTTTGGTTTGTATGTTGAAATAATTGTGTATTCATTGTAATGTGCCTAGCCAATCATAATTCCTAAAGTAACTTTTTGCGTTGGAATACTTCTAAAAATACAAAAGTAAACACAGGATCAAGTATGTTATGATTAACCTTGGGGCCCATTTAATCTTAGCTAAGTGCTGAAGTACTGTAAAGGCCTCTTGTTGTATGTGTGTTCAGTATAAACTTTGGCTATCTGTATATAAGTGGCTGCTAAGAAACGCAAACTGATTTTCTTAAAATAGAGAATGGTTCAGATGGATTGGTATTCTAGTCAGTATTTTAAGACGGAAGTATAATCCCAGGAACTTTATCACAGTTTGTGTTTAATTTCATTAGAAATAATTTAGTGCCTTGTACAGATAGACCTCAAAAGCATACAGCCATAACTTTCATAGAACAAATCTGGTTTCCAGCTAGTGACAGTATCTATTTTGGGGTGTTTGGTAAAGGAGCCCTCTATCCAAGAATAGTTGGAAGGTGTGGGAGTGTGAAGCAAACGCATCCAGTGTCTGTTAAGGGGGTATGTAAAGCTGATTTTGACATCAATACTACATCTATAAATCTTTTAAATTGTTTTGACCCTTTGCAACCTAAATATTCCTATTCAATACTGATCATTACTAGAAGACTAGAAAAGAATTTTGAGATCAATGTAGAGTAATTGCACTCCTTTAAAAGCTCAAGATATGAAATGATATGATATGAAATATATTTGAATTTGAATAATTCTAAATAGTGTGGTGTACTGGTAACATGCCAGGCTGAGAAAAAGCAAGTACTTCCAATAGTATCTGATATTCTGTCAAATATAGATTCCACAATAGCAGTTTAAAGTTTGTTTTTGTTGTTCATTGTTAAGAACTGTAGGAAGATCTCACATTAAAATAATTTACTTTTGTTAAATTAAGTCCTTAACTGAAGTCATACTGAATAATTAATTGGCTTTGTTGTTATTTCCTCCCTGGTACTATATTAGAGATGGAAAACTGCCTAAATTAAATTAAATATTGCTATGCTGGGAGAACCAAGGAGCTATGGTCTTAGTAAACAGATAAATTACTATATCGAAAAGTTTCTTAGCTGTACGAGCAATACTATACTATGCAAACTTTCCTGAAGCTAACATACATAAGATTGTACTGTTCTCTCATTCCCAAAGAATACATGTTTCCATTTTATTTCCCATGCAAAAATAAATATCTTGTTCTCCCTTTCTTTATCTTTAAAAGCATGTTACTTTGTGTTTAGATTTTGAAAGAGAAGCACAATTTTGCTTTATTTCTAATTGCTTCACAAATTGCATGTGTATGCCTCGCCAAGTAGCTCATTAGATGTACAATGTCAGATTTTTAATGTATTTATATGGTGATCTTGTCTCCTTTTCTAACACATTTTATATTGTTGAACGTCTTAACATATTTTTCTTAATTTTGTTATAGTGTTATGAAAGTATAAACTGGAAAAGAAAAATGAAGAATGCAATCATACAAGAAACTGAAAGAAGGTAATAAAATGCTAAATATTAATATATCTATTGTCTTTGTTTAAAATGTACCTTTGAACATTGATATGACTGCAGTGTGGAAGCAGGGCAGTTGCTGACAGTTTTACTTTCCCTCAAAAATATTGTTTAATCACCATGGTTTCACTTATGTCAGAGAAAGGTTCCAACAAGTCACAAAGTAACTAAAATAATGTAGTGCTTTTCAAATACAATGGGCTTCATAAAATCTGAAGTTTATGTATAATACATTGAATTGTAAAGTCCTAGTCAGGCAAATGATCATTGAAAGGTGTCATGCCACTTACCGGTATATAAATGTTAGACTCAAAAAGGTGGCTGGAATTGTGAGCTAGTGAGGCTACTTCTAGATTACACTATCAAAGTGTCACATATTAACCAGACTCCAAATATTATTGCAAGAATTTATGGGTGCACATTTATAGGAAGAGGTACAGCACATTGTTTTTACTAAAACCAACAAAATTAGAATATTAATCAATGTCTGTAAAAATTGTTTTAATGCTATTTCTTTGATGTGGATGGCACTTAGTTTATTTTTAAATTAAGATATAGCACCACTATCCTAAAATATTTCTTTTCTAATTCTATTGTGGGTCTCCTCTCCCTTGAATGATAATTTATTGGTATTTAAGTCCCTTCAGTGAGGGCAGGCCATTTATTGTAGGAATCTCACCTGTTGATACTTAATAACCCTGTTCTCTGTGTTGAAGGGAAAAAAACCTCATAGTCTGATTCTATAAAAATGTATGCATAGTGGTACCTCATACAACAATTTTAATCTGTTCTACAGGGCTCATTGTTGTATGAAACAATTGCTATATGATGCATGCACCGTATAGCAATTTCCCCTATGGGATGCATCATACAACTTTTCTTTTTCTTTTTCTTTTTTTGCTAAGTGGTTTTTCCCATTGAAAAATTGTTGTATTATTTTTTTCCCCAAAGGGAAAATCACTATGCAGGACACCATTCCCCACCACACCAAAAAAAAACAACAACACATAATTGTTATGTTGTTTTATTGCTATACGGGGTGATTGTTGTATGAGGTTCCACTGTATTTATAGTTGGTTTTTGGTTTTTTGAGCACTGTGGTAGGAGAATTGCTTATTTTGTTGCTTAGCATAGTAAGTAACTCTAGAGTAGGAATACTAAATCAGTGGGGATTTGGTGAGTCAACTCCTTCATAAATTCCCCTGATTCAAATATACCTACCTTAGTTGTGGCTTACTTCCACATAGTATAAATAAATGGAGATTGTTGGCTGAAATCATATTGCTTAGTGTAGTAAATTGCAACTAGGGTTGCTAAGCAACAGGATTTTAGCCACTGGTGGATTAAACATGAAACTTTAGTCCAGGGGTTCTCAACCTATGGGCCGTGGGCTGGACTTGGCCCATGATGCTGTTCCAACCAGGCCTGTTGCTGTCTCCCCCGCACCCGGAAGTAGAAGTGGGCACGTTTCTATCAACCGTAAAACACGCCTGTGCATGTGCGGGTGCGCCTGATGTAAATGTGGAAGTGGGTGCATTTCTGTCAGCTGTAAATGCTTCTGCTTCCGAGGGCGTGGTCTAACCCACTCAGACCCACAGCGCTTTAGTCAGTATGCTATACTTTAATAGGATTCCTTGATGAGGACAAAATTTGACACCTTTATTTAGAGGAGAGATTCTTGAGTATTTATACAAGATAGCAATTGATTTTCATTCTTTGCAACATATTCATCCATTAGGAACTATATAGAAGTTTTTCATATTTTATATTTTTTTTCCAGATGAATATTTTGGGTTGTGAGATTTTGAGTTGTCATGTTTTCAGTTGCCAAAACTGCTCCTCTGGTTGCTGCAAGTGGTGGCAAAATAAATTTTTAGGATACATGCTTTGTCCCCTATGTTCAGCTCAATGAACAGTCAACACTTTTATAGTCAACATTCTTACTATCAGTTTTCAAATGTGATTTTAGTAGTTCTTGTTTGGCAACATATATACATAATAATGTGAAAGATAATGCTAGCTGCTAGTGCCAATTTGCATAAACCCGTAGATCCGATCTTGTGGTGATGTATATTGCACAAGCTCGTTTTTATGGGTCTGTGTCAGTCTGGTAATCTGACAAGAGCAAGCATGCTTGGGATAACCAGTTTCAAGCAAAATTGATGCTAAACTTGACCCAAAACATTATTTTATCCTTAAAAAAACAGAACACTATATACCTACCTTCCTTCTGACAATATTGTTTCAGAAAGGTATACAGATATGCTTAGAAAATTGAAAGTAATGAAGAAGTAGCAATTGGTAATTTGGCTTTTGTATTTTCCTTTATGGAATTATTGGGGTGGGAGGGTAAACCCAATTCTTAGTCCCAAACAAAATTGATTCAGTGAATGAATAGGATATGTAAAATCAACACTTATGTCCCATTGATGGAATAGGTCTATTCTAGTTGGTACTAATAATTGCATTTAGTCCTAAATTGCCCAGAAACATAGAACTAACCATTACAAGGTTATCTATGTGAATCTCTCTGGACTGTGGCCCTTTGGCAATCCTGCAAATGCTTACCAGCACAGAAACACCAGTGGGATTCATGATCACAATAAAAGGAGTTAATATTATAATAAAAAATAGAGGTTCACCAAATACCCAGGTGTGTCCTCAGTAGACAAGCAATATAAAGTGCTTGCAAGACTTTTTGCTGCCTGACCACTGTTTGGCAATTGATGAATTCCTTATCCACTCATCTTAGTAGCCAAAGCCAATCAAGGTGTTTTAGCACATGAAACAAAGTATCTCTCAAGCATATCTCTCCCCTACTCCCCCACCCCCATCATCTCTACCAGTAAAAAATAACATACAGTAATAGCAAACCGAATGCTAAAACAATTTATGGGGCTTCCATGATAATAAACTCTGGTGTCTGAGATGGCTGTTTTAGTCTCCCTAATAGTAGAACCAGCCCTGTTCACATTGGATATTTTTTGCAAAACCTTTTTTTTAAAATTTGAAGTGGGCTTGCAATATTGGGCAGAAATGAAACTTACATGGTGGTTTTACTTAAGTGGATTGGTTAAAATGTGCAATTTAGGCACTGTGCACTTTAACTGTAACCTATAAAAGGGTTAATTATTCTGTAGAAGCATTCACAGTATCAAAAGGACAAAATAAAGTCCCCAGTGACTGACTGTTGATGTTAGGTGTAAAAGAATCTGGTTAATGGTAAGTATCTACTGAATTTGAAAGAGATGGAGAAGAGCAGAAGACATCCTTGCAAACTGTGTGCATCCGGGTTGAGGTAGTAGGTTGTATGGTTTAGAGTTACACCCTGGGAGTTAACTGTACAACCTTCTAGCTTTCCTTGGAGCACACTTGAATCATCGAGGAATTCATCACCTTTTAAATCTAATGAAGCAAATTCTGTACAGTACATGCATGTGAAGTAAACATCTATGACTTTATTCATCCCCAAATGCCCCTTATTACATAGTCATTTCATTTACAACTTACTGGGAATGATGCTAACTTGGCCTAATAATAGATTTTGATTATACATAGAAGACACTTAAGGAGGAATGAGTTACTTTAATTACATTACAAGCACAGCTGGAAAAATTGACTTAGGTTATCATACAGTTCCCTTAAAATCAGATTTGTTCAACTCAGATTGATATACCATTTTTTGGACCTTAAGACACACCTGACCATAAGATGCACCCAGTTTTTAAAGCAGGAAAACAAGAAAAAAATATTCTGAACCAAATAGTACTGTATTTGCACCACCAACCAGTGTTGGCGCTGCAGGGGGAATAGGCAGGCAAGCCAATTGCACTGAGGCAAGAAGTGATGCTCTAGCCTAGCCTCTTGCTCTCCCTGAAACCAGGAAGCATGGCTTACCCCTCCATTTTGACTACATGGAGCAGGGACAAAGGCAAGAAAGGTAAATGAAACCCTTTCTTTTTATGCACAGGTTTGGTTTCCCACTGAAATGTATTGGGAACATACAAACAGAAAAGCTTTAGAATACAGTGGTACCTCGGATAAAGTCCGATTCGGATAAAGCTGCGGTTTTCAAGCACACGTGATGCATCGCATAAAGTCCCAAACCGCTAAAAAATTGACATCAACTGAGGTATTTGGTATAGGAACCTCAGATAAAGTCCTTTTTTTGATGTTATCTGATACATCGCCCATTTGATTTGGGTAAAGTCCAAAATCAGATAAAGTCCAAACTTGTGGAATGGCGTTTGGACTTTATCCGAGATTCTATTGTACTGTACAAGAAATTGATTTCCAATGCATTTAAATGGCAAATTGTGATTTGCACCCTCTTGTGACCATTTGTGGTAATGGACTGCTGAACATATGTTTTTCTTTCCCCTGCCCTTCTTTCCCCGGCACCGAAACAGCTGTGGCGGTGGAGGTCTTTGGCCAGCCACGGATGTTGTAAAATATCCTTTTACATTAGCCTTGCTGGACAGCATTCAGACTATAAGACACACCCTCATTCTCCCCCCCCCCACTTTGGGGGGGGGGGGATTGTGTCTTATGGTTTGAAAAATATGGTAATGTCTGTGTAGACATCACTAGGATTGTGTTGTTCATCTTTGTTACAGATTGACTGGTATAGTTTAGATATGATGTTTTGCTGTTTATTTTTGTCTACAATATTTTTAGAATATTTGCAGGTTAGATCAAATTATATAAATGTTGGAACAAAATTAATAGAGATTAACATTAGAGTGCAAACTCCAGAAGAGTGCTGACAAAATACTCTTATCAGAATTTGCTTCTCCATAAACATTAAATCACTCTATTTAAGTTGTGTCAGATGGCTCATTGACTGCCAGTTCCATGAAAGATTAAGAGTTGCAGTGATGAATGGCGTTTTGAGGAGACTATATATTATGGACTTCCTAAGGACCATAGGTTTGGTTTATTTAAGCATTGTCCCATCAATGTAGAGGTTATTCATGGTGGCTATGATGCATGGTTATAAGAATATCTGAAAACTGTGTGATTATTCTCTACTTAGTAAATTTAGGAGCCAAGTTATAACTTACAATTTATCATTTGATTATTTTGGTTGCTAGATTGTACCAGTTCAAACTGTAATACAATTATTTCCCTCTTCTTTAGTCATGAAAGAGGGTCGGCTTCCTTCTGAAATGTTAGTTTTGAGATTTCAACATGCAGAATGCTTTTGGGTTTGTTTTTTTAAGACAAATTAAACCATTCGGTCTCCTGCCTACAAGCGGAAATGAGACAAGAGAGCAATTGATTACGTCAGATGAAGCTTCTGGTTTCTACAAGAGAGCAATTGATTACGTCAGATGAAGCTTCTGGTTTCTTTGTCAGGGAGGACAAATGCTGGCTGAACAGTCAGCTAAGAAATAAGTTGTTTAAGATTTTGAGGACAAGAAAATATAATTGTCTAGGAAACCGTTCAGATTTGCTAACAGTTGATTGCCACACAATTTGTAACCCTGAGCTGGACAGTTAGAGATAATAATAACTTTGTGTCAGAAATTATTCTGGATTGAAAGGATTTTTGCTGGAGAAACTCTGCTCAGGGGATGACTGAATGAGGCTTGTTTCATGTCTCCAAGATCTTTTCCCACTGGTGGTCCCTATTTATCTACTTGCAATTTCTTCCTTTCAAACTGCTAGGTTGGCAGGAGCTGGGACAGAGATAGGCGCTCAAACTGTCATGCTGACTTGCCGATCTTCCAGCTAACAAGGAGAGATTCTTAACCACTAAGTCACCACAACCCCCAGTTAGAGATATAAGTAATAGTATTAAATGACAGACCAGTGATTGAGGTATCAAGTATGAAAGACATAAATGGGAAATATATCATATTTAACCTGATCTCTGATCCTAGTGCCTTTAGTGAAAGAAAAGAAGGAGTGTTAACCTACCCCACTAAAACAGGTTGGGGCAATGACCATTTCTAGTCTTTCTTTGTGAGAGCCCTTGAAGACTAGAGACAGGGAGAATGTGTATGCACATACATATACACATGAACATACACATACTGTAGATGTAATTTCCCCAACCTGTATTAGTGGGATAGGTTAACACTCTTCCTTTTCTATCACTAAAGGCACACAATGAACCATAGCTAGCTAGCTACCTTGGAGTCTCTGTGTCAGAGGTCCTCAACCTTTTAAAGCACACTGTTGAGGGGCCAGACAGGTGGTCCTGCTGCTGCCACCAAGACCACCGTGAGCCACCCACCACTTCCCCTGCCACCACTGCTGCTGGTGACCACCCCAAGCCATCCACCACTCCACCACCGCTGTTGCTGCCTGCAACCACCCTGAGACACTCTCATCTCCCCCTTACACTACTTCCCTGCTTACCAGCCTGGAAGAGCTGCATGGTGTGAGTAAAGGAGGGGTCCAGGCTGTCCTTGTCACCTGTGTTCGGCCAGAGTGGCCCCTGAGAAAGATGCAGGCAGCCACGTGCTTCCACCACCACCACCACCTCAATCCTTGGCTTGGAGTATCGCTAATAGTGCTCCGTAGCAGGGCGGATATTGTAAGCCTTATAACATTCGCCCTGCTATGGAGTGCTGGCAGACATGCCAAGCCAAGCAGAAGGGACAAGGATTGAGGTGGTGATGGCTGGAGCAAGACTGTAGGCCGGATGACATGGTGCCATGGGCCAGATCCAGACCATGGGCCATAGGTTGAGGATCACTGCTCTTTGTGAATGGTATTATTCTGTATGTCAAAATGGACCATGTTGACAGCTGGTGTTGTCAACATTAAGGCCTTCCCTTTGTTAGATAAAGCTTGACATCATTTTCCTGCTGGCAACACAGGTATGATATTACAGTATGCAGCATTATTGGCCCATTACCATGAGATGCATGATGTCTCACATCCATAAACTGGAGGATTTTTATGAATGTACTTTATTGGCTTTTTAAAATGGAAGTTTAAGTATACATACCCTGCACACGGATTCCAACATAAATTTCTGTGACATACAATTGCCCGGTGCTAGAGGATCCCAGAAGATGCACACATGTGTTCTGTCTCCCCCTCCCTCTTACTTTCCCTGCTGGGAAAACACTCACAGCACGGTATATCCAAGAGAAGTCCAAGTTCCGTCCAAAAATCCAGTCCAGAGTTTCATTAAGCCGAGGAGACAAGCAAACAGGAGCAGGGACAGGGAAGCTAAAACTTTGTCCATCACGGTGCCACACCCGGCGTTCTAGCTCCTTATATCCCCCCCATGGGGTGTGGCCTGATGCTTCCTAATTACCTCCTGGCCCTCCTCTCTCTCTGCCTCTGCTGGAGACGCTTTGCCTTGCTCCGATGTCTAGCGGCCAGCCACGCCTCATCACCAGAGCTGTTTGTGAGCTGCGACTGCTTTCAAGGAACATTCTTACCATCAGACTGCTGCTGGAGTTCCAACGGAGGCTGAGGCAATGTTGGGGGGACTCCTGGGGAAGGGGATTCTGCCAGCTCCTCCCCCTCATCCTCAGAGTCCTCATACCCAAGGTGGGCCAGTTTGGGGGCTGGAACTGGGCCAGGGGCTGGACTCACATCACTATCCCCTGCCGCAGGACCCGTCCCCTGGGGCTGACAGTCAGGACAAGGCAGTAAAGGGAACTGGGCATGGAAAGAGGTCGGGGGCATGGACATCGACAGCATCCGCCCAGGTGAAGTCCTCCAGCCCGTACCCCTGCCACTTGATCAGGTTTTGGAAACGGCCCTTGATCCAACAAGAGTAATGGATGCTGGTGACCTTGCACTTCTCCGCGTCATCCCCGTCAGGCGTGGGCGGTGGGGCAGGGGCGCCCAGGCACTGGAGGGAACATACCAGGGCTTCCGGTACCAGAGGGGATTGGTGGAAGACCGGGTGGACACGCAATGAGTGGGGCACAGCGAGGCAGTAGGCAACGGGATTGATGACGGCCATGACCAGAAATGGCCCGATGAATCTATGGTCCAGCTTCTTGGTGGGACAGTCAGTCAGGAGGTGTTTCATGGAGAGCCGAACCCGATCCCCGACCACCAGCGGCGGCGACGCCCAGCACGAGCGGTCGGCGACCTTCTTGTAGTTTTCCTTAACCTGGGTCAGCTGGCACCGCACTAGTTGGTGGACAGCCTGCAGCTCCTCCAGGAAGTCCTGAGTCTCAGAAACAGAGGAATCAGAGGGAGTCAGAGGGAAGAGGCACGGGTGGTACCCCAGGTTTGTGTAGAATGGGATCAGCCGGGTGGAGGTGTGCTGGGAATTGTTGAAGGCAAACTCTGCAAGGGGGAGTTATTCAGCCCAGTCGCTTTGCTGGTGGTTCATGAAGCAGTGCTGGTATTGCTCCAGGATGCCGATCACCTTTTCCATGCCCCCGTCGGTCTCTGGATGGTGTGCCAACAACAGGCATACCTGCACGTCCAAGCGCGGCCATCAGGCTTTTCCAAAAACGCGCCATGAACTGTGTGCCCTGATCTGAGACCACCCTATCTGGCAAGCCGTGGAGGCGGAATACATGTTGCAGGAACAGGCGGTTGGTCATACGGGCTGATGGCAGCCCCCAACATGGGATGAAGTGCACCATCTTCGTTAACATGTCGACCACCGCCAAGATGGTCGTGTACCCTGACGCTGGTGGCAAGTCCATCAAGAAATCCATGGAGATGGCACCCCAAGGTCTGTCCGGCATCGGCAAGGGTTGGAGAAGGCCGGGCGGCACACCGGTGGCAGCTTTCGCCTGGTGGCACGGCACGCAGGAGGTCACATAGGCATAGATGTCATGCCACACTCGAGGCCACCAGAAAGTCCGTTGCACCAAATTGAGGGTCTTGAAGAACCCAAAATGTCTTGCCGCAGGATTGTCATGGCATTGAATCAAGACGAGAGTTTGGAGTGGGCCCATGGGCACATACAGCCACCCCCGGTGTCTGAGTAGTCCTTCCTCATAAGTCCATGGGGATGTGGGGCCTACCTCCACTTTCTGTTGTTGAGCCCATGTGTCCAAACCCTGCGCATCTCGCACTTGCTCTCACAAGTCCACCGGCTCGTGGACCACAGCCAAGGAGGCTGCGGGCAGAACCGTCCACGTGGGCGGTAGGTCCTTGATGTGGAAATACTCTGGTTTGCAGGAAAGAGCGTCCGCACGTTGTCTGGCACTGCTAGTGATATAGGTCACACGGAAGTCGAATCAGCTGAAGAACAGGGACCATCGGACTTGTCACTGGTTTAGCTGGCTGGCCATCGTCAGATGCTCAAGGTTCCGGTGGTCCGTTTGAACCTCCACCTGATGCTGAGCCCCTTCAAGATGATGCCGCCAAGCCTCGAATGTGGCCTTGATGGCCAACAACTCCTTTTTCCAGATGGTATAGTTACATTCAGATGGGGTGAGCTTCCGGGAGTAATAGGCGCAGGGGAAAAGAGTTCCGCTATCCTCCAAAACTTGCAACAATACTGCTCCAATTGCCACACCGGATGTGTCTACCTCCAGCACGAAGGGCCGGGTGGGGTCTGCATGGTGCAGAATGGGCTCGGTGATGAAGGCTTGCTTGAGGGCCTCAAACGCCTGTGCTGTGGGGGACCCCACCAGGACGGAACCTTCTTTCGTAGGAGCTGGGTGAGGGGTACTGTCAATGAAGCATAACCAGGGATGAACATGCGGTAGTAGTTGGTAAACCCCAACAAACGTTGGACGTCCTTCACTCAATGGGGTGTGTGTGCCCAAGAACACAGGGCCTCTATCTTGTGTGGGTCCATGGCGATACCCTCCGGAGAAATGACATGGCCAAGGTACTCAATGGAAGTCTGGAAGAAGAAGCATTTATCCAGCTTGGCATAGAGCTGGTGCTCCTGCAGGCGCTGTAGGACAAGGCGGACCTGCCGAACATGCTCCACCCGGGATCTGGAATAGACCAGGATGTTGTCCAGGTAGATCACCACAAAATGGCCGAGCACATCCCGGAACACGTCGTTCATGAAGTGCTGGAAAACTACAGGGGCGTTGGTCAAACCAAACGGCATCACGGTGTACTCAAAATGGCCATAGCGGGTGCTGAAGGTCGTCTTCCATTCATCCTCCTCCCGCATCTGCACCAGGTTGTAGGCCCCTCACAAGTCAAGCTTGGTGAATATGGTGGCCTTCCGCAGCCTCTCCATGAGTTCCGAGATGAGCAGTAGGGGGTACCGGTTCCGCATCATGATGGCATTGAGCCCATGGTAGTCGCAGCACAAACGCAGGTCCCCCATCTTCTGGCAGTGGCGCATCGGGCTTGAGGTCCACAGGACAGTCATAGGGTCAGTGCGGGGGCAAACGGTCTGCCTCCTGTTTGCTGAACACATCTGCAAAGTCGGACTGCTCGGAGGAGACCTCCTCGCTGGCACAAGTGTGGCAGTTGTGGTCGATGCACTGCAGGGCTGGGAAGGCGATGGCATTCCATGACCACGCTATCTGAGGGTCATGGGCCTAGAGCCAGGCCATGCCTAATACCAGAGGGAAATGGAGGTCTGCAGTTATGTAAAAGTGGATTGCTTCTTCATGTGCCCCAATGGCCAGGTGCAAAGTTTGGGAGGCTGTCTTGATGGACCCCGACACGAGTCCCCCCCCATCAATAGTTTCTACCCGCAACAGCTGGTCGACCGGGGCCAGGGGAATCCCAAAGTGGACTGCAAAAGCCTGGTCCATGAAGTTGGTCATGGCTCCCAAATCCACCAATGCAGGTACCGGAATCCCCTCGGGCTGGCCGGGGACAAGGATCCGAGTGTCCAACACCAGGGCCGGGGGGTCCGAGGTCCATGTTGGTGGACTCTGGCAAGGGCATGGTGTGAGCCCAGCCAAGGGTTTCCCCTAGGCTGGGCCGACCCTGTTTTCTGGCTGGCCAGGCCGAGAACTGGAGCCGGACGTGGGTGCCCCACCCACCCTTCCGTGGGCAGGAGGCGGCAAAGTGTCTGGGTTCCCCACAATACAGACACAGACCCCCTTGGCAGTGGCATGCCCACTCCTGGGCTGTCAGACAGGGCTGGGCTGCCCTAAGCTCCATCGGCTACTCAGCCATCACCACGAACCACGGGGTGGGGTGTCACTGGTGCCGACCGTGGGGACACAGGCATGGCTGATGCCTCCCGGCTGGTGCACTGAAGGCATGCATCGATGCAAAGGCATTGGACCACCATTGCGTTGTGGGTCAGGGGGACCTCCACCAGGACCAACTCATCCTGTAGTTTCTCAGGAAGGTGTCCATCAGTGCCGCGTCATTCCACAAAAGCCAAAACTCGGTGATGTATTCCTGCAGGGGGCGCTTACCTTGCCAGAGGTCCTTGATGCACCTAGCTGCTGTCTGTGCCCAGATGGGGTCCTCATACATGTGGCCCAGGTAGTGCCAGAAGCCCTGGTAGTCTATCAGCAGCGGGCTGTTCTGGGTCAGCAAAGGCGTGGCCCACCAGGCGGCCGGGCTGGACAGGAGACTGATCACAAACCCCACCCTGGCCCGGTCGTCAGAGAAATCCTCAGGCCATGCAGCCATAAACAATTGACATTGTCCCACGAACGCTGGAAACATCCCCAGTTGGCCAGAAAACTTATCAGGCATGGCCACTGGGCATTTCCGACAAGGAGGAGGGGCCGCAGGGGCAGCCAGTGTGGCAACTTGGGCCATCAGTTGTGCCACTTGCTGCTGTAGTTGTTGGTTTGCCACCTGCAGCTGTTGCAGCTCCTCCATCATGCCAGCAACGTTGCCCATTTGGGGTGACGGACAAGATGTTCTCTCTCCCCCTCCCTCTTACTTTCCCCGCTGGGAAAACACTCACAGCACGGTATATCCAAGAGAAGTCCAAGTTCCATCCAAAAATCCAGTCCAGAGTTTCATTAAGCCAAAGAGACAAGCAAACAGGAGCAGGGACAGGGAAGCTAAAACTTTGTCCATCACGGAGCCACACCCGGTGTTCTAGCTCCTTATATCCCCCCATGGGATGTGGCTCAATGCTTCCTAATTACCTCCTGGCCCTCCTCTCTCTCTCTGCTTCTGCTGGAGACGCTTTGCCTTGCTCCAATGTCTAGCGTCCAGCCATGCCTCGTCACCAGAGCTGTCTGTGAGCTGCGGCTGCTGTCGAGGAACATTCTCACTGTCAGACTGCTGCTGGAGTTCCAATGGAGGCTGAGGCAATGTCGGGGGCGCACTCCTGGGGAGGGGGTCCTGCCAGCTCCTCCCCCTCATCCTCAGAGTCCTCATACCCAAGGTGGGCCGGTTCGGGGCCGGAACTGGGCTGGGGGCCAGACTCACAACAACATGATCCGTACTATGGTTGCTGAGTGAGGACAGCTGGAATGTGGCTCTAACCCAGTGGTTCCCAATGTGGGGCCCACACCCCATAGGAGGACTTCAATTCCCAGAAACCTAAGTCAATACATTGACTTATCAGTGCTTTGGGGGATTAATTTAGGCTTCTGAGAAATGATGTCCAAAAACTAAAGGTTGGGAAACACTGCTCTAGTCCCTGTGTACCAAAATATTTTAAAGAGCTGTTTAAGAATTAATGAAATGGTAAAGCAAAGATGTGAGTAAGCACAATATAAACACAGAGAACTGACCAGAAAATATGATATTGCTCAAAAAAAGGTTTGAGTAGTAGGAGAAGAGGAAGACCTAACATGAGATGGGTTGACTTAATAAATACAGTGGTACCTCACTTAAAGAGCATAATGTGTTCCACAGAATTGCTCTTTAAGCAAGTTTGCTCTTTAAGCGAAACACCATGGTAAGTGGCCAATTGTAACTTCTGGAGGGGAGATTGGAAATCCCAATTTAGTTGTTAAGTGAGTTTTTTGTTTGTTTTAGTTGTTAAGCGAGGCGACTATTCAGAGAAAATTCTGCTCTTTAAGCAAGTTAGTCTCTAAGCGAGGCACTCTTTATGCGAGGTTTTACTGTGAACAGCTTTTACTTTGCAAATCTAGGCAGAACTTACTAGAAAAGACAGTATTGCTAATAAAGAAGGGAGACAGAAATAAAAGACCAACCTATCACGAGATGCTGTTGGTTTGCAAGATCTTAACAGATCTGCTAATGACAGAACATTTTGAAGTGCATTAACTGTCTTGTATAGTCACCAAACATCAGAAGTGACTTGTTCACACACAGTATCTTTGATATCTTTTTCCTTATCTACCAAACATTATATGACAAAACAGGCGGAATAGGCTCCAAAGATCTGCTAACATCAGGTAATACCACCCCGAACCACAAAACAAGACAGTAATTTCTTAGCTTGAAAAAGCGAGCTTCTGAATATTTGTTCTCTCTATACTTTTAAAAATATTTTCTAAACATTTAAAACACTGTACCATCTTTCAATTACAGATTCCCTTTTTCATGCCTGTTTTGGCTAGGAAGGAGTTAACCATCTAATTTGGTCATTTGGCAGGATCAAAAGTTCAGATTGAGCCAGTATGGGGAACTTATAACAATGTTATCTATTTTTTAGAGCACTGAAGTTTATACAGTAACAGAATTACACCTCGTTTTCACCTTTTTTGAGGCCTTTTTCAAGGATCATAGTTATAGAAGTGCAGACAGGGGATAAAACAGCTTTTTTTAAAAATAGCATAATTCAAAAACCCTCTGCCCAAACTTCTTTAGCTTTAGCACTTCAGGCTGTTAGCTACATCTGTACCAAGTTTGGGGCTGAACGAACACTGGGTTTCAATGTTACAGCTTTTCATTTGGTGTGCCCCCTTTTTCAGAGTTGCCTTGTAGAATGTTTTTTTCTTTTTTTCTGCTAGCAAAATATCATCACTGCACTCCTGTATAGTGATAAAATAAACTCTGTAATACCCTTCTTTATAATCTGTTCCCCTATATTTAAACTTTGTAATTAGTGGTTTCTTCAGACTGCAGACAACACACAATTTCCTTTACCCTTTCCTCATCACTAACTCAAGACAGATTGTCTAACCAACTCTTCTCTCTGACTATACCAAAAGAGGTCATCCTTTTCTAATTACTTAACGGCTACTACCCATCACAGTGTAGCCTCCTCAACCAATCAGCACTCAGCCCTGTAGTTAACATTCCATCTCTTGTCTGCCAATCATTCCAGCACTCATCCTATAAACATATACTATTCATACATCCACTTTCTCATAATCTGTTATCTCTGTGTTTAGAGATATGTATGTACATAGCTGTCTATGATGGTGAAATTACAGCAGGGAGCCATGATGGTACATATGGTATCAAACTACTGTGGCTGTGTACTGTAGAAGTAGGGTGCATGCCGAAACCCATTAAAGATCACTTTTTCCATGGATAAAAAGGATGACAGTAACCAGAAGGATGACCATAGGCATTTCTAGCCTAAAAACAAGCTTTTTGTGTTGCATTTATGTTAAGATTCATTAACTAACAGAGTTGTGTAGGCAAATCTGGAAACAAAATTTTTGCAGCTCAGAAAAAACCCACTTGCTTCATTTTGGGAATTCATACGCCAACATTTACAAAAAAATATGTAAGAGACAAATCTACTTTTTAATTAATTTAGAGTACTTTTCAGGCTACAACTCCCAGATTTAGGAGCTGATTGGCCACAAGATTCTAATAGTCAAAGTCCAAAAATGTATTTTTTCTAAATTCTGCATGAAAGAGTATACATTCAATTTATTCCACCAGTTTAAATTCCATTTCCTTTAACTAGACTTTACTCTCATCAATATACTGAAATGTGGCAGATCTATTAAAACTCAAATTGAGGGAGGTAACCTAGATTTCCCCATACCACTCACATTAAATGATATTGTTCAGTTAGAAAACTTGGTCAACTTTACTATTATGTTCTAGTTATTGTGTGGTGTTTTGGTGACACAAATGATCCATAAACAGTTTTGAAAGAGCTATATAAAGAGTTTTATAGATACAGTACTTTAACTGAAACAGAGCATAACATCTGGAACCACAGTGGGTGGTTTTCTGCTATTCCTGTGTAAGTAAATGTAACAAATGCCTTTTTATATGTAAAGGAGAATTGTCCATTGATACAGAGATTTTCTTTGCTATCTTTAAAATTGAGGAAACACTGTCTGTTTCAGTGTAACATTCATCAAAGGTCAAAAAGATTCAAGGGTGAGGTACAAAGCAATCCTGGAAATGCTTAGGGATCATCAAATCAATTTTAGTTTTGTGTCATCAATTCTGTTAGTTCTGATCTTTTTTTATTTTTATGTCAATTTGCTACTTACAAGGATGGGGAGCATAAAAACTAGGGGTGATGTTGAAATTTATTTGGAAAACACAGACAAACAGACTATTTGTCAGTTTCTGAACCAATGCAAAACAAGGAAGTCTGAGATAGCACTCAGACCAAATTTTGGGGGCCGGGACAGTTGAATATTTCTT
Source organism: Bradypodion ventrale (assembly GCA_035047345.1). Taxonomy (NCBI): domain Eukaryota; kingdom Metazoa; phylum Chordata; class Lepidosauria; order Squamata; family Chamaeleonidae; genus Bradypodion; species Bradypodion ventrale. The sequence goes on along the minus strand of JAWDJE010000003.1, from coordinate 300,853,943 downwards.
TAGCACATTGAAGCTTAAGAAAACTGGAGGGTGTGGGACTTGACATTAGGAAATCTCACTCAGAAAAAAAGGTAAAACTTTAACAGGAGCTGGAAACCCAAAGCAAAAAAGTGAATAAGAACTGAAGTGCCAATGAAAAATATAAGATTTTTTGGGCGACCTAATCATTAGTTTTAAGATAGGGATGGTAAAAATGTGGTGATACTGTGCCTCCCCCTTTTGTTGAACTATATCTCTTGGGGGGAAATGGAAGGAAGTAAACTGTCTGCTCCTGGAAGCCCCCATGTGCAGCAAATTTCTATTTATTCCTCAAACATTCCCAAAACAAATACAAGAGGTGAATGGCTGACCATCTTCTTTTCTAATTGCTGCTGTTGTTTCAAATTTTATGAATTTATGGAGTGAATTATTTCCAGTGAGCAGTAAGTTTTGAGAACAGAAAATTTCTCTCAAACCATCAGAACCTGCCCACCTAAAGTCTAAAGCATGGGATGGGGTATGTGTGGCAGTGAGATGGGGTTGGTCTTCAACTGTTACTGTCCCTCCCCATCATCTCTGCTAGGCTATGGCAGATGGGAGTTGAAATCAGTTATCTGGTGGGCCACATATTGTGCTGACCTACCCAAGCAGCCACAGTCGCTGCACAGCAGCGCTACACAGAAAGTCTATTTGAGGAGAGTCCAGATATCAAAGTACAAAAGGCAAGCCAAGGTCTGGTTACCGGTAGTCCAAGCAAGCGTCTAATCCAAAGGGTGTCCAGGGACATCGTCAGGGTTGGCAGAGAAGTCAGGATCACAGCGGTCAGGTCAGGGTCTGGGCAGGCAGTCTGCAGTTGAGCAGGGTGTTGGTCTTTGCACAAGAGTTGTACCAATGCTGGAAGGCTGCCACAAGCTTGCTTATAAGCCTCCCAGCTAATGGGTATCAGCTGGGAGCCTTCTTTGGTACTTCACTCTAGCTTACCTGTATCACAGGTGTAGCTCCTTTCTGGACATTTCCCTGACTGAGGGCTGATCACTATCAAAGTCAGACCCCTGATCTGACAGATCAGCTCCGGCAGAAACAGACTTGGGCCAGGCACAGGCTGAGATCCCTGGCTCAGGACATCCTCAGGTTTGGGTGCAGGCAGGACTTGAGTGGATATAGGAAGTGCCCCCTGATCCAGGCCATCCTCAGAGTCCAACAAGGACTGGATCACAACACATATTCCCATTTCGGTCAATCATTTGGAGCCAAAGGTACCACATGTAGAATCATATGTTTTGGTATTTTTCCAGAGCAAAATGTAGGATTGTAAGGGGAGAAATAAGCTGATGCTCCTATCCCACAGTGAATTGTTTTTTGAGCAAAGCAGAAGTAGCTGGGGAGAAGTATATTTTCCCAGGAACAGTATACTGTAAACTATGTCTGCTGCAATTCAACAAGTTTAAGTGTGATCTGGTAAGAAACATCACTCTCAAACATTCCTCTGTCTCCTCACTACCTCACCAAAGGAGAGAAGTGTACAGCCAGTCAAAACACAGAAACATGGAGGAGTCAACAATAGGCACAGGCCACAATGATTATAGTTTACTTCTACTGTCTGAGGCCTCCTTATATTATTTGTTGGGAAACAGAAAGGAGAGGTGCTGTTGAACTCCTGGCCCACTTATGGTTTTCCTGGAGAAACAGAGGGCTTTTGATCAGGAAACCCTCATGATCCTTCATGATTTGGATATTTTGCAATATTTTGAATTTGGTTTGAAGATTCTGCTCATCTTAACTTAAAGCAATATGTGAAAAATGCAATCTAGCCAAAGTCTGGTTACAGATTACACCAGCAGAAACTAAATAGCATAATTCACAAAGGCAAATTGCCACCAATTAATAAATTTCTTTTTGGATTCCTGATCACAGGATGAGTCTTTTCACTGGTATGCAATGAAGAACCTATGTGGGAAATAATTAGTGGCAATTTGCCCTTCCACTGGCAAAACTACACAGTAGGAGTTTGGCTCACCTGTTTTAAAGTAACATGATTGAAGTTTTGAAATATGCTCTTGATTTAAGAATCAAATAAATTTGAAACATGCCACAGTAGTCTTGCTTTCTATTGAGAATTTCTTCTTTAAATATCAAAAAAACATGTTTGTTGTTGTTGTTTATAAAATTAGTCAGGTTTAAAAATTTGAAATACTGAATTTATTTGCATACAGATTAAATTCTAACCAACATAGTTGGGTATGTGAAATGATGCTTCATTGGTTATAAAACAAACATCCCTTATTTGTTGGGAGATAACACCCCCACACACCCAGTATCCACATTCCAAGAGCCATTACAGATACTTGAAGCCATGGATAACAGTGAACTCTATATTCTACATGGCGGACAGTGTCCTCTAGTGGCCAGACACGGATTACTATTTCAGGATTTTTATTGATTATTCTTTTTAGACTTCATGGATCTAAACTGAAACTGTAGATACTAAATTTGCAATATGGTGGGATGACCTGTATGTGTACATGTACCATCTCCTTAGAGTCAAACCATCTTCCAGTGATTTATCTGAAAATCACTCTGAAATAGATGAAAATGTTTACCTCTTTAGAAAGCATTGTCCTGACTAGACTTATTGTATCTTTGTACTCTTTGCTTGTTCTCATTATAGATCAGTTTAACATATAAGCATGTAGTCAACTCTGATTGGCTACATCACATGGCATCCCATTTGTTACTTGATATTTGATGCCATGAAAACATGACTGGAAAAAAGGAGCACCAAATTGGGAATATAATGGCAATGAACACTTACAAACACTTATTCTTATATGTATAATAAACCAAAACAAAATGAGAAGTAAAGTCATTTGGGACCATTAAGACTAACATTTTTTCCCCAGCATGAGATTTATGCAGTCATATTCTGTTTCATCAGACACGTGGAGCATCATATGTAGGCCATAGGTTTATATTTTAATGGGAGGTTTTGTGGACCAAGTCTGAAGGAATGCTCACATTAAATTGTATCAGTTATCCTTTAAATTGCCACAATGTTTTTTGCTTTATATTATTTCTTGACTGAAGAAAATGATAGTCTTTAAGAGTGCCAAAATGCTCTGTTTTGTTTTAGTTTTGTTCTACCATTCTGAAAAGATCAAACATTGCTGCCTCTTAGAAAAATTCTCTATTATAGACTTTTTCCCCCTAGAAATATTTTGTGTGGGTGGGGACTGAGTACAGCACTTTTACCCTGAAACTATGTGTATAAAACTCAGTGAACCTTTTAGGAATAAAAATATACAAATGAACACAAGAAGTTAATTTATACTCTAAGAATTTACAGCAAATTGCAAAAACTGTTGTTGGTCAGTTGATGTCAACATAGGGCACTAATATTCCTTATTCTACAATACGGATACCATAATGCTTTTCAAAATAAAATAAAATGGGAGAGACTACTTTTGAGGGCTTACTGTTTGTGCTGTGGGTTGTCATTGTGATTATTTCTCAGACAACACCGGCTGTCTCAGAGGTGATTTTCCAATTTTAAGAAGTTTTGTTCACTGAACATGCATTAATCAAAAACTGTGACCTCCATATGAAAAATGTGAAAAGGTGTTAATTATTATAAAATGAGAGAGCTTGCATTAAGTACTCTTTTAAAAAGTGGGTGCTAGTCGATGTAATTTCAGTTATTCATAACTAAGCCAGAGTTCAAGCAACCTCCAGAAACAATACTGTATTATCAGTAACCTGTGCTGGTTAGGCAGTAATAAGATATTCTTCTTAATTAATTGAAATTAAATAACTGGATCCTTTATGACAACACCAGTGTCCACTACTACTCTTGCCTAAGGCTTCTCCAGGTTCCCTCTTGAACCTCCAGTGCTGGCAGGCTCAACTTTGGAACACCTGAGACTCCGGGTAACTAGTAGCCAGTATGTTGTCCTGCAAATTACCTTGCAGCAGCCTGGGAACCTCTCTAGTACCGAGAACCCAAACAAAACCATGGAGAGATTGAATAAATGGTAGCATATGGCATAAGCTTGGTTTACTCTTGTTCTTACCCCTTTCCCAATAAGCAGGCGTTGTATGGCTGAAAAGGTTGTTTATTGATCTCAAAGTATGAAGAAAAGGTTGCAATCCATCTGTTGGTGTCAGGATATAGGGGAAAAAAACCAATCTCTAATCAAAACTGCACAGGAAGATGCACACTCAGGCTTTCTCTCCCCACCCCTCAAGAAAGAAACCTGACTAATCAAACCATCTTCCAGTGATTTATCTGAAAATCACTCTGAAATAGATTAAAATGTTTACTTCTTTAGAAAGCATTGTCCTGACTAGACTTATTGTATCTTTGTACTCTTTGCTTGTTCTCATTATAGATCAGTTTAACATATAAGCATGTAGTCAACTCTGATTGGCTACATCACATGGCATCCCATTTGTTACTTGATATTTGATGCCATGAAAAAATGACTGGAAAGAAGGAGCACCAAATTGGGAATATAATCTAGGTAGTCCTGATTCATTTTACAGTACTTGGAGTAGGAACCCCTTGGTAGCTTAGAATCCAACTCTCTTTCTTGAATGATCCCACTCAGAACCAGAATCGAACTGACTCCTAGTTCCATGTGCCTAACACTTCAACAGTGAGTCCTGGCTTCCTGGATTAGCATATGGCCAATGAAAGACAAGGGTTTATGTAAACGTACCCTATTCTTATAAGAAAGTCTTGCTGTTTCTAGGAGCTGGATGTGGTGGGGGCAGACATTCCACTCCAGGTGGTTAAGATAATACTCAGGTCTGGTTGAAAAATTTGAGATTTCAAGATCTGATGCTATTAACATGCAAAAGAAGCGAATTGTAATTCACTTTTGAGTACTCTATGCCTAGAAAACCCTAGAAATGGTGGTCATAAGTTGAAATCAATTTGGCAGCACATAATCACTTAATAACTAATTAGGTTAGTGTTGATAAAAATATAGTCTGATCAAAAGTTTGAAGTTTGTGCCTAGTTTACTGTGGTTTCTTGTTACATTTGAAATATTGAGCTAACTCTGGCATTCTGCTGGCAGAACTCCCCCACCCATCCCTTCTTCCCTGACAGCTACTCAAAAACTAGTAGAGACTTTTCTTGCCTTCCAGAGATATATAGGAGGCTGAAGAAGGGAGGAAAATTCTACCTCTGAATTCCACAATTCCATTAGAAGAATTGTATGGGTGTATCTTGAAGATAACTTCAAAAGTGGGTTCAGCTCGGGCCTTGTGAAAATGTTGACAACTTTGTTGGAAACTTAATAACCACAGCCCTTTTATTTTTAGACTTGATTAATTCCAGACATGAAGCCACCTTCATTTTGATTAATGGGTTTCTCTTATTGTTTTAGTTGTCTGTCGCACTCTCCCTGTCTTTATTGGTCTTTTTTCTATCTTCTTCCTATGTCCTTTCTACTAACAGAAAAGCAATAAACAAAAAGTCTACTACATGCTCTTGAAAGAACGTGCATGAACTCATATGTATTCTGAAAATATATGTCTGCCTGGGATCTTTAACCATTGACAGAAGTGAGTTCTGTCACTTGAGTTCAGCAAACCCATATTCACTTAGAAGTGTTTAATAGTGGAGGTTTTATTGGATGCAAACAAATCAAACCGACACAAGGAATGCAATGGGGAATAGACTATATTATGTTAGACATCATAAATGTCTTTATTAGAGAGTAAAAACAGTTGCTTCATAATACAGAACTACTCACTCTAAGAGGAACACATGCAAAGACTGAGAGGCTAAGTCACAACTGTAATGCTTTGGTGAGCTCCACAGATCTCAATTTAGTTTCCAGTGATTGGAACTAAGCATGTTGGGATTTCTGAGGTCATTGTGAGGAGGAAAGATGCTCACAGGAAAGGGCTTGGAGATCAAGGAAGAGAAGAAGATCCCAAACAGTTTGTGCAGAGTAGAACTAATCTTTCCCTAACTACATACATGGATCAAGGAAGAAGCTTCCTATGGACACAGAAAATCATTGTCAAACAGATTAGAGTTGCAATGGCTACTTTCTCCTGAGGTTCCATTTGGTGTTTTTCCCCTCACAATTGATGGAGAGTGGCTACTGAGAAAAGATCAAAGGGAATAACTAGCATAATGTAGGACTCTGAAGGCCAGGATATGTTGTAGGATTTGAGGGCAGGAAAACATCAAGTAAGTAGCATCTTTTGGACAAACCACAAAATGGTATAACAAATATTACAATCCACCACTAGAATTTTCTCATCTGTGGACATCTGTGCACAGTGATCCATGGCAACTGGTAAAATGAGATAATGCTTGATCATTCTAAGCATTTGTTGTCTGAGATTGTTACATCTGTAGGTTATAAAAAAGGAAATCCAATATTGATATTGCTCTTCTCATATCTGGATTTGTGAAATGCTAGAAATTTTCTAGTTTTTGTTTTTGTTTAATCTTTATTGTTCCAATTAAAATCAGTTGTGTGTATTTAGTTAATTGTTAAAATAGTAATGTAGAAACAAGTATCATTTATATTTGGACATTTGGTATAAATTCTCCTCAGCCTCTGTTTGCCTACATGTTGAGACACATAGAAATGTTTTAGAACTACAACACTGCTAGAATTAAATGTCATGCTTCTATGTGTTTGGTTGGAATATATACTTTCTTGTTTGGTACTTTCCCTCTAGTTGCCCTATTCATCAGTTGTAACATTCATGTATGGCATGAAATGCCTTTGAAGTCTTGCAGTTAGGGCCTAATGCAGGTTTTGTACAAACGAGAGAGATGATGAGGAAAAGTCCATATTGGGTGCAACTTTAATTGACAAGCCACTAAATATCCATTTAACATACACTGATTTTAGTTGATTAATGCACAAGAAAGCTACAAAATCCACAATTTAAAGTTGTTGAAATACATATAATGTGACTCAGCATATTTAGGTTAGTAAAGTCATTTTAATAAAAATAAAATCACAATTACAAAAGAGAATGTGTATCACACTATTGGAAGGTGTGACCATCCTATCCAAGGTTTCCTAGGTTGAAAGTACAGTGGCACCTCATACAATGATTTTAATCCATTCCATGGGGCTCGTTGTTGTACGAAAAATTGTGATATGATGCATTCATTGTATAGCGATTTTCCCTATGGGATGCATCATACAATGATTTTTCTCTAAGCATTTTTTCCATTGAAAAGTCATTGTATGATTTTTTCCATAGGAAAAATTGTTATGTGGGACACCATTTCCCCCCAAAACCTAATTGTTATGCGATTCCATTGCTATACGGGGTGATTGTTGTATAAGGTTCCATTGTACTCTGAAGTCGTTTACCATTCCCTTCTTCTGTGGGTGCCCTAAGATTGTCCAGTTTACCAATGGAAATCAAATCCCATTTAAACCACTGAGCTATACAGACCTGTATACTGTTGTGTAACAGAATTAGGTTTCTAAATCCTCTAGCAGCTATCCCTAGAGTTCTTGAACTGGAGGGTCAGCCTATAAAACACAGATAGCATGTTAGAATGGACACTACTTTAGAGGTATATGATGTATGATTACCTTAGCCCAAGTTTCTTCTGCTCTGCATGTTACAAATTACAGTGGTACCTCATACAATGATTTTAATCCGTTCCACGGGGCTTGTTGTTGTATGAAACAATTGCTATATGATGCATGCATCGTACAGTGATTTTCCCTATGGGATGAATCGTACAATGATTTTTTTTCGCTAAGTGGTTTTTCCCATTGAAAAATTGTTGTATGATATTTTTCCATAGGGAAAATTGTTATGCGGGATGCCATCCCCCCCAACCTAATTGTTATGCGATTTCGTTGCTATATGAGTGATTGTTGTATGTACCTTGCTTTTGTGTCTATTTCTTTAACCATAAGGAAGTAAGTTTATATGAAAATCTGATGCACAAGATAAAAACCAGTCACAAGATGCTATGCTCAAACATTGCCATTATGAAGCACTTTCATTTCTTGTGCCATGACATATTGCCATGTTCTAACTGCAGTGCTGGAGTATTAAAAAAAGCCTGCAGCTCTGTACCTTGGGGGCAAATGATGATAGTTTGTCCTTGGCAGAGAGTAGATTTAGGTTCCCTCCTGCTTCAAAACATATCTTGTGATCTCTTCACATACTTCCAGACAATTGCATCAGAAAAAATGCCTGGAGAAAACCAAGTCAGTACGAATTTCACATTATCAACCTTGACATATCCTGGAAGCTTTTAAAGGATTTTTTTTCAAAATTAGAAACTCCAACAGAGATGCCCCACCAGACAACATAGGCACGAGAAAAAACAACTGCATGTCCTATGTGTGTTCTTAACCAAATAATGTATAATACACTGATATGAATTTAAAGAAAATATATATATTAAAAGTGAATATATATATTTTCCACTTTACATTCTTACCTGTTTGTAAAAATATTATCCATTTCATTTATAAACTTAAACTGTGGCAAACCTAGCATACTTCATGGTGAATCATCAGTCTGTTTGTCTGATCTGACATTTTTTTAAGCCTTTTATATCTTTACAACTAGTCCAGTTTATGTCTATAATCACTAGAGTGTAAACAACCTTACATCTCTGCTCCTTATTTGAAAAATTACCCAAACCATGTATTGAGTGTCCTCAATGTTTGCTGTTATTTACATCTCAAATAATCCCATGACTGAAATCCAGTAATAAGCCAGAACTAGACCAGGCACATTGGGGATATGGTGAGCCAACATTTAGGTCATTGATACAACAGACCTAGTCTAGTTGTGATTTGCTGCTGGATTTTAGCCACTGATTTGCCTTTGCAGTTGTCTCTGTACAGAAAAGGGTGCATTGTGAATCAACTTACTTTCATGAATATCAGTATGATATTCTTACACTTCAGTAAAATTTCATTAGATGTGTATACACTGAGGACATGCTTATGTTGTTGTTCAGTCACACAGTCGACTCCGACCCTTTGCGACCCCATGGACCATTTTCCTCCAGGCACCTCTGTCTTCAACCATACCCCTCAGCCCTCCCAGCTCTGTGCCCATTGTGTCCACAATACCATCTAGCCATCTCATCCTTGGCCTCCCCCTTCTTCTTTTGCCCTCCACCTTTCCCAACATCAATGCCTTCTCAAGTGAATCCTCCCTTCTCATTTGATGTCCAAAGTACTTTAGCTTCATCTTTACTATTTGTCCTTCCAATGAGCAGTCAGGGTTAATTTCTTCTAAGATTGACCTATTTGTTCTCCTCGCTGTCCAGGGGACTCTCAAAACCCTCCTCCAACACCACATTTCAAAGGTATCTATTCTTCTGCGTTCAGCCTTCCTAATTGTCCAGCTCTCACATCCATACATTACTACTGGGAAAACCATTGCTTTGACTATTCTAATTTTTGTTTGCAATGTGATGTCTCTGCTTTTCACTATGTTCCCCAGGTTTCTCATTGCTTGTCTCCCAAGAATCAGTCACCTTTTTATTTCATGGTTACAATCCCCATCTGCAGTGATCTTTGATCCTAAGAAAGTAAAATCTGTCACTGCTTCTACTTCTTCCCCGTCTATTTTCCAGGAACTGATTGGGCCTATTGCCATTGTCTTGGTTTTCTTGATATTGAGTCTCAAGCCAGCTTTTGCACTCTCTTCCTTCAGCCCAATCAAGAGGTTCTTTAGGTCTTCTTCACTTTCTGCCATTAGGGTGGTATCGTCTGCATATCTCAGATTATTGATGTTTCTCCCAGTGATTTTAATCCCATATTGTGTTTCCTCCATCCCTGCACTGCGCATTATGTGCTCTGTGTATAGGTTGAATAAGCATGGTGACAAAATGCAGCCTTGTCTTACTCCTTTTCCTATTCCAAACCACCCTGTCATTCCATGTTCTGTCCTAACTGTTACTTCTTGGTTCATGTACAGATTTCTCAGGAGGCATATGAGGTCCTCTGGTATTCCCATCTCTTTTATTACTTGCCACATCTTGTTGTGGTCCACACAGTCAAATGCCTTAGTAAACTTGTTTCTGGTATTCCTTTGTTTTCTCCATGATCCAGCGTATGTTGGTAATGTGGTCTCTAGTCCCCCTGCCTCTTCTGAAACCAGCCTGCACCTCTGGTAATTCTCTCTCCACATGCTGCTGAAGTCTATCCTGTATTATCTTGAGCATCACCTTGCTGGCGTGTGAGATGAGTGTGATTGTTCGATAATTTGAACATTCTTTGGCATTATCCTTTTTTGGTATTAGGACGTATACTGATCTTTTCCAATCCTGTGGCCACTGTTTTGTTTTCCAAATCTGCTGGCATATTGAACGCAGTAATTTGACGCCGTCATCTTTTAGCACTTTGAAAAATTCAACTGGGATACCATCATCTCCACTAGCTTTGTTGTTTGCAGTGCTCTTTAGGGCCTTTATGACTTCACTCTCTAGGATGTCTGGCTCAAGTTCAATTTCTTCATTATTGTGATTATCAGGAGTGTTGAGGTCCTTTTTGTAAAGTTCCTCTGTGTATTCTTTCCATCTTTTCTTAATTTCTTCTGCATCAGCTAATTCCTTTCTGTCTTTGTCCCTTATCATGGTCATCTTTGCTTTAAATGTTCCCTTGATTTCCCCGATTTTTTTGAAAAGATCTCTGGTTCTGCCTCTTTTGTTGTTTTCCTCCATTTCATTTCTCTGCACTGTTCCTTTAGGTAGTTTTCCTTATCTCTCCTTGCTTTTCTTTGAAATTCTGTGTTGAAATGATTGTAGTTTTTCCTTTCTCCGTTGACTTTTGCGTCATTTTTGACTTTGACATGCTTATAAAATTCTATATTTTACCAACCACATTAGTTTGTACCTGTTGGGATCTTCCACTAGTCCTTGACCATGAAAAACAAATACCTGAAATTTGGCACATGAAGATATCCATCTTGATGGTTTCCTTTTTATAAAAGGAATTAATTAAATGTAATTAATTAAATCCTGTATGTGGCAAGCAGTAGCTACTCATGGGTAAAAAGGGCTCCTTAAGAGCAGGAAACCTTGAGGTTTTATCCACATCCTTGCATATGATTTGGAATGGGCCTCTAGAGATTAGACTCTTTAAGCCTTCAATTATGGGATAACATATATTCTACTTCTCCATGAATCAGCTTTTTGGTGAACCCTGCCTGTTCCAGATACTATACTAAATATGAGCAGGCATACATCACATACATGTATTTGGGGAAATATTCTTGGTTGTCTCTGTGTTGACAGGTAAAGAGTTTTCTGTTCAGGTAGTCCTCTGGCAAGTAATTGCCTGCCCACAATAGGGGATGTGATATTAGTAAACTTTTGTGTATTTTTAAATTGCTCATGTTTTCCTCTGTTGTTAAATTAAATATTGCACTTTTAATTACTTTTAAAAATTATAATGTATTGCATTTTAACTACATGTGCTTTTTTAAAAATTTGCAAGCCTCCCTGATGACCACCTTAAACCACAAATGGTAGAAAAGACTAAGTGCTAAGGGAAACTAGTCAGAGCTCAAAATACTACTTTTGGGGACTACAATTCCCAGACTTTCTAGATTGCATGGCAATTTTTCTGAGCTCAGGTTGAGGTTGTTTCTTGTACTGCCTCCCTTGGACCAGAAGCAGCAAATCTAAAATGCATTTGCAGTTTGCCTTCATTGGAAACCAGGAAGTGGGACTTAAACTGTGTAGGAGGGTGAGTTGGAAAGGAACAAAAATATAGGCAGTCCTCAACATAAATGGAGTATGATCCATGGAATTAAATGGTACTGTATTTACTTTTGAGTAGCATGTATACAATTGCAGTCTTAGCTGACTTATTGAAAAGAAATAAATTTATTTTGGCTATATTCAGGAACAATTGATATCCAGCCTCTTTCAAAAAATAGTAGCCCGGTCTTGTCTCAGATGATAGACATTATGGAGATGCATTATTTAATTCTGCTAACTGGGATCATTATTTTGAAGCATAATTTTGGAATATGAAAACTACTTTTCCTGCTTTAACTCACTGTCTTCCCCCTTTCTGAACCGTACCACCCATTTCAGGATTCGCGTTCTCCAGGATACTTGGGCACTTTTTCATTTATTATCTTTTACATGTGGGACTTGTTTCCGATGCAGGATTCTTCCCTATGATGGACAAGTGTTTATATATGCTGGACTTGTGATTCTTGCACACGTGTGTTCATACTTATTGTTGGGACTAGCTTTCGTTGCTCCTACATTGGATTTTTCTCTATGCGTTTGAATCACAGTCCTCTACATAATTTGGATATATATATTATTGTTCGTGATCTTTACTGTACTTTATTATTTATTTCTGACCATATTGCTTAGTATATGATTGTCCTTTTTGACATGATTTACTGACTGATTTTTAGACGCACTTTCAAACACACTATTTGGCTATACAGCCTTTATTACCTTTCTTACCGACAGCTTTTTGTGCCGTGGTAATTCCGAACACCTTGTTTTATTATTAAATTCATTGTTCTTTGCTTACTTTGGGTGTCGGCTTTTGCCTCCTGTTCCCCCCTTGTTATACACCCTTGCCGTCTTTCTTTGCTGCAATTCTTTAAGTTTCAGCTCAGATGTAGACTCTTGTAACTGAATGGATTGCCATCATCTTCATCATCATTGTTATTGTCGGTCACTTATTTGCCTACTCTGTACGTGCTGTGGACATACTATATTTGCCTGGCAGAGATAACTTTACCTGCTGAGATACAGATGGTTGCTTCCTCTCTCTTTTAAGGCTGATTATCTTATACATTTCTAAAATACTGATTTTGATTCCTCAAGTTTAATGCTCTCAAGCTCTGATGCTCCCAAACTTTGTGGAATCCACTCTTTGGGGAAAGCTATACCAGTTGACTATCTACTTCTTAAAGACACTTTAGTGTGGGGGACCAAAGACAACGCAACAGCCGAAGGGTTGGCTTAACACAGGTTTATTGCATGATGATCCGGAGGAACATGTGGTAATGGCGGATGGGTAGCTCAATATATACAGCTGACTATACATTTGAATGTGGCTCGTTGACAGTCTATTGGTTGCTGCCTGCGTGACGTCGTAGGAGGTCACGCCCTTCTTGTCCAGGTGAAGGTGTGGCGGGGAATCTTCCCGCGCTGCTGATCCAGGGTGAGAGTGAGCCATGAGAGCTGGCCGCTCGCTACGCCACCTAGTGGTCCTAGCTCGCATCCATGTATTAGGGTTACATTGATACAGCTGAAGGTTATTATGTTGCATACAGAAGGATACATTGTTAACACATGGCTAGGTACATTGTTAAAGGTACAGCTTTTACAGAACACAACATCCCTCCCCCCTAGGATGAGACGAAGTCTCTCAGCCAAGATGGCTTATTACACGTGCGTTTGGGCCGTGAAGTGGGCTGGCCTGCCTCGGGGGTGCTACCGCTTCTTTGTTCCCTGGACCCTTGTCCTGTAACGGGAGAGGGAGACTTGTTAGTGGCTTGCCGCGGCTTGGCGGCTCTTGGGGAAGGGTAAAACTCCATTGTGGGTAGACCGGGGGTGCTCGGGATTAACGAAAAACCCCTCTTCTCGCTTGGACGGGTGGGGGACCACTCCGAAAAACTCCCCCGGTCCTGAAACTCAAAATCTAACTCAGTTGGGGTATCCGTATTTGTGGGGACTTTCCGCGAGATATGTATGGGGTCGGGTTCCCCCTCCTCTGAAAGATCCCCCAGGATATCTACGAGGACATTCTCCCTTTCCTCCTCCCCCCTTGGTGGGGACCCTTGGCCCCCCTCTCCTCCCCCTTGGGCTGAACGGGTGGGGGAGAACCCTAACGCTGACTTTTTTCCTTCTTTCTCCGCGCCCTGCTCCTCGGGGACTCTGCGCCGGAGTTGGTCCGCGTGCTGCCTCCACAGCAACCCTGTGCTGGTCTCCACGCGGTACGAGACGGGGCCGGTTTGTTCTACAACTACGCCCGGTACCCAAGCCGGGGCCCCGCTAGCGTAGTTCCTGCAATGCACAGGGGCGCCTACGCTGAAACTCTTAGTATCCTCCAGCCCAATGTTCCTTCCCTTGTCTTCTACTCTCGTGGGGTCTAGCCTAGTGAGGATGGTGGTCAGTTTCCTACGCATTAGGAGTTCTGCGGGGGAGTATCCTGACGCCAACGGGGTCACCCTGTATCCTAGGAGAAACTGACACACTTGTAGGTTGAGGTCCCCGGGGCCCATGCGGACGAGGCGCTCTACTTGGCCGTTGGTGGCCGGATGGAATGGGGCGGAGGTAATATGCCGAACGGCGTTAATCTCCATGAATGCCTTAAACTCTGAGGACGTGAAACAACTAGCGTTGTCACTGATTAGAGTGTCGGGTATGCCGAACGTGGAAAAGAGCCTCCGCAAATGTTTAATGGTCTGGGCCGAGGAGGTGCTCGTGACTGGTATAACCTCCAACCACTTGGAGAAAGCGTCCACAACAAGCAGAAAAATGGTGCCACGGAACGGGCCCGCAAAATCTATGTGCACCCGAGACCATGGCCCCTTGGCCGCGTCCCATTCCCTGTGGGGAAGGCGGGCCTCCTCTGGTCTTGAGCATTGGCAGCTCTCGCAAGTGCCCACCATGTGCTCGATGTCGGCGTCTAACTGGGGCCACCAAAAATAGCTCCGTGCCAGGGCCTTGGAGCGTACAATTCCGGGGTGGCTGACGTGCAGCAGTTTGAGCACCCGCGGTCGGAGGGACGTAGGGATCACCACCCGCTGGCCCCACAGAATGCACCCTCTTTCTATGGACAACTCTAATTTTTTTCGGAAAAAGGGGCCGAATTCCGCTGCTGGGGAAGATGCCGGCCACCCTTTCTGCACCCATGAGATAACTCTCGCTAGGGTGTTGTCCTTGCTGGTCGCTTTGGCGATGTCGGCGGGCAAAATGGGGGGTGAGTCTAGGACCTCTATCATCAATACCTGGTGGTCCGGCTCCTCCCCACCCACGTGGCTGCTATCCCGGGGAAGGGGGGATCTCGACAGGGCATCCGCGTGGCTAATCTCCCTCCCGGGCCTGTACACCAACGCGTGCTGATACGCGTTGAGAAAAATGGCCCACCTAAGCATCCTTGGGGACAGGATCTGTGGCGTGGGCTTATCTGCGGTAAAAATGCCTAGCAGGGGCTTGTGGTCCGTCACAATGGTGAAGGGGCGGCCATACAAAAAATCGTGAAATTTTTTCGTGCCCGCAATTATCGCTAGCGCTTCCCTGTCTGTCTGTGCGTAATTTCTCTCCGCTTGGGACAGGGATCTGGAGTAAAATGCTATCGGGGCCTCCCTTCCATTTTCCAACACGTGGCAGAGCACCGCCCCCACCCCCACCGGGGATGCATCACAGATCAGGACTACGGGACGTTTGGGGTTGAAATGGGTCAGTATGGCATCGGACGCCAGGAGGTTTTTAAGCTCGCTAAAAGCCCTCTCTTGGTCGTCGCCCCACTTCCATTCCTTGTCTTTCTTCAGCAGTTTGTGTAGTGGTTCGGCCACTGCTGCCTTTCGGGGGAGGAATGAGTGGTAAAAGTTAAGCAGCCCTAGGAACGACTGCAGTTCGGGCTTGGAGGTGGGGCGAGGGGCCTTCTTAATGGCGGTCACCTTAGATTTGGATGGTTTTATCCCTTCAGGAGTCACACGGAAACCTAGGAACTCAACCTCGGTCGCGAAGAAGACGCATTTGTCTTTCCGCAGTCTCAATCCCGCCTTTTCGAATTTTTCCAGAACCTTTCCCAACCTCTTGGCCAATTCCGCCCGACTCCCCCCCCCGTTATCAACACGTCATCAAAATAAGGCAACACCCCCTCTAGCCCCTTCAGGAGGCATTCCACGAGTGACTGGAAAATCCCAGGTGCCGAATTAATGCCGAATTGGAGGCGCGTCACCTGGAACGCCCCCTTATGGGTGACTATGGTCTGCGCAGCAGCTGCGGCAGGGGACACCGAAAGCTGTTGGTAGGCCTGTGCCAAGTCGAGCTTGGCGAAACACTTTCCCCCGTGCAACCTGGCTAGCAGATGGCTGACTACCGGCACCGGATACGCATTAGGGCGGATCGCCTTGTTGATGGTGCACTTGTAATCGGCGCATATGCGGACCTCCCCATTGGCCTTTAGTGCTGTTACAATTAGAGTTTCCCACTCCGCAGAATCAACAGGAACAAGGATCCCCTGGCCCACCAATTTGTCCAGTTCCGCCTCTATTTTGTCCTTGAGTGCGAAGGGCACCCGGCGCGGCTTGAGTCGAATTGGGCGGACCGCCGGGTCTAGGTCGAAAGTCACTGGGGCCCCCTTGAATTTTCCCAGTCCCTTTTTGAAAACTTCGGGGTGCGCGTCGCACACCTCCTGTATCGGGTCAGTCCTAAAGGCCGCAACGGCGTGCACCCCCCCCCCAATGAACAAACCCAGGGGCTGAAACCATTGAGTCCCAAGGAGGCTGCAATTCCCCCCTTTGAGCACGACTAGGGAGAGGGCTGCGGTGTGCTTCTTGAATTGCACCTGAAACTCCCCCACCCCCAACACTGGAATGCTGTTCCCTTGCACGTCCCGTAACGTGGACCTCAATGCTTTGAGCTTGGGTCGCTTGTGGGGGGCAATTTGCAAGAACTCCGTCTGGGAAATAATTGAATAAGTGGAGCCCGAGTCAATCTCCATCCTAATGGGGACCCCTTGTACTAGTACCTCAACAAAGTAGCGGGGGTGTCCTGCGGACACGCTGAACACTGGGGCGTCGTCCTCGCTGTCGTCGGAGATGTGGCCCACGCCGTCCTGCTTCCTCGTGGGCCGCGCGCCGCCCTTTGGCCTCGTGGAGCAGTCCGGTTTCGTCGAGCGGTCTGGCGAGCTCTTCCGGTCCTCGCGCCGTCGTCTGCAGACTTTGGCGATGTGCCCGCGGCGGCCGCAGTTGTGGCACTCGGCCTTCCTGAACGGGCATTTGGCGCGGTCGTGGGCTGCTCCACAGCCGTCGCACCGTCGGCCCTCTCTCCAGACCCTCCGGACGTCCTCGTCGTCGCTGCTCTCTGCGGACGATTTCGACGTTCGCCGGGCGGCGTGCACCGCGGTCTCTGCTTTACTTGTCCTCGGCCGCCAGTCCTGGAGTTCTTGCACCCCAGCCTTTGTAGCCTCAGCGGCCTGGGCCGCTTTGATGACCTCCTGCAACGTGGGGGGCGGCGTCTGGTTCATTAGTGTGCGCTGGGTCTCGGCGTCGCTCAGGCCGCAAAGCACGCAGTCCCTGAGGGTGATTTTGGTATTCTCCCATTTGCACGGGCCGGCAGCCAGTCGCAAGGCTGCCACGAAAGCGGCGACCGTCTCCCCGGGCGCTTGGACTCGCCTCCAAAACGCGCTCAGAGCGGGAAACATTGCCGTCGAGGGCCTGAAGTACTCACGCAGCATTTGCATGAGTTCTTTGACCTTGAATTCACTCACCCTCTTCGGTGCAATCAGGTCCACCAAGGTTCTTTTGGTGTCTTGACCCAGCATCCTGGTGAAGATGGCCCCTTTCTTTGCCTCATCCGTGGCTTCGGATTCGATGAGGGCACCCTGGAAGTCCATTTCGAAGATCTCCCAGTCTCCCGGTTTCCTGATTTCGAAACCGGCGCATGTCTTGGTCCCGTGGGCAGCCATGATCCCATCCTCGTCACCAGTTTAGTGTGGGGGACCAAAGACAACGCAACAGCCGAAGGGTTGGCTTAACACAGGTTTATTGCATGATGATCCGGAGGAACATGTGGTAATGGCGGATGGGTAGCTCAATATATACAGCTGACTATACATTTGAATGTGGCTCGTTGACAGTCTATTGGTTGCTGCCTGCGTGACGTCGTAGGAGGTCACGCCCTTCTTGTCCAGGTGAAGGTGTGGCGGGGAATCTTCCCGCGCTGCTGATCCAGGGTGAGAGTGAGCCATGAGAGCTGGCCGCTTGCTACGCCACCTAGTGGTCCTAGCTCGCGTCCATGTATTAGGGTTACATTGATACAGCTGAAGGTTATTATGTTGCATACAGAAGGATACATTGTTAACACATGGCTAGGTACATTGTTAAAGGTACAGCTTTTACAGAACACAACAGACACTGAAGGAAATAATCTTGTAAAGAAAAGTAATTATGAAACCACAGGCAGTGCCTTGTTGCATTACATGCCCTTCTGATCAAACCTTGGACTGCGAAAATGAAGCCCTGAGTTTAAGAAGACCTAAACCTTCTGTTTCCTGTCTGTAACCTGACTTGGAAATAATTTGTGTAATATGCAATGGTAGGTACCTGGATTTAGCAAACTAAAATACAGGCACCCTAAAAGACAAAGAAAAATTCCTGTTACTGTATCTGGTAAGGTGAGGGAAAGATTCAAAGAGCAATAGGGTGAAAGAAGATAAAAAGCAATGGAAATAAGAAAGACTGAGGCACATATAAAGCCAGAGGGAAAGAGAAGCATGAAGAGCCACTCAGGAGTTACTAATCCACGGACACTCTACAGCAATAAAGGCAGACCTATAGTACGCATGCCATGTCAGCAAGCCCAGCCCAGCCCTCCCGAGCCAGGGGCGGTATTTGTCCTCTGCCCAGCCAACAGGGGCTTTGCAAAGCCTCCCGTGTCTGGGGTGGAGTTTTTTCTCCACCCAGCTAACAGGGACTTTGCAAAACCCTCCCCTGCCTTGGGGGTAGAGTTTTACCCTCCACCAGGCTAGCAGGGGCTTTGCAAAGCCTCCCATGCCTGGGGCAGAATTTTTTCTCCACCCGACTAGCAGGGACTTTACAAAAGCCTACTGTGTCTGGGGGTGGGGTTTTACCCTTTACCCGGCTAGCAGGGGTGGTGAAAGCCCTCCTGGGCTTGGGGCTGGCATGCCAAACACTGTACTTTCTTTAAATATATTGTACTGGTTTACTGCTGAAAATTCACAGCCAACTGAGGTTGTTTTATGCCATCATGTCCTCTCTGACATACAGTGATCCTATGAATGAGAGATCTCCAAAATATTCTGTCCTCAACAACCCTCTTCAGCACATACCTGTCAAGTATCCCGTATTGGCTGGAATTTTCTGTATTCTGTCACTCGTTCCTCCCCTTTCCCGCTGCTGTGATGTGCACGTGCAAATGGGTTATACGCATGTGCAAATGGGTTCTGCACTCACACACGCATGCGCAGAAATTTCCCATATTTTTGGGAGCCGCGCTTGACAGGTATGCTTCAGCAACTGTAAATCCAAGCCTGTAGCATCCCTCCCAGAGTCAAACCAGCTCATGTTTGCTTGTCCTCGTTTTCTGCTGCCTTGCACTTCCCACAGCATTATTGTCTTTTCCAGAGAGTCTTACCTTCTCCTTATGATACCAAAGTAGGACATCTTCAGCTTCATCATTTTTGCCTCCAGAGACAATTTGCTCTAGTACCCACTTACTTGTCTATATGGCCATCCAAGGCATCTGCAGAACTCTCATTCATTCATTCAGTCATTCATTCATTCATTATTCCACCAATAATTAGTGTTCAACACTACTCTAGGCAGCCCACAGGACATAAAAGACATCAGAAAATATAAACATAAATAGAATGATATTCCAAATCAATCTGGCTGCCACATTTTACATACCAGTCTCAAGGGCAGCCCCATGTACAGAGTGTTGCAATATTTGATCTTGGAGATTACTAGTGCATAACAATGATTACTAGTGCATAACAGGAGTCCAGAAGCAGGCAAATTTAGGCAACACGCTGTAGTTGAAAAAATGCCAACTTGACCACCAAGGCAAACTGCTGTTCCATAGAAAGAAATCACGTACCTCCTCCTTCAATGGGAGGGAGATCCCCTCACTGAGGGAAATTCCCCTAACCTGAGATACATTGTTCCCTGTCTACATGACATCCATCTTATCTGGATTCAATTTCAGCCTATTCTCCTCCATCTACTCCATAACCAACTTCAGGCGTGCACGCACACACACACACACACACACACACACACACACACACACACACACACACACACACACACACACACTGATTGCATTGTCTGCTGAGGTGGAAAAGGAGAGAGAGAGAGTTGTGTGTCATCAGCATGTTGATGAAAATGCACTCCAAATCTCCTGATAACTTCCCTCAATTTCCTTGCATAGATGTTAAACAGCATCAGGGAGATAGCCAAACCATGGGGTACCCCATATTGTTGTACCTGGGGATTGGACAATTCCTTCCTGAGCTGTATTCTCTGGACCTGACTCTCAGGATAGGACTGAAACCAAGCCAAAGCTGATACCCAGGAGGATAGCATGGTCAGCAGAATCAAAGGCCAATGAGAGATCCTTGAGGACCAACAATGAGAACCAACCTTGGTCAGTCTCCCAGTAGGTCATCCAGCAGGAAGATTAAAATTGTCTCATTTCCATGTCAAGTCATGAAGCCAGACTGGAGTGGATTGAGGCATCCAGTCCTCTCCTGGAAGGACTTCAGCTGGTCTGCTACCACCCTGTCCAGTAGCTTGCCTATTAAAAAGTACATAGGTCACCAGGCAATAGTTGTTAAAACCATTGGCTGCCAAATTAGTTCTTTTCAGAATGGGCTGAATAATTTGTCTCCTTCAGTCAGGTTGGTAAATAACCCTCCCACAAAGAGGTGTTGATGATTCCGTCATCAGTCAAACTCTCACTGGCAGTGTTTATTATCCAGAAAGACCAAGGATCTAGTAGAGAAGTGGTTGCCCTGCAGCCAAACAGTATCCAGGAAACCTGAGATGTTGCTGGCTGAAATTAATCCAACAAACATGGACAGTGTGCTTGACATCTCTCTGTTACTTACTGCTTTAACAATAGAGTCCAGGTCCCTGATCGCCATGATGACTGCCAATACAGTATTCAGATTCAGATACAGCAGATGAAATGAATGTGTGTGTGTGTGTGTGTGTGAGAGAGAGAGAGAGAGAGAGAGAGAGAGAGTGAGTGAGTGAGTGAGTGAGTGAGTGAGTGAGTTAAAGTTTGTATGCCAGATATGACTGGTAGAGCTTATGAAACTGGAGGGGGTGTTTGTGTTGTACCTGATGAGTTTGCTTATTGATTGTGTGATAGTTGTATTAATACTGTGTTTAATGTGTATGGATTTGTTTTATGGATTTTACAGTTGTGGCTTTTAAGAAGTGTGATCAGATAGCGGTGCTAGTAGACTCATGAAATGAGATTGCGGGTGGTTCTTTGTGCTTCTGTGATACCCCAAGCTTGATGTTAAAAATTTTAATTGGGTAATTTAATTAATTGTTCAATTGATATTATTATTTATGTTTGTTTGTTTTGGGGATATTCTAGGGTTATTATTTATGGGAGCAAGTAAGTAATTGGGTAACTTAATTAATTGATCTCTAGATGAGATCATCCGTTCCCACGGGTTGAAGTATCATCAATATGCACATGATACTCAACTATACATCGCAGCCCGTGGTGATCCAAGTGATGCAGTTGATGTCGTATCCAGGTGTCTGAAGGCTGATAGGGTCTGGATGGGGGACAATGGGCTACAACTGAATCACAGCAAGACTGAGTGGTGTGGGTCAGGGGTCCTGTGTTATCCGGGAGTTACCTTCTTTGGTTCTGGATGGGGCTCTTTTGACTCAGACAGACCCGGTGTGTAATTTGGGGGTCCTCCTGGACTCACGACTCCTGCTCGATGAGCAGGTGGCAGTCGTGGCCAGGAGGGCTTTCACAAAACTTAGTGTCATCCACCAATTATGCCTGTTCCTGGACTGGGATTCTTTACTCTCTAGTCACCTCCAGACTAGATTATTGCAATGCGCTCTAGATGGGGATGCCCTTAATGACGTTCGGAGGCTGCAACTGGTCCAAAATGTTGCTGCCCACGTGATGGGGTTTTGGCATTGGTGATGGGGTGATGGCATTTGGTGAAGGGGTTTTGGCAGTATGCCTGTGCCTCACCCCTGCTGTGGGAGCTGCATTGGTTGCCAGTGTGCCTCCGGGTGTAAGTCAAGGTGCTGGTGATGACCTTTAAAGCCCTACATGGTAGTGGTCCAGGATACCTAAGAGACCACATCACCCCGAGGACATCTGCCCATCCCACTTGAGCAGAACAAAGAGGTCCCTTAAAAGTGCCATCAGCTAGCAAGGCTCATCTCTCTAGCACAAGAAGTCGGGCCTTCTTGGTATCTGCTCTGGCCCTATGGAACCTCCTGCCAACTGAATTACATCTCCAGACAGAACTGCTGCCCTTCAGAAAAGAACTAAAAATATGGCTGGGGAAGCAGGTGTGGGGCACTGGTGATACGGTACCCCCCCCCCTCACTAGCTCATACAATGATGGGTGCTTGTACTTTTAGGTTTTAATCTCAATTTTTAATTATTGGGGGTATTTTTTAGCAACAGGTTTTAATGGTTTTAAGCTCTAATGATGTCTATAATTTTTAATGTTTTAAGAGTTCATAATTTTCTGAGCGTTGGGATATTAACATTGTAAGCCGGCGTCAAATTACTGCATTCAATATGCCAGCAGATTTGGAAAACAAAACAGTGGCCACAGGATTGGAAAAGATCAGTATACGTCCCAATCCCAAAAAAGGGCAATGCCAAAGAATGTTCAAATTATCGAACAATCGCGCTCATCCCACATGCCAGCAAGGTGATGCTCAAGATAATACAGGATAGACTTCAGCAACATGTGGAGAGAGAATTACCAGAGGTGCAGGCTGGTTTCAGAAGAGGCAGGGGGACTAGAGACCACATTTCCAACATACGCTGGATCATGGAGAAAACAAAGGAATACCAGAAACAAGTTTACTTTTGTTTTATTGACTACACTAAGGCATTTGACTGTGTGGACCACAACAAGATGTGGCAAGTAATTAAAGAGATGGGAATTCCAGAGCACCTCATATGCCTTCTGAGAAATCTGTACATGAAACAAGAAGCAACAGTTAGGACAGAACACGGAATGACAGAATGGTTTGGAATAGGAAAAGGAGTAAGACAAGGCTGCATTTTGTCACCATGCTTATTCAACCTATACACAGAACACATAATGCGCAGTGCAGGGATGGAGGAATCACAATATGGGATTAAAATCGCTGGGAGAAACATCAACAATCTGAGATATGCAGACGATACCACCCTAATGGCAGAAAGTGAGGAAGACCTAAAGAATCTCTTGATTGGGCTGAAGGAGGAAAGTGCAAAAGCTGGCTTGAGACTCAATATCAAGAAAACCAAGATATTGGCAACAGGCCATATGAGTCCCTGGAAAATAGACGGGGAAGAAGTAGAAGCAGTGACAGATTTTACTTTCTTAGGATCAAAGATAACTGCAGATGGGGATTGTAGCCATGAAATAAAAAGGCGACTGATTCTTGGGAGACAAGCGATGAGAAACCTGGGGAACATAGTGAAAAGCAGAGACATCACATTGCAAACAAAAATTAGAATGGTCAAAGCAATGGTTTTCCCAGTAGTAATGTATGGATGTGAGAGCTGGACAATTAGGAAGGCTGAACGTAGAAGAATAGATGCCTTTGAAATGTGGTGTTGGAGGAGGGTTTTGAGAGTCCCCTGGACAGCGAGGAGAACAAACAGGTCAATCTTAGAAGAAATTAACCCTGACTGCTCATTGGAAGGTCAAATAGTAAAGATGAAGCTAAAATACTTTGGACATCAAATGAGAAGGGAGGATTCACTTGAGAAGGCACTGATGTTGGGAAAGGTGGAGGGCAAAAGAAGAAGGGGGAGGCCAAGGATGAGATGGCTAGATGGCATTGTAGACACAATGGGCACAGAGCTGGGAGGGCTGAGGGGGATGGTGGAGGACAGAGGCGCCTGGAGGAAAATGGTCCATGGGGTCGCAAAGGGTCGGAATCGACTGTGCGACTGAACAACAACAAAGCCGCCCAGAGCCGCTCCAGTGAGCGGGGTGGCTATACAAGTTTGAGCAATAGATAAATAAATAATTTATTTGGGGGATTCTGATTTTGAACTTGTCATTGTTAGTTTATTATATTATTCTATATCTAGAATTTCTCCTCTAGCGCCATGTTTCAAATGAATCATTTTCCCCATCAGCTTTCTTTCCTGCCCACTGATGCAACCTATTTTAAAGAATCATTTGCTTACTTTAAATAGTGATTTCTCTATTTGTTACCAAATTTCAATAGCAAACTGCTACAAATTATTTGAAGTATGCAAAATGCTTTTAAAAAAATAGGGTTTTGTCCCATTTTATCACTGCAGCATGACAGCTCTTAAGGCTAATTTGGAGGATGGTTTTAAGGTCTTTGTTGGGTTTAACTCAGTGTGGTGAAATGGACAGGGGAATGGGCTACGGCTCAGGAGACCCAAATTCAAATTCCTGTTGGAGTATGGAAATAGTGAGGGGTGAAACTGGTAAAACCATTCCTTACCTTAGAAGACTTAATAGAGTTGCCGTAAATTAGTTCTGTGTCACACGGCATAATTTTGCTAACTGACACATACAGTCTAAGCATCATGCAACCTATTGGCTGAATAATTCCCATTCCATTCTAGGACTTTCTTCATGCCTCCCTCTTATGAGGTAATACTTATGTAGGGGGAATCAGCTGCGGGTACCTTCCAAAATGGTGGGCAAAATCCTGTTGTGTAAAGTTATATGGTGTAAACTAGATCTGGCATTGGAAGTAATTAATTGAAACTAATTTAAACTTTTCTATTCACCTGACTAGAGGGCAGCGCTCATTTTATTTACAGCCAGTGCTGTCTGCAGATGTTTCTTCGGTCATGTGGCAGGCACGGCTAGATGCCAGAGTGTACAGAACACTGTTACCTTTCCTGCTTATGCGGTAATTATTTATCTACTTAAAATTTCTTGTTTTTGAACTGCTAGGTTGGCAGGGGCTGGGACAGATGATGGGAGCTAACTTAGGTCTCAAACTGTTGACCTGCTGACCTTATGGTCATCAAACTCAGCATCTAAACCCCTAAGCCAATGATGGCAAACCTTGACACTCCAGATTTTCTTGAACTTCAATTCCCAGAAGCCCTGATCAGCAGAAGTGCTGACTTTGGCTTCTGGGAATTGATGTCTAAGAACACCTGGAGTGCCAAGGTGCCCTAAGCTAACTTTCATTTATTTTAAATGAATCATTCCCAGTTTACATCAGCATAAATTTATGCAACAGGATTTTGCCCAGTATGTTGAGAGGGCTAGAACTCTGAGGAAATTTTAAGAGGAAATAGCAATAACAGCTGTGTTTTCTTTATATTAAAGACCAACTATAAATTTGTATATTTGAAGAGATTCCAAAATTGACCAAAGGAGGGCTAGTTTCTGTAGCTTTAGGTAGATTTTGCAGGTACAAGGTTGCACTTCACTGTTGGTTGAATTTATTTAAAGAGCTTTTCTGGTCACCTTTGATCCTTAGTGAATTCTCCAGATGCACAGAAGTGAACAATGTAAAAATCTTGCTGCTTCAGCAGAACAAAATCCAGCTGGCAGGGAAGTGAATCTGCAAGCCATTGGTTACAGCTGTGTTTCAGTTTATGTGGTGGTTGAAAAAATAAATTACCAGATTAAATGGCTAAAAGAAGACTCTTTGTTTAGCTCTTGCACAGGGAATGAGTTTGTGGCACTGTTTTATATACAACCTTAGCAAACTAAGCTGGACAAATACCTTATTCAAAGCTTCTTCAAAATGTTGTGCATTCTATTTTATTTCTTCATGAGCAACTGCATGTTTCTGCATACTGTTTTCAGTGTAGAAAAGAAAGGCGGCCGGGGTGTGATAATAGCAAAATAGTTGCGATAAACACTCCCGATAATTCCAATAATTATATCCAAATTATCAAATTTTAATATTCTTAACTCTGGTTATGAGACACAATTAGTGGTACGCTGGACTACTGCTAGAGAGGTCTGATACAAAGATTACATATGTACATATGTATAGAGAAGGCACATCAAGCTAATGACATAGAGAATTGTATCAGCATAAAATCCCCTTCCCTTCCTCTTTCAATAAAGACTGGGTGAGTCGAAAAACTACAAGATATATGCAAAACTCATTCCAAAAACAGTCCAAGGTAAGTTCGTCTTCAATGGTCAATGTCCGTACGTGCAAAGTTTCTGTTGTTATAAACATCCGACCAGGACGGTAAAGCTACAACAGCGAGTGTGGAGTCTTATATACACTCCTATGTTGGACGGAACGAAGACCTCAGACAAGCAGTCGGAACGGCTCGACCCAGATTGGGGGAATGCGAAGTCCGCTAAATGCTGATGTCCCTCCGGTATGGTGACATTTCGAACCCTTCTTCAGAGTCTACAGTATGTACAAAAAGAATACACATACAGCATTCACAACCAATGCCCTCTATCAATGATCAAGGCAATAGTTTAACCACATCTATAACATGTAAAACTGCCATGCAAGAACAATGCGAGACATATAAAAGACTACAAAGGACTACGAGACTACAAAACCGTACAAAACGAGACAGACAAGGACATACCTGTATAAATTTTAATCTCGCGCGTGAACCTCTTGGGTGTATTCTTATTGTGTTCTCGCGTTAAAGACAGGTGGTAGAGTGCTAGTTTAAATAGATAGAGTAAAGCATGTGCTACATGATACTCTTCAGCTGCAAGCGTGTTCGTGTTTTACTTAAAGGTAGAGAGTTTAATAACTATCAGATGATCATTTGACGGAAGAACTAAGGTAAGTCTGCATGATGTCGGAGAATACCTGGTTCCTCACAGGAAAGCTGAGAGATCCCAATCCGTGTTGAGTCCGAAAGGGAATAACGTCTTGAAGTGGTGGATGTAGAACGCCTCCCTTTGTAGGAGGAAGCGTTCTACATCCACCACCTCATGTTTCGTTGGTATGTACGTTTCTAATATTACCAGTTTTAGATCTTTATGACTATGCTTACTTTCTAGGAAGTGGCTAACCATGGGGGCATTTTGGGTGCAGTTCTTAATACGTGATAAATGTTCTCCCAGCCGAATCCTGATCGGCCTCCTAGACTGTCCAATATAGGCTAACTGGCAGGTACATTTAATCATGTATATGGATTCTTTCGTACTACAACTGGAGTATGTTTTTAAATCCAACGTGAAATTACTCGATGGTATCTGTACATGATTAGTCCGCCACATGTAAGTGCAGTACTTACAGTGCCCGCAAGCAAAGTGACCTAAGGGGGAGCTGGCAGTGTTGATGCGAGAAGAGATATCAGCTCGAGACACATAGTTCCCAATAGCATTGGTTTTACGAAAGCCGATCATGGGAGGTAATTGGCATCCTGGCGTAGTGTCCAAGACATGCCAATGTTTTAGTATTATACTCTTGATCTTATTAGCAAGCGGTGTATAGTCGAGCGACCAGAATAACCTGGAGTTATCCTGTGGTGCCCTGACATTTTCTTTAAGTAAGGAATGTCTTGGACGACTGTTAGCCCTATTGCGTGCTTCCTTAATAATATTGGTGGGATATCCCCTGTGTCTTAAGGTTTCAGAAATTTTATCAGCTGCTACGTCATAATCCTGTGGGTTGGTTGAATTTCGTTTCGCCCTAATAAACAGGCTGTATGGGATGTTGTCTTTAAGATGTTTGGGATGGAAAGACCTAAATTGGAGATACGGGAACCTATCTGTTGGTTTGTGAAACAACTTAGTCTGAATTTTCCCATCAGAAATAAAAACTGTAAGATCCAAATATGACACGGTGGTGGGTTGCATGATATGGGTAAAACTTAACTGAGGGTGTTGGTGATTAATCCATTGACAAAATTCTGTAACTGAATCCTGATTACTGAAAATAAAAAAAATAAATCATCAATATATCTTCTGTAACATAAAATGTCTGTAAAGTATGGATTAACTGCAGGATCACAGATAAAGGTTAAATCAAAATTACACATGAAAATGTTCGCAACAGAAGGGGCGAAATTGGATCCCATGGATACTCCTTGAATTTGTAAATAATAATTGTCAAATCTGAAAAAATTGTGCTCAAAGCAAATGTCTAATAAATCCAAAAGAAAATCAGTGGGTGGGAACTATTTTGTCTTAAATCTAAGTGATGAGCGATAAGTGTTCTGGCTTCAGATAAAGGTATGTTTGTGTATAAGGAACTGACATCCATGGTAAGTAGAACCGCGTCCTTCGGGACCGCAAAGTTCTCTACAGATTGAATGAAATGTGTACTGTCTTTGACATAGGATGGCGTTTTTATCGAGAAGGGGAAAATATGATGGTTGATAAATTTCGCGATAGGTTCCAATAAGGAATTGTTTGCGCTGATAATAGGTCTACATGGAAAAATTTCCAAGTCCTGGGAATATTTATGAACCTTAGGTAAAAGATAGAAGATGGGCACTCTAGGGAACTTATTGTAAAGGAATCGGAAGGTGCTCTCGTCAATGTAATCCATCGCCAGGCCGCCCTGTAATACTACTGAGATAATGTTCGAGATATGTGTGGTTGGATTTCTGTCTAATTGCATATAATAATTAGTATCCACCAATTGATGTTTTGCGGCTTTAAGGTAATCCGTTTTGTCCAGTAGTACAATGCCCCCTCCCTTGTCAGCTGATTTTATTACTATGTTGGGGTCTCGACCCAAACTGTTAAGGAGGGTCATATCTTCTAGAGATAAATTAAAAGATTTTTTGGATGTATTTTCCAATTTGCCAATGTCCCGAGTGATCAGCCTCCTAAAGACGTCAATGGACGGGTTGTCTATGCTAGGAGTGAAGGTGGATCGAGGTGTGAACAACCTCGGTTGTGTGATGTTATCTTTAAAAAAGTTTTTTAGTTTGATTAGTCTAATAAGCTTGAATACGTCAATTTTTGTCTTGAAAGGGGAGTATCTTGGGGTGGGGACGAAACCCAGCCCAAGATTAAGTAGTTCGGTTTCTCTTACCGTCAGGACACGGCTGGAAAAATTGAAAACCAGGGAAGGCATGGTGGCACTTGGTCCTCTGGTCATTTTTTCCTGATCTTCTTTGGCGGTCTTACTGTTTTCAGTGTGACAGGGTTTTATAAGTCCTCTGTCTTTGAAAGTGGAAGTAAACTTTCTGTCTTAGTAGGTCTTGTAGCTTGTTAGTGTATGAATGGCTGATTTAGGTACTTGGATCTTGAACTAGCAATTAGAAGTTCAATTATCCACTGTGCCTTTTGCAAGTAGAATCAGCCTGTGCTCCCTTGGGCAAGCTACATGATCCCATGGTGCCCCCAGAAGAAGGGAACGATAAACTCCTTCTGAGTATTCTTTACCTAGAAGACCCTGTAAAGGTAAAGGTTTCCCTTGCTTGAAAGCCAGTCGTATCTGACTCTAGGGTTCAGTGCTCATCTGTTTCAAAGCTGAAGAGTCAGCACTGTTTGCTTCTGCAGACGTTTCCGTGGTCATGTGGCAGGCATGACTAGACACCAGAGTGCATGGAAAACTGTTTACCTTCCCAGTGAAGTGGTCCCTATTTATCTCCTTGCAAATTCTTGCTTTTGAACTACTAGGTTGGCAGGAGCTGGGACCAAGACGGGAGCTCATTCCATCCTGTACAACTCGGGAATCAAACTGCTGACCTGCCGCCTTCCAGTCAGCGTCTTAGCCACTTGAGCCACTGCAAAAGATTGGTATAAATCTGAATTGTCTTGTCAGCACATTATTATTATTAGCTTATCAGTAGTAAACAGTTTCCTTTAGTATAAGTCTGAAATGTGATATGATGTATCTTTTGACAAACTTGGAATTACATCTATTGTTTATGTCATACTGATAACCTTTCAATGGCTGTATTTTCCAGACCTGTATGGCATGTGTCACTTTGTGTTAAGTTCTGCCAATTGTAGTCTGATGTACACAAGTGTAGAGCAGCATATGCAGATAGAACTAAATCTATGCATCATATGCTAGGAAGCAACATCTGAGAACCTTTTCCTTATTGTAAACCACATTTAGATTTATGGTTTATTCCCCACCCCCAATGGTTGTCAGGGCACATGCCCCCAATAAATGCAACAGGGATGCCTTGTTTAGCATGATGGAACAAATCAAAATTTAAAGTGTGTATTATACTGAATAATAGGGTTTCAGCCGACAAATGCCTTCTTAATGTGGATAAATGTATTAGGGCAGCACAGCACACTCTAAGGGCTGTCAGTTTGCCAACTATGAAAATAGATGCTTGATTTCCTAATACACATTTATTTTCAATTTTATTTATTTATTAAATTTGTATCACCACCTCCTCACCGAAGCGACTACAGGCGGCTCACAAAAAGACATAAAAACATAAAAATAATCCATAATTAAAAATCATTTAAAACCATCCAATTTTTTTAAAAAAAAATAAACACCCAACCCGTCTGCAAAAGAGGGGGAATTTATATGAGCCAATGGGCGGGGGTCACCTCCTTATCAGTGCCCCACACCTGCCTTGCCAGCCAGGTTTTAAGTTCTTTCCTAAAGGGCAGCAATTCTGTCTACAACTGTAACTCTAGGGGCAGGAGGTTCCATAGGGCTGGAGCGGACATGGAGAAGACCCTCCTCCTTGTGCTAGATAGACGAGCCCCTCTAGAAAATGGTACAATTAGAGAGCCCCTCTGGTCCACTCTGGTTGGATGTACAGACATTCTTGGGGAGACACAGTCTTAGGTATCCTGGCCCACCACCATGTAGGGCTTTAAAGGTCATCACCAGCACCTTGAATTGCACCCAGAGGCAAACTGGTAACCAGTACTGCTCCCGGAGCAGTGGTGAGGTGCGGGCATAATGCCTGCACCCCATCACTACCCAGGCGGCCGCGTTCTGGACCAGCTACAGCCTCTGAATGGCCATCAAGGGCAGCCCCATGTAGATCACATTACAAAAATCTACTCTAGAGGTGACCAGAGCATGTGTGATCATGAGCAAGGAGTCCCGGTCCAGGAGCGGGTGCAACTGGTAAATTACACAAAGTTGTGCAAAAGCCCTCAAGGCCACGACTGCCACCTGCTCTTCAAGCAGTAGCTGTGAATCCAGGAGGACCCCCAAGTTGTGCACTGGGTCTGTCTGGGGCAAAATGGGACTATGCACAATTGCTGCAGTTTCCCTCTGGCTGGACTGCCAAGGGGGCTCTAACGCTGATGGCGGTGGTGGCAGTTTTGGGGCTTTTAGTGTATGAAAACCAAGACACAGGACACAGCCTCGGGCTGGGTTAACTCAGGTTTATTGCATCGTGGACAGAGGGAACATGAGGTAATGGCGGATCGATAGCTCTTTATATACAGTAGTCATACATTTGAACGTGGTTGCATGGTAGCCCATTGGCTACTGTCTGCGTGACGTCATTGCTGGTCACGCCCTTCTTGTCCAGGTGTAGGTGGTGGCGGGAAAACTTCCCGCGCTGTTGCCTTTGATGAGTTTGGACCAAGAGAGCTTGGACGCTCGCTGCTGCCAGCTGGTGGTCATTAGCTCGCGTCCTATTACAGGGTTCATATGATACAGCTGAAGGTTACATTGTTGCTATAGGCACGGTTACATTGGTTCAGATACATTGTAATCCATGTGGAAGATAAGACCATTAGAACACAACACCCCTCCCCCCTAGGATGAGACAAAGTCTCGAGCCCACACTTAAACACACTCCCCCCCCTAGGAGACAAAGTCTCTCAGCCAAGATGGCTTATTTCGAACACGTTGGGGTCTCGATGCAGGCTGCCTTTCCCCGGGTTTGCTACCTTTTCTTTGTTCCCTGGTTTCCTGTCCTGTAATTGGAGAGGGAGACTCGTTAGTGACTTGCCGCGACTCCGCGGCGTTGTTTGGAGGTGTGCTCATTCTTAGGGGAGAACCGGGGGCACTGGGGGCTAACGAAAAACCCCTCTTCTCGCTTGGATGGGTGGGGGAACACTCCTGAAAACCCCCCCGGCTCGCAAAATCAAAATCAAAATTACATTCGGGGGCAGCGGTCGCGAACTCCTCTCCCCCTTCCCCGACCTCTGGTAGAACTGGCGTATCAAAAGGGTATGAGTCGGGGCCGCTGCTTCTGCCTTCCCCCCTTGCTTGGGACTGTTGTCCGCTGCTGTCTCCCCCTTGGGCCAAACGGGTGGGGGAGAACCCTAACGCTGAATCTTGTTGCTGCGCCCCACTGACTGGCCCACTCACTCGGTGCCTCAGTTGGTCTGCGTGCCTCCTCCAGAGGAGGCCGGTGCTAGTCTCGACCCGGTACGACACTGGCCCCGTTTGTTCTACAACCGTCCCTGGTACCCAGGCTGGCCCTGCGCTGGCATAGTTCCTGCAGTGAACAGGGTCGCCGGCGGCGAAACTTTTCGAGACTGCCAACCCTATGTTTTTCCCTTTATCCTCAACTCTCGTCGGGTCTAGCCTGGACAGGATCGTGGTCAGTTTTCGCCGCATCAAGAGCTCTGCCGGCGAGTAACCTGACGCCAAGGGGGTCACCCTATACGCTAATAAGAACTGACATACTTGGTGATTTAGGTCCCCCGGGCCCATGCGCCGCAGCGCATCCTTTGTTGTACGCACCAGCCGTTCCACTTGGCCATTCGTGGCCGGGTGAAATGGCGCGGATGTGACATGCCGAATGGCGTTTGCCTCCATAAATGCCCCGAACTCCGCGGAGGTGAAACAACTAGCGTTATCGCTGACTAAAGTGTCGGGTAAACCGAACGTGGAAAAGACTCTCCTCAGTTGGCTAATTGTAGTGGCGGAGGACGTGCTCTTTACTGGGATAACCTCCAGCCACTTGGAGAACGCATCCACCACCAGGAGAAACATGGTTCCCCGGAATGGGCCAGCGAAATCTACGTGCACTCTGGACCATGGCCCCCTTGCTGTGTCCCATTCCCTATGCGGGAGCCGGGCCGCCTCTGGCCGGGATCCCTGGCATGCCTCACAAGTGCCGACCATGTGCTCAATGTCTGTGTCTAGCTGTGGCCACCAAAAATAACTCCGGGCCAGCGCCTTTGAACGAACGATGCCCGGGTGGCTGACGTGCAGCAGTTCGAGCACCCTCGGACGCAGGGACGTAGGGACCACCACCCGTTGGCCCCACAACAGGCACCCCCTTTCTAGGGACAACTCTAGCTTTTTCCGAAAAAATGGGTCGAATTCTGTGTTTGGGGACGATGCCGGCCACCCCTTCTGTACCCATGAACTAACTTTCTCCAGCGTTCTGTCCTTGCCTGTCGCCCTAGCAATGTCGGCCGGTACTATTGGGGGTGCGTCTAAGACCTCAATTAACAACACCTGGCGGTCTCTTTCTACTCTCGCCTTTTGGTCGTCCGACAAGGGCAAGGGAGATCTCGAAAGTGCATCAGCATGGCTGATCTCCTTTCCGGGCCGGTACTCCAACTCGTGTTGGTATGCGTTGAGAAAAATAGCCCATCGCAGCATCCTCGGGGACAGGATCTGCGGCGTGGGCTTGCTTGCCGTGAAAATCCCTAACAGGGGCTTGTGATCAGTCACGATTTTGAACGGGCGGCCATACAAAAAATCGTGAAATTTTTTGGTTCCGGCTACTATTGCTAATGCCTCCCTGTCGGTTTGTGCGTAATTGCGCTCCGCTTGGGACAGGGACCTTGAATAAAACGCTACCGGGGCCTCCCTTCCGTCATCCAACACGTGGCAAAGCACCGCCCCCACCCCCACCGGGGATGCATCGCAGACTAAGACCACTGGCCTTTTGGGGTCGAAATGCGTCAGGATTGCCTCAGATGTTAAGAGTTGCTTTAGTTCTTTGAACGCCCTCTCGTGCTCGTCACCCCACATCCATGTCTCCTCCTTTTTAAGTAACCGATGAAGCGGTTCGGCCACGGACGCCTTCCGTGGGAGGAATGTATGGTAAAAATTGAGGAGCCCCAGGAATGACTGTAGCTCGGTTTTGGATGTGGGGCGAGGGGCCTTCTTTATGGCTGCTACTTTGGATTTAGACGGCTTAATACCCTCGGGTGTGATCCGGAACCCTAAAAACTCGACCTCCGTTTCGAAAAAAACACATTTGTCCTTCCTCAGTCTCAGCCCCGCTTTCTCGAAAACAGTTAGTACTTTATCCAATCTCTTTGCCAGTTCGGCCTCACTCCCCCCTGTTATCAACACGTCATCAAAATAAGGCAACACCCCCTCCAGCCCCTTCAGGAGGCGTTCCACAAGCGACTGAAAAAGGCCGGGTGCCGAGTTCACGCCGAACTGTAAACGCGACACCTGGAACGCCCCTTTGTGTGTAACTATCGTTTGTGCCGCGGCCGTGGCGGGAGTTACGGGGAGTTGCTGATAGGCTTGTGCCAAATCGAGTTTAGCGAAACACTTTCCCCCATTCAGCCTGGCCAAAAGGTGGCTGACCACCGGCACCGGGTATGCATTAGGGCGGATCGCCTTGTTAATTGTGCACTTATAATCAGCGCAAATGCACACCTCCCCGTTGGCCTTCAGAGCTGTTACAATTGGAGTTTCCCACTCCGCGGAATCAACAGGAATCAACAGTTTGTCCAGTTCCGCCTCTATTTTGTCCTTGAGTGCGAACGGCACCCTGCGCGGTTTGAGTCTTATCGGGCGGACCTCCGGGTCTAGGTCGAAGGCTACAGGGGGTCCCTTGAACTTTCCAAGTCCTTTTTCAAAGACGGCGGGATGCGCATCGCAAACCGCTTGTATTGGGTCCACTCCCACTGTATGCACTCCCCCTATGAACAAACCTAAGGGCTGAAACCACTGCGTCCCTAGGAGGCTACAACTTCCCCCCTTAAGGACAACTAGGGGCAGTTCCGCCGAATGTCTCTTAAAGCTGACCCGAAACTTTCCGACCCCCAACACCGGAATGCTGTTTCCCTGTACATCTCGTAGCGTGGACCTCAACGTTTTAAGTTTGGGCCGCACGTGGGGGTCGATTTTCAAGAACTCTTTCTGGGGAATTATAGAATAGGAGGACCCCGAGTCAATTTCCATCCTAATAGGGGCCCCTTGTACTAGTACCTCAACGAAGTAATGGGACTGTCCCGCGGACACGCTGAACACTGGAGCGTCGTCCTCGCTGTCGTCCGAGACGCGGCCCACGCCGTCCTGCTTCCTCGTGGTCTGGGCGCCATCTTTGGACCTCGCTGGACGGTCCGGTCTGGTCGAACGGTCTTGTGACTGCCTCCGGCCCTCCTTCCGTTTTCTGCATGCCCTGGCGATGTGCCCCCGACGGCCGCAGGTGTAACACTCGGCCTTTCTGAATGGGCACCTCGCGCGCTCATGGGCCGCTCCGCAACCATCGCAGCGGCGCCCACCTTTTCGGACCTTCTGGACCTCCTCGCCGTCGCTGCCTTCCGTAGACGACTTTGAGGCCCGTCGGGTTGCGTGCACCGACTGTCCGGACTTCCCGTGCACCGAATTTTCCGCCTTGCCGGCTCTCGGACGCCACTCACGCCACTGGTGCATCTCGTCCACTCCCGCATTCGTGGACTCCGCGGCTTCCGCGGCCTCTACGACCTCTGCCAGCGTGGGTGGCGGCTCCTTGTTCATCAAGCTGCGCTGCACCTCCTTGTCCTTCAGGCCACACAGCACGCCGTCCCTGAGGGCCATCTCTAGGTTGTCCCATCTACAGGGGCCGGCGGCTATCCTCATGGCGGTCACGAATGCCTCAACCGACTCGTCCGGCGCTTGGACTCGCCTCCAAAACGCGCTCCGAGTGGGAAACATTGCCCTCGAGGGTCGGAAACGCTCTCGCAGCAGCTTCATGATGTCGTCTGCCTTAAATTCGCTCACCTTCTTCGGAGCGATGATGCCCACCAGCGTCCGCTTGGTTTCTAACCCAAGCATTCTGGTGAGGATGGCCCTCTTCCTCTCCTCGTCGTCTTCTTTGACTTTGAGTTCCACCAGTGCCGCCTGGAAGTCCATCTCCAACAGCTCCCAGTCTTGCGGTTTGGTGATGTTGAACCCGCTCTGTGCCCTGGCTGTTCCTTGGGGATCCATTATCCCACCTTCATCGCCAATTTAGTGTATGAAAACCAAGACACAGGACACAGCCTCGGGCTGGGTTAACTCAGGTTTATTGCATCGTGGACAGAGGGAACATGAGGTAATGGCGGATCGATAGCTCTTTATATACAGTAGTCATACATTTGAACGTGGTTGCATGGTAGCCCATTGGCTACTGTCTGCGTGACGTCATTGCTGGTCACGCCCTTCTTGTCCAGGTGTAGGTGGTGGCGGGAAAACTTCCCGCGCTGTTGCCTTTGATGAGTTTGGACCAAGAGAGCTTGGACGCTCGCTGCTGCCAGCTGGTGGTCATTAGCTCGCGTCCTATTACAGGGTTCATATGATACAGCTGAAGGTTACATTGTTGCTATAGGCACGGTTACATTGGTTCAGATACATTGTAATCCATGTGGAAGATAAGACCATTAGAACACAACAGGGCTGCCCAGGCCGCACAGCTGTCGTTGCTTCCCTCCAGGCTGCTCAAACTGCCGAGGGAGCTCCAGACACTCCCCATCTAGTGGGGGGCATCCGGCAGTGTCGGCAGTGACAGTTTCCAAATGCCCCATGCAGCTGTCTCTCTTCCTCCTCTCGAGGCCAGGCTGGCCAAGAGGAAGGTCTGGTGTCCATTGGCTGGGTGGCGGTGATGGTTTTTGTAGCCACCCAACACCCCACGCAGCTGTCTCTCAATTGCTATTTTAGGACCTTAAAATGAAACAGCACATATTCATTGCCCTTAAAGGTAAAGGTTTCCCTTACTCAAAAGCCAGTTGTATCCGACTCTAAGGTTCAGTGCTCATCTCTTTTTCAAAGCTGAAGAGCCAGCACTGTCTGCCTCTGCAGATGTTTCCGTGGTCATGTGGCAGGCATGACTAGACACCAGAGCACACGGAGTACTGTTACCTTCCCACCGAAG
This sequence comes from Bradypodion ventrale, assembly GCA_035047345.1. Classification (NCBI taxonomy): domain Eukaryota; kingdom Metazoa; phylum Chordata; class Lepidosauria; order Squamata; family Chamaeleonidae; genus Bradypodion; species Bradypodion ventrale. The sequence continues at coordinate 300,817,123 of JAWDJE010000003.1, read as the reverse complement.
TGGTCCCTATTTATCTACTTGCAATTTCTTGCTTTTGAACTGCTAGGTTGACAGGAGCTGGGACAAAGACGGGAGCTCATTCCATCCTGCAGTACTCAGGAATTGAATATAGATTTTTTTAAAAAAAAAAAACTTCCTCAGTCTTCGATAGAGCTGAGGAAGTGATTATTTTTTCAATGTCATAAAGTAGCTCTCTTCTTAAGGCACTTCATAATAGTGGCAATAGAGAAAGTTTCACTTTTCCTTCATTTTCAGTGATCATACACACACTGGAAATGGACCAAAACAGAGTGATCCCACTCACACCAAAAGATAGAAGCACCTGTCAGGAGACATAAAGATATGGATAGGAATGCTCTGGGGAAAATTCGGTTTGCTGCAGTGATTACTTTGTGTGTTTGCTGACAAAAGAATCAAACCAACCCATCTTCACAGCAGTCCAAAGAGCCAGATAGTCATCCATCAAATCGCACCCAAATAGTTTTGTTTCTACAAGCAACATGTGCAGAGAATAAAGCACCACAATGCTATGGGAAGACCCTCATATATTAAAATATATGTGCACTGACTTGCAAGCTTAGTATCATCAACATGTTATGAATATACATTTAAACTTAATTGTGGATATAGAAAATTTAAACGTATTGAAAGGGGACTGCATAATTTGCAACATTGTACTTTCCATTGTAGCAGATATAGAGTGCCACAGATTTTATTCGTAAATGACCAGCTTAGTGATGCTATTTTGTAACAATACACAAAGGCATTTCATTTCTCTGTGGTTTGAAGCTGACAGTGGCAGGGACTGATCTGATCTACAATCTATTTGAAAAATAAGTGCCCAGATAAATATTGAAAACAATGATTGCAAAAATACATTGCAACTGTTATTCTACCAAACCTAATGACTTTTCAAAATATATTTAATTCAGCAGGTTTCCAAAGGGTATCTTTTATTCTTGATGAACTCTTGCAAAATGCTGACAATAGCTGACAATAAAAAGACTTTAATAATACTGGCACAAGAGTTCTGTTCCAAGTGAAAAATGAAATTCAGAGAACTGGCCAAGTTCCACTGTAAGCCATACTGAGACCAAAGAAACACTTAAACTATTGTTAAGGGAATATTTCCCCTTTTATTTTCCTCAGTAGCATTATTACGTTAAAAATGGTGTGACAGAAAACTAGGGAGGTACAGAATAAATAACCATAATATATCAAAAGCAGACAAAAGTGTGATTGATTTGTCTGGCATTGGCTGATGCTGTGTCAGGCTGTTTCTTTGATCAATGGAGGTATAGCCTTTGACCCTTAAAATCAATGTAATTGATTAAAAGGGAGAAGAGACTAAACCATGAGAATGCAGGATGGGATTTAACCTTTGCTATTTAGAAAGGTTTTTAATATGACTCTTATTTATATTCTTAATAACAAAACATTTATATAGGATTGTGTAAAACATTGCTTTGGGCCAAAGAAAGGAACTGATGCTTCTGAAAGAAACACACATTATCATTTACCATTTTTTCTGACTACATTTGCTTTTACAAAGCAGTGCTTTTGCATGATACAGGTATCCCACAAATTGCATTTGAAAATGCAGCTTTTTAAGAGCTCACCAATGCATTGCAATCTTCTATGCTTCTTTCGAGGTAGTGAGCATACCTGTCTAAACTACAGCTGTGGCTACAACAACAAATGGTTCCTGTATAACATCAGCTCTTGAATATTGTGAGCAAATGGGGAAATATATATGCAGGAAGGATATAGAGATCTTTTTACCATGGAAAGAGGGAACCTTCTAGGCATGAAAGTTTTTTGAACTGTTGCTGGTTGTTTTTTAGAAAATACTGTAAGAGATTTCATTTACATAAGAGCTCTAAAGGGATGAAACAATAGTATCACATTTTATGAATACTATATATTCTTCTAAACAAATTTATGTAATGGCTAAATAAACCATGCACAGTAATACTGCAAGAGTTTTAGGAAACACTACACTGAATTATTTCCAACCTTGTCAATAATTTTCCTTTATAATTTGCATGCTGTATCTTGTCTCTTAACTGTTTATTCAGTTTCTACCAAGCTGACATTCATTATTGTGTATAAAGGACAGACACGTTTTTTAAATATATATATAAAATGCATACAAATGTTTAAACCTAGCACAAAGTTTCAGCAAAATGGACTCCTTTTAACTTTAAACAGTGAATGAAGGGAAAAATTGTTTTGGAATTAATGGATTTGCATACCCTGCTCAAAACCCCCCCGAGAAAAGCAATATTTGAAGTGCAGTAATTTTAAATGCAGTCATTTTAGAGAAAACCAAAAAAATGGATCTTCTTGTGTGAAATCTTCTTCCTCCTCACCTCCATGGTATATCATGTCCAGGAAATGTTAGAACATTGGTATACCTGCTTGAATAATTGTTCTGTGTTATGTTTGATTTCCACAATTCCACCTGATTCAACCGAGTTTGTGGCACTCTCCATAGGACCAAACTGCAATTTTGAGTATTTGTTCCCTTCTTCTTTTAAGAAAGAATAGATTTCTAGAAAAAATACAAGGAATGCAACTTTCATATGCAAAATCACTCATTCATTCTATATCCAGAATTAACCTTCACTGCACTTGAAGGGAATAACTGCTTAGTAAGCATTTATAGATTGTACAGTAACTCTTTAAAAGTTAATATTGAATGCTATTACAGGCAATAGTTACCATTAATTCAAAGTGTTTTATGTATACACTTAAAAGCTGACTATGAAAGGGAAATATTAAGTACCTATGCTGTCTTTTGCTCTTTCTTTATTTGTACTATCTCTGTATAATATTTACTATATCATGCCTTTCTAAGCCTTACTTACCAAAATCCAAAGAGCTCACATTTGTTAATGTCCACCTTTAAAATTATAACCTTGATCTCCAAAATAATGCAGTTCTCATGCTTAACTTTTCTTAATAAGGTATTTTATTTTTAAAAAATTAAAAAGATAAGGAAAAAGAAAGGAGGAAGTAAAATCATGCATTGAATATAACCTTCAAACAGAAAGACTATTCCAGCAGTGCATTTGTTCTGGTGTGAGAAGGCCTTCTCCCTCTAGGTCTTCGCTGCACATTTTTTCTAGGTCTCATCCCTAAAGAATGGATGGAATATCACCTCTGTTGTGATAGCTGCCCGCCGTTTGCTTCTCTTTTTGCCTCTTGTTGTGCAAACTGTGAGTTTCTAGTCAGGAAGCAAGTGCTGTCCCCTTGTGGATGTTGAGAACAATTTTAAGCCTTCCATATGTCACACTGTTCAACAAGCTGAATGATTACTCCCGTTAAGTCCTTTGTCATGTCTCTAAAATTCCTACCTGCTGGCTGAAAATTCCCATGCTTCTTCCTTTTAAAATAACCAAAGAGAAGGGAAGGAGCAGCAAAAGTTTGTTTTATTTCTCCTCCCACTGTCAATAGAACTCTTACTGGATAAGATGTGAACAGAGCTCATAAGGAAGTTCTATGATGGCACCAATGCTGCCAGTTTATGTAGAAACAACTGATTTATAACCAAGAAATGAATGCTACAAGATAAATATTTTCTAAGCACCAGGTTTTCTTGTTTCCTTGCCTGAAAACTGCAGAGATAATTACCACAGTCATAATCCTATTTAATATCAGTGGAGCCAAACACCAACACACGTATATTTGTTCTCTTGGAATACCATTATTTCAGTGCAATTCCTTTCACTCAGGCTGTGATATTCTACCTGCATATTTGAGAATGAGGTTTTTAAAGACATAATGGCATAAACCCTCAAGACACCAGACTCCCTTGCTTTTCCATTTGCTTGTGCTACTTCAGAATCTCTAGGGCTGGAGTTCTCAACCTTTTAAAGCCAGGGGCCACGTCATGCTCCCTCAGACAGCTTTGGGGACCGGATGGCCATTTTGCCCTTCCTCCACCACATGGCACTTCCTGGTGTGGTAAAGGCGGTGGGGGTCACATACGAAATTGTGCTGTGGGCCGCATCTGGCCCACGGGCTGCAGGTTGAGAATCCCTGCACTAGGATTCCCTTCCAGAGCAAATTTTTATAGAACACACACACACACAGCAAATTCAGCTGCTAGAAACCATTTTAGCAGTGGCACATCACCAGTGGCTTCAAAGCAGTGGAACTCAGTGTTGATAAATCATGAATAGATTTTAACATTCAGTTTGCTTAGGCTCTAATAGCATTATTAGCATTAGCCTCCATGAGAAAGTTATATACAACAAAGCCTTGCTGGAATAATTCAATGGGACATTCATACAATGGAGTACTTACATCTTTTAGTGACTTTCGGACATGGTTAATTTTTGCTGGAGTATGTCCAAATGCCTCTTACTAATCCACCTCAGCATCATCCTTTTCAGTGTCCATGCTGGCTGGGGAAATCTATGAGCTGTAGTCCAGAAAAGTAACTTTCACAAGCTTTGTACAGATAAGAATATATGAAATTCAGCTGTGTTCCAGTGCTACATTCTAAAGAGGTGCACAGTGCCTCTAGTGCCTTGTGGATATGTATTTTACATCACATCTTTTCAGCTACAGTTTTTTCTGGGTCGCTTAATTAAGAGAAATGCAAGAGATAAAATACAGAGATTGAGAAAGCTGTGATTTTCAATTTAAGAGACACAATGAAAACATTTTAATTCAGAAGGTAATCTTGATGTACATGTATACCATATTTGAGATTTAGTTTCACCTTGGACAAAGCAATAGTTATAACAAAAGTAGAAATGCTTACTAATGTTAATGTTATGTGCCATCAAGTTGGAACTTACTTACAGGAGCCCTACTAGGGCTTTCAATGTAAGTGAGATATTTAAGAAGTGGTTTTACAAGTTTCACACCCATAGTGAGTTTCCATAGCAGAGTGAGGATTTTAACACAAACCTTCTGAGGCCTAGTCCATCACTCTATCTACTACACCATGTTGGGGAAATAATATCTGAAATTATTTTCCCCCTATATTAAGGTTAAGAGGGAACTATGGAGATAATGTGCTAGGTAAAGGTTACCCTTGCTTGAAAGCCAGTCATATCCAACTCTATGGTGTGGTGCTCATGTTGGTTTATAGCCAAAGAGCCAGTGCTGTCTGCATCTGCAGATGTTTCTGTTGACATGTGGCAGGCATGACTAGACACTGGAGTGCATGGAACACTGTTTACCTTCCCACCAAAATGGTAATTATGTATCTACTTGCAATTTCTTGCTTTCGAACTGCTAGGTTGGCAGGAGCTGGGACAGAGATAAGAACTCACTCCATCATGTAGCACTGGTCTCGAACTGCTGACCTGCTGACCTTCCAGTCATCAAGTTCAGCATCTTAATATCTAAAGCATTCTTTTCCCTCATAGAGATCATTAGAATATGCATTTATATGTTAAGGAAATGATAGGATTAATTTATTTACTAGCCCTCTTTAATTCTATTTTGGTTTTAGATGTGTTAATTTTAGCTTTGTGTGTTATTATATGCTGGTGTTGCCTCTGAAATAAAGAAAGATTGTGAAAGGAGCACTAAAATTTCAAAATTTCAAAACTGCTATTATTTTCTATGTTCTTTGCAGTAGTTAAACAAATAAGAGAGAACTTTATAATTTAATTTATCTCCCCTCCCAGGAAGAGTTTTCTTCAATCTAAAATGGATATACCATATTTTTCGGAACATAAGACGCACCTGACCATAAGACGCAGCCAGTTTTTAAAGCAGGAAAACAAGAAAAAATATTCTGAACCAAATAGTACTGTATTTGCACCACCAACTAGTGGTGGCGCTGCAGGGGAAATGGCGGGCAAGCCAATTGCACTGAGGCAGGAAGCGATGCTCTAATGCAACCAGGAAGTACGGCTTCCCGCTTCATTTTGACTACATGGAGCAGGGACAAAGGCAAGAAAGGTAAATGAAGCTCTTTCTTTTTATGCACAGGTTTGGTTTCCCACTGAAATGCATTGGGAACATAAAAAACAAAAGCTTTATAATACTGTACAAAAAACTGATTTCCAATGCATTTAAATGGGAAATTACAATTTGCGCCCTCTTGTGGCCACCTGTGGTAATGGCCCGCCAAACATATGTTTTTCTTTCCCAGCCCTTCTTTCCCCGGCCCCAGAACAGCTGTGGTGGTGTGGTGGAGGTCTTTGGCCAGCTACGGCTGTTGTAAAATATCCTTTTACAACAGCTTTGCTGGACAGTATTTGGAATATTAGATACACCCTCATCCCCCCCCCCTTTTGTGGGGGAAAGTGCATCTTATGGTCCGAAAAATACGGTACTTTAAAGAGGCTGCTTAATCAAACATCCTTGGGTAGAAGATGTAAACGCTCATGTGCTTGGACTCATCTAAAGGATGGGTGATGAGGACACCTATTTTATCTATGTTCAGTAGAGAGCACTAGCTGGCTGTAGTTTAGCTTGGCAAGTCCCTTTGTGGTTGTGATTTATAAATAAATTGCCTGTGGAATGTTAATGTATTCTTTGACCCACCCTGCCTGTGCCATAGTCACTATAATAGCTGTATACATAGAACATTGATTTAGAGCATACACTGTATATAACATCTCACATGAAGAAGAATGTGTCTAACTCAGCTGATTGTGTTTGCCACTCCTTAAATTCAGTATTGAAAATTTCCTGTGCATTTGATTCTCTTTATCAAGTAAGGTGACTAAATGCTTAGGGATGTCCAGTAGTTAATGATTAGGAAAGTAAAATCAGGAAGGACCCTAAACCTGGGTCTGAGACAGTTGTAATTGAGCTGATTGATTACAACATCTCAACTATTGATTTAATCTTGTCTACATTTCCCACTCCCAAATGAAACCTTAATACTTGAACCTGGATATTTCTCCAATCACCTCCTGAGGATAAAATTACAAAATGTTAAGCTATATGTTACTTTGCACATGTACTTTTTAATATTAAAGTACCTGTGGAGTTACTATTGTTAACCTTTGCTCAGATAACAATTCAAAAGAGAAAGAAAGTGATAGTAGATACTAAAAGAAAAGGACTAAAAGGAACAGGAAATAATTGAATGGCATTTTACATCTCTTGTTTCTGATCTGCAAAGTTGACAAATGATGTTTTGGAGAGAAAGGGTCCAAAAAGCTGGGATATCTGGTAGACCTTTTTTTAGTATGTGTGCATTCAATTCTAGAAAGGGTAGACTGTTTCCTTACCTTGTCATCCATAGACAAATAGTTCGTTAATTTTCTTGGGGCACTGTAGCAACTCTACTCTACAAAAAAAATAAAAACAACATAGATAGAATGGTTTTTGTTGTTCAGTTGCATAGTCGAGTCCAAGCCTTTGCGACCCCATGGCCAGGCACCCCTATCCTCCACCTCAAACTGCCCAACTTTGTGCCCATTGTGTCAACAATACCATCTAGATAGAATAGCTAAAGTAAGTAAATAAATTGTTGAGTCAAAATAAAAGGAGCTCCACAGCTCTTTGCTATCATGCGTACTCAAAAGTATGCCCCACTGTTTTCAGAAGGATTCCTGGGTAACAGGAAATGATCTGTAGTTGTAGTTGTCATAGTTGATAGCAAAGAGTAGTTCCTTTCATGCTTGTATGTGTCTTTCTGTTTTTAAAGTGAATGCCCTAATCTTTTAATTGTTATTGGTTTTCCAAAAGTGATTTTAGCCCTGTGTTTGTTGTATTCATGACTAACATTTTTCACCTCTTAGCATTTTTGACTCATTCTATCAGTTTGGGATATATCATGGGACTGTTTGTCTCTACCTTTTTCATTTCATCAGTTCTTAACTGTCTACCTTTTGTGAATTGTTAAAAGTTGTATTTGTATGACTAGACTGAGGAATGTGGGAATGGTTCACTTTAACAGCCATACAGTGACATTTGCTACTTTCCGGTTACAATGCTTGTTGTTTTTTTTAATAAAGAAAATGTATTCATGGATGTTCTTCATATTGGTTGTCCTTCTTGGATTGCCAAATGTCTGCCTACTTGATGCTGCAGGATTGCATTGAATGATGGGACTTATCAGTATATTGTAAAAGGTAGTGAGAGCTGAAATTTTCATTTTGAGAAGAGAGAAGTACTCTGTTTCTGCTTCATACATTAAAAAGCCATTTATTTCAAATCAGAGTGGCACGATATCCCATCATTACTGAAATCTCTCTCTCACACACACACAACCACACACACACACACACACAAGCACAAGTACAAAGAGTTATTGAATTTATCATTTAGTATAGCCTTCGAAATGAGTTAATGACAAAGGAAAATATTAAACTAGCACACAAACCTGTGTTTCAACTAGCAAAGCTTTTGCTGAGATTTACCTGACAATGAGTTGTACCTTTGGCAAATGACTCTGTCTTTATATGAATGGATGGATGACCAGAGGCAGGTAGACAGATAGACAAATAATGCTCAAAGCATGGACCAGGTTGCAAAAATGCTGCTATCATACAATATTGTTCCTATTCCTTTGTTCTCTTCCCCCTAAATCAAAGCATGCACGGAAACACGCTTTCTTTCTCTCAACCACCCCAAGGCACACACACACTTTGTTTTAAGAAGGGACTTATGGATTTTCAGGCTAATAGTTCATTGTTTATCATTATTATCATCATATTAATAGTTCAAAACCACATAGTAATTTTGCAACACAGTATCATTCCTATGATGCAGCTGCCTAACACATTAAATTAAAATGAAAATAATATTACACAGACATTTTTATCATCATTAAAATTACTAATTTCTCTCCCCTCCCCCCAGTTCCTTCCCTCCCCACCTTTACTGCCCAGAATAAAATGTTGCAAACTCATAGCCTGAGAGAGGTCGTTTATGTATTATACCATGGCATCTTTTCCACTCATGAATTCAGCAAGGGAGGGTGGTGGTGCGCGAGTAGGTGATGAAGGCATAGAATAAATTCTAAGTCTGTTAAAGAATTGCTGGCATTATTTCTCCCTACATCACGTGTGTGCGAGAGAGAGAGAGAGAGAGAGAGAGAGCCAGAATTTTGCTTTTTCTGAAGGAGAAGATCGAGGTTGCAGAGCCTTGTTTTCACAACTGCATTTGGAGATCTGTCTTATTGATTAGGGGGAGAAAGGGGGTGGGAATAGACGGGTGAGGGGAGGGGAGGACCAGCCGGCTACTGGCTTATTGCAGCTCAAGACATTTTCTTCCGGAAAGATGTCAAACAACTGAGATTCAGCTCCAGAGGTAGAAAAGGTGGGAAAATAAAGAAGAGGGAGAGGGACCCCTTAGAAGAAATTGAAGGCATTTCTTATGAATATTCCTTGGGCTGCTTCCCTTCCCTTTTAGTTTTAGTTTTTCCTTTCTTCTTCCTCTTCCAACAGTTGACCTGCAAAGGCTGGAGGCACAGCATCAGGAAATGGTGCAGTCCAGTAGGTCTGTCAGAAGTGTTTGGGTGGGGGTGGGGATGGTGGAGAGAGAGAGAGAGAGAGACTTAATGTTAATGATGACTGCAGTGAAAATCCCAGCCGATGACACCCCCTCCACATGGATCATCTCTCTCTGAGTCAGCATCCGTTGTTTTGCCGTGCCTTTGTGTGTCTCTCTGTGTGTGTCCCTGTGTGTGTCTCTGTGTGTGTGCAGCTGTCTGAATGTTTGTAAGTGAGCATGTCTGTCTGAGGGTGTGCGCACGCATATTCATGGGAGGCAAAACCCAGTCAGTCAGTGAGAAGCAAAGGTACGTCGGAGAGCAGCTAGAAATCTGACTGATTTCCATCTACTGAGCATCAGATGTATTCCCTAAGGAGGGTGGGTCTATGGGATGGGGGTGGTGTAATTATGTTAATGTCATATATTTATAGAGGAGCTAGATTTTCTTTCCTTCCTAATTATTTGTTTGGACACTATGGTCAGAAATTGTTTTGGAAAACATACTACAGTTGTAACAAAAAGCATGGGATTTTTCTTTTCTTCTTGAAGAAATGCTTAGAAATTATGGTGTTAGCGGTGATTTGCTTTAACTGTTTCATGCCTGAGACATAACCATTTGAACTGTACTGTAGAGCAAATGACAGAAGAACCATTTGATTGTGGAATGATAATCTTTCCTCCACCAAAAATGTAAAGTTAGCCAACATGTTGTATGGGATCCAGAAGTAATGTTGTGTTGAAATAGGGTGGGGGCAAGGTGGTAAGGGAGCCAACAGGGAAGGGGGGAGGGAAAAGGAGGGGGCAGAATGGGGTCAATTTGCAAATATTTTCTCTTGTTTATTTTTCTGCATACCTTGATAATTTGTTCTCCAGCTAATTATTTTGATTACTGTTTCCCCCCCTCTCTCTACTTTTCTTCCCCTTTGAAGCAGAACTTCATCATGAAGAATGACATGAATGATCTATAGACACAAGTCTCCACTTCAGTGGTCAGGAGCTTTGTGGCTCTGAGTTCTTCTGCCGAACATCATGGATCTGTTCTTTGACATTTTCTATGCCATTCCACAAATGAAACTAAATTCCAATGGAGAGAGAGAGAGAGAATGTGAATCTTTTCAGTGTTGTGGTTGTGTTATTAAAAGACTTGGATGTTAAAAACCAGAAATGATTGTAGGGGGAGTGGGGAAGTCATTCCCACCCCCAAAAACTGTATGAAGAATGGCTTTATTAAAGTTAACATGTGGTTCAAACAGCCTAGCAAAAGGAGTGTCAAGTAGCTAAAAGCTATATTCTGCTTGGTTTAGGGAGTGAAAAAGCAGATGTGTTCAGCAAACAGAAGCTTTTTCATACTGCTCTGCAGATAAAATACTCAATATTGGAATAAGGGGGTGGGGGCTTAAATGATGTCCAAAGGGCATTCTAGCTCTAAAATAGCTTTAAGATGCAAACTATATTAAGGCCCACTATAACAATGTTACTGGAGAATAATTCTGAAATGTTTAATCTGTGTTTAAGCCCCTGGAAAAATTGTATGAAAGTCTACTTCAATCTGTGTTTAGTTTCGTCTTCTTGCTTCTTTTGAACGTGTAGTTTTTTTAAAACAAAAAACATATACATCAAAAATCTTAGTTATCTTGCTCATGCTACAGAATGTTTATTTCAACAGTACTGAAAGAGCTATTTTCTAAAACAACATCAAAATATATCCTCATTAATTGAAGAAGAATTCGACTGGATCTTATCAGACTTTTCCTAGTCCCTGAGACCCTAACTTGTGAGGTTTTTTTAGTAACAATCACAAGTCAGGCTCTTGGGACCTAGGCGGAGGGGAACCAGCAACTTTGGACTTTATTGATTAACTTATCTGCAATGCAAATAAAACCAAAAGATATTTGCCTATAGAGGTACCATATCAAATGACAATTGCATGTTTTGGCCTGTAAAGAAATGCATCATGCCTGATTCTGAGTGGTAGTATGTGCTGCATAGGTTTTGTTTTAATATAGCTGTATTGTACAAATGCAATCCATTACATGGCTACTCAGAAAATAAATCACAGTGAGTTCTGTGGGACTTAGTCCCATGTTGATGTGTACAGGCTTGCAGCTTTATGTTATAAATTAATCGAAGAGATTGACTCAGATTTGTGAGAATAAAGTAACATTACTGTTTAATAATAAAACTGTGATTGATTCTTTTCCCATTTCCGTACAGAGGCCTAGGAAAAAAGTTTTCCTTCTTTCCCATTAAAGGTTTGGTACAAATCTATATGAACAATTCTCTTTTCTATAATTTTGTTTAATGCTTATACCTTGTATCTTCTCTAACTATATCCAGCATCTCAAACATAATACAGTACCTCCACATTTAACAAAAAGCTAATGTCAAACACATTATGATTTTAAATTTTACCCTATTTTCAGTACAGACTATATTGATACTCTCAGCTTTTTCATCCTTCAGTTATCATTTTCCAGTTGTCACTCATTAACATAAATGGGCCTTTATATCATAATATCACCATGGGGAACTATTCGGGAATCTGATGTTAAAATATAAGCACACTGGTACTTTACAATGTGTATTAAAATTGTACTTGAAAATAACTAATTCTGGAATTATTTCTAGACATACTATACTTCCCCCCCCACACCCATGAAATAATGAGGCAAGACACAATTGTTTGGATTAAATCTCAGTCCACAACTTTATTGATTTTCAAATCTCCTAACCTGCGTGTGTCCAGGTAGTGCGATTAATCTGGTACTAGGGCAGTGGAAGATAATACTCCTGTCCCTAGTCCAGACTGGTGAAAGCGTAGCCCCTGAACAGTGCTGTAACCCAATAGCTACTGTGCAGGCCAGCTGGTTCAGAGAGCCATCTAAGCAGGTGTTTCCAATTCCATTCATTTGAATGAAAACTGGTCAGGTTACCTGAGAGACCACATCGTCCCAAGAGTGTCTGCCCATCCAACCAGAGCGGACCGGAGGGGCTCCCTAGTTGTGCCGTCAGCTAGAGGGGCTTGCCTCTCTGGCACACGAAGGAGGACCTTCTCCATGTCCGCTACAGCCTCTGGAACCTCCTGCCAACAGAATTGAGGCTACAGACAGAATTGCTGCCTTTCAGGAAAGGTTTGAAGACCTTGCTGGCGGGGTAGGTGTGGGGCCCTAATGGGAATACGGCCCCAGCCTGTTGGCTCATCTCCAGCTAGAGTCCAGTTTGTGCCCTCCTTCTGTGTTTCTGTATTCCCCCCCTTCCCTTTTAGTTTTAAATGGGGTGGGAGTAGGAGGGTGGATAGATGGGTGGATGACCTGTTTTTTATATTTTTTAATTGTTGTATGCCACCCTGAATTGGGTTTTTACCTGAGTGGGCAGCATAAAAATTGAAATAAATAAATACCACTTGTATGCCTCTAGGTATGCCTACTCACATGAATCATGCCAGGCTTACAGAACAAACCTTGTCAAATGACTCCCTAAGGGAATCACCTCTCTACCCTAACCCACCACTACCTGCCAACACAAATTGTGACCTTTTTAAAGACTACCTCTCTAAGCACCCTATCCTGTGGGCTACAGTGGGTTAGGGAAAAAATGACCCAGCATCTCTAGTGCTGATTCCGAAGCTGAACCCAAAAATTCCTATCTGTCCCTATCAGGTGACCCCTAAGCACTTGAGCCTGCATGGCTGGTGGGTGGGTTGTCTAAGCTTCACAGTGAAAGGCAAAAAAGGGGTGAGCCAATGCCTTATAAAGGATTCTTCCCACCCCTTCACTCTGCAATGGCATATACGTCACACTGAACTTCAGCCTCATTCATCATGAGGCAATGGGGGGAAAATACCCCTTCAAAATTAAGATGCCGTGGCACCAAGTTCTCAGGGCGAGCATTCTGTACAATCATCATGCTTTTCAGCTTTCTGTAAATTACATCGGTTTCCTCATCATCTCCAGTGAAAAATTCAAAGATTGCAAAATGAAACAAAGGCTTTACTCATTACAGCTGTTCAAAGAATTCTCTATTTTGTTTAATACTTTGGCATAACTGGGTTTTTACCCAACACATGTGGGAGGTAGTCTTAACAATGCCTGCATCAACACAATCATAACAATGCCTTCTTATATTTCAAGATGAGTTAGTCATTTGTTGGTTTTTTTAAAAAAAATAGCTTTCCCCCAAAATATTACAAATAAATAGAGTGACAAAGGTGTAGTGCATTTTAAAGCACTATTTTTTTAACAAAACAGCTCTATCACATTTTTATATTCTTAATCCAATCACGTTCTAGCCATCTTAAATGGAAAAATATATACAAAGAAGTGCTTGATATTCATTTGAAGAAATATATTGATCTTGAGTTCAAATATTGCAAATGTGAGCTCCTGTTTCTGTCCAAGCTCCGGCCAACGTAGCAGTTTGAAAGCAAGAAATTGCAAGTAGATAAATAGGTACCACTTTGGTGGGAAGGTAAACAGTGTTCCATGTTGAGGCACAGAAACGTCTGCAGACGCAGACAGTACTGGCTCTTTGGCTACAAACAGAGATGAGCATTGAGCCTTAGAGTCAGTTACGACTGGCTTTCAAGCAAGGGTGACCTTTACCTTAATACTCAAATTACCTGGAAACATCCCTCCTACAGTGTTTACAGGATAGTAGCTGTTTCCTATGTAACTGTATATAAACATCTACAGTCAAGACAAAATTTGTATCTGCTAGCTCTTCAAAAAATATAACTTTCCTGGTATAGTGATAAATCTGAATGATGAGTACTTAGGCAAAACTACTCAGGACATTCCTTTCTGATAATCTTTCTCAGCGATTTCTTTTTTATTTCCCTGGAAATTTATATTTATTTATTTGTTTATTTGTACCCCGCCCTCCTGGAGCAAGCACCACTCAGGATGGCTAACAACAAAGTAAAATACAAATGCAAAAACAATTAAAACATTAGCAGCTAAAAATGTTACCTAAAATCCCCAGCTAAAATCAAAGTTAAAACACATAAAACTGATGATATATCAATAAAACTAGCCTCACCCTCCCTCCACCCACATTAAAACAGGATTCCCAAGACAAGCAGGATCCCTCACTCAGGCTAAACAAGCCAGCGGGATTGATTAGTGGAGTCAAACGTGCCCCACACCCGCTGGCATAGCCAAGTCTTAAGCATTTTTTCTAAAGGGAGTAGTTCTGACTAGAGATGTAGTTCTGGTGGTAAAAGGTTCCACAGGGCTGGGCCAGGCATGGAGAAGGCTCTCTTCCTGGTCCCAGTAAGGAGTATTTCTTTTGCTGATGGGACCACCACCAAGCCCCTCCTGTCTGCCCTTGTAGGACAGGCTGAAAATCTTGGTCAGTTCACAATTTTTCAAACATACACAATTTCTTCCACCTTCCTTTTGGTGGCTGTCTCCCATCACTAACACAGTACTTCCCTAGGGTACCACTAGGGATGGTTGCCAGAACCCCGGTGCAGCTGCTGCTGTTGCCACTTGCAAGGTAAGACCAGTACCGAAACCAAAAACTAATAATTTTTGAGGGGGGGGAAAAGAACAAGTCTATGCTGCAATTAATTTCATATAGTGAGCCCAATCTCTGAAGAAGCATTGGGATTTTAATGAATTTCTCAGTACAGTACTTTGGAGAAAATCCATGAAATTGTCCTCCCAGTTTCTCTGCCAATGAATAAGCTGGAGAATTTCAAGAGGCAATTTTCTTATCTTTAATCCTATTACCAAAGATGTATAACAATACTCTGGGATACCCTTGATCTTCAGGATTGTTTCATTTCCTTCACTAGAGGAAGCACGCTAAGTAAAGTTTTAATTAACCCTTTATGACAATTAGAGTTACTCTGAAATTGGTAAATTAAAAACAGCCCTGAAGAATGCACTTATGTTGGGGCAACAAACATGGCTCTCCAGATGTTCTTGGACTTCATTTCCCAGAAGCCTTGATCAGCAGGTGTACTGACTTGGGCTTCTGGGAATTGAAGTCTAAGAACACCTGGAGAGCCAAGTTTGCTGACCTTCGTTCTATACTATCTCACTGCATCATGCTTTGGTGTATGAATTTTGCTCCCACAAAATGTGGTTACGGCCATTGTTTTAGGTAGTTTGAAAATGGGCCAAACTAATGGAGGAGATGTCTATCAGACTGCTACTCATGACAACCTGTGCAGTGGCTAAAGGTACAGTTGTCTCTAGTTTTCATGCTAGGTGCTGGAGAGCAAAAATTGGAGAGAGATATCATCTTACATCCTGCTTATGGGGTTACTGGGGAAAACTTTTGACTCATCATATGATTTCCCATCTTTACATTTTTGAATGGGCAGGGACAGCTCTACTATTAGGCAGCATGGGACATTTGCCTTGGAGGGGAGTAAAGGTCCTAGGTCAAGGTATTAAAAGACAGAACATGGCATGCCAAGTGGCTTACAAAATACCCCTGAATCTAGCCTGATAACCTGGGGATCTAGCCTGAAGTGATTGGTAGCACCAAAGGTGCCAACTTTTCTTTTTACAGTAGTAAAATGCCTTAGGGGCAGCTCTGTGAATAGGTGTCCTTCTTTCTCACTCTAATTCCATTACAATGTGTTACCACATTCTTGCTGTGATTTTGTAATGGACACATAACATGAATAATTATAGTTTAACATTTCACTGGAGACCAAGACCAAAATCATCCACACTTTTGTATTCCTGATCACCATATATGGATGCAATAGGGGGACAGTTAAGAAATATGTTAGGGGGAAAAAGTGATTCATTTGATTCATTCATGGGGCGGTGGTGGCTCAGTGGTTAAGAAGCTTGCCTTGTTAGATGAAAGGCTGGCAAGTCAGCAGTTCGAGACCCAGGTACTGCATGATGGAATTGAGTGCCCATCTCTGTCCCAGCTCCTGCCAACCTAACAGATCAAAAGCAAGAAATTGCAAGTACTGTAGATAAATAAGAACCACTTTGGTGAGAAAAATATCTTGGGGACATGAAAGAAGCCTCATCTGGGCATCCCATGAGTGGAGTTTCTCCAGCAAAAATCCTTTCAACCCAGAAAAATTTCAGACATGAAATTATTATTATTTGAAATATGGTGCTAGGTATCTACAGATACCCTAGATCAGGAGTGACCAACATTTGTGCCCCAGATGTTCTTGGACTTCAATGTACAGTAGCCCTGATCAGCAGGTATGCTTACTTGGGCTTCTGGTAATTGAAGTCCAAGAACACTTGGGGCACCAAGGATGTCCACCACTGTCCTAGATTACCATAAAGACAAACAAGTTTTTCCCAAAATAAATTAAGCCTGAAGAAGCTGATGTTATCCTACTTCAGGTACATCTTGAAAAGGAAAGACTCTCTGGAAACAAAATAATTCATTCATTTATCGTGATGATCTTCGCGATGTATTGAAGCAATCTGCTACAGTGTTTTTAAATAATAGTGCAGTCACTCATTAACATTCTTTTGCCTACAATTCCCTAATGTTAATATTCCAAGGATTTACAAGGTTAGAATCATTGATTGATTTGGAAACAGAATAATGCTGAGAAAGGTGGAAGGTAGCAGGGAAAGAGGAAGAACAAACAAGATGGATTGACTCTGTGAAGGAAGTCACAGACTTGCAATTGCAACAGCTGAACAGCATTGTTGAGACAGGACATTTTGGAGATCTTTGGGTTGCTGTAAGTTGGAGATGACTTAACAGCATTTAACAACAATATCAACAGAATTAATAGAGCACCTAAATCCAAATCTCATTGAAGTCCCTTAATTTATTTGACATAGTTATCTTCCTACCTTTCTGCAATGAGCTATAGGTGGTATATGCGGCTAGTCTCTTTATTTCTCCCTGTATCTACACAAGAATTCAGTGAGATAGGTCAGGTTAAGAGACTCACCTAGTGAATTTTACAGCTGATTGGGGATTTGAATATAGTTCGCAAGGCTTGGTTTGACTTTTAGCCACTACATCACACTGGCTCTGGAACAGATCACATGCTTTCAATAAAGAGCACATAAGCTGAAAGTTCTGTGTTGATATACAGTAGTGACATTTGCCCAGCAACTTGGTCCCAAGGAGTGCTACCACTCTGTCATTAGAGTGTTTTTTGCTTTTTCTTGGTTGTGATGGGAGGAGAAAAGTGAATCACATTCCAAGTGTTTGTCTTTCTGAGTCACAGGAACTGAAGCGTCCCTACTTGTAGTATCGCAAGTGGTTGTTGACTAGGTGTCATCTATGAAAATAATATTTTTGTGTCAGAAATTATTCTGGGTTGAAAGGCTTTTTGCAGAAGAAACTCTGCTCAGGGAATGCCCAAATGAGGCCACCTTCATATCCCCAAGAGCTGGGACAGAGACAGGCGCTCAATCCGTCAGGCAGTAGCCGGGTTTTAAACTACCAACTTGCTGGCCTTCCAGCTAACAAGGCGAGCTTCTTAACCAGTGAGCCACCACAGTCCCTATCTTTCATGTCTGTTGAGAAAGAGTAGAGCTGAGGTGGAGGAGAAAGTAGCTCAACACACACAGTCCTTCATTAAGAAGATAAACATCCCTAAGGAGCTTTCTACTGGATTAATTATATATCTCCACAGGAACTGTGGTGTTTCAACAAGCAGGAATATTGGAATTTCGGTGCATTGCAGCATTATTGGAGCAGTAAACATATGTACATATTGCCATTATGCTAAGACACAAATCACAATGTGAAAAACACACAAAGAATACATCTTAAATATTTCTTAGTGGTTTTCCAGGCGTTATTCTATTGTGTCTGTTTAGATTCTTTTTTTCTTGCTAAGGATTTCAAAAATATGAGAGGGAGATTTTAATTTGCTGCTCAATTGCAAAGTTTTCTTGATGAATTCCAAGGGAACATGTATGGATAACTGTGTACAAGCATGTGTGTGTCTGTTTCCATGATAATTCCTCTTTCACGATGTAAAATTGTGCTATACAATACATAGTACAATCAGCTCATGCTACAGCAAATGGTTTTATATATATATATAAAAATACAACTCTAGCAACAGAGACATGAGGGGGAAGAGGGGGAATGATGTGTGGTGCATACAAAAAAGGCATGATATTAACAATTCGATGAATTCCTTGTTGGTAGACCAGATTGAGCCAGACGCATACATTAGTGGCTGTCTGCTCCTGATGGAAGCTGCTCATTGCTGTGGAAATTAAAGAGCACCTACTCCTTGGAACCAGCTTATTTGTATATTTTAAATATTTTTAAAAGAAACCCATGGGTTTACATATGCATCTTAACCCTTCCATGTGCTTCTTTTTCTCCCCATATTTTACATTGTTCTTAATTAATTGTTAGTCTGGAGCAAGATTTATCAAGTGCCCAAGAAACATAGGTCTGTATAATTGATGAAAAACAACCAGTTTCTGCTTTTTTTTCTTTTTGCCTGCCATGTATAGCAAAATTATTTATTATAGCTGGGTCCCATATTTACTTGGAGCCCGTGTTGTTGCTGGGTGTGGCAACCTGGCCAAATGCCAGTAGTGTGGTCAGCCCCTCAGTGTGATGGTTCCATATGGCTGCTGTTGAGGGGTGCTGGGAGGCTTACCATGGGAGATTGCAATGGACAAGTCATTGGCGGGTGCAATAAGAGGGGGCATGGAGGCTTTGGGCTGTTGAGGGATATTATTACAGTGTCCATATGAGAGAAGGTGGGCATTGCTGCTTCCTCCTCTTGCTTTTTGGCAGCCTTTCCTGCAGGCCTTTCTTGACAGGAAAACATTGTTAGGCTATACGGGAATGGGAAGAGTTTTCTAATACAATGTGAGGAAGGATTCTTGATTGCTCTGTAATATTGTCACATGATATTAGGTGGCTCAGAGCACTGGGATGGATCAAAGAGGTAGAAGGGTGGCAGGCAGAGAGCTGTACATTTCCGGTTATAGTGGAATTTCCTCAAGGGAGCCAGCAGGCAAGTACCATAGCCTGGCCTAGCTCAGGGGCCTGGGCATGTCACTTGAGTGGCAGAGAGCCATGGGATGTCATACACCCACATGTGGCTCCAGTGTGGTGGTTGATATCTGGTGGCATTCAGGTCTACCAATGATCTGGATTCATTCCCAATGCTAAGCCGGGAAAGCTGCTTTTGTAACGAATAAAATCGTCACTTTTATTTCCATGAATGAATGTTGTTATGTGTTGATTTCTGCAGGCCAGACCCATTCAATAATAGGCCAGGAACAGGATACTCATGTGTTTTAACTTTGAATCTACATAGAAGTATTACTTCTGCATTTCTCAGCATAATTTTAAATTTTCAATCAAGAAAATATTTTTCTTTGTTCCAAGGTATAAAGAAGAATTTTGTCAAAGGCCTTTCTTTAGCCTCAATAGCATTAACACATTAGTGTAATAATATATTATTCCCTTTTGGCTATTATAAAACAGTAGGATCAGATACAGCTGCTTAACATATTGCACATATGTCAAATATTGTCAGCATGATGACCAACAAATATTTCACATGAATCAGTCAGGTTTAGCTGCTCCTACATGGGAGTATTAGGTAGACACTTAATTTCTCCCACCTGAAGTAAAGAGACTTAAAGGGGCTTAACTGTGTTGTGATTGTGTAGACATGTCTGATATGGGTAGTAACCACATGGCAAGTCTGCCTTCCACTAACATTTGCAGCCATCAGGGAAAGTTGGGGTGACAAATAAGATTTTCCAGTTGCTGTCGCTGTGGTTGTTTCTATTTATATAGCACCTGATAGTGCTAAGCATTCTCTGGGTGGTTCACAAGGTAATTATGAAAACTACAGTTTGCCCCCAAACACACTGGTTGCTTATTTTTACCAACCTCAGATGGAAGGTTGAGTGCAATGTGAGCCCATTCAGGATAGAACTCAGATCATGAGCAGGTTTTGACTGCTGTACTGCAACTTAACAATTCTGCATCACTAAGTATGTATAAATCTTTGCTTATTTCACTCTTGCTACTGAGAATGAAAAATGTAAACATTTTTCTCCCCACAGGATGAAAGAGTTTTGTGTGTGTTAATTTTGCATTCTGGGGCTTTTCCTTCCTTTCTGCGAAATGTTGTATTTTGTAGGGGAAAAACCTGTATTCACAGTTTTGCATTGAACATAATAGTTTTGCCGGAAAACAAAGAACCACAGGGGTTGCTTTTCTAATTCTGATGCTAATAATAATTTAATGTTGGAAATTAATCTGGGTTGAAAGGATTTTTGCTGGAGAAACTCTGCTCATGGGACTCCCAAATGAGGCTCCTTTCATGTCCCCAAGATCTTTTCCAGCTGAAGTGGTCCCCATTTATCTACTTGTAATTTCTTGCTTTCAATCTGCTAGTTTGGCAAGAGCTGGGACAGAGATGGGCACTCAACCCATCATGCAGTACTCAGGTCTCAAACTGCCGACTTGCTGGCCTTCCAGCTAACAAGGTGAGCTTCATAACCACTGAGCCACCACAGTCCTTCATTTCTGATGATGATGAGAAGGCATTGATATTTTTTAATGCAGGAATAACACCATTCTTTGCTGAGAATTAAAAAAAAATTACAAGGATCAGTTACAACTTTATTTACCACTTTTCCAGAATAGATAGAAAACTGATAATGATCAGTTATCCATAACTGGTCTTATATTCTCATACATCTGGCAGAGTTTGTTGTTGCAGAAGATTTACTTATTGCTGCCATTGAGAATTAGACTAGATTCCCCACTGTTTCCAGATAATGTAGTTGTAGGCGAACAAATCTGGAGGGGATCAGTTTAAAGAAGACTTGTATGGATAATAAACATGACTGCTTTCATGTTTACGATGGCTGAGTTTGGCTTGATGACATACTGTAAGTGTATGGGAACAAGAAATCTTTTAATAATGCCAGAAGAAAATTATATAACCCAAAGGGACTTAAACCTAATACAGTAAAAGCTCGCATAAAGAGCACCTCGCTTAGAGACTAACTCACTTAAAGAGCAGAATTTTCTCTGAATGGTCGCCTCGGCTAACAACTAAAACCAACCAAAAACTCGCTTAACAACTAAATCCGGGTTTGCAATTCTCCCTGCCAGAAGTCACAATTGGTGACTTACAATGGTGTTTCACTTAAAGGGCAAACTCGCTTAAAGAGCAATCCCATGGAACATATTATGCGCTTTAAGTGAGGTACCACTGTATAGCATTTTCCTGTTGATTTATAACATGTTAATCTATGAGTCTACTAATCCTAAATCTTATTCCTGATTGTATTAAGTAAACCATATACAATGAGATTGTATTGTAGAAAATGTAAATGTAAGTTAAGGGTTACATAGAGGAAAATGCTGCAGTGCAGGCTTCCCCCAGAGCATATGCACATTGGAAACAAATTCCACATTGGAGGCTGTGCCTCCTTCTAGAATGGTGCAGATAGATGTCATTTACAAATTTTGTTGTCACTCAGCCCCTCTTGGTAAATGTAAAGGTCACCCTTGCTCAAAAGCCAGTTGTATCTGACTCTAGGGTCCAGTGCTCATCTCTGTTTCATAGCCAAACACTACCTGCCCCCACAACCCTTGGAGCTGGCGTCTGAAGTATTTAAATTTTATTTCTCAAGAAATCACTCCAGGATGCCTGAGAATTAGGTTTCACTTCTTCCACTGGCCATTCAAGTGGCAATCATTAACTAGCAGCAATTTGTGCTATACTTAACACTAATTTAAATAACCAACAGGATTCTGTTTCTGTTGATTTTTTTTCTTTTGATAGAACAATGGATACCAGTAATATTTGTCAGGGTATGATTTGTATCCTGGGTTCAGCCTCATTCCAAGATGGAGATTTCTATGCGTGGGGGGTCCGGTAACCCATTCCTGAGAAGGTTTGGTATGCAAAGCATGCTATCCTTGTAGTTTGGAAGAGTGAAACCTAATGTGCGATGGGCATGTTATACTGTATGGTCATTGGCTGCATTCCTTTAGGGGAATGGCAAGGGGATGGACTGTGTGTGAGAAGATAAAACCCAGAGGGAGGACAGGCAGCCAAGACAGACAATCTCTTGGTCCTATGCTCAACACAGAGCAAACATGTAAGCTGGTAAGAGAGAGAAAGAGGGATGGGCCCTCAGGGCTTTCACAATTAGATAAGCTTTCTTTGTTTTAATGTGCTTTCTGAACTTTCGATACTTACTTTTGTAACTTACTCTGATTACAATATACTTTTAAAATACCCAAATATGACTGGAGTGTTTACTTTGCTATGTGATATCTTACTTGCACTAAGCTAATATCCTGAGTTGCTAAGCTAGAGGGGCGGTAGCCCAGAAACAGGAACCAACCCCTTGTGGGCAGAAGTCCTACTCATGAGTAAAGGTGTTTCCTGAGAATATTCAGTAAACATGACACTGACATCTATTTGACTTTTCCATGGCTTTTTCCATCCTTGTATAAGTTTTGAAATTTTACATGGAATTGATTTGCTCTGAAGTTTCCCTCAAGAATCTTTAAAATCAGTTTTCTTGCCATTGTTACTACTGATTAGTACTAATCAGTAGTAAAGATTAGATCAGTAAAGATTAGTACTAATCTTTAATACTAATTAAAGATTAGTATTCAATAATGTGCATTAATATAGGTTTTTAACAATGTAGATGTTTTATGGTATAGTCAAAAGTGAGAGATGGTGGGGTGGGGGTGGGGGCAATGCGAAGGAGAAGAACCACCCGTAAGGAGAAAATAGTCCCAGAAAGGTGGACAGAGCACAATAAAAGTGCAAAAAATAATAATAATTAAAAGTGAATTTCTCAGTATGCAGGAACTAATTGATAGGACAGAGCAAGTTCTTATAGGATCATTTGCCAAAGCATAGATGATACAAAAATGTTACGAACATGTATCATGGTGGAGTAACAAAAATCATATGGTATCATAAATAGGCAAAATAAATCCACATGAGATAATAACATACAGAGTGAGCCAAACCCAAAAGTACAAGCAATTACATGCATAAACAGTACAATGTTCGAGGTTCTAGGAAAATATCACTAATGAGAATACAGTCCTGGTCAAAATGAAGAGGAGGACGAGGTCCTAGAAGTAATGTCCAATAAACAATTTTAAGATACAGTCCAGGTCATAACGATGTAGAAGACAAAATCCTAGAAATATATGTAACAAGTAGTTCACAGCTCGATATCCATCCGGTAAAACTGGGTATTTTGTGTAATTCTTCGTCAGAAATTGTAATGTCACTTATAAGACTAAATGCACTCAAATACCTCTTACGAAGATTTTCCTATGAGAACTTGCTCTGTCCTACCCATTAGTTCCTGCATACTGAGAAATTCACTTTTAATTATTAAATACTTTTTGCACTTTTATTGTGCTCTGCCT
This sequence comes from Bradypodion ventrale, assembly GCA_035047345.1. Classification (NCBI taxonomy): domain Eukaryota; kingdom Metazoa; phylum Chordata; class Lepidosauria; order Squamata; family Chamaeleonidae; genus Bradypodion; species Bradypodion ventrale. Next base: position 300,793,336 of record JAWDJE010000003.1, on the reverse strand, counting down.
GCCGTTCTGGGACTATTTTCTCCTTACGGGTGATTCTTCTCCTTCATTTTACGGTATAGGACAGGGGTTCGCAACCTACAACCTGGATCTGGCCTGCACTGCCAAATAATCTAGCCCCTGACCTTTCTCTAGCCACCATTGTTAGAATCAACCATGGACTCATTTACGGCTGTGTAAACACATTTAATACAGCCGTAAATGTGCCTGCGGCCATCATAAATGCTTTTATGACAGCTGCACATGCGTTTTACAGCACCAGTCAGGCCCGTTCAGCTGTCTGAGAAGGTGAGGTCTGGCCCACAGCTGAAAAACATTTAGAACCTCTGTTGTAGGAAATAGATTTTTTCACTTTTATGCTTCCCTGGTATGATATTTTACAGTAATTTCCTTGAAAGTAACAGGATTATTTCACTACCTGTGCTAAAAATCTGTTTAAAAATTTGCGTGAATAACTCCATTAAATTCATGAAAGTAAATTGCAGTAACTTTTAGTAGGCTGACAAACTAATCCTGAATATCTCTGTGTCTGCTTATGGCATAAATATAAGATTGTTAAAGATAATGCAACCTTATCATGGTTTGTAAAGCTATTGTGACCAAACAATGAAGCAGCATTAAATCTATGGGTTTGACTTTAAAATTTAAATAGAAAAATTGTGATAGTATTTTTAACCAAATTGCTATTTTTGTTGAGTGCTATATTTCCAATATCTCTGTGCTTTGAGAGATGGGCCAAGGCATACCTGTCAAGTTTTGGATTTGTAAATAAGAGAAATTTCCTGGCAAATATGGGATACTTGACAGCTATGCTTATCCTGTGCTGCCCTCCAATGGCGGCAATAGGGCATTGCAGCCTAATTAATAAGGGATGGCGGCGGGAAAGAGGGTAAAATAAGGGGTTTCCCAGCCAATAAGGGATACTTGACAGCTATGGGCCAAGGAGATAAAATGTCAGAAAGATTGAAGCCCATCTAAAATAAGCTTGGACTATGAAAAAAAGTCTGAAGAATGTGCAAATCTCATTGTTTAGTGCTTTTAATTTATTCTCTATCATAATTCACTGCTTTGATGAAGTATATAGCAAAATAGCACCTTTAATCAAGCTTTAGACACCAAAAGAATTGGTTGATGATAGTTGAAAGAGTGAGCAGGAAAACCAATTCTATTATGATTACTTAATTCTGCTTGCCTGGTGGGATCCCTAGTAATAGTCAGTGCCCAATATATTGGCTCTAGCTTTCCCCACAGGGGGGAAAAGTAGTTTCAGAATTTGTAAATTCTCTTCAGAGAGGTTTCTTATCTAGGCAGCATTTTGTTGGGGAATTATGTCACAATCTGTTCTCCATCCCCTCCTCCACCACAAGTAGCCTTTTCAGCTTCTTCAAAGACTTGGGAGAAAGTAGATTCTTTAATTAATGCTAGAAAACAAACCGACTGCTGGACTTCCGCACCAGGACTCGTATAATGCAGCAGGGTGGGAACTGTAACAAAGAAACCCTGAATGCACTAAAACATATAGTGAAACTCTATTTAAATTCAACAGGGGAGCTTAGGGTGTATAGTGAGAGGAAATTTTGAAGTAGGATTTAAACATAGACGTAAAAGAAACTTATACTTCATTTAAAAGAAGCATTTCCTCTTCCCCCTCCCCCAAAGTTACATCAGAGACTGCACTTCAGAGATCTACAATATCTCCTATTTCAGTGTATTTTTTAAAAAATTACAATATTTAGTCTAAAGGAAACTAGGTGGAAATGGTACTCAAATGTATAACAAATATTTAGTTCCTATCCATTCAGGTGAATTTTCATCTCACTTATGAATGTACATAAATATTCTCTGATTAGTGGAAGAGCATGATCCTCACACTCAAATACATCTAGTAAGTGGAAGTCTTCCATTAGGCACACAGGTCTAATTATATGACTTTCGAGTACTTTCTTCGTATTTCCAAAGTTTCTTTCATGAACTTTATTTATTGTTCAAGATTTTTCCTTAGACCAGGGTTTGCTTTCAGTTGAAATCAAAGAACAAAGTTAGTCCTGGCTAAATTCAGTGACCAACTATACCATCAAAATGTTGAGATTTGTGCCACTTATTAAATGGTTGGTTTTGATTTAATTTTTCTTCCTTCATAATACAAAGGATTGGACCATTACCATCTGTTGCTTTTATTTCCCAGAGTGGCTCCCCCTCCCTCCTTCTTCTGCTGAAGAGATTCTATTATTTTCATTCTGGGAGGAATCAAAAGGGTTATTTTCTAATATGATATATGTATAGATGGGGAGGGGCTTGTCTATGGGAGGTGTGTGGGTGATGTTGCCCAATTGAAAGTTAGACAGAAGGCACCTGTCTAGTGACAGAAGGTGGAAGGGGTCAGATACAGGCTGGTCAGTCGCAGGACTGCACCTCCTGAATCCACCATCCAGCTTACAGTCATGATGGCTGGGAGGGATGTGGTTCTAGGAGGTATAGTCTTTAAGAAAAGAAACTTTTCCAGCCTGTGGGCTCAACTGTATTGCCTGGGAGGGTGTATATAAATATACTGAAATTGCTGAAACTTAGAATCTCACTACACTGGAGAGTCAAATTAGAGCCTTTTAAATTTTTTCGCTGTGATGTGATTTGCAGACTCAATTACCTTTGAAATCATAAATACTCACATCAGGCTTGCAGATTGGATCAGGAGTTCAGTCTCCACACTTTGTGATGTGTTTGCACCTCTGCAACTGATCCCAAGCCAAACCAGCCAGGCAGCTGTTCCCAACTCTTGAAGGCACAGTGTGACCACCTGACCATCCCAACTTAAAATGACCTAGTGCAACTCAACCAGTCTTTTTACCTTTGCAGGATAGCAAAAGGATGTTACATAATAAAGAGAATTCCCTTGTAACTGCAAGTTGTAGGATGTATTAACCCCCCTGCATTCTGCATTGTTAAACTGGTTTTGGCTTCTGATACCCATCCAAAATGTCTTTTTTCAGAGAGAGAAAACATCCAAACTAGCATGGAATTGTGGGTATCTATATGACCACAGAAATGTCTGCAAAGGCAGATAGCACTGGCTCTTTGGAAATGGAGATGAGTACTCTAGAGCCAGATACAACTGGCTTTCAAATAAGGGTGATCTTTACCTTTTTACCCTTTTTTCACACAACCGGCTATGAATATTAACTGACCCCTTTTCTCTTGCCATAATGGGATAAAATTTACTCAAGATTTTTTTTTAAAAAAACTAGTATGTTTTAGACTAAAAAATAACCAAAAACCATCAAATCTAGCTCCTGTTACAATGAATAAGCCATAACACCTCAGATTTACACAAATGCAGCTCAGAATATATATGTCATTCTGCAAATAAAGGAACAATTAACTGATGCCAAATCCCCTCTCAAATTTCTCTCACTCCCTGGCCTAGCTTTTCAGTCTTCATCTTAAAGTGGTAAAATAATATTTGTGTTTCTATGTTCAAACAGATTGGATAAATTCAAATATAACTGTTTTTATGAATGTTTTGATTATGACCATATGGAAATCATCTCTATCATTTCATAATAATGAGAAAGGAGTTGGTTATTTCTCCTTTTATCCTCCTTTAATTTGTTGCAAAGGATTTGGGGCTATAGCTCATGATAGGGAGAGATTTATGGAGGCAGATACTAAAAAATCATCTCCTTCACAATTCTATCTATAGAACATCTACTTGATCAGAGAACATTCTGTCAGTGTGGTGATAGCAATTAGATATAACCCTGTATTTGTAAATAAACACTACATTCTTTCATAACTCAGCAGAAGGAAATCCTGAACTTTTCACTTATGTAAAAAGGGTGGGCACATCAATATATATAACAAGGAAATCTCTCAATGACAATCAAAAGAAGAAAGCAATTCTGAAATATAGTTGGATAAATAGGTTAGATAGTGCTTTTCTTAATCAGGCACAGTACATCTAAGTAGGAAAAGATGACTTGCTGGTTTCTGAAGTTAATACCTTCTTCAGGTACAGAATGGTCCCACCTGATTTGAAACAAAGAGTTAGTTAAGAGACCACATTTGAACAAACTCTCATTAGATCTTGAAGACCTTAACAATTATTGGTGTGTAAATAATGTATAATTTCTGAATGTCATCTTGAGGAGGTAGCTGCTGGTCAGTTTTAGGCATTACTTGATCTGGCATAATTTCACCCTACTTTCTGGTTTGGGCATGAGTGACTTCTGGTTTGATGCAGTATGACCTATGCCATGTGAGGAAAATGGAGCTGTACAATTCTGATTCTCCTATGTTAACCATACCATCCTTCTCATTCTGTTATTTTATGTGGTAAATTTGAAATTAACACCCTATTATTTGTGACTGTGCAAGGAGAGAATAATGTTGCTGGAAGTACTGGGCTGCACTAGATTGTCCTGGTACCACTGCTACACATGAGGGAATCAATCAATCATTCAGTCTTTATTATGGTCCAAGATCAGCATAGTACACCAAAATGAACAGAAGTTAAAATAAGGGTACTTAAACTATATTTTAAAAAGGAGTGTTCCTGCTCAGAATTAAGGAGCCTTTACACAGCTCTTCTCCTGAAATCTTAACTACTTGGCAGAGTGTTGTTAAGTGGCTATTTTCGAAAAATTCAGTGTATTATAACAAAGTGATACTTGTTTTGCTCATCTTTCAGAAGTACTGGACTCTTCTTTTCCCAGTGCTTGTTTCTTTTCTGTCTTCTTAAGAAAATATCAAAGCCAAGCTTTCATCATCTCCTTATCAAGGATAAAAAACAAAGAGCCTGATCTTAGATAAGCTGTATGAGTTGGTTAAGAAAAGAGATGGCTCCCATCTGCAGCCTTTCCAGACACTGCAACAGAACTCCAGACAGTCACCTGAGTATTATTGCTTTGTCTCAACTATAAATCACAGATGGGTAATGGCCAAGGTCAACACCATGGCATTTTCAAGAAGAGTAAAAGACCTGATTGGAATAGAAATCAATTTCATTTCACAAATCTTCAGATGCTACTTCAAACTGCTTCTTGTTCTTTTTCTGTTTCATTCAAGAATCATGTGGCTTTGATAAAGGATTGCTTGCATTGGGAAGCATTTAATTTATTTTGGTTCATTCTACACTGCCAGAGATGCCTTAGGCTGTACACAAAGTACAGATACATGGACATGTAAGGCCGAAGGAAAAAGATAAAGTACCATCTAACACAGGGGTTCCCAACCTAAGGGCCGGATGCATGCTGCAGTGTCATTTCATGTGCCCCCCCGCCCCCAGGGCATTTGAGAAACAAAATGGCCACATCCATCATGCAGGCAGGGCAAAATGGTCATCCAGCCCTGGAAGCTGACTGAGAGAGTGTGACCCGGCCCAGGTTTGAAAAAGTTGGAAACCCCTGCTCTAACACCTTGCTTAAATTCATGAATGATTAGCTTTGACAGTGGCTTCATTTGTGAACTTTCTTCTTTTCTTGTTAAAGCTATAGAGATGTTGTTGAAAAGTACCAAAGACCAATGAGATAAAACGATGGTCTTAACACCTGTGGAAAATGGAAGGGATGTAAACTTCCTGAAGCTGAATTTTAATCAATCTTTATGGTCTGTATTGACAGTCATAACACCTCTTTAGAATTCCAGCTAAGAAGGTTCTATTCCTGTCATTCTGATTCAAAAGATATAATCCCAAAGCTGAGCTATTGTAATTCTTTTAATTTATAGTTCTTGAATGCCATTTAGAAGCATTTCAATAGTTATATTCATGCTCTGTAACTCCTTGCTGAGTAAGGTCCATCTCTTCGCTTCTCTGGTGGCCATCAATCTTCCCCTTCCAGAAGGGCTTAATATTTGTTAGTGTTTTCACTAAAACCTGTTGTGTTGTTTTGAACTATTATAACCTGCCAGTCATATGGTACTTGTTTCATTAGCTGCTTATATACAAGGTATTTAACAGTGGCCAAGAACAGTGCTCCATGCTTGGCCTTTGTCTCCCATTGTTAAGGTGTTCATCTTCTTTGGAAGATGGGGGCCAAATCTTTTGGCCTCCGTCCTCCTAGGAAGATGAATCGGTTGCCTGTGAGAAACACTTTCCCTCCTGTCGTGGCCTTCTGCCTAAGGAGAAGCACCAGCCTCTCCTTCGTCCCTGTGGGTGTCGAGGCCACGTCGCCCACAGAGACAAAGGACAGACCGGTGCTTCTCCCTACATAGAAGGCCGCGATGGGAGAGAATGACTTTCAAAGTCCCAGCCGGAGCTGGCAACAGGTACATGGGGTCGGTGGAAGTTAGGGAGGAGGGGCTAGGTGGTGGGGCAGGGGCAGTGGTGTGGTTACCGGGGCTGTGCCTCCCCCCCACCACCACTCCCTAACCCTCATCGACAGCACTTATCTGTTCCCGGCTCCAGCTGGGTCTTTGAAAGTCTTTCCCGGGCCGGCGCGGTTTGTCTTTTAAAACCGCAGCGCCGTGCTTTCCCAGCCTCCTCTGCGCTCGCGTCCCTCAGCCTCAATACAATAGATTTTTTCCCCATACACTCAACATGCTTTACTTGTGCAAACTTCCCTTCTTTCAAAATTACCAGGAATACTACATCTCTAGGCGTGACTTACGAGAGTTTATGGTGGTCTGTGCCATGTGGAATTGTATGCCCCCAGCCTGCTAAAGGCTTTTCTTTCAAAATAACTCACACACATGAACTGTAGAAGCATCAATTGCATTTCCCCCCAATTTTTCCACCACCACCACCCAGTCAATGTTCCCTTCTCAATTTTCCCATGGGAAAAACCCCCAAATTTCCCAGGTCCCCCCCCCCCCCCACTTTTACATCTCTAGTCCAAACTTAAATAACTGTACAGGTATTTTGGCTGGCCATGCTGGCAGCGGGATCTTGCCAATTGTATTCCTCTATACTCACCAGAAGGTAATGTAAATAATTTTCCTTTAACTGAGTCAGTAAGAACTAGGATCCTAAAATTTTCCACAGAAGCCACAGATTTAATTTTAATTTAATTTAATTTAATTTTTGAATTTTTGCACCACCCAATCAGGCAAGCCCTACTCAGGGCGGCTTCCAGACAATCTAAAACACAAGCATAAAAAATATATAAACAGATAAAATCAGTTAAAACCACCCACATAAAAGAAACCCACATGCCTCATTCCTAAAAAAGGAAGAGAGAAGAGAGACGAGAGGATCTTGCTTATTGAACAAGCCAGCAGGCAGGGACCATGCTTCCATCAGGCCCCCATACCTGCCCTGCCAGCCAGATTTCAAGACCCTTCCTAAAATACTCGCACTTTCATAAATAAGTAAGAAGAGTCTGGAATTTATACTCCAAAAACATTACATGGAGATTCTGGGAGTTACAAGCCTATTATTGAAAATGTAGGAAATAGAAACACACAATTTTGCACTGCACCAATACCACTGATGTCCCAGTGTAGATTACCTCCTAGACTGCCTCTGCTAGGTTTTGTTTTTTTTTTTTTAAAATGTGGTCTTTGGGGATTTTATTTTCTTACTGGTCCTTTTACTCCTTCTACCTCAGAACTTATGTCAGTATTCACCTTAGCGGTCACTTTGGATCATGTGGAAATAAAGTACCTTATTTAGAGGTTTAGAAATATTGATTTCACAGTTCATTTCATCCAACTACTGCTATTAAAAACACTTCTACCACCTATATTATTTGCAAGAATTTTTGTGTATATGTCATAGCATATCATCACACATAGGGGGCTGTGGTGGCTCAGTGGTGACGAAGCTCACCTTGTTAGCTGGAAGGCTGGCAAGCTGGCAGTTCAAGACCCAGGTACAGCATGACGGATTGAGCGCCCATCTCTGTCCTAGCTCTTGGGTACATGAAAGGAGCCTAATTTGGGTGTTCCCTGAGCGGAGTTTCTTCTGCAAAAATCCTTTCAACCCAGAATGATTTCTGACATGAAATTATTATTATTATTATTATTATTATTATTATTATTATTATTATTATTATTATTATCATCATCATCATCATCATCATCATCATCATCATCATCATCATCATCATCATCATCATCATCATCCATCCATCCATCCATCCATCCCTGTAGTCTTAGTTGCTATGAGGTGCTTTTAGAATTAGCAATATGAAGCTAATTTTTCATGCACATCCTTTCTATCTCCTTATACTGAGTAGCTAGGCTAATTGTTAGATTTGGATCTTCAGGGATGAGAAAAGCCACAAGTTGCAGCATACCCCAAACATCATGACCTTGATACTTGAGTATTCTGAAAGTTGTTCTTTTTTTAAAGGAACTTTCCCCATCTTTGAGATCTTCATAATAGTTGTGGAATGGAATGGAATCTGCTGTATGTGTCCACTCACCTCACATTGTTAAAAAAAGGCTGTAGGAGTCTATAGTTTGTTTTAAAATGAATGCATAGGAACAAAAATGAAACAAAGGGAATAAAACATGCATTCCAATATGCTGTAGACAGGTTCATTTCTGGGGCAAAGAAGTTCAGCCATAGCACTTCAACTCTGGCTCAGCTACTCTGGCTCTCCATTGCATATCATGTGGTGCACAATGTGTTAATGTTAACATATGAAGCCCTAAACAATTTGCTACCTTTCTCAAAGATCCTCTGCCTGCAGCACCAGTTCTTCTCAAAATGGGTGGAGGGTCTCCCTGCTCCACCACCTCCACCACCCGGGCTCCCGCTGAGGCCTCCCGGACCCAGGCCGGGGCCTTCCACTGCTCCTGCTGGCCGGGGGTTTGCCACATCCTCTGCCGCCTGCTGACTGGGCCGCCCAGGCTGAGGCGGCGATGGAGGCGGCATGGCAGTGGCTGAGGCATTGTTGTTGCTGGGCTGCTGAGGTGGCTGCATGAGGGCCATGGCCGCTGCCTCAGGGAAGGAAAGAAGGGAAGAAAGGCAGGCCAGTGGCAGTTTTCCTCCTAGTGGAGGGATCCCATTGGGGTAGCGCCTGGAGTGGCCTGGCCTTGCCTCTGCCTGGCCCCGCTGAGGGGGGGCGGGATGGAGAAAATGGGCACCGAAGGCTGCCTTTTCCCTCACAAAAAAGGAAGGAAGGCTGAAGGGAGAAGAAGAAGAGGACAAAATGGGGGATTCTTTGGTCTTTAAAAATAAAAAAAGCCATTTTGTCTCCCCTCAGGGCACGCGAGGGTGGCTTTGGCAGGAAAAAGGCCCAAAGCTGCCCTGAAGGGAGAAAATGGAGGACTTCTAAAATGGAGGTTGTGGTGCACGTGCGCAGTACTGCTGTCTCATTGCAGTATGCATGCGCAGTACTGCTGTTCCATTGCTTTTTCTCCTGCCAGTGGGGGTGTCCCCTTTGCATCCCACATTGCGGGACATAAAACCCCAAATGGGTTTTGTGACCCCCACAGTGCTGATCTTGCATGCCCAAGGTATGTATGTGCCAAATTTCAGCGACGTTGGTCCAGGGGTGTGGATTCCTTTAGAGCACATACAATGTACACACACACACACACACACACACACACACACACACACACACGGAACTACTCCCTTTTAGAAAGATGCTGAAGACATGGCTTTGTCAACAGGTTTGGGGCTTGCTTGACTCCTCTAGTCAAGCCCGCTGGCTGATTTAGCCTATGTGAGGGACTGTCCCCCAGTTTGGTTATTCTGTTTTAATGTGGGGGAGGGTTGTTTTATGATGATTTGTTTGTTGTTGTGTTTTAATGCTGATTTTAGCTGGGTTTTTGGGGTCAATGTTTTTAGCTGTTGTTGTTAAACTGTTTTATATTGTAATTTTTACTTATTGTATTTTCTCCCTCTTCCCTTTCCCTTTAGTTGTTAGCCGCCCTGAGTGGTGTACTCACCCGTAGGGTGGGAAATAAATGTGCAAAATAATTTATATAGATATAGATATAGATATAGATATAGATATAGATATAGATAGATAGATAGATAGATACACGCACACACCTACAGAAATGGAATATAAACAGAAAAATGTGCAGTGATAAAATTCCTATATTACATATGTGATGATTTAACAGATCCAAGATTAGGTAAATGAATCTCCCTTACATGATACCCCAATTTGCTTAATATATTGGGTTTTTATAACCACTGCCTTAGTTATAAACTTAGAAGTTCTGCATATAATATGCACATTTGTTCCCACAAGGAAATATGACAATCTATAATTTGGATCCCAGAATGCTTTACTTTCCAATACAGATGAAAGATATTTAAGCCTAATAGATGTATACAGTTGGCATTTAAACAAAATATGAAAAATGATTTCAACTTCAAGAGAGCCACAGATACAAGTTATTTCGTAATATGGCACGTGATAAAGATGACCATATTTAGCCATGGAATCAAACAGCTCAAATCTGGCTCTGCAAAAAGCCCTTCTTGGAGAGTGTGGCAGACTCATAGATAGATATTATTCAGGTCAGAAAGTAACTTTATTTTTAGCTAGCCAACTTAAAGATCTATTGAATAGATCGTATTGCTGCTTATCTTCTAGTCATACACTTTTGGAGTATTTTTGGAAAATGTGCATGAACTGTATTCCAAGTTTCACAAATATGCAGATTTTTGAGGCAAAAATAAGTTTTTCTCTTGCAACCCTTGGATTTGAAAAAAAAAAATCTTAACGGGTCTCACAATCTTGAAACCAGCTGAACTCTTTTGTATCCAAACCATTGTTACCATTGATGCTGGTAATAATAATAATTTTGTGTCAGAAATTATTCTGGGTTGAAACGATTTTTCTGGGGAAACTCCACTCAAGAGACGCCCAAATGGGAGACCTGACTGATAGGAATTCAGGCTTATGTTACATCTGTGACTGATAGGTCTTAAATTAAAATTAAGTTATTGTTCCCAATAGTTTTCACATGATGTTTGTAATGTGCTACCTCCTCCCTTTTCCTGAAGAGCTCAAGGAAGTTACACTCTCTCTCTCTCTCTCTCACACACACACACACACACACACACACACACACACACACACACACACACACACACACACACACACACACACACAATGGCAGGGAACTAATAACAAAAAGAAAACAAACAATTACCATAATTATATTTAAGTTCCCTGATTTTATGCAATGAATTCAATATTATTTTTTCCATTTGCCTCTGATTTTAATGATCAAATCACCCGATCAGTAACTGCCGTAGAAATGACTTTTTCTCTACCACTGATAGTTCTCAGTCTGTCTAACTCATGGGTTAAAGTGATTCTTGCTGCCCTTCTGAGAGACCATGTTCTTTTTTCCAAGCAATTCTTTGACTTGGAGAATCAGGACCAAAGTGAAACCAAAGAGTCAACTTCCCAACGTTTGTCCTTGCATACAAGCATGTAACTTGATCCTTCCTGTTTGCTGTCACCGACCACATACATCTCAGAGTACTGGGCTGAAGGGAAAGTCGAAAAAAGAAAGAAAGAAAACTAATTCCTAGTTACCTGGTTGTGTCTGGATTTTAGCCTTGAGACCATTATAATTGCATTTCCTTTCATTTCAGTGACAACAAAGGGTATTAAACTAGATAGACATTTCCAGCAATCTGGGGCTTTAGACGTATTCAACTTGTTTAAGATCAAGTAGCTACAGCACATTTAGAGTTACAGTCTCCTTTTGCTCCTTCTTCTCTGCAGCGGTAGGATCCCCCCCTTCTTCTTCAGTGTTGTCATGGCAACCTTATATCTGGCTGCCAGCTCTGTCGTAAGTTATTGAACTGAGACTGGCTTTTGGTTTAGCAGATAATTAGGTTCTGTCTCACAGGTTCATTTTCCTGTGGCTGGGACATGAATATGACCTACAGCTGGCCTCAATTTCAGTGTCACAGACAAAACTTTTAACCCTTCTGTGGCTCACTCCCGCTCTAAGCCTATGCTGGTGGCCATTACCAGCACTTTCTCCACAGTCTCTGGCACAGCCCATTTTTGTTAATCACGCAAGAGCATTTCCCAGTTCATTTGTTAGACTAATCCTGATCTTGCAGGGAGACAAACCATCACAGTATTCCCAGGGTAGAGTACATAAAGAGAAGCCGTTTGGACATCAGACAGCAACTCTGTGATTGCAGACCTGTCAATAAGGTAAAAAATGAAAAGAGCACAATAGACATCTGCCCTTGAATCAGAATGATTATGGAACTCTGCCAATATACAACAGCTGAGTAGCCAGCCATCATTGCCGATTTTAAGATTATTTTTCCCTCTCCCCTCTTTCCCTCAGGAATTCACAAATGAATCTTATATTCTTTTAGCTGTATTTAAAAATGGGTGTTCCGTCCTTCCTTTTAATGAGAAAAAGGATCATGCCATTTCCGCAGCCTCTGTCAAGTGTAAGCATGCACTCAGGAGTGTCAAAAGAAATATCAGTGAAAGTTGGATGGGGTTTGCTCAGCTTTCAAGTCCTAACAATCAAGAACACATCCAGCCAGCAGCTTTCTCAGACTTCTTTAGTGGTATGCTAGCAAAGGACCCAGCGTTGCCCGGGGGTACCTTTTTGTCTGCTTTACCTTTTTGTCTGCTGTCGTCAGGCCACTCTCTCAGCTACGCCACGAGGCACCATCTCAGCCTGACTCTGGCCGCCGCTGGCCTCCCCCGCAACTACAGTCAGTGGGTAGCCATCGCAGCCCGGCCCCTCTGTCCTACTGTCGGTTGTGTCAGGCAGAAGGGAGGCTCCATTTGGGCGGGTGGGCAGAGGACCCATGGGGGGGGCAAGGTCTGTGGAAGGTGGTGGTCCTGTCCTGTCCTCCACCTGCCCCATTGCTGTGGGTTCTCCCTCTCCCCGTGGCGTGCCTCAGGAGTGCAAACGAGCCATGCCGCAGTGACTGCCCACCAACAGTAGTCGCTGGGGTGGGGGCAGCCATAATGGCCATAATTGCCGCCATCCATACTGGTGGTTAGGCCGTGCACCACCTGGAATGCTAGGCAGACTTTGGCACATGCGTGGAATTTCGTGCATGCATCACAGCCTGGAATGCCAGGCAGGGTTAGGTGCATGTGTGGATTCTCACGCATGTGCAGTCACCTCTCCTGGTCATTTCTGCTGGCTGCGGGTGGGCGTTGAAGCCCTCTTTCAGCGTCAATGTTCTGGCACTAAAAGAATTACACTAGAGGCCATTAGAACGCGAAAATAGAGTTATATTTTCCTGAGGAAGAAAAATCAAAAAATCTATGAACTGGCTAGATTTTGGAATTTGATAATAAGATACATATAAGAGAACTTGTTCAATGTGAGGATTTACAAGAGAATGTGAGACATACTTTTTGGGCACATAGAAGACTCCTTTGTTGATTGCACCTATTTCAAATATATATTTTGTCCATGATATTGAACAAGAAATTTGAAGGAATACACAAGACCAAGTGTGTTTGAAATAAAAATTATGAACTTTACATAACAGAGCCACAAGCCGTTTTTTTGTGAGTAGGATATTGACACTGCTTTGCCACAGCGTTTTGGTTACCCACGCCAGCCACCCCAGACATTGAAGGTAGGCGTGCACACAGTTTCCAGTGCAATCAGTGCAGGGGTGTCGCTTTGTATTAGGGAGCCCTGTGATGTCATGGAGCCCCAGATCTGGTCAGCTGGGAATTGGTTGAGCTGTGGTGATGACATCACACACACACACACACACCGGTTGGCTTTTTCCCCTTGCTTTTTCTCCTGTCGGTGAAAAGCCCCTTTGTGGATTGATTTAGGGGGTGTACCCCTCCCCATGGGTTTTGTCACCACTACAGTGACCGTCTCTTCGGCCCAAGGTACATGTGTGCCGAGTTTCAGTGTGATCAGTGCAGGGGTGTGGATTTGTATAAGGAACATACAGCACCCGACCTTGATTTTAGTTATATAGATGATATTAAACATCAGAAAAGTACTCCTCTCAGGAATAGGTATCAATGTTCAACATGCTGTAACATTGACTCTTGGGGATATACTGTATGTCACCCCAGCTGGACTATCAATAGCCATAAGTCTCTATATAGTCATAAATCTTCACACCCAAGAAACCCTTCATCTGGAAACATGTGGAAATTATTCATAATGGTTGATATTGAAATTACTTATTTTAGCACAACTAATGCAGGGAGAAAATGAACTGTGGTGTTCTGAAAGCATGATATAGTCTAGGGACAATATATATATATATATATATATATATATATATATATATATATATATATATATATATATATATATATATATATATATATATATATATATATATATATATATATATATATATATATATATATATATATATATATATATATAGTTTTTTTCCCCAAACCCTCACCTCTGTGTTATAGATATAGATTGTATGGGTGCCTCTTGGAGATTTTTGTTGAGCATGAGGTAAAATTCACTCTACGTTTTAGCAACTGAGATATCTGGCCAGTGAGTCCCATTATGGTGATTGGATTTTTACTCCCAGGCCAAACCCATTGCAAGGAACATCTCTATTGTGTTGCTGACTTTCTTGTATTGTATGCTTGGTTTTTGAGGATTTCTCTCTCAAATATGAGGTAATTCACTCCTTTTAAGCAACTGAGATATGTGCCAAGCAAATCTCATTGAGTTGAATTGAGCTTTACTCCAAGGCCAAACACGTTGCAAAGGGGCGTACACTTCCACCATGAGAGGAACAATATCCTAAAAGGGTGAGAGGATGAAGGGGGCAATCCTAAAGTGACCAGCCTCACCCTTCAACCATCACCCTCTTTCCTTCCTCTTCTGAGGGCTCAAACAAAAGGCTCCAGCAGATTTTTCCTCCCCAATCGCTGGAGGAGATCAGACCATTCTATTGTACCACTGCATGGGGGGGGGGGGGTTTGCCACTATACCATTTTGTCCCCCATTTCCCTCCTTTCTGATGGAATTCTGCTTCATGTAAAGATATCTTCTTTATTCAGCCAGCCTCATTAGCAGCAGCTTATATCCTCAGATCTTTAAGATAGCAATCAGTCCCATGAAGTCCTGCTTCATTAGGCTTTTTGTAGGGAGAAACAGAGGCAGACAAAAGCAGACACGATTGCTCTCTTTGGCTGGTCAAACGCTACTAACTTCTTTATTCAGGCAGAGTATATATCAGAAAACGAAACTCAGGCTGACAGAGAATACCATAAACGAAACCTAACAGAGACAAAACCTAAGGCCAAACAACCAATCAGAAGTGTCAGAACCCAAAGAAAGAGAGATAAGGAGACTGTCTCTCAGTGAGCAGAGGCTTTTGTTTACAATATGTGTCAGAAGACAGGCAAGACAGAAACCAGATGAATTCCTACATGTCCTCCTTTTTCATTTAAATTTGAGAGAGGGACGGCTAATCATACCCCTGCATGTCATCATATACATCATCACTGTCCACCTGGACATCGTACCCCTCCTGACTCATGGTACTTTGTTCCGGAGGAAGATACCTCATTGAGTACAATTGCCGTCGTGCAAAACTCGATGTCTCCCTTCTACGCAATGGACATGTGTTACACATAGAAATAAGATTAGGAATACAAGTAATGCAAAAAACACAAAAGTAAAAAGCAGATAATAATAATAAACCCATAAAAGAAAACTTGTCTAAGGACAGATAAATCAGGCAACCAAGAAGTCACCCAATCAAAGAGATTAACATCAGTGCGTACATTGTTAGTAATACTCTCCTGTAAATTCTGAAGTTCTTTCTCAATAGTATTATTCAGATAAAATAACCCAATGCTGCACATTGATATTGTCCTGGATGGAAATTCGTGGCAACTCCATTAAAAAAGAACCACATGTTGGGATCCTTGATTTGCCATCCATTGCAAATTGAACCACTATCTATAGCAGAATAATCAGGAGTAAACATAGGAAAAACATCATATATATCTTCAATAGTAGTGTTAAACAAGGTATAATTAAGCTTATAAGAACTGTTATAACTACCCCATAGCCAAAAATAATCATCACAACCCGTATAATTGCCTACATTCTGCAAAACCCTTTTTGCTTGAGTCCAGTACTTCCATTTACTATTCCAGACTCCAGAACTATGACAGCAGAAACAAAGTCCTTTAGTGTATTTCTTGAATGTCATGCTTCGCCAGCGGGTGTTGTTAAATTGTTCTGGAGGATTAGAGAAGAGTGTAGATCTATCAAGATGTTGCAAATGTCCAATAACCAGCTCAGGTGTGTTGAACAATGCCGGAAGAAAAGCCATTTGAGACACTGCCAGTGGATGTTCATAGTATAACGTTGCATTCTTACCATGAACTTCAAACATATAGTTAGCATGACGAATCCAAAAGTTGGGGTTGCCCCCATGAGGCATTGTTCTCACAGCTGGAAGCACAGTAAGAAAGAAAAGAACAAATGTCAGCACATTTAGTTTACTGGTGAACCACCATCCTGGAGCTGAATAACCTTCTTCTCTCTCCATGGGCGGATCACTCGAGCAGGAATCCTTCCACTCAGGATCCCCTTGTTGCCAATAGATGACCAATGGCTTAAGAAGACACTCCCCTAAGAAACAGGAGCATGCCCTGTTATTACTAGTACCATGTAACTAAACGTGAAACATGAGTGACATATAACACAAATGCAATATCACAAACCCATTTACATGTGTAGAGTACTGGAAACTCTGCCATGTGCTTCTGAAGGTATGCAGTTTCATAAGACAATACATAACATAAGCAAAGACAGATCTTTCTCCTGCAAAAGAATAAGCAAAACATTTAAGCATAAACAAGACATGAACATTTTTTTTCCTTACATGAAGGAGGCCTCTATAGCATTCTAGAAAGCAATTCTTACTACCCAATTACATGAGTAAGGCATTAAATTTCTTCTTCTCCCACTGGATGTAAAGTGAAAGAGGCATTATAACTTTTACTAGCATAGCATGGTAAATCAAATACAGTACAAATCTCATTAGCATGAGCAGGTAGACAATTTCTTAAAAAGGCTGTCAGGTGTTATAATTCTTCTTTAAAATCCACACAAACTTTTGTTCTTTCTAGTCCAATTAAAATGTCCAAATTAAAAAGTCCCAATCTTGATTGAAGCTCTCTGAAACACTATCTCTCCAGCACATTTCTTGGCATGGCAAGTTGAAATTAAGCCATAAATTAAGTCTCACTGACTTCACAAGACAATCCCCCACAACCCCCCTTTTCAGCTTTTCAGGCAGACACACATTCCTTCATGCTCCAGCCACACCCATCTGCAGTAAGGCAGGCCGAGGAGGTATGAAGGCACAAAGAACTTCTCCAGAATTTGCAAGCAACTTCCACACAGAAGAATAGTACAGGGAATTTCCCGTTGCTTTCCCTGCCATCCTGATGCTGGAAACTTGAGACAGCCCACTCTGATCTCTTTGTTTGTGGGTTGGGCAGTTCAAAATCAGCAAAAAACTGTATGTCTTCTTCCTCCTTGTATTTTTGCCACAGCCTGCTATCCATACAGGAAATATTCACCCCCCTCTTTCTCTGTATTTCTTTCATCTCCAGCATATGATTCTCAACCTTATGACAACCTGCATCTGTTAGTTTGTACTTGCACCCCTTTTTTGTCTTGAGTTTTGTGCGTTCCTCCTTTGGGCCATCCTTCCATTTTTGCAGGATCTTCCTGCCCAAACATGAGGTATCAAATTTACTACTCAGCTTCTCCTGCTTTTGTGATGAGGGTTGATTCACGGGGGGGCTGAGATCCCCTAAGCTGCTCTTTGAAACACAGTCCTTGCTTTCTGCCACTCTGCATGCATCAACAACTTCAATCTGTGATGAGTTCCCCGCCATTTGTTCCCCATCAGCCGGCACCAGCTGTTTTTTATGCTCGGCTGGCAATATTGCAGCAGAGAACAGGTCTTTTGTAGGGCTAAAAGCACTTGATTGTTGCAAGTCAGGATATAATTGCAAGGCAGGATATAAAGTCCCATCTCCATTTCCACCTCCATCAGGAGTCTGTTGTTTCTCATATGATGGAGGAGCAGTTGCCATGGCTGCCATGGTTGCCATGGCCCCCCCTTTCTCTGAAGGCAAAAGCTGTGGGAGGGGGCCATCAAGTCTTTGAGACAATAAAATATTTTTTGGAGTAAGTCTCTGAAGGCAGTCCCTAACTGCCTCCCATGTAAATAATATTGACACAGAAATTCCATTATGCTTCTGCATTTCTCTCCCAATCTGTTTCCACTGTTTTAAGTCCAGACCTTCATATTTAAACCAAGGACAGAATTTTGCTATAACTTTAACCAGCTGCTGTATCTTCTTCTCATCTACCTTTCGCCCATTCTCATGCAAAAGATCTGAGATATCTTTACAAAGTTCCTGCATTTCTGAAGAAAGCAAACATCCCATAATTAAATTGTATTTTCCACTCACCCGGTTGTAATTCTCGAGCGCTCGATTAGACCTTTCCGGTCGGACCTTTCTTCTGGTCGTGAGTGAGTGAGACCTTCCCGGTCGATGAGGTGTTAATTAGGTGTTAATTGTTGAAGCAGAGTTCAAAGCAGGCTCTCTCATTGTAGTTCAAAGCCTCACACGGGGCGCCACTTGATGGAATTCTGCTTCATGTAAAGATATCTTCTTTATTCAGCCAGCCTCATTAGCAGCAGCTTATATCCTCAGATCTTTAAGATAGCAATCAGTCCCATGAAGTCCTGCTTCATTAGGCTTTTTGTAGGGAGAAACAGAGGCAGACAAAAGCAGACACGATTGCTCTCTTTGGCTGGTCAAACGCTACTAACTTCTTTATTCAGGCAGAGTATATATCAGAAAACGAAACTCAGGCTGACAGAGAATACCATAAACGAAACCTAACAGAGACAAAACCTAAGGCCAAACAACCAATCAGAAGTGTCAGAACCCAAAGAAAGAGAGATAAGGAGACTGTCTCTCAGTGAGCAGAGGCTTTTGTTTACAATATGTGTCAGAAGACAGGCAAGACAGAAACCAGATGAATTCCTACACCTTTCTCTGTTCACAATATCCCAACACCATCCTGATACTTTAACAATAATAACCTGTCGAAGGAAAGAATAAAAACAGGTTTCTTTCCTTTTTAAATACTTTTTTTATTCTTCAGCTCCAAGAAAGGATCCCCCCTTGCCCTCTTTCCTCCCTCTTCTGCGGGCTAAAAAAAAAAGGCTCCAGCAGTTTGTTTTTCCTCCCCAGCCACCAAAGGAGAGCGGTCCGTTCCATTATGCCACCCCATGGGGGTGCCACTATCCCATTTTCACCCCCATTCCCCTCCCTTCTTTGTTCAACAATATCCCAACACGATCCTGATACTTTAACAATAATAATCCGTCAAAGGAAAGAATAAAAACATGTTTCATTTCTTTTTTAAATACTTTTTTATTCATCAGCTCTGGGAAAGGACCACCCCCTTTTTTGTGGTCTTCACTTTTAGTTAAGGACTAGCATAGTTTGCCCGGCGTTGCTGGGCTGTTTTAAATTTTGTTGGAAGGTTTTATTTTTTGGTAATGTTTGTAAAAAAAGAGGTTAGTCTGTAATTGTTCTTTTTTAAAATTTTTATTTATGCACAATTCCTTTATGTTTTCATTTATTAAATAGATTGTATTGTTGTGATACTTTACAGTAATGACAACTTGTATTTGTAATTTTTCTAATGTGTTTTTGAATATTTGCTTTAACATATACGTTAATTTTTGTTACGATGCCGGGCTGTTATAAACTGTGATCAGTTTGTTTGTTGTTGTTTTTGGTGGATTAAAAAAAGAACAAAGGATTATATAATTTTTTCTAAATTTTCTATTTAACCAAATAATATTTTAGTATGTGACTTTTTTTAATGGTTGTATCGTAGGTAATAATTTTAAAAACGTGAAAGTACGTGTTTTTTACATTAAATGTTTTTAAACTGTGTTGAGATGTTTTGGTTTTTTATTTGAGTTAAAACTAAACACAGGATTTTAGAAATCTTTTTATGTTATTTTTTGAGCTATATTTGTAATTTGTGTAAAATTGTGATTTTGTGTTGTGTTTTTGACTTGTTTTTACTTTGTTGAGTATTTTTGAGTTGTTTTTACTATTGTGCCCTGCAGGTGAGGCTGTTAGGGATTTTGGTTTAATTTCAGGTGTTTTTTCTCTCCTGGCCTCTGGGTGGTGCTTCTTCTGGTAAGTTGTCTTTGTTTCTTCATTTCTTTTCCGGTCGTCGTGGAGGGAGGACACACTGGTAAGTTGTCTGGGTTTCTTTCTTCTGGGGTTTTTCTTTGTTTTGGTTTTGTGTTGGTGGGCTGGGAGGTGTTTCTGTTTGTTCTTTTGTGTGTTGGTTTATTTTTAGTTTGGTTTAATTGGTTTGATTATTTCTGCTTGTGTTTAATTTGTTTTATTTTGTTGTTCTTTGTTTGTGTTTTTCATGTTGTAATTAGATGTTTTGTTTGTGGTTTTGTGGTGTTGTGGAAGTTTTTGTTTGTGTATTTTCTGGTTTATTTATTTTTGTTTATTAATGTTTTTTAAATTATTGATTTATTTTTGCTTTATTATTTTGTAATAGTTTTGGTGTTTGTTTTTGTTGTTTTCTTTTTGGTGATGTTGGTGTTTAGGGGTTGTTTTGGTGCACACGCACACACACACTGGGCAGGTTTTAAATGTGCAGCCCAGTATGTGTGTGCTGCGCCTGGGTGGGTACCTCCAGGAGGCGAAGGCAATGACCGGAGCCCCGTTCGCTGCCTTTGCTTCCCAGGGAATTGGTTCGCTTTCAACCGGGGGGGGGGAGATAGTGGTGCATCTCCCCCCCCCCCCTGAAAGTGAAACACTTCCTCAGAAAGTAAAGGCAGCGACCAGAGGCTCATTCGCTGCCTTTGCTTCCCGGGGAATTGGTTCACTTTCAAGGGGAGGGAATGCTCCAGTACCTTCCCCCCCTTGAACCCCCCTCCAGTTTTTCTGTTTTTTTCCCCACCCTGGCTCAACTTTTCTTGAGGCCGGTGGTGGTCTTGCCATGTCTTCGGTGGGGTAGCATGGAGGAGAGGGAGTCCCTCTTCTTCCCGTTGCTCCGGGAAAGGACAGTGGGTGTCTCGTGGTGGCATTTTTTGGCTTTTTATTTTGTGTAGCTGTGAGGCACTGAGTCTGCCTGCTGGGGACTTGCGCTTTCATTGCTTTTTGTAAGTTTATTTTTTGTGCGCTGGCTTTCTCAGCGATGCAAGGAACGTTGGGAATTGAAGTTCTTTTTCTTTGTTTGAGTTTGTGGGTCTCCTGCCCCACTGCCACATTTCTCAACCCGACAATTACCTGTGAACCCAGTTCGGGCAAGTGCACGAAGGCTTGGTATGGGCTAGTATGGCCGGGTGCAGGATCCTTTGTCACATTCCAATGGTTAACGCTCAGATTTATAGGTAAAGATTAGTCATAATCCTTTTTGTTAATTTACTTCAATTGCAACTGCCATCTTATGATATAGTAATGAGATACTCAAGTTTTCCTTGATAGCATTTCCCACCACACACAAAATTTATGCTGTTTTACTATAAAATGGATTAAAAATAAGATGAAGTAAATGAATTGAAAGGAGCAGCAATAATGTACACAAAGGATATCATTTATCCAACTCCTACAGACTCATTAGAGATATCATTAGAAGTATTTAACTTTAGGTAAAGGTCTCCTTTACTCAAAAGCCAGTCGTGTCCAACAATAGATGTGATGCTCATTTCTGTTTACAGCTATATCTGCAGATGTTTCCACAGAAATGTGGCAGGCATGACTAGACACCAAAGTGCATGGAATACTGTTACCTTCCTGCCAAAGCAGTACCTAGTTATCCACTTGGAATTACTTGCTTTGAACTGCTAGGTTGGCAGGAGTTGGGACAGAGATGGGAGCTCACTCTGTTGTGCAGCACTCGGGTCTTGAACTGCTGACCTGCAGTCCTTCCAGTCATCAAGTTCAGCATCTTAACTACTAAGCCACTGTAGTCCCTTTTCACCAACTCAAAAAAAAAAAAACCCCGATGTTTTCAATATAGTCTGTTTTCATATTCAGCCAGTGTTGAACAGGATAGTTCAGAGGAAACTCCTGACATGCAAGAATGAGATATAAGAATTTTATGAATTATGGAACATAGGAGAAATGTCTATACCTGTTAATGAGGGCATGCCTAGTCTATAGGCCCTCTTAAATGCACTTTAAATAACTCTTTTAACCACATAAGCAGGTAAACTACCTAACCCATGACTGCTTGAACACCTGTATTCTGCTGAGTGGTAAAATCTACTTTTTGCATGCATCAGACACAGAAGTGTCTGATAAAAAAATTGGTCAGCTGTAACCACCCCATGTCTCTGATTGTTCAGTTTCTACATTATTTCCTTCCTATTCAGCACTTATGGGACCATGCACATGTACAAAAAAATGCAGTAGGGTTGCAGCCCTCTCACCATCTGTCTAAATAATACCCTTCAGGAAATTGTATCATTCAAGGGCCATTAGGTGTCTAGCATGAGATGGAATATATCCCACATTTTCAAAAGCAGCAGTACTTGTTAATGTAGCAGACTTGGATCTAGTATGAAACTGTGCCAGCCCCAAAAAGGTTTCTGCTTCCAGGTTCTCAGTTACTACTAAGTAAAGAAATCAGCTATGAGCCATTGCAGTCTTTGACCCATACAGAAGTAGTGCTAAACCATATTTGCCCACAGGGAAGCATTTCAGGACTAAAGAGCCTTTGACACAGGGCGAGGATATTTTATAGTAAGTTAACAAGGAGCTATGGAGAATTCCTTTCCCAACTAATGCTCATGTATCATCTGAGCAGCGTGGCTCTCAAAAGGCATTTAGAAGAGTTATTGTTACATAAGATGTGGCAATTTAATGAGAACAAGTCCTTGTTGGTAGTAGGAGTGCAAATGTTTTTCAAGAGAAAGGGGTCAGTTCTGCATCAGTAACAAGAGTTTTTGAAACAGAGTTACAGTGCCAATTACCAAAAGCCTTGTTTCACCAATTTTTGTATTAACTGGCCAAGAAAATAGAATGGAATGATGGTTGTTGAATTAAAGCAGAATGGTTCTGATTTCCAATTTTATCTATAACTAGGAGGATTTGAGAAGAGGTGTGCTAACTTGTTTCTTTTCTTTTACTGTGTTGTTTTATAACTAGGTATTTATTATAACCGGTGAGCCACTTTTAATAAGCATGCCGTATATTAATCAGCAAATACATAAATTTGGCACTGAGACAACAGCTGATTCTAGTGAAGAAATTTAGATCATGTATCAGTGCCAGGCAAATGTTCCAAGGGGAAATGCAATATGATGTTGGCCGTACTATACTGTTGCCCTAATGCTGCCTTCCTAAAATGGAGTCTTTGTAGAATGAAAAAAGTACATCATTGAGGTGTAGAATTTTGGATGCAGGAGATTTAGGTTCAAATCAATGAGACACCTCACAGAACTGTTGTTGTGGTCACGAAGGGAGGAAAGACATAACACATTGCTATGAGCTCATTGGAAGAAATACAGATATAGACATCGACCCTCACATGCTCAATGGCATATTGGGTAGCAAGTTTTCCAGCATTTTTTAAATCATGGCTGAATGTTTTGGCACCCTCCCAAGTGAAATGTAATGCCTTCAGACCTTGTGCCAGTGTTCTACACCATATTATTCAGTGGCACCCTTGTTGTTGTTTGGCACTGGGGATCCAACTCACTGCCACCTTAGGGATCCATTTCTTTTTCATGAGAAGGATGTGACCAGCCGGTTGGAGTTTTCTGTGTGCAACAATATTGTGGAGTTTGCATGAGCGACTCCTTTGGAGCACATCCTCGTTGGTAATATGAAGTAAATATTGGATCTTTAAAATTCAGCAAAGGCAGCTCTGTTGGAAGATGTCAAGCCTCTTATTAATATTTGCTGACAACTTCCAAGTCTTGCTGGCATAGATAGTTGTCAGAATCATGATGAAAGTGAACAAAAAGAGCTTAATCTATAGCAATATAGAAGACAAGAACAATATCTTATTCATCATCCCAAAAACAGCTGTCTCCTTCCCAATGATTCATTTAACATCCACCTCTGTATCTCCATTCCAAGCAACCTCACTACCAACATAGGTAAATATCTCCACTTCCTCCAATTGCTGCAGTTCAAGTACAATTCCCCTTACTACGGCTGTAGAGCTCATGTACATAATCATGTAGTTCTAGAGTGAAGCAATTGGCAATTATAGGATTCATGAGCTTCTCCATTGTGAATAGTCCTTTTAGTATGGGCTTCCTTAAGTTTTGAAGCTTCAGATTAATTTTTGTCCTGATGAAATAATGGTCTGATCCAATGTCTTCCCCCTATAGGCCCTTAAATCATGAAGTGGTGTTCTCCACTTCCAACTAATACAGATGAAATCAATCTCATTAAAGGTGTGTCCACCTGGTGAGCACCAGCTTGTCTTGATGTCACATGTTTGTATTACTGACACACAGTCTGTTGCATTCACAGAAAGAGACCAGTCATTCACCATTTCCACTAGGGTGAGCTGAGGATGTCATTTCTGATCACATTCTCTAATCCATGTTGGTCACCTCCCAGTTGGCCACTGAAGTCTCTAATAATGACCTTCCAGTTATAATTTGGAATACTATCAATGGTATCCTGGAGTTTCTCATAAAATTCATCATTCACCATGTTGTCTGTGTTATCTGTTGGTGCACAGACTTGTATAATTGTTGCTTTAGCATGCCCGTGGGTGAATATAATTATTTAATTACTGACCGGTTTCTACCCAATGAGCATCCTTGTTCCCTATTCACTTAGGGCAAGGCCACACCCATGTCCATGTCTCTCTTTACAGGATAGTCCTGTCATTGCTGTTAATTTGGCCACTCTCTATCTACCTGCCATCACTGACACCAAAGATGTCTAGCCTGTAATAATCAAAAACCCATTAGAATTAGGCAAATTGTCCAATTTTGTTCAGTGGTCACACATTCCATGTTCTAATTCTTATAATGTTCTTGACTGAGAATATCATTTTGGACTTTGGATACAGGACTCCATTGTCATTCTGCCCTAGTGTCACCATGAAAGTCATACAATTCACCTAATTTACCAGAAATACTTGAATTTTTTTCTTGATATTTCCATAGTGGTTTTAAATTTTACAGAAATGGGATCTAACCTGGCAGCCAGCCCTCCTCCTTTCACATCCAGGCATGGGACCAGCAATGGTAGAGTTCACTGGAAGAAAGCAGGATATAAATGAAATAATTGAATAAACAGGTTTATACTGTGTGATTGGATATAAGCATATGTATAGTGATATGTATAGTGCTGGGGACTGCAGTGGCTCAAGTGGTTAAGACACTGAACTTGAACACTGGAAGGTTGCTCAATACCTGAGTACTGCACGATGGAGTGAGCTCCCATCTCTGTCCCAGCTCCTGCCAACCTAGCACTTTGAAAGCAAGAAATTGCAAGTAGATAAATAGGGACCACTTTGGTAAGAAGGTAAATAGCATTCTGTGCACTCTGGTGTCTAGACATGCCTACCATATGTCCATGGAAATGTCTGTGCATGCAGACAGCACTGGCTCTTTGGCTATAAACAGAGATGAGCACTGAACCCTAGAGTTGAATACAACTGGCTTGCGGGCAAGGGCGACCTTTACCTTTACCTCTATAGTGATAAAATAAAATAGTGGTATTCTTACTAGAAAAACCTGTTGCAGTCTTAATGTTGGAAGTCATGCTGCTGAAGAAACTGGCGGTTGGTGCATTTCATCTTTCAATGGATTTAGATCATGGGTCAGCACACTTAGCTCTCCAGATGTTCTTGGACTTCAATTTCCAGAAACCCAAGTCAGTAACCTGCCAATCAGGTCTTCTGGGAATTGAAGTCCAAGAACATCTGGAGAACCAAGTTTGCTGACCCCTGATCTAGATCATGCCTAGTCTTATATGTATGTTTGTTTTAATTTCCCACTGTCTCTGTTTCCATACTTTCTATGTGTTCAGATTTTAGTGTTTCTACAAGTAACATAAGCCAGTTTAGATAAAATTATCAGGTATGAATGAGTGGGATTTTTGTCCAACTATTTTTTTCTGTTTTTTAAAAAAGAAATAATTATGTGTGTTTCTTTCCCTTGCTCCCTTTTCATTCATGCAAAACATCACACCCGATGAATGAAAATCTTTGATGGACTTTGTTGCTGTGATCTACAATAATTAGAACACATATCCACACCATATTTTGTAGTTATGTTGCAAAAGGCCAATAAAGTCCCACCAAGTGTGCTACTCATTAAATTTAGTGCATTACATTGAGGATAATGAATAAAAGCAGTGGGCTGTTACTGTCTGTTTGGCAGAGGAAGACTAGGAGCAGCAGCCAGACTCTCCTGAGATCTCAAGTAGGCTTAAAACTGGCAGACCCGTTCAAGAGACTCCTTAAGAACCTCAGTTCAGCTTGTATCCCTAAATTTCTTCTTTTATCAAGACTTTTAGAGGAATGGATAGAGATGAGGTAATGTTCTGCATTTTAAAAAAAACTGCCACACTTGTATAGCAATACATCCTTTGCTATACAATCTCCCAAAGCTGAAGTTTGCTTTGAACAAATGCATGTACATGAGGAAATCAGTCCTCATGTTTGCAACATATTTGACATAATAATTTGTATAGCATATTGTTTAATACAGTCAGCACATAAATGTCTGGATGTAAAGGTCACCCTTGCTTGAAAGCCAGTCATATCTGACTCTAGGGTTCAGTGCTCATCTCTGTTTATATGCAAACCACAGTGGCCAAACAGTGAAGTATGTCAACTACTGTGAAACCGTTTGAGGCAATGTACATATACATTCTTCAAAAGAAGCGCTTATAAATCTTTTAACTGTTTACTCTGATATATAGTCTTCTGTTAGTATTTTTGTATTTTCCAAAAGATTTTCTTTCAAAATTTTAAACAAAAAGTCCTGTTTCTTTCGCAGACAAATTAATATGACATCTCTGTTTATAGCCAAATAGCCAGCACTGCCCACTTCTGCAGACGTTCCCATCATCATGTGGCAGTAATGCAACAAATGTATATAGAGAATATAATTTTTTGAAGTGGTAGCCGTGTTTATCTGTGCAAGCATATCAGAGAGTAAGAAAAACAAAAAAGACAAAAAAGTTGTGGCACCTTAAAGAATAACTACTGCATTTTAATGTTAGCTTTCATGGATCCTCAAAAGCTAACTTTAAAATACAGTAGTTAGTATTTAAGGTGCCACAATGTTTTTTTGTCTTTTTTTGTTGTTGTTTACTCGCTGAAGAGAATATAGTCTTACTTTCTGTAGGTATTATCTCCATATTAGAAATTGTAAGTAATTCAACCAAAAAATTGTGATGAACCCCAACCTTTAAGAATAAATAGTTTTCTTAAATACTTTTTGTTTTGTTAATTTAATACCTTAGCTTATCAAGCCATTTGTTTAATCTTACTTTGGGAGCCTGATATCTGTTTGCACAAGCATACAGTTATGCAGTTAATCTCAGATACCAGCCACCATATAGTATTAGGCAATTTATTAACCTTCAGAGCTGTTTCTGAATAAAGCATCTTGGAGTTTTTAAAAGGTGTTTTTACTTAATCATTTTGTAAGAATGTTGGAAAACTCATCAATTAATTTCAGTGGATGAACTCCAATAGTAAGATGCCACTGGAATAAGAATCAGTGGGATTTGGTGAGTTAACTTTTTCATCAGCACAAATGATTCAATGAGTTTACTCTGGTTGTGAGTTATTACTGGATTTCCACTAATATGGGTGAAATCGCTCAAAATTATTTCAAGTCAGCACTACATATTCCTCTCTCTCTCTCTCTCTCTCTGTCATATTGTTGTGAAAACCATATCCAAGCAAGTCTGTCTTTCCTCTGTATGATGATCTTTGTTGCTTTATAAGATGAATATTTGACCCATCAACCTCTTCAGCATTAATCTCTCTGGTATATTTGCTTTAGCTTTGTTGTTATTGTTGGCTGTTTACTCTTTCTTTCAATATTTTATTGGGCTTTTAAAAGATTTTAATCTTTTGCATGTTATCTTTCATATTTTATTATAAATGTGGGGTATAATTTGAGATACATATTTACAATAGCATGCCCCAATGTGATAGGAGTTGAACAGAATTTCATCCAACAAAAATAGCATCTTCATCATCTTGCTTTTAACACTATATCTTAATATGTGCAGATTATTTAATATAGACCAGTGGTTCCTAAAATGGGGCCCATGCCCCACAGGGGGACTTCAATTCCCAGAAGCCTAAGCCAGTACATTGGCAGATCAGTGCTTTGGGGGATTGACATAGGCTTCAGGGAATGGAAGTTCCAAAACCAAAGTTTGGGAAACACTGCTATAGACTATATGAGTGGGTCAACAAACCCCAATGCGATATTGGTATGAGGAAGGAGAGGCATTAAACTGTTAAAATAAAGGACATGTAAAGATGATAAAACCTTAATTCCAGTTGTTGGTACAATGAAAATTTCTTTGAATGTTATATTTGTCTCAATAGCCAGTTCCACATGTGATTCCTGAATTTGTAATCTCATTTTAGTTAAGAAAATAGATCAGTCATGAGGATGGACCCAGTACTGCACAAAAAAAAATGAAAAATACTGGTCCTTGGAAAGTGGGCTTTGCTATATTTTGCTCTTCACTGTAGCACATTGTGCCCCACACCCACACCCAAAAAGCCACTACTACTACTTCTCTCTCATTCTCTCTTTCCCTGTGTGTAAAAGAGTTACAGTGTGACTCCCAAATGGAAGGGCTGGTCCTGCTTTTATTTGTGTGTGTGTGCTGATGATGTTATAAACATCATTAAGTAATAAGGCTAACAGTGAAAGTGAAATTGCAGGGAGAAGTAAAAGCTGCAGGGGAGCAATTAGGCACCAACTACTGATCCCTGGAAATCAGTATCCAACAAGTATTGAAAAATTGCTGAAAATTGATTTAATCTTTGAAAATAAGAACAAAGCTAGCTGAGTTGTTTCTGCTCAAATGTAACTAACAAGAACAAGGATGCTCTGTGAAAGCCATACATCTGCCTGTCCTAAAGACTAGTTGTACTTTTGTCATTCTCAGGCGCAGTGAGAGCTCCCTCTTCTGTTATAAATTACTGTGACACTTTCTAAGGGTTCTGTCCTGGGACAAGTCAAATGGGTATTTCTGGTCTAGTTGTTTATTACATGCTCCGTCATAATATTATTCCACCCAGTGTTTGAATTATTTTGCCATTTTTTTAAAAAAAGCATCAAAATTCTTAAATTTGGATTTTGAAATATTTTTTTAATAAAACATACATATAAAAGCCATTAGAATTATAAGCAGGTTCCCCAAGAATTCTCCTTATGCAAGTAGACCAACCAGACAGACAATGGGAAACTGACACAATATGAAACAAGAAATATTATACTCAAAAGTTTGATATGAAGCTATAGTATTATTAGTGCTGGGGGAAAAGGAATAATTAGTCTAATACATGATAAGAAAATAATAGTGATAATAGTTTATTTATACTCCGCCCTACTGAGGCAAGCATCACTCAGGGCGGCTACAACATAGTAAAAGACGTAACAATGATAAAAAAATGAAGCAATATAGAAGGCAAAAAAACAACAATGTAACAAAAACCAGTATACAATATCAAAGCAAAATAATACAATACAAAAAATATAATACAATATAATGATACAAAAGGGTCAGCAACAGTGGCAGTAAAAGTCCTTTTAAAAAGTCTTTTAAAAGTTCTTTAAACCCCCACAGGGGCAAAACCCAGGATGCCAGCAGAGGAGAGCATAAGTATCAGGTAGCCTCGGAAACACAGTCTTTTTTAGTCACACTGGGCCGCCCCACAGCTGAGGCCAGTCTCTCCCTGCCCTCACTCTCACCGAAGACAGGCACCAACGGCAAACACCCCCGATGAGGCTGAGCATATGACCAACTGTATTTAGTCCATGCATAAGATGCTGGATTGCTACATATTTAAGCATGGCAGAATCTGATTTAAGTGTGCTGTAAACATAGTCATGAGTATATTTTAAAATACTTTTTAGATTATGTTATTAAATAGTAACATAGACTACAATGACTGATAAACACTTGCATTATATTTAATCTAAATATTATTAAAAATTGGATTTGAAGTTAAAGGAGGTATAGAATAAGTACTGTGAAATTCCAATGAACTTATAAGGTGTGGTGAAGAAAGGGTAGCTCAGTTTCTCCTTCACTGCTGCCCTTGGTTCCCTCACTGCCAGCACTAAAATGACCTGGAGCTTAATTGCAGCCATATTTTCAAACTGTACAACAGACATGAAAACACCCAGCTAGACCTCCTCTACACTGTTTCTCTCACCTTTTCTGACCACAAAGTGTTTTCAAGCTTCTCAAGGTCAGCTTCTCTTGTCTGTATCCATTGTAGGCCTCAATCTTGGCTTCTACATTGTAACTTCTATATCCCTGGTGGCTAACCTTGGCACTCCAGCTGTTCTTAGACTTCAATTTCCAGAAGCCTGCTGATCAGGGCTTTGGGGAATTGAAGTTCCAGCACAGCTGTAGTGACAAGGTTAGCCATCACTGTACTAATGCCACCACCTTCATTCTCTTGACTCTTTCATATGTCTTCAATTTGTCAGGTTTATTTTCCACTCAGAGGAAGATCCCCAGTAAGTTAATTAGGACAAAATCCTTGATAAGTGTGTATAGCAGCCAGATGTAGGACTTCATCTTCCACTCTAGCTGAAGATAATAAGTTGGGGCAAGGCATGAGATATGCCACCTGGCTGGCATGGCAGGAGTGGGGCACCAGCGACATGGTAACCCCCACCTGCTGGCTAATTTAGTAGAACGCATTCTCTCTCCTTTAAGCTTTAAAATCTTTTTAAAATTTTTGTCAGGAGTTTTTAATGGGTTTTTATTGCTTTTTAAAAACTGCCATTGGTTTTATTTTCTGTGAGCTGCCCAGAGTCTTTAGAGTTGGGCGGAAATTAAATAAATAAATAAATAAATAAATAAATAAATAAATAAATAAATAAATAAATAAATAAATAAATAAATAAATAAATAAATAAATATGCAGCTCTAGTCAAAGTAACAGCCAGGGGGGTTTCTTCTGTTGACCACCACACATAATCTGCCACCTCATATGTTTGCATTATACTGTTTCATGGCAGAGTTTCCAGGTTGTATCGTGAGTGAAACATGCTACTTCTGTATCTTTACATTTCTTAGACAAAATTATTTTTCTATTTGCCCTTGTCCTGCACTTCTTATAAGTAGAATTATTGTTACTCTTCTGTCATTCTTGATCATGTCTAAAAGTGTTTTACATTATCTACTACACCTTCTATCTGTGCAAATATTAGAGAAAGATGCAAATGAAAATGTATGCAAATTCTTGTGCATCCACACCCTAGTTTACATTGGCCTATAGGCCATATCTGGTCCATAAACATCCTGTTCTTGGCTCCCTCTCAGCCACTCCCTTCCCTTGATAATTAGGTTTTTTTTTTCCCCCAAAATCTTTCATTAGAGCCAACCGGAGCTTCTCTTCATCGAGACTGCAGCTGGGGCAGGAAGGGTTATTCAGTTTACAGATTTTTATTATATCTGTCAATATGCAATAGATATGAGATGAGTCCTTAATTGTACATTTCATCATATTATAAATTGAACCAGAAGGGCTAATTTATAACTGGGTTCAAAAGGAGTCCTTTAAGGCCTTCACTCTTTAATGTACTTGCATTTGACAAACATGTGGAACCCATTTCAAAATGGCTTTCCTCATCTCCAAAATAAACTCATTAGTAATATAAGGATAGCTAAAAGAAAACTTGCATGTCTGTTCTGTTGACAATTGTGGACTATAAAACCGAGAAGCACAGCAAAGCCTTGATGTCTGCCTTTCTGAAATGAACTAAATCATACAGACAGCATTATTAAACAATATTGATTGAGTACAGAAATAAAAATGGTACAATATTTGCATTCACATTGGCAGGAATGGCAGGAAACAAATAAAAGCAGCAGGTGTTCTATTTTTTGAACTTTTGCAGAAGCTAGCAGAAGGCTTCTTAAGAGGGGTATCAATATGTTGGTGGATTGTGTTACAGTAGCCACATTTCCACATAATGATGAGCAGAATTCCAGAGAATCTTAGCATATCACTCCCCAGGGTTGTGTTTACACATATTGCTTGGCTTCTATTTGCTTTAGCTGTTTCCTGCTGACAACCAAGGGAAAGAGAGGATTAGATAGCACATACATGGCCATGGTAGTTTAGTGGTTAAAATTCTGAACTTGATGACCAGAAGGTCAGCAGTTCAAGACCTGAGCACCACATGACGGAATGAGCACCCGTCATCTATCCCAGCTCCTGCCAACCTAGAAGTTCAAAAGCAAGAAATTGCAAGTACCTAAATAGGTACTTGCTTCTCCAGAAAATGGAACAACCTTTCTTGCACTCTGGCATCTAGTCATGCCTGCCATGTGACCACAGAAATGTATGCAGAAGCAGGCAGCACTGGCTCTTTGGCTGCAAATTGAGACGAGTGTTGCTCCTTAGAGTCAGATATGACTGGCTTTCGAGCAAGGAAAATCTTTACCTTTATGATCACGCTGGTTGTGAACATTATATCTGGATCTTCTAAGAATGTGAATGATGGACTGAAGGACAAAAATGACATGTAAAGAAGAAACAAGTTGTCTCCAGTGGCCTAAAAAAAGATGTACTCAAAAGATTGTACAAAATATTGCAGGAGATTTTGTGCAAATTAAAGGGCTTTTCTAGACATATAGTCACTTTTTCAGGCCCTCCAACATAGTAAATATTTATCCTACTACAGGACTAAGAAACCTTTGTATTTGGGATAATGGTTCCCATAATTAATTACCTTTGCATGTTATGTTCCAAAACCTATGGAGGGCCAAAGAAACCAACAAATCTAAGGATACTGTACCATTGAAACTACAGCTTTTGCTCTTGCAATCCAGAAATTACTCTTTTAAAAAAATATGTGTGAGATACATTGGAGTATTCTATAGAATGGAATACTCTATAGAATATTCCAACTCGCTCTGCAAGGAAAGATCCCTGTGAAGAAAGGCCCTGGACATAGACAGACTTCATGGCTGAAGAACCTGAGAGACTGGTGTGACATGTCCTCGGAAGAACTGTTCTAAGAAGTTAAGAACAGGAAGACTATTGCCATTATGATAGCCAATATCCGGAACGGATATGGCACCTGAAGAAGAAAAAGAGATATATTGAGAAATATTTTGTTCCAGTGTAGCATAGAAACTCCATAAATAAATATGAATACAGTAATACCTCATACAAAGTCCGCTTCATACAACATCGAATTTATACAACATCGCCTAATTCCTTGAAAAAAGTTGCCTCATACAAAGTCGCTGTGACTTTGTATGAGGCATTGGGGTTTTTCCCAGGTTGCATTGTGCCTGAGCAGTATAAAAGGCAGGGCACATGCGTGCATTGCCTCATACAAAGTCCAAATCCGTATAAAGTCCAAACTTGTGGAACCAAGTTTGAACATTGTATGAGGTATCACTGTACAAACATTTGCAAGCCATTGGCATACACCCCCAGAAAAAAGATGCTTCCATCCAAACTTTGGAACAACTAGCAATACAACATGAGCAATAAATCCAACATTTCTTAACTGTCGTTATCCCTAACTTTAATACTACTAAAATCAGACCATTTTAATGTATCTGCATTAATGCTGCCCACTCATAAGCCTTTTTGGAATGAGGTGATGGGAGATTTAACATTAATTCTCTACCTCTGAGTACTTTTTTAACTTGAGGGAAGATTCATGTAACCTCAGGTTCACACATCTCTGTTTAACTTCTTGGCACAGATATAATCCGTTCAGCAATCAACTTTCCATCCAACAACAGTTTACATTAATTTTCATCCCATACAGCAAAGCTACCTAGAAAAACATTTCAAGATTTTTTTTTAAGGTAAAACTATTTACTGGGATCTGTTTTATGTGCTACCAAAGTGAAGCTGACACTTCCTTTTCCACAGACTCTTTTTCATACTTATCAGTGATTTTTCTAAAAAACCACCCTTCGAAGGATTATCTTAATCACCAAATTGCTGATACCTACTTTAAAGAAGCTGCCTGGGATTATATTTTCTCACAACGTGTGTCTGTTTTTTAAACAACACATCTTGTGACCCCTTTGCTCTTGACTCATGTATATACACAAACAGACAAGATCTGTCTACTTGGGAGATCCTTTTGTTATTACTGCTAATGTCCCTCACCATTACACTGAGGTATGTTACAGTGGTTAGCATTAATGTGAGGTTTGTGTCCGATAACATCTCCAAGCCCACAATTGCTCATTATGTATAGCAGAAATCCTTAAATTGACAAAATGTTCTAAATGTTTTTTAGACCAATATAAAATATCAAACCTGAAGTGGCTTCTGTGATACTTGGGAAGGCAACATTTTTGAGTAACAATCATTTTTGTTGCAGTAACAATGTATTTCCTTTACTAGTGCCAGAGACAAAGAGCTTGGAAGAAACAAAGAGCACCACAACAGTGAAGAATAAGGATAAGAAGGAGGGAATGGAGAAGACGTTGCCTCTCCCAATGTTTTAGACTGGGGTCCTCAACCTTTTAAAGCTCGGGGCCAGGTCATGCTCCCTAAGACTGTTGAGGGGCTGGACTGGTCACCCCACCACCACCTTACGGCATCTGCTCTGCTACTGAGTGTTGTAAGGAACATGTCAAGTCAGGCTGAGGAGACAAGGACTGAGGCGGCGGCGGCAGCAGCTGGAGCGAGATGATTTGCAGGCGCACCCCCCCAATAACGGACTCAGACAACATTGAAAGTGGATAACAGCATCGGGCCACATTTATTGATTCAATGCCCTAATCCGAATTATAAATTTGTATTGGTAAAACGACCAATCATAATTCTTAAGGCAAGCAGGCTGAAGTAACACTGGTAAGGTACCACCCCAAAATTGCCAACGGCAATTGGTTACAATGTATCAATTTGTATCAATTTGTTTGTTGACAACAAACAAATTGTTGACCGTAGTCAATATCTAACTCATGACCCCACCCTCTGACTCGTATCCGTAAAATCACGGGGTGATGCATGCTGGCTAGCTATCGCCATCACCCCGTCGCCTGGTTCGTCGTTGACCGGACAACGTTTAACTAATTTGTTCCTGTCTAGTGTTGTCCAGTCAATTGCGAACCTGCCGGATACCTGTGGGTCATACTGTTTACCTTACCAGTGCTACCCGCCACACGGAGGGGCTTCAAAGAAGGCCTGACGCCCCCCCCCAGACCGTCAGCTCGGTCAACAGGCCTGCTCGCCAATCACCCAACAGGAGGTCCATACCTCCTCGCGACAGATGGACCCCATCCCCTGCATACAAGTCATAATTTCGTAGGCTAATAGCGGGGTGACGACTGACCCGTCCCCAAGCCTTGTCGGCAAGGAACCACGCCACCGCCCCATTGACCGCGCGCCTAGCGCGGTCAAGGGCCAGGAGGTCAATGCCCCCTCTGTAAGAATGGCGCGGGATCATGTCCGACCAAACCAGGGTTGTGGCAGGCCAGACGTAGTGCAAGTAAGCAAGGTCCCCGCAAATCGCATGCTTGAGCGGTAAGCCGGTGACCTGACCCAA
The DNA here is from genome assembly GCA_035047345.1 of Bradypodion ventrale. Lineage (NCBI taxonomy): Eukaryota > Metazoa > Chordata > Lepidosauria > Squamata > Chamaeleonidae > Bradypodion > Bradypodion ventrale. The sequence goes on along the minus strand of JAWDJE010000003.1, from coordinate 300,757,671 downwards.
ATCATTGCCCCCGAGGTGTATGATGAGAATGTCAGGTGGGTCAGCACTCCTGCTTGAAAACAGGAAAGGGAGCAGCTCCCGCCACAACATCCCAGGCTTACCATGCCATGTGAGACTGGCGTGTTCACCCAGTCCCAGTCGGGGTCCCCACTCTGTCGCCGCAGCGTAACGCGCTGCCCTGTGCACATAGCTGTGGCCCACCAGCCATACTGTCACCGGTGTAACACGACACCCAGGGTCTGTAAGAAAAAATTAAGAAAAAAGGAAGGTAAGGTGATTGGATTGGTACTCACGGTGGAAGTGGGCGCACATAAAACTGAAAACATTGCGAGCCCCACCTCCCCATGCTGCGTATGTCAGCCCCGGAGTACCCAAAAGCAGCTGCTGTAGAGGCTGCCCCAATACGAAATGAATGTGTGCCATAACGGGCACCTGGTAGGCCCACCCTGGCGAGGGCTCTGCCTGTCACCTTCCAAAACTGAAATTTAGTAAGGGGAGACCCATCTTGGTGACAGAAAAACGGGCCATGGTGCGTGCCACGCAGTGCCAGGAACTCCTGTAGGGCACCAACCGGACAGATGTCTGCCAAAGAACACCGTAGCAGTCTTACACCACTGCCTACACCATGCTGATCTGACTTGGAGGAACGTATCCTCAACTGGGCCCAGTCTTTGGCAACATAGACATCCTCGAGTTCCAGTGCCCTACAACTTGCATCCGCCTTAGACAGCATCACAAGTTCGCTGATGCGGAGCGCTCCAAAAAATGCCACCGTTGTGGCTGCATGAAAAAGGGCTGCCTCATAATGATCAAAACAGAGGCTTGGCCAGCCCCGGGCCAACTGGGTAAGAACCCCTGGGGAAATAGGGTGCCGATCGTCCGGGCAGCGCCCGCGCTCGCGCTTCCACCCCTCCAAAACATGTCTCACACGGAAGTCAGAGGTGCTGTCCACATGACCCCCTACTTTGGCCATAAAAGCCAGCGCCGAGAGCTTGGATGCTATGGTGCGAGGTGCGAGGCCGAGAGCATGCAGGTGGACCATGAACCGCAGAACATGGTCAACCGGGATAGGCCAGGTCTCTGGCAGGTGAAATTGAGCAGCAAATGCCCTGTAAGAATTAAATGCTTGTTGATACGCCTTACGCGTGCGTGGCGCTAGTGACAGGCCAATCGCCCAGTTCACCTCTCCTTGACAATGGTCCATATCTTGTCCGGGAGTGGCGAGGGAAATTCCTCCACATCCGGGGCCAAGGCACGGAACCGGGAGATCTGCAGGCGGGACAAAGCGTCAGCAATATCATTATTAATCCCTGGGACATGCCTGGCTCTGAACAAAACGTTGAGGCGCAGGCAGCGCAGCACAAAATGGCGCACTAGGTCCATAACCCTGGGCAATTTGGAAGTCTGTGCATTAACAATGTGTACAACAGCAGCGTTGTCACACCAGAAATGCACGACCGAGTTGGCCCATTCCTCGCCCCATAGCATCAAAGCCCCTAGTATAGGAAAAATTCAAGGTATGTGAGATCACGCAGGCGATCAGTGCCTGCCCAGGCCGGTGGCCACCCACCATAGGCCCACTTCCCATTGAAGTACATCCCATAACCCAGGGATCCTGAGGCATCAGACTGGATCTGAAAATTGGGGGATGCCAGGAGGTCAGACCTCCAAAATGAGACCCCATTAAACTCCCTCAGGAACTGTAACCAGACAAACATGTCTGCCCTGATATCCCGGGTAAGTCTAACTCTGTGGTGAGGCCTGGTTAACCCTGCCATGGCGTCGCATAAGCGTCGAGCAAAAGCCCTGCCCGGAGCGACCACCCTGCAAGCGAAATTTAGGTGACCATGTAGCACCTGCAGTTCCCTCAGTGATGCCTTGCGCTTGGCCATCAACTCTGAGATAAGGGCCACTATCCTGGACACCTTATCCTCCGGTAACCTAGAAGCCTGCGCTAACGTGTCAATCTCCACCCCCAGGAATACTAACTTGGTAGATGGGCCCTCGGTCTTTTCGGGCGCTAAAGGGACACCGAGTTCCTCCATTAGCGTCTGAAATGTGTTAAGGAGACGTGTGCACGTGTCCCAGCCCCGTTCACCCCCGAATAAAAAGTCATCCAGGTAATGGGCTACAGACCGGGACCCTGACCTGCGGACGAAAGCCCACTCTAAGAAGGTACTAAAACGCTCAAAGGCCGAGCATGATATGGAACAGCCAAAAGGCATGGCCTTATCAAAATAATATTCGCCCCGAAATTTGAAACCCAGCAACTCAAAGTCACCCGGATGCACCGGCAGGAGGCGAAAGGCCGACTTAATGTCGCACTTGGCCAGCAGGGCACCCGGGCCACACGAGCGCACCATGCGCAGCGCGTGGTCAAAAGACATATACCTGACTGAACAAAGGTCATCAGGGATAGCATCATTGACCGACCGGCCGGCTGGGTAGGATAAATGATGAATAAGGCGAAACTCGCCTTGAGACTTTTTGGGAACCAAGCCTAGGGGCGACACCTTAAGGTTGGGAAACGGGGGTGAAGGGAAAGGGCCAGCGACCCTGCCCGCATCTAACTCCTTCCTAATACTGGCAGCAGCCACCTCCTCCCTCCCCTTGAGGGACAAAAGATTGGGGGCATCCTGAGGGGACCTATCACCCATGAAAGGGATGCGGAACCCGTACTTAAAGCCTTGAAGGAGATACTCCCCATCCTCCCCCTTCGGTACACTGTGAGCCAACGCTCCAACATGTCCACCTTAATTGGGGAGGGGGCCTTTCGGTGAACTAGCTCCATCTGTGGCAGCCTTGCCAGCCCACTGTCCGCCCCTTCCTCTGCCCCGTGTCCCCCCAGGCCTGGGACAGGCGGAGGCTGCGTGGGGGCCGGAACAGGTGGGACACTCGTGCCTGTATTTGCAATTCTTCTTATTACAGGAACCATTGGACGAGAAAGCCCAGCACAGCAGGCGGGCTGGAACCCCCTGCCCCGCCACTTGGCGGGTAACCTGTGCTTGGACAGCTCGCTGGACCGCATGTCCGCAATGGTATCTGTCCCCTGGCGCGGGGCGCGTGGGCGTCATGTACAGAAGCCAAAGCCTCTGGCACGGCTCGTCCCACCTCATCTCCGGGTGGAGGGGAATCCGCATACGGAATTCCTCGTCATAAGCAAGCCACGAAGGGCCCGGGAAATCAACCATTGCCCTGTATATGTTGTCCAAATATTGGACCATCGGAATAGCCAACTCCGGCCGCGCCCTCAGATACACTGCCATGTAAATTAAATAAGCCGGCAGCCAGTTGGCCCAGGTACGTGGCGGCTTACGACGACGCGCCTGCTCCTTATCCTTCTCATCCTGTCCCTCCCTTTCCTCCTTGGTGGGCTCGCTGTTCAGGAGTGAGAAGATATCTACATACTCCCCCCGCCAAATCTTTTCTTTGGTGGCCTGTGCCAAGTGGTCACCCAGTGGTAAGGAGTACCCCGCAGTTGGTAAGGCCGAAAAAGGCACCACAGACACCGGGAAAGGGGCCTGAGCTAACCCAGCCACCCCCAGTACATTCCCCGCAGTGTGAGAAAAACTACCCACCCCGGTGCCCTGGGTGGCAGTTACCGTCGCCGAGTGGAGTGCCGGCTGCTGTGCCACCGCGCCACCCGAGCGAGGCCAAGGCCATTGAAAAGCTCCCCCCATAGAAGCAATGTGTGTAGGTGTACTGGCTTGGACCGCATACTCACATGCTGCACCCCCGTGGGCCGCCCCCACTGGGGGTTCCGGCCCACTGGGGGCGTCGGAGCTCACGACCGACGTAGAGCTCGTCATCGGGGCCTGACCTGCACTCGTCTGCTGGCTGGGGAGCTGCGGGGCAGTGGCCGAAGCCACGCCACCCGCCTGAGGCAGCTCAACCCTGCCCGCCGCCTGTTGTCCTCCCGCCGACGGCACCGCAAAAGGGACGCCAAAGGGAGCCCCAGCCTGGCTGGCCCGAGCTAAAGACGCTTCAAGGGCCGCAAGGCGGGCCAGTAAGGCCTGCACATCGATCTGGGGCCAAGGGCCGGCCGGCCCGCCAAGTCCAGGCGCGGGTACAGGTCCCTGTACCCCAGGACCCGAATAGGGCCATTGCCCAACACCGAAGCCCGGTAGGGTCGGTGCAGGAACCTGCCAAGGTAGGGGACCACACCACCCGCCCAGGCTAGAAGGCCCAGGAGGAAGAGAGGCAGGAGCAGAGAGAGTAGCGGTGTCCACCGCTCGCGGGCCGCGGGCCGGAGCCCCTGCCGCGCCCGCATTCCGATCCCCTGCGTCCGGCCAAGGGGCGATGGACCCCATTCCGCCGGGCCCAGCGGGGGCCTGGACAGGCGGCTGCTGGGGAGGCGCAACCGTGGCCCTCCGACCCGGGTTGCGCCTCCTCACAGCTCGAGCCGCACTCGAAGCCGCCTTCTTCTTCGAAGGCATCTCAACCGCAGTAGAGGGAAGCCGAAAAGAAGATTCGCTGCCAAAAGGCTTCCCGCAAGGTAAGGAGCGACGGAGACACAGGGGGAAAAACTTCTCCGCTCCGTCGCTTTAGCTAAAATGGCAGCACGGCTGCCTCGTGGCCACCCCTTTTATAAGGGAGCTGGCCACGCCCTAAACTACCCGGATTCTTCATCCTGTGGGGGGGGGCCGCAAAGAGCGCGGCGGCCATTTTGGCGCCGCGCTTGCATTTGTGCCACAGGCTGAATCCAGCCCATGGGCTGCAGGTTGTGGATCCCTGTTTTATTGTTGTTCAGTCACACAGTCGATTCCAACCCTTCACGACCCCATGGACCACCGCATGCCAGGCAACCCTATCCTCCACCATCCTCCTCTACCCACCCAGCTTTGTGCCCATTGCATCAACAATGCCATCTAGCTATCTCATTTTCTGCCACCCCTTCTTCTTTTGCCCTCAACCTTTCCCAGCATCAAGGCTTTCTCAAGTGAATCCTCTCTTCTCATTTGATGTCCAAAGTACTTTAACTTCATCTTCAATATTTGACCTTCAAAGAAGCAATCGGGTTGATTTCTTTTAAGATCAACCTATTTGTTCTCTTGCAATCCATGGTGTCCAAGGGTAATGAGATGTGGAAACAATTGTCCAAATCATCTAGAAAACCAAAGATTACTTACATCTGGAATATAGGAACCTAAAATTGGCAAAGAAGTCATGTTGGCCCAGTGAACCTTTTGTCTCAGTGAGAAACAGAGAATGTGAGGATTTCTGGCTGATGAAGCTGAATATGGCTATTGGTTTGTGATAGAGTAGATACTAAGCCAGGGGTTCTTGATCTGGTAAGTACATGGGTAAAAGCCATACCCGTCAAGCGCTGCTCTGGAAAATATGGGAACTGCTCCGACCCGGGCATGCATGCGTAACAACAACTCCTTTGTGCATGTGCAGAACCCCTTTGCATATGTGCAGAACCCCTTTCCTGGCCAGCCAAAATTTGGGATGGCCGCAGGAATGATCATTAAAGAGGGGTGGAATACAGGATTTCCCTGCCAATCTGGGATACTTGACAGGTATGGCAAAAGCAAAGCAATCTCTCTTATATACCACCCCATAGTGCTTAGTGCCCTCTCTGGGCAGTTCACAAGTTAATTAGCATTTTGCACCCAACATGCTGGGTACTCCTTTTACTGGCCTCGGAAGGATGGAAGGCTGAGTCAACCTTTTGGTTGCAGTACAGCCGTTTAACCACTGTGCAACCAGGCCTCCAAAGCTAGGAGTCTGGTACTGTTCCTTCCAATGGGGAGAAGGGAAGATGCTATATGCATATACATCTTTAATTTAATTGTTGACTGAACCATCACTGGCTATCTTCAAAAAACAATTAAAAACTTTGTTATTCAAGGAAGCCTTTCAGAATGTTATCCCTTTAGCAATAAATTAACCAATCAGTTGATCCTCTGTGCCCTCAGACATCAGTTATTTTATGATTATTTATTTGATTGGTTTATTTTTAATTTGTTGTGTGTTTTATTATGTTATTTTGATATTTGTATGTACACTGCCCAGAGTGGAAAATTTCCCAAATACATGTATTATTATTTTTAAATTCTCCAAAACTGAACAAAAAGATGTGTGTGAGAGAGCCATTTCAGAGGAACACAAAGAATCAGTAATAAGGAGAAAGCAACAGATCACACCCATACAACATATGTGAATATAGGTTTCGTAATCTTGGATTTTGTGGCTTTGGAGGAAAAATTATTCCCTGCAGTAGCACATTTAAAAATAAAAGTTCAAAATCTGTGTCAGATATCCATGGTGTGTAAAACCTTGTAGCAACAAAATTAACTTTGTTGCAGATTAAGCAGATATTGAATTTTGTTGAGTGAAGCTTCCAGATGTATTGAGCCAAGTGGTAAATATTGATTTATGCCAAAGCAGAGATTAATATTTACCTCATGGATCCATACATTTTGATGTCCTCTGAAATGTGAAGTCAATATATGTTTTGTTAGTACATTCTGAATCCATCCAAGAAGAAATATCTATAATCCTCATTCTGACAATGAAAAAACTCAAGAGGATCCCCCCCCCAAAAAAATATATATATATCTCCTTAACAGACCTGCCATAACAAATTCAGAAACAAAAGGTTTTTTTTCCATACAAACATATGAAGCTACCTTATACAGATTCTGATTTCAGGGAACAAAAAATATCCCCATGCATTCCTATGCCCGGCTTCTTAAAATGCTAGGAGGGAGAATGGTGGTGCAACCTCACTCTGATTTGAGTTTAGCCCTGCCAGTTTGGAAAGGATGGACTCCATCTTGAACTGATATTCAAGGAGACAAAAGCAAATCCAAATAAGGCAAAAAAAATTATCAAGAAGGAATGGGCCTCGTGTTTCTTTGACTTCAAAAGATTGCATGCATAATTCAGAATATAAAAGTTAGAGATGGGATGTTTGCATTTTTTGACTACACATTCCATAATTCTCCATTCTAAGAGTTCTACATGATACCTAAATGTGGGTTATCAATTGGGAGGCTTTTAGTCTTATTAAGGCTTAGTTCGGTTTAGCATCCTGTTTAGATCCATTGTTTTGATTGGATTTCCCCTGTGCTGGCATTCTGGGCCTGATTCAAGATCTTAACCTACAAAGCCTTGAGATCTTAACTTACAAAGCCTTGAATGGTTTTGGACTTGACTATCTGGTTGGTCATCTCCCAAGACTTCATGCTATGGCTGCTGACTCTAAGAGAGACAGGACGACAACCACCAAAAATAGAGCCACTGTTATGGAATTCTGTTATGGAATCCTCTGCCTCCTCATTTACATCAAGCTCCCTCTGTTCCAGAAACTTATGAAGGCAGAGTTCTTAAAGGAAGCATTCAATATCGTTGTCCCTCAGTTGATTGTCTACCAAGAACCACTATGTGTTTATTCACTGCCTAGTCATGTCTTTCGTCATCTATTTGTGCTTTTATAGTAAATATTACTTATTTGTAGGGTAATTTTTCCAATTGTAACTTATTGCTTGTATGAACTACCTAGAATAGTGATGGTGAACCTTGACACTCCAGCTGTTCTTGAACTTGATTTCCCAGAAGCCCTGATCAGCAAGAGTGCTGACTTGGGCTTCTAGTAATTGAAGTCCAAGAACACCTGGAGTGCCAAGGTTCGCCACCACTGGCATAGAATGACTGAGTAGTATAAAAATGAAATGGAATGAATGAATGAATAAAATAAAATAAACACTAGTACTGGGACAGGAACAAGAAGCTAGGGCCTATCTAGGCCTAGCTGAGCCTCAAAGCCTTTGGTTTATTTCTGCTAGATAGAAATTCCATTATAGAGAATTATGGGACTTATAGTCCAAGAAACCCAAGAATCCCATCCCTAATAAGAACACAAAAAGAGTCATGCTGAACTAAACTGAAGGTCTGTTTAGTTCAAAATACTGTTCACACCACTGATCAACCAGTGGCCAATAAGAAACCCATAACAAGAATGTGAGTGCAACTACATCAACTCAAGTTAACAACCTTGTTCTGGGGTATGTCTTACACCATTGTGTCTTTCTTTTATTTTAGGCTTATTTTGGAAAGTTTGATGGCCATCTTTCATACATAAAGGAGGCATCTCTTCCCCTGTATATGAAAACTTTTTCAAATGTAGTATCAACTGAATTTGGCTCTTATTGGAAATGATATTGTGGGAGTCTTACAATAAAATTAAAGGGAAAAAAATCATTTATTTCATATGCAATGAATGCATGCTACTTGTGTGCTTTGCAGTGGAGAAAGGGAATGCCAGGAGCTGAGGATGCAGCTATCATTTTAAATCATCTAGGTCCTTCAAAAGAGGGTCATTTGGGTAAATAAGGAGGTGTCAAAGTAATGAATAAGGGAAATTGAACAATTTTAGCTTGTTTTAACGTTTCCAGGATTAGGGAGCACCCCAAACCTGCATAATTGCCTCCCAAATAACTTCAGCTGCTATATCAACAGTTGTGGCCATGTCTGGGTTATGAGCATCAGTCTGGAAAGACTGAGGACTATGCAATATGGAATCAAGACAGAAGACCTATGGAGCTGGCTGAAGAAATGAGGTTAAAGAATTGCTTCCATGTGTAGGAGGACAAGCCATTTGACTAAAAGCAATGCTGTATAGACAGATCATACCCTCTTTTAGACAAACATGTACAGTGGTACCTCATACAATTATTTTAATCCATTTCACGGAGCTCGTTGTTGTACGAAACAATTGTTATATGATGCATACATCATACAGTATAGCAATTTCCCCTATGGGATGCATCGCACAACGATTTTCTTTTTTGCTAAGTGGTTTTTCCCATTGAAAAATTGTTGTATGATTTTTTCCATAGGGAAAATTGTTATGTGGGATGCCTTTCCCCCAAAAAACCTAATTGTTATGCGATTTTTTTTGTTATATGGGGCGATTGTTGTATAAGGTTCCACTGTATATGTATTCAATACAGCTTAATTCAGGCTCTATAGCCTGAAAGAGCATGATGCAGCAAGCATGGTAAGGATGCTGGGAGGCATGTAAATCCTGGCTCCAACATCCCTCCAACCAGAATCCAATCTTATAAGGCAGGTCTCCCTGTTAAATGTGCTATGATCATATCTTCAGAGATACACATTTAACACGTGAAGGTCCAATTAACATCTGGGTAAGGGGGATATTAAAAATTTATAATCCAAATACCGATATGGATGTAGAAACCTGTTTGCAAGTAGTGGTCTACTTAGATGAAGTGGAGTGGGTGACAGAGGATTAAATTGTGTTTTAGGTTCATTTGCAAAATCCTTTATGAAACTGCAACTTACATCAATCAATCAGCTTGGGCTAATTTTCATTATATTTTTCAGTGTTGATGTGGTCTTACATTCACTCTTAAATCAGATTTTCAATAAGCGCCACTTGTGCAGGGACGTGCTGGCTCTGCTAAAAGGATGCTGGACAAGGAGTGATCAGGACATTAAACCCTAACAAAATATATTCACGTTTCAACTCCCCTCTGGGGATTTGAACTGACAACCTCTTGCTTACAAGGCAAAATTGCAACCTCTAGAGGATGCATTGTAAATGGGCTGTTTTTGTAACTTTATCTTAGGTGGCAAAGGAGGAGAAGGCAGGCAGAGGAACACAGAGCCTCACTCCTTTGTTCTATTGTTCTGTGCATCACAGCTCGGCTCAGCTCTTTGGATTGGCACCCAAGGGGAATGCCATGGTACTGAGGGCCTGGGGGTGCCTAAGTTCCAGTAGCCTGATGGGCCAGCCCACCACTGCACTTTTGGCTAAGGTACCACTGAGATAAATGGAACAAAAGTTGCCCTCTCTAGTCTTCACCTATATGGCCAACCTTCCTTGTTGGGTGCCTCCCAAATACACTGAATTGCAGCTGCTACATCAACAATTGTGACAAGCAACTCACGTCTCAGCATAATCAACAGGATGTATCTACATGTCATTGTAGCCAATGCTACAACCATAAGAAATCAATGCTATCTTTTCTGCTAGAAAATATCAGAACTAGGAATGAGCACTGGCTTTAAAGAAAAGTGTCCAAATGGAGCATAGCAGAAATATTTGTGCATTTTCAGGTTAGCTATAAGATATATAAAGCTCTGTCACCCTTGAGTTGGTTCATGCATCCCTGCAAATCACTCCATGCTTTGCTTCATGATTTTGTAATTTAGAAATATCCCCATATCTTCTCTTTGTCAGATTCTAGCTCATAAAGACATCAACTCCAAGACAAGATTTTGTAGTTTTAAGAATGGAAAGAGAAAGGTTTATTTAGATTTAAAGACTCCACTTGACTTGGAAGACACAGAGCCTTTGTTTTTCCTTAATGTAGAGTATTTCCACAGGGGGCACCATGTGCGCTCATTCTATTTGAGAATCTTTGAATAATACAAACAGAGTTATTATAAAGGACTGGTAATACATATATATAGCTGGCTCACTGAGGTAGTTTAGTGTTTGGGAATCAAGACAATGGAAACGGCTGTAAGCTAGCCTAGCACATCTTTATTGCATGGAGTACAGTACGAACATGTGGTAATGGCGGACAAACAGCTCCTTTTATGCGGTGGCTATACAATTGAATATGGCTCTTCGACAGGCATTGGCTACTGTCCAAGTGACGTCATCCTTGGTCACGCCTTTCTTGTCCAGGTGAGGTGAGCGCGGGAATCTTTCCCGCGCAGCTGAAGGCATTTGAGGAATGTGTACCATGTGAGCTGGGCGCTCGCTACTGCCCCCGGTGGCCACTAGCTCGCGTCCTCTTACAGAAGGTTACAGTGTTACATCCACCCATTCGTGTGGTTACAAATACATTCAATGCACAACATCCCTCCCCCCTAAGATGGGACAAAGTCCCTCAACCAAACTGGTTTCCCGCATGTGCGTTTTGGGTGTGCGGCCGTTATGCTTGACTCGACCGTGCCCCCTCGTCTGTGTCCTCCTGGCTCTTGTCCTGCAATTGGAGAGGATGACTCGTTAGTGACTCGCTGCAGACTTGCAGCTTTGGAATGGGCAGGAGAAGGGGGAGGAAGGGTTTCTGATGCGGATGTGGGAAAACCGGGGGCACTAGGGGCTAAAGAAAACCCCCGCTCTTTGCTTGGACGGGTGGGGGAACACTCCGGAAAAAAAAACCCCGGTTTGGTAACTCAAAATCTAATTTGGGGGCAACAAGGGAAAACTCATTCCTCTCTTTCAAAGGACTGGGTAGAACTACAGGGGCAAACTCGTTCCTCTCTTTCAAAGGACTGGGTAGAACTGGTGTATCAAAAGGATACGGATTTGAGCCTGTGCTTCCCCCCCTTGTTTGTGACTGTTGCCCTTCGTTTTCTCCCCCTTGGGATAAGAGGGTGGAGGAGAACCCTAACGTTGAGTTTTGCTGCTGGACCCCTCTGTCCGGCCCCCCAATCACTCGATGCCTTAGTTGGTCAGCGTGCCTTCTCCAGAGGAGACCCGTGTTGGTCTCGACACAGTATGACACTGGTCCCGTTTGATTAATGGCTACACCCGGCACCCAGGCTGGCCCTGTAGTAGCGTAGTTTCTGCAATGTACAGGTTCACCTATCTGGAAGTTTTTTGTGGAGCTGTGCTCAATGTTTCTTCCCCTATCCTCCACCCTGGTGGGATCCAACCTGGTTAACAATGAGTGCAATTTCCTTTTCATGAGGAGTTCAGCGGGGGAGAATCCTGACGCCAATGGCGTCACCCGGTATGCCAACAGAAACTGGCAGAGCTGCCGGTCCAGATCCCCTGGTCCCATGCGCTGCAGCCCCTCTTTCATTGTGCGCACCAGGCATTCCACCTGGCCATTTGTTGCAGGGTGAAAGGGGGCTGAGGTAATGTGCCGAATGGCATTGGACTCCAAGAATGCCTGGAACTCGGCCGACGTGAAGGAACTCGCATTGTCACTCACAATGACGTCAGGTATCCCGAAGGTACTTATCAGCCTGCACAGTTGTTTTATGGTTGCAGCTGATGAAGTGTTGCGCATTGGAATTACCTCTAACCACTTGGAGTATGCATCCACCACCAGCAGAAAGAATGAACCCCTGAATGGCCCTGCGAAGTCTATGTGGAGGTGGGACCACGGCCCCCTAGCTGTGTCCCATTCTCTGTGTGGAAGGCGGGACTCCTCAGGTCGACAGCTCTGGCAACTTTCGCAGGTGTTCACCATGTGTTCAATGTCTGCGTCTAGCTGTGGCCACCAAAAATAGCTTCGGGCCAGCGCCTTAGAGCGCACAATCCCTGGGTGGCTGACATGTTAAAGCCGTAGCACCCTCGCTCTTAATGCTTGTGGGACCACCACCCTCTCCCCCCACAAAAGACACCCCCTTTCTGTGGACAACTCAACCCTCTTCCTGAAAAACGCAGCAAACTCATCTGCGGGGGGAGCCGTAGGCCACCCCTTCTGTACCCAGGATCTCACAAGGGCTAAAGTTTTATCCTTGGCCGTGGCTGCAGCAATTTCCACGGGAAGTATGGGGGGTGCATCTAGGGCTTCTATGAGGAGGACTTGGCTGTCTTGCTCTACCTCACACTTTGGGTCTCCCAGGTGGGGAAGAGGAGGCCTTGAGAGTGCGTCCGCGTGGCTTATGTCTTTCCCAGGGTGGTACTCTAATGAACCCTTGTATGCATTGAGGAAAATAGCCCACCGAAGCATCCTGGGGGAGAGGATCTGTGGAGTGGGCTTGTCTGAGGTGAAAATACCCAATAGTGGCTTGTGGTCAGTTACAATGGTGAATGGACGACCATACAGAAAATCATGGAACTTCTTTGTGCCCGCCACAATAGCAAGGGCCTCCCTATCTGTTTGGGCGTAATTTCGTTCTGCATTGGACAAAGATCTCGAATAGAAGGCAACTGGGGCTTCTCGCCCGCCCTCTAACACGTGGCACAGGACCACCCCCACCCCCACTGGTGAGGCGTCGCAGACCAAGACTACCGGCTTCTTTGGGTCAAAATGGGTTAGAATAGCCTCTGAGGAGAGGAGCTGCTTGAGTTCCCTGAAAGCCCGCTCCTGATTCTCCCCCCACCGCCAAACCGCATCCTTCTTCAGCAGCCTATGCAGGGGCTCTGCAATCGACGCTTTCCTGGGCAGGAAGGAATGGTAAAAATTCAGCAGCCCCAGGAAGAACTGTAGCTCCAGTTTGGCGGTGGGGCGAGGGGCGTTTTGAATGGCTGAGACTTTGGACTCAGCGGGTTTCACCCCCTCAGAGGTTATGCGGAACCCCAGAAACTCAACCTCCCTGGCCAGATACACACATTTGTCCCTCCGCAGCCTTAACCCCGCAGATTCAAAAACTGTAAGGACCTTATCTAGTCTCTGGGCCAGTTCTGATTCGCTCTCCCCAGATATCAATATGTCATTGAAAAATGGCAAGACCCCCGTTAACTTCTTTAACAAACGTTCCACAAGGGACTGAAATATTCCCGGCGCCGAGTTCACCCCAAACTGTAGGCGCGTTACCTTGAATGCCCCCTTGTGAGTCACAATGGTTTGCGCAGCAGCTGTGGCTGGGGTTACTGGGAGCTGCTGATACGCCTGCGCCAGATCTAGTTTGGTGAAAAACTTTCCCCCATGTAAAGTAGCTAGCAGATGGCTAACTACCGGCACCGGATAGGCATTAAGGCGGATTGCCTTGTTAATTGTACACTTGTAGTCAGCGCAAATCCGCACCTCCCCATTTGCTTTCAACACTGTAACAATAGGAGTCTCCCACTCTGCAGAGTCCACAGGCACTAAAATCCCCTGCTCCACCAGTTTGTCCAGTTCCGCCTCAATTTTGTCCTTTAGGGCGAATGGAACCCGACGTGGCTTGAGTCTAATTGGGCAGACCTCCGGGTCTAGGTCGAAAGAAACTGGGGGCCCCTTGTACTTCCCGAGCCCCTTCTTGAATACCTCAGAGTGTGTGTCGCACACTGCCTGGATCTCATTCCCCCCGATGGCATGGACGCCGCCTATGAAGATGTCCAGGGGTTTGAGCCATTGTGTTCCCAGGAGATTACACCCCCCCTCCCTTAGAACTACTAGAGGGAGTTTCCTTCTGAGTCCCTTATACTGTATCTCGAAGTCCCCGATTCCCAGCACTGGAATCCCATTTCCCTGCACGTCTCTTAAGTTCGCCCTCATCTCTTTGAGTTTGGGTCGCTCCTTGGGGGGAATGCGCAAAAACTCCTTATGGGAAATGAGAGAGTATACAGACCCCGAGTCTATTTCCATCTTAACAGGAACCCCCTGCAAAAGTACCTCAGCATAAAAACGTGGTTGCCCTAGAGGCACGCTGTGGACGGCCAGGTCGTCTTCCGCATGCACTCCTTGGTACACGTGGTCCCCCTCTGGGTCATCGCCGCCATCGTAGACTCTGCCGACGCCGTCCTGTCTCCTCGTGGAGCGCTTGCTCTCATCCCGGCGTTGCTTGCAGACTCTGGCGATGTGGCCCTTCCATCCACAGTTGTGGCACTCAGCCTTCCTGAATGGGCACTTGCTGCGCTCATGGGATGCCCCGCATCCATCGCAGTGCCGACCCCCTTTCCCTTTCTTCTCGCTCAGCCCCTTTCTGACTTTCTGGACTCCCTCATCTTCACTGGAGCCTGGGGTGGCAGAGGCCTCTGAGGATGTGGGCGAGCGCGGGGCAGGGGCCGCCCTCCAAGACGCCTGGACTGCGGATGCAGCTGCCTCTACTGGTGGAGGCTTTGCCTTGAAAAGCTTGTACCCGGGCCCTCGTGGACTCAGCAGCTAGGGCCTCTTGTAGTACCTCTTTAAAGGTGAGGTTGTGGCCTCGGGTCATGAGCTTCCTTTGGGTTTCCCCATCTCTCATCCCGCAGAGCATCCTGTCCCTCAGGGCCACGTCTAGAATTTCCCACCATTTGCATGGGGTTGCCGCCAAATGGAGGGCCGCTGCATACTCAGATACGGACTCACCCGGCTTTTGGTCCCTCCTCGCGAACGCAGCCCTGGCAGAGAAGAAGGATACCTTGGGCTTGAAGTGGTTTCTCAGAGTCGCCAGTATTTCGGTTACCGAAACCTGTCCCACCTCTCGTGGTGCCACCAGGTCCATCAGCGCTTGCACTGCGTGGAAACCGAGCATCGTGATGAGAAGACCTCTCTTCTTTCCTGCGTCGGTGATGCCGGCATACGCTACCGTACTCTTGAAATGCATTTTGAACCAATCCCATCGCTCGGGATGGGTCACGTCGAACATTGGTTGCTGTGAAGTTGTCTTGTCCCCGTGGGAATCCATTATCCCACCTTCATCGCCAATTTAGTGTTTGGGAATCAAGACAATGGAAACGGCTGTAAGCTAGCCTAGCACATCTTTATTGCATGGAGTACAGTACGAACATGTGGTAATGGTGGACAAACAGTTCCTTTTATGCGGTGGCTATACAATTGAATATGGCTCTTCGACAGGCATTGGCTACTGTCCAAGTGACATCATCCTTGGTCACGCCTTTCTTGTCCAGGTGAGGTGAGCGTGGGAATCTTTCCCGCGCAGCTGAAGGCATTTGAGGAATGTGTACCATGTGAGCTGGGCGCTCGCTACTGCCCCCGGTGGCCACTAGCTCGCGTCCTCATACAGAAGGTTACGGTGTTACATCCACCCATTCGTGTGGTTACAAATACATTCAATACACAACAGGTAGTTTACAGTTCTTCCATTGGTGCCAGATTGACTTGTAAAAGCAAGTCAATCTGACCACATTTGATCCTCCTTGACTTATAGAACCATATCCATGATCTTTAAATAAAATTTACTAAAAGTAGAAAACATGGCATCAATGCCTGCAAAGCTATCTGTGTAAGTGTAGGAACTTTCTTTGATGTGCTGAACAGATGGTAGGGTTTTAGGAAAGGTATGGCATAGCTAGATGCAATGTCCTAAAGTAGCCAGTATGAGGAATGAAGTACAGACCTCAGATAACGCTAAACCTTGGTTCCACAAGTTTTAGCGTTATCTGGTTTTTAACATTGTGCGATACAATGTTTTAAAAAAGCCCGGTTCCCTTTCCAAAGAGGAAAGGGAACAGGGGGTCGATCCACCTGACTCTTTGAAAAGGGCAGTGGGGATTCCATACGTGGAATCCCTGCTGACCTTTCCAAAGAAACAGGTGGATCAAGCCAAGCCCCAAAGTCTGCAGGACTGGTCTCTGACTTTGGGGCTTGGCTCTCAGGCGGTCTGATCATCTGAGCACCAGTTTCCTTAGGGTGACGGCGTGCCCGCCCAGTCTCCCCCCAAGGAAGCCAGCACTCTGAGCGTCTGGGTGCTGGTTTCCTTGGGGTGAGTGTGCACGGGCACAGTCTCCCCCTAAGGAAACCAGCGCTCTGAGCATCTGAGCGCCGGTTTCCTTGGGATGAGGGCGCACACACGTGTACTCTCACCCAGAGGAAACTGGTGATCTGACCCTAAGGTCTATGGAGGCCCCCTTGCCCCCCTCCAGCAAGGGGGCCCAGAGATCTCTGCCCCAAAGCCCACAGGGCTGGTCTCCAGCCCTGCGAGCTTTGGAGTAGAGATCAACGTTGGGAAATTTGAGGAAAACCTTTGCATCACACAACGAAAAGTTTTCCTCAATTTCCCTAACGTCATCTGGTTTTAACGCTGTGTGGTGCACACATTAACCGGGGTATTACTATAATAAACATCAAATCAGGCATTAAAACTCAAAAAATGCACATATGACAGCAATTACTACTTCTGGTTGTATTCTCTGGTGAAAACAAAAGACTACTACACAAAAAATGACAGCTGTCTTGCATATAGTGGCAACATAACAAACATAACATAACATAAATAAGTGGTCTTTCCCCATCTCTTGGCTTTAAAGGATCTGTTAGTTAGCCCTCATGGATAAACTAACAAAATAAATCAAGAATACTAAAAGGAGAAAATCAAAGATGCAGCTTCACAATTTGATTCCCATTTATGTAATAATTGAGTCCAGGCAGCGCACATTAATTGACTTCCCAATTAATAAAATTTATTTTTAGAATGGTACATTTTAATTGCCTGAGACTTTTAGACTCACTCTCTGGCCAAATCCTGTTCAAGCAGGCATAACATAAATTTACAACCATGTAAATATGCCAGTCTTCATGCCTGGAAATAAGGAATTCTGCAGTTCAACAGCACAATATGTCATGTGAAACTGTTGCGTAATGTGCTGGCAGAAGTGCTTTGTGGATAGCACTTCCTCTTTGGCACTATTGTAGCTACCATGGATTAATGTTACGTCATACCCAAGCAAGAAGATTTTGACTTCTGGTCACAAGGTAAAGGTAAAGGTTTCCCTTGCTCGAAAGCCAGTCATATCCGACTCTAGGGTTCAGTGCTCATCTCTGTTTTAAAGCCGAAGAGCCAGTGCTGTCTGCTTCTGCAGACGTTTCCGTGGTCATGTGGCAGGCATGACTACACACCAGAGCACACGGAACGCTGTTACCTTCCCACGAAAGTGGTCCCTATTTATCTACTTGCAATTTCTTGCTTTCAAACTGCTAGGTTGGCAGGAGCTGGGACTAAGACGGGAGCTCATTCCGTCCTACAGTAATCGGGAATCGAACTGCTGCCCTTCCGCCTTCCAGTCAGTGTCTTAGCCACTTGAGCCACAGATTGGTTACATTTTCCATGGGAAGGGATAGTTTCACTTAATATGGTTATTACCTGGCTGTATCTGACCCTGTAGTTCCTTCATTTGTTCATGTCTTTTAAAATATTTTTTAAGAAATTAGAAGAAATCCTGAAATAAATAAAAAAAACTTGCTGCCAGTGGCTGTAGCAAAAGGACGGAGTGTGTGAGAGTGTAGGATGAGCAATAGACTCTTTTGTGGGCTTTGATTGGATAGATCAAAATAGCACTATGGACAAGGGTTATCAATCAAGATTCATCTCAGTTCCACAGCTTTCGATGAGATTTATTTTCCTCCCCAGGACATCCCAACCAGCCAAATTTTCTCAATTTTTTTGACACAAAAACTTGCATGTTTTTCCTTAGTTACTGCACATGACTGATTATACTTTCTGCAGGATTCCTTATGAAAATATTTCAGTTATTTCAGATTCTTACACTGATTAACACAACCATTTGAAAACTGACTTCAGCAAGAAAGATAATAATAATAATAATAATAATAATAATAATAATAATAATAATAATAATAATAATAATAATAATAATAATAATAATAATAATAATAATAATAATAATTTAATTTATATCCCGCCTTCTCAACCGAGGCCGACTCTAGGCAGCAAACAACATAATTGATACAATACAACAATCCCAAAATACAATATAGCAATACAAAAAATAAATCAGAACAATAATAAACAGTACAAATCACATGGAAACAAATTCAAAAATATACATCAGCATCAAATATCTTTTAACATCACACACAATCCTCCTCCCTCCCATCGAAAACCAGCCAAAGGTGGGCAAACAAGGGACCAAGGTCCACATAGCGAGGAGGAAAAAGTCTGTGGCCAGTTATACCCAAGAAAGGCACTGAACAAACTCAGTCCACTCCCCCAGTTGCCCCCACTTCCCCCGGCCAGTGGGACCAGGGGAAGGAGCATGTGACAGCACCTGCCTCCCATCCTCAGGGCTGGTGGAGTGAGCCCTGAAGAGAGGCAACGCTGCGGCGGCGGGGCTCCAGGCAGTGTCTCCCTTTTGAAGCCCTCCGGCAAGCAGTCTCGGTGAGGCTAAGGAGACGCACCTGCCTCCCATTCTCAGGGCGGGTGGAGTGAGCCCTGAGGAGAGGCAACGTGGCAGCGGCGGCGGCGGGGCTCCAGGCAGCGTCTCCCTTTTGAAGACCCCCGGCAAGCAGTCTCGGTGAGGCTAAGGAGACGCACCTGCCTCCCATCCTCAGGGCCGGTAGAGTGAGCTCTGAGGAGAGGCAACGCGGCGGCGGCGGCGGGGCTCCAGGCAGCGTCTCCCTTTTGAAGCCCTCCGGCAATTAGTCTCGGTGAGGCTAAGGAGACGCACCTACCTCCCATCCTCAGGGCCAGTGGAGTGAGCCCTGAGGAGAGGCAATGCGGCGGCGGGGCTCCAGGCAGCATTTCCCTTTTGAAGCCCCCCGGCAAGCAGTCTCGGTGAGGCTAAGGAGATGCACCTGCCTCCCATCCTCAGGGCCGGTGGAGTGAGCTCTGAGGAGAGGCAACGTGGCGGTGGCGGGGCTCCAGGCAGCGTCTCCCTTTTGAAGCCCTCCGGCAAGCAGTCTCGGTGAGGCTAAGGAGACGCACCTGCCTCCCATCCTCAGGGCCGGTGGAGTGAGCCCTGAGGAGAGGCAACGCGGCGTCGGCAGTGTTCAGTGGACTCCAGCATCTAGTCATGCCTGCCATTTGACCATGGAAACATCTGCAGATGCAGACAGTGCTGGCTTTTTGGCTGCAAACAGAGCTGAGCACCAGTGCCTAGAGTTGAACACAACTGACTTTCAAGCAAGGGAGACGTTTAACTTACTGTTTTTTTTTATTTAAAAAATCTGCTTATGGTGGATACAGGATAGATACACAGGAGGCAAGAGCTGGTCAAGGGGTATAATATATTGTTCACAGAAAGAAGAAGGGTAATAATGAAGGAATCTGGTAAGAGGTTTGCCTACAAAAAGGAGATCCACCATGTTTTCAAAATTGATTGTGCTTTCTAGTACCCAGGTCGCAGAACTTATTTTCCCTCATTCACTTCTTCCCCCACCCCCTTGATCTAGGTAAAGGTTTCCCTTGCTCGAAAGCCAGTCATATCTGACTCTAGGGTTCAGTGCTCATCTCTGTTTCAAAGCCGAAGAGCCATGAGCACGAGAACAAACTGATTTAGGTGCTTTCAAGCCAACATGAATGCATTGGTTCCTATGTGTACATCAAATACTGTATGTGGGTTAAAATGGATCAGATAATACTCACAAACTTCTATCAGGAAACTATGTCTCTTCACCAATTGATCCAGTAGCAACATTCTCTGACCAATGCCATTGAATTAAAAGTCTTCAAAGTAATTTTTGCTTAGAAGTATTAGCCAAAATGCTGCAGTAATCCATATTTTTTCAGCCTCCTGTATTTGACCTACGTGTGAATGTGGAAAATAAGTTAATGCAAAAAAGAAAAAAGAACAGGCAGCAGAAAGGGAGTCCAATTTCTCTCAGACTTTTGAAGCTTTACATGAATGTATCAGATGTTAATCTATTGCATGCTGTCTTTCAAAAACTTATATGCATTCAACTGCAGAACATTGTTTTATGTGTTATTACATACAGCATTTGTGGCATTCTAAAGACAGTAGTTTTTATGTTTTTATCTAATTCAACAACATGAAATCCAGTGATCTGAAGTAAGCAAAACCATGTAGAGTGAAAATTTAGACACTGCAGATGTAATCCATCTACTTGACACATCCAGCGCCTTATTGTGAAACAGCTTGTCACAAGCTATGACGGGATTGTCACAGAATACTAAAACAGGCGGAGATACAGCCTTGTTCATCACTGCATTTATCGGCAATCATCAAGCTTAAGATATTAGAGAGAAAGGAAAAGAGAAACAAATGGTGTACAGCAGCTGATCAAATAGTAGGGAACACTCTGAACAAATATAAGAACAGCCATAGTAGTTCCTTACAACATGAAACTGCTTTCTATAGATAGAGAATTCATTTTTACCATGACAATGAGTAAGGATGGAAAAGAATTCTGCTAGATTCAACAGCCTTAACAAAAGTAGCCATTTCACATTTCCTGTGATTTATTGAGGGATGAAATAAGACTCCCCTTAAAAAAATATTCATAAGGCTTGCATAGCAGTTTCAGAGAGACATACTGCATGGAAACCCTGCACACACTGCATAATGTAAATGCTAAAAAGGTACACAGGTGGGGAGAAAATTTACCAGCCCACATATATACACCTTTATTGGCATTACGATGACACTACAAGTGCCAGTGGTATAAAAATGGATAAGACAACAAGGAGTGGTACAATTAAAACATTAAAAACCAAGGATCATTTTTTTAAAACTACCAGCACTCTCGGTCAATAGAGGGAATTAAATAAATTGGATTAAAAATGAAAATAAATGCACAAATAAGGAAAGTGCATTTTAATTGGATATTAATTTCAACTCATACCTTTCTCTCCATTTCTCATGCTCAAAATTGCCAAATTTTTATAAGACACAAGAATAGGAGGGGAATGAGTTAATATTTGGAAAAATTAAGCAAAACCAGAAAGGAGAACTCTTTACATCACTAACATCTTGGGACAGATATCTGTTTTCTTTTACTTAATATAGTATTACAATATGGTGTGATGCCAATTGGAAATGATGGTCATCATTGGTTAACACATCTGGAGGGCACCAGCTTAAACAGACTAAGTTTCATCATACCAAATTTTTAGCAGAGGTCCAAAACATGCTCACTTGACTAATGAAACAAATGATCCTCATCTGAGTGGGACTGTCAATGGGTGAGGAATGCATTGATGGACAAAGGGATATGAATGGAGGTGGAGAGTCACTGTAAGAGGGATACAAAACATGCAAAAGCTGCTATTACTTTCCTTTTTCACTCGCATGCACAAATCCTCCTGCTGAAGTCAGTTTTTAATCAATATTGTCTGTGGTTATGACTCCATAATAAGATAATCAGCCACTACAATGTCTGAGTTTTGTCTTTAGCAGGAAGCAAAGATGTATGCCATTGTCAAGATAAATGATTGCCATTAATAAATGCTTATATTTATATTTTGCCTTTCAGGCAAGGAGAGTTTGAAGCCCAGTGCAAAACATGGAACTATCCCAAACATTGCACTTGAAACTGGAGCAAAAGAAGTGCAGCTTGACATCTTGATGAATCTGTCCTTTCTTCTACAAAGCAGTCACAACTGAAGGGTTGAGGGAGAGCTGGTAAGCAAACTGCTACAACAGTAGTTGAGATTCTCTCTCTCATTGACTTCTTGTTTGATTCTTTTATAATCTTTTTAGGAGATTAGTCCTAGTTTCTTTAAGTCATTTTTCAAACACCTGCCCTCTCACAAGTTACAGTTGAGCCAATAATTGCAAACTTCTAAATTAACAGGAACTGGGGTACGCAGAAAGAGCCTCCTTGAAGAAGGTGGCATTTTTAACCACAATCAGGCATACTCTGAAAACGGCAACCTTGTGCTGCCAACTAATCTTTCTCACACTAGGTCAGGCAAAAGGAATTACAAAATGAATTCACCAAAAGGTGCTTTCATTTTGGCAGTTTCATTTCTGGCCTAGACATGGAATAATATAAACACACAAGTGCTTGCAGCAGTTTCTTTTTTGGACTAAAAATCTCAGAATCACTCATGTTTTTCCACAAATCATGTAAGATTCCAAGGAGAAAAATGCTTTTTCACCATCCACAGAAGATCAAAAATAAGACATTTGAATGGAAGATATTTTTTTTAATTTTTGGTTTTTTAAATTCTGTTCTTATGGTTTCCCCGTGCCCCTTTGGGCATGGGACGGCCAGGCAGAGGCCGCTTGAGTGAGAAGGCTCCTAGCGGTGGCTTCTGTGGGCAGCCATATCAAAGGGGGTGAATAAATTATAGGGCTATAGGGTTTGATTCACCCAATTAACGTGACCTGACCAGCGGCTCTGCCAGACAGGCAGAACGCTATCTCCTGCATCTCCTGTGTATAATTAGGTAAACATTCTTCCCCCTGGCTTGGCGCTAATCTCGGGCGCAAACAGGGACCATGTTTTCCCAGCCGGTAAGCCCGAGACAATAGGGCTTCCCCTGTCAAATGTTGACCTGTCATAATTGACTTCCCCTGAAGAATTTCCCCAATTAACCTGAGTAAACAGGTAACTTGATTGAATCACTGGTGACGGTTTTTTCTACCTGCCTTCTGACCTATAAAAGGTGTGTGTATCTTCCAATAAAGGACTGATCTGATCCTGACTCCTTGCCTCGTATCGCTTATTGATCAGTCTCCTCCGGGACCTAAGCGCCGCCTAGCGGCAGATATTCGCAACAGCTGGTGACCCCGACGTGATTTACTCGTGAGTAAGGGACCCTGGAGAGGTCTACTCGTGAGTAGCGATCCACGCGGTCCGGTTCTACGCTTGAACCACGACCCGTCACCCTGGAGGACAGCGCGGCACTCTGACCGGCAGCCAGCCGATCAGAGAAGTGGCCTGCGGCGAGGCATTCCAGAGAGGCATTCCTACAGCTTGCTCCCGTTTTCGAGGAGGTTGCCATAGAGGGAAACGCGTTCCGCTCAGGGCAGGCTGTGAGCCCCTGACATCGCAGAGGCCGTTAGAAGGGCCCGTGGCGGAAGGTCCACGCTCCGAGGTCTACCCCAGACACTAGACGTCCGAACCTGTTGCCTGACAAGACGCGTCGCATTCGTCCCGAGGAGGAAACTTCAGAGGACCATCTGCAGGTAATATGGGGACTTGTTCTCATAGACCATGTCCGTCCGCTAGCCAAAGAACTCGTGAGGAAGAGTTCAGAATCCTGGCCAGGGTTTTTCAGTTACGATTTCACAGCAGGGAGCTAGCGAGACTTTTGGCGTACCTCAGGGAACACTGCCTACTTTACCCAGAAGTAGGTACGTTAACCCTGAAGCTCTGGGATCAGATAGGAGACTGCATTCAGCAACCCCCGAAAGCTCCAGGAGGGATAGTTAGTACATGGAGAAAGTGTAGGAGACTCTTAGAGCAGATCGAGCCAGTCCGGGTAGAGGCCATAGAACCCCTATTAGAAAAGCCATCAGACAAGCCAGTCGAACCGACTGCGCCCACGTCACTCTACCCGTCAATTAGCTATCGGCAGAGCAGCGTAGGGAGCCTTCCCGCGGTGACAGCTGCAGACGTCACCGAAGGAACGCAAGGAATGAGAGGCGCTGGCGCCTCTCTGACAGCTCCAGGTTCCCTAGTTGTTAAGAGTGCCCTTCAGCGCACCGCCGAGATCGAGCTAAAGAAGGGGGAATTGTCAGTTGAACAGCTAGCTGAACTTAGACAGATTTGTCCGATCCGCATGGAGATGGACACGCTCACAGGCGCACAACAGATAGTACACTCCCCAGTCCCGTACAAGCTTCTCATGGCTTTACGGAAGGCAATCTCAGAGACAGGGCTCCAAAGTCGTTTTACCAGGGGCACGCTTCAGTAGGTGTGCGAGACCACCATGTGGATTCCTCATGACTGGAAAGCCGTCATGAGGATGATGCTGACCCCTAGCCAGTACATGATCTGGGACAGCGAGTTTCGGCTCGAGGCTCAGGCCAGGGCTGCTAGGATGGGAGGCGCGGTAATTCCTGACCAGCTATATGGTTCAGGTGCCTTTGAGCCCATCAACGCTCAGATCAACTTGCCTCTCGCCACCCTAGAGATGTCAGCCGAAGCTGCCTATAGGGCATACTTCAAGGTCCCGGCATCTGGCAAAACGGCCAAAAATTACACCGCTATTAAGCAGGGAGCCCAGGAGCCCTACATGGACTTCATCAATCGCCTGGAGGAGGCAATTAGCAGGCAGATTGATAATGAGCAAGCCCAGCAAGAGCTCATGATCAAGCTAGCAAAGGACAACGCCAACTTGGACTGCCGTAAAATCTTGCAGTCCCTGGGCAATCGCCCTGACATAACCCTAACGGACATGATCCGAGCATGTTCCGACGTTGGCACGGACTCTTACAAGATGGGTCTGCTAGCGGCAGCGGTGCAGGGGGGGAAAAGACATCAGGGCAATGGCAAGACCAAGGGGGCATGCCATTCCTGTGGCAAGGTCGGTCACTTCGCTAGGGAGTGCCGATCCAAGGGAGGCGGACAAAAGTCCGGCCGCCCCAAGGCTCCAAACACCCCCTGCCCGAAGTGCAAAAAGGGCTATCATTGGGCCAGGTTTTGTCCGAGTTCGGGAAACCGGAATCCGGGCATGTCTCTGGCCCCAGTCCAAACAGAGGCTTCCTTCAACCAGATCCAGAACTCCCCAGAACTAGACTAGGTGCTAGGCACATTCCAGACATTATTAGGGCACAGGCCAGCCCCAAGGGTAGCACAGGGCTAGAATTGGCTTGCCAGGCGGACGTTACATGCGATCTGCCGGGCACAGTCTATCTAGTCGATTCTCAGTACATGGGACCCCTACCCAGAGGCTTTATAGGCTTAGTTTTGCCCCGTAGTGTAGCTGGAGCACGCGGAATTTTCATAATTCCAGGAGTCATTGACTCGAATTTTTCAGGCGTTCTCCAGGTCCAACTCTGGACACACCTGCCCCAAATTATCCACAAGGGAGAGACCTTAGCACAACTGATCATGGTTCCTTGTCACTCGCCAGCAGGCAACCCGAGAAGGCTCGGTGACAGCTCAGAGCCCGGTTCAACAGACCGCTCGAGCGCGAGTGAGGCAGTGCAAGGATACCAGGTCTTAGCGACAGTGGAGACCAACATTGAGTGGAAGCAGCGCCCCGTTATCGAGGTATTCTTGAACAAAAGAGTGTTCTCAGGGTTACTCGATACCGGAGCGGATGTGACCGTGATAAGCAGAAGCCAGTGGCCGAGGGAGTGGGCCATTGAGCCGGTCTCCGATGTGTGGGGGGTAGGCGGAGTCCAGGAAGCGTTTAGGAGCCAAGAGTGGGTAGAAGTCACAATCCCAAGGGCTGACGGTACGGCGGTGATTCGGCCGCACATTCTTGACGTGCACATCAATCTTTGGGGGCGAGACATTCTCCAGCAGTACGGTGCCACCCTTACCTTCGGGTAATGGCGTTGCCACTTAAATGGCTCACCGATACTCCGGTCTGGGTAGAACAATGGCCGGTAGTGGGAGAGAAATTAGTTGCCCTCAAGCAGCTAGTCAAAGAACAGCTAGACGCAGGACACATAGAACAGTCCACGAGTCCTTGGAATTCGCCAATTTTTGTGATTAAGAAGAAGTCGGGGAAGTGGCGACTCCTCCACGATCTCAGAGAGATCAATAAATGCATTCAGCCGATGGGTCCGCTTCAATGCGGTATCCCAAATCCTAACATGATTCCCGAGGGGTGGGAGATTTTAGTTGTAGATCTCAAGGATTGCTTTTATACAATCCCCTTAGACCCCAGGGACCGGGAAAGGTTCGCCTTTACAGTGCCGGTTGTGAACCACAGCGAGCCCACGCAGCGTTACGCGTGGAAATATTTGCCACAGGGCATGCTCAATTCGCCCACCCTGTGCCAAATTTATGTTCACAACGCGCTGGCAAAGTTCCGAAGCCTTTACCCTAAAGCTATTGTGTGTCACTTCATGGACGATATTTTAGTAGCGTTGCCACAACTCGGTAGCGCAGTGTTTTCTGACCTCCAGGCCAGCCTGGGGGACAAGGGTCTACTCATTGCCCCGGAAAAGGTGCAGAAGACCGAGCCCTTTTCATACTTGGGTCATCGGCTTCTTCGTTTCTTTGCCGCACCGGTTTTACCCCAGATAGCTTTACAGGACTCAGTCACCCTGGTAGAGTTACAGCAAGTCTTAGGAAACATTAATTGGGCCAGACCGTATTTCCGATTGGATACGGATCTTCTGAAACCGCTCTTCTCGCTGCTAACTTTAGGTAAGCAGCCGGCAGACCGGATAAAAATTTCTCGAGACGCGCGCCTGGCGCTCGAGAGAGTGAACCAAGTTCTCAGCCAGAGGTGGGTGGATAGGATCGCCCAGGGGCCATATGCCCCGATCCTGAATTTGTACATCGTGCGGTCAGGATCCATGTTCACCGGGGCGCTAGGCGTAGACTCAGAGAAGGGAGCGAAAATTGTGGAGTGGATCTACTTGCCTAACACATCATCACGGAACATTGTTCCGCCCCAAGAGTTGGTTTCCGCAGTAATCTACCGCGGCAGGCTGAGAGCTAGGGACATTTCAGGAAATGATTTGGCCAAAATTGTGGTTCCTTTCACCAAGGAACAAATTCATCAGTTAATGCAGCTAGGTGATTCGCTTCCGATTGCTTTGGAGGGCTTCACTGGGAGTTTAGCACACCATTTGCCCAAAGATCCTAGGCTCGTTTCACTACAGACAGGAACAGTCAGCTTGTTCGAATTGCTTTCGCTGGTCCCACTTCAGGAGGCTAAGACAGTTTTTACCGATGGGGGACGCACATATGGTGTCCTGACTTGGCAGGAGGGCGAAGCTTGGCACACGCTGTTAACTCTTCCACAGAAGTCCGCTCAGCGGGCAGAGTTGGCAGCCGTGAACCTTGCCTTGCGCACCTTCGCCCAGGAACGTTTAAATATCATAACTGACAGTCTGTATGTTAGGAATTTGCTGCACAGTCTACCGGGAGCTTACATCACTCCCGCGATAGACAAGAATTTGCTTAGCCTGTTTCTCACCGCTCAATTTCATTTGCGAAACCGCACGGAGCCGCTCTATATTGCCCATATTCGAAGTCACCAAGACCTACCGGGTCCGATTTCCGCGGGCAATAGCAGAGCGGACGCGGCCGCAAAGGAAATTCAGCAACGTTCAGTTTTGGGTGTTTTTACTACTCCGATCCAAAGTCATGCCTTTTTCCACCAAAATGCCAAAGCACTCGCCCGACAGTTCAATCTGCCACTTTCCCAAGCCCAGGGCATAGTCCGCTCTTGTCAGCATTGTGCGGGGGCGCCGGGGGGGCCCTCATGGGGAGTCAACCCACGGGGGACAGAGGCCAATCAGGTGTGGCAGATGGATGTCACGCATGTGCCGCAGTTTGGTAGATGGCAATACATGCATGTGTGTATTGATACTTTTTCCCAGTTCGTTTGGGCCACAGCGCAGAAAGGGGAAACTGCCTCCCACGTGGAGCAGCACCTCCTTTCCTGCATCGCGGCGATGGGCAAGCCGCGGCACGTGAAAACAGGTAACGCCCCGTCCTACTGCTCCAGGCAGTTGGCCGCCTTCATGGCCACATGGGACATCAAGCATACATTTGGGATTCCCTACAATCCGCAAGGGCAGGCGATTGTAGAACGGATCAATCGGACGCTAAAGTCCTGCATTGACAAACAAACAGAAAGGGGGGAGCCACCAGCCCTCCCCAAATCACAGGGACAGGCACAGTTTTGCTTAAATAAGGTATTGTTAACTTACAATCACCTTAATGTTTTTTTGGACTGTACACCGCAGGAGAAGCATTTCCGCCGTTCGGAAGCTCTCCCGCGACCTATGGTCCGGTACCGAGTGCCACCAGACCCTTCTTGGAGGGGCCCGGTGCCGCTCATAACATGGGGGAGAGGGTATGCTGCAGTTATGTCCCCTACAGGTGTCGTTTGGATTCCAGCTCGGTGCGTCAAGCCCTACTTGGAACCACATGGCGTGGACACAGACCGACCAGAGCCCGATCCCGGAGATGGAGGACCTCACCCTGACCGAGGGGACCCGCCGGGAGAAACAGCGGTCGCGGACGACACCACCGAAGATAACCTGGGGGATGGTCAAGACCCTCTGCCATGATGCTCAGCATGCCATCCAGCGCGAGGAGAAGGAGCTGACACCAGAGAGCTTCGTGGCTGCAGTTTTCGCCCAGATCCATGCCAACTCCATGGCAATCACCATCATCCTGACCCTCACCCTGCTTTTGGGGGGAGGCGTTCAGGCCGCCTCACTGGAGGCCAGCGATTTAATGCCGGGCGGAGACCTTTCTGCCCGCATGCAGTACAACATCTGGGAAAGGTTGGCAAGCCTTGTCAACCAGTCCGATTTTTGCCTCAGACAGGACGTCGGTTCTGCTTCGATCCTCAGCACCTGCCTTGTCCCGGTGTGCCACTCTCCAGGCGCGCACCCCCGGGACGGGGACTGGCTGGTAAGGAGACTCTTCAGCCCATACATCCCATCAGCTTCCTCGGAATATGCTCGATGGGAGATGCGGCTAACCATGACTTTGCCGGCTGATGCAGCCACTCTCCATACTCCCCGAGTGGCGGTCAGCCCGAACTCTACTTGTGGGCGAATGCACGGTTGCTCCGGACTGGGCCGAATTGGGCGCCGCTGCCTTAACGTGGGCAGTGGCAATTGGACTTGTAATAACCCAGTGCCGATGGGCACAATGTATGCACATATCACCCTTCCATCTGGATGGTTTTTCACTTGTAACCAGTATACGTTTAATTACATTCCTGCCAATATGTCAGATGCTATTTGCTGTATTAGCCGGTTGACGCTCTTGCTCCCCACTAAGGATATGATTGCCCCAAGCCCCAATGTTCCTAATGTTTCCAATGTATCTAATGTCCCTTCACTCGCACCACCATGTTAGACAGCTCATGTGAAAGCAGCTTTAGGGTAATGAGACCTGCCGAGTATCTCTCCTTGGCAGTCAGCATCTTTGGCATGCCAGGCTTAGCCGTCGGCAACGCAAAAAGGATTGGTCGTTTGGCTTGCAGTCTAGCAAAGGCCATCAACCATACCTCCTCAGCGATAGCGCTCCTCAATCAGGAGCAGGCGGAACTTCGCCATGCCATTCTCGATAATCGGGCGGCTATCGACTACCTCCTACTGCTTCACCACTTGGGCTGCGAGTCTTTTCATGGTATGTGCTGCTTTAATCTTACGGACAACTCTCGTAAGATTCAAAGCCAGATCGAAGATCTTCACTCCATAGTGGCTGGCATCACGGAAGGCTCTGCATGGGGGGCATGGTGGAGCTCACTATGGAAGTGGATGTGGTCGTGGATCCCATGGGGGTGGCTTCAGACGGTAATCAAGGTAGTGGTGGGGGTAGTCATACTAGGCATTACAGTCTGTTGTCTTGTTCAATGCATTCCCCCACTAATCTCAAGATGCCGCCAGAGAAGGAAACCCCGTGACGTCATTCCAGACCAACAGCTGGTGCCGCTTCTGCGCAGGGTCGCTGGTCAGGTTCTTAATATAAATAAGTAAGGGGAGATATGGTTTCCCCGTGCCCCTTTGGGCATGGGACGGCCAGGCAGAGGCCGCTTGAGTGAGAAGGCTCCTAGCGGTGGCTTCTGTGGGCAGCCATATCAAGGGGGGTGAATAAATTATAGGGCTATAGGGTTTGATTCACCCAATTAACGTGACCTGACCAGCGGCTCTGCCAGACAGGCAGAACGCTATCTCCTGCATCTCCTGTGTATAATTAGGTAAACATTCTTCCCCCTGGCTTGGCGCTAATCTCGGGCGCAAACAGGGACCATGTTTTCCCAGCCGGTAAGCCCGAGACAATAGGGCTTCCCCTGTCAAATGTTGACCTGTCATAATTGACTTCCCCTGAAGAATTTCCCCAATTAACCTGAGTAAACAGGTAACTTGATTGAATCACTGGTGACGGTTTTTTCTACCTGCCTTCTGACCTATAAAAGGTGTGTGTATCTTCCAATAAAGGACTGATCTGATCCTGACTCCTTGCCTCGTATCGCTTATTGATCAGTCTCCTCCGGGACCTAAGCGCCGCCTAGCGGCAGATATTCGCAACATGTTCTGCATTCTTTCTTTCACTCTACAATCCCTAAACTAGATAACTGTTTAACATAGCACATGATTTCCCCCAACTATATAGCTTGCATTTAGTGTGCTTTGTTTTGTGATTGATCATCAGGAGATAAGCCTGATATTTGCAAGTCTGATCACTAAGATATATATCAAAGAAATTTTGAGATTGTGGAACCCTAATTAGATCCTTGCCAGTAGTAAGACCCTATTCTCTTTCTTCAATAGAATTCCTCTTTTGATAATTATTCAAAATAACCAATTGATATACAGGCTAGTATTAATGACCGCAACTAATTCTATGTGGTTCTATGGATTGGAAATTTGTTGAAAGATATGTTAGGTTTACAGCAATTTTGTCTGGTAAAATGGGTATAGGGTCGATCCAGTGGACTGAGTTAAATAAATCATAAACCAGTATATCTATGCTGAAAGAGTGTTTAGTTATTCTATCACATAACTAGCATATAAATTATGACTTCTAAGAGAAACATCCAAAAGAACTTTGTCCTTTCAGGACAATGGTACAGCACATGCTTTGCAAGTTTATTTATTTATTTATATTCAAACTTATATGCCGCCCAATCAGGTAAACCCGACTCTGGGCGGCTCACAACAAGTTAAAACACACATAAAACAGTACAACCAATTAAAACCCAACATACCCACCCACCTACCCCATTCCTCTTAAAACCCACATAAACCCACATTAAAAAAAAGACAATTAAAAGAAATGGGGGCTTAATTTATAAGCCAACAGGCAGGGGCCACTCTTCCATCTGGGCCCCACACCTGACCTGCCAACCAGGTTTTTAGGTCTTTTCTGAAAGGTAGCAGCTCTATCTGCTCCCGCAACTCTACAGGCAGGAGGTTCCACAAGGCCGGTGCAGACACGGAAAAGGCCCTCCTTCGTGTGCCAGAGAGACGAGCCCCTCTGGCAGATGGAACAATCAGGGAGCCCCTCTGATCTGCTCTGGTTGGATGGGCGTACACTCTTGGGACGATGTGGTCTCTAAAGTATCCTGGCCCACTACCATGAAGGGCTTTAAAGGTCAAAACCAGCACCTTGAACTGCACTCGGAGGCAAACTGGTAGCCAGTGCAGCTCCCGAAGTAATGGTGAGGCACGAGCATAACGCCCGTGCCCCATCACCACCCGGGCTGCCGCATTCTGGACCAACTGCAGCCTCCGAATGGTTGACAAGGGCAGCCCCATGTAGAGCACATTGCAATAATTGTTCAAAGGTCATAGGTTCAAAGGTCATAGGCTCAAGACACATCATATCCCTGTCGAGGTAGGAAAAACTATTGAGGTGACTCTTGAAATACAGTATGCATAGCTTGGATGGTATAAATCTCCTCTCTGGAGTCTCTCATCTAAGTAAAGTTGGTTGGCATGAGGCTATTTATCTTAGTGACTTTTGTGGGATTCATGCAAGCTTAGATTCAAATACAGTAATGGAAAAGGTTTAAAAATCACTTGGAACCAAATAAATCTTTTGTAATTTATTTATTTGTTTATTATTTAGATTTGTATAGCCACCCAATCACCAAAGAGACTCGGGGAAGCTCACAATCCAATTGCACATGACCCCGTATAAAAAACCCAACAAATCATTAAAAACCCCACATGAAACACATTGTTAAAATCTTTGCAAGAAAATAAACAAATAGACTAAAAACCCGGATGGCGATTAGCATATACATATCAGCCAACGGCGGGTGGCTGTTCCTCTCTCTGCTCCCCACACCTGCTGGGCCAGCCATGTCATCAGCCTTTTGATTTGCAGACCTTTTTCAGAATATACAGTAAACATGCGTGTTATACATATGTAAGCCATATGGAGGAAGAACATGATACAAATATGCCAAAATGATATGATATGAAAAGAAAAGGTATATCAATGTGAAATGCCACCATGCTAATATCATTATCAACTAGGAAAAGTGAGATACAGTTAAAGCCTGTATAATCCACAGTTTTAATCTGCAGCTGTGATGAAATATCTGAAGTCTGGTCCAAAACATCATTGTTCAGCTTTGAGGAACATAAAAACTCTGCCTTATTCTGGTAAACCAGGTGTTGTACGTCAATATGGCTTCCTCTTTCTACCAGTTAAGCCAAGTACTGAGATAAAAGATTCAGATTTCCAGTCCAGCTTAGCCTGACATTCCAAAAATCATAACCATGTGATGCAAGGATTTTATTTTTGCTACTGAAAATAAATATCTTCAAAGACACTTAAAGTGTGTGAGAAGAAATGAGATTTAGCAAGGTAAGGGGATCAGTACTCTAAAAGGACTAGACTACAACTCAACGGGAGTGGGCTTGTTTGCTTTGTGTTACCTTGACTGGCGGCTATATTTTGGGACCATTCTTGATTGGCTCTCCCTGACAGGTTCATTTGGCTTAAAGCCATGCTTTTCTTCTGTCTCTGCAAAGAATTTCCATTAACCTTGAGTGTGAGAGGTCAAACAGCAGTGGCAGTGTATATGGTTCTCTGAGCTTTCAAAAACATGTACCAAAAGGGAAAATGAAAGAAACAGTGATTGATAGTGACTTGTTGAAAGTGGCAGCAAAGCTAATGGAAAGCAAATGTGACAGACAAAAAGATGATTTTAGAACACCTTATTTTGTTGCCATCACTGTTGACTTCATTCCCTCATACAGAATTTGAAGCATTTGAGTGAGTGTCTATAAAATAATCTTGAACAATGACAACTTCTGTTTTCATGCAGGTATTTAAACATTACTGTTATGTTGTTTCTGAATGACAGACATGTCTACAGATTATTTTACTTATATGCAATGGTTTACACTACTCATACCTCATACCAGATAAGGAACAAAAATATATATATGGGGGGGGGGGGAATCATTGTGCCACCTTTAAGATTGCCTGCTATATTTGAATGTGAGCTTTCACAGATCAAAGCCGCTTACTCAAACAATCTCTCTTACTTTATCATGAGATTATGTATAAGAAAAGTGGAGTGCAGAAGAATAGACATCTTTGAAAGGTGGTGTTGGAAGAGAATTTGAGAGTACCCTGAAGAGCAGAGAGAACAAATAGGTTGATCTTAAAAGAAATCAACCCCAACTGCTTCTTGGAAGGTCAAATATTGAAGATGAAGATGAAGTACTTTGGACATCAAATGAGAAGAGAGGATTCACTTGAGAAAACCTTGATGCTGGGAAAAATCAAGGGCAAAAGGAGAAGGGGGCAGCAGAGAATGTGATGGTTAGAGGGTATTGCTGACACAATGGGCACAGAGATGGGCGGATTGAGCAGGATGGTGGAGGATCGGGGTGCCTGGCATGCATTGGTCCTTAGGGTCACAAAGGGTTGGACTTGACTGTGTAACATGTATAAATGATTGCCATGTACCTCCCTCCTATGTCTAATGAAATAGACTTAACCCATAAAAGCTCACATTAAAATATGAGATGATTTGCTGTGGGGTTTTTTCTTTTGTTTTGTCCAATATGGCTGCACAGACTAATATATTATTACTCTGAAAATTATATAAGTCAGTGGGTGTCAGAGCCCAGGACAGGGGCAGCTGGCAGGTAGCATGAATGCCAGGAACCAGGACAACCAGGTAACAGACCAAACAGTAACCATATCTCAGTCCAAATGAAGCCAGAGATGCCAGGTTAGTCTAGATAAACAAAAGTATAGTGCAAAACAGCTTGAAGTCAGAATGGACATGGCAGAGAAACCTTACAGACTGGAGGACAGTAAGGATGGAATTCAAGAAGCAGGAATCCCAACAAGGCACAACAACAGTTCATAAGGAATCAGGAACAAAGCAGGGGATCTTCCAGGAACAAGGCAATAAAATCAAGCGACTGAAAACTTGGTGACTTTTGTTCCTGAGGCAGCTTCCAGGAGGAAAAGCCATTACTTATATAGCTAAGCCACCAGGGTCTCCAGGTGGTATTTATGAAGGTCCAGAACCTTTTCCAGGGATCTCATGTGTGACTTAACAGCTGCAGCAGGATATGGGTCCAGTCCTACAGGACTTAGAGCAGCTGATTCAAGGCTGAAGGTTCAAATCCTGCAGGATATAGCAGTAGCTGCAAATCCTGACAGTGGGCTTGCAGCTCATATCATAGAAAGTTGAGATTCTATGGCTTTTTAACAAGAATAAATATTAAACACTTCATCAGTTAATATAGTTACAGAAGATTTTATTTAAAAAATGCTTATCAGAAAAAAAACATGCAACTCTATTGTCTGTTTTTCAGCATTGTATTACTGTATAGGAAAATATTGTAGGACAATTGTGAGTATGTTACACATAGGGATTGTCAATAGCATATGTCAAGAAACACACAAAGCCTGTCTTACCTGCCTGCATTAATTCACTGAGAAATTGGAGGAATCCACCAAAGATACACAGCCAGGTTTAAGTCATTGACCAGTAGTGGTCAATAGAGTTGGAAGCATACTTTGGTGCTTGTTTTTAGCCTAAAACAGAGTTTCCAAAATCTATCTTTTTAAAAATATATAGCTTGTATCAAAGTGAATAGATGATTCAGTAGCATCAGAATCATCTGAGATATCAAGTTCAACATCTGAAACTAGGGTGAGTGCTGTGATGTCATGAGGGCAGGCTTTTGTGATGTCATAGATAGGATGGGATTTTCAGAATTAGTAAACTTCTGGTCTCATAATTTGAAAGGAAATTATTAGGCCAAATTATGGGACTGTTCAAACTGTCAGGAGGTACAGCAGCCCTTTCACCTCCATGTTCTTCTGGTACCATTACCTTCAGAAACCATTACAAAAGTTCCCTGCTGAACTGTGAGAACTGCAAGGATTCGTGGGACTTGCAAAGGTGTACCAGGGACTGTGATGTGACAGAAGCTGCCTCCATATGTTGTGGAGAATGGGAGAAAATAGGATGAAAGGGGAAAATACTGCAAGTAATCTTTGCAAGCTAAAAGGACTTTTAATTATTTTTTTCTTCCTTTGTGTTATTATTAGGACTTTACTTAAAACAAATAGTATATTTTGTATATTCCTTTTCTAGCTGTGGTTGTATCCATAAATAAACACCTTAATAATTCAGTGGCTGAATGGACTATGTTTGCAGCAATTCGAGTACAATTTTCCTTTGATTCAGGTCAATTTTGAAACTATGTGTCAGGAAACAAGTTTCTCACAAGTAGGAATTTTCCCCACAAGTGGTTGGTTTCTGCTTCTGAGCTATCTCTCTTCTGGCTTAGCAACCCAGGATATTACCTTAATGTAAATAAGGTAGCACATAGCCAAGTTAATACTACAGTCATCTTCAGGTATTTTAAAAGTATATTGTAATCAAAGAAAGTTACAGAAGAAAGTCTATCAAAAGTTCAGAAAGGACGTCATCGCAAAGAGAGCTTATCTAATTGGACAAGCCCAATTCACTGCTCACCCTATAGCATGAAACATCGG
Source organism: Bradypodion ventrale (assembly GCA_035047345.1). NCBI lineage: Eukaryota > Metazoa > Chordata > Lepidosauria > Squamata > Chamaeleonidae > Bradypodion > Bradypodion ventrale. The sequence continues at coordinate 300,721,798 of JAWDJE010000003.1, read as the reverse complement.
ATCAGAGGAACGTCTTGTCCCCTCCTTCTGTCTTTTATCTCCTCACACATGGTCCATCCCCTTGCCATTCCCCTAAAGGAATCCTGTCAATGACCATACAGTATAACATGTCGATCACACATTAGGTTTCATTTCTTCTAACCCACGAGAGTAGCATGTTTTTAGATTCCAATCCTTCTCAGGAATGTGTTCCTGGTCCCATCCCTCCCCCCATGCATAGAAATCTCCATCTTGGAATGAGGCTGAACCATGGCACAAATCCTGTCCTGACACTATGGACAGAGATGCCCCTTTCTTTACACTTGAGGGGCTGAAGAATAACAACTATAACTGATTGTTCTTTAAAAATAAAGTTTTAAAATCTATATTCTTTTCATCATTTCTGTCATCCCTTGAGTGTATTAGTGTATTTACATTCTATACTGGCTATGCATTACCAAATATTATATATATAATATAATTTTACTCTTGTCCCCTCCCCTTTTCACTGTTCAAGATTTGTAAATTATATATATAAATTTACAAATCTTGAACAGTGAAAAGGGGAGGGGACAAGAGTAAAATGCATTAAATTGTAAATGTAATTTAACATTTGCTTCCTCCCCCCCCCCCAAGTTAGAGGCAGTGTTACAGTAAGTGGGATAAATGTTAGACTTTAGCCACAAGACTGGGCCATAGGGCTGGGTTAACCACTTTCCTTGAGGATATTTCCTCAATTTGAAACCACTTTGACCACTTCAAGAGTAATCTTCATTACTAAGCATGAAATATATTGGTTTTGTAAGGAAAACTATAGGCTTGGTTTACAAGAGCTAAGCAGTGCTGTTTAGGATGGAACATTCTGGAATTCCCTCATTCATAGGGTTGACATAAGTTGGGGAATACTTGATGGCACAACAACTACAAAAAGATGAGTTACATTGGTGTAGCAGAAAGAATGTCATATTAGGACTCAAATCCCCACTCATTCGTGAAATCTCACTGTGGTTGGCAGTTAAAAACCTCACATACGTAAAAAGCTTACTAGAGTTACCAGACATTGGAAACAACTTGGTGGTGCTTAATAGCAACAAAAACAAAAAATGATTATAGATCCATTAGTGAATATTTTGATACCAGAATTTCTTTAGCTACTGTTACCTGTGATGCCGAATAAAGATGTCCCAGCAGGAACAACAAAATCTAGCACATTAATAGAAAGAAAATGTAATCTATAAAATTGCAGTAGTAGTTGGTTATCTGTAAAGTTCAATGTTTTGCCATGAGTGGATCAGAGAAACTGATAGCACCTAATATATAAAAATCATACAAGCAGAATCAGTAGCCGAATGTAAATCAACAAATTTGATAAGGCTGACATTGACTTCCATTACTTCTGTCCAAGAGGTCTTGAAGAATCAATTACTCTTTTACACTCGGAATTATATCAAGCCACATAAAATGCCCAAGAAGGAAGTCTGTTCATGCAGATAACCACTTCAGTGCAAGGTACTAAACAAACTGCTGAAAATATTAATTCATTTTTCTAGTACCTTTTTTGCATAAAATCATATGTTTTTGTCATCAGCAGTGCAGATGACTGTCATGGTGTATGGATGGCTAGAAGGAAAAAGAGAAGGTATTAATGTCTAAAATCCAAGGGCACCAGGTGTTTTAAATGTCTCCAGAAGGGTGCTTCAGGCAAAAACCATGCTGTCCAAGATATCTTGGCATAGATTAGTGGAAGCTTTTCTGCCCTTGGCAAGTTTTGATTAAGGGCCTGAGTCCTTTAAGTCCAGTCACTTTCATGGGATACAGTACAGCTCATATTTATTTTAATTGCTACTAGCATTTAGTATAATTACATTTTAATTTAAATTGCTAATTTTATGCTAGCAACAAAGAACCTCAGATTTCCAGTCCCTGAAGAGCAGTCCTTGTGCTCCAGGAATATAAACTCCTTGAAGAATGTAGTATATTCTCCTGTATTAGTTACACTGGAGTTACTTTCAAGGTGAAAGTATAAAAGTATAAAAATAAATATTTTATGTAGCATCTACTGTTATTTCTCCCCCCTCCCCCAAAGAAAAATAGTTTTTTTCACAAGGTGTAAGCATAGAAATGATCAATGTATTTAGATTTAATCTCTACACTTCCAAACAGCTCAGAAAACTCATTTGTAAAATGCAACCTATAATTAGCATAATTCAGTGGACTATAGCTGTAGAGTATTGTACATGGCAGATCTGCTCCCTATTTAAACACACCCTATTTTCTGTTTTCCGACCACATATCAGTTTATTTTTCCACTCACAAGATTTTTGAGACACATTAATAAGAAACAGATCTGTTCTAATCTACAGCATTTCTCTCCCTTTCCCCATATTTCCTTTTGACCAATAGAAGTGTGAAGGAGCAGGATGCACGGAAGCCAAGATTTTCCGTCTGCCACTTTTGGTGATGTTTGGGGGGAGGTTGGATGAAGAAAACATGGCACACAAAGTTGCTTGGCAGCATCAACACACTGTTGGAGAAGCAGTTTCTCTTTGTTTAGATGGCAATGTTGTACGGACATTTACATAATAAAATTGTAGCACAAGTAACAGATGGCGACGAGGCACTTCCTTTGCCACATTTTGGAAGCACGATGCAGTTCCTTGATGAACTCATTTTTCTTCCTTTCGCTTGTGAATGTCTACCAGTTATGAACCCCTTAGGGGTTTATTTGACTGGTGAACACTTTGAGAGTTGATGCTTGGCCAAGAAAGCAAGAAAAAACCCACAAAAAACTGTCTACAGAATTTTCCATTTTATATCAAGAACAAATGTTATACTCTGATGATGGCTTTGCAATTTATCCAAATCTCAATCTCTCTCTTTCCACCCTCCCTTTTAAAACTGCCAGGAAAAGTAAATACTAACCCCCTTTGCTAGTGACACTTCCTGAGCTAAAATTCTGATAAAATAAGATAAATCCCTTTAGTGGCCCAGGTCCTAAATCAATTTCCCTCTGGTCTTGGTTTTTTTTTAAATGTAGGGGAAATGAACCAGTAAACAGTAACTGTATCAATGTTGCTTTTTAAAAAAACCAGTACTCCAATGAATGCCATTCTTTTTTTCTTCTTAATTAAACACAAACAAATAGAAGGAATGGCAGTTTCATGATCTGTGTAAAATTAACCTGCAGTTTAGCTGACTTCAAATTGTGTACTGTGTGCATCTCTATAAGACTGCCTGCGTGATAATCAAAGCTCTGTGAACATATGACAAAGGAGAAAGAATTGAGCTTTGAAAAGTGATGGTGATTTTCTGTTTAGCTTCAGCAACTGGAACAGAACTGTATTCCATAGCCTGAGAGAAGTTGCTTCCTCTCTTTGATGCCTCCCTGTTGTTCTGAGGTCCTTGCTGATCTCCCCAACCTTTTTAAAAAAATCTGCATGTTTTTGACTAAATCATTTCATAAGATTTAAAATTCTAGATCTTGGAAGCAGATACATTTATTTCCTGTCTTGACATAAAAGTTTTTGTTTTGGTGAGGAATGGAATTGTATAAAAGTATTGATCCGTTATAAAATAATAATTCCTCCAATGTTAATATCAATTCTATGCAAGTGTGTCTGTCTGTGATTGTGTATAGCTGGATTTAGCTGGATTTAGCTCTTCAGGAGGCAGCCCAATTAAAAATTGTTCACATTAAGAAATTCTTTATGAGTATCGGGATACAGATATAGATATACTTGCATCTTCCAACAAACTAAGAGGCAACTCTACACACGGACATCACCAGATGGCCAACATCAAAATCAGATTGATTGCATACTCTGCAGCCAAAGATGGAGAAGCTCTATACAGTCAGCAAAGATGAGACCTGGAATGGACTGTGGTTCAGATAATGAGCTACTGATTGCCAACTTCAGGCATAGAATGAAGAAAGTAGGGGAAACAATTAGACCACACAGGTATGACCTAGATAATATTCCTCATGAATATACGGAGGAGGTGAAGAATAGATTTAAGGGATTAGACTTGACAGACAGAGTGCCTAAAGAATTATGGACAGAGGTTCATAACATCATACAGGTAGCAGCCATTAGAACCATCCCAAAGGAAAACAAATGCAAGAAAGCAAAGTGGTTGTCTAATGAGGCTTTTCAAACAGCTGTAGAAAGAAGGAAAGCAAAAACAAAGGTGAAAGAGAAAGACTCTCTCAACTGAATGTAGAATTCCAAAGAAAAGCAAGTAGAGATAAGGAGGCCTTTTTCAATGAACAGTGCAAAGTAATAGAGGAAAATAACAGAAGGGGAAGGACTAAAGACCTCGTCAAGAAAATTGGGGAAATTAAGCAAAAATGGCAATGATTAAGGACAAAAACGGTAGGGACCTAACAAATGCAAAAGAGATTAGGAAAAGATGGGAAGAATACACAGATGAACCCCACAAAAAGGACCTTAATGTCCCTGACAACCACAATGGTATGATTATATTGACCTCAAACCAGACATCCTGAAGTGTGAAGTCAAGTGGGCCCTAGAAAGTATTACTAACAACAAAGCTAGTGGAGATGATGGTATTCCAGTTAAGCTACTTAAAGCCCTAAAATAAGATGCAATTAAAGTGTTGCATTCAATATGCCAGCAGATTTGAAAAATGTAGCAGTGGCCACAGGATTGGAAAAGGTCAGTCTATGTTCCAGTTCCAAAGAAGGGCAATGCCTAAGAATGTTCTAGCTATCTAACAATTGTGCTCATCTCACATGCTAACAAAGTCATGCTCAAGATCTTACAAGCTAGGCTTCAGCAGTATGTGGATCAAGAACTTCCAGAAGTAGAGGCTGAGTTCCGAAAAGGCAGGGAAACTAGAGACCAAATTGCCAACATCTGCTGGATCTTGGAGAAAGCAAAGGAGTACTAGAAAAATGACTACTTCTGTTTCATTGACTACATCAAGGCCTTTGATTGTGTGGATCGCAACAAACTGTGGCTAGTTCTTAAAGAGGAGGTACCAGACCACCTCACCTGTAATCTAAATTTTCATCTTCTTTTAATGAACCTGAAATCAACCTGTTATGATTTCTGAGCATGTAATGAATGAATACCTATTCTTCTTTTATCTCAAACTTTTGGTCTGAGTAATTATTTTAGGTTGGAAGAATGATGAGCAGAGGGAAACTTTGCAGGAACTTGTAAACATTCAAACTTAAAAATTGCCCCTTGCAAACTACATACCCCAACAGAAAAGAATACTCTTCTCAATAGAGATATTGTCATGCCTCTGCCATTGATTCACCATCGACCTGGGCATAGTGTAAGAAAATCACTAGCTGACTTTGGTCCCAAAGCTGTGAAATGGAGAACTATCTTATGGTGAGTACAAGAAAATCTTGCCCTAACAGCTGTAAATTGGACATTTCTTCACATACCCTGCATCATAGTGGTGTTCAGAGAACCATGGTCCAACATAGTTTTTCTTCCTCAAGTTGCTTACCAAAAATGGTTTGGAAATGGTGAGATAGATTTCTAGTCTGCACTCTGGGGAGCAGGCATGACAATACAGTATTAATTTAGCTGAGAGGTTAATGAGTGTGTAGGCTTCTTCTTAGGGACTGTGGCGGCTTAGTGGTTAAGATGCTGAACTTGATGCCTGGAAGGTCTGTAGGTCAGCAGTTCAATACCTGAGTGCTGCACAATAGAGTGAGCACCCATCTCTGTCCGAGTTCCTGCCAACCTAGCAGTTCAAAAGCAAGTAATTGCAAGTAGATACAGTTACCAATTTGGTGGGAAGCTAAACAGCATTCCGTGCACTCTGTTGTTTAGTCTTGACTACCACATGTCCATGGAAACGTCTGCAGACACAGACAGCACTGGCTCTTTGGCTATAAACAGAGATGAGCACTGAACCCTAGAGTTGGCTATGACTGGATTTCAAGCAAGGGTGACCTTTACTTTTACCTAGGTTTATTCACTGTATGTGTTACACTTCTTCTTCCATGTCTTGTCCAGACGTGAAACTGTTAAAATGAAGGCACCCTTTGGTGAGTTCATTCTGCAGTTCTCTTTGCCTGACCTGGTGTGAGAAAGATTAACCAGCAACACAAGGCTGCTGTTACCAGCATATGCAAGGAGCTACCAGACAGCTGGGCAGAACCACATGATTCTCTGCCACCTGGCTAAGAACAACCATGGTCTGTGTGGAAAGCTTTAAACAGACTGTGTGCTGGGATAGGAAGATCAAGGGCTAATCTGAGAAAGTGGGGGTTTCCCTGTAGATGGTAGCCTGTGTGAATGTGGAGAAGAACAAACTATTGCCTATATGATACAATGCACATGATGCCCCTCAATGTGCACTGAGGAGGACCTTATGTTGGTAAGAGGAAATGCTGTTGATGTGGCCAGATATTGGGCGGATGTCATGTAGTTCAATATCAATTTCTTTTTGTTTTAGATATGTTAATTGTAGCTTTGTGTGTTATTACATGCTGGTGGTGCCTCTGACATGAATAAGAAAGAAACCAGGATCTGCCCGATTGTGGTTCAAGAATACCACAATCTTTGAGGAGGCTCATTCTGTGTACCCCATGTGTTACACTGATTCACATCTTTGTTTCACAACAAAACCCTTCAAAATCCTTTGTCACACAGAGACTACAGCCTCATTCCAGCTGTTCTTGCTTCCGTCCTCTTCTAGCAACCATAACACAGATCAAGTGCTCATCTTCTGAGATCAGCTAGAATTGGATAATTCTACAGAAGGGGAGTTTCTGTTGGAACTTGTGTGTCATTTATATAAAATTAAACTTCTCTATTTTAAAAGCCACAAAATTCCATTCTTTTTATTAAAAAAACCCTCTAGTTTATGAATGTGGGGTATTGTACTTCTTTATCCACAATTGAAAACTCTAGTGAATAACCTCATTTGCTGCATAAAATTGAGGCCAAGTTTCCAGCAGGAAAAAGGATGACAAGCTCTATATAGCAAGAGACACCCTTAATATTGACAACACCAATGGCAGCAGCCAGGATGGCCTACAGGGTACCATTTTGTGCTCACTATCATTCATACTTATCAAAAAATGGCCATGACTGTTGCTTTGTGTGAAGGAGTTAAGTGATGAAGAAAGGAATCAGCTTCTGGGATTTTCCCTTGCTTGGTGTCTCTTTGTGAATGGTAATGAACACAACAGGGTAACTTGTAGACCATCTTGATTGTTGCCATCAATGTTGTTAACATTCTGGCTGTCCTTTGTTCTGTATTGCTTGGCATTCTTTTTCCTGCTGGCAAAGCAGTTATGCAGCAATATCAGGCCCTTTCTGGGCATTTTGAAATGTGGATACAGAAGCACAATATTCTACATATATCTACTGCAGTGGGGTTTTTGTTGTTGTTGAAGAATTGTTGTTGTTCAGTCACACAGTCGATTCTGACCCTTTGCGGCCCCATGGACCACTGCACACCAGGGATCCCTCTCCTCCACCATCCTCCTGACCCGCCCAGCTTTGTGTCCATTGCATCAACAATGTGAATAATCTAGAAAACTCACAATTATTTCTGCCCTGTGTTTCAGTAGCAGGGAGGAAGTGCTGTATACCAATGGAAATCTTCTGCTCTAGTTTCTCCTCAAAAGCCGATCCCAATATATTCTTTTCAAAGTGAATCTGTTTCTCTTTGATTCAGCATGTGATAGGAAGGGTTGGTTGGGTGAGGTCTTCTGTTTTAGTTTGTCCGATTATATTTAGGTTTCTTATATGTGTGTTTATACTTTGAAACCCAACATAAGCTTTCTGGATGGGGCCAGCCAATTCCTTAAATAGGTAAGAATAAACATGAGAAATTTGCAAAATAGATATTTGCTCTTGGGCCAGTTTTAGCAGTAGTTCATTCCCTGGTTTTGCATTACCTACCCACCCTTTATTTGAAGAAAAACAACTAAGATTTTAAGACATCTTAGAGATTTATTATAACACAAGCATTCATGGATAAGTCTATTAGAACTACAAAGTGTTGTCCTTAATTGACAAATAGATGGGTGGCTATAGATATATGTCATGTAAATATGGGGCCAAATGGTCATGGCATTTGTACAGCAGATTAATTTACTTGTTTTTATCTTGCTTTTCTCCCACTGAAGGGTTAAATATATACACACTAATATTTCTCCAGAAAAATATTCAGAATAAAAACCTGTGTGTTTCAATAAGTAAGGTTAAGGTCTCCCTTGCTCGAAAGCCATACATTTCTGACTCTAGGGTTTGGTGCTTATTTCTGTTTATATAGCCAAAGAACCAGCACTCTCTGCTTCTGCAGACATTTCCATGATCAGATGGCTGATTTGACTAGACACCAAAATGCCCAGATCGGTGTTACCCTTTCCCACCAAAGTGGTACCTATTTGTCTATTTGCAATTTCTTGTGTTCGAACTGTTAGGTAGGTGTGTTTCAATATATAATGACTATTCATAACTCAGCATCCTTCTTTACCCATCATTTACCTGCAATTCTGGCTCAAAATGTAGCTCTTTGCAAGGTCAGAAAACAATGTGTACTGTTCATATAAGGCAGTGGTTCCCAAAGTGGGCCCTACGCCCCACAGGGGACTTCAATTCCCAGAAGCCTAAGTCAGTATATTGGCTGATCAGTGCTTTGAGGAATTGACTTAGGCTTCTGGGAAATGGAGTCCAGGAACCAAAGTTTGGGAAACACTGATATAAGATAAGGGGCGCTTTAAGAAGCAAAGCAAATAATGATGATGATGATGTTAAAAGGCAGATTTTGTTCCATCCATTACAGTGCTGTGAGCTGATAATTTCTTTTGTATAGAGTTCTCAGTAAACCATTTTGTTTTTCCTGGCAACGATTTGTTAAGTAATGGGAGAGACAGAAGATTTGTTAAGTACACTGATGCTAAACTTCTTTTGTTTGCGTAGAGCAGCAATTCTGCTCCCCTCCCTTCACACAGCTAAAGTCACTAGAAGACAATGCCTTCCTACTCCCAGCCAGCTATTTCCAGGCACTGGCAGGGAAGGCTGAATTTTACAGAAGAGTATCATGTTCCATGCTCCCCTATTTCTTAGTTTCTTCATAACAGATATGGTGTGGCAAATTTTCTTGTAACAGCTGCTGAATATCTGGATCACCTGTGCAATTCTCAACAATAACCACACTTATAAATGTATTTTCTTTGTGGAATAATTAACAGAGTTTCATGCTAACAATCTTTTCTTAGTAATTTGTTTAGGCACTAGCTTAGTTGTAGAGGCATTATACTTGTTATGAACTGTAAAGGTTAGGCACAGAGCAGAACTGCTGTGCTCTGGATGAAGTATGATGTCATGTATACCCTAGTGAACCTAACTGCAACCCAAAACCCACTTATTTATCACAAAGTGACAACACAGCAACAGGGGAGGAAGTGCTCCCATTGGGCTGCTGGGCAGAGGGGCAGAGCAAACTCTGTGCTGGGGTAACTACACAGGTGCCCAGAGAAAGGGCTCTGAGTGCCATCTCTGGCACACATGCCATAGGTTCACCACCACTGCTCTAGGTAAACATAGGGAAAATCTATACAGCATACAAATTATGTTTAATTTAATGTGCCTTTCAAGTACAGCTGTTCAGGTACTAGATTTTATGTACCCTTGGACAGGAATTTGAAAAGTATAACTTGGACTGATTTCTTGTTAATTCTCACTATTTTGCAAGGTGACATTTCCTTATTCAAGTCCCCGTTATTGCTAATGAGTGACATTATCCTCGATCTTACAAGTGTTCACAAAGGAGCGATTTAAAACTGAATGTACATTAAACATTTGTAGTTATGCTGAAAATACATCAGAAGACATTACATAGTTCAATTAATTCCCTTGAACATTAAGCCAATCAGACACACACTTCACTCCAGGCAACAAAATAATTTTTGTTCTGGATAATCTCAATCTTTTGTTATCTGCAGAGAGGTCAAATATTTCTGGCACTGAAACAAATCAGAAACAGCAGGGAAATAGTTTGGAATAAAGTTGAAAACCACAGTAACGATTAAATGATCCAAAATGCTTTATTCTTTGTCTTAAATATTTGGCTACCTACAGAATTTTTATCATGTGTTTTTTTTAGCTCTTGCATGTTTAGGCAGCAGTCCTACTCACAGTTGCACATAGCTAAATCTTATTAAAAATGGGGATGAGGAATATTTGATTTTGGGTTAGATTTAAGCAGCAAATCCCCTTTTACCCCTAAATGAAAAGAAAGTTAACCAGTGTTTTTCTACACCTACATAATGAAGTAATGGATGTAATGCATAAAGATTGTAATTGTTTTCCCTATAGAGGTTTGATGTACACAGACACATCCCTTCAACATTTTGAGTACTGTGCAGGGCCGCCATCAGGGCAGTACTACCAGTACTGCCGTTTAGGGCCCAGAACTGACACGGGCCCTGGTGGCGGCAGCCATAAGTATGTGGGGGGGGGGGCAATAGGATTGCTCAACAAGGGGTCCAGAAATTTCTGATAAGAACAGCCTTGCTGGAACAGGCCACAGCCCATCCTGTCCTGCATTCTGTCTCACACAGTGGCTCACCATTTCCTTCAGGGTATTCCCAAGGAGATGCCTTCACCTGTTTAGGATTCCCTGGAAATGGCATTGAGAGATATCCTGCCTATCTCTCCAACCCGGAGGTTGTCCTTAAGTATCCATAATTATAGCCATTGATACCCTTGTCCTCCATGAACTTGTCTAATACTTTCTTAAACCTGTCAAGACTGACAGCTGTCACCACTTCTTCTGGCAGGGAGTTCCATAGACCAGTGATCCTCTGGGTGAAAAAGTACTTTCTCTTATTTGTTTGAGAACTAGTACCCAAAAGTTTCATCGAGTGCCCCCTAGTTCTAGTGTTATGCGATAGGGAAAACAGTTTTTCCTTATCTACTTTGTCCACACCGTGCATGATTTTATAAACTTCAATCAGGTCACCTCTTAGACGCCGTCGCTCAAGAGTGAAAAGGCCCAATCGTTGCAGCCTCAGATGGTAAGGAAAGTGTTCCAGTCCCCTAATCATTCTGGTTGCCCTCCTCTGCACTTTCTCCAACTCCATAATATCCTTCTGGAGGTATGGCGACCAGAACTGTACACAGTATTCCAGATGGGGCCTCACCATAGATTTATAAAGAGGCAAAATAACACTTGCTGACTTATTTTCTATACCCTTCCTAATGATCCCTAGCGTTGAGTTTGCTTTTTTCACTGCTGAGGCACACTGGGTTGACACCTTCATTGAGTTGTCCACCAGGACACCAAGGTCCCTTTCCTGGTTTGTCGCAGAGAGTTCAGAACCCATCAGTTTATAAATGTAATTGGGTTTTTTTGCCCCAACATGCATCACTCTGCACTTACTAATGTTGAAGCTCATTTGCCACTGTTTTGCCCACTCCCCCAGTGTCAAGAGATCCCTCTGGAGCTCCTCACTATCTCTCACAGTTTTCACTACCCTGTATAATTTAGTGTCATCAGCAAATTTGACTACCTTGCTATTTACTCCTACCTCTAGATCATTTATGAAGAGGTTGAAATGCAGGGGTCCCAGTACTGAACCTTGGGGGACCCCACTCTTTACTTCCCTCCACTTGGAGAAGTGTCCATTTAGTGCTACCCTCTGTTTCCTGTTCCTTAGCCAGTTGCTGATCCAGGACAAGACCTGTCCCTTTATTCCATGACTGGCAAGTTTATTCAAGAGCCTTTGGTGTGGGACCTTGTCAAAAGCCTTCTGAAAGTCCAGATAAACAATGTCAACTGGAGCCCCCTTATCCACATGCTTGTTGACACTCTCAAAAAATTCCAACAGATTAGTGAGGCATGATTTGCCCTTGCAAAAGCCATGTTGGCTCTCCTTTAGCAGCACCTTCTCTTCTATGTGCCTATTAATTCTATCTTTTAGGATGGTTTCTATCACTTTACCTGGGACACATGTTTAGTGTATTGGACCAAAGACACCAGGACAGCTGAAGAGCTGGCTTAACACAACTTTATTACATGCTGGTCAGAGGGAACATGTGGTAATGGCGGACGAACAGCTCAATATATACAGTGGCTATACATTTGAATGTGGCTCCTTGACAGTCTATTGGCTACTGTCCGTGTGACGTCATTTCAGGTCACGCCCTTCTTGTCCAGGTGAAGGTGATGGCGGGAATCTTCCCGCGCTGTTGCTCTTAGGTGAGTCTTGGACCAATGAGCTTGGACGCTCGCTATTGCCATCTAGTGGTCACTAGCTCGCGTCCTATTAGGGTTACAGAGATGCAGCTGAGGTTACAATGTTACACATGGAAAAGGTTATATTGGATACACATGGATAGGTACATTGTTTAAAGGCACATGCTTTAGAACACAACATCCCTCCCCCCTAGGATGAGACGAAGTCTCTTAACCAAGATGGTTTCTTGCATTCGCGTTTGGGCCGTGATGTGGGTTGGCCCCCCCGGGGGCCGCTACTGCTTCCTTGTTCCCTGGACCCTTGTCCTGTAGTGGGAGAGGGAGACTTGTTAGTGGCTTGCTGCGGTTTTGCAGCTTTAGAGGAAATGGTGGATTCCGTTGTGGGCGAACCGGGGGCACCAGGGGCTAATGTAAAACCCCTCTTCTCGCTTGGATGGGTGGGGGACCACTCCGAAAAAAAACCCCGGCTCTGAAACTCAAAATCAAACTCTGCTGGGTGATCCCGCGGGGTATCTATGAGGACAGATTCCTTTTCCTCCCCCCTCGGTGGGGACGCATGACCCCCCTCTCCTCCCCCTTGGGCTAAACGGGTGGGGGAGAACCCTAACGCTGAATCCCTGTCTGTGCTTTCCGAGCCCTGCCTCTCTGGGACCCGGCTCCGGAGCTGGTCCGCATGTCGCCGCCACAGTAGACCCGTGCTGGTCTCCACGCGGTATGATACGGGACCGGTCTGCTCCACGACATCCCCTGGCACCCAGGCTGGCCCTGCGCTGGCGTAGTTCCTGCAATGCACGGGGGCGCCTACGCTGAAACTCTTTGTGGCCTCTAGCCCGATGTTCCTCCCCTTGTCTTCTACTCTCGTGGGTTCTAGCCTAGTGAGGATGGTGGTCAGTTTCCTGCGCATTAAGAGCTCCGCGGGGGAGTATCCTGACGCCAACGGGGTCTCCCTGTACCCTAGCAGAAACTGACACACTTGCAGGTTGAGATCCCCGGGGCCCATGCGCCGCAGCGCGTCCTTCGTGGTGCATACAAGGCGCTCCACTTGGCCATTGGTGGCCGGATGGAAAGGGGCGGAGGTGATGTGCCGGATGGCGTTAATCTCTGTGAATGCCCTGAACTCAGCGGACGTGAAACAACTAGCGTTATCGCTAATTAGGGTGTCGGGTATGCCGAACATAGAAAAAATTCTCCGCAAATGCTTTATTGTCGCGGCCGAGGAGATGCTCGTGACTGGGATGACCTCCAACCACTTGGAGAAAGCGTCCACAACAAGGAGAAACAGAGTTCCTCGGAACGGGCCCGCGAAATCTATGTGTATCCGGGACCACGGCCCCTTAGCCGCGTCCCACTCCCTGTGGGGAAGACGGGCCTCCTCTGGTCTGGAGCATTGGCAACTCTCACAAGTGCCGACCATGTGCTCGATGTCGGCGTCTAACTGGGGCCACCAAAAGTAACTACGGGCCAGCGCTTTGGAGCGCACGATTCCGGGGCGGCTGACGTGCAGCAGTTGAAGCACCCGCGGCCGAAGGGATGTGGGGATCACCACCCGCTGCCCCCACAAGAGACACCCCCTCTCTAGGGACAGCTCCAACTTTTTCCTGAAAAACGGAGCGAATTCTTCCGCTGGGGAAGACGCTGGCCACCCTTTCTGTACCCAGGAGCTAACCGCCGCCAACGTCTTGTCTCTGCTTGTCGCTTTAGCGATATCGGCGGGTACTATGGGGGGCGAATCTAAGACTTCTATCATGAGCACCTGGTGGTCCGGCTCCTCCCCGCCCACGTGGCTGTGTGTCTGGGGGAGGGGGGACCTCGACAGGGCATCCGCATGGCTGATTTCTCTCCCAGGCCGGTACACCAACGCGTGCTGGAAGGCGTTGAGAAAAATGGCCCACCTAAGCATCCTTGGGGACAGGATCTGTGGCGTGGGCTTATCTGCGGTGAAAATGCCTAGTAGGGGCTTGTGGTCGGTCACGATGGTGAAGGGGCGGCCATATAGAAAATCGTGAAATTTTTTGGTCCCTGCAATTATCGCCAGCGCTTCCCTGTCTGTCTGGGCGTAATTCCTCTCCGCTTGGGACAGGGACCTGGAGTAAAACGCTATTGGGGCCTCCCTCCCGTTTTCCAACACGTGGCATAACACTGCCCCCACCCCCACCGGGGATGCATCACAGATCAGCACCACCGGCCGTTTGGGGTTGAAGTGGGTCAGAATGGCGTCTGACGCCAGGAGTTGTTTCAGTTCCGTGAATGCTCTCTCCTGGTCATCGCCCCACTTCCATGCTGCATCTTTCTTGAGCAACTTGTGAAGCGGCTCAGCCACCGCAGCCTTCCGAGGAAGGAAGGAGTGGTAGAAATTTAAGAGCCCTAGGAACGACTGCAACTCAGGCTTGGAGGTGGGGCGAGGGGCTTTCTTGATGGTGGTCACCTTGGATTTGGACGGTTTGATCCCCTCGGGTGTTACTCGGAACCCTAAGAACTCAACCTCCTTCGCGAAGAAGATGCATTTGTCTTTTCGCAACCTCAACCCCGCCTGTTTGAATGCCTCCAGGACCTTGTTTAGCCTTTCAGCCAATTCAACCTCACTCCCCCCCCCCCCCGTTATCAAAACATCATCAAAATATGGCAAAACACCGTCCAGCCCTTTGAGGAGGCGTTCCACGAGCGACTGGAAAATTCCAGGCGCCGAGTTCACGCTGAATTGGAGGCGCGTCACCTGGAACGCCCCCTTATGCGTGACTATGGTCTGTGCAGCAGCTGCGGCAGGGGTTACCATGAGTTGCTGATAAGCCTGTGCCAGGTCGAGCTTAGCGAAACACTTTCCCCCATGTAACCTGGCTAGCAAATGGCTGACCACCGGCACCGGATACGCATTAGGGCGGATTGCCTTATTAATGGTGCACTTATAATCGGTGCAAATGCGAACCTCCCCATTTGCCTTCAATGCCGTGACAATTGGAGTTTCCCACTCCGCAGAATCAACAGGAACAAGAATCCCCTGGCCCACTAATTTGTCCAGTTCCGCCTCTATTTTGTCCTTTAGTGCAAAAGGCACTCTGCGCGGTTTGAGTCTTATTGGGCGGACCTCCGGGTCCAGGTCGAAAGTTACTGGGGGTCCAATGAATTTCCCAAGTCCCTTTTTGAAGACTTCAGGGTGCGCGTCGCACACCCTCTGTATTGGATCAGTCCCAACGGCGTGCACCCCCCCAATGAACAGACCCAGGGGCTGGAACCATTGAGTCCCGAGGAGGCTGCAATTACCCCCCTTGAGAATGACTAGGGGGAGTTCCGCGGCGTGCCGCTTATACTGGACCTGGAATTTCCCAACCCCCAACACCGGGATACTGTTCCCTTGCACGTCCCGAAGCGTGGACCTCAACGCTTTGAGCTTGGGCCGTACGCGGGGGGCAATTCTCAAAAACTCCCTCTGGGAAATGAGGGAATATGAGGAGCCAGAGTCAATCTCCATCCTAACAGGGGCCCCTTGCACCAGTACCTCAACAAAGTAGCGGGGGTGTCCCAAGGACACGCTGAAAACTGGAGCATCGTCGTCACTGTCGTCGGAGATGCGGCCCACGCCGTCCTGCTTCCTCGTGGGCCGGGCGCCATCCTTGATTCTCGTCGAGCGGTCTGGCCTCGCCGTGCGGTCGGGCGAGCTCCCCCGGTCCTTGCGCCGTTGTCTGCATACTTTGGTGATGTGCCCACGTCGTCCACAGTTGTGGCACTTGGCTTTTCTGAAAGGACACCGGGCGCGGTCGTGAGCCGCTCCACAGCCGTCGCAGCGCCGGCCCTCCTTCCGGACCCTCCGGACGTCCTCGTCGTCGCTGTTTTTGGCGGACGATTTCGAAATTCGCCGGGCTGCGTGCACCGAACTCTCTGTTTTGTCGGCCTTCGGACGCCAGTCCTGGAGCTCCTGTACCCCGGCCTTCGTGGCTTCCGCAGCCTGTGCCGCTTTCAGGACCTCCTGCAATGTGGGGGGCGCTCCTGATTCATCAGCATGCGCTGGATTTCGGCATCCTTCAGGCCGCATAGCACACAGTCCCTGAGGGTGACTTCCAAGTTCTCCCATTTGCATGGGCCGGCAGCCAGACGCAGGGCCGCTACGAAGGCGGCAACCGACTCACCAGGCGCTTGGACTCGCCTCCAAAACGCGCTCCGAGCGGGAAACATCGCTACCGAGGGCTGGAAATGGTCTCGCAACACCTTCAGGAGCTCTTTCGCCTTGAATTCAGCCACCTTTTTGGGTGCGATGAGGTCAATCAATACCCTCTTGGCGTTGTGCCCGAGCATTCTGGTGAGGATGGCTCTCTTCTTTGCCTCGTCCGTCACCTCGAACTCCACCAGCGTGCCTTGGAAGTCCATTTCGAAGAGTTCCCAGTCTTGCGGTTTCTTGATGTCGAAACTGGCGTATGTCTTGGTCCCGTGGGCAGCCATCATCCCACCTTCGTCGCCAATTTAGTGTATTGGACCAAAGACACCAGGACAGTCGAAGAGCTGGCTTAACACAACTTTATTACATGCTGGTCAGAGGGAACATGTGGTAATGGCGGACGAACAGCTCAATATATACAGTGGCTATACATTTGAATGTGGCTCCTTGACAGTCTATTGGCTACTGTCCGTGTGACGTCATTTCAGGTCACGCCCTTCTTGTCCAGGTGAAGGTGATGGCGGGAATCTTCCCGCGCTGTTGCTCTTAGGTGAGTCTTGGACCAATGAGCTTGGACGCTCGCTATTGCCATCTAGTGGTCACTAGCTCGCGTCCTATTAGGGTTACAGAGATGCAGCTGAGGTTACAATGTTACACATGGAAAAGGTTATATTGGATACACATGGATAGGTACATTGTTTAAAGGCACATGCTTTAGAACACAACAACATGTCAAACTGACAGGTCTGTAATTTCCTGGATCACCCGTGGATCCTTTTTTGAAAATTGGTGTTACATTCGCTACCTTCCAGTCATCAGGCACAAAGCCTGATTTGAGGGAAATAGTATATATTTTGGCTAGGAGATCAGCAATTTCATCTTTAAGTTCCCTGAGAACTCATGGATGGATGCCATCTGGTCCTGGTGATTTGTTAGTGTTTAGCTTAACAAGACTTGCAAGGACCTCCTCCCTGGTTATTTCTGTCTTGCTGAATTCTTCGGTTTCCCTCCCTACGTAGATAGGCTCAGTTTTGGGCAGCCCTGGTACTGTGTATGAAAGAGTTTGTGCAATGTGATTATCCTTCATATTTAAGCAAAACAAGCAGTCCCTGATGATAGAGAACCATTCACATGTATCATAATAGCTGAGTCAAATTCAGTTAAGTACTTCTGATATAACCATGCATGTCATTGAAAAGAAGAGGGCTGGGAAACTTTCCTGAGATGATCTGGGGAAATAGATTTCTAATGGTCTTTTTGCAGGGGGAACAGGGAGAAGAGAGGGCATTAACACATGACATCTACCCACAAAACATTGGAGTTCACCACTGTTTTCAAATATCTCCCTAGATTGACTTTCAGAAACATAGTATTTCTGGAAAACTTAAATAATTCAAACAATTTTCATTTTTTTTATTCATTCATTTATTTATTTTGACTTATTTAACTGCCCCCTCGCCACGGCGACTCCTGGTGGTTTACAATGCAAGAAACTACACTGACATAAAAATACTCCCAACACACAATGCACATAAATAAAACATCGTAAAAATCTAAAAATCAGATGGTAGAGTTGACCGATAGTCATATGAGCCAGTGGGGGGGGGGTGTCCAATAAAAGTACCCCACACCTGCTGAACCAACCATGTCTTTAAATCTCTTCTAAAGGCCAAAAATTCTGGTTGGAGGCAGAGGTCGGTCGGCAGGAGGTTCCAAAGAGCCAGAGCAGATACCGGAAAGGCCCTCCACTTAGTGCTGGAGAGGTGAGCCTTTCCTGCCATTGGTATGCATAGCGAGCCCCTCTGTTCCACTCTAGTTGAGCGGGCAGATGTGATGCAGTCTCTTAAGTAACTGGCCCACTACCATGTAGGGCTTTAAAGGTCATAACCAGCACCTTGAATTGCACCCGGAGGCACAATGCCAACCAATGCAGCTCCTGCAACAAGGGTGTGGCATGGTCAGAATGACTACACCCCATTACCATATTTTCAGCTTTCATAAGAATTTATAGTCTGTTTTGGATCCTTTCCCTCTCTAGTAGATGAACCTCAGATTTGAGAAATGAATTGTTTGCTATATGACTCACTCCCCCCTTAAAATAAACTGGAAAAATGGAGTGCATCCTCTACTGTACATAGTGGCCTATAGTAGACCATTTTGGTAATAATGGGGTGCATCTTATACTCTGATGTGTCTTATATGCTGGCAAATATGGTATTTTTAGAGCTTCTAATAGATGTAAGTAAAATATTTAGCACTACTTTTTTACTACAAAGAGAATGGGAAGCATTTTCCCAACATTTATAAATGTTGTCTTTCTTTGAATTTTAAATTGGGGAGATATATGAACTTAGAGTGACAGTCATTGTATGGTAATTTTGTTTTTAAATTTAGCAACCGTGTCTGTTCTTTCAGGCTTCCTTCCAAAATTCCAAGGTGTTACTCATAACTAAACAATTTACCTTTATCTTTCCTATTTGTACAAGACAGTAGGGCAGAATGTACTCTTGGAGAAGAACTGTAAAATACATATGCCGAGTGTATGCCTAATTGTAGCCATGAGATGGTACTGGGTTGCAATTGTTTTCAGCCCTCACCTAGATAATCTAATTTGGGTTTTTAGGTCTCAGGGTACTTTGTGGAGTCTCGGGGTATTTCTTTGCTACACTGGATCCTCAGACAGTGAGAAAAATCTTAAGCAAGTAATGTTAAAGGAAGGGAAATTTTGATATTTGAAGATAAAATGACTTTAGAGCTGGGAGACTCATTGGCTCAGCTTAAAAGTGTTTCCATGTTCCATGTTGTACACAGTACAAATGGTAACTATGTAGATGCATCTTACCATGATAAAATAGTCTTGAAGGCCAAGAGTTAAGGAATCAAGCATTTGAAAAAATGATAAAACAAAGTACTGTATCTGATACTTGAGCTTTCTGGCCCTACCTTGATGAAAAGGGATCAACAATTTTGACCATTACAACATACAGTGATACCTCATACAACGTCTAATCTTGGTTCCACAAATTTGGACTTTATACGTATTTGGACATTGTATGAGGCATGCAAAATCCTAGCCACAATGCCTCATACAACGTCCAAATCCTTGCTGCGATGCCTCATACAATGTCATTTCCATAGAGATACATTGTACTGTAACAGCACAGACGTCTGGGCAAAGTCAAGGAAACAGACAGGAAACTGACAGAACTTTAAGAAATCATTGTCTAAAGGCTAAATACATTACAAAAACATGTCAAACAACCCTGTTTATAGGGGACAAACCATACAACAAGTTTTTAACTTTTTAAAACTTTATCAAGTGCAGGTTTAAAAGTTAACATGTCCCATCATGCAGCACAGTGTTAATCTGCAGACATGCGGCCGATCATCCATTTTGTACAAGCTACTGTTAACAATTACTAGATGGAAGCAAGGACAAAATGGATGCCAACATGTTTTGGTGTATGAAGACCAAGACACAGGACACAGCCTCGGGCTGGGTTAACTCAGGTTTATTGCATCGTGGACAGAGGGAACATGAGGTAATGGCGGATCGATAGCTCTTTATATACAGTAGTAATACATTTGAACGTGGTGCCATGGTAGCCCATTGGCTACTACCTGCGTGACGTCATTTCGAGTCACGCCCTTCTTGTCCAGGTGTATGTGGTGGCGGGAAAGCTTCCCGCGCTGTTGCCTTTGATGAGTTCGGACCAAGAGAGCTGGGACGCTCGCTGCTGCCAGCTGGTGGTCATTAGCTCGCGTCCTATTACAGAGTTCATATGATACAGGTGAAGGTTACATTGTTGCTAAGGGCAAGGTTACATTGGTTCAGATACATTGTAATCCATGTGGAAGATAAAACCATTAGAACACAACACCCCTCCCCCCTAGGATGAGACAAAGTCTCGAGCCCACACTCAAACACACTCCCCCCCTATGGGACAAAGTCTCTCAGCCAAGATGGCTTATTTCGAACACGCTGGGGTCTCGATGCGGGCTGCCTTTGCCCGGGTTTGCTACCTTCTCTTTGTCCCCTGGTTTCCTGCCCTGTAATTGGAGAGGGAGACTCGTTAGTGACTTGCCGCGGCTCCGCGGCGTTGTTGGAAGGTGTGCTCTCTCTTAGGGAAGAACCGGGGGCACTGGGGACTAACGAAAAACCCCTCTTCTCGCTTGGATGGGTGGGGGAACACTCCTGAAAACCCCCCCGGCTCGCAAAACCAAAACCAAAATTACATTCGGGGGCAGCGGTCGCGAATTCCTCTCCCCCTTCCCCGGCCTCTGATGGAACTGGTTTATCAAAAGGATATGAGTCGGGGCCGCTGCTTCTTCCTTCCCCCCTTGCTTGGGACTGTTGTCCGCTGATGTCTCCCCCTTGGGCTAAGCGGGTGGGGGAGAACCCTAACGCTGAATCCTGTTGATGAGCCCCACTGTCTGGTACGCTCACTCGGTGCCTCAGCTGGTCCGCGTGCCTCCTCCAGAGGAGACCTGTGCTGGTCTCGACCCGGTACGACACTGGCCCCGTCTGTTCTACTACCGTCCCCGGCACCCAGGCTGGCCCTGCGCTGGCATAGTTTCTACAGTGAACAGGGTCGCCGGCGGCGAATCCTTTCGAGACTGCCAGCCCTATGTTTTTTCCCTTCTCCTCGACTCTCGTCGGGTCTAGCCTGGACAGAATCGTGGTCAGTTTTCGCCGCATCAAGAGCTCTGCCGGCGAGTAACCTGACGCTAAGGGGGTCACCCTATACGCTAATAAGAACTGACATACTTGGTGATTTAGGTCCCCCGGGCCCATGCGCCGCAGCGCATCCTTTGTTGTACGCACCAACCGTTCCACTTGGCCATTCGTGGCCGGGTGAAACGGTGCGGATGTGACATGCCGAATTGCGTTTGCCGCCATGAATGCTCCGAACTCCGAGGAGGTGAAGCAACTCGCGTTATCGCTGACTAACGTGTCGGGTAAACCGAACGTGGAAAAGACTCTCCGTAGCTGGCTAATTGTCGTGGCGGAGGACGTGCTCTTTACTGGGATAACCTCCAGCCACTTGGAGAACGCATCCACCACCAGGAGAAACATGGTTCCTCGGAATGGGCCAGCGAAATCTATGTGTACTCTGGACCACGGCCCCCTTGCTGCGTCCCATTCCCTATGCGGGAGGCGAGCCTCCTCTGGACGGGATCCCTGACATGCCTCACAAGTGCCGACCATGTGCTCAATGTCCGCGTCCAGTTGTGGCCACCAAAAATAACTGCGGGCCAGCGCCTTCGAACGAACGATCCCCGGGTGGCTGACGTGCAGCAGTTTGAGCACCCTCGGCCGCATGGATGTAGGGACCACCACCCGTTGGCCCCACAACAGGCACCCCCTTTCTAGGGACAGCTCTAGCTTTTTCCGAAAGAATGTGTCGAATTCCGTGCTCGGGGACGATGCCGGCCACCCCTTCTGTACCCATGAGCTAACTTTTTCCAGCGTTTTGTCCTTGCCTGTCGCCCTAGCAATATCGGCTGGTACTAGTGGGGGTGCGTCTAAGACCTCGATTAGCAACACCTGGCGGTCTCTTTCTACTCTAGCCTTTTGGTCATCCGACAGGGGCAAAGGGGATCTCGAAAGTGCATCAGCATGGCTGATCTCCTTTCCGGGCCGGTACTCCAACTCGTGTTGGTATGCGTTGAGAAAGATAGCCCAACGCAGCATTCTCGGGGATAGGATCTGCGGCGTGGGCTTGCTTGCCGTGAAAATCCCTAACAGGGGCTTGTGATCCGTTACAATTTTAAACGGGCGGCCATACAGAAAATCGTGGAACTTTTTGGTCCCCGCTACTATGGCTAATGCCTCCCTGTCGGTTTGTGCGTAATTTCGCTCTGCTTGGGACAGGGACCTTGAATAAAACGCAACCGGGGCCTCCCTTCCGTCATCCAACACGTGGCAAAGCACCGCCCCCACCCCCACCGGTGATGCATCGCAGACTAATACCACCGGCCGTTTGGGGTCGAAATGCGTTAGAATTGCGTCAGAAGTCAAGAGTTGCTTTAGCTCTTTGAATGCCCTCTCGTGCTCGTCACCCCACATCCATGTCTCCTCCTTTTTAAGCAACCGATGAAGCGGTTCGGCTACGGACGCTTTCCGCGGAAGGAATGTATGGTAAAAATTGAGGAGCCCCAGGAATGACTGTAGCTCGGTTTTGGATGTGGGGCGAGGGGCCTTCTTGATGGCTGCCACTTTGGATTTGGATGGCCTAATACCCTCGGGTGTGATTCGGAACCCTAAAAACTCGACCTCGGTTTCGAAAAAGACACATTTGTCCTTCCTCAGTCTCAGCCCCGCTTTCTCGAACACAGTTAGTACTTTGTCCAATCTTTTTGCCAGTTCGGCCTCACTCCCCCCTGTTATCAACACGTCATCAAAATAAGGCAACACCCCCTCCAGCCCCTTCAGGAGGCGTTCCACAAGCGACTGAAAAAGGCCGGGTGCCGAGTTCACGCCGAACTGTAAACGCGACACCTGGAACGCTCCTTTATGTGTGACTATCGTTTGGGCCGCGGCCGTGGCGGGAGTTACGGGGAGTTGCTGATAGGCTTGTGCTAGATCGAGCTTAGCGAAACACTTTCCCCCATTTAGCCTGGCCAAAAGGTGGCTGACCACCGGCACCGGGTATGCATTAGGGCGGATCGCCTTGTTAATTGTACACTTATAATCAGCGCAAATGCGCACCTCCCCGTTAGCCTTCAGAGCTGTTACAATTGGAGTTTCCCACTCCGCGGAATCAACAGGAATAAGAATCCCCTGGCCCACCAATTTGTCCAGTTCCGCCTCTATTTTGTCCTTTAGTGCGAAGGGCACCCTGCGCGGTTTGAGTCTTATCGGGCGGACCTCCGGGTCTAGGTCGAAGGCTACAGGGGGTCCCTTGAATTTTCCCAGTCCTTTTTTAAAAACGTCGGGATGCGCGTCGCACACCGCTTGTATTGGATCCCCCCCCACCGAATGTACTCCCCCTATGAACAGGCCTAAAGGCTGAAACCACTGTGTCCCAAGGAGGCTACAACTTCCCCCCTTGAGGACAACTAGGGGCAGTTCCGCAGAATGTCTCTTGAAATTAACCCGAAATTTCCCGACCCCCAATACCGGAATGCTGTTTCCCTGTACATCTCGTAGCGTGGACCTCAATGTTTTAAGTTTGGGCCGCACGTGGGGGTCGATTTTCAAGAACTCTTTCTGGGGGATTATGGAATAGGAGGACCCTGAGTCAATTTCCATCCTGATAGGGGCCCCTTGTATTAGTACCTCAACGAAGTAATGGGACTGTCCCGTGGACACGCTGAACACCGGGGCGTCATCTTCGCTGCCGTCCGAGACGCGGCCCACGCCGTCCTTCTTCCTCGTGGTCTGGGCGCCATCTTTGGGCCTCGCGGGACGGTCCGGTCTGGTCGAACGGTCTGGTGACTGCCTCCGGCCCTCCTTTCTTTTTCTGCATGCCTTGGCAATGTGCCCCCGACGGCCGCAGGTGTAACATTCAGCCTTTCTAAATGGGCATCTCGCGCGTTCGTGGGCCGCCCCGCAACCATCGCAGCGGCGCCCCCCTTTTCGGACCTTCTGGACCTCCTCGCCGTCGCTGCCTTCCGAGGACGATTTTGAGGCCCGCCGAGTTGCGTGCACCGATTGTCCGGACTTCCCGTGCACCGAATTTTCTGCTTTGCCGGCCCTGGGACGCCACTCACGCCACTGGTGCATCTCGTCTACTCCAGCATTCGTGGACTCCGCGGCTTCGGCGGCCTCGACGACCTCTGCCAGCGTGGGTGGCGGCTCCTTGTTCATCAAGCTGCGCTGCACCTCCTTGTCTTTCAGGCCACACAGCACGCCGTCCCTGAGGGCCATGTCTAGGATGTCGCCCCATTTGCAGGGGACGGCGGCTACCCTCATGGCGGCCACGAATGCCTCAACCGACTCGTCCGGCGCTTGGACTCGCCTCCAAAACGCGCTCCGAGCGGGAAACATCGCCCTCGAGGGTTGGAAGCGCTCCCGTAGCAGCTTCATGATGTCGTCCGCCTTAAATTGGCTCACCTTCTTCGGAGCGATGATGCCCACCAGCGTCCGCTTGGTTTCCACCCCGAGCATTCTGGTGAGGATGGCCCTCTTCCGCTCCTCATCGTCTTCCTTGACTTTGAGTTCCACCAGCGCCGCCTGGAAGTCCATCTCCAACAGCTCCCAGTCTTGCGGTTTGGTGATGTTGAACCCGCTCTGTGCCCTGGCTGCTCCTTGGGGATCCATTATCCCACCTTCGTCGCCAATTTGGTGTATGAAGACCAAGACACAGGACACAGCCTCGGGCTGGGTTAACTCAGGTTTATTGCATCGTGGACAGAGGGAACATGAGGTAATGGCGGATCGATAGCTCTTTATATACAGTAGTAATACATTTGAACGTGGTGCCATGGTAGCCCATTGGCTACTGCCTGCGTGACGTCATTTCGAGTCACGCCCTTCTTGTCCAGGTGTATGTGGTGGCGGGAAAGCTTCCCGCGCTGTTGCCTTTGATGAGTTCGGACCAAGAGAGCTGGGACGCTCGCTGCTGCCAGCTGGTGGTCATTAGCTCGCGTCCTATTACAGAGTTCATATGATACAGGTGAAGGTTACATTGTTGCTAAGGGCAAGGTTACATTGGTTCAGATACATTGTAATCCATGTGGAAGATAAAACCATTAGAACACAACACATGTCCCATCATGCAGCCCAGTGTTAATCATCCAAACAGCAGCAAGCATCACACAATTGCCAACCCCACCAAACAGTGCTCCCCCAAAAAAGACCAACATAAGAAAAATTATGGAGCATGCAATCTGTTTTTAAAAACCACAGCAGCAAACACGAAAAAATTGTCCACCCCACCCAAAAATTGCCCTCCCCCATCCACCTCCCCACCCCAAGCCAATTGAAAACAGAAAACCCCATTTATCTACCTTTCCACTGTGCCAAATAATGGTCCAAGAACCTGAAGAATGCTGCAAAAATCCCAGGAATGCTTCCAAAAATTCTGATGAAAAAATCCAAAGAATCCAAAATCGCACTCAAAACCTCTCCTAAACACTCTTCGCCTCATGCAAAACCCACAAGAGCAATGCACGCACATGTCCTGCCTTTTATACTGCCCAGGCACAATGCAACCTGGAAAAAAACCAATGCCTCATACAAAGTCACTGCGACTTTGTATGAGGCAACTTTTTCAAGGAATTAGGTGATGTTGTATGAATTTGATGTTGTATGAAGTGGACTTTGTATGAGGTATTACTGTACAGTATAAGCTCTGAGGACAAACCCTACCACTAGGCAGTGCAATACATTCTAAATAGCAGATAGTGGATGTCATGAAATGGTTTTAAATAGTTAGCCATTTCCCTTTTTTCCCAATTGTTATATTTTTACTGCTAGCAAAAGGCATGCTTCATATAGCAAACATCGAAAATCCAAAATAACTTGGATGGCTTTGGGCACAATGTACGTAAACTACGTACGTAAATTTTGTGCTGCAGCACAAATATTTGGGGCTGGCCCAATTGAGATATGTCAGCAGTTCAATACTAAAATACTGCAGGATGGAATGAGCTCCTATCTCTGTCTCAGCTCCTGCCATCTGAGCAGTTCGAAAGCAAGAAATTGCAAATAGATAAATAGGGGCCACTTCGGTGGGCAGGGCCGCCATCAGAAATTTCTGGGCCCCAGACTGAGCAATTCTATTGGAGCCCCCCACACACATTTTGGGCACGCCCCTTTGCAAAATTTGGCCATGTGTCATTCTTGCCACATAAAGCTAAAGGTAAAGGTTTCCGTTGCTCAAAAGCCAGTCGTATCCGACTCTAGGGTTCAGTACTCATCCCTGTTTATAGCCTATGAGCCAGTGGACTTGATCCACAAAAGCTCACATAAAAATACAGCAGTTAGTCTTTATACACACACACACACACACACACACACACACACACACACACACACACACACACACACAGGTGAGTCTCACACACACATACACACTGAGGCAAGTCTCACACACACACAGAGGCAAGTCACACACACACACACGAAAGTAAACAAAACAAAAAGAAAACCCCTTAGCCTACTCCAGACCCTACACACACACGCGCGCGCGCACGCGCGCGCGAAAGTAAACAAAACAAAAAGACAGAATTACTCAGAGGAGGCAGGCAGTGGAGCACCCAGGCGCATTCCTCTTGGGACAGGAGGAGGAGAGGCAGGAGGAGGAGCCACTGCTTGCTGAGAGTGGCATGACTGGGGGAGCCAGGAAGAAGAGGAGGAGGAAGACGGAAGAGGTGTCGCAGCCAGAGCCAGGGAGGAAGAGGAGAAGGGGCTGCTGCTGCTGCTTGCCCAGAGCAAAAGGAGGCACACATGCACACACGCACAGACAAAGAAAGACTCCCCTGCTTCCCTCCCTCCTGCCCTGCCTGCCCACCCGCCTCACACACAGCGATGGGTGTGATGGACGGAGCACAGGGAGAGGGAGGCGAGACCTCCAAGCACCCCAGTCCAAGCATTGGGGGTGCAGTTGCCCCCTCCTCCTCCTCTGCAGCAGCCTTCACCACCTCTGGCACCAGCGTGGGCTGGACTGGCACGCCTCATGGGCTGAAGGCTGAAGACTTGAACCCGGATATCTGGGTCAAGGTGGAGCCCTCTGGCGGGGCATTGCAGTGGCGCTGCCTGTTGCTGGTTAAAAATGTTCAAAAAATAAGAAAGTTCAAAAAAGAAGAAAAATTAACACACCGCTACATAGGCCCCTGCCAGCACCGGGCCCCAGACGGCAGTCCCCCTTGCCCCCCCCCTTGATTGCAGCACTCTTGGTGGGAAGGTAAACAGCATTCTGTGCATTCTGCTGTCTAGTCATGCCTGCCACATGTACATGGAAATGTCTGCAGAAGCAGATAGTGCTGGCTATTCAGCTATGAAACAGAGATGAGGACTGAACCCTAGAGTCGCATATGGCTGGCTTTCGAGCAAAGATGACCTTTACCTTTAGAAGTGAGTTGCTAGGAATCAAAATGGTTTATATATTATGTTCTCTAGCAAACCTATAACTTTGCGACTGAAAAGTACCATTTCTTATGTGCTTCAGACTCCAAACTAGACCTGCCAGATAGCCTTTCCATCATTTCTACAAACCTTCTTGGGTTTTTGTTCTGATTTTTGATTTTTTTTCAAATGTATGTTTTGTTCTTTCAGAACAAAAATTAAAAGAACCCACTCTGTACAGTATTGGAATAACCATGTATCTCTGCTTGTTGTGTTCTAATGGTTTTCCTTCCACATGGATTACAATGTATCGGAGCCAATGTAACCTTGCCTATAGCAACAATGTAACCTTCAGCTGTATCATATAAACCCTGTAATAGGACGCGAGCTAATGACCACCAGCTGGCAGCAGCGAGCGTCCAAGCTCTCTTGGTCCGAACTCATCAAAGGCAACAGCGCGGGAAGCTTTCCCGCCACTACCTACACCTGGACAAGGAGGGCGTGACTCGCAATGACGTCACGCAGGCAGTAGCCAATGGGCTACCATGGCACCACGTTCAAATGTATTACTGCTGTATAAAAAGAGCTATCGATCCGCCATCACCTCATGTTCCCTCTGTCCGCGATGCAATAAACCTGAGTTAACCCAGCCCGAGGCTGTGTCCTGTGTCTTGGTCTTCATACACTAAATTGGCGACGAAGGTGGGATAATGGATCCCCAAGGAGCAGCCAGGGCACAGAGCGGGTTCAACATCACCAAACCGCAAGACTGGGAGCTGTTGGAGATGGACTTCCAGGCGGCGCTGGTGGAACTCAAAGTCAAGGAAGACGATGAGGAGCGGAAGAGGGCCATCCTCACCAGAATGCTCGGGGTGGAAACCAAGCGGACGCTGGTGGGCATCATCGCTCCGAAGAAGGTGAGCCAATTTAAGGCGGACGACATCATGAAGCTGCTACGGGAGCGCTTCCAACCCTCGAGGGCGATGTTTCCCGCGTGGAGCGCGTTTTGGAGGCGAGTCCAAGCGCCGGACGAGTCGGTTGAGGCATTCGTGGCCGCCATGAGGGTAGCCGCCGTCCCCTGCAAATGGGGCGACATCCTAGACATGGCCCTCAGGGATGGCGTGCTGTGTGGCCTGAAAGACAAGGAGGTGCAGCGCAGCTTGATGAACAAGGAGCCGCCACCCACGCTGGCAGAGGTCGTCGAGGCCGCCGAAGCCGCGGAGTCCACGAATGCTGGAGTAGACGAGATGCACCAGTGGCGTGAGTGGCGTCCCAGGGCCGGCAAGGCAGAAAATTCGGTGCACGGGAAGTCCGGACAATCGGTGCACGCAACTCGGCGGGCCTCAAAATCGTCCTCGGAAGGCAGCGACGGCGAGGAGGTCCAGAAGGTCCGAAAAGGGGGGCGCCGCTGCGATGGTTGCGGGGCGGCCCACGAACGCGCGAGATGCCCATTTAGAAAGGCTGAATGTTACACCTGCGGCCGTCGGGGGCACATTGCCAAGGCATGCAGAAAAAGAAAGGAGGGCCGGAGGCAGTCACCAGACCGTTCGACCAGACCGGACCGTCCCGCGAGGCCCAAAGATGGCGCCCAGACCACGAGGAAGAAGGACGGCGTGGGCCGCGTCTCGGACGGCAGCGAAGATGACGCCCCGGTGTTCAGCGTGTCCACGGGACAGTCCCATTACTTCGTTGAGGTACTAATACAAGGGGCCCCTATCAGGATGGAAATTGACTCAGGGTCCTCCTATTCCATAATCCCCCAGAAAGAGTTCTTGAAAATCGACCCCCACGTGCGGCCCAAACTTAAAACATTGAGGTCCACGCTACGAGATGTACAGGGAAACAGCATTCCGGTATTGGGGGTCGGGAAATTTCGGGTTAATTTCAAGAGACATTCTGCGGAACTGCCCCTAGTTGTCCTCAAGGGGGGAAGTTGTAGCCTCCTTGGGACACAGTGGTTTCAGCCTTTAGGCCTGTTCATAGGGGGAGTACATTCGGTGGGGGGGGATCCAATACAAGCGGTGTGCGACGCGCATCCCGACGTTTTTAAAAAAGGACTGGGAAAATTCAAGGGACCCCCTGTAGCCTTCGACTTAGACCCGGAGGTCCGCCCGATAAGACTCAAACCGCGCAGGGTGCCCTTCGCACTAAAGGACAAAATAGAGGCGGAACTGGACAAATTGGTGGGCCAGGGGATTCTTATTCCTGTTGATTCCGCGGAGTGGGAAACTCCAATTGTAACAGCTCTGAAGGCTAACGGGGAGGTGCGCATTTGCGCTGATTATAAGTGTACAATTAACAAGGCGATCCGCCCTAATGCATACCCGGTGCCGGTGGTCAGCCACCTTTTGGCCAGGCTAAATGGGGGAAAGTGTTTCGCTAAGCTCGATCTAGCACAAGCCTATCAGCAACTCCCCGTAACTCCCGCCACGGCCGCGGCCCAAACGATAGTCACACATAAAGGAGCGTTCCAGGTGTCGCGTTTACAGTTCGGCGTGAACTCGGCACCCGGCCTTTTTCAGTCGCTTGTGGAACGCCTCCTGAAGGGGCTGGAGGGGGTGTTGCCTTATTTTGATGACGTGTTGATAACAGGGGGGAGTGAGGCCGAACTGGCAAAAAGATTGGACAAAGTACTAACTGTGTTCGAGAAAGCGGGGCTGAGACTGAGGAAGGACAAATGTGTCTTTTTCGAAACCGAGGTCGAGTTTTTAGGGTTCCGAATCACACCCGAGGGTATTAGGCCATCCAAATCCAAAGTGGCAGCCATCAAGAAGGCCCCTCGCCCCACATCCAAAACCGAACTACAGTCATTCCTGGGGCTCCTCAATTTTTACCATACATTCCTTCCGCGGAAAGCGTCCGTAGCCGAACCGCTTCATCGGTTGCTTAAAAAGGAGGAGACATGGATGTGGGGTGACGAGCACGAGAGGGCATTCAAAGAGCTAAAGCAACTCTTGACCTCTGACGCAATTCTGACGCATTTCGACCCCAAACGGCCGGTGGTATTAGTCTGCGATGCATCACCGGTGGGGGTGGGGGCGGTGCTTTGCCACGTGTTGGATGACGGAAGGGAGGCCCCGGTTGCGTTTTATTCAAGGTCCCTGTCCCAAGCAGAGCGAAATTACGCACAAACCGACAGGGAGGCATTAGCCATAGTAGCGGGGACCAAAAAGTTCCACGATTTTCTGTATGGCCGCCCGTTTAAAATTGTAACGGATCACAAGCCCCTGTTAGGGATCTTCACGGCAAGCAAGCCCACGCCGCAGATCCTATCCCCGAGAATGCTGCGTTGGGCTATCTTTCTCAACGCATACCAACACGAGTTGGAGTACCGGCCCGGAAAGGAGATCAGCCATGCTGATGCACTTTCGAGATCCCCTTTGCCCCTGTCGGATGACCAAAAGGCTAGAGTAGAAAGAGACCGCCAGGTGTTGCTAATCGAGGTCTTAGACGCACCCCCACTAGTACCAGCCGATATTGCTAGGGCGACAGGCAAGGACAAAACGCTGGAAAAAGTTAGCTCATGGGTACAGAAGGGGTGGCCGGCATCGTCCCCGAGCACGGAATTCGACACATTCTTTCGGAAAAAGCTAGAGCTGTCCCTAGAAAGGGGGTGCCTGTTGTGGGGCCAACGGGTGGTGGTCCCTACATCCATGCGGCCGAGGGTGCTCAAACTGCTGCACGTCAGCCACCCGGGGATCGTTCGTTCGAAAGCGCTGGCCCGCAGTTATTTTTGGTGGCCACAACTGGACGCGGACATTGAGCACATGGTCGGCACTTGTGCGGCATGTCAGGGATCCCGTCCAGAGGAGGCTCGCCTCCCGCATAGGGAATGGGACGCAGCAAGGGGGCCGTGGTCCAGAGTACACATAGATTTCGCTGGCCCATTCCGAGGAACCATGTTTCTCCTGGTGGTGGATGCGTTCTCCAAGTGGCTGGAGGTTATCCCAGTAAAGAGCACGTCCTCCGCTACGACAATTAGCCAGCTACGGAGAGTCTTTTCCACGTTCGGTTTACCCGACACGTTAGTCAGCGATAACGCGAGCTGCTTCACCTCCTCGGAGTTCGGAGCATTCATGGCGGCAAACGCAATTCGGCATGTCACATCCGCACCGTTTCACCCGGCCACGAATGGCCAAGTGGAACGGTTGGTGCGTACAACAAAGGATGCGCTTCGGCGCATGGGCCCGGGGGACCTAAATCACCAAGTATGTCAGTTCTTATTAGCGTATAGGGTGACCCCCTTAGCGTCAGGTTACTCGCCGGCAGAGCTCTTGATGCGGCGAAAACTGACCACGATTCTGTCCAGGCTAGACCCGACGAGAGTCGAGGAGAAGGGAAAAAACATAGGGCTGGCAGTCTCGAAAGGATTCGCCGCCGGCGACCCTGTTCACTGTAGAAACTATGCCAGCGCAGGGCCAGCCTGGGTGCCGGGGACGGTAGTAGAACAGACGGGGCCAGTGTCGTACCGGGTCGAGACCAGCACAGGTCTCCTCTGGAGGAGGCACGCGGACCAGCTGAGGCACCGAGTGAGCGTACCAGACAGTGGGGCTCATCAACAGGATTCAGCGTTAGGGTTCTCCCCCACCCGCTTAGCCCAAGGGGGAGACATCAGCGGACAACAGTCCCAAGCAAGGGGGGAAGGAAGAAGCAGCGGCCCCGACTCATATCCTTTTGATAAACCAGTTCCATCAGAGGCCGGGGAAGGGGGAGAGGAATTCGCGACCGCTGCCCCCGAATGTAATTTTGGTTTTGGTTTTGCGAGCCGGGGGGGTTTTCAGGAGTGTTCCCCCACCCATCCAAGCGAGAAGAGGGGTTTTTCGTTAGTCCCCAGCGCCCCCGGTTCTTCCCTAAGAGAGAGCACACCTCCCAACAACGCCGCGGAGCCGCGGCAAGTCACTAACGAGTCTCCCTCTCCAATTACAGGGCAGGAAACCAGGGGACAAAGAGAAGGTAGCAAACCCGGGCAAAGGCAGCCCGCATCGAGACCCCAGCGTGTTCGAAATAAGCCATCTTGGCTGAGAGACTTTGTCTCCTAGGGGGGGAGTGTGTTTGAGTGGGGGCTCGAGACTTTGTCTCATCCTAGGGGGGAGGGGTGTTGTGTTCTAATGGTTTTCCTTCCACATGGATTACAATGTATCGGAGCCAATGTAACCTTGCCTATAGCAACAATGTAACCTTCAGCTGTATCATATAAACCCTGTAATAGGACGCGAGCTAATGACCACCAGCTGGCAGCAGCGAGCGTCCAAGCTCTCTTGGTCCGAACTCATCAAAGGCAACAGCGCGGGAAGCTTTCCCGCCACTACCTACACCTGGACAAGAAGGGCGTGACTCGCAATGACGTCACGCAGGCAGTAGCCAATGGGCTACCATGGCACCACGTTCAAATGTATTACTGCTGTATAAAAAGAGCTATCGATCCGCCATCACCTCATGTTCCCTCTGTCCGCGATGCAATAAACCTGAGTTAACCCAGCCCGAGGCTGTGTCCTGTGTCTTGGTCTTCATACACTAAACTGCTCTAGGAAGGAATTCTCTTCCCAAGCCTCCCCACCCCCCACTCCCCATCTCTAAAAAGATACTTGTAATTAGTCCATAGAGATCCATTTGCTTAACTGAGATTCATGACCACTATAGGGCAGCAAAAATGCAACCCACAAACAGGCAATTTGTAAATGTCAATTTTCTCCCTTCACTGCAATATATTTGGTGTCCCTCTGCACACTTAACATGTCCACCACAATGTTTAATGTTGCTTTTAAAGTTTTAAAAGAGAAAACAAGAGTCTGCAAATGCAGAAAGCAACACCAGTGTAGTTTTATGGGTAAGTGGAGACATTAATACAACAAAATAAACTTAGGAACGGAAAGAGAATGTCCGTGTTATTTTGTAACCACTAATGAAAGTATTTCCGAAAGCTTATAAAATTTAAGAAGTAGGTCAAGTACAAAAATATCAGCAGGGTAAGAAAAATATTTTGAAATGCTGTTATAATTCATGTTTATTGCTTGCAAACACTTTGGTTCAAGAACTGTCTTGTGAAGATAAGGGTTTTTTTTTTTCAGTCCCTGCACATTGATAATAAAGCATTATTTAATGTTTCCATTGAATTACTATTGACATCACAAACTATGGGGTTAAAATTGGCCCTTGGAAGTGGACATGGTGGTATTTTAATTCTTCTGAAGGTGTGTGTGTGTGTGTGTGTGTGTGTGTGTGTGTGTGTGTGTGTGTGTGTGTGTGTGTGTGTGTGTGTGTGTGTGTGTGTCTGTCTGCTCTCTCTCTCTCTTTCTCTGTTAAAAAGTCTTTGCTTGCTCCCCCCTTTAAGAAAGGATTGAAAGGATTGCTGTACAAAGAGCATACATCACCAGATTAAGAAACTAAGGTGAGTGCCATTTTGCCCTACTTATAATAAGACAAAATTCCAGAAGGTTCACAGATCTTTCATGAATAATAATTTCATGTCAGAAATTATTCTGGGTCGAAAGGATTTTTGCTGGAGAAACTCCACTGAGGGGACGCCCAATTGAGTCTCCTTTCACGTCCCCAAGATCTTCTCCCACTGAAGTGGTCCCCATTTATCTATTTGCAATCTCTTGCTTTCGAACTACTAGGTTGGCAGGAGCTGGGACAGAGACGGGCATTCATTCCATCATGCAGTACCTGGGTCTCAAACTGCTGACTTGCCAGCCTTCCAGATAGCAGGTGAGCTTCTTAACCACTGAGACACTGCAGCTCCTCTTTCACTAAGGAAAACCTATACTAGAATCATTGGTGTCATAACAGGACTGACCCTGTGACCTGAGCCATCTTACTGCATAAGCTACAGAACTAAGAGGATTCACTTGGCAGTTCTTGTGTTCATTGATTAACTGCTCTTATTATCATTGCCCTACAAATTGACGCTTAAAACAGCACCAAAACCACAAACAAAATTATTGAAATTAACTTTAAAAAGTAAAGTATTAAAAGCACTATACCATATATGCTTGAGTATAAGCTGAGTTTTTAGCCCCAAAAATGAGCCCCCAAAAGGGGACATGGCTTATAGTCAGGTCAACAACCATAAGGGTCCCAGGACCATGCTGAATTGAGATAAACTGATAATTTAATTAATTTTACCATATTTTCCTGTATTTTGATTATTGAAACTCACTAGCAGCTGCTGCATTCCCACCCTTGAATTATACTCAGGTCAATCTATTTTCCTGTGTTTTCAGGTCAAAAATTAGGTTCCTCAGCTTATATTCAGGTCAGCTTATACTCAAGTATATATGAAAAAAAGTTGAAGACTTTCAAGAGATGTGTCTTCATAAAGATAAAGACCACAACATTTCTCCAGAGCAATATTCAGAATAAAAACCTGTGTGTTTCAATAGGTAAGGTAAAGGCAAAGGTCTCCCTTGCTCAAAAGCCAGTCATATCCAACTCTAGGTGCTCATTTCCATTTACAGCCGAAGAGCCAGTGCTGTCTGCATCTGCAGACGTTTCCACAGTCATGTGGCAGAAATGACTAGATATCCTTCTTAAAAACAATGAGAGTGGAATCATCACATTTTCAGTTGGTTGCAAAGTTAACAAGTGGGCAATGACAACACTTTGATGTTGAAACATTAGCTACTATTGTTAATTGGTTTTGGTGCTCCTAAGTCCAATGGCAACCAGATAGTATTTCACCGTTTACTTCCACATCTGCTCATATTCTGCTCGTATTGCAGGCGCACCCCCAAAAAAGGACTCAGACACCGGTATAAGTGGATAACGGCATTGGGCCACATTTATTGATTCATGCCCTAGTCCGAATTATAAATTTCAATTGGTACTCAGCCAATTATAATTCTTAAGGCAAGCAGGCCGCAGTAACACTGGTAAGGTTCCTCCCAAAATTGCCAATGGCAATTGGCTACAATGTATCCATTTGTATCAATTTGTCTGTTTACAACAAACAAATTGTTGACCGTAGTCAATAAACTATCTACTGACCCCACCCTCTGACGTGTATCCGTAAAATCACGGGGTGATGCATGCTGAAGAGCTCCTGCCATCACCCCATTGCCTGGTTCGTCGTTGACCGGACAACGTTAACCAACTTGTACCTATCTAGTGTTGGCCAGTCAATTGCGAACCTGCCGGATACCTGTGGGTCATAAATATTTACCTTACCAGTGCTACCCGCCACACGGGGAGGCTTAATAAAGACTCACCGCCTCCCCCCCAGACCGTCAGCTCGGTCAACAGGCCTGCTTGCATCACACCAAGAACAAGGTACATACCTCTAGCCGACAGGTGGACCCCTTCTCCCGCTTACCAGCAAAATTTTTGTCTAATCCTATCAGCCGGTATCCAATGGCCGTCTTACAGCCATGCTCAGAACGGGATGGAGCCACAGCCCCGTCCGCTGACTGCCGGAACAGTCCGAACTAGGGAGATCCGCATCTCCCCAAAATTGGTGTCTCGGCACAATGTTAGACCATAGCGACCGTATGTAAGCCATATGTGATATAAAAAGCCAGGTCACAGCCCCCAGACGGTTTAGTAACAGCAGTGATCCGTATAATATCGCTGCCACCGGGGTGCCTGTAAAACATAGGGCGGTCCAGCATCCCTGTCAGACAGCAGGAATGGCCTCAGTTCCCGCCCCCATGTGCCGCGCATACCATACCATAGCATACGTGCGGATGCACACAGCCCGGCTGGGGTCCACTCTCTGTCGCTGCAGCCTATTCCGCTGCCCAGTGTACATAGCTGCGGCCCACCAACCCCCTGCCACCGGTGTGTTGAGACCCCTAGGATCTGTAAAAGAGGAGAAAAAAGGTGAAGGGCATAAACAGGCACTCATACGATGAGGGGACGTACATATCTGAAATTGCGCGTAGACGCATATCCACCTCGGAGTACCCCAAATGCAGCCGCGATCAGCGCGACGCCTACCTTAAGTAAATGGTGCCAAAACGGGCCCCACACCGCGAAACGCGGCACCGGTCACCCTCAGGGACTGTACTATGGTAAGGGTAGACCCATCCCGGTGGCAGAAAACAGGCTGGGGCGCGCAGCAGGCACTGTCGAAAAATCATGTAGGGCACCAACCGGACAGATGTCTCGAAAACTTAGTAGCAGTATACACCACTGCCTACCGTGCTGAACCACCCGTGAGGACCGTATCCCTACTCGAGCCCACTCATGTGTGACAGAGACATCTTCGAGTTCCAGTGCCCTACGAGACACCTCCGCCTTACACAGGTGGTACCAACTCTGGCACCCTCTCACTGATGCGGAGCGCTCCAAAAAGGCTACCGTGGTAGCTGCGTGGCTAAGAGCCACCTCCCACCTATCTGCATATAAGTAATGCCACCTCGTGCAAGGTGGGTCAAAAACTCTGGGAAAAGGAGTGACGCGTGTAGGGGCAGTGGACACGTCCCCGTGTCCACCCCTCCCCAACACGACGCAGGAACTCATAATGATACGCCTTACGCATGCGAGGTGCCAATGACATGTCCGGTTCCCTTCAGCTCGCCTAACGTCCAGCTATCAGCCAAACATGGTGAGTGGAATTCCTCTGCTTCCAGAGTAAGGCATGGAAACGGGTGATCTGCAGGTGGGGGAAAGCAGCAGTAGAGTCATTATTCATACCTAGAACATGTCTGGCCTGGAACAGCACATTTAGGCGTAGGCTTCTCAAAAGAATAGACAAACTAATGTCACGACCCGGGGGATTTGCATGTCTGGGTGTTGACAATGTGCACCACTGCCGCATTGTCACGCCGAAATTGGACCACTGAGTAGGCCCACTCATTGCGCCATAGCATCAGTGCTCTCTAAAACGGGAGGAAACGCGATTAAGGTGATCGCGGGGACGATCCGTGCATCCACCCTCAGAGTAAACCCCATAAGTCAGAGAGCCGGAGGTATCTGACCGTACTAAATATCTAGGGCAGACCACTAGGTCTGATCTCGCATAAGAGACCCCTCTAAAACCAGGAGTAATTTGAGCCAGAGCAAACAAATTAAGGGGGCAATGAATTAACTACAATTCCCAAGGGCACACTCTATGTTTGGCAATCAATGCCAAAATCGCCATGGACATCCAAGCCACCGTATCAATGGTTAACCTGGATGCCCGAGCGACAGCATCAAGGCAGAAATGTGAGGTTAGAAGATGGGACCTCGGTCTATTCAGGCACCAAGGGGACACCCAGTTCCCACCTGAGTGTCTGAATCGTGATGAGGAGACGCGTACACGTGTCCGAGCCCCGTTTAACCCCGGACCAACAGTCGTTGAGGTAATGGGCTGGAGACCCCAACCTGTGAGCAAATGCCCACCGAATGAAAGTCCCACATCGGTCGGGTGCTGAACCTGAAGTAACGCAGTCAGAAGGGGGTTGGCCTTATCTAATTAAAATTCCCCTCGAAACCTAAAAACCCGATAGGTCTAAATCATGGGGTGCACTGGCAAAAAGCTGGAAGCCGAGTGCATATTACACTGTGCCAAAACAGCACCAGAATTGCGTGAGCACACCACCCATAGTAGCCGAGGCAACTACGAGTACCTGACTGAACAAGGTCGTCAGGAAGGGCATCCCTGAATGGAGCACCCACAGGGTAAAATGAATGGAGGATTATATTACATTCACCCTTTTTCTAGCTCAGTATGAGCTTCATGGGGGATACATTCGACTAAGGAAAGGTGGTTCCAAGAAGGGCCCCCGCTACTCTCATAGCCCCCAACTTCCTTAGCTGTGGACAGTGGAGCCCCCTCTCCGTTACCCTGGAAGGGAACCAGATTAGTAGCATCCTGGGGACCCCACACCCCCGAATGGATACAAAAGCCCCATTGAAAACCCTCCAGCAGGTCTCCTGCCCCATCCCTTCTTGGATGAACTGAGTGACATCCCTCCAGGCTGACTATAATTGGGGCGGGGGGGGCTTATGACAAGGTTAGTTGCTTCAGATGGAGCTCTGATCGCCCCTGTGCACCCCCACCTCTGCCCCGTAACCCACCAACCCGCGGGCACGCGGAGGCGGCGTGAGGGCCAGAGCAAAAAGGGGGGCACTAAGTCGGTAACGACCGTGGTGCTTAGTACACACATCGTCAGCTGAGCAGGCCGAACACAGTAGGCGGGCCGGAACCCCCCGCTCGACCAGTTTGCGTGGAGCCAATGTCTGAACAGCCCGCTGCTCAGCATGACCACCATGGTACCAATCACCAGGCACCAGTCCCGTGGGAATGATGTACACGCGCACCCTTGCTGACAGGACTCATCCCACCTCCCCTCGGGATATAGAGCCACCCTCGTCCACCTTCCTCACCATGAGCCAACTGTCATGGGCCCATCCGATCGACATCAGAATGGCCCGAACAGGTCAAGCCCTGCGGCATACCACAATACGCACAAGGTACGCACAATACGCACAGTTGGCCCCAAGGTGCGCGGTGGCTAACGACGATGGGACATCTCTTTGTCTCAGCCGTCCTGTCCTTCTCTCTCCCCCCAGTGGGCTCGCAGTTCAATAGGGAGAATATCCACATGTCCCCCTCCAGCCCTTACCCCTCATGGCCGGCGGCCAATAATCAACCGGGGCAAGTAATAGCCGGCCATCGGCAAAGCCATGGACTGCACATTCTGTATAAAGGGCCTATGCAGCAGGATCCAGACAGCCCCTGTGATGCTCAGCACTGTCCCAAGGGCGGACACCCCAGTGCGTGGTGGCTTACTACGGCGGGACCACACAATGTCTCTATCCTCCTGTCCGTACTTCCTATCCTTATTGGGATCTCAGTTCATAGGGAGGTACTCCTCCCCACCAAATCTTTTCCCTCATGATCTGGGGCAGATGATCACTGGGGGGCCATGAATAACCAGTCGTCAGCAATGCCATTGCCAGTACATGATGTACGCCGGACATACACAGCAGGACCTGGACAGCCCCTGTGACGCCACGTAACACCCCGGGAGCGTAAACCCCCACCCCCAACATCATGCCAGAATGCAACCAAGGGGCACTGGGATAGGATGGCGAGTGATGCCCCCCAGCCTCAAATCAGCGAGGCAAAGAGCACTGAGCCCCCACTGCTGAAAATGGACTGTGATGTGTGTGCATTCAACTTGAACCTAATACTCACAAGTTGCACCCCCATGAGCCGCCCCCACTGGGGGTTCCGGCCCACGGTGGGCGTCGGAGCTTGCGACCAAAATCGAGCTCTGGGGCGACCTCCAACGCACTCCAGCCGCAGTTCCAGACAAACGGGGAGCTGCGAGACAGCGGCGGGCAGAGGCCGACGTGTCACGAGAAGCTCGACCCAGCTGTCGTGTACCCTCAGACAGCTTTGGGGGTTGCATGGCAATTTTGCCCTTCCTCCACCACATGGCACTTCCTAGTGGGGTGGAGGCAATGGGAGACCACATAAAATGGCATGTGGGCCACATCTGGCCCACGAGCCACAGGTTGAGAATCTCTAGAGCAACCAGGAAACATTATCTG
Source organism: Bradypodion ventrale (assembly GCA_035047345.1). Taxonomy (NCBI): domain Eukaryota; kingdom Metazoa; phylum Chordata; class Lepidosauria; order Squamata; family Chamaeleonidae; genus Bradypodion; species Bradypodion ventrale. The sequence goes on along the minus strand of JAWDJE010000003.1, from coordinate 300,681,974 downwards.
ATAGACACAGTAAATAGGTGGGCCGGACGGCCCGCTAGGTATTGGGCCAGAGGCCCTAATTTGAGAGCCTGGGCCAGAATAGGGCCATGCCCAAAACTCTGGCCCCCAATGGGGTAAAACGTGCTGTGAGCCAGCACCAAGCCCTCCCCCCAATCGTTCCGGCCCGTGTCCGGCAGCCGTGGGCCGAGGGCCGGATCCTCTGAAGGGCCGGCCTGGGGCTGAAAACGGGAGCTCATTCTGTCCTGCAGTACGCAGGAAGTGAAACCACTGACCTTCCACTTCCCAGTCAGCGTCTCAGGCACTTAACACTCCGTGTCTTAGCCACTTGAGCCACCGCGATCCCCCTACGAGCAAGAAAACACCATGGGGAATTGAACTCCCAGCCTCTGACTTTGCAGCCAGATTCCTAAACCACTGAGCTATCCAGCAGTTCTGCTCGGTTACAAGCAAAAAGGAAACCCATAGGAGCGAAATCAAGCCTCTTGCAAAGAGGCAAGCCAAGGTAAAAGGAAGCCTCGCACAGAGGCTGACAGAGGGGGAAGCGACGGAGCCAATTCCTCCACCCCGTCACTTCTAAAAGAATCGAGCCTCTAGCAAAGAGGCGAGAGAAAACGAAGCCTCGAGCAGAGGCTAGCAAAATCAAGCCTCTTAAAACGAAGGGAGGAAAGAGGCGAAAAGGGGGGAGGGTGCGACGGAGAAAACTTCTCCTCTCCGTCGCTTTCGCAAAATGGCAGCTCGGCTGCCTCGTGGCCACCCCTTTTATAGAGGGGTGGCCACGCCCCCTAACTACCCGGATGTCTGAGTCCGGGTGGGGGGGCCCCCGCAAAGAGGCGCCGCGCTTTCATATTCTTCTGTTGCTTATCATGTACTGGGAGAGATCCAGAAGTAAGCAGAAGATAACTTCCTCATTATCAACAGCTAGCCCTTCAGTCCCAAGAAAATCCTTGATTTCGTAAAGGGACACATTCCCAAACAAGCAGACATAAGAAAAATGTTGCCTCCTTGTAAGGCAGGTCCTAGATTAATGCAATGCATTTTAGAGTTGTACTTTTAAATCATATGCACAAGCATCATGCTATTCTTATTAATTTATGAATAAATACATTTGTGCTGTATAATTGAATTGTTGCAATATTAGCTTATGGTTTGTTCCATGCTGTAAGAATACATTTCTAGCCTGAATATTCTTTCCATTGTTGTGTCTATAAAAACCAGAAGTAATTATTTGGCATTTTTATAAACATTACAATAAGGTGTAAGTTACACAAAGGGGGTGGGGTATTATTATTAAAAGATGGATTTCAAAAATATGCTGCTGAGACAGGCCACAACCTATAGATCTTCTTTGTTTATGTAACACATAGTGGTGCAGTTTGAGTGCCCAGAATACAGACTAAATGATCGTTCAATTACATCTTAAATTAGTTCATTCATTCACGAACAAGAAAAACAACCCAATTGGCAGTATGGGGTTGCTTGATGAGGAAAATAAGTGAATGGGGAGGGTAAAAGACTTTAATCTTCCAGCAAATCTTTTTCCTGAGCTACAATAAAGGATTGCTGTTGCATTTTAAACTCATCAATCAGATGAATTTTGTGAACAAATGTTAATGAATCTGAAATAAAATATACCATTTAACATTTAGCTTCAAGAATAAAAAAAAGTCCTTTGTGAAGTTAACCACATGGAAGGAAGAATCGATTCTTTTATGCAGTTTTCAGCCATGGCTGCTGCATAATTATTGTCAGACATAATTTTTCCTTGTAAAACTATTTCATCAGTAAAAGTGAACATTTAACAAATATTTAAACAGAGAGCTTTTACTTGCTTCTCTTGTGAAAACAGAAATAATATACACTATATCGTGTATTAGGTTTACCACCATCTTAGCTGTAAACTCTTATGAAAATAACATGGAAATATGGATATGTTGCTTTAGGGCAAGTATAAAGTTATTTGCAGTCATTTTGTTTATTTTTCCCTTCCCCTGAATGAGTTATCCCTTTGTGAGGCCTCTTAATATTGCCCATTTAATGGATTTTGTAATGTAAATGTAATATTGGGTTCCACATTCCTTGTCCTCTTGGTATGCAGTTTTCTTATTAACATTTCTGAAATATGGTAAATAAATTGTAACGTTATGATGGTTGTACGCCCTTTCTGCATACAATTTCTGTATACTGGTTGCTGGTGTAATTCATCAATGCTAAAAGTGTTATTGTAATAATGACTATATTTATTTTGTTTTGTCAACTATATTGAGCATAATGCATTGTAAAAAATGTGGTATGCAAATAAATTGACTGTAACTCTATATTTTTGGTGACCATTTGAATATAAAACATGTATGTCCTTGATATAATGCAGGAGTAGAATCCAGCATGGACAAGAGGGGAGGAAGCAGGAGAAAGGTTGAAGAAGTGGGTAAAAATAACTGAAAAATGTAACAACTTCTCTGCATCTGCTCGAAAACCAGTCGCATCCAACTCTAGGGTTCAGTGCTCATCTGTTTCTAGCCAAAGAGCCAGTGCTGTCTGCATCTGCTGACCTTTCCAAGGACATGTGGCAGGCATGACTAGACACTGGAATGCACAAAACACTGTTTACCTTCTTACCAAAGCAGTACCTGTTTATCTACTTGCAATTTCTTGCTTTCAAACTGCTAGTTGCCAGAACGGGAGCTCATTCCATCCTGCAGTACTGGAATCTTGAACTACTGACCTGCTGACCTTCTAGTTGTCAAGTTCAGCGTCTTAACAACTAAGCCACCGCTGTCCCATAATTTACTCATTAAAAGTCTGAAATTTGAAGGAGAACCTTGTTTCCTATGAAAGAAAATTTCACAGCCAAGGATTAAATTTCAGTGTTTTGCCCTCATCCATACCTATGACCAGACACTGTTTTAGAATAGAAAGCAGAAATAGAGTTGGTTGTCATCCATAGGATAATAGATGTTTAGGATTGGAAGGGATCACAACAGTCCATTTGAGATAGTCCATTCCATTGTTGAACAGCTCACACTGTTATGAAGTTTTTCCTTATACAGTGGTACCTTGCATAACAAATGCATCGCATAGTGAAAAATTTGCATAACAAAACGTTCATTATACAAAGGCGATACCCTGCATAACAATTTTTTTTCATTATGTGGGGTTTTGGAAACTGGGGTATATCTGCTTAATGGGAACCCCAGTTGATGAACTTTCCCCCCGTTATGCGGGGGTATATTCCATAGGGAACCGCATAACGGGGGGAAACCGCATAGCGAAGAGCTCTGTGGAACTGAGTTTTTTCATTATGTGGGGTTCTACTGTATTAAATTTTCCTTTCATTTCATTTAAATCACTTTGGTTCTCGCCTGTCCAGCTGCATAAAAAAAACTCACTCCATCTTCCACATGGCATTATGAGATGGTTGCCATATTGTCTCTCAGTTTTGGGCTCTCCGGACCAAATAAGCTCTTCTCCCTCAAGTGTTCTTCTTAGGATTCCAAATATTTTATCATTCTCATTCCCCTCCTCGGGACATGTTCCAACTTCTTGATATCCTTCTTAAGGATATCAAGTATCCTAAATGAGGTCTGATCAATACAGAATTGAATGATTTTATTGCTTCCCTTGATCTGACACCATACTTCTGTTGATGTAGCTGAATGTTGTGTTAGTGGCCTTTTATTGTTTGTTTATGTTGGGGTGTGTGTTGTCTTTTAGTTTTGGTTGCCTTGTCAACCCAGAAACAACCCAGAAGGATGCCATGGTTGATGGGACTGGAGGCCACCAAGACATCCAACAGAATTCCAATCTACCGTATTTTCCGGCGTATAAGACGACTGGGCGTATAAGACGACCCCCAACTTTTCCAGTTAAAATATAGAGTTTGGAATATACTTGCCGTATAAGACTACCTCTCTTCCAATGCACACCAAATAAAAATTAACCCACACTCAACCTGAAGACACGCAGCCCTCCGAGTTGAATGGGCAGGTTCTGGTGGAGAGCCAATCCACGCTCACGTTCTCCTCCTCGAGGTACAGGAAGATGTGTGCAGCTAGCTTCCTCTTGCTTCATACTCCCCGCACAGAGCAGGGACTCGGCCGCGGCACCCCCCACCATATGCGCCGGACATATGAAGCAAGGGGAAACAAGCTGCAGTTAAGTACGTGTCCTATAAGATGACCCCCGACTTTGGCACAGATTTTTCGGGGTTAAAAAGTAGTCTTATACGCCAGAAAATACAGTAATTCCCAACATATGCCATCCAAGGCTACTAAAGCTTTTTCTATCCCTTGCCTAAACCTAAAGTTAGATTGAAATGGACCTAGGTAAGCTGTCATCTTCAGGAATCTCAGATGAAGAGACGTTACTACATTTCCCAGAACCTTGCCCATGAATGAAATCTTACAGAATAGTGGAATCCAAGGAGGGCTTTTCCAGGAAAAGTCATATAACCATCTCTTTTAGGCAGACTGGAATAGTGCCTTTTTCAAAGAAGGCTTTCACCACATTCCTTACCTATGGTGCCAGTTATACCCACCTCTTGTTATGAGCCAGGAAGAGCATTGTTATGAGCCAGGAAGGGCATTTTAGAGGACAAATTCTCTACAACTCCAAGGATTTTGTTCACTTTTTCAGGCTGGAAAAACTGGAATTTGTCTGTTAACACAAGAGAAGCAGATGCCAAAGTTATATCCACATCCATGTAACCTACAATGTCAAAGGCAGATGTACAACCTACAGGTCTTACTCCTGAGTCAAAATGCACAGGATGGCAATATGTTTTAAATATCAATAGATAAATCTAAAATATTTAATGTTTTTGTTTTTTATATTCATGGGCTTGCAATAATAATTTTCTGCAATTGAGAAGAAAGAGAAGGATGTAAATCTAACACATAAATGCTAAATTATACACTAGAACGATAATCTAATGTAGCATACAATGTAATTTAAATGTGATGTGATGTGATACTTAATTTTGCTCTACTAAAATGGCTGTTCGTTTCTTTCCTGTTTTTCCCCCCTTTTTCAAAATTATGCCTCAGCCTCTAGATGTATCTATTGTGTCCTCTGGCTATGCAGAACACTTCCTGAGTTCCTTTAATAATATTTCTTTTGGCACTGAACCACTCTTGAAAGTGGCAGGAGGCAAACACAAAACACACAGCAATGTCTCCCTGATCTGCAGTCTGAAATTATATTACCATTATTATTATAGTCTTATTTCTCAGCCTTGCTGCTTGAGGGCAGATCAAATGGTCAAGCTTAAATGTCAAGTTCCAAGTCCGAAACATTTGTGGATGTATATCTTTGCATTTGAATAAGCAACATGAAACTTTTACCTCCATTCCAGTTTTTCTAAGTCTTGACAGTCATTAACTTTATAGAACAGATGCACATTACTATCATCTTTTGCCCAATTTTTTTTGTGTCCTGCTTTCTTATGTACTGTATTCCTTGTCGCTGGGCTGTAGTGGCCTTCTTTAGAACTCCAGACTCTGATGGCAAACTCTGCTTGTTCTTGTCCAGCTAAAGCTCCTGGAGGGCAAGGTTGTTCTCGTCTGATCTTGTCACACCTTCCAGTCAGGATTCAGACCTGGATATGGTACTGAGACTGCATTGGTCACAATGATGGATGATCTCTGGCGAGAGCAGGATGGTGGTCATCCATCCATCCTTGCTCTTCTTGACCTCTCAGCGGCCTTCGATACCGTTGACCACGGTATCCTTCTGGAACGGCTCCGAGGATTGGGGATCCAGGGCACGGTGTGGTTTTCCTCATTTCTGAGGGGCCGGACCCAGTCAGTGTGGTTAGAGAGTGAGAGGTCGAGTCCTAGGTCCCTAAAATATGGGGTGCCTCAGGGCTCGGTACTCTCTCCTCTCCTATTTAACATCTACATGAAGCCACTGGGTGAGATCATCCATTCCCATGGGGTGCAGTACCATCAGTACGCGGATGACACACAGTTGTACATCTCGGCCCATGGGGACCCCAGTGATGCAGTCAAAGTCCTTTCCAGCTGTCTGGAGGCTGTTGGGGTCTGGATGGGGGCAAATGGGCTACAGCTGAATCCTAGCAAGACTGAGTGGCTATGGATAGGGGGACCTGCGTTATCCCGGGAGCTACCATCTTTGGTTTTGGATGGGGCTGTTTTGCCCCAGACCAACCTGGTGCGCAACTTGGGGGTCCTCCTGGATTCGCGGCTGCTGCTAGAAGAACAGGTGGCGGCTGTGGCCAGGAGGGCCTTCGCCCAACTTCGGGTGATTCGCCAGTTGCGCCCGCTCCTGGACCGGGACTCTTTGCTCATGGTCACTCATGCTCTGGTGACCTCCAGACTAGACTACTGTAATGCGCTCTACATGGGGCTGTCCTTGATGACCATTCAGAAGCTGCAGCTGGTCCAGAATGCTGCGGCCCAGGTGGTGATGGGGTGTGGATGTTATGCCCATGTCTCACCACTGCTTCGGGGGGTGCACTGGTTACCAGTTTGTCTCCGGGTGCAATTCAAGGTGCTGGTTTTGACCTTTTAAGCCCTACATGGTAGTGGGCCAGGGTATCTTAGAGACCGCATCGCCCTAAGGACGTCTGTCCATCCAACCAGAGTGGACCGGAGGGGCTCTCTAATTGTGCCATCAGCCAGGGGGGCTCGCCTCTCTGGCACAAGGAGGAGGGCCTTCTCCGTGTCCACACCGGCTCTTTGGAACCTCCTGCCTGTGGAACTGCATCTCCAGACGGAGTTGTTGCCCTTTAGGAAGGAACTAAAGACCTGGCTGGCAGGCCAAGTTTGGGGTGCGGGTGGGGATGGGGGTACCGTTGGGTGGTTGGTATAGAGAAGTTGTCTTCCCCCAAGATCCCTTCGGTTCTTGCGCACCTTTTAGGGGTGGGTTTTTTTAACTTTTAACTTTGTTTTATCATGTGTCTTTTATGTATTTACTGTCCGCTGTGTAAACCACCCTAAGTTGGGTTGTACCTGAGTGAGTGGTATATAAGTGCGAAGCCGTCCCTCCCCGCCCCCTGCCACCGGGCGGGGAGGTTAAAAGGGCTCCCTGGCCGAGGGAGCCGAAGGATGCCGCAGCTGCCGCGCGAAGCCGTCCCTCCCCGCCCCCTGCCACCGGGTGGGGAGGTTAAAAGGGCTCCCTGGCCGAGGGAGCCGAAGGACGCCGCAGCCGCCGCGCAAAGCCGTCCCTCCCCACCCCCTGCCACCGGGCGGGGAGGTTAAAGGGGCTCCCTGGCCGTGGGAGCCGAGGGCCGCCGTGCAAAGCCGTCCCTCCCCGCCCCCTGCCACCGGGCGGGGAGGTTTAAAAGGGCTCCCTGGCCGAGGGAGCCGAAGGATGCCGCCACCGCCGCACAAAGCCGTCCCTCCCCACCCCCTGCCACCGGGCGGGGAGGTTTAGAAGGGCTCCCTGGCCGAGGGAGCCGAAGGACGCCGCAGTCGCCGCGCGAAGCCGTCCCTCCTCGCCCCCTGCCACCGGGCGGGGAGGTTAAAAGGGCTCCCTGGCCGAGGGAGCCGAAGGACGCCGCCGCCGCCACGCGAGGCCGTCCCTCCCCGCCCCCTGCCACCGGGCGGGGAGGTTAGAGGGGCTCCCTGGCTGAGAAGCCCTTCGGCCGCACCACCTGGCCGGCGTTCCGGCCCCGCCCTCCACCCCTCGCCAGGACTTAAAAGGCGAGGGGGTCTGCCGGGCAAATCCTCCACGCAGCGCTCCCAGCCCCGGTGGGGGTGAAGAGGCCTTCCAGCCATGCCACCGGCTGGCGTCCCAGGGCCCTGTCCCCCCTTTCATAAGACTCTGGAGGCAGGGTTTTTTGTGGGTGGCTTCAGGTGAATTGTTTTCTTTTTTTTCGGATGTGTGCTGATATTTTGTATTTTGTGGAGTGTTTTGCTTAATATTGTGATTTGTATTATTGTACTTATGTGAAACACTGTATTGATTATTGTATTTTGAACACTGTATCTTGTATCGTATATGTAAACCCCTTGAGTTGTCCTGGGGTCATTTATATGTTGTTAGCCGCCCTGAGTCGGCCATGTGTTGAGTAGGGCGGGATACAAATTGAAGTATAAATAAATAAAATAAATATAAATAAATAAATAAATAAATAATAAAAATAATATTATGTATTTCCTACCAACGACAGTACAGATGTTTCACAGGGTAAATGCAGCTGGTTTTTGGTTTTGTCTATGGCCCACTTTCTGAGCCACAGATGCAACCTTTATTAACCCAGATGATCGCCAAGCCAGTATAACATTTCACTTGAGACTAGTAAAGGTAAAGGTCTCCCTTGCTCGAAAGCCAGTTGTATCTGACTCTAGGGAGTGGTGTTCATCTACAGACATTTCCGTGGTCATGTGGAACACTTTTACCTTTCCAAAAAAAGGCCGTGCCTATTTATCTACTTGCAATTTCTTGCTTTCGAACTACTAAGTTGGACAGATGTTGGGAGCTCACTCCGTCATGCAGCACTCAGGTCTTGATCTGCTGACGTGCCAACCATTTGGTTGTCAAGTTCAGCATCTTAACCACTAAGCCACTGTGATCCCTTCTTGAGACTACACCTGTACTCAAATATACTACATAAGCAGGTTGGTGTTTATTAGCCACAGCCAGGTACTGAAATCAGTCACCCGTAACCTGGGGACAGACATCATTGGCAGATTTTACCAATGTTTTTCTATCAAGGTTATCGTCCTCCTACCCTTTGGGGACCCAACCATAATTCATAACATGTCAGGACAGCACCTATTTGATGGTGGTGGTGGTTGCTCACCATGTCACTGTCCCTTCATTGAGCCTTTCTGCTTTTAACGGATACAGTCCTACCACAGACAGTACTGTAATATTCTGCTAATGCTGCTGCTCCAGTTTGTGACAGCTCAACAACTCTATTATTATTGTTAGCCTACATACCTGTATGCCTTTTCACTATCCACCATCCACAGACCCACCCAGAAGCTGAGTGGCTGCTGGTATTAATGCTCCTCCTCCTCTCACAATCATCGCCACCGCCATTGTCATTATTGCAATCAGTATAGTCTTTAAAAAGTGTTCTATGTGCTTTTGTCAATAATTCAGTGCTCACTTATTCTGTAGTAGGCCCCATTAAACTCCAATAAAAGGTTTGCGGAATCCTAGCAATTGTTTTTGAGGTATAATATGTAACATATAAATCTTCATTTGAGGTGATGTGCATGCAATGGTTTCATAAAGCATTTCCCAGCATTCTCTGGTACTTTCATTGGTATTTATTCAGGTAATGCTGCACATTGAAGATACTGTACTTGACCATCTCCAGACTGATCCAAAATGAAGTAAGGGAATCCATTGGCACTCAAAGCATGGTGCTCTGAAGCTCAAAAATATTGCTTCAGAGTTGAAGAAGCTGATTTTTGAAGGTGTGTGTGTGTAAGCAATCTTTGGAAAAATGAAAGTAATGTTATTGCCAAATCCCAAAGCAAAAAGAGAGTGATAGATCAAGTACTGATTAAAAGCCCAGGTGATCCTGGAAACTCTAATCATGGAGCTTCTTGAAGGGAATTCCTCTGCCTGCATGAATGGTGTCCATTTTCTGAGAGCAGCATGCTGATATAATAAAGAAATTGCTATTCAGATTGGTTTCTTTTTTTTCTTCCAGGAGAATTGGAAGTTTGTTTCTTCTTTTTTTCATATAGCTGCAAATCTCAATCCAGTTGAATACCTGTGTATGTGAAATTAATTGTGAATGATTTGGCTGAGGTAGGTCACAGTAGCATTAGGAATAGCACCTACGTCAGTGGTTCCCAACATGTGACCTACACCCCACAGGGAGGCTTCAATTGCAAGAATCCTAAGTCAGTACATTGGATGAACAATGCTATGGGGAATTGACTTAGGCTTCTGAGAACTGATGTCCAAAAATCAAAGGTTGGGAAATACTGACCTTAATTATCTAAATTGCATAGCTCACAGGGGAAGGAAAAAAGGAATATAGTGGGAACTCTGTTTGTTGAACCAGAGGTCCAAGAACAGTTGATCGCACTGAGTTTAATTCCCTATCCCAAGCCACAGCCTTTTATATCTACCACTTCAGTGTTTTTTCACCGTATGGACATAGAAAAATACATACAAATGCTAGAATACAGTATTCAGATGTGAATTGAAGTAAGTAGACTACAAGCCAGCTCAAAACAAATTAGTTGTTCTCTGTAGAAAAAATAATTTGGATCAAATAGAAATATATGGCATTCTTCATCCTATTGTAGCCCTGATTTCCCTAAATGGTTTCTCATCCAGGTAACTCGCCACTTTTGACTTTGCTTATCTTGCTTAGCTTCTGTCAAGAGTAGTGTGCTTCATGGTGGTTTAAGCATGTGTTTAGGACAGTTTGTGGGGAGTGTTCTCTCTTCCTTGCCATTTTCTAACAACAGCCTCCCTCACTCAAGTTATTCCACTGATGTTGTTTCCCTCAAAAGGAAAAATAGGCAAAGCCATTTTTAATTACTGGAGAGGGAATACTCAGTATTTCCCCCAACTATTATCTTGTCATATTTGTATCCTCCTATCTCTGTAGTTTTATTTATTTTTAATAAGGAAAGAGAATGAACACACTTTTCTCCCTTGTTTACTTTGCCCCTGACACATGCTACAAGAATATGTTAAATGTCTTACAAACTTTCAGTCCTTTTAAATGTTTAATTCTTTACTCACCGAGACAAGACTTCACAGTGCAATTAAGAGCAATTGAAGTGAATAAATGAGTTTTGTAAAAAAAAAAATTGCATAATTTCTCATGATCAAGTCACCTCCATGCAGCAGGTAAAAGCCTTCACAGCCTGGAATCCAAGGCAACCAGAAAGAAATATTGATCTTCTTGTTACTGAGAAATGCACCTCGTGTATTAAGGGTGAAAACTGCAGACACATCGTAATGACCTTTCTTCTTTGCCTCCCCTCACCTGACATAAAATATCATTTTCGTAGCTTGACTGCATATTGAATGGTAAATCTTGTAATTCAGCATTGCAATGGACTCTGTTTTATGAAGTTTGCATTTTGAATGAGCAAAAAATGGAAAGGCATAACTTTTAATTTATCAAAATATCAGTTCCATTTGCTTTGTATTAGCCATCAAGTGGATGCTCTAATTTGTTCTACTGCTGAGCAGCACAGCATTCTCTCTGCATGTTAATAGTGATGCGTTAGTTGAGATAGGACGGTTAGTTTCACTGTGAGCATAAGACCTTGTCTGACCTCTGTTTTATATTTAGTCCCTTTAAAAAACATAGCCTAGCCCTAGCATATCCATATCAATTAGATGGAGGTTTTTATCCAGATTACACACATGCCACAATTATGTTTATTATGTAAACATACTTCAACATACCTCAAGTGGGGGGGGGGTATATAAGAGCAGAATGGGAACTACATTAATTTAATCATGGTGGCATATTACCTCAGAGGAAAATATTCTGCTCCCAAGATCAGAATGGAAACAAGGTTAAAAATCAGTTTCTCTTTCCAGCTAAGTTGTTAAAGTCAGACTTTTGTTTTTACACCTGTCATGTTTCAGCCTAATCACCTTTGGAGATGCTTCCCACCCACCTCAAACAATAGGCCTGAGACTGGATATCTTTTCCATTTCCTCTAGGTCTAAATCATAAATGGCAGAAGATTTCCCTAGATATTACAGAATGATCTGTTTCTAGGTCAGGATGGTGTGTGTGAAGATGTGTGCTGTTTGTATCCCACAAACAGCACACATCTTTTGGCTGGGATTGGTAAAAGATAGCAAGTGGTGAGGGAAACAATCAAATCCAAGTACACTTTTAAAGCAAATTGATATAGGGGATCTCAAAAACATCAACCAGAATACTAGCAGATATTTATGTAAGTTAGGGATTCTCAACCTGTGATCCCACAGCACCGTTTTATGTCTCCCCCTTCCCCCCCCCCCGTATCCACCACACCAGGAAGTGCCATGTGGTGGAGGAAGGGTAAAATGGCCATCCAGCCCCCAAAGCTGTCTGAGGGAGCATGACCTGGCCCCCAGCTTAAAAAGTTTGAGAACTCCTGATGTAAGAGCAAGAGGAATTGGAGAACCTTCTGTGGCTTGTTGATGAAGTGCTAGCTAATCCCATGTTTATTGTGTTCAGGATTTTGTGCTTTCACCCTGCACTTTGTCAATTAGCTGCAGTTTCCCACAGCAACTCCTCTGATTTCTCTTCTACGCATGCAGAAATCCAAGAGGATCTGGGCTATTAAGCATCTGTCATGAGCAAGAACAGATGAGACTGTTTCGGTTCCCACACAACTGCATTTTTGAAAGGTTAAGTTCTTCCTCACCTAAATGTGAAGAAATTTCATATGGCTGGGTAGAAGACGTTTCAGTCATATCGGCTTCTGAGTCAGTCTTCTTCATGTGGACATGCATGCAGTTCATATTCTACCTTGGCTTTGTTTGGGAAAGCATTCAACCCTGCTTTACGTTTGATGCAGATGGTTCCAGAGCATCTCAAAAATCCTGTCAAGAGCATAGAGCAGTGGTGGCGAACCTATGGTACGTGTGTCAGAGGTGGCACTCAGAGGCCTTTCTATGGGCAACAAGAAGGCAGACAAGAGCTATTGTGCCTGACACACATGCCTAATGGAAGACCCTGCAGCATTCAGTGAATGTGTATCTTACAACAGTTTGAGCTTTCTGGCATTCTTCAGCACACCACTTCAGTACCTTGGCTTGGAGAACATGAAAGGGGGAAAACAGGGGCAATAACAAGTATTTGATTGATTGGTTGGTTGGTTGGTTGGTTGATTGATTGATTGATTGGATTTGTATGCCACCCACTCAGCATACGTGACTCAGGGGGGCTCACAGAAATCTCAACACATCAACAATATAGTACAACAAAATATAACAATAAAATATAACAATGCAATGCAATAGAATATCATACAGTAAAATGTAACAATAAAATATAACAATACAATCATACAGTGGTGGCAACATAGTTCTTATTGCTGTTTTTATTGGCCACCAGCCCTCCAGCATCTGTGTCCTCTTCCTCTACTGGACAGGCAAGGGGCAGGAGTCCGACGGCAGCAGCAACACTGTTTTTATTATGTTTTTACATGAGCAGGAACATCCCCAACCACCCGTGGCTGGCGGCACTTTATCCTCCCCCGGGCGTAGATAGTGGGGCCCAGAGCCTGGGACCTATAGGCCATAAAACAAATTTTAGGTAGGGAAGCACTGTCCTCTGCTACTTGCACTTTTCCTCTTTTTCCTCAAATTGCCCTAACATGATTGAAAGCCTTGTTTGCCAAACATGTATTACATAACAGAACATTTTCTAGCTCCATCTGCCTTGGCCCATTTCCACCAAGAAATGAATACCACTTGCTCTACATCTGGATGATCTGAATAGGCAGGTTTGTACAGTGTTTGGGCCTGGAAAGAATCATGGAAAGTTCTCGGCTTCCAGTCTGGGGAAAAGTTTCTTGTCTTCAGCTTTTGGTCTTTTAATAGGCCAGTACTATAGTTGGTTTTATTTTACTGTATGGGTGGCACCAAGTAATCTTGCAAAAGCAGATGTGCCTTTGAGTCCAGATCTTTAACAAATAATACGTAAGTTTCTGTCCTGTTAAATAGTTTTGTAATTATTTTACTAATACTGAGTCACATATTTAGGAAGAAAAGTGGAAAAGGCAAACAACAACAACAACAACAACAACAACAACAACAATTATTATTATTATTATTATTATTATTATTATTATTATTATTATTATTATTATTATTATTATTATTATTATTATTATTATTATGTGTCAGAAACTACTCTGGGTTAAAAGGATTTTTGCTGGAGAAACTCTGTGCAGGGGATGCCCTAATGAGGCTCCTTTCATGCCCCCAAGATCTTTTCCCAATGAAGTGCTCCCTATTTATCTACTTGCAATTTCTTGGTTTTTGATCTGCTATGTTGACAGGAGCTAGGACAGAGAAAAGATGTTCATTCTGTCATGCAGTACCCGGGTCTTGAACTGCTGACTGGTGGGCCTTGCAGCTAACAAGGCAAGCTTCTTAACCACTGAGCCACCGCAGTCTGGAAAAGGCAAATAATATGTCCCTACCAGCAAGCCTTTCCTATCAGACTGATATTTGCATCGGAAAGGCTGTTTTTAAAGAGAACTATTCCCCTTGACATACATGTTTTTGAGAGGGACATGGACTTGTGCCCCTTCCAAGTTCTTAATCGCCTCACAGCATGATGAAACACTGGTCCCTGTGCTATGCCTCTGTATTTTCTTCTTTTCACTTGAGGAATTGCAGATTGAGCAACTTTTTTGTTTGAGAGGGGAAATGAGCACCCTTCTCCCATTGCAACTGTACTCTTAAACTGGAACTACTCTGGCAGTTTAAACAAAACAAACTAAAAACCAGCAGCTCTGCCTGTAGATCTAGTCCCTTCATATGCCACTAGAAAATAAAGATATTAATTGACATTTCCTCCCAAGCAGACAAAAAAAGCTCACTGCTTTGCATAAAATTGGATGTGTTAAAGTTATATGGAGAGGTGCAAAGTGAAAATTTTAAAAAACGATTTAAGTATCACAATACATTTTACCTAAGTGACGAAGATTGGGAATTGATGTCTGGAAGCCAGATGAGCAATTTTGAGGATCCATGTCTGTTTCTTTATGGTGCTTTATGTTTAAATCACTTAGTAAATTACTGGATTTGATAGCCCTGAGGACACCTTCAAATAGAGAACTGTTCTCTATGAAAAGAATATATAGCAACTCTAGAAATACAGTAAAACCTCGGTTAACATAATTAATGCATTCCCTGGGATGTTTCTTAAAGCAAAAATTACTTAAACCAAATTTCCCATAGGAATGCATAGTATGCAATTTCCCTTAGGAATTCATTGAAAACCAATTAATCCATTCCGGAAAAAATTCCTTAAACCAAGCCACTATTTTCTTTTCCTTTTGTTATGCGATTTTTATGTTAAGCAAACCATTGCAGGCACACACCCCAAAGAAAGACTCAGACACCGGTATATGGATAAAGGCATCGGGCCACTTTTATTGAATAATGCCCTAGTCCGAATTATAACTTTCAATTGGTGTAATCATCCAATTGTAATTCTTTAAGGCAAGCAGGCCACAGTAACACTGGTAAGGTTCCTCCCAAAATGCCAATGACAATTGGCTACATGTAACTATTTGTATCAATTTGTTTGTTGACACAAACAAATTGTTGACCGGAGTCAATAAACTATCTACTGACCCCACCCTATGACGTGTATCCATTAAATATCAAGGTGATGCAGGCTGTAAAGCTCCTGCCATCACCCCTTGCCTGGTTCGCCCTTGTCCGGCCAAACCTATTTCCCCTGTACCTGTCTACGTGTTGGCCAGTCAATTGCGAACATGCCGGATACCTATGGGTCATAAATCTTTACCTTACCAGTGCTACCCGCCACACGGGGAGGCGTCCATGATGACTTACCACCACCACCCCAGACCGTCAGCTCGGTCACCAGGCCTGCTTGCACCTCATCCAAAAGAGGTACATACCTCTAGCCGACAGGTGGACCCTATATCCTGTGTACAGGTCAAAATTGCTGTAAGCCTATCCTCAGATATCTAATGGCTATCCCCCAAGCCATTCTCAGCAAGGAGCCAGGCAACTGCCCTGTCCACTGACCGCTGGGACAGTCCGAACTGCGGAGATCCACGTCTCCTCTAAATTGGTGTCTCGGCATGATGTTAGACCATAGCAACCGTGTGTAAGCCATAAATGATATAAAATGCCAGGTCACCGCACCTCGACAGTTTAAGTAAAGGTCAGTGATCCGTGTGAGATCATTGCTGCCGAGGTGCAGAAGAACATCAGGCAGTCCAGCATCCCTGATGGACATCAGGAATGGCAACAGTTCCCACCCGTTCATGCCGCGCATACATACCACCGCATACGTGCGGATGCTTGCAGCCCGAGCTGGGGTCCACACTCTGTCGCCGCAGCATATACTGCCACCCAGTGTACCTAGCTGCGGCCCACCAGCCCCACTGCCACCGGTGTGCGGATACACACACAGGATCTGTAAAAGAGAAGAAGGGGTTAAGGGCATAACTAGGTACTCATACAGTGAGGGGACGTACCTATAGAAAAATTATGCGCACACCCCCACGTGCCCACCTATATCCGCCTCCGAGTACCCCAAACGCAGCCGCGGTCAATGCAACGCCTCTCCTAATTAAATGGGTGCCATAACGGGCCCCACACTGGGAAGCGCGGTACTGGTCACCCGTCGGAACTTAAATTTGGTAAGTGTAGACCCATCTGGTGGCAGAAAAACAGGCTGGGGCGCGCAGCAGGCACTGCCAATCACATGTAGGGCACCAACCGGAATGATGTCAGCAAATGTACGTCATGGCAGTATACACCACTGCCCACTCCATGCTGATCGGCCTTCGAGGGATGAATCCACAACTGAGCCCGCTCTTGTTTGACATAGACATCTTCGAGTTCCAGTGCCCTACAAAACACGTCCCCTCCTGACCATGGGACCAGCTCACTGAGTCAGCGAGCTCCAGAAAAAAGGCTACATCGGTAGCTGCATGAAAAGAGACTCCTCCTACCTACTGCGATATGGTCTATGCCAACCTTATGCAAGGTGGGTCAGAATATCTGTGAGAATAGGGCGATTTGTGTAAGGCGGCAGCCACGTACACGTGTCCACCCCCCTAATACATGGCTTATTCAGAAGACCCCCGCATAGTCAGAAAAACCCCATGCTTTGGCCATAAGTATCAATGCTCAAAGCCCAGTGGCTATGGTGCGTGGAGCCAACCCCAGATCATAGGGCAGACTATACAATCTAAAAACCCAGTCAACCAATGTCGGCCGGATTTTGGGCAATTGCCTTTACCAACAAAAGGCTCTAAAGTGAAGGATTGGATGCCAATGCGCAGTGCGCATGCGAGTTACCAATACATGCAATTCGCCCGGTTCACGTCTCCTTGCCAAATGACCATACCGCAGCCAGGAGTGGAGAGGGTAGCTCACAAGCGTCCGGAGCCCAGCCGGGAACCGGGCAATCTGCAGGCGGGGGAGAGGATAAGCAATATTGTTATAAATGACTGGCACATGTTTAGCCCAAGAAGCGCCTTAAAGCGCATGAACCCCAGAACATTATGCAAGCTGAGGCCATGACTCAGGTGATTTAGACGTTCGGGCATTGACAATGTGCACCATCGCAGCATTACCACGCCAAAAGTGAAGCACAGAATCAGGCCGCCTGTCCCCCAGAGCATAAAGGGTACCCAGAATTGAGAAGATACGTTAGAAACATAAGATCGCGTAAACGATCCATGCCTGACATCCCTGGGGCCAATGACCATAGACCCTCGTCCTGAATAAAATCCCCCCACCCGGGGAGCTGGAGGCATCCGACTGTACTTGTAACTGGGATGGAGAAGATATGTTAGAAACATAAGATCGCGTAAACGATCCATGCCCTGACATCCCTGGGGCCCATGACCATAGACCCCTGTCCTTAAATAAATCCCCTCACCCGGGGAGCCAGAGGCATCCGACTGTACTTGCAAGTGGGGCTGACCAAAAGCTCAGACCTCCCGATGCAACAGCATGGAAGTCCTGCGGTAATGTGAGCCAAACCAACAGGTCCGCTCGCAAACCCCTAATCAGCTGTTCACCGCAGCTTCGTTTAACGAGACCCGCCCTAGCGTGACCCAGGCACTAGGCGAAAGCACTGCCTGATATTACCACTCTGCAGGTGAAGTTGATGCGGCCCTGCATCACATGTGGCTCTCATAGAGGCACCTTCCACTTGGCACATTGCCACCTTGCAGCAGGGGCCGCTCACACTGACTGACAATTCGGTCACCTGGCCCTCTTGCAGGTTATTCAAAAGAGAGGTTCCTCGACTTGTTGACCGGTGAACCCCATCTCCAGAATACAGGCCAAATTCTTGTAACCCTATCCCCAGACTACAAATGGCTGTCCCCAGGCCATTCCAGATAAAGAACGAGGCAGCAGCCCTGTTCACTGGCCGTCAGGAATGGTCTAAATGCTAGGACAAAGTGTCACCCATGATATTGCATCGGCAATATATGACCATAGCAATCGTGTAGACGGCCATAAATGGCAAAAAACTCCAGGTCCCTGCACTCGGAAGACTTTAAGTCCGGGCCAGCAATCCAGTAAGATCACCGCCTCCGAAGTGCAGCATTAAAACATGTGGCGGCCCAGCATCCCCAATGGACATCAGGAATGTCAACAGTTTCCGCCACCTCTATGCCATGCACCCATACCACTGCATACGCGCGGTTACGTGTCGTCCAAGATGGGGTCCCCATTCTAACAAAGCGGCATACTGCGCCGCCCCAGTGCACAGAGTTGTGTCCCACCAGCCACACTACCACCAGTGTGCGGTAACACACTGTGTCTGTAAAATAAGGAGGGAGAATAGAGGGCAGACAAGGCACTCACTCAGTGCAGGAACGAATGGACAGAGGAAATTGGGCAAATCCACACCTGCCCCTGCAACATATGTCAGGCTCTGGGCACCCAAACGGACTCGCAGCTGATGCGGCGCCCAACCAGGAGGAATGGGTACCAACTTTAGTTCAGTCAGGGTAGACCCGGGAAGCGAACCCAGGGCTGGCACAAAAACCTGGGGGGGGGGCAACCAGACATATGGCAGCGCCAGGCTAGTAGCCTCTCCCGGCTGATCGGCCCCTGAGGAACTAAGCCTCACCAAAGCCCGCTCCTAATCGCACAACCCATGATCTAGCGCCAGTGCCCTGCGAAACATGCTACCCCGTCAAAGGTAGTAGCAGCTAACTCAATCTGGGAGCTCCAGATCAAGGTACAAGTGGTTGCCCGAAAATGGACTCTCCGCACACAGCATAAGCGTTGCCACGTAAGAGTCACATACAGTGACCCCACTCGCTAACAGGGGTCATTGCTGGCCTCATAGGGGAAGGGGCTGCCCTAAGCCTAAGGTCTTGACGTATGCTAACCATGATGGGCCAGGGAAAACAACCACGGCCCTGCCATCATTGTCCCAGCACTGCACCATTGGAACGGCCAATTGAGGACAGGCCCTCATACATCCTGCCATGGATGCCGAATAGGCCGGCAACCAATCGGCCCCATGGGGGGGGGCAGGTCGTGGCGACGGGGCAACATCTTGACCCTGTCGTCCTACCCCTGATTTCCTGATCAGTGTGTTCACAATGCAGGAGGGAGAAAACGTGAATACATTCCCCATACCACAGTGCCCAGCTAAAAGCCCAGTACAAGAGGGCACCCAGGGGCATAGAGCAAGCGGCCAACAGCAGAACCACCGTTGGCACTGATTGTAGTGATAAACACATAACCGGCCCTATGGACCCAGGGTAAGTAAATAAAGGCATAGGGGCAGTAACCCCAACAAGAACCAGAGTGTAATTGTCTTGCTGTAACTATGGCCACTACACCACCACCCCAGCGTGACAAGCTAGTGTCAGAGTTGCGCTAACTTGACCAGGATACTCACTCGGTGCACCCCCATGAGCCGCCCCCACTGGGGGTTCCAGCCCGTGGTGGGCGTCAGAGTCTGCGATGTCCCCCTTGCTCCGTGTTCCTGTGCGTCCCGGGCCGGATGGGGAGCTGTGAGGCGCCAGCCTACACTGGCCTGAGGTCTCCGGCAGCTCAACCCTGTTAGCGGCCCACTGCGTAGCCATGGCCGGCACGTGGACCAGAGATGCCTACATTGCCGAAGTGGAGACGAGGGAGCATCCGCAACACCTAACCCACTAAGACGAGGTGGGCTGGATGGGCCGGATGGCCCACCGGGTAACTGATACGGGGTGGCTAATAAGCAGCAGGGATAAGCACCCCAGCAGGGCAGGCCTGTGCCACCCCATGCCCGAGCCCACAGCCTGGGCTCGTGGGACCTGCAGGGTTGCCATCCGAACCCTCCGGCCCGGTGGAACTCCCGCAAAATAAAGGGGTGGGCAGAGCCCACCACATTGAAGCATCCCGTGCTGCAGTGCTCGGAATCGAACCGCCGACTTTCAGCCTCTCAGTCAGCCTCTTAGCAGCCTGAGCCACTGCAGTCCTGAACGAAATAAAGCCTCTTGCAAAGGGGCAATCAAAGTTCTATGAAGGGCAGGGAAAGCCCTTCCCCTCAGCGCGGCTTGACCGCCGGAGACCTACTGAAGGATCCCTGGCCAGGGATCAGATCCTGAGCCCTGAGTACCGCAGTAGCGAAGAGAAGGTACGAAGGGCAACTCTAAGCTAAAAATGCGACGGAGAAAACTTCTCCGCTCCGTCGCATTTCTAAAATGGCAGCTCGGCTGCCTCGTGGCCACCCCTTTTATAGAGGGGTGGCCACGCCCCCTAACTCACCCGGATGTCTGAGTCTGGGGGGGGGCTGCAAAGAGCACGGTGGCCATTTTGGTGCCGCGCTTTCATTTGTTAACCAAGGTTCCACTGTAGTTCTTATTTCTAGTTACTAATATACAGTAAGGGGTGGCTCAATTGTTAATGTCTAGTCCAAGCTATGTAACCTCTATCTTGTCAAATAATGCATTGTCTGGTTCTGTATACTGTTAAAACTGTGCTGGTCTCACGAGTTGCTACAACACTGTCGGCTCCCTCCCCTGGCTCGCCCGGTCATGGGGGGTGGGAGCGCACCACAGCTGACCTGGGTTCCTGCCACGGGGCTACAAAAGAACCACCGCCGTCAAGCTGCCACAACACCGTTGACTCCCTCCCCTGGCTCACCCAGTCAGGGGGGTGGGAGCATGCCACAGCTGACCTGAGTTCCCACCACGGGTCTACCCATCTTTTTAATGCGGCCAATTTTAATGTGGTTAGTTTTTAATAGGTGGGTGGGTATGTTGGGGTTTTAATTGTTTTTAATATGTATGTTTTAATCCTGTTGTTAGCCGCCCTGAGTCAGGTTCGCGCTTATTGGGCGGCATAGAAATTTGAATTATAAATAATTAAATAAATAAAAATATTTTTTGCCCTTTAATCTTAATTCTTGCACAGGCACCAGTGTATATTGCTCTACTGATTCGGACATATAATGAAATGACACATTCCTGTATAATATTCATGCTCTTGTTTGGGATACATCCTTTACGCTGGTGCATAAGATACATACAAATAGAACAAAGTGAAGAGATTAGAAATGAAGCACACGAACAGGCTAAAAGGATTTTTGCCCACTGTTACCAGTCTTGCTTTGAACTATAGAGCTTCAAATTCTGCAGTAAAGATGGGGTGACAGCAAAGTCATCCTTTGACCCTGCTAGTAAGCAGCAATAAAAGAAAAGAACATTGAGAGAAATAATAGCTATAAAAGTATTTTAGAGGAGGATAAGGCCCATTCAAGGTTTTAATAAAAAGAGAGTGCCAAGATGCTAAGCAGCAGAACTCTCTTCTCTGGTGAAGATAGACAAGACAACATCAGAATAAATTCTTCAAAAGAAGTAAGGGAAACTCCATGTGTCTGTATGATGAAGTTGCAGCATTGTCTGACCTAGATGATAAACAGCAGAGCTCTGTCTTCTGGTGATGTCAGGAGAGGCTAAAAGCCAGGATTCATTCTGCCCTCAGGGCCTGGGTTTGCTTTCTCTAAGGGCCATACATTCATGGCCATTGTTTTTAAGGATGTATGCTACACCCCAAACATATTTTCTTGGGAGTACATCTTGTCCATATGGAAGGAAATTACTCTTAAGGAAGTGTGCTTATAGTGACAGATTTTGTGGATGAACAGCTGAGATCAGAAGATATGAGTTGCATACTTTTTTTTACTGTAATGATCCAGGATTGCTTACAAAATCAAAAGTATGCATACTACAACCCATAAAATTGCAGAGAAATGCTATATGTATAACCATATGCTATTTATTTAATACTGCAAGGTCTGCATTTATGACGCATGGGATGTCTGGTGGGGGCCATCATTTAAATCTACCCATAATGTCTGACAATTTTTGAGTTTAATTCATTATCTTGTCCTGGGGAGATATTTTGGAATTTAATTCTAATTTTGTAAAAAATAAAGTCCTCAGCATGACAAGCATATAGGCTAAAAAGTATAGATAAAAAGTAAATAAAAAGCAAAAGAAGAAGGTGAAGGCCAAAAATGAGATGGCTAGATGGTATTGTAGATGCAGTGGGCACAGAGCTGGGCGGGTTGAGGACAGAGGTGCCTGGAGGACAATGGTCCATGGGGTTGCAAAGGGTCGGAGTAGACTGTGCGACTGAAAAACAACAACAAAAAGTAATAACAATTAATGCTTTTAATGGCACTTTCTTCTGAGAAGAAGGATGGCACTTTATTCATAGGTTATTATACAGAGGGTATCAAAAAGTCTATAAATTTAAAAAGATGCTATCTATGTCTTACTTTTTGAAATTGTATTGAATTATGATAGCAATTTGCACACATTTGGGAATGGTCAATTTTGTGGGAATCTTTGAGAAAGCAGAGGGAAAAAACCAAGTCTCCTCCTTTCATTAAGGAATATAATAATCCATGAGAGTCAGTGTGGTATAATAACTAGTGAGATGTAACTCATGAGACTTGGATTGAATTTTCCATTAGGCCATTAGAAACCTGGGGTGGTTAAGGAGGCAATAGCAAACCACACCTTGAATGTCCTGTAAAATTTGATAACTCTTGTAGTATTGACATAATTGGGAGCATGTAAAATAGGGCCATGGTGGCTTAAGGGTTAAGACACTGAGTTGATGACTTGAAGGTCAACAGGTCAGCAGTTCAAGACCCATGTTCTACCCAACAAAGCAAGCTTCTGTCATCTGTCCCAGCTCCTGCCAACTTAGCAGTTGAATAGCAAGAAATTGCAAGTAGATGAATAGGTACAGCCTTAGCAGGAAATGTAACAGCATTCTGTGCACTCTGGCATCTAGTCATGCCTGCCATATGCCCATGGAAGCATCTGCAGGTGCAAACAGCACTGGCTCTTGACTGTAAATGGAAGTGAACACCTCCCCCTAGAGCTGGACACATTAATTGTATTGTGGCATTCCAATTGTGTGTGAGAGGGGGTGGGGCTAGAGCATAGGCTAGAGCAGAGGATAAATATTTGAAGGACCAAAATATGGCTACATCTATGGTGGCATGTTTGGATCAAGAAGGATAACCTCAGGCTGTACTACATCTGTGATGTTCTCCTGAGAATTGCCCAGTTCCCCAGATATAAATTTTACAAGCTGATCTTTTCTGTCTCCTCTTTGTCAAGCACTTTGGTTGCTATATTGTCTTCATATCTGCTGCTAAGCTTCCTCCTTGCCATCCAACCCTCACTTACTCTCTCTAGACCCTATCCACTAGAGACTAGAAGAATGTTCTCTTCAATATTGTTGAAGAGAGTTTTAGTGTTGAGGGGGAGAAGGAAAAGGAAGAAGAAACATCTCATCTACCTACTTACATGGCTTACTCATAGTCATTCTCAAGGTTTCTAGTTTCACATATGTTATAGATACACCCTCATTTCGGTAACAATTATTCAAAGAAAAATAACCAGTCTAGCTTCCAAGAAAAGGGAAGAAAGAGTGAAAGGGGAAATAATTTATTATTCTATTCTTACTGCAAGGGAATAAGAAGGAGTGTTTGATTTCACAACATATTTCATGACCAAACCAGCTTTGGTATGCAAGGCCTTCACTATTCAATTCATGAGGAGAAAAGATTTCCTCCTCAAGTGTCTACAGAAATTCAAGCTACTTAATTCTCCTCAGAAGGTGGTGTTTCTTTGCAAATAGCTGGATGATGGGTCAAAGACTAATGCACTCTGACTGCTGTCTCCTGGCCTGTTGTAAAACCCCATCTGGATTTGAGCAGCAATACAATTCAAGTAATGACATGAAATCATAGATATATAAAACCTCTACTAAAAAGAAATTCTACCGACACAAAGACTGCTTGGTGTGATATTTTACTGGTTTTTCAGCTTTTTGCTATACTAAGAGGCAATTTAAATGACCAATCAAAATATTGATGTTGTGAAAAACACATGACCTTTATTTTTTAAATAAAGATTGTTGGATTTTGTTGAGCTGTAACCTTTCAAATTTCAGTCAATCCCACCTCGTAGATATGGGGGAAGGTAAAAACGCTTTAAAATAAACATTGTACAATAATAAATTGAACAAAAATGTATATCCATTTTGTGGTAATCATGGTCAGCAGTTCGATTCCTAAGCTCCCCATCTTTGACCCAGCTCCTGCCAACCTAGAAGTTTGAAAGCAAGAAATTGAAAGTAGATAAATAAGGACCACTTCGTTGGGAAGGTAAACAGCATTCCGTGAGCTCTGTTGTCTAGTCATGCCTGCCACATGTCCATGGAAACGTCTGCAGAAGCAGACAGCGCTGGCTCTTCAGCTTTGAAACAGAGATGAGCACTGAACCCTAGAGTCAGATACAACTGGCTTTTGAGCGAGGAAAACTTTTGCCTTTACCTTTATGTGGTACTTATCATTCCTCATCCATGCCATGAAAGACAGTGCTGTTTTTCTTTCAGTATAAGATAAAATCCTCTTAATTTTGACTCAATAATATGAAAAATTATGTAGAACTGAGAATTAATCAACTTCCAATGTTTCCAATTTCCCACTAAGATTGTTGGCATTTGTGTATATAAATTCCTCAGTGGTTTGAAATTTTTCTTCTTTTGATACTGAAGTTTTGACAGATTAATAGACTCAAATGATTTAATAATTCTCTTTCTTTCTCACACACACATAGAATCCCTCTGGCTATAATTCAATTTTAAAATTTGTACAGTCATGTTGCTGCTGCTGCTCCTCTCTTCTCATTTGATGTCCAAAGTAATTTAGCTTCATCTTCAATATTTGACTTTCCAAGGAGCAGTTGGGGTTGATTTCTTTTAAGATCGACCTATTTGTTCTCTTTGCTGTCCAGGGTACTCTCAAAATTCTCCTCCAGCACCACATCTCAAAAGTGTCTATTCTTCTGTGCTCAGCTTTCCATATGGTCCAACTCTCAGAACCATACATTACTACCAGAAATACAGTCATGTTGAAATGTAAAACATTTGCAGTTACAGTACTTCCTTGTACACCAATACACAAATGATACCTTTCTACATCCCAAAAAATTGCAATGTAATTGAATTTCTGCACTGATAAATTATATAGTCTCTCTCTCTCTGTTTTGATAGGGAGATACTACATGATGTGCAGGATTTAAATATAATCCATTTATTTTACCACCTCTGAAATACTTTTAACAGCACTGCTCATCCATGGAGCTTCTCAACTGAAGAGGCTTTTCTGTACTCAAGGACTTATAGCAGCTTTGGGAAGATGTCGAAGAAGATGGGGACAGAATGAAGAATATGTTCTCATTCCACAATTAGAATAGCCACATTTCTTATATATTGTAGAGGACAGACACTTGATAACTGAAGGGGTGTATAATTCAGCTGGAAGAAAAAGAAAGGTAAAAGACAGAATCTTGAAGTTGCTCAACAGTGGTTAGTGCCTGCTGAGCCTTTTGATCTCATACAGACATTATAATGAGATATATTGAGCTATTATTTGCAATAGAACAATTATTTTTAACTTTGTACCTTTGCATAGATAAAGGTCACCCTTGCTCGAAAGCCATTTGTATCCAACTCTAGGGTTCAATGCTTATCTGTTTACAGCCAAAGATCCAGCACTGTCTGCGTCTGCACACATTTCCATGGACGTGTGGCAAGCATGACTAGACACCAGAGTGCACGGAACACTGTTTACCTTCCCACCAAAGTGATCCCTATTTATCTACTTGCAATTTTTGCTTTTGAACTGCTAGGTTGGCTGGGGCTGGAACAGACGATGGGAGCTCACTCTGTTGTGCAGTACTCAGGTCTCGAACTCTGGCCTTCCAGTCTTCAAGTTCAGTGTCTTAACTACTAAGCCACTGCAGCCCCTTTGAATACAGACTAGCAAACTTGTATTTTACAGAAATATGTGCTCTTTCCTCCTCACCCCTTAAGTTAAACATGTCCTCTCGTTTACTTATGCATATATCTTTGAGAACTATATTGCTTTTGAGGACCATTCCAACTAATAAAATCTTCACAAACCCTCCAAAAAACACCCCACCACCAAACCCATTTCAAAATTGGGATATGAATTTAAAAAACACTTTTGTGCCCTCCAGTGGCCAACAACTTAAACAAATTTAGAGATGTGGGTGATATGAAAGGTGCCTCTTAACCTTTGAAGTCTCCACATTTAACATGACAGTCTCCTGTCAAGGAGAATCCAAACTTCAGGCATATTAAGGGGCCAAATCAATTACCTCACTCTAGTCATTTTCATTCACACCAGAAAATGAACTGACTTTTTAAAATAAAGCTAATATCTGGCCATTCAATTGCCCGGCAACAGACTCTACTGGTGTCATTAATATCCATTTTCTCTCAACCTGCTTTTGAGAATTTAAGCTACACTTAAAGCAAAGAGAGGGTTGAGGTTGGAGAGGGGAGACAGAAATTATATCATCCTCTGCACTAGTCAAAAAATCCCAGTGCTCTGACACTATGAATGCTACTTCAAGGACACAGATAGTTAAAGGTCAAAATCAACACTTTGACCTTCTGTCATACTGACTGATCTGCCTCTTTCTTTTCCTCCTTTATAAACAGTTTGAACTGCCAACCTAGCAGTTCGAAAGCAAGAAATTGCAAGTAGATAAATAGGAACCACTTCGGTGGAAGGTAACAGCGTTCCGTGCGCTCTGGTGTCTAGTCATGCCTGCCACATGACCACGGAAACGTCTGCAGAAGCAGACAGCGCTGGCTCTTCGGCTTAGAAACAGAGATGAGCACTGCACCCTAGAGTCGGATACGACTGGCCTTCGAGCAAGGGAAACCTTTACCTTTACCTTAAACAGTTTGAACATAGCCCCCTTCATTCAAAAAATAGCTAATTTCAGCATGTGAATATGAGAAGACAACTGAAAAATCAGATTTTTTTGATTATGTGGATATAGCATCGAAAGAGGAGGCCAAGGTAAAACATGGGCAGCTCCTCTGTCCTTTGGTGTATTCAAATTTCTGAATGTCAGAAGAAGCCTTATATCTACTCATTCAAATAGGTGAACACTGCACATATTCCTGGCCAGGTTATTCTGCTATGGTAATAGAGTACACCATACTGCCAGCGACTCAATGCCGAGTGTCAGGCGCTGGTTAACTAACCTGACAACCCTGAGAACTAACAGATTGGGTGCCGAAGTCCATTGGGAAGGGTGATGGTCCCCAAGTGGATTAAATCCCACTTGAATCCATCTTGATGGAAGGCAGCAGCTTCATCAATACTGGCCTGAGACTGATGAGTACTTTGGACATCAAATTCAGTTGCCAGACTATTAAAGAGGTCATCTAAGATCCACCAGCTGTAAAGAGTTTGTTTTGGCTGCAAAGCAAATTTATTCTCCAGAAATGATAGGCCAATTGAAACTTCAGCAATGTTACCAACTCTTCCAGAAAAACTTTGGATAAGGCATCCCACTTGTTTGGTCCAATACAGAACACGCACACCTCCAGTAACCACAGCAAATACTTCAATTAAGCTGCAGTGATACATATAGCAAGAAATTGGCTACACACACCACATTATTCTGTGTAACTTTGCTTCCCACCCCTTTACTGTGTTGATGGCTGAACGTCTGTCTCATTGTTGCTATGTTAAATAGTTTCAAAATAACTTTCATATGCTGTATGTTCCAGCACCTACACCTATTCTCATTGTGTTATGTTCTCCCTCTTGTTTCTTTTTCTTCCCTTCACTTCCCATTGCTCTCCTCCCAGTAGTTGGGAGCCATCAGAGGTATGCATATTTCAGATTTGACAGGTTACCGTGATTTTTTTTTTGGCATCACCAACCTTATAATTAAGAAGCCTTTGAGCTCTGAGGGTTAGAGGCTAAATGAGTCCCTTAACAATGATAGAGGACTAAAAGAAGACACTAACTAACCTGCACATATCTGGAAAGCTTATGAAAGTTTGCAGGCCAGACTAAGGCTTTACCTGGGTACCTGAACGTAGGTTGTTCTTGACAAATAATATTACTAGCACTTCATACCACTGAATACTTAAAGTCCACCATATTATTCTATATTATTGTCTATATTGTCTATTCAGACAATTCCCCCTCATACTGTCACCAACACGCAACAGTTTGTCTGCCTTAATGTGTCTGGCAAAATCCCAGTCTATTGATTTATTAGTTAACTGCATTTCATCTTTACGCAGACACACATAAGTGTGTGTGCGTGTGTGTAACAGAGGGGGGGTGGGCTTTTAAAAACTCATATCAATCCACAGCTTTCTCCTGTTCATTGAAATCTCCTTCATTCTGGTGTAGTTCCCATTGCAGTGTGAAGAGAGGAGAATGATTTCCCTATACATGATTCTGTTGAAGAACCTCTTTATGAGTACTTCAATGTCTACAAGTGTATTGCTAGCTCTGTTTGTGAACCAAGGCACTAGAAAAACACAAAGGAAGGCACTATTTTTCCACTCAAGGACTAACGGTCTAATTAGAGGGAAGCCTTGTAAAGAGCTCAGTATAAAAGTGGCACCAGTATTCATAGTACATAGCAAGCATATTTTATTTGTCTGAAGAAAGCCAGAAAAATGGTTGCTGAATACACTCTACTGACAATGTATCTGTAATTTGCATATATGTATACTGAGCCAAAATTAGGGCAAAAACAGAAGAACCCAGTTTTTTATGAGAAAGAACACATTTTTAAAACAAAATCAGAGGTAGTCATATTACCTTAAAGCAAAAAAATACAAATCTCATATTGAGGTGATATTTTTATTGGACACAATATGTTTCTTTAGACTACTTGTTGTGAACTGCTTTTGAAATCTTATGAGGCAGTGCTTCGAATTCCTGTGGTTGAAAAGGACTGCTGCTTGCTTTCCAAATCATGTACTAATTTTGTTCTATTTAGCTACTTAGCTGGAAGATTCAGCACTGAGACTTTGACTGACAATTCTTGAGCTGTGGCCCGCTTTACAGGATATTACAAAGGTAGTTTCTCCACTCATAGTGGAGTGGTTATTGAAGGAAAAATCAGGGGACTTTGTCCATGGATATATTGAGGGGAAGTATGCCTTTAAAATACATGGGTGCCTTTTGATGCAATTTGCTTGGTATCTATAACAATGCATATAAAACCTCCTGTGAAAAGCTTCCCCAGTGGAGTTAGCTGCTAACACTTCCCTGATGTTTTATTTAAAGTAAACTTAGCAGAACAGCTTTTCTTTCATACTCAAAATCTCTGATGTCACCACATTTTTTGTTGGGAATGCATAATGTTTGTGAAAATAATAGGCTGCAGGAAAAGAGAAAGACAAAATATGAAATAATAATAATTTCTTGTCAGAAATTATTATGGGTTGAAAGGGTTTTTGCTGGGGAAACTCCGCTCAGGGGACACTCAAATGAGGCTCCTGTCATGTCCCCAAGATCTTTTCCCACCGAAGTTGTTCCTATTTATCTACTTGCAATTTCTTGCTTTCAATCTGCTATGTTGGCTGGAGCTGGGATAGAGACGGGTGCTCAAATCATCATGCAGTACCCGGGTCTCTAACTGCCGACTTGCTGGCCTTCCATCTAACAAGGCGAGCTTCTTAACCACTGAGCCACTGCAGCCCTCAAAATACTAGATGGATTGATCGAATAAAGGAAGCCATGGCCTTTGAAGTCACAGGCTTGAACTGTTAAGAACAGGTTCTTTTGTAGGTCATAGTGTCTCCTTAAATTGGACATGACCTGATGGCACTAACCAGCAGCACAATTACAGTTATTTTTCTATTGGCAATTAGTTCTCAAAATATTTTGCTTTTCCCTTTTTGTCGTTTATATTTTTATGTCTTGAGCTGATGCTTCCCTGTTAAAATCGTAATTATACGAATTATGTATTTATTACCATTTAACCATCTTCCCAAAACAAAAAACAGCATACTTTCATCTCAACACATCCTTGTTTTCTCATTTACTGTTAAAGGGACAAATCACTTCCTTTCATCTCATCTTGAGTATTCAGATAGCACAGGAGCGGTTTGTTAATATCTTACTTTTTTGTTTAAAGAAATGAATACTTTAATTTCAGCAACAATGAGTTTCCTATTATTCATGAAAAAGGCTTCATTACTCATGTACATATATTCAGCCACAGGAGAATCTTTATTTTCTTACTCCTTCAACAATAACCATTGCAAAAAGAAGCCACATTAGTAAGAGGATTCGTTGTTACATTTTTTTAAAGTGACTGAGAATTAGCTAACAGACAAATAAATCCCATATATTTTTACTTGAAGGGATCATCAGTGGGGTCAGAAGAGCATACTTCTAAGTAAAGGAGTGTAGGATTCCAGACTTTAGTGATTTAAGAAGTTTGGTTGGAGAAGGTCCCCATAAATTATATTTGCAGTATCTCTAACAAACAAAGTTAAGATAGGAAAGATGTCTTTACATACCAGAATGAGAAAATTTTAGATAATTTGCTTTCTCTCATGTGTTTCTTTATTATTATTATATAAATCACATCCTCACATTACTTGGAGGCTGTCACCCTTGGATGAACCTCACCAAACCATAAATGACTTGATATTGTACAGAATAACAAGCCCATTGTGTATGAAGTGGGGATGCAAGCTGCTGAATAGATCTTTTGTAGACATAAATACAGGTAGCAGTACAATATTACATTTAATTTGACTTCCACAGATATTTCTGATGAAAACTTGATAATGTGACCATTCTAACAGCAAAAACAAAAAACACATTTCACAGAGGCCCCAAAAGATAGGGATGTGCAAGCCCCCAACTTGACCCATGGCTGAATAAAGACATGAAGTTTGATGCCTCACCCATCAGTTATGGGTGCCACAAAGACCAGCAGTTAAAATATCTGCCCAGATTGCTGTAAGAGAAATAGAGCAAATAGAATACACAATGTTGAGAAGGCTGGCTTGGCATGGTCACAGAGAAACATGTAGGAACATTGGGGTATACTGTTTCAGATTTTGGGACATCAGCTCCCAGAATTCTCCCAGAATTTTGAGAATTGCTGTCTGTAGATTGATTAAGTACACCTGTATATTTTGCCAACCCAGGGAAAGACTTCCAAGTGATTTATGTGCCCCATTGTCTAGCTTTCCTGTTTCCTGAGGTTGATTTCTTTTTTTAAAAAGAAGAAGGGAGGGAAGCTGCTCCACTATTTCCTGGGGGCTTAGTCTCATTGCCCATTAGGCTGTATAGACAGTTCCTTTAAAAATCACTTATGCCTACCAGTCAACACAGCAGCAGAAGTACTCCTCATCAATCAGAAAGCATATTCGAGAATAGGGGTTCAATCTGTGCAAGAAGGGCTACACTCCTTCTGAATAGTCAGGCCCACAACCTGTGTGTACTCCTGGATTCAACTCTGCGCCTAAATACATGGGCTTCAGTATGAAGCACATCTGAACAATTAGCACTAGTGTGTGAGCTGCATCTGTTCCTAGAGATGTTTGAACAGTGACACTCAACCGACAATACCTCCTGTCTGGATTACTGCAACATGATTTGTGTGCAGATAGCTTTGAAGAATGTTTTGAATCATTGTCTGATTCAAAGCATAGAACTACGTTGGAATAAAAAATCCATCCTCCCCTGAGTTATATAACAGCCACAAGCAGCCTTATAGTATTGGCATCTGAGGCATTAAATTCAACATGCTTCTTTGTATGGGAGTAAAATGTAGAGCATTCTGAAACATCAAGAATTAACTACCTGAAGTGACCTCTTCACAGTGGCTGATCATTCAGCCAGCCTTGTTTTGAGTACAAAGTTACTGGATGTCATGTAAGATACCGAGTTTGGAATCCATTTTTAACTTCATTATAGCACACAGAAACCTGCTGAAGAAGTCTGAGAGTTGTTATAGCCATTCTGGCATAGGGACTCTAGCAGTTATCATCTTTAAAAGTAATATTTCTATGTTTGAAGAAAATATGGCATTAAACCACATTACACAATCCACAGGGATTGCTCAGGCTGCCAACTCCCTGAGGTCATTTGTACAATATAAACAGAAAGCAGATCACAGAAGGAAAATAACAAAGTGCTTTGTTCTGCCACTGTGTCTCAAGAGTCACTTGATCTTCCAAACTCATCTGGGAAAGCTTCTTCTAGAATTAAGAGAAATATTACTGCATGTTACAATGATGCAAATTGAACTGCTGTAACATATCAACAAATGGGAAAACACTTGTGGGTATTTTTTTAGGAGGAAAAACATGGGCAACCCTAGACTTCCAGGTTAATTAATCTGAAAGATATATGGTATTCTGGTTTATTACACTGGAAATCAATGTGTCCTTCAAATATACTTGACAACACTCCCTCCTTTTGCATTCCAGAGAGGCAGAGGAAATTTATCAAACAGTTCAGGGGTAACTGGACATGATTGGTGGGTTGTGTTCAACTTGAAGCCTCAAACTCTGCTAGTTCAGTCTGAAATAAATATGCATAGGACTGTTGTCAGACTAATTGGTCACAGACCATGGAGCTTAAAAATCATTTAAGCCATGGATTCCATGCCAGTCATTAGTACAATTCATGCCAGTTGTAATCAGTGGCTGCGTTTATGCTATTTTTCTTAGTAAACGTAAAGGACAACATTACTCAAAAGCCAATCGTATTTGACTCTAGGTCATGGTAAGGTAAAGGTAAAGGTTTCCCTTGCTCGAAAGCCAGTCGTATCCGACTCTAGGGTGCAGTGCTCATCTCTGTTTCTAAGCCGAAGAGCCAGCGCTGTCTGCTTCTGCAGACGTTTCCATGGTCATGTGGCAGGCATGACTAGAAACCGGAGCGCATGGAACGCTGTTAGCTTCCCACCAAAGTGGTCCCTATTTATCTACTTGCAATTTCTTGCTTTCAAACTGCTAGGTTGGCAGGAGCTGGGATGAAGACGGGAGCTGATTTCCGTCCTGCAGTACTCGGGAATCGAACTGCTGACCTTCCGTTTCCCAGTCAGCGTCTTAGCGACTTGAGCCACTACAGGGCCTTTAAGAGGTTTAAAAACAGAACTTTTTACTGAGGCCTTTAGAAATTTCTTCCGACTCACTGGGGCTCCCAAACTGGGGTTTCCACTTAGCTTTTAATCACCCCCATTTATCTTGATGGTGCGTTTGGCAGTGTGTTCATTTTACTGATTGTATACTATGGATGGGAGTTGGTTTGGGTTGGGATCTTTTGGGATTATTATTATTGTATTGTCAGTAAATTGTGCAGTATAAAAGCATTGGTGGATGGGTGGAAGGAAGAATAAGGGAAAGAAAGAAAAGATAGAGGGAGAAAAAATAAAGGAAGGGAGAAATGGAAAGAAGCAAACAGGAAAGAAGGAAGGAAAAATAAGGGAAAGAAAGGAAAGGTGGAGGAATGAAAAAAGGGAAAGAAATGAGGGAGGAAAGAAGGAAGGAAAAATAAGGGAAGGAAGGAAGGAAGGAAAAGGGAGAGAAAGAAAAGGTAGATGGAGGGAAGAAAAATAAGAGAAAGAAAGAGAAGAGGAAGGCAACAAAAATAAGAAAGAAATTATGGAGGAAGAAAGGAAGGGAAAATAAAGGAAGAAAGCTGGAAAGGAAGAAGTAAACAAGGAAAGGGAGGGAGGAAAAAGGGAAAGAAAAAAGGAAGGAAAAAATGGAAAGAGAAAAGGGGAAGAAAAGAAGAAAAATGGAAAGCAAGAAGCAAACAATGAGGAAGTAAAAAAGGAAAAATTAAGGGAAAGAAAGAAAAGAGGAACGAAGAAAGGAAAAACAAGAGGAAGGAAAAAGGAAAGAAAGAAAAGAGGGAGGGACAGTAACTAAACAACCTTTAAGCCATGAACAGTAAAACCCTTTGTTTTCCTCATCAGGACATGAACAAGCCCTGCCTCATTCCAACAGACCCACCCAGGCAAAGGGTATTCAACCGGGGGGATGCGCTGTGGCAACCGGGGGGATGAGCTGTGGCTCTGTCTTCTCTTCTCTACCAGGCTCAACCCATGGTGCCCATATCCATTTACAGCACAGGTTCCCAACCTACGGCCCACAGGCCTAATCCAGCCAATGGAGCTCATTAACACAGCCCGCAGCCACCAGAAGTCAAAATACGTCACTTACGACGGTGGCAGCAATGATGCAAATTTTGCGGTTTCTAGCACAGCCTAGAATAGGAAAAGGAGTAAGACAGGGCTGCATTTTATGACCCTGCTTATTCAATTTATACATAGCGCACATAATGTGCAATGCAGGGATGGAGGAATCACAATATGGATATAAGGATCTAAGATCACTGCAGATGGAGACTGCAACCATGAAATAAAAAGACGACTGATACTGGGGGGACAAGCTATGAGAAACCTGGGGAACATAGTGAAAAGTAGAGACATCACCTTGCAAACAAAAGTTCGCATAGTCAAAGCAATGGTATTCCCAGTGGTAATGTATGGCTGTGAGAGCTGGACCATTATGAAAGCTGAGTGCAGAAGAATAGATGCCTTTGAAATGTGGTGTTGGGGGAGAGTTTTGAGAGTCCCCTGGACAGCGAGGAGAACAAATAGGACAATCTTAGGAGAAATCAACACTGACTGCTCATTAGAAGGTCAAATGGTAAAGATGAAGATGAAGTACTTTGGACATCAAATAAGAAGAGAGGATTCACTTGAGAAAGCCTTGATGCTGGGAAAGGTGTAGGGCAAAAGAAGAAGGGGGCGGCCAAAGATGGGATGGCTAGATGATATTGTAGACACAATGGGTACAGAGCTGGGCGGGTTGAGGAGGATGGTGGAGGACAGAGGTGCCTGCTGGGCAATGGTCCATAGGGTCACAAAGGGTCAGAATTGACTGCACGACTGAACAACAACAAGCACAGCATCTGCCACTTCTCAGAGCGGCAGGAGGCTTTTTAGAGTATGTTTGCTCCATTTTGGGATTTTTTCACCACTTCTCCGCTGCATTTTGGCAGCCAAACCATGGTGATTGGGAACTTCCGGTGCAGGGTAGAGCGTATGTCAGCACCTGGGTTCCCAGCGTGGAACCAGGAAGTTCCCAACCATCATGGTTTGGCTGCCAAAATGCAGCAGAGAAGTGGTGAAAAAAATCCCTACATGGAGCAAACATACTCTGAAAAGCCTCCCACTGCCCTGGGAAATGGAGGAGGTTGTGCAAGAAGCTGCAAAAACAGTGCAATTGGCACCACTGCCACCACCGCCATCACCAAAAATGTAAGCAGTGGGTTCAGCCCGCACAGCTGAGCGTTGGTGGCGGGAACTGGCCCCTGGCAGGAAAACATTGGGAACCCCTGATTTACAGCCCAAGAGCCAGCACTGTCTGTATCTGCAGACATTTCCATGGTCATGTGGCAGGTATGAATAGATGCCAGAGTACATGAAATGCCGTTACCTTCCCAATGAAGTATTACCAATTTCTTGCTTTTTAACTGCTAGGTTGGCAGGAGCTGAGATAGAAATGGGAGCTCACTCCATCACGCAGCACTCAGGTCTAGAACTGGTGACTTGTCGACCTTCAGGTTGTCAAGTTCATCAACTTAACTACTAAACCACAACAGTCCCTATTTTTCTTAGTACCTTAGTACCAGAATTGCTGCTCTTCAGGAAAGGTTTTGACCTTTAAAGCACCACATGGTAGTGGGCCAGGTTACCTAAGAGACCGCGTCACCCCAAGAATGTCTGTCCAACCAACCAGGGCAGACCAGAGAGGCTTTCTAATGGTACCATCAGCTAGGGGGGCACACCTCTCTAGCACATGAAGGAGGGCCTTCTCTGTGTCCGTACCGGCCCTATGGAACCTCCTGCCGATAGAGCTAAGGTTACAGACAGAATTTCTGCCCTTCAGGAAAGGTCTGAAAACCTGGCTGGCAGGACAGGTGTGGGGCCCCGATGGGAATGTGGCCCCCGCTCTCTGGTTTATAGCCTAATCCAGTTTAGTGATCCCTTCCACTCCCTTCTTTATTGATAGGGATGGGTGAATTTAACTAAGTGGTTTCATCTGTTTTATCTGTTTCATTTTTTGTATGTTTTTATGCTAGTTTTATTAAAATTGTATCTTGTGTTTTTAGATTATGCTGTTGAACCACCCTGAGTCGGATTGTACCTGAGTGGGCGGTATAGAAATTCAAAAATTAAATTAAATTAAATTAAATAGTACCTTAAACAAAAGCTTCAAACCTAGGGGGGGCTACACTGAAAATTATTACTCTTCTTGCACTCAATGTGACATCAGTAAACTATGTTTAGCAAACATCATGAAATAATTTAAACTTGTCTACTAAAGGGGAGTGTCAGCATTCACTCTCCAATTGGTGCTTCTTGCTCTTGGAACAGTATGGAGCTGAGATTAATTTGGAAACCTGATGAGAACTTTGTTGGCAAGACCTTATTGAGTTGCTTCCCACTGAACTTTCTTTCTTGAGTCTCTGCTTTAAAAAAAATTCCTCCTTGAGCCAAGCAAAGCTAATGTCATTTTTGCTGACACAAGTGTACTTTTGTTTGTCCTTTTATCTTAGTCTGTTGAAAAGTAAATCATCCTCATATTGTTGTGCCCTGCCCTTAATACAGGAAACAGGAGACTGAAATAGTCTTAAAGGACATTAGGTGTAGCTTTTTTTTACAGTCTGAAATAATGGTTGTGAAATACAGAGTAAAGCCTGCAAAAATGTTGTTAAAAATATTCTCTCTTTGCCAGGGCTGCTAGGGACTGTGGTGGCTCAATGGTTAAGAAGCTTGCCTTGTTACCTGGAAGGTCGACAAGTCGGCAGTTCAAGACCCAAATATTGCATGACAGAATGAGGGCCCATCTCTGTCCCAGCTCCTGCCAACCTAGCAGTTCAAAAGCAAGAAATTGCAAGTACAGTAAAACCTGTACTTACGGGGGGGGGGGGGGAGTCCATTCCATAGGCTTTTGCTTAAATCATTTTTCTTTTGTAACTCAAAACAAACCCATAGGAAAAATTATTTTTACGTAACTTGAAGCAAACCCATAGGAAATTGGGTAAATTGGGACATGGTTTTAGCATAAAATTATTATGTAAGTCGAATTTTATTTATCTTGAGGCATTTGTAAGTCGCAGTTTTACTGTAGATAAATAGGGACCACTTGAGTGACAAAAGATCTTGGGGACATGAAAGTAGCCTTACTCAGGCATCCCCTGAGTGGAGTTCCTCCATAAAAAAATCCTTTCAACGCAAAAAGCACTTTTATGTGCATCTGACATGATAAAAAATAAAGCCAGGGGTGTTTGTGTGTGTGTGTGTGCCCTTTATCCCCCCCCTTCCCCCCTTTCCAATAATCACTCTGCATCCTGTGCCTAGTTTCCAGTGGGGGGCAGTGGGGTTGACCCTATAAGTGCTGATCCCCTTATTTGGTGTATGCCTGGAATCCTTTCTATGATATTTATAACAGGTTTGCAAATGCTTCACCCTTGAGTCCCCAAACACATAACTGGTAAAAAGTGGCTCACAATATCTCCTTCTTACCCATTAAGGGGCACGTTTTGCCATGTTTTGAAGCTCAAAACGCATTGTCCATTTTTATTTTGAAAATTTGTTACTAGTGATTATGAAGCACTTTGTCAGTACTAAAAAACATTTTATGCAAAAAATATTCAGGGCATAAAAGTGAAAGTGACCTTCCAGGTTCCAGGTCCAGCCATGTGCACCTTCAGATCTCTGGAGAACAGCAGGGACTGTACAAGATCTTGGCCTCTAGACATCACAGAGTAGCAGTGCCATTTGGGAGTAGACTTCTCCTAACATATCCAGAATCACCTGCTGCCCTCTCTTTACAGATTTACAGAGAACTAGTGTGCCCTTGATCGTGTCCTTCAAAACCAGAACTAGCAGTGAGATAGAATCCAGCTGACCAGAACACATATAGTTAAATCAGTCACATGACAGCCAGAAGAAATAGTCATCTGAGTGAGTATAACAGACACTACTTTTGGTATCCTTATATGTAACTAATTACCTTCTTCGGCAACACACATGATCATCAGTATTGAACATCACCATCCCTTGATTTTCATATGTGAGCATCCCACCTACTTGACATTTCTTCTGTAATGTAAGGAAGAGGACTTTTTAGTGGTAGGCATGAAACATTTTCTTTCCCCCTTTTTTAAATACAGGGCTCATTTTCAGAAATATTTATGATAAATAATATTAATACAATATTTAATATTATAGTTTATTCTCTTCTTGGCTGGATCTGTTTTAGTCTCAGGTTGTGATATATTTTGGATCCTACACCAGGACAATGGCAGAATAAATATATTAAGTCGATAAATAATATAATTGTTGTCTAATCAATTGTCTCCTTCCCCCAGGCCAAAATGGCTGAAAACCTGTTGCTCAGTTATGCAAATAGTGTAACTTTTACCAACAAAATTGCTGTAAATTAAGAAATATCTATAGGCATTATCTTTTACACAGTTCTGCATGCAACTGGTAAGGCCTATAGAGTTTTCTTAACCTACAGCAATTTTGTTGGTAAAAATTACACTATTTGCATAACTGAGCAACAGGTTTTCAGCCATTTTGGCCTGGGGGAAAGAGCAAGTTTAGATGGGAAACAAATGTGGGTAACAGTAATCTCCTGCACCACAAAAACTAGCTACAAGCTGTGAAAATAGTGAATTCCAAAGGCAATCCTCCCAGTGGTTTATCATAGCTTGATAACTCCTCATCTCAGAGCAGCTGTTGCACCAGGGACTTTTTTAATGTAATCTTATCCAGCAATTTTGGCATTTTTAAGTTCCTGAGTGGTGGATCTGTCAGGTACCTATTAAAGTAAAAGTACAAGTGGAGCTACAACAGAACAGCTTGTAGATATTATTTTAAATAACTGTTATTATTTTAAGCCATGGTCCTATGAAGATGGGAAGTGTGCTTTGCTGGGTTGTAAAAACACTTAGGAATGTGCTATCCTACAATCCAGGCACATTGTAAAACTTACCATCTTCGCATTTTTCCACTAAAAGGCTACACCAGGGTAAATCTGCTTTTGTTTTATTTTTAGTAGTAGAAATGTGTTTATCATAAAGCCCTAGATTGCTGTTGTTTTTCTGCAAAAACTTAAATCTATAGGACAGTTCTATAAAGAATCCAGGCAATTATGCAGAGTTCACAACTTCTTGTTAGAATAATAAATTGCAGCCCATTTTAAAATATGTATTCATAAATTGCAAAATCTATTTCATTTTACCTCTTCAAGTGTAGTATGGAGTAAGGAAAATTCAAAATATTCAACTTACATTTGCTTGGATTTAAATATGGTTATCCCCGCCAATGGTTTATATCCCCCTGTCTGGTCAGACATACCGCTATGGTAATGGAGTAGACTGAATGCCAAGTGTTGGGCGGTGGTAAATAACCTGACTCCCTAAAGGGGTCAATGGCTATGGGTGAATGAGCCTCTTTAGGTGGGGTGATGGTCCCCTCAGTGGAGGAAATGCCACTTGAAACCATCATATTGGGCCCAATGGCAAAATGAGTAGAGGAGGAACTCTGATTCCCAACTGTCATGGAGGCGGAAGAGGCCATGACAGTTGGACTGGCTGTGAAGGTGCACTTTGTTAATATCCTCAAGACTACAGCAGTCCATTGCAGTCCCAATGTTAAATCCTGTCTCATTTCATATGTGCCATAGGAAATAGTTCTGAGATATAGTGTGTGGGTCACTTCATGGCAATGCTTCAGGAAAAAATGCATTCTTGGATTCACTTGCAGCTGCCGCCACTGCCGACCCCCCAATGACATGCCAATTATACCCCCAATGACATGATTTATAAGAGATTCATCATGGTCTGCCTAGCCAGCAGGTGACACGATATCCAGATGGCTAAAAAATCTGCAAGTTGTGTGGAATGTCATCGCAGGGACCTACTCATGCAGGGATCCCACACTGAATAAGGACTCTGAGGTATCCAAGGTGTAAGAGACTTGTGCTAAAATTATCAGGGAAGAAAAGTTTGTCATTCAATTGTCTCCAAGATTTTTTGTCTAAATAAAGTATTATATATCTGCTGCTGCTGTTGTAGTTGTTCAGTCACACGGTCAATTCTGACCCTTTGCAACCCTATGGACTATCACATGTCAGACACCCCTATTCTCCACCAGCCTCCTCAGCCCTCCCAGCTTTGTGTCCATTGCATCAACAATGCCATCTAGCCATCTCATTCTATGCTGCCCCCTTCTTCTTTTGCCCTCGTCATTTCCCAGCATCAAGGCTTTCTCAAGTGAATCCTCTCTTCTCATTTTATTCCCAAAGTACTTTAACTTCATCTTCAATATTTGACCTTCCAAGGAGCAATTGGGGTTAATTTCTTCTAAGGTCAACCTATTTGTTCTCTTTGGTGTCCAGGGTACTCTCAAAATTTCTCCTCCAGCACCACATTTCAAAGGCATCCATTGCAGGCGCACCCCCCAATAAAGGACTCGGACACTGGTAAAAGTGGATAACGGCATTGGGCCACATTTATTGATTCATGCCCTAGTCCGAATTATAAATTTCGATTGGTATTCAACCAATTATAATTCTTAAGGCAAGCAGGCCGAAGTAACACTGGTAAGGTTCCTCCCAAAATTGCCAACGGCAATTGGTTACAATGTATCCATTTGTATCAATTTGTTTGTTGACAACAAACAAATTGTTGACCGTAGTCAATAGCTAACTACTGACCCCACCCTCTGACGCGTATCCGTAAATTAACGGGGTGATGCATGCTGCCTAGCTCGTGCCATCACCCCATTGCCTGGTTCATCGTTGACCGGACAACGTTAACCAACTTGTGCCTGTCTAGTGTTGTCCAGTCAATTGTGAACCTGCCGGATACCTGTGGGTCATAAATGTTTACCTTACCAGTGCTACCCGCCCATGTGACCAGAGTCAACAGCACACCAATAACCCCTGTATCAAACCATAGCAACAGTGTGGGATGGGCAAAAAAGCCAGGACCCAAGAGCCAATTGCAGGTCCCAGCCAAAAATTCCCACCCAGCCCCGAAGCAACCAAGAAATCACACTGTTAACTAGGGAGGGGGTGGAGGGGAAAAACTTCTCCTTTCCGTCGCTTTCTGAAAATGGCAGCTCGGCTGCCTCGTGGCCACCCCTTTTAAAGAGGGCTGGCCACACACCCCTAACTACCCGGATGTCCAAGTCCGGTGGGGGGGGGGGCTGCAAAGAGCGCGGTGGCCATTTTGGCGCCGCGCTTGCATTGCAGGTGCACCCCCCAATAAAGGACTCAGACACTGGTAAAAGTGGATAATGGCATTGGGCCACATTTATTGATTCATGCCCTAGTCCGAATTATAAATTTCGATTGGTATTCAACCAATTATAATTCTTAAGGCAAGCAGGCCGAAGTAACACTGGTAAGGTTCCTCCCAAAATTGCCAACGGCAATTGGTTACAATGTATCCATTTGTATCAATTTGTTTGTTGACAACAAACAAATTGTTGACCGTAGTCAATAGCTAACTACTGACCCCACCCTCTGACGCATATCCATAAATTAACTGGGTGATGCATGCTGCCTAGCTCGTGCCATCACCCCATTGCCTGGTTCATCATTGACCGGACAACGTTAACCAACTTGTGCCTGTCTAGTGTTGTCCAGTCAATTGTGAAACTGCCGGATACCTGTGGGTCATAAATGTTTACCTTACCAGTGCTACCCGCCACACGGGGAGGCTTCAATAAAGGCTCACCGCCCCCCCCAGACCGTCAGCTCGGTCAACAGGCCTGCTCACAAGTCTCCCAAAAAGAGGTCCATACCTCCCGGCGACAGATGGACCCCATCCCCTGTGTAAAGTTCATAATTTTGAAGACTGATGTGGGGTGTCGTATGACGCGCCCCCAACCCTTGTCCAGAAGGAACCGGGCAACAGCCCTGTTCACCGAGTGCCGAGCCCGGTCAAGGGCCTGGAGGTTAAACCCTCCCCTGTAAGCGTGCCGCGGTATCATGTCCGACCAAATCAGGGTTGTGGCAGGCCACACATAATACAAGTAGGTCAGATCACCGCAGATCGCATGCTTCAGCGATAGGCCCGTGACCTGTCCTAAATCATTACCCCCAAGGTGTGTAATCAGGACATCAGGCGGGCCAGCATCCCTGATGGAGAAAAGGAATGGCAACAGTTCCCGCCACAACATCCCACGCTTACCGTACCACCTGAGACATGCGGACTCACCCAGTCCCAGTTGGGGTCCCCACTCTGTCGCCGCAGCAAACTGCGCTGCCCTGTGCACATAGCTGTGGCCCACCAGCCATACTGTCACTGGTGTAAGACGACACCCAGGGTCTGTCAAGTAAAAAAGGAAACGGGGCAGTGACTTAATTGGTACTTACGGTTGAAGAGGGCAAACATATAACTGAAAACACTGTGATCCCTACCTTCCCATATGGCGTATCTCAGCCCCAGAGTACCCAAATGCAGCAGCAGTGGAAGCCGCCCCTATTCTGAACGAATGGGTGCCGTAACGAGCCCCAGGGAGGCCAACACTGGCTAGTGCTTTACCGGTCACCTTCCAAAATTGAAATTTAGTCAGGGGAGACCCATCATGGTGACAGAAAAACGGGCCTGGGTGCGTGCCACGTAGTGCAAGGAACTCCTGTAGGGCACCAACCGGACAGATGTCTGCCATGGAACATCGTAGCAGTCTGACACCACTGCCTACACCGTGCTGATCAACCTTTGAGGAGCGTATCCTCAGCTTAGCCCAATCATAGGAAACATAGACATCTTCGAGTTCCAGTGCCCTACGACTCACATCCGCCTTAGACAGTAGCACCAGCTCACTGATGCGGAGCGCTCCAAAAAAAAAAGGCCACCGTGGTAGCCGCATGAAACAGGGCTGCCTCGTACCTGTCAAAACACAGGTCATGCCAGCCCCTTGCAAGGCGGGTAAGTACCCCTGGGGAAATTGGGTGGCGGTCGTCCGGGCTGCGCCCACGCTCCCGCACCCACCCCTCCAAAACATGTCGTATATGGAAATCAGTAGTGCTGTCAGCATAACCCCCCACTTTGGCCATGAATGCCAGCGCCGACAGCCTGGATGCTATGGTGCGGGGGGCTAGGCCCTGGGCATGTAGGTAAACCATGAATTGGAGAACGTGGGCCACTGGGATAGGCCAAGTCTTGGGTAGCCGAAATTGGGCACAAAAGGCCTGGAATGTAATGAATGCATGGTGATACGCCTTACGCGTGCGGGGCGCCAGCGACATGCCTATCGCCCGGTTCACCTCCCCTTGCCAAGCGTCCATATCTCGTCCGGGAGCGGTGAGGGAAATTCCTCTGCGTCCGGGGCCAAGGCGCGGAACCGGGAGATCTGCAGGCGGGACAAAGCGTCAGCGATATCGTTATTAATACCTGGAACATGTCTGGCCCTAAATAGCACATTGAAGCATAGGCTGCGCAATACAAACTGGCGCACCAGCTCCATAACCCTGGGAGATTTTGACGTCTGTGAGTTGACAATGTGGACCACCGCCAAATTGTCACACCAGAAATGGACGACCGAATTGGCCCACTCCTCACCCCATAGCATCAGAGCTCCCAGAATGGGAAAAAATTCAAGGAACGTGAGATCGCGCAAACGATCAGTGCCCCACCAGGCTGGCGGCCATCTGCCATAGGCCCACTTCCCCTCGAAGTAAATCCCATAACCCAGGGACCCCGATGCATCCGACTGAACCTGAAAACGAGGGGCGACCAGAAGGTCGGATCTCCAAAATGACACCCCATTGAATCCCCTCAGGAACTGGAGCCAAATGAGCATATCTGCCCTCACGCCCTTGTTCAGTCGGACCCTGTGATGGGGCCTCGCCAAGCCAGCCATGGCGTCGCACAAGCGCCTAGCAAAGGCTCTGCCAGGTGCAACCACCCTGCAAGCGAAATTAAGGTGACCATGTAACACCTGGAGCTCACGAAGTGACACCTTGCGCTTGGCCAGCAAGTCCAAGATCAGTGCAGTGATCCGTGAAACCTTGTCGACAGGTAACCTGGATGCCTGCACAACCGTGTCAATCTCAACCCCCAGGAATGTGAGCTTGGTTGATGGGCCCTCGGTCTTTTCGGGCGCTAAAGGGACACCAAGTTCCTGCATTAGCGTCTGAAATGTGTGTAGGAGACGCGTGCACGTGTCCCAGCCCCGTTCACCCCCAAACAAGAAATCATCGAGGTAGTGGGCTACAGACCGAGAGCCCGACCTGCGAACAAAGGCCCACTGTAAGAAGGTACTGAAGCGTTCAAATGCCGAGCATGAAATGGAACAGCCAAAAGGCATGGCTTTGTCAAAATAAAATTCGCCCCGGAATTTGAAACCTAGCAACTCAAAGTCGCCCGGGTGCACCGGCAGGAGACGGAACGCAGACTTAATGTCGCACTTTGCCAACAGCGCACCCGGGCCACAAGAGCGCACCATGTGCAGGGCCTGGTCAAATGACGTATACCTGACCGAACAAAGGTCATCAGGGATAGCGTCATTGACAGAGTGGCCAGCTGGGTAAGCCAGGTGGTGTATCAGACGAAATTCCCCTGGTGACTTCTTGGGCACTAACCCCAAAGGGGAAACCTTGAGATTGGGAAATGGTGGGACAGGGAAAGGGCCAGCGACCCTGCCAGCAGTAACCTCCTTAGCAATGCTCGTGGCAGCCACCTCCTCCCTGCCCCTAAGTGACAAAAGGTTGGGTGCATCTTGGGGGGACCTGTCCCCTGTGAAAGGAATGCGAAACCCCTGCTGGAAACCCTCAAGCAGGTAAGCTGCATCTGCCCTCCTAGGGTACGTTGTGAGCCAACGCTCCAACATGT
Organism: Bradypodion ventrale; assembly: GCA_035047345.1. Classification (NCBI taxonomy): domain Eukaryota; kingdom Metazoa; phylum Chordata; class Lepidosauria; order Squamata; family Chamaeleonidae; genus Bradypodion; species Bradypodion ventrale. The sequence continues at coordinate 300,637,066 of JAWDJE010000003.1, read as the reverse complement.
CCACATTAATTGGGGAGGGGGCCTTTTGCTTGACCAGCTCCCTCCGCGGCAGTTCTGCCCGCTCCTTGTCCCCCTCTACCTCTGCCCCACAGTCCGCCCGCCCACGGACACGCGGAGGCAGCGTGGGATCCAGCACAAGAGGGACACTCGTGCCTGTATCGGCACTGTTTCCTATTGCATGAACCATTGGCCGAGAAGCTCCAACACAGCAGGCGGGCTGGAACCCCCTGCCCCGCCGCCTGGCGGTGTGCCTGGGCTGGAGCGGCTCGCTGGACCGCATGTCCACAATGGTACCTCTCCCCCAGCGCAGGGCGCATGGGGGTCATGTACAGAAGCCACAGCTTCTGGCAGGGCTCATCCCACCTCATCTCTGGGTGTAGGGGCACTCTCATACGGAATTCTTCGTCGTAAGCCAACCACGACGGGCCAGGGAAATCAACCATCGCCCTGTATATGTTGTCCAAATACTGGACCATCGGAATGGCCAGGTCAGGCCGGGCCCTAAGGTACACCGCCATGTATATGAGGTATGCGGGTAACCAGTTGGCCCACATGCGTGGCGGCTTGCGACGATGGGATTGCTCCTTGTCCTTCTCGTCCTGCCCCTCCCTCTCCTCCTTGGTGGGTTCCCTATTCAAGAGGGAGAAAATGTCCACATACTCCCCACGCCAGATCTTTTCCTTAGTTGCCTGGGCCAAATGATCCCCAAGGGGCAAAGAATACCCCGCTGTCGGGAAAGCCGAGACCGGCACAGTGGCAGTGCGGGGCACCATGAAAGGGGCCTGAACCAGCCCTGCCACCCCCAGTAAGTTCCCTGCAGCATAGGGTCCCCCGCCCCATGCGGGGCCTGGAAGTGGTATAGCCGCCCCCGAGTGGGCCGGCGGCTGCTGTCCCGCCGCCCCAGCCAGACGAGGCCACGGCCACTGTAGGCCTCCCCCCGTTGTGGATTGTGGTGTGGGTGCACCGGTTTGAACTGGATACTCACAAGTTGCACCCCCAAGGGCCGCCCCCACTGGGGGTTTCGGCCCACTGCGGGCGTCGGAGCTCGCGAGCGCAATCAAGCTCGTAGATGGGGCCTGACCACTACCTGCTGGCGGTATCTGCTGCGTGGGGAGCTGCGAGGCTGCGGTGGGCGCCGGCCTACGAGCCTCAAGCAGCTCAACCCGATCGGCCGCCTGCTGAGGACTGGCGGCCGTTGCGTTGACCTGTAAACCAAAAGGTGCCCCGGATGGACTGACTATCCCTAAAGATGCCTCCAAGGCCGCTATGCGGGCCAGGAGGGCATCCACGTTTACGGAGCCCCCGACGCAGATGGGGGCTGTCGGGCCAGCCGGCCCACTGGTAGCAGGGGCCGAGCCCGGCACCTGGACACCGGGGCCCGAATATGGCCATGCCCCAATCACTGGCCCTTGAGGGGCCGGGGGCATGCCCTGCCAGGGAAGAGAACCCAGCCAACCCCCCTGGTTGAAGCCCACTGCTTGAAGGTGCGGGCCAAGGTCCAAAGGCCCGGCCTGGTTATGCCCACCCGCCTGGCCCGAGCCGATGGCTGCCACTTGCGGGCCGGGGGCCGCGGCCCCCGCTGGGCCAGACTGAGGCTGCGCAGCCTCGGGCCAAGGATTAATCGACCCCATCCCACCGGTCCCGGTGGGCGCCCCTGCAAAGGGGGCCTGCTGAGGGGGCGCAGTCGCGGTCCTCCGACCCGGCTGGCGCCTCCTGGAAGGGCGAATCGAATTCGCCATCGCCTTCTTTTTGGAAGGCATTGCCAAGAACCGAAGAAAACTGCTGCGAAAAGAGGCTTCTCGCAGAAGCGAAGAGCGACGGAGCGAAAAGGGGAAAAACTTCTCCTCTCCGTCGCTTTCTGAAAATGGCAGCTCGGCTGCCTCGTGGCCACCCCTTTTAAAGAGGGCTGGCCACGCCCCCTAACTACCCGGATGTCCAAGTCCGGTGGGGGGGGCCCGCAAAGAGCGCGGCGGCCATTTTGGCGCCGCGCTTGCATTCTTTTGCACTCAGCTTTCCTTATGGTCCAGCTCTCACAACCGTACATTACCTGTACTACCGGAAATACCATTGCTTTGACTATACGGACTTTTGTTTGCAAGGTGATGTCTCTACTTTTAACTATTTTCCCCAAATTTCTCAAAGCTCGCCTCCCAAGAATCAGTCGCCTTTGTATTTCATGGCTGCAATCTGCCTAGTTTAGCTAGGAAATAATTTGTTGTGATCAGGTTCTTAGCCTTGATTTGTTGAAATGTTCAGCGGTACCTTTCAGCAGACAGATATATGTTAGTAAAATCAGATAAGTATCTTTTGACACCTTGAAGACAGACATGTTTGATTTGGCATAAGCTTTTGTTAACAGCAGTTATTGAGGGGGGAATCTGTCAACTTCGCTTTCTCCTGTATTGTATTTCAACCTAAAGTTATTTCCATTTTTTTTTTTAAAAAAATAAGCTGCAGGCTTTTTTTATAAATTCTTTTAAAATAAACTGCAACAAAATGGCCAAATTCAAGGGCTATAGCTACTGATAGTATGGAGAGCTGTGTCTGTTTGCTAGACAAGTGCTAAAAATGAGATGACTCATAAGAAAAAGAGGTGGCAGCCCGAATCTTGCACTAATATGACTAAATGCAACAAATTCAGATCCTGTGTTTAAAGAGTTAAACTCTCAGTGCCTCAAACCTGGATGGACAAAACTATTAGTTTCCATTTATCCCACATTCAATTTTTTTTAAAACTCTCTTAAATTCTTTCTGTTTGGAATGTTTAAAAAATTGTGACGTTTGTAATTCATACAAAAAGTAAATTAAAAAGAAGTTCTTCTCCATTTGAGGAAGGTCACTTTATCAGATGCCTGGGGTGTTAATTGGGTTAAAAATACTGATGTGCTATGTACATTGATGTTCAATAATATCTGGCAATCCAGATTTGGGAACTCTTTAAGGGAAAGTCATGGATAGTATAACAAACAGCACTTCTGTGGTTAAATCAAAGACTCATCTTTAGTACCTTTTTCTTGACTGGATTGAGTTTTAGTTTGTAGAACATCATCATTAACTTAAATTCTCTCATCTAAGTGTAGCACAAAGGCTGCATTTTTGGGAGGAGAATTGTCCCAGGTTAAAAATGATTTCCGAAATTGGGGCAATTGCTACACAAGAGGATTTTGGCCACTAGTTTAGCACCTCCTTAGGTTCTCTGAATTTGAAAAAATTGTATGCAATTCTAGCTGTATGCCAAAGAAAACAAGCTCTTCTTAATCATTTTGATGTCAACAACTGGAGAACCTTGGAAATATCTCATATTACCCAATGAGGTAGAATAGGAAGCAAAGAAGAAGACAAGAACAAAATGAGCTAAATGACAAAGTAAATGTAAACACAAAGCATTGGAAGAAATATTTATGGTTTGCTTCCAAGTGAATCCTATGATTCTGGGAATTTAAGCTGTCATTAGAAGACTTGAGGAGAACAATTGAGATATCTTGTCTTTACCAACAATATCTTTATTAAAGTTCTTCAGGGAATCTCAAATATTATTCACCAAAGGTAAGGAGTAATGGTGCGGCTTAGACCTCTGCTGGTCCCAAACACCCACCAACTCGGGAACCAGGCCGCCCCACCAGCCGCCTTCCACCTGCCCTCACTGATCAGCTGGAACTGGTCACCTTGTCCCCAGACTAGGACAGCTAGCCAACTCAGTGAGAGTAAGTGAACCAGACTTTTGTAGCATAGTGAAAGGGTGTCTTCACTTAGTTTACCCAAGCAGGGAAAAACCAGAGAAGAAGATGGGGTCCTAATGGGTAGTGACGATGCTTTATAAAATATCACAGAGTGACTATTTCTGCAAAGCCCTCTGGGATGGGTAGCTGAATTCCCCATTAGAACTGTCCACCCTTATCTAGGCTCTATATGGGAACTTGGCCTTTGATGTTTCAGTAAGGTGTGTGGGAGTCTACTCACAGTCCTGAAAAGGCGAGGCACAGAAATTTCTCTCCCTATTACCTTCGACGTTTGTCCAGCCCAGCTGCACTTCTAAGCCGAATAACAAGAGTCCGTCTTTGCGAGGAAACAAAGCCTTATCTCAAATATTTTCCTTCAGCTCCCTTCTGTCGGAAAGGAGTTAGAAAACCGCTCTTGACAAAATAAGTCCATTTTGAAGATTTAATGAAGTAAAAGTTCAGTTCCAAAATATAGAATAAAATCCTCTCTAAATTAATCTAAATAAAAGACATTTTTCTAAGAAAGAAAACCTAAGTTCTAAAGAAATACATTTCTAAAAGAGTGCGGCAAAGCCTCCCATCTGGGTTGATGGTTCGGATCCAGGCTGAAAGCGAAAGGACAGCATATCGAGATGAAATCGGAGATAGCTGTTTTGCTCTTCTTTTTCCTCTCCCTTTCCAGGGCTCAGAGGCTCGGTTTTTATATGTTTTTCGGTGAGAATACATGCAGTGTTATCTTGAGTGACAGACAACTCTGGATGCACTTCTTTGAAGTCTGGTCTGAGACCAGAAAATTGTATCTAAGTTCTCATCTCTCGATGTGAGACTCACGCACTCAAACAGGTAGCTTGTCTGAGAATCATGCTCTTCCCAGGTAATTATCCTGAGAGCAGACATTTTCTCAGATTTGCTGTCTGTGAAGCCTTCCAAAGTGGATCCGATTATGCTAAGCAAAGTTAAACAAACTAGCTAAACGAAAGAAGAAAGCATATTGTTTAACAGAAACTGTCAAAATGAAGGCATCTTTTGCTGAGTTCATTCTGCAGTTCCTTTCACCTGACCTAGTGTGAGAAAGATTACCTGGCAACACAAGGTTGCCGTTACCAAAAGTACCACAATCTTCAAGGAGGCTCTTTCTGTGTACCCCAGAAGCACTCTTTAATATTATTGTGCAGAGATTGGTATGAAACACATAATATGTTTCAACTGATGAAGCTAAGAGACTCTGAACAGAAACTGGGTGTGAGAATCACATGTAAGCCAAGGAATCTCTCAGCTATTTATTAGAGGTATCCCACATGCATATAATAACAAAAGACACAAAAAACATGCCCCTTTGCAACCAGTATCATAATTCTGCACTATTTTGTAAAGGAGGGGGGGATCTGAAACAGGAAAAATTCAGCCCATTCTACAATCTTGTGGTAATTCAACACATATTTGCTGGGAAGGCTTTCAGAATATCTGCTTTTGTTCACCATGATGTATTTCCTCCTATTTGGAAGTTACATTGGTTCCTGTGGAAAATTACTAAAGACCCCTCCAGCCACCGCACACAGACACAGTGAAATGAAACGTAGGAAACATGTAATGATTCATTCTTGAAAACCAGGGCAGCAAATAATCCAAAAGTTTGGTTTGTCGATCTCTTTTTCTCCCTTTCACTTACTACTCAGCTATTGTGAGTGCATAGACAAATTAGGAATAATTTGAGTTGTATGTGCAAAAAGAGATGACCTTAATGCAAGTATTCAGGACTGTAAAATTTTCATTCCATTGCTGGTTTGCTACCTCATATGGGTTAAGTTATGGCATGGCTTTGTTCTCTCTCCCCACCCCTCACTTCTTTTGTAATTCAAATCGTTTGGAAAGTTGGTTTAGGATATAATGATCCTCTCCTAAAATTAACAAAACATAAGAATATCCCAAAAGATTTTGTTCTTTTGTTTCAAACTCTTTCCATCTGGTACTGAGATTTAAAACAACAAAACAAAACAAAAAAGTAAATTTGAAGCAATAAAGATTCTCTCCTTCACCTGATTTGACTTTCAAACATTGGGAAATAATGTTCTTTTTCAGTTAACTGATGACTGGCTAAACCCATTGCGCTAAACCTACTATTCTTCAAAGCAGACCTCCCAAAAGATAGGGTTTTTTTAAAAAGGAAAGTGAGAAGTCCCCATTGTCTGTACACCTCCAAGAAAAGACCTTGATTGGTTGATTGGCTGAATGATTTTTATTCCACGCATCTTACGTTGATATTACTCTAGGAGGTTTACATTTAGTTTACAAAAAAACTGAAAACTCTAGCTGTCTCACAAAAAGTTAGGTCAGGTCAAAAGTAATCAATTCTCAACCTTATCAATGAATGAACCAGTGTCATGTAGAGTTTTCTGTTAAAGAATTGGCAAAGCTAGGCTATCTGCCTTAGATGGAAAAAGGCAGATTTAGCCATGGCAGATACTTGCTTCTCCATAAAGGGGTCCAAAATAACACCCAGATACCAAACTGGGTCTTTCAGGGGAAGAGTAACTGCATCAAGGCAAGGCTGAGTTCTATTTGATAATTAACAACCTAACAAATGAGCTTAATACTATAAGCTCTCTCTGCAATTTTTACAGTCCTTGAATATTAACTGGACAGTTTTTTAACCACAGCCAAATTGACTTCCAAATAAATTTTTCTCCTTTTGCACTCCAGTCTTCTTTTTTGCTTCATTGCTGTCAATGCCTCAGACGACCAGACTGGATGGCTTTCAGGGGTAATTGTCTAAGTCACATGGGACACTCCAGCAAACAACCTAGAGACCTGGGCTTTGATGGGAGTGCCATCCAGATCAATTGCCTCTCTCACCTAAACCATTCAGGTCAAAGAGCCTCCAGGGATAGACCATCCTAATTTTTCCATCCTCCCCATAGAGGAGGATGGTGTTCTGCCATTCCAAATTTTAGCAGAAAGTGGTCTCACTGTGTCACCAATAGGATCTCTCTCTCTCTCTCTCTCTCTCTCTTTTGGACTGGGCTCTCCATGTCAGATCACAACCAGCTTTTTGAAATGGTTTTGCCAACTTCCAAACTACCCTCCCTTTTAGTTTTGTGGAAACTGGTTTGTGGAGGAGCTGCAATAGCTGAGAAACATCATGTAAAGGGCTAGCATGCACAGAATCCAGTACTTTGGGTCATAATTTTTGTATTTGCAGGTGACATTAAAGTTGATAAAGTATGTATCTGTGTTCAGACAAATGCTCTTTTCTTTTTTTCAAGTTTTTATTAATAGTTAAAGTAATATAAAAGAAAAAAGAGTTTGATATACATAATTAGTGTACACAGAATAATTAAACATTCCATCTTGTACTATCTTATCTTATCTTATGTAATATTGTAAAAATAATAATAATGGAATAAAGAAAACCACACAAAATTAAGAATAACTTAGAGTAATAAAACATATACACTAAAAAAAACCATTAATACCCCATTAAACCCACCCGTGAACTGTTGGGACTGTCAGCGAGGATTCTGGTCCATTTAACTTCATTACTCCTTCCAAAATTGGATTGTATCAGGGCTAGGGTTAGTCTCATTGTCTTCTAATAATGTAAATTCAACAACAACAACAAAAAACACAAATATCCCAAAAAGGGATCTTTATTGGGACCCCCTTCTTCTGGTGGATTTGCATGGTTAATTTCTCATTTAGTGCCAATTGCCAAACGTCTGAGTACCATCTAGCTTTATTAATATTTATTCCAGTTTTCCATTCTTTGGCAATTAGTTGTCTTGCAACCATTAGTAAGGATAGCAATAACTCTTTTTTATTTTCTTCCAGCTTTAACTTTTAAATTTCACCCTATATTGCCATCTTAGGACCTAATATAATTGATGTTTTTAGTATTTTATTCAATTCCTCCTCTATAACATTCCAAAACTTCCTTACCTGGTCACAAGACCACCACATATGCATATACATCCCTCTCTTTTTATTGCATCTCCAACATAAATCAATACCTTACAGTTGTGTTCTTTTTCCTTTATTGATAGTGATTTCATGCTTCTGTGGGTCCATTTTCCCCCCAATTCTCATCACTAATTCTGATTCCTAAATCATCCTCCTGGCGTCTTTTAAGTACTTGCTGAGCTTCCTCATTTGAATTTAACAATTGATATATCTTTCCCCCTAGGCCCTTTAAGTTCCTTCTTCCCTGCCTCACTTCAAAAATCAATATTTCAAACTGAGTTGGAGCTCGGTCTATTATGCTATTATTCCTCATACTTCTATCCCACACTTCTATCTGAAGCTGTTGTAACCAATTCAAACTTAATTCCTCATAAATAATTTTCCATTGATGGTAGGTGTTACCATCATTAAGAACCATTCCGTTCTTAATAGAGCTTTTCTACGTGTTAAAATGTCCCTTATACTTGTTGTTGACTCTAAAGGGCAGTTTTTGTAATCTAAAATTTCCAATATAGGTGAAGAGTTTGGCACTAATTTTGGTTTCAAACCCTTGAATAAATTTTTTTGAGAGAAATTATGAATTTGAGAATTGGACCTTAAATCGCCTAAAAAAAATCCCCCTTCCATTTTTGGAATTCCAAATAATCTAAATCATACCTCAGCATGCGTTGATGGCTTAATAATTTAATAATTCTCTTTAAATTAAAAGCTCTATAGTAATTTTTAACGTTTGGAATATTTAACCCTCCCAGATTATTCTTGATATACCAAAGTCTTTTGTTAATTCTTGGCTTTTTCCCGTTATTACTAAGTTTGTTTATCAATTTCTGCCAGAATCTAAGCTCAGTCTCTTTTATTGATATTGGTAAATTTTCTAATAGGAAATTCAATTTTAGCATAATTTACAAACCTTACATAGGTTTATTTTTCCAAACCAAGATAATTTCAATGATTTCAATTGGTCTATAATTGGTTTTATTTCATTTTTTTATTTATTAATCTTATATAGATCCTTAACTTCATCTGTCTTTTATTCTGAAATTATATTTTCCCATGATCTTCTTCTTTTCTGCTTCTGATGGCTTCTGTTTTATTCCAATTTATCTTTAAACCTGTGACCTCCTCAAATAAATTTAAATGTTGTTGAATTTTACTTATCTTTAATAGGGGGTCTTTGACCACTAACAAGGTGTCATTGGCAAATAGACTAATTTTTTAATTTCTTACACCTGTTAAACTTTCATCTTATCTTATACATGATGCTAGTAGCTCCATTGCCAATATAAATAGCGATGGAGAAAGCGGGCAACCCTGTCTCATGCCAGCCCTGATGTTGATTTCCCCACTTAGCCTATTGTTTATTTTTATTCTTGTCACCAAATCGTTGTATAATTGATCTATTGCAAGTCTAAAGTTGGGACCAAATTCTAATTTGAGACATATTTCTTTTATAGTAGACCACTGGATAAAATCGAATGCTTTATAAATATCAAGCGCCAATATACAAACTTTTTCCTTATTCTTTTTTATCAGATCTATAATATTGATTAATCTACTTATCAATCCCTCCATCTGTCTGCCTTTTAAAAAACCTGCTTGATCTTCTCCTATGTAGGAATTTTAAAAATTGTTGAGTCTGTTATTCAATATTGAGGTAAATAACTTTGCGTCCTGATTCAATAGGGAGATAGGGCAGTAAGCATCAATTTTTTCCTTATCTTTACCAGGTTTTGGGATTAATACCATAATTGAACGGCTCCATGATTTAGGCATGTTTCCCTCTTCTATTATATAATTGTATAATTTCTTTAGCTTGGGTACTATTACTTCATGGCATTGCTTATAAATTTCTGCTGGAAAACCGTCTTCCCCTGGTGCCTTGTCATTTTTTAAGTTCTTAATCGCTATTTCAATTTCTTTATCTTGTATCTCTTGTTCTGTGTAGTCTGAATGTTCTTTTCTTAATTTTGTGATTATATTTGATCTAAATAAGTTCTTAATTTGGTTGCATTAACCAACTTTACTTTATATAAATCGGAAAAGAACTCTTCTGCTATATGAAGTTTTTCCTCTATTTTGTAAACTATCTGGCCATTCTTATCAGTCAGAGCTTCTATTTGTCTATTGATCATTTTATTTTTTGCCTTTTTTGCCAACGACTTCATGTCTTTATTGTTAAATTCAAAATCATTTTTTAAAATATACCATATTCTTTCTTGCTTTATCAGTTTCTAGGCTGATTACCTCCTTTCTTAGAGATTGAAATTGATTCCAGATCGTCTCGCTACCTGTGTCTGCATGTCTTTTTTCTAATTCTTTTAAATCACGTTCTTTTAAATTATTTTCTTAGTCAACTCTCTGTCAATAATGATTTTCTCCTGAATACAATTGCTCCTTAATACCACTTTCATGGTGTCCCATAAAATGTGTGGCGTCACTTCACCCATATCGTTAATCTCCCATTTTTCTAGCCAAGAGTCCATCAATCTTTTCCTTGTCCCCTCATTATTTAAAAGTTTTGTATTGAATCTCCAAAAACCACTTTTCATTGTCTCCTTCCCTAAATTAATTTCCAATGTGATTGGTGCATGACCTGACAATTTAAAGGTGCCTATTTTAAATTCTTCTAAATTTTGTAATAAATTCTCTGATATCAGAAAATAATCTAATCAAGAATAAGATTTGGACATTGATGGGGAAAAAAGTAAATCCCTTTTCCTTGCCCTTCATGAGTCTCCATGTATCTTTAAGTTTTAACTTCTTCATCCATCTATCATGTATATTGAATTGACCTCTCCTATAATTAGAGTAATTGGAGACATCCAACACGGTTCTTGTCAATACAAGTTTTAAAATAAAGTAGTCCTAATTTGGGTGCAATGCAGGGCTTTTCCCCTGGCCATGCCCGCCATACCACACCCACAGAGTAGGTAGTAAAAAAAAAATTGAATCCCACAACTGGTTCTACTGTATCACTGTATGCCACCTAAAAATAAGAGAAGAAAGGGAGTAGGCCTAACATCATTATAGCATTGATGGAAATATGAGCCACAGTTCCTTAATGAAATCATCAATATAACTACAGTACCTAGGACAGTGATGGTGAACCTTTTAGAGACTGAGTCCCAAACTGCAACCCCAAACACACTTATTTATCACAAAGTGCCAACATAGTGACAGAGGAGGAAAGAAACACTACCACTGGGATGCTGGGGAGAGTACTGGGGTGAGCTCTGTGCAGCGGGGAGGGAGGAAGTGCTCCCATTGGGCTGCTGGGCAGAGGGGCATGGTGAACTCTGTGCTGGGGTGACTGCACGGGTGCCCACAGAGAGGGCTCTAAGTGCCACCTCTGACACGCATGCCATAGGTTCACCACTACTGACCTAGGATGTGGTGCTATGCCTGTGAACTACAATTTATCAATGGCATTTGTTAAGCAATTACATTTGTCTTGGTTCTGACTTATGCCTATTTATAATCCTATATGGTATGAATATCTTAAATGACAAGCATAAGTTTCAACACATCAAAACATATGTTTCTTTTTGCTAGCCCAGAATGTGTTGTAGCTGATGAATCATTCTCTGCAGCTTAACTGTTTGGCTCGTTCCCAGTGTCAATGAGAAACACTTGACCACTGAAAAAATATAAATTTTGATGCTTACAGAGCTGAAGTGATTCTTCAGCAGAAAATTGCATGTGTCCAAATGGATGTACATACTCTCTGTGATATTCTTGTTAGCAATCCTATACTTTTAAAAAATCCTTTGAAATAAGAAAATAATAAATACATAAATGCTTGTGGGGAATTTAAAACACACACACACAATTTTAAAGTGGACAGCACAATAAGTATTGCAAGATGATGTGTAGATCTCAATAATCTAATCTAATTTATTTCTATTTATCATGAATTTATGTCTATTTGTTTTGTAAAATGCTGAGGAATCTTTTCTCATTTAATATATCTCTCATGAACACATATGTTTCAGTTATTCCTTTATTTATTTTCAATATTCATTTAAACATCCAATAAAAAAGGTCACTGAGTGTTTTAAAAGTAAAAAACTAAAACTTATAGAAACAAAAGTAAAAACAAAATTGAAAACATAAAACATACGTTTAACCTATAGTAATACCAAGGTGTAATATTTTGTATGTATAATACTAAAACAATTAAGGGATGTAATGAAAAAGTAGCCCTAAAATTAAAAGTGCTTGTAAGGTTGAGCAATTTTCACTCAAGTCATTGCAAAACAATTAGATAGCTGTCCAGCCAAGCAAGAGTACTGTGCCATAACATCTGTGATAACTGAACATTTTTGTATAAATGATAACAAAGCATAAACAAAGGATGCAGCTCATATTACATGCACTCTCTGTAGCTACAATATCCTGGCTTTTTAAGACTTTGGCTGTGCAATATTCTGGCTGTGCAATATCTTAGTTGTAACCAGAACCTTTCATCAAGACATAAGGGTTAAGAAGAGACACACTCTAATATATGAGGCAATATAATAGTACTTATGGAGTCTTTATTAACTGTTAGATGATGGTTATCGTAATGGTCAAATCTGTTTTACCATTATGATTTTATTTTGATACTTGCCTGCTGTTCAACACCATGAATAGTGTTTTGACACTAAGTATAATGACTGAAAAGGAAGGAAGGAAGAGAGAGAGAGAGAGACAGACAATCAGCAGAAGCAGTTTATTCCACTGAAAATGATGTTTCGAGTGTATGGTGCATCACAACAACTTTTCAAAAGAATAATAAATCTGCTACTTATTAGTGATGGATTACACTTTGTGCATCTCTAGAATGTATGCTCTGGTTCTGTCAAACCGTGGCTTGTATTTGGGGGAGATTATTATGTGTTATTAATTTTGTTTTGGAGCTGCCTCTCAGTTTTGTACATGTATATATTTTGCTTAACTACTTACTTGTTGCATAGATATTAAACCAGCGGCTAACAGAACTGGATCCTCTGAAGCCTGGATGGATATGGCTAAGCAATTGTGTGCATTCTGCCTACATTTTGCCCATGATAGTACTGATGATCAGGCAATTGCAGATAACAGGCATCATGTCTTCAAGCTGCAGCACTTTAATATATCTTAGATCCCTGATGTCTCAGGGATCTGTAGTTTAAATCATCTTATCCAGCACGTGTGGCTGGCATTTTGGGAGTTGTAGCTCAACACATCTAGAGGGGATAAGATGGCAGAAGACTGTCCAAACATAGACTAATAAGTCATTTTAGGAACATTATTTCCATAGAAGAACTGAGTATGTGGCTTGTGTGTGATTTGTTAAAGAGTAATTTGGTTATTTCCAATATGAATTTTAGCAATTTTGCATTGTTTAAAAAAAGGCAGGGGGGATCAACACCAGCATACTGGACTAACTGTCCCAAAGGCACTGCTGGAAGTGCTGGCATAGTGACAACATAAAATGAACATGTGGAAATTGTTGCTAGGAAATTACACTTTAAAATGTTTTCAATTATCTTACAGGTCACTAGGGAACTTATAAAAATATATAATTTCAGAAAATAGGCCAATCTAGTCTTAATAGTACAGTCAGTTATTGGCTAATCATGTATATAATATACAAAGTAGCTTAGTTTCCCCCCATTAGATAAGTTTGAAACTCATTTCCCCCACTGTCATAACTAGCACATGTATACATAGAAGGTATCACAAAGGGGCTTTTGTACTGAGAGAATGTAGAGCCTATTGGGTATTGAAGTACAGTACTCTCATTACAGAACTTTGCCTGACATTGAAAAACAACATCATTATGCCTTAGCCTATAAAGCATCCTTCGTTGCTAAGCAAATGAATACATGGAAATGCTAAACATTCCTGACAACTGACAGATATATTTATAATCAATTTTTTATCTTTCAAATAAGGCATCACAGTCAGCTGACACTATTTGCACAAGGAAATATATTTGAAAAAATTGGCAAAATAAATTATAAGAAGCCCTTCTTTTAAAATACGTTTCAGCTCATGTGTGTAATTGGGATGTATATTCTGTTACCATTATTGTCTAACTTAATTCATTGCTGAGCAGTCCCAGTAACATCAATGAGATTTTGTTTAAATTAATGAAGAGCAAGGCTTATCAAGATTGCATTCCTTTGAAAACCTGCAAGAATTATGGCAATTCCTTCCTGATGATCATGCTTCAAGCCATCTATGAAGCATGTGGGCTGTACAGTAGAAAATGTGGGGTTGGGAGAAGTGCACCTACTCAGCCGCCTATAGGTCATGTCACCCAGCCCAGATGCGTTCTAGTAGACAGAGGATGACTCTTGGCTGCAAGCGATCTCCTATTTCGGTGGGTTTACCATGGTTTAACACTCTCCCTTTCTCCCCCCAAATTTAAACTTTTTTATTGTTGGACATTTGCAACTCACACAAACAGGTTTTACTAATGTGACATTGTCACATGCTACATGAAAAACAAAAGGAGACATCTATTAAAATAACAAGCAGCTCTTGCAAATATTATTGATGTCATAATACTGGGGTTACAGCTATATCTGCAGGCAATGCCATGTAGAAAAGGACTAGCCTTGCTTAAATCTTTCTTTCGAATAATTGAGGGAATTTTCTAGCATTTCAGGTAGCCTGTTTTGGGAATATATTGATACTTTCACTTATATAAGCCCCATTTTAACTTATGTACAAAGACAAACATCTCTTCATTGTTTTTAAGACAGGCATCTATTCTGAACTCATGTCTAAAAACTGTGGTTGTGTGCCATCAAGTCATTTCTGACTTATGACCAACACATGAATGAGTGTCTTCAAGAACCCTACTGAGCATCTGCAAACCTCTGACTTCCCTCATAGTATTAAACTATCTCATATTTACTCTCACACTTTTCCTGCTGCCCTCTACCCATACCTGTCAACCATCCCGTTTTACCCAAGAAAACCCTTTATTTTTACCCCTCTTCCCGCCCCCTCCCGTTTTATTAATTTCCCCATATTTTCCCTTATTTTAAAAAAAGAAATATCCTGACCGGAGCCCTCACAGGCGAAGCTGCAGTATTTTTTTCCGGCCACCAGAGGTCGCTGTGTGGCTTTTCGCTTGTGGAAGGGGAGAGAGAGAAGGTGAGGGGGGGCATTCTGTAGTTAGTTTCTCTTTCATTTTCCTGCCAGCCACATGGCCAATATGGCGGCTTCGTTTCATGCTGGGAGGGACGGGAGTCTACTCTAGAGGTGAGCAATATTTCATATATGCAGGGGTAAATCAGCTCTTGGTCTGGGGGCAGAGACTTCTCTCTCACTCTCATGCTTTATTGAGTTGTTTCTGCCCCCTGCCTCTGTCCTGGCTGGAGGATTCCGTTTCTAGAGTTCTAAAGTTAACTTGGGAGGGGTGGGGTGAGGGATGGTGCTTGCTCACTATATGCTAAAGGTAAAGGTTTCCCTTGCTTGAAAGCCAG
Organism: Bradypodion ventrale; assembly: GCA_035047345.1. NCBI lineage: Eukaryota > Metazoa > Chordata > Lepidosauria > Squamata > Chamaeleonidae > Bradypodion > Bradypodion ventrale. The sequence continues at coordinate 300,621,927 of JAWDJE010000003.1, read as the reverse complement.
TAGTATCTAGAGTGCCAAGGTTCACCATCACAGTCATAGATTCCTACATTATATGAGAGAGAGGGGGGGAGGGTTCCAATCGCATCCAACTCTAGGGTTCAGTTTTCTTCTCTGTTTCAAAGCCGAAGAGCCAGCGTTGTCTGCATCTGCAGACATTATATGAGAGGGGGAGGGTTCCGTTTCTGTTCTAGAGTTAACTTGGGGGTGGGGGGGCGTGGGAGGATGGTGCTTACTCACTATATGCCAAAGGTAAAGGTTTCCCTTGCTCGAAAGCCAGTAGTATCTAGAGTGCCAAGGTTCGCCATCACAGTCATAGATTCCTACATTATATGAGAGAGAGGGTGGGAGGGTTCCAATCGTATCCGACTCTAGGGTTCAGTTTTCTTCTCTGTTTCAAAGCCGAAGAGCCAGCGTTGTCTGCATCTGCAGACATTTCCGTGGTCATGTGGCAGGCATGACTAGACACCAGAGCACACGGAACACTGTTACCTTCCCACCAAAGTGGTCCCTATTTATCTACTTGCAATTTCTTGCTTTCGAACTGCTAGGATGGCAGGAGTTGGGACAAAGACGGGAGCTCATTCCATCCTGCAGTACTCGGGAATCGAACTGCTGACCTTCTGCCTCCCAGTCACTTAAGCCACTGAGTAAACAAAAAAGAAAACAAAACAAAAGTCCCCCAAGAAAATGGGGAAAGGGTTCTTTGGCCCACACAGCTTTGTGCCCATTGCATCTACAATACCATCTAGTCATCTTATTTTTGGCCACCCCCTTCTTTTGTCCTCCACCTTTCCCAGCATCAAGGCCTTCTCAAGTGAGTCCTCCCTTCTCATTTGATGTCCAAAGTACTTCAGCGTCATCTTTACTATTTGACCTTAAATGAGCAGTCATGGTGGATTTCTTCTAGGATCGACCTAACACCACATTTCAAAGGCATCTATTTTTCTGTGCTCAGCTTTCCTAATGGTCCAGCTCTCACACCCATACATTACCACCTGGAATACCATTGCTTTGACTATGCAATTTTTTGTTTGCAAGGTGATGACTCTGCTTTTAACTATGTTCCCCAGGTTTCTCATAGTTTGTTTCCCAAGCATCAGTCACCTTTTTATTTCATGGCTGCAATCACCATCTGCAGCAATCTTTGATCCTAAGAAAGTAAAATCTGCCAGTTGTATCCAACTCTAGGGTGCAGTGCTCATCTCCATTTACAGCCAAAGAACCAGTGCTGTCTGTTTGCAGACATTTTCATGGCCATGTGGCAGGCATGACTAGAGCCCAGCAAGTCACATGGCTATATTTGGCCATGTCCACAGATTTGGCCATACCCGCAGAGGGGTGTGGCCAAAATTTCCCTTATTTTCAAATCCAAAAGTTGACAGGTATGCCTCTACCTTTCCCCACATTACAGAGATACAGTAATTGGCTTCTCATGATGTGCCAAAGCAGGACAGCCTCGGAGGAAGGGATGTGAAAATGGAATGGAGCATCTTGCAAGAAGGCACAGCTGTCAGATCTCACTAGTAAAGGCCAGTTAATAATAACTGCATGTAATCACCTGGGACAGTGCAGCTTGTCCAAGTCCATATAGATTGACTCTTTTGAGAAGCATAGTGGGGAAATGAATTCCCAGTATCTGGCTGCACAGCCAGGTACCTTATCTAATGGAGCAATCCAGTCAGCTAAACACATAAACAATACAATATCTCTAGTCATACATACATGAAAGTAAATCTGGCTGCTATCAGTAGAATTTCTTTTGTAAATGCCTGTAATATTTCAGCAATCCTATCCAATCAGACCCTTGGAGGTCAGTGCCTTTGAACCCACTGCATCTTGAAGAGATGTAAGTGACAGTGTGAAACAGGATTTGGTAATATAATGTTCTGCATATTTTATGGCATTACTAGTTATACAATGCAATTCCTATGCATAGTTAATCAGAAGTCATTCAAAGGGACATAATCATCCTTAGCATCCCTTTTAATTAATATGTATGAGACTATAATACATCAAGAGGTAGAAGGTAGCCTACTGCTCTATTTCAACTATATGATGAATAAATGGCTCCAACCCCCAATTAAGACATTTTTACAACTCCTTATTCAGAACTAATAACTTAACATAAGAGGCTTGCACTCCATACTTTTAATTCTTTTATATTCCAGTACTGCTACCATCATATGGTGCTAACGCTCTTTGAAATATTTTCCATCTTTTGAAACTTAGGTTTAGACTTGGGAAAATACACTGTAGATTTCCTAATATCAACAATTTGGAATCTGCAATTTATAAAACTTTAACCAAGTAAATATACCTGTAATGAATAACTGACGATATATTATTATATGTAGCCTATTGGCCAATACCCTGTTTGATAGTTCTGGTGGTATAACAGGAATTATATCACCTACAGTAGCATATTGCCAATAATTAATGAGTTCTTGTTTTAATTTGGGATTGAATTTGTCCTCGCTCAAGTCAAGAACTTTTCTATTAGCAGCTCGCTGATGATGGGGGTGATGCTAATTCCACTGTATTGGAGAAGGTACAGAACAGGATAATAGACCATTATAGACCTAATGTAATATATCTATACCTATAAATCCAAGGGTTAACTGTTGGAACTTGCTATTCGTTTCTGCACCCGTCCATCCTATCCCATACTGAGCCTCCTGCACTCACCCGAACCCAGTACGGAGGTTAACACAGGGTTGAGAAACGCGCCAGTGGGGCAAGAGCCCCACGAATGTGAACAAAGGGAAACAACTTCAATTCCCAACTTTCTCTGCACCGCGCCGCGCCGCGCCACAGCCAATCGGGCTGAGAGGCGCAAGCAAAAAGAACGTTGAGAAAAGCGTAGTGGCCAATTAAAATCAAGCCACGGGAAAAAACCACCGCACGAATGCAAACCACAAAAGCTAAAGTACAAGTCCCAGTGTCCTGCACGCTGTGAGCATGCAGAACACTGAGAAGCCGGCACAAGAAAAGTAAAATTACAAAACGCAACAGGAGCGCAAGTCCGCCGCTGGCAGACGCAGTACCTCACAGCCTCGCAAAACAAAAAGCCACAAAACTCCACTGTGAGACACCCACTGTCCTTCTTTCCCAGAGCAACGGGGAGAAGAGGGACTCCCTCTCCTCCACGCTACCCCACCAAAGACACAGCAAGACCACCGCCGGCCTCAAGGAAAGTTGAGCCGGGGTGGAAAAAAACCCAAAACAGGCAGCATTTCATCAGGGGAAGCACACTCCCTGGTGGATGACTGGCTGATGCTTTTGTACTTCCAACCAAGGTGATACAAAAGCAGCAGCCAGCAATCCACAAGGAAGAGCCCCACCCCTTACGGATCGCTGCCTGCCGATCTCCAGTTAGGTAAGCCAGGAGAGAAAGGAGACAAAGAGGAGAGAACCATCGTGAGGCAGATATAGCTCTTCTCTGCCTCCTCCTTCTCCCCCGATCTACCTAACGAACCTAACGAACCTTCCCGGGAGAAGAGCCAGCTGACTGCCTCCTCCTCCTTTCCCCCATTGCTGCATCAAAACCAAAATTTGAAGCAGCAATGGGGAAAAGAGGAACCGACAGGCAGCCCGTTCTTCACGCTAAAGTAAACACCAAAAACAAACACCAAAATTAATAAAAAATAATAAAACAAAAATAAATAAATAATTTTTAAAAAACCATTAATAAACAAAAAAGTAAACCACAAAATACACAAACAAAAACATCCATAATACCACAAAAGCACAGACAAAACACCTAACTACAACCTGAAAAAACCTAACTCTAACAACACAACAATCACAAATAACACAAAACAACAATGAAATAACAAAAATAAACAACACCAAAAATAAACAAACCAATTACACAAACCTAAAGCCCAACCCAAACAAAAAAGATCAAACAGAAACACCTCCCAGCCCACCACCACAAACTAAACAAAGGAAAACCCCAGAAGAAAGAAAACCAGAGAACTCACCAGCACATCTTCCCTCCATGACGACCGGAACAGAAATGAAGAAACAAAGACTACTTACCAGAAGAAGCCCCACCAGAGCCCAGGAGAGAAAAAAACATGTGAAACTAAAACAAAACCACTAACAGACCCACCTGTAGGGTGAAATAGTAAAAACAACTAAAAAACAATAAAGCCCCACCTAGAGGCCACAAGAGTAAAAACAAGTCAAAAACATAACAATAAATCAAAAGTTTACACAAATAACAAACATATGTTAAATAAATAAAATAAAAAGATTTTTAACATCCTGTGTTGAGTTTTAACTCAAAGAAAAAACCAAAACATCTAACTAAACACAGTTTAAAAACATTGAATGTGAAAAACATGTACTTTCACATTTTTAAACATATTACCTATGGTACAACTATTAACAAAAAAAATCACAAACTAAAACATTATTTGGTTAAATAAAACAATTTGAAACAATTATATCATCCTTTGTTCTTTTTTTAATCCACAAAAAAAAAACCAAAAAGCTGATCACAGTTTATAACAGCCTGGCATCGCCAGGCAAACTGGGTTGAATCAGGACCAAAAGACCACATTACATTGTGGGTTCATATTCCACCCACAAAATCAACCCCAAACTTTTAAATGAACCACAGACAATTGCTTGATGCAAATTACAGACGTTTACTTAGAAAGCAAATAAGAAAATAAGAAAACAATAAGCAAAATTAAACATTGGATAGAGAAAGAAAAACTAGAACTGTGAGGCAAATTAATCACCCATAACACCACAGGGCAGAACCAAGAAGGAGGTTCTGCACCAGACGATGGAGGAAACTGGTTTATATGTGCATTCAAATGGAGTAGGAAGGGGCTTGCACAAACAATATTGGTCCAAGGAATCACATGGGAGGGGGGTGGGTCTGCCCCCATATTTGATTTGCTCAGGAGTGTTCATATGGAAGAGGAGAAATCCACCCCGGGAAACTTGGTTAGTCCAGGATGTCACATGGAGAGGTGGGAGGAGTTTCGCCATGTGGCCAGCACAGAGGCTGCTGTGGGAGGAGTTGAGGTTAGTTACAAAAGTCCATATATGGTATTTCCCCCAAAACACACTCTTGATTGGAGGAAATCATCCAGAAGCCCAGTCCAAAGTGTCCTGGTTGTTTGTCTTCTTCTTTGCAGACAGCTGCAGAGAGCAAATTTCCTTAACAAAAAGGTTTCTCCTTCCTGATGGGCTTAAATGGCACCCATTGTTCTCTCTCTGGCCTCTCCAATGAGACAGATTGCAGCAACATCTCTGGCTTTTGTTCCTAATTTGTCCTTTTCAATTTGACCATCTAAGACATTAAGCAAATTTAAAATGTTAGTTTTTACCTACTTTTATAGCAGTTTATAAGGAAGAACCAATGTTTACCAATTACCTAATGTGGAGCTCCCCATGATATTCGATAGCCCCCAAGTAGGAAAACCCTACCACTATTGTGTACACAAATGCTAATTTTCTAACATCCATGTGGGATGTGGGTCTTTTAAAGTGTTTTTATGTATTTTTAGAACTTGTTGTAATGCCGCCCTGAGTCGGGTTCTGCCTGAGTGGGCGGCATATATAAATATGACTATTAAATTAAATTAAATTAAAAATTCACCTGAAACAACAGAATTAGGCTTTAAGGCAAACAGAACATCAGGAGAGTCTTGAGAAACTTTAGTGATGAATAGAGCTTCCTTGACTGAGATCCTGCTTGCCCAAATATGGTCTGATCACATGAAAAGGAAGTTAAGAGATTCCTACTTGAATAGACAAGAATTGAACAGTTTAAAATACAAGAAAACTTCTTTATCAATTTTTAGGACATCCCAGGCATAACCACTAATGAACTGAAATCAATCAGGAGTGAAAGGGTTAAGTCTGCTGTGTCTATTTGGCAGAATGGAAAAAATGCATTTTAAACTAAACTGCAATTCCCAGAGCCTTTTCACTACTGCTGATGCTTGGCATAAAAAGAAAGTGAGAAAGGCGGAGGGGGGGGGGGTCTTGACCATGGCCCTTTTAAATAGCAGTTTGAGAACTTTATAAATTTATTAAAAATCAACCCTTGTAGTTATCTTACCTGCAAGTAAATCATGGCACAGTGTGGTGTTTGTGGACATGTAAGCCTATTGGGTATAGTCAGGGGGAAATGGAAAAAGTAATTTTATTGAAAATAAAATATAAATGAAAATAAAGGGGACAGTTTCCAGATTTGGGGTAACAGTAATGTTGCATTTTTTCTACAACTGTATTCAGAGTTCCTCTCCCTGCATGTGTGGACATTATCCATGGATAGTTTTGAATGATTTCAAACTTGCCTCAGGTGAAATTAGTCTTCTTTTCAACAGCCACTGATACACAGTCTTCAGGCTTTTCTCAGCCTGTCCTGCCTTCTCAACCACTTGTTCCCAGTTATTTTTTTCAGCAACTGAATTAACTAAACTTGACACTTCTATATACTTCACAGACAGAAATCACCACCCAATGTAATTCTTAATTGAATTTGGTCAGTTCTTTGTTTTATAAAAATGAACTATGAGATGACCATGGAAAGCTCACCATATAAAGATTCAGACTTTGTACATTTTCATTAATTCAACACTTGATGTACAAAGCACAGCCTCACTCATAGACTCAGTATGCTTGTGGTAGTTTAACAGCTATTTCACAGCCTGTCAGCCTGACCTTTAGCCATATAACCTCCCCTCGTAAGATGATGTAACTCTTTCACACACATAGTTCCTCCATACACCTCAGAGACTAGTACAGTCCTGATATCAAGGAATCTCATGCAATGTTAAAGTTAACTAAGTAGTAAACCTAATTTGCCAAGTTCACTGATGAATACATGTAGGTGTTGCATTGGAAATTGACATTGATTTATACTCTCCCACCCTCACCTTCATTCTCTTTCAGAAAGATGACTGTGTGACTGAACAACAACAAAATCCTTGGCCAAGCTGCACAGTCCCAGAGGTCAGATGAAGGGGATGGTAAACTACCTCTGTGTATTCTCTACCTAGAAAACCCTGGAAAGTGTCAACATAAGTCAGAACAGACTTGACAGTACATTATTATATTATTTAGCACTTCTACCTCCCCTGTTAGTTTCTATGGCTGAGCAGGGGTTTGAACCTAGATACCCCAGACCTGGTATTAGATGTTCTCAAATCATTTCATGGTTCTGATGATTCCCAAAGAGTTTTAAAGGTATGTGCAACATTTAAAAAGAGGTGCGCCATCCAACCCCCAGTGAATTTCTGTGGCTGAGAAGAAATTTAAACTAGAGCCCGTGTCTTGAGCTCTAGTACAACTCTGTATTCACTACACTTGCTCTCAGGTAGCATAGAATTCTTCTTTATATTCAGAGAAAGCAACTAGCTTAATAACCTTCTTGACTATTTTTTCCTCTTGCCTCCTCCCAACTTATCCTTTCTTCTGATAACATCCAGCTCAGCATCCAGAAACCTTAGCAACCTAAAGTATTTTGTTTTTATTCATTTGTGTGTTTTTTCTGGAAGCTAGTAAAATGTGGTGTTTCCATGTTAACTCTATTGTGGCAAATACAGTAAAACAAAATCCGTGATGCTTTAAATGTTAATAATTTAAAATTATTACTAGCATTTAACCTGTCTTATGTAGGTGCATTGTTCCATTGTTTTCTATGTACTGTTTGAAAGAAACTGTGTGAAACAGACACCAGCTTTCTATAGACTGACCAGACTTCAAACTTTACCAAAGCAGCCTTTACCAAAGAAATGGGACAAGAAGTATCTTTTTACACAGTAAATCTTTTCTTTCCAAAGAGGTAACCATGTTAGTCTGTCTCAGTGGGTTGATGAAATTAAAGAGGAAAAAGAGTGCAGGAAACCACAGATAAAATGTAGGGGCTCCTTTAGCAGATATATTTGGTGTGATTTTTGTAGATCAAAATAAACTTCCTCAGACACATGCATTTGGCATAGAACTCTTTACAGTGCCCTGAGTTGATATAGCTCAGTGGATTGGACCACCTGGCTGATAAACCAAAGCCAGGGGTTTGAAATACTACTGTGCCTCCCAGTACAGGTCACAGCCAAGTTCACCCAAAATGTGTGTGGTTATGTAACCTATTACTTTTGTAAACCTTTGGCAAGGTGTACCATCCCAGGTAAAGGTTACCCTTTGTCAAAAGCCAGGCATATCCAACTCTAGGGTTCAGTGCTCATCTCTATTTATAGCCAAAGAGCCAGTGCTGTTTTTAGTTTGCATACATTTCCGTGGACATGTGGCAGGCATGCATAGACACTGGTATACACAGAACACTGTTTAACTTCCCACCAAAGTGGTACCTATTTATCTACTTGCAATTTCTTGCTTTCAAACTGCTAGGTTGGCAGGAGGTGGGACAGAGACAGGAGTTCACTCCGTTTTGCAGCACTCGGGTCTCAAACTGCTGACCTGCCAACCTTCCAATCATCAAGCTCAGAATCTTAACCACTAAGCCACTGCAGTCCCCTGAGTACCACCCAAAAGAGAGCCTGGTAAACCTTTTCTGAGTACTGTATCTATACAAAATCTTGGAAGGGTGCCACCATTTGGAATTAATTTGATTGCACTAAAAAAAGTAAAAGGTATTTTATTGTATTTGCAGCAACAGGTGGACACAGTTGTAGTTCTTCTACTTCTTATAGTTGTTTATAGTTGCATTCTAACATTTTTATTTCCAGAAAACATACAATGAAAGCTTATTTATACCTATGAAGTAGAAACTCACATTATGTTCTAGGACATACACCTACAGGTAAAAAGTGTATAGGACTGCAATATCAAATTCTTCTATGAAATCAGAATTGAAGATTCTGATCATGCTTGTCCAAACTTTCTTCAGGCAACAATCAATCCCATCTGCAACTTTAAATCAATCAAAATTATTTTGTTCTCTCAGAATTTGTATACAACAAAGCTATATTCTTGCATGCTGCTCATAAAATAGTTGTGTAAAAGGTTTAAAGGTCAAAAACAGAGCAGTGGGCAGCACAAATGTTGTATGCTGTCTATTTAGTAACAAGGAAATGTGAGTGACTGTGTGTGAGGGAGAAAGAGAGAGATAGATACTTGGAGGTCTAGCACACCTTAGTGGATACAACTAGTATTGTTAGGCATTTTTAAAAACTCAAACATACGCTCCATTGTCTTCTAAATAATTGCATTGACTGAATTTAGTTTTCTCTATGTGAACAAAACAGAAAGATGAGTAATTCTTTTTATAGACTCCTTTTCTCCTGATAACTATTTTTAAAGGCAAAAGCATAGGTAGGTAATTGTTATTGTAGTTCAGTCATACAGTCAAATCCGATACTTCAAGACCCCATGGACCACAGCACAGTAGGTTCCTCTGTTGTATGCCAGAGGAGCCATCATTTTTCCTGTAATACAGTGAATCTTAGCAATTTGTTCTCTAGCTCCCCTGCCTCTTTGGAACCCAGCCTTTACTTCTGGTAGTTCTCTATCCACATAATGATGAAGTCTAGCTTGTAGGATCTTGAGCATGACCTTGTAAGCATGTGAGATGAATGCAATTGTATGATAGCTTGAACATTCTTTGGCATTGCCCTTCTTTGGAATTGGAATGTAAACTGACTTTTTCCAATCCTGTGACCACTTGCATTTCCCAAATTTACTGGCATATTTAGTGCAGCACGTTAACAGCATCATCTTTTAGTACTTTAAATAGCTCCAGTGGAATACCATCATCTCCACTGGCTTTGTTGTTAGTAATGCTTTCTAGGGCTCACTTGACTTCATATTACAGGATATATGGCTCGAGGTCAGTGATCACACCATCATAGTTGTCAGGGACATTAAGGTTCTTCTTGTATAGTTCTTTTATGCTTTCTTGTGAATTTTTCATAACCAACTCTCCCTACCATTTTAATCTTTTTTCATGGCCATTTTTACTCAAAACATTTCTGTAATTCAGGAGTGCCAAAACTTTTCAGGCCGCAGTCTGGTCATGTGGTTGAGCAGGCTGGTCAAGTGGTTCCTCCTACTGGAAGCAGAAGAAAAATGTGCCTGTGCATGTGCAAATTGCTGCCATAAATGCACCCGTGGTTGTCATAAACACATACAGCAGGGTGGGCAGCATAAACTGGATTATTAGGCAGCATGGGCTGGATCTGGCCAGTGGGTCATAGTTTGGGTATCCCTGCTGTAATTTCTCCAATAGTACTTGTCCTTTGGATACAATCTAATATATCTTCATCCTTCTGAAAATGTAGTATCTTTAACTAGACACAATCTGTATCCAGACTGGTTAGCTCTGTATTATATAGGAGGATCACTTTTTATTGTTGAGAGCATCAGAGAGCATTAGGATGTTGAGCCCCTTCCTCTTGCCTCTGTGAGAAAAAGGTGCTCAAACTATCTGAAAACTAGCTAATGGGAGAGGGGATGTTATGCTGTCTTGTGAAGCAGAGGTGTACAGGATCTTTTTTTGCAGGGGGGGCTCTGATAGATTGGGAGACAGTGCCCCTGCTCACCTTTGCCCAATTCATTCTTGCATGAGCAGATTCTAGTTTTGGATAAAATCCTAAATTTACAGGTATAAAAAATGTTACCCAAGATTGAATTCACTTTTAAAAGCAGTATCATACTGTTGGTTCATATCTATTTATTAATATTTGTTATTTATTTATATCATTTATATCCATTTATCTTAATGCAGTGTCCTATGACCTACCCAGAATCTCTCAACAGAAGCTCGTTTCTCACAACCTACTCAATTGCCCCAGGTTTCTTAAAAGTAAATATTTTTACCTGCAGATGTTTATCTTTCTGATATATCTTCTAAGAGATATTCCCCTCGTGATCCAGTAGGGAATCTAGCTATTTTTAATGTATTGTTCTCAACCCAGGTGTTTGGCATCTTATACATATATTTAAATGAATGAATAATTTTGTTGTTGTGGTTCAGTCACATTGTCGAATCCAACCCTTTGTGACCCCAGGCACCCCTATCCTCCACCATCCTCTGCAGCCTGCTCAGCTCTACTCCATTGCGTCAACAATACCATCTAGCCATCTCATACTTTGCTGCCCCCTCCTCCTTTTGCCTTTGATCTTTCCCAGCATCAAGGCCTTCTTGAGTGAGTCCTCTCTTCTCATTTGGTATCCAAAGTATTTTAACTTCATCTTCAATATTTGTCCTTCAGGAGTTGACATTAATCTCTGTTGACTTTCAGTTTGGAAATGTCAGGCATTGTAACATATAGTGAAGATAATCTCAGATCTTGATTGTATCTTCTTATATTGCTTATCTTCCCAACTTTGTGATAATCCTTCATGTTCTCATGAAAAATATTTCTAAATATGTTTTACAGCATAGGGCTCAGTGTAGAATGTTATGACACTACTCTACAGATTTCAATGCAAATTAGCAATGGAGACATTAATGAGTCCTTATAGGGTGGAATGGGGTTCCTCTGAGACAACCATTGTTCCACATTTTGCAGTTTTAGCATCAAGCATGTAATATAAGTTGTTTTTCAATGTGTTGTTGAAATCAAGATATATTACATCTTAAGCACTCTCATAATCTCCTAAACTAATGAGCTCTTGAAAAGAAAATGATGTGGCTAGTGTGTAATGACTTCTTGATGAACCCATGCTGTCTCCCAGTGGGGGCACACAGTGTGTTCTGATGTTGGTTACAAGCACAGCCTCTTTCTGCCCTTCAAAATGTATGTTTTTCTACATAGGACCTTCAGTGGTCAGGGAGAAGAAGCCCATAACATAGAAAGAATTTTTGATACATATAATAGCCTAATTATTACTGCATGCCAGAGTAATGATGACATTATCCAGCATAACAAAGCAACATTCTACATGACAGTTCTAAAAATGGGGGCAGACCAATCAAGAAATAATAACTTTTAAATTGTGCTTTGGATCATCACCAAATTTGGCTCAGTTGTAACAGGCAGCCCTTGCTCTCTGCAAGTTTGGGGACATTTGTGTTATGACTTTTAAATTTAGAACTGATTTTCCCCCATTCAGAAATAGCCTCCAGCTGCCCAAGATTTAAAGTAGATCACATCACCAAGGGCCAATATTGGAAAATATTGTTTGCCAATTTCACTTTTCATTTATTTGGAAATAGTACAGGTTCTAAGGGCTATAACATTGCTTCTTTTAAAAGGCCGTTCAAATGGCAGAAACAGTGATTTCTTAAAACATGAAGTACAGGGTTACCAGAAAGAAGAGTGGCTTCAGCAGAAGACTAGAGATAAACAGAGTGACAGAGAAAACTCACAGCCCAACTAAATGGAACCATGTGTGTAAAAACTACAAGTTTAGTTGAAAGAAAGTAAGGGAGGGACAGTTCTCCAGAAAGGGTGAGGTCTCAGAGCAAAGGGCTGCTCTGACTTATGAGCATAGTTTGTTGGCTAGCAAGGATCATAAAGCTTATTTCTGTCTTGCTTTTCCTCTCTCCTTCCAAGGCTACACTTATACTGTAATTCACTCACTCTCCATCTATAAGCTCCAAGCAATAGCAATTATACCTATGTACCACCCATAAAGGACTGCAGTGGCTTAGTGCAGGGCCGCCATCAGAGCAGTACTACCACTACTGCTGTATAGGGCCCGGAGCTGACAAGGGCCCTGCCGCCGGCAGCCATAAGAGTGTGGCAACAGAGGAAAGTATGTGTGTGTAGGGGTGGGTGGGTGGCAATAGGATTGCTCAGTATGGGACCCAAAAATTTCTGATAGCGGCCCTGGCTTAGTGGTCAGAGGTTTGAGACCTGAGCGCTGCATGACAGAGTGAGCTCCCATCTCTGTCCCAGCTCCTGCCAACATAGCAGTACAAAAGCAAGAAATTGCAAGTAGATAAATAGGGACCACTTTGTTGGTAAGGTAAACAGTGTTCCCACTCTGGTGTCTAGTCCTGCCTGCCACATGACCACAGAAACGTCTGCGGAAGCAGACAGTGCTGGCTCTTCTATACCTATAAAATGGTGTGTCAACCATTGGAATGTGACAAAGGATGTTGCACCAGGCCCCACTAGCCCGTAATGGGCCTCCATTCACTCGCCCGAACCCGGTTCGCAGGTAACTGTCGAGTTGAAATTTTCGACCCGGGGGCAGGAGCCCCCCAGTCACAAACAAAAAAAGGGAACTTCAATTCCCAACATTCCTTGTGCCATGCCGCGCCAGAGCCAATCAGGCTGAGCGGCGCGGCAAAAGGAACATTCGAAAACGTGCCGCTGCAAATCAAAAAAAAGCCGCAGGAAACAAACCGCTAAAGTAAGCAAACATGCGCAGGCAAAACTACAAGCCTTTTACAGATTTGCTGAGGAAAGAGTTAGTGATAGAAATTGTTCTTAGTTTTTTTCTTTCCTCTGTCACACCCTTTCTCTTCCTCTATTGTTTGTTTGCTGAATATTGTACCACTCCTCTTCAGATGGGAATTTGGCTCCCAGTCTGGGCAATCAAAAACCTTTGCACCTGTCACTCAGGACCAACTGCAAACTAAGATGAGAACTTTTTAATGTATTCCTGACTAAAAGGACAGTTTGAAATTAAAACTTGCAAGGGTCTCCTGTGTCTGTTTATCAAGACACACAGAGAGATATTAAAGAAAGAATAAAGAACAAATATCCAGAAGCTTGCTTAACCTGAGAAATCCAGACAATCTAAAGTAGATTTTTTTTCTGGCTATAGATAAAGAAACCAAGTTGACCGAATGGGTCACTTTCTTAGTTAATGCCTCCTTAGTGGAAGTCTGTCTCTCTTCAATGTTGAAAGAGACTATTATCAGACCTATTCTGAGCTGGTTGGTGGATAATAGAAATAACTTTTATCCCATTACAAATATCCCATTTATGGGCAAGCTGACAAAGAATGGTGGCAGATCAGTTTCAGGTGTTTTTGGATGAGACTGAGACTCTCAATCATTTGCAGCCTGGGTTTAGGCCATTACATAATGCGGAGACAGTTTTGGTTGTGCTTCAAGGTGACCTGCTGAAAGAGGCTAATTGTTTCCCTTTTGGTTCTCCCTAACCTCTCAAGCCACTGCAGTCGCTTAGTGGTTAAGACACTGAACTTGATGACTGGAAGGTTGGCAGGTCAACAGTTCAAGACCCCAAATGCTGCACAATGGAGTGAGCTCCCATTTCTGTCCCAGCTCCTGCCAACCCAGCAGTTCAAAAGCAAGAAATTGCAAGGAGATAAATAGGTACCACTTCAGTGGGAAGGTAAACAATGTTCTATGCACTCCGGTGTCTAGTCATGCCTGCCACATGGAAACATCTGCAGATGCAGACAGTGCTGGCTCTTTGGCTATAAATGGAGAAGAGCACCGAACTCGAGAATCAGATTAGACTGGTTTTCAAGCAAGGGCGACCTTTTTACCTTTGGCCTTTCAGTGGCCTTCAATACTGTAGATCGGGGTGGCCAACCTTTTTGGCCTGTGAGCCTGATCATACCCCTGAAACAGTTGAGCAGGCTGGACCACACATCCTAGAAGCAGGCACATTTACAACTGATGTAAATGAGCCCACATCTGCATTTACAACAGTTGTGGGCACATTTGCACATGTACAGGTACATTTTACAGATGACGGAAATGCACCCACTTCTACTACCTGGTGCGGAGAGATGGCAACGGGCCAGATGAGATGGCATTGGGGGCCGGGGCTGGCCCACAAGCCGTAGGTTAGGAACCCATGCTGTAGATCACAGTATCCTTTTGGACAAACTGGGGGAGTTGGATATTGGATGTTTTGCCTTGTGCTGGTTCCAGTCCTTCTTTGTTGACAAGTCTCAGAGGGTGCAGCTTGAGGAGGGAATATTGAGCCCATGGACCCTGGACTATGGGGGTTCCACAAGGGTCAGTCATCTGCCCATTGCTGTTTAACATCTATAGGGTAGTGTATACTAAAACAACTAGATTTGGGGATAGTTTTTTTCCCTTGTGCAATTATGCAGATTAGTTTTTAGTTTTTGGTAGGATATAGTGAATAATTTTAAGCAATTTTTAAATTCTGTTTGTTATTGTGCTGCTGTTATGAATTCTGCTTGCAGTAATTTTGTTGTTTTTGTTAATTTTTAATAACATATATGCAGCAGCAGTAGGTGGGGCAGGTTTAACAAAATAGTTATATTTAGCAAGTTTTCCAAAATCTTAGACTTCCATTCTAGCCCAGCAATTAAAACCATCCACATGATTTGAGATATAATAATAACAGTTCTTTACTCACAGTTCATTTCTTTAAATAGAAGAAAGAATAGTTGCTTTTGTTGATAAACAGTTCTGTACAAACAATTAAACAAATATACTTTGCTTTTAAGGCAAAGATTGAAGAGTGAGAGAAAGAGAGAGCAGAGACATAACTGAAAAATTACTTCAGAGATACACACTGACTGAACACTATCTGACAGAAAAAACTGAATAGCAAACATTCTAATCAAGTCAGGTGACTCTACAGGTGAGAAACTAGGGAACTCCTTCTATTGGTTGGTTAAGCACACAATTTACATTAACCCACTGCAATGTGAGGTTGCATTAATATATTCAACAGTTTTTGACCAGACAGTATACTGGGGGCTTTGGTAACAGAGTTAAATCCCTTGTTTGTTTGTTTGTTTGTTACACTTGGCCAATAAATGTCTTCTTCTTCCATGTCTAGGTCAAACATTGTTTGTTACACTTGGCCAATAAACGTCTTCTTCTTTTTCCATGTCCAGGTCAGACAATAAACTGCCAAAACAAATCCACCTTTAGGTGAAATCATTCCGCAGTTCTTTTTTCTGGCACAATCTTCAAGAAGGATCTTTCTGTGTACCCCAGCCAGTAAACTTTGCAGGCGCACCCCCCCAATGATGGACTCAGACACAAATGAAAGTGGATAACGGCATGGGCCACATTTATTGATTCAAGCCCTAGTCCGAATTATAAATTTCTATTGGTAAAACGACCAATCATAATTCTTAAGGCAAGCAGGCCGAAGTAACACTGGTAAGGTACCACCCAAAATTGCCAACGGCAATTGTTACAATGTATCTATTTGTATCAATTTGTTTGTTGACAACAAACAAATTGTTGACCGTAGTCAATATCTAACTAATGACCCCACCCTCTGACGTGTATCCGTAAAATCAGGGGGTGATTCCAGCTGTCTAGTGGTAACCATCACCCCCTCGCCTGGTTCGTCGTTGACCGGACAACGTTTAAACAACTTATGCCTATCTAATGTTGTCCAGTCAATTGCGAACCTGCCGGATACCTGTGGGTCATAAATGTTTACCTTACCAGTGCTACCCGCCAATGTGACCGAAGTCAACAGTAGCACAGACAAACCCCTATATCAAACCAAAGCAACAGTGTGGGATGGGCGAAAAAGCCAGGACTCAAAGGCCAATTGCGAGTCCCAGCCAAAAATTCCCACCCGGCCCCGAAGCGACCAAGAAATCACACTGTTAACTAGGGAGGGGGTGGAGGGGAAAAACTTCTCCGCTCCGTCGGTTCGCCAAAATGGCAGCACGGCTGCCTCGTGGCCAGCCCCTTTTATTAGGGTGCTGGCCATGCCCCTAACTACCCGGATGGTTTCGTCCGGGGGGGGCCCGCAAAGAGCGCGGCGGCCATTTTGGCGCCGCGCTTCCATTGCAGGCGCACCCCCCCAATGATGGACTCAGACACAAATGAAAGTGGATAACGGCATGGGCCACATTTATTGATTCAAGCCCTAGTCCGAATTATAAATTTCTATTGGTAAAACGACCAATCATAATTCTTAAGGCAAGCAGGCCGAAGTAACACTGGTAAGGTACCACCCAAAATTGCCAACGGCAATTGTTACAATGTATCTATTTGTATCAATTTGTTTGTTGACAACAAACAAATTGTTGACCGTAGTCAATATCTAACTAATGACCCCACCCTCTGACGTGTATCCGTAAAATCAGGGGATGATTCCAGCTGTCTAGTGGTAACCATCACCCCCTCGCCTGGTTCGTCGTTGACCGGACAACGTTTAAACAACTTATGCCTATCTAATGTTGTCCAGTCAATTGAGAACCTGCCGGATACCTGTGGGTCATAAATGTTTACCTTACCAGTGCTACCCGCCATCCGGAGAGGCTTCAATAAAGGCTCGACGCCCCCCCCCAAGACCGTCAGCTTGGTCGACAGGCCTGCTCGCCAATCACTCAGCAGGAGGTCCATACCTCCTCGCGACAGATGGGCCCCCTCCCCTGAATAAAGCTCATAATTTTGCAGACTGATGATGGGGAGGCGAATGACGCATCCCCAACCCATATCAAAAAGGAACCGGGCTATAGCCCTGGAGCGACGAGCCCGGTCAAGCGCCTGGAGGCCAAACGCTCCCCTGTAAGCGTACTGCGGTATCATGTCCGACCAAATGAGGGGTGTGGCAGGCCACACATAATGTGAGTAGGCCAGGTGACTGCAAATCGCAAGCTTCCGCGATAGGCCAGTGACCTGTCCGAAACCATTGCCCCCAAGGTGAATAACCAGGACATCAGGCGAGTCAGCATCCCTGATGTAGAAAAGGAATGGCAACAGTTCCCGCCATAACATGCCGCGCTTACCACACCACCTGAGATGTGCGGATGCACCCAGTCCCAGTCGGGGTCCCACTCTGTCGCCGCAGCGTAACGCGCTGCCCTATGCAGCGTAACGCGCTGCCCTGTGCAGCGTAACGCGCTGCCCTGTGCACGTGGCAACGGCCCACCAGCCCTACTGTCACCGGTGTAAAACGACACCCAGGATCTGTCAAGGAAAAAAGGGGGGGTGAGAAACACTGCAGTGACTAAACTGGCACTCACGGTTGAAGAGGGTGAACACAAAACTTTAAACAATGTGATCCCCACCTTCCCATGCGGCGTATCTCAGCCCCAGAGTACCCAAAAGTAGCTGCAGTAGAAACCGCCCCCATCCTGCAGGAATGGCTGAGTGAGGGGAGACCCACCCTGGTGACAGAAAAACGGGGCATGGTGCGTGCCACACAGTGCAAGAAACTCCTGTAGGGCACCAACCGGACAGATGTCTTCCAAGGAACATCGTAGCAGTATTACTCAACTGCCTACGCCGTGCTGATCTGTTTTAGAGGAGCGTATCCTCAACTGAGCCCAATCATAGCAACATAGACATCTTCGAGTTCCAGTGCCCTACGACTTGCATCCGCCTTAGACAGCATCATAAGCTCGCTGATGCGGAGCGCTCCAAAAAAGGCCACCGTTGTAGCCGCACGAAACAGGGCTGCCTCATACCTATCGAAACATAGGTCATGCCAGCCTCGTGCCAGTTGGGTAAGTACCCCAGGGGAAATTGGGTGACGGTCGTCCAGGCAACGCCCACGTTCCCGCACCCACCCCTCCAAAACATGTCTCACACGGAAATCAGCGGTACTGTCCGCGTGACCTCCCACCTTGGCCATAAAAGCCAGCGCTGATAGCCTAGATGCTATGGTGCGGGGTGCCAGGCCCTGGGCGTGCAGGTAAACCATGAAACGGAGGATGTGGGCCACTGGGATCGGCCAGGTATCTGGCAGGCGAGATTGGGAACAAAAGGTCCGAAATGCAACCAACGCGTGGTGATACGCCTTACGCGTGCGTGGCGCCAGTGACATGCCTATCGCCCGGTTCATCTCTCCTTGCCAATGGTCCATATCTCCTGCGGTAGTGGCGAGGGAAATTCCTCCGCATCCGGAGCCAAGGCACGGAACCGGGAGATCTGCAGGCGGGACTAAGCGTCAGCAATATCATTATTCACCCCCGAGACATGCCTGGCTCTGAACAGTACATTGAGGCGCAGGCTGCGCAATACAAACTGGCGCACAAGATCCATGACCCTGGGAGATTTAGAGGTCTGTGAGTTGACAATGCGGACAACAGCCGCATTGTCACACCAGAAATGCACCACAGAGTTGGCCCACTCCTCACCCCATAGCATCAAGGCCCCCAGTATGGGAAAAATTCCAAATATGTGAGATCCCTCAGGCGACCTGTGCCTGACCAGGCTGGTGGCCATCCACCATATGCCCACTTCCCATTGAAGTACATCCCATAACCAAGGGATCCCGAGGCATCAGACTGAATTTGAAATTGGGGCGAAGCCAGGAGGTCAGACCTCCAAAATGAGACCCCATTGAACTCCCTCAGGAACTGGAGCCATACGTGCAGATCTGCCCTGATGCCCCGTGTCAATCTCGCCCTATGATGGGGCCTGGATAAGCCTGCCATGGCGTCGCACAAGCACCGAGCAAATGCCCTGCCAGGTGCGACCACCCTGCAAGCGAAATTGAGATGTCCATGTAGCACCTGCAGTTCCCGAAGGGATGCCTTGCGCTTAGCCAGCAAGTCCGATATAAGGGCCACTATCCTTGACACCTTGTCTGCGGGCAAACTAGACGCCTGTGCTACCGTGTCAATTTCCACCCCCAGGAATATTAACTTATTAGACGGGCCTTCGGTCTTTTCGGGCGCTAAAGGGACACCGAGTTCCTCCATTAGCGTCTGAAATGTGTTGAGGAGACGTGTGCACGTGTCCCAGCCCCGTTCACCCCCGAATAAAAAGTCATCCAGGTAATGGGCCACAGACCGAGACCCTGACCTACGGACAAATGCCCACTGCAGGAAGGTACTGAAACGCTCGAAAGCCGAGCAGGATATGGAACAGCCGAATGGCATGGCTTTGTCAAAATAATATTCATCCCGGAATTTGAAACCCAGCAACTCGAAGTCACCCGGGTGCGCGGGCAAGAGGCGAAACGCCGACTTAACGTCACACTTAGCCAACAGTGCACCCGGGCCACATGAGCGCACCATGCGCAATGCCTGGTCAAAGGATGTATACCTGACAGAACAAAGGTCATCAGGGATAGCATCATTGACCGAGTGGCCGGCTGGGTAGCACAAATGGTGAATCAGGCGGAACTCGCCCGGGGACTTCTTGGGCACTAGTCCTAGCGGAGACACTTTAAGGTTGTGGAACGGGGGTGCGGGGAAAGGGCCAGCGACCCTGCCCGCAGCAATCTCCTTATTAATGCTGGCGGCAGCCACCTCCTCCCTTCCCCTAAGTGACAAAAGGTTAGGTGCATCCTGCGGTGACCTATCCCCCGTGAAAGGAATACGAAAACCCAGTTGAAAACCCTGAAGGAGGTACACAGCGTCTGCTCTCCTCGGGTACAATGCGAGCCAACTCTCCAGCATGTCGACATTAATTGGGGAGGGGGCCTTTTGGTGAACCCGCTCCCTCCATGGCAGTCTTACCTGCCCCTTGTCCGCCCCTACCCCTGCCCCTGTATCCTCCCGGCCTGGGACAGGCGGAAGCAGCATGGGGGCCAGAACAAGAGGGTCACTCATGCTTGTACTTGCAATTCTTCCTGTTGCAAGAACCATTGGACGAGAAGGTCCAGCACAGCAGGCGGGCTGGAACCCCCTGCCCCGCCACTTGGCGGGGTACCTGTACCGGGGCCGCTCGTTGGACCGCATGTCCACAATGGTATCTCTCCCCAGGCGCTGGGCGCGTGGGGGTCATATACAGAAGCCACAGCTTCTGGCAGGGCTCATCCCACCTCATCTCTGGGTGCAGTGGAATCCTCATGCGGAATTCTTCGTCGTAAGCCAGCCATGACGGACCCGGGAAGTCAACCATAGCCCGGTAAATATTGTCCAGATACTGGACCATAGGGATAGCCAAATCCGGCCTAGCCCTGAGGTAAACGGCCATGTAAATCAGGTACGCTGGCAACCAATTTGCCCACGTGCGTGGCGGCTTACGACGACGTGCCTGCTCCCTATCCTTCTCGTCCAGCCCTTCCCTCTCTTCCTTGTTCGGCTCCCTATTTAGAAGGGAGAAGATATCTACATACTCGCCCCTCCAAATCTTTTCCTTGGTAGACTGGGCCAAATGGTCCCCCAAGGGCAAGGAATACCCTGCTGTTGGCAAAGCCGACACCGGCACTGAGGGAACTACGGGCAAAGGAAAATGAGCCTGAGCCAGTCCGGGGATCCCCAACACATTTCCAGCACATTGGGGGCACCACCCCGGCCCAGGCCCTGTGTCACGGGCAAAGTCGCTGGGTGGGCCGGGGGCCATTGGGCCGCCGGGCCACCCGAGCAAGGCAAAGGCCATTGAACAGCCCCCCCCCCAAGGAAGTCAGTTGTGTGGGTGCATTAGCTTGGACTGCATACTCACCCGCTGCACCCCCGCGGGCCGCCCCCACCGGGGGTTCCGGCCCGCTGGGGGCGTCGGAGCTCACGACCGAAGCTGAGCTCGTCGACGGGGCCAGACCAGCACCAGACTGCTGCACCTGTGGGGTGGGGAGCTGCGAGGCAGTGGCCACCACCGGCCCGCACGCCTCAGGCGGCTCAACCCGACCCATCGCCGGCCGCTGTTCGGCGGCCAAAGGGGGCACCTGAAAACCTAGAGACACCCCTGTTTGGTTGGCCCTTGCTAAGGACGCTTCAAGGGCCGCCACCCGTGCCAGGAGGGCCTCCACATCGACATAGGCCCCGGCCCCAACAGGGGGCAATTGGGCAACCGGCCCATAATTCACGGGTACCTGTCCAGGTCCCTTAGCCCCAGGGGCCAGATAAGGCCAAGAGCCCATGCTCAGCCCCTGGGGAGCCGTGGGAAAGCCCTGCAAAGGCAGGGAACCCAACCACCCTCCGTAGCTCGCACCCCCCATAGGGAATTGCGCACCCGGGCAAGAGGGCCCCGCCGCACAGACCATGGCAGGGGCCGTGGTCGTTGTTTGCGGGCCAAGGGCCGAGGCCCCGTCCGGGGCAGCAGGTATGCTCTGCGCATCAGGCCAAGGAGCTACCGATCCCCTCCCACCGTTCCCGGTGGGGTCTGCTAAAGGTGGCTGCGAAACGGGCGCAGTCGCGGTCCTCCGACCCGGCTGACGCCTCCGCGCCGATCGAGCCACGTTCGCGGCTGCCTTCTTCTTCGAGGAGGTAGCTAGGAAGCCTAAAACAAGAGAAAGCTGCCCGAAAAGGCTTCCCCCAAGAGGACACGAGCGACGGAGGTAAGGAGGAAAAACTTCTCCGCTCCGTCGGTTCGCCAAAATGGCAGCACGGCTGCCTCGTGGCCAGCCCCTTTTATTAGGGTGCTGGCCACGCCCCTAACTACCCGGATGGTTTCGTCCGGTGGGGGGGGGGCCCGCAAAGAGCGCGGCGGCCATTTTGGTGCCGCGCTTCCAATCTACTATCTACTACTATAAGAAGCCCTGGCTGCAGTCATCAGGAAATTTGGATGTACATGTCACTAGTATGCTGATGACACTCAGCTCTACCTCCCATTCTGACTTTCTGTAGTGGATCTGTCGATAAACTTGAACCATGCATAAACCAATTGTGTAAACCATTTAAAGTAGCTTTCAAGTTAGATGGGCAGCATATAAATTGAATGAATGGATAAATAAAATAAATAAAATCTATGGCTGGGGAAGTTTTTGGAAAAAGACAGTTTAGCTATATCCTGTCATAATCTCTAAATAGTAGTTCGGTGTTGGAGTATGGGGGGAGGAGGCATGAGGGAATCTGATAGGGATGAACCATAAACCAAGTCCATGAGAGTGCACACACTCCTGTTTGGCTTTGAGTTTCCTCCCGAGAGATGTCCTGCATCCCTTTACTATGTTTCAATATTTCCCTGAAAGAATGTCAGTACGCATGTAATCAAGGTCTATAGAGAGACTGATCACGCAGACTTCATGAGGCCAGTATGCTCTCTTAGCTGCTCTAACCAATCAGGATCACGTACTGTAGCTTGCATGATTCTCACACAGTACCCTAATGTTAGAAACAATGTATGCCGAATGTAACCTACGGCTGAATACTCTCTATTGTTCATTATGTAATCCATTTTGCTCCCTTTCTACTGAATGCACTATTGTTCCTGTATTCCTATCTACTATTGAATTTTGGCAATAAAAGATACTGGTTGGAGTTGTTCGTGAGAGCTCTCCCCAAGCAGCCGACTGGACCGTATCTCTGCTTGGGCATTTAATGGTATCAGGATTTCCTCCCGCAGCAGTTTGGTTCCTCACTCACTACATCTGTCTTATCACTGTACAAATTGCTCCAAAATGTTATGTGCCATCAAGTCATTTCTGATGTGTGGTGACTATATGAGTTAATGATCTCCAGAATGTCCCGATAATTTCTATTTGTTGGAGGCAAAAGTCTGCATTGTTAAAGCAATGATCTTCCCAGTAGTAATGTATGGCTATGCAAGCTGGACCATAAGGAAGGCTGAGCATACAAGGATAGACACATTCAAACTATGGTGCTGCAGAAGACTCTTGAGAGCCCCCTGGACTGCAAGGAGATCAAATTAGCCAATCCAAAAGTCAGTGAACCCTGATTGCTCCTTGGTGGGACAGATATTGAAGCTGAATCTCAAATACTTTGGCCACCAAATGATGCTGGTAAAGGAGGAGCTGGTTAGAAGTATTGTTGACAGGGTAAGCATGGATCTGGGTGGACTCTGGAGGATGGTGGATGACAGAGGAGCCTGACATGCTGCGGTTCATGTGGTTGCAAAAAGTTGGACTCAATTGTTGTGCGACTGAACAACAACTAGTTAATGAAAATTTAGACGTCTGTTTGGAAGGACAGTTTTGTTGATTCTGTGAAGTGTAACGCAAAACTCTTGAAAAACACCTTGATTGTAACAGCTGATGAAAAGAGAAGAAATTAAGGTCACAAAACTTTACTCTGTCAGGAATTCTCACTTGAAACTAGTCACAAATGATATAAGAGGAAAAACAGATCAAATGCTAACTGCTGGACTGGGTGTTATGTATCTCAGACTTCCCTGCATGCTACTGTCTCAACAGTGAAAAGTGACCAGCAGTGGGAGGAGAGTGATCAATGAAATGGCCCTGTGTGGCTGGTATCATTCACCCACTCAGTATTTGGAACATAGAACTGTAGACTCAATAATAATAATAATTTCATGTCAGAAATTATTCTGGGTTGAAAGGATTTTTGCAGAAGAAACTCCGCTCAGGGAATGCCCAAATGAGGCAAAAGCTGGGACAGAGATGGGCGCTCAATCTATCATGCAGTACCCAGGTCTCGAACTGCTGACTTGCCAGCCTTCCAGATAATAAGGTGAGCTTCTTAACCATTGAGCCACCACAGCCCCATCTCAATATTTCTGTGTGAGTGAACAAAGTGATGATGGACTTATGCACAAAATAAATAAAACCTCAGATTATGAGAAACCTCTAAGTAGGCCTTTAATTCTTTTTTCACTAAATATAATGCTGTGGATAATTGTTACTGTAACACACTTGGGGAGATGATGTTGGAGGAGGGGTCTGTTAAGTTTGGGTATATTTAAAGCTTAAATATATCTTATTAAGATGAACAGACACATTGGGGTGCACCTCCCTCCAACTGACAGCTATCCAGGTTCACCACTGTGAAAATAAACACAATATAGACTGTATCACATTTCCTGTATCTGCTCACTGTATATATACAAAGTATTGCCCTTAACGTTTGTATATCTTAGTGTTCCAATGCTTTTAAAACCCCTTTACCCAACAGTAATCCAATAGGGGCGGATGTCATTATAGTTTAAAAAGGCTTGACAATTGTATGCATTTACAGAGGACTATGGAGCTTTGTATCAAAATTACTTTTGCAGTTTGGCAATTGTATGCAATTTTTCTGTACCTACTCATTAGCTGTTGTCTAAAACAGGGGTGCCCAAACATTTCAGGCTGTGGGCCAGTTACATGGTTCAGGGTGCCCAAAGTACAGCATGTGGGCCAGACCCAGCCCCCAACACCAATTCATCTGGCCCATGCTGCCCTCGTTGCTCCCAGAAGCAGAAGTAAAATGCACCCATACAGGCGCATTTTATTTCCGCTTCTGAGAGCGATGAGGGTGGTGTGGGCTGGATGAATTGGCATTGGGGGCCAGATCCAGCCCATGGGCTGTACTTTGGGCTCAACTGGTCTAAAACTATATCTATAATTCCAGGAAGCTGGGGAACAGGCCAGGGTGGGACATTTACATTTATCCTATACATGCATGGTGGCTTCATCCAGTTTGGAATCCCTTGTGCTTAGTAGAAAATTAAAAGAGAGAGGTTTAGCAGTCTACTACATATTTAGACCAATAGAGTGGTCTTAGCTTTTTCTGATGTTTTGGATTTCAACCCCCAGAACTTTTTACCATTGGCTACACTGTAGGGACTGCTGTGGCTCAAGTGGCTAAGACACTGACTGGGAGGTGGAAGGTCAGCAATTCAATTCCCGAGTACTGCAGAACGGAATGAGCTCCTATCTTTATCCCAGCTCCTGCCAACCTAGCAGTTCAAAAGCAAGAAATTGCAAGTAGTTAAATAGGGACCACTTTGGTGGGAAAGTAACAGCATTCACTGTGCTCCGATGTCTAGTCATGCCTGCCACATGATCACAGAAACATCTGCAGAAGCAGACAGCGCTGGCACTTCGGCTTTGAAACAGAGATGAGCACTGAAACCTAGAGTCAGATATGACTGGCTTTTGAGCAAGAGAAACCTTTACCTTACACTTTATGTACAGTGCTACCTCGTTTAAAGAGCATAATGCATTCCACAGGAATGCAGTTTACCAAAGTTTACATTAAAACAGCAGTAAATTATCCAATTGTCTTCCTGATTGCTCTGTCATGGGACAAAGAATGGAACAAACAGACTTTGGCCCACTCCTACTTCTCATAATTTGGGGATATCTTTGAAATAGTCAAAGATATCCAGAATAGATGTGTTTTCTAAAAACTCCTGTAGCAGTTCTTTTCATCACTCAATAGCTGTATTGTTTCTGTTGGTGCTGCCGTATAATCTAATTATTCCTGATGTGCTGCCTATTGTAGCATAGGATTCTTCAAAGGAAAGGAAAACAGCAAGGTAGATTATTTCAGCGAAATTCTTTTATTTATTAAGGACAATGTGTCACAAAAGCTCTAGCAGGGAAGGGACAGAAATCTCTTTTGAGCCTCTTTGCTGAATGCAAGGTTCTATAATCATGGGAAACAGCTCTGTGTATTGCATAGCTGACAGAAGACATTTCAGCCCCATGTTTCTTTCTCTTTCTCTCTCTCTCTCTCTCTCTCTCTGTCTCGCT
This sequence comes from Bradypodion ventrale, assembly GCA_035047345.1. NCBI lineage: Eukaryota > Metazoa > Chordata > Lepidosauria > Squamata > Chamaeleonidae > Bradypodion > Bradypodion ventrale. The sequence goes on along the minus strand of JAWDJE010000003.1, from coordinate 300,595,792 downwards.
TTCCACTGTGAAAAATTAAAACACTTGCATTGAAGCTCTCATGTAGACAAGGCAGGATAAACCAATCCTTAGCAACCAAAGAATGCAACCAGACCCTACACCTGCAGCTGATGAAAAGGGATAATTCCATTAATCTAAGTAGGGAATCTTTTCTTGATAAGACAGGCTCTGGTTGCAAGGGAACTGATATATCCATCCACCTCATTAATGTTAATCAGCTTTCTGTTATTAACACTGGGATCTCAAAGGCTTGATGAAATTAGGTGAGGAAATCTTCCTGATCTAAGATTTACCCCACTGCACAGTTCTTGACCTCTGCCATTGTCCGAGTTGGTTTCTTAATACTTGCTAGACAGAATAGGCAGCCCCTGGCAACAGCTAAATATACATATCTTTGCCTCCCTATTTTCTGTCCATCAAATGTGCAAGTCATAACTAGTGATGACATCTGGCAGCATGCTGCTCTCACTATTAACCATAAACTATTGTGAATTACACATTTTCATACATGACTATAACTGGAATGTAGAACGAGTACGGGTTTTGCACAGGATACTTGCTCTTTTGTAATATCAGCCATCTGAACGTCTTGTCTTTCCAGCAGCAAATTATTAAATGCACAACAAATAACCATCCTCCTACCACAAAGGTCATGCTAGATTGGAATGATCATGAGCACTCTTCTGGTTTATGATTCCACACAACACCACATGTTTAAAGTAACAGCCAGAACATACTAAGAGAAGGAGATAATCAGTATAAAAGAAAAACAATGTGCTGGCGAATACTGCTGGGTTTTCTGCTCCTGCTGAACAAAAACATTTTGCTCCTGGGAACTTGTGTCCTATAGTAACCAAGAAGCAGGCTTGGCTCAAGACATTTTTGCTGCCTGAAGCACAACAATAAAGAATTTTGATCTACTTAACCCAGGTCAAGTTACACAATGCCCAAAGCTAGCCAAATTGTTTTGGCAGAAGGTTCCGCTAGCACTTTCCCCTGTCCTTAGCAATACAAATAACAACAATGTAAATAACTAAAATTTGCTGTCTTATGACATCGTAGATCTGCTTCTTAAAGTGACCGCCCCATTCTGCCTAGCGGTAGGGCTAGGTCAAGAGTATACTGCTGAACGCCAACAGGTTTCCAGATCTTAATCAACAATAACCACTTGCTCTCTGGCACAAGTGTCCTGCAGTAACTATGAGGCTGTCCACTGGTTTAATGAAAGACAAAACAAAAGTGCATTGTCTATTTAGTTCAGTTTTGGCAGGGGTTTCCTCAGTTTAACCAAGAGACCAAACCATCCATGAACTGGTTTTGACAGTTAGGGGGCAGAGAGACAGAACAGAGATTATGACAATGTACTGTTCAATCTTCCTGAGGAAGATGACAGATCTGCTCTCATTCTTAGTACAGGAATATCAAACTGTACCAGGGATTTTACCGTTAAGTCCTATGTCAACCTTATGAGTGTCAGCTCTGGATTTCATGGCTGCCAAAGCCATAGGCCTGCCCTGATAGTTTATGCACACATATATTGCATTGTCAGTCTAACCTTTCCTTATTCATTCATTAATTCACATTTATACCCCACACTTTTGATGCAAACACCACTCAGGGTGGCTATGGACCAACTGGGAATTTTTATAGCAGAAAGGTTATATTGCCTTTCATATCATGGGCAAAAACATGGCCAAGCTTAGACTGGTTGTGACTATCCCTCTCTTGAAGAATTAGGGACCAATTAAGTTAGTCTTTGCTCCCAGCGGTTTAAAGATTCTGATGGATTCCTGAATTCTCTGGGGATTTTTCCATTTGGCATTCCTAGTGCTGTTGTTGAGATGCTATCCTGGACTCACTATGGAATGAAGAAATGAGTAGGCCTAGGACAACTCCCTAGTTTCTCAGAGATCTGTGGGTAAGGAATTAGGGCAATTGATGGATAAAATTATCAGACACAGGTATGAATGGATGATCATACCTGTGGCAGGATGGCAGCAAAACATGGTCACTTCATCATTATGACATTCTCAAATAATTATATAGTTACACAGATTAAAGGTAATCTATTTTGTATGCATTGGGCCTATGGATATGTACACTCATTGGAGGACAGATGACTTCTTATATAGCTCAAGAGACAATTTGCTAGCCATTATTCCAATTTTTTGTGATTTAATTTAATTTAATTGTTCAATTTCTACACCGCCTACTCGGCCTAAGCCGACTCAGGGCGGTTCACAATCATAGATAAAATTAATTAAAACTACCCACACCCTTAAAAAGGGTGCAGGGACCGAAGGGACTGTGGGGGAGGAATTATCCTCTATACCAACCACCCAATGGAGGTTACCCTTCTACCTGCACCCCATACTTGGCAGCAATTCCATCCGGAGATGTAACTCTGTTGGCAGGAGGTTCCAGAGGGCTGGTGCGGACATGAAGAAGGCCCTCCTCTTTGTGCCAGAGAGGCGATGGAACAATTAGAGAGGCTGATGGAACAATTAGAGAGCCCCTCCGGTCTGCTCTAGTTGGACGGACAGACGTCCTTAGGGTGATACGGTGTGTCATCATCCTTAGGGCAATGATACATTAAAGCAGACTTTTCAGAAGGTCTTCATTATCATTTTACTTCTCCAAGTAGCTGTCAGGATAGAAATAGGAAAATTCTGAATGAAAAGTACAGGATATTCAATTTATATTTGGTTATTAAACAATAAGGAAAGTAGCTCTAGCAGAACAAAAAATAACAGTATTATTCATAGGAGAATAAATAAAATTAGATTTATTTATAGATACATTTTTGCTATTTATGATATAGAATGAGCACATAAGATATCACAACAAGCCGGAATGTCAGAACTGTTTGCAAACCAAAAGCATTATGGTTTGCAGACACATTAGAATGCTGGTGCATGTTGTCTGATTGCCCCCATGACAAATAGGAATGGCTAAAGAAACCATTGACCATTCATCTCTTGTTTGTTTATGTGATGTCTGCAGGAGATGACACAAAAGTCATGAATTCTTCCTCAAGTTTGCATAGGGAAGAGAATAGCCTGGATTTCTGTGTAACACTCTCTGATTGTAAGGGGCTGTCTGTCTGTCTGTCTGCATTTTTACAAATACAAACTTCATAAAATGTTTGAAACCGAATGAGAACAGCAGTCATACCCTTGTCCTTTAATTCACGTCCACTAGAGGGACCTTTGCTCTTTATAGCTAGCTTATTTAACAGCAAAGTCAAAAAACTTACATTTTATAGTGAATATGAGCTGTTTTTTAATGTCCACAAAATTCAATCAAATAAACTGTTTTCATATACTAGAATATATCTGTTATTTTATTGATGCTTAAAGTCTGCTAATTGTTTCACCTTGTTGAGACGATAAAAGAAGGGGGTATGTCAGTGGTGTTTGAAACCAAAGCCACTGTTTACATTTCCGGACTGATTACTAATCCTTATGAAGTGAGAAAGGACTGTGGCAGCTTAGTGGTTAAGATGCTGAACTTGACAGCTGGAAGGTCAGCAGTTTGAGACCAGAGTGCGGCACGATGGAGTGAGCACCTGTCTCTATCCCAGCTCCTGCCAACCTAGCAGCATACCTGCCAAGTATCCTGGATTGGCCGGGACTTCCCATATTTTTGTGCCGATTTTTGCCATTTCCCGCCCAGAACTGCCGCTACCCCGTAATTTGGCAGTGGGGGGGGGGGGGGTGAGTTACTGCGCATCCCTTCTGCGCAGGTCCTTTCTACACATGCATAGAAGGATTTTATGCATGCGTAGAAGGCTTCTGTGCAGAAGGGGATACGTAAAAGCCTTCTACGCATGCGTAATAGCCTTCTATGCACGCGTAGAAGTGAGCTGCGCAGAACGTTTCTGCACAGGTCTGTTCTACGCATGCGTAAAAGCCTTCTATGCATGCATACAACAAACCTGCGCAGAAACGTTCTGCGCAGGTCCTGTAATCTCTGGAGCTGTGCTTGACAGGTATACCTAGCAGTTCAAAAACAAGAAATTGCAAGTAAATAGGTACCTCTTTGGCAGGAAAGGTAACAGCATTCCATGCACTCTGATGTCTAGTCATGCCTTCCACATGACCATGAAAATGTCTGCAGATGCAGACAGCACTGGCTCTTTGGCTATAAACAGAGAAGAGCACTTAACCCTAGAGTCGGTTACGACTGGCTTTCGAGCAAAGTAGACCTTTACCTATGAGGTGTAAAAACCCATTTTCTATCAATTAATAAAATGTTTCCACCGCAGTAATTGAAAAATAACTTCACCACACCAGGGTGTGTGTGTGTCTACCTTTCTCATTTCACCACTATCTGAGGAGTTGTTCTTCCCCTAAAACAGTGGTTCCCAATGTGGGGCCCAGGCTGCACAGGGGGACTTCAATTCTGGCAGTACATTGGCTGGTCAATGCTTTGGGGAATTGACTTAGGTTTCTGGGAATTGAATTTTTAAAAAAGTTGGGAAACACTGAACCAGTATATTACAAACAGGCATTTCTTAAGAGACTCCTGGAAAAGGCACCATGATTGACCACCAGAAGTGTTTCCCAAACTATGTTCCATGGGACATTGGTGGACTTCAATTCCCAGAAGCCTAAGTCAGTACTTTGACTGATTAGTACCTTAGGGAATTGACTTAGGCTTCTGGGAATTGAAATCCAAAAACCAAAGACTGGGAAATGGTGGATGGACAATTCTAGAAGCTTGTGGATTTGTGCTTTTGAACTACAGTTCCCAGAATTCACCATGTAGCATAGCTATTTGGGAATTTTGCTATTAGTGGTGCAAAGCCACAAAAGCTGAACCTCACTAGACAGCACTGGATGCTGAGGCAAGTACATACATACATACATACATAATTGGGATACTCCAATTATGGGTTTGCTGATACATTCCCTTGATGGCAGTGAATCATGGAGATGGATGTTCTCTTTACAAATACATAGTTTCCCAAACTATGTTCCATGGAACATTGGTGGACTTTCATTCCCAGAAGCCTAAGTCAGTACTTTGACTGATCAGTACCTTAGGGAAGTTTTGTGTATGGGACCAAAGACGCCAGGACAGCCGAAGAGCTGGCTTAACACAACTTTATTACATGCTGGTCAGAGGGAACATGAGGTAACGGCGGACGAACAGCTCAATATATACAGTGGCTATACATTTGAATGTGGCTCCTTGACAGTCTATTGGCTACTGTCCGCGTGACGTCATTACAGGTCACGCCCTTCTTGTCCAGGTGAAGGTGATGGCGGGAATCTTCCCGCGCTGTTGTTTTTAGGTGAGTCTGGACCAATGAGCTTGGACGCTCACTATTGCCATCTGGTGGTCACTAGCTCGCGTCCTATTAGGGTTATAGTGATGCAGCTGATGGTTATCATGTTACAAGTAGAAGGATACATTGGTTACACATGAATAGGTACATTGTATAATGGTACAGTGTTTGAGAACACAACATCCCTCCCCCCTAGGATGAGACGAAGTCTCTCAGCCAAGATGTCTTATTGCAATTGCGTTTGGGCCGCGATGTGGCCTGGCCCGCCCTGGGGGCGCTACCGCTTCCGTGTTCCCCGGTCCCTTGTCCTGTAATGGGAGAGGGAGACTTGTTAGAGGCTTGCTGCGGTTTTGCAGCTTTAGGGGAACGGACAAACTCCATTGTGGGCAGACCGGGGGCACTAGGGGCTAACGTAAAACCCCTCTTCTCGCTTGGATGTGTGGGGGACCACTCCGAAACCCACCCCCCGGCTCTGAAACTCAAAATCAAACTCTGCTGGGTGATCCCGCGGGGTATCTATGACGACAAATTCCTTTTCCTCCCCCCTCGGTGGGGACCCATGACCCCCCTCTCCTCCCCCTTGGGCTAAACGGGTGGGGGAGAACCCTAACGCTGAATCCGTGTCTGTGCTTTCTGCGCCCTGCCTCTCTGGGACCCGGCTCCGGAGCTGGTCCGCATGTCGCCGCCACAGTAGACCCGTGCTGGTCTCCACGCGGTATGAGACGGGACTGGTCTGCTCCACAACAACCCCCGGCACCCAGGCTGGCCCTGCGCTGGCGTAGTTCCTGCAATGCACGGGGGCGCCTACGCTGAAACTCTTTGAGGCCTCTAGCCCGATGTTCCTCCCCTTGTCTTCTACTCTCGTGGGGTCTAGCCTGGTGAGAATGGTGGCCAGTTTCCTGCGCATTAAAAGCTCCGTGGGGGAGTATCCTGACGCCAACGGGGTCACCCTGTACCCTAGCAGAAACTGACACACTTGCAGGTTGAGGTCCCCGGGGCCCATGCGCTGCAGCGCGTCCTTCGTGGTGCGTACGAGGCGCTCCACTTGGCCATTGGTGGCCGGATGGAAAGGGGCGGAGGTGATGTGCCGGATGGCGTTAATCTCTGTGAATGCCCTGAACTCAGCGGACGTGAAGCAACTAGCGTTATCGCTAATTAGAGTGTCGGGTATGCCGAACGTGGAAAAATTCTCCGCAAATGCTTTATTGTCGCAGCCGAGGAGGTGCTCGTGACTGGGATGACCTCCAACCACTTAGAGAAAGCGTCCACAACAAGGAGAAACAGAGTTCCTCGGAACGGGCCCGCGAAATCTATGTGTATCCGGGACCACGGCCCCTTAGCCGCGTCCCACTCCCTGTGGGGAAGACGGGCCTCCTCCGGTCTGGAGCATTGGCAACTCTCACAAGTGCCGACCATGTGCTCAATGTCGGCGTCTAACTGGGGCCACCAAAAGTAGCTCCGGGCCAGCGCTTTGGAGCGCACAATTCCGGGGTGGCTGACGTGCAGCAGTTTAAGCACCCGCGGCTGAAGGGATGTGGGAATCACCACCCGCTGCCCCCACAAGAGACACCCCCTCTCTAAGGACAGCTCCAACTTTTTCCTGAAAAATGGGGTGAATTCTTCCGCTGGGGAAGACGCTGGCCACCCTTTCTGTACCCAGGAGCTAACCGCCGCCAACGTCCTATCTCTGCTTGTCGCTTTAGCGATATCGGTGGGTACTATGGGGAGCGAATCTAAGACTTCTATCATGAGCACCTGGCGGTCTGGCTCCTCCTCGCCCACGTGGCTTTGTGACTGGGGGAGGGGGGACCTCGACAGGGCGTCCGCATGGCTGATCTCTCTCCCGGGCCGGTACACCAACGCGTGCTGGTAGGCGTTGAGAAAAATGGCCCACCTGAGCATCCTCGGGGACAGGATCTGTGGCGTGGGCTTATCTGCGGTAAAAATGCCTAGTAGGGGCTTGTGGTCGGTCACGATGGTGAAGGGGCGGCCATATAGAAAATCGTGAAATTTTTTGGTCCCTGCAATTATCGCCAGCGCTTCCCTGTCTGTCTGGGCGTAATTCCTCTCTGCTTGGGACAGGGACCTGGAGTAAAACGCTATTGGGGCCTCCCTCCCGTTTTCCAACACGTGGCATAACACTGCCCCCACCCCCACCGGGGATGCATCACAGATCAGTACCACCGGCCGGTTAGGGTCGAAATGGGTCAGAATGGCGTCAGACGCCAGGAGTTGTTTCAGTTCCGTGAATGCCCTCTCTTGGTCATCGCCCCACTTCCATGCCGCATCTTTCTTGAGCAACTTGTGAAGCGGCTCAGCCACCGCAGCCTTCCGTGGAAGGAAGGAGTGGTAGAAATTTAAGAGCCCTAGGAACGACTGCAACTCGGGCTTGGAGGTGGGGCAAGGGGCTTTCTTGATGGCGGCCGCCTTGGATTTGGACGGTTTGATCCCCTCGGGTGTTACTCGGAACCCTAAGAACTCAACCTCCTTCGCGAAGAAGACGCATTTGTCTTTTCGCAACCTCAACCCCGCCTGTTCGAATGCCTCCAGGACCTTGTTTAGCCTTTCAGCCAACTCAACCTCACTCCCCCCGTTATCAAAACATCATCAAAATATGGCAAAACGCCGTCCAGCCCTTTGAGGAGGCGTTCCACGAGCGACTGGAAAATTCCAGGCGCCGAATTCACGCCGAATTGGAGGCGCGTCACCTGGAACGCCCCCTTATGCATGACTATGGTCTGTGCAGCAGCTGCGGCAGGGGTTACCATGAGTTGCTGATAGGCCTGTGCCAGGTCGAGCTTAGCGAAACACTTTCCCCCATGTAACCTGGCTAGCAAATGGCTGACCACCGGCACCGGATACGCATTAGGGCGGATTGCCTTATTAATGGTGCACTTATAATCGGCGCAAATGCGAACCTCCCCATTGGCCTTCAATGCCGTGACAATTGGAGTTTCCCACTCCGCAGAATCAACAGGAACAAGAATCCCCTGGCCCACTAATTTGTCCAGTTCCGCCTCTATTTTGTCCTTTAGTGCAAAAGGCACTCTGCGCGGTTTGAGTCTTATTGGGCGGACCTCCGGGTCCAGGTCGAAAGTTACTGGGGGTCCATTGAATTTCCCAAGTCCCTTTTTGAAGACTTCAGGGTGCGCGTCGCACACCCTCTGTATTGGGTCAGTCCCGACGGCGTGCACCCCCCCAATGAACAGACTCAGGGGCTGAAACCATTGAGTCCCGAGGAGGCTGCAATTACCCCCCTTGAGAACGACTAGGGGGAGTTCCGCGGCGTGCCGCTTATACTGGACCTGGAATTTCCCAACCCCCAACACCGGGATACTGTTCCCTTGCACGTCCCGCAGCGTGGACCTCAACGCTTTGAGCTTGGGCCATACGCGGGGGGCAATTCTCAAAAACTCCCTCTGGGAAATGAGGGAATATGAGGAGCCAGAGTCAATCTCCATCCTAACAGGGGCCCCTTGCACCAGTACCTCAACAAAGTAACGGGGGTGTCCCAAGGACAAGCTGAAAACTGGAGCGTCGTCATCGCTGTCGTCGGAGATGCGGCCCACGCCGTCCTGCTTCCTCGTAGGCCGAGCGCCATCCTTTGGTCTCAACAAGCGATCTGGCCTCGCTGAGCGGTCGGGCGAGCTCCTCCGGTCCTTGCGTCGTTGTCTGCAGACTTTGGCGATGTGCCCGTGTCACCCGTAGTTGTGGCACTCGGCTTTTCTGAACGGACACCTGGCACGGTCGTGGGCCGCCCCGCAGCCATCGCAATGCCGGCCCTCCTTCTGGACCCTCCGGACGTCCTTGTCGTCGCTGCTTTCGGCGGACGATTTTGAAATTCGCCGGGCTGCGTGCACCGAACTCTCTGTTTTGTCGGCCTTCGGTCGCCAGTCCTGGAGCTCTTGCACCCCAGCCTTCGTGGCTTCCGCGGCCTGTGCCGCTTTCAGGACCTCCTGCAATGTGGGGGGCGGCTCCTGATTCATCAGCGTGCGCTGAATCTCGGCGTCCTTCAGGCCGCATAGCACGCAGTCCCGGAGGGTGACTTCCAAATTCTCCCATTTGCATGGGCCGGCAGCCAGACGCAGGGCCGCTACGAAAGTGGCGACCGACTCTCCAGGCGCTTGGACTCGCCTCCAAAACGCGCTCCGAGCGGGAAACATCGCCACCGAGGGCCGGAAATGGTCTCGCAACACCTTCAGGAGCTCTTTGGCCTTGAATTCAGCCGCCTTTTTTGGTGCGATGAGGTCAATCAATACCCTCTTGGCGTCGTGCCCGAGCATTCTGGTGAGGATGGCTCTTTTCTTCGCCTCGTCCGTAACCTCGAACTCCACCAGCGCACCTTGGAAATCCATTTCGAAGAGTTCCCAATCTTGCGGTTTCTTGATGTCGAAACCGGCGTATGTCTTGGTCCCGTGGGCAGCCATTATCCCACCTTCGTCGCCAATTTTGTGTATGGGACCAAAGACGCCAGGACAGCCGAAGAGCTGGCTTAACACAACTTTATTACATGCTGGTCAGAGGGAACATGAGGTAAGGGCGGACGAACAGCTCAATATATACAGTGGCTATACATTTGAATGTGGCTCCTTGACAGACTATTGGCTACTGTCCGTGTGACGTCATTACAGGTCACGCCCTTCTTGTCCAGGTGAAGGTGATGGCGGGAATCTTCCCGCGCTGTTGTTTTTAGGTGAGTCTGGACCAATGAGCTTGGACGCTCGCTATTGCCATCTGGTGGTCACTAGCTCGCGTCCTATTAGGGTTACAGTGATGCAGCTGATGGTTATCATGTTACAAGTAGAAGGATATATTGGTTACACATGAATAGGTACATTGTATAATGGTACAGTGTTTGAGAACACAACAGGAAGACTTAGGCAGACGCATGTGGCTGCCCAGGTCTATATTTTTAGCAGCTAATACCTATTTTCCAAGAGGTTTTCTGTAGAGGAAAGATTTAATGTCCCTGGCCCACTAACAGGTATACAGGAAGAGTACGTTTGTTCAGGGAACCTCACAAGCAGGTTAAAAGAAGTCAGAGTCCGCATTCTATACAATTGTGTCCCTGATTTTAGCATCACTTTTCCAATTGTCCCTCGGTAGTTTCCAAACTGCATGGTTTCCTTAAACACCCCACATAACAAAAAGAACCTCCATTCCACGGAGCTCTTCGTTATGCAGTTTTACTAAACTGTCACAAATATAGCAAGCTTTTGAAGGCAAAATGAAAGTGTCCAGCTTTGCAGTTGGAGGCAGAGTTCCTTTAAGAGTCAGAAGATGGTTTTTTTTCTGTCATGAGGTTTTTGCAACTCTGCACATTGCAGGTGAAAAATATATTTGCTGGGTATTTTTATTACCTTCTGATCACAAAGCTGTACCGTTTGCTTCTGCCCTCAGGTCTTCATAACTCTTCATAATCCTAGATAGTACAACACTTGGAGATTTGAAGAAGGAACAGAGAATCGAAAATACAACTAGATTTCATCACTGTTACCTTTGCCAGCATTCTTCTTCTTCTTCTTCTTCAGTGTCTAGACCAAATGTGAAACTGTAGATTCTGGGAGAAAAAGGCATGTTACAATATCCCCATCATCCTACCCTATAAACCAGGGATTCTCAACCTATGGCCCATGGCCCAGGTCTGAGCTGTGGCACCATTCCATCCAGCTGCTATGGGACATGCCAAGCCAGGCAGAGAGGACAAGGGTGGTGGCAGCGGCGGACCCATGTGGCTGCCCGGGTCTTTCCTGTGGACAACTCCGGCTGAGTGTAGGCAAGGATAGTCAGAACTCCTCCTTCACCCATGGCAAGCCGGAAAGCAGGGAAGTGGTGGTGGCAGCGCTGTGGGGGGGGAGTGTTGGTGGGCAGGACTGGTGGCATGAGTAGCATACCTGTCAAGCCACAGTTTTCAAAATCTGGGAGCCGGACATGCATGCGCAGTAAGTTTCCAGGCACCGGGAAGGAAATGGGTTACTGCACATGCATGGCCATCAGAGGCAGTGGCGCACATGTGCAGTAACTCCTGCACATATGTGCAGTAACTCCTTCAGCTAGGAAAGAGGTTACTGCACATGTGCAGTAACCCAGTAACCCCTGTGCACATGAGCAGTAACCCCTTTCCTGGCTGGTCAAATTATGGGATGCCCGCGGGAAGGAGTGGTGAAATATGGGATTTCCCAGCCAATCCGGGATACTTGACAGGTTTGATGAGGAGGAGTGTTGTCAGCAGCAGCAGTGGCTTTGGGGGAGTGTTGGTGGCAATGGCAGAATGGGGGAGTGTTGGTGGACCGGACTGGTGATGTTTGGGGGGGAGTGTTGGCAGCAGTGGCGGTGTGGGGGGGGGAGTGTTGGTGGCGGCGGCAGTAGTGACATGGGAGGAAGTGTTGGTAGGCCAGACTTGGGGCATGGGGAATGTTGGCGGTGGTGGCAGCAACATGGGGGAAGTGTTGGTGGTGGCAGCAGGGGGGAGTACTGGCAGGACACAATGGTGACATGGGGGAGTGTTGGCAGTGGTAGTGTGGGGGAGAGTGTTGGTGACAGCTGGGGGGGACACTAATCTGGCCCACCAACAGTCTGAGGGGGTGTAATCCAGCCCCCAGCTTTAAAAGGTTGAGAACCCCCACTATAAAAGCCTCGCTGGAGCTACTGAAGTCCTATCTATTGGACTGGTTGCTTGATCCAAATTTATTATTCATTTGAAATATTCTCAACCACCAATTAACTCAGTTTAATGGTTCTGTTTATCTTTTAGTTCTGAAATTTATGCATGGTATATTGTTTTGCCTGGACACAAGATTTGGGATTAATTTTATACTCATTAATGATTTTTTAACATGACACTGCAAGAAGTAGAGTTTGTTATCTTTGTAATTTTCATTTTAAGCTATTTATTGGTTTATACTTTTTAAAAATCATTTGCAAACTGCCCAAAGTAGAAACATCTCCTACATGGGTAGTATATAAACAAAACAAAGGCACTGTCACATTGATTCCACCCTTTTGTTTCTCAGTGTCCCTGTTTGACTTTATTTCTAGTTCTGTTCATATTAGAATCCAAATACATAAAATGTTGACAACTCTATGTTGTCATTCTAATCATATGAAAGTGACAGACTAAAGAAGAACAGGTTGCTTTATCCATGCAAGTTTTGCACATGAGTCAGAACATGAAAAAATGAATTCTGGCTGATATGGAGAAGCCTAAAGAGACACAGCAAACAGCACATGTTGTGTTAGTTAGTTATTACATTATATTATATTACATTACTATATTGCCCATCTGGGTGGTCTATCCACTCTGGGAGGTGAACAACATTAAGAACTACAACAATAAAAAAGAAACAAACAGTCAAATGGCAAGGTATGCAAAAACAAACTAAATATAGGTAAAGGTAAAGGTTTCCCTTGCTCGAAAACCAGTCGTATCCAACTCTAGGGTTCAGTGCTCATCTCTGTTTCAAAGTCGAAGAGCCAGCGCTATCTGCTTCTTCAGATGTTTCCATGGTCATGTGGCAGGCATGATTAGACACCGGAGCACACAGAACGCTGTTACCTTCCCACCGAAGTGTTCCCTATTTATCTACTTGTAATTTCTTGCTTTCGAACTGCTAGGTTGGCAGGAGCTGGGACAAAGATGGGAGCTCATTCTGTCCTGCAGTACTTGGGAATCCAACTGCTGATACTCAACCCAAAAAGCTAAATATTAAGTAGCATTGGAGAGGGTGTCCTGTCAGAATCTTTAGTTGTTACTTAAATATCCCCAGGGATGGAGCATGATGCAGCACGGTTGGCAAAGAGTACAGAGCTGCCACCAAAAAGGCCCTCCTCCTTCTCATGGTCTTTTTCGCCATTCTCAGGGTTGGCACATGGAGCTGTCCAGTTTGAGATCCACAAGTGATGCAGGTAGCCATTTTGTAGGAGAGACATTTCAACAGGTAACAAGGTCCTAAACCATGTACGGCTTTGTATGTTGGTATCAACATACTGTGCCTGACACAGTAAGGAATGGAAAGCCAATGTAGATTTGTCAGGGCTGGGGAAATATGTTCCTGTTATCAGCTGCCACATTCTGGAGCCATTGTATTCTCTATGTTAGGAACAAAGGAAGCCCCATGTAGAGATTATTAGAGTAGTCAATTCAGGAGATGTTGTGTATTCAGGCAGAATTGCAAGTTGCTCAAGCAACGCCTTGCAAGACAAAATGGCAATTTCCCGCCTTCAGAATTAGAAGCTAGATTTTGCGTGCAACCTCCCCTTCAGGGCATGCTCATTATGCTAATTAGAATTCTGTGATTGGTTACAACTTTGGATCCTGTTCCTGATTGGTTAATAGTCATATATCATGTTAGGATTGGTTAGTTATGATTGTCCAGGGGGTTACTACATTGTAGCAAGGAGTCATCGCTAGGGAGACACTATATAAGTCCCACGGGTGGCCGGGCCGGATCTATACTTCCCATTACCGCTGCAGGTTAAGCCACAGAGGGCTAACCTGGAGTCTCCTCTATATGCACACCCACAGGGTGTAGCTTAGTGCATTGCCTTCTATGGTGGAATTCAAGAGGGACCAATTACATGGGACTTGTGTAGCCATCTGATGTCCTGATAGCCTTGTAAGAGTAACCTGAAGGACTTTACAATAAACCCTTGTTATTGTTCTGTTCTACGTTGCCTGAACTATTCTTACTAAGGGCTGGACACAACAGGAGACTACTGAATGGACCCAGGTTCTCAGGGAATGCCTGTCAAAGTAGAGATGCAGCTGAGCAATTTATAAAGTTGAAAAAAGCCATACAGACTGCCACAATTTGGGAATCTAAATTCAAATATGGATCTAAAATCACCCCCAAGCTGCATACCTGATCTCTACCACTCCGTCTAAAGTGGGGACCAGGCCACCTGGTCGGGCAGATGGTCCTTCCAACACTAGGATCTCCATTGTAATTGTAACTTATAACTTTTATTTATATACCACTTTACTTGTGGTAAAGACAACTCAAAACGGTTTTACAACAGAATCACATATACACATCAATTAATAACATGAAATACTAAATATGCAAAAATATAAAATAATACTAAAATACTAAGATACAAAATATCCAAATACAGCTCATACAAAATTACCCCATAATCATATCAATTTCACAGTACAAATACAAATTACAATTATAATACTCATCACTCAGATACAAGGTACAAAGTACCGCGACCCTTCCAACATCTTGTTGGAGTTTAGTTTCAACTTGTTTGTTTTTGTCCATTCCATTATCAAGGTCAGGGCATCAGACCACATCCACTGCAGAGGATGTGAAGGAGAGATAGAGTTGGATATCCACATATCATCTGCATATTTGTGACACCAAACTTCAAATTCCCAGGCAATTCCTCCCAGCAGTTTAACATAGGTGTTAAACAATATCAGGGACATGAGCAACCCCTGTAGCACCCACTTTGGAGACTCCAAGGGGTTAAAACAAACTCCCCAAATTGAATTCTCTGGATCAGGCCTTCAAGAAGGATTGGAGCTACTGTAATACAGTGCCTCCCATTCTCAATCCTGAGAGCTTCTCCAGGAGGATAACATGGTTAATGGTATCAAAACCCACTGAGATATCCAGGAGCACCAGTAGGGAAGAAACCTCACTGTCCACTTCCCAGAGAAGATCATCAGGCAGGGCAACCAATGCAGTTTTGACCCATTTTTGGTGTCTTGCAAGGAAGACAATGGAAGGAGCCGCAGTAGGGCTAAACACAACTTTATTGCATGATGCTCAGGGTGAACATGTGGTAATGGCGGACAAACAGCTCTATTTATAGTACACTGTACATTTGAATATCCCGGTGTGGTAGCTCATTGGCTACTGTCCGTGTGATGTCATAGATCGTCACGCCCATCTTCTCCAGGTGCAGTATGGCGGGAAGGTTTCCCGCTCTTCAGGTATTTGGGGAATCTGTACCATGTGAGCCGGATGCTCGCTACTGCCACCTGTGGCCACTTACCTCGCATCCTTATACAGCTTGCTACAATGTGTCTCTGATTAGATACAATTGGATACATTGGCTGGTTACACTCTGTTAAAGGGAACCTTGCAACATTCATTCAATACATAACACCCTCCCCCCCCCCCCAGGTAAGGACGAAGTCCTTCAGCCACTGAGGTTTCCCGCATGTTCGCTTTGGGCGAGTGGCAGCCGTGCTTTGACCTGAGGTCCCTGCATGCTCTTGATTACTCTGTCCTCGTCCTGCAATGGGAGAGTGTAACTCGTTAGCGATTGGCCGCGAGTCCTGAGCCGGGCATTGGGGAGGTCTAGGTGTGGAAGTAAACTCCAGGGATGTGAAACCGAGGGCTCCAGGGTTTAAAGCAAAACCCCTCTCTTCACTCGGATGGGTGGGGACCACTCCGAAAAATCCCCCCAGTTTCCTAACTTAAAATCTAACTCTTCGAAATCCTTCTCTTCCAAATTGTTCCTGTAACCTGGGGTGCCAAAAGGATGCGGATTTGTGTCATTTCCCTCCCCCCTGTGGTCTGCGTCTCCCCCTTGGGATAAGTGGGTGGGGGAGAACCATAACGCTGAATTCTCTGCTTGCTCACTCATGTCTTGCTTACCTACTATCCTACCCCTGAGCTGGTTGGCATGCCTCCTCCAGAGGAGTCCTGTGCTTGTCTTGACATTGTAGGAGACTGGCCCCATTTGTCCGACCACTACTCCAGGCACCCAAGTAGAGCCGCCAGCCGCATAATTTCGGCAATGCACTGCCTCGCCGACCTCAAAACTCTTGGTGCCCCCCCCCCGCCTCTATGTTTCTACCCGTGTCCTCCACCCTAGTTGGGTCTAAGCGTGAGAGGATCGTGGCGGGTTTTCTCCGCATCAGGAGTTCGGCGGGTGACAGACCCAAAACGAAGGGGGTCACACGGTACCTTAATAGGAATTGGCAAAGTTGCAAGTTCAACTCCCTGGGGCCCATCCGACGCAGTGCATCCTTCGTTGTTCGCACCAAACGTTCTGCTTGACCATTTGTAGTGGGGTGAAAAGGGGCAGAGGTGATGTGGCAAATCTTATTTATCTCTATGAAACCCTGGAATTCCGCTGACGTGAAAGTTGTGGCGTTATCGCTCACAAGTACGTCAGGTAAACCGAAACAGCTGAATACAGCTGGATTACCTCCAACCACTTGGAGTAAGCGTCCACTATTATGAGGAATAGGGTGCCCCTGAAGGGACCCGCAAAAATCTACATGCAGATGCGACCACGGCCCCCGGGCTGTGTCCCATTCTCTGTGAGGAAGTTGGGACTCTTTGGGGCGGGTACTCTGGCAGCTCTCGCAAGTGCCAATCATGTGTTCTATGTCTGCGTCCAACTTGGGCCACCAGACGTAACTTCTAGCTAGTGCTTTGGAGCGCACGATCCCTGGGTGGCTGATATGCAGCATCTTGAGCACCCGAGACCTAAGAACTTCAGGGATTATTACCTGCTGCCCCCAGAGTAGGCAGCCCCTTTCTAAGGAGAGTTCGTCTCTCCTCCTACCATAAACCTTGAATTCCTCCGTGGGGGAGGTTGCGGCCACCATTTTTGTACCCATGAACTGACTAGGGCCAATGACTTGTCTTTCGCTGCAGCCTTTGCGATCTCCGCTGGCAGTATCGGGGGTGACTCTAAGGCCTCGATCAGGAGCACCTGGTGGTCCTGCTCTACCTCGCACTCTGGGTCCCATGCCTGTGGGAGGGGTGAACTGGAAAGGGCATCGGCATGGCTGATCTCCTTGCCGGGACAGTAGGTCAATGCATACTGATACACGTTGAGGAAAATGGCCCATCGCAGCATCCTTGGGGACAAGATCTGCGGGGTTGGCTTGTTTGTGGTAAATATCCCTAGCAGGGGCTTATGGTCGGTCATGACTGTGAACGGTCTGCCATAAAGGAAGTCGTGGAACTCTTTGGTTCCTGCAACAATCGCCAGGGCTTCCCTATCTGTTTGTGCATAGTTGCGCTCTGCCTTGGACAGGGATCTCGAATAGAACGCCACTGGGGCTTCTTGCCCGCCCTCTAGCTTGTGGCATAGGACTGCCCCCACCCTCACTGGTGAGGCATCACAGACCAACACAACGGGTTTCTTGGGATCGAAGTGGGTCAAGACAGCCTCGGAGGACAGAAGCTGCTTGAGCCCTCAGAATGCCCATTCCTGGCTGTCCCCCCATCACCAAGCCGCTTCTTTCTTGAGCAGTTTGTGTAGCGGCTCTGCCACCGACGCTGTTCCCAGCAGGAAAGAGTGGTAAAAATTTAGAAGTCCTAGGAAGGACTGTAGTTTGGCCTTGGTGGTGGGGCAAGGGGCATTCTGCACTGCCGACACCTTTGACTCTGCTGGCTTGATGCCCTCAGGCATTATCCGGAACCCCAGAAACTCTACCTCTTCAGCGAAAAACACACACTTATCCTTTCTCAATCTAAGCCCCGCTTTCTCGAACACGGTTAGTACCCGGTCTAACCTCTTGGCCAATTCTTGTGTCCCCCCCGCCATTATCAAAACGTCGTCAAAGTAGGGGAAGACACCTCGGAGCCCCTTCAACAACCGTTCCACAAGGGACTGAAAAATTCCTGGGGCAGAATTTACACTGAATTGGAGGTGCGTTACTTTAAAGGCTCCCTTATGAGTAACTGTGGTTTGAGTGGCGGCTGCAGCTGGGGTCACCGTTAATTGTTGATATGCCTGTGCTAAATCTAGCTTGGCGAAACACCTCCCCCGTGCAAAGTTGCTAACAGGTGACTTACTACCAGCACCGGTTACGCATTTGGGCGAATTGCCTTGTTAATCGTGCACTTGTAGTCAGCGCAGATTCTGACCTCCCCGTTGGCCTTAAGCACCGTAACAATGGGGGTTTCCCACTCAGCGGAGTCCAGAGGTACCAAAATCCCCTGACCCATCAGTTTGTCCAGTTCAGCCTCAATTTTGTCCTTTAGTGCGAAAGGCACTGTCTGTGGCTTGAGCCTGATGGGCCGAATGTCGGGATCCATGTAGAATGAAACTGGGGGCCCCTTGAACTTCCTGAGCCCCTTCTCGAAGATGGCAGGGTGTGCGTTACACACCTCTGTGATCGGGTCAGCCTGCACAGCGTGTATGCCTCCAATGAAAACCCCCAGGAGCCAAACCATTGTGTCCCTAGGAGGCAGCAGGACCCTTCCCTTAAGACTACTAGGGGCAACTGCACGGAGCACCTCTTGAACTTCACCTTGAACTCCCCCACCCCCAACACTGGGATACTTTTCCCCTGAACATCCCGCAAATTAATCTTTAGGGCCTTCAGCTTGGGGCGTGACTTTGGGGGAATGCGCAAAAATTCCCGGTGGGAGATGATGGAGTACAACAACCCCGAGTCTATCTCCATTCTAACTGGGACCCCTTGTATCAGTACCGCAACAAAAAAACGGGGGTGCCTCAAAGGCACACTGTGGACCACCTGGTCGTGGTTGTCGGGGACTCGTTGAGACACGCGGTGCTCCTGCGGCTTGTTGTCATTGAAGATTCTGCCGACCTCATCTGCTTTCCATTGTGGCCGTTCCACCTGGCCCTTGCCATCGTCCCGTCACCACCTGCATACCTTTGTGATCTGCCCGCGCCACCCGCAGTTGTGGCACTCCGCCTTCTGGAATGAGCACCGGCTCCAGTCGTGGGATGCCCCACATCTGTTGCAGCGGCGGTCCTCTCTGGCGCAGTCTTGAAGTTGGAGGTGGACATGGTGGACTCGGAGGGCCCCTGCTCTCCGTGGGAGGAACAGCTGTGGACTAGGACTGCTGGCGGGGGGGCCCAGCCACCGCGCTCCTGGCCCGGCACACCCGTTCACCTTGTTGCACTGATTCAGCAGCTTGGGCGATGCACAGGACATGCTCGAAGGAGATGCTCTCGTCCTTGGCCAGTAGTTTTTTCCTTGCCCCCTCATCTCGCAGGCCCAGCAGGAGCCTGTCTCGCAGAGTCTCACTCAGGGACGCTCCCCACCGGCAAGGCACGGCAGCCACCCTCAGAGCTGCCATGAAGTCAGCCATGGACTCACCGGCCCACTGGCACCGCTGCTGAAAGGCCAGCCTTGCCGGGAACACCGACACTTTCAGGTGAAAGTGCTTCCTCAGCTCGGTGAGGATCTCGTCTAGGGGTACCTCCCTGAGCGGCCTCAGCGTCAGGAGGTTCGTTGCCAGCTCTAGCATTTCCAGGCGGCACTGGGCCAGCAGGAATGCTCGGCGCTGGGCTTCCTCCTCAATGCCCTCGAGGTCCATTGCATATAGGAACTGCTGTTCGTAGAGTTCCCATTTCTCTGGCTTCGTGGTGTCGAAGGTGTTCACTTTTCGTCGCCAATTTGGTGTCTTGCAAGGAAGACAATGGAAGGAGCCGCAGTAGGGCTAAACACAACTTTATTGCATGATGGTCAGGGTGAACATGAGGTAATGGCGGACAAACAGCTCTATTTATAGTACACTGTACATTTGAATATCCCAGTGTGGTAGCTCATTGACTACTCGTCACGCCCATCATAGATCGTCACGCCCATCTTCTCCAGGTACGGTGTGGCGGGAAGGTTTCCCGCTCTTCAGGTATTCGGGGAATCTGTACCATGTGAGCCAGATGCTCGCTACTGCCACCTGTGGCCACTTAGCTTGCATCCTTATACAGCTTGCTACAATGTGTCTCTGATTAGATACAATTGGATACATTGGCTGGTTACACTCTGTTAAAGGGAACCTTGCAACATTCATTCAATACATAACACCCATGATAAGGAATGGATCCAATCACACCAAGATCAGACACTACAGTTGATTGGACACTACCCTCTCAATGACCTTACCCAAAAAAGCCTGTAATTATCAAGATTATCTGTAGCTGTGTTAGGCTTTTTCAGGAGTATAAAGCTTATAAAGCTACATTTGAGGTATAGTAATAAATGCCAGAAGGCTGGTAATGACTTGAACAGTGTTAGTGCCTGATTTCCAACTACAGCATTGACAAAGTGGTTTGTCAGTGAAGCTCCAGGCTTCACAGCAGAGGCTCAATTCTCCTGCCCGATGAATAAAAGTGCCTGCTTAAATATGACTTTCAGTGAAATGTCTCTTCATGGCCTGTAGTGGCTGTAAGGTAGGAAATGGAATCACTATGGAGATCAGCTCCCACTTCTCAGCTGTGCCTTACAGACACTTCCTACAGAGGAGCATTTTCTCTTCCCGCTCTTTTTGCCTGACTTCCCCTTGCAGCTTGTCATTGTAGGTTTCAGTCAACCTGGTGTCAGGTGAACCATCTGCCTTAGACACACTATCTATCTATTTCTCTCTCTCTCTCTCTCTCTCTCTATATATATATATATATATATATATATATATATATATATATATATATATATATATATATATATATATATATATATATAGATAGATAGATAGATAGATAGATAGATAGATAGATAGAGATAGAGAGATAGATATAGATAGAGATAGAGAGATAGAGATAGATAGATATAACGTCCCCTCTAGCTTGCCTTACTTCCTTTTATGTGAAAGTTACTAGTCACCTTTCTATTTAATTTGTGGATTAAAAAGGATAATGTTAAATTAGGAATGGGTTCCACAGTGCTACAGAACAAGGGTCTTAGGGTAGTGTAGTAGTCAACTGCAACTCGTATCTGAGAATGCATTTTTTCCTGAAGGAGGAAAAATGTAATTGGCATAAATTTGCTTAAAGTGGATCCCAGATTGCCATGAAGTGATCCACACAATATGATCATGGAGCCATTTCCTGTGGCACACATTAAATGAGTCATGCAGGATTTAACATTAATGGACTGCCGCAGCCTTGAGGATATGGACAAGGTGCGCCTTCACAGCCAATCCATCTGGCATGGCCTCTTTCACCACCATGACCATTGGGAATCAGAGTTCCCCCTCCACTCATTTTGCCGTTGGGCCCATGTTGTGTATTCAGGCACAATTGCAGCACCTTGTAAGAGGAAAATGACGGTTTCCCGCCATCCAAATTAGGAGCCTAAAATGGCGCAAAAAAACCCTGCACAGGGCGCGCTCATTATGCTAATCCAAGCCCTGTGATTGGTTACAGTTTTGGATCCTGTTCTTCATTGGTTAATTACATATATACCCTGTTATGATTGGTTAGTTATGGCTATCCGGCGGGTCGCTACTTAGTATCAAGGAGCCAAGGAGACACTATATAAGCCCCACAAGTAAACAAGGGTGGGGCCGGACCAGACCTACACTTCTCACTCCATACCAGCAACGTCCTAAGCCTGGGTCTTCTCCATTATGCTATGCTTCTATGGTAGCTAGCCTTTGCCCCGTATACGGCAATATTCCAGAGGGACTGATTCCATTGGGATTGTATAGCCATCTCTGTGTCCGGAGCACCTGTGTAAGCTCACCTCTAAAAGACTGTTGAATAAAGACTTGTTGATGTTTTGTTCATCTTTGTCTGGACTGGTGCTTATAAGGGCCGGACATAACATACGGTACCACCGGACATAACATCCCAATGTGATGATTTCCAGTGGCATTTCCTCCACTGAGGAGACCATCACCCCACCTAAAGGCGCTCATCTGCCCATAGCCATTGGCCCCTTTAGGGAGTCAGGTTATTTAACCACCACCTGACACTCGCCATTGAGTTGCTGGGTGTACGGTCTACTCCATTACCATAGCGGGATGTCCGGCCAGACATGCAATAGTGTAGTATATATCTAGGAAAGCCTGGGAAGGGTCACCAAAAGTTGGAATCCATTTGACAGCACACATTATTATTATTCAAAGCATATTTCTAGGTCAGAATATAGCTATTAAAAGCATAAGGGAAAGAGTTTGGCAAAATTTAGCAAAATGTATTGTGATTTGTTTACTCTTTAATACATTTATCTCTCTTCTTTCCTTTATGGTGGAACTAGCTTTCATAGAGTTCCAAAGGCTGTTTCTCATAATGGTACCAATCAGATCTAGCTGGACACCAGTGCACTGGTTGCATCATCATCATCACTGAGTCCATGACCCTTGCCAGCACAAGTCCATCTTGTAAATCTAAATATGGTGATAACTGAATTAGTAACAACAAAAAGAGAAACATATATTTCCATATAGGGAAATATATTTCTATGCACCCATGATCCAAACCAGAGGTTTTTTTGGGTTGGAAACAAAACTCTCATAGTGATTTACAAACAGAAATGTTTAAATGACACATTTTGGTTCAGATGCGAAACGGAAAAAGTTACCTTTTTGGACTATAGTGAGCAAAGTATATCAGCCAGGATGGCATGCGACTATTCTGCTTGGGCTACTCTAGTTAAAAAATAACTTTCCCCATTTCTGTTTAGTTTAGCCTCCAGTGTCCATACGGGTTTCATCTCTTCTCTCTAGCAGAACGGCAAATTTCAGCATCAAAGGTAACCTCTTCAACCTTTGCTCCCTTGAGATACCTTTGATCTCAGCTCAGCCTTTGCCTGCATCTATTACTTTTTGCATCAGGGGCTGGAAACTCTTCTGGGACTGTCCCATGCAGAAACGTCAAAGATATCAGATGGGATACTGCTTCAGGTATATTTACTCACACTAAGATTTAGATCCATTGAAATTAATGAGACCTTGGCTAGTAAGTATGGCTGAGTCTGGATCCAGCCCACAGCAATTTCTAGCCTTCGGGTGTAACCTATAATTGAAAACCTATTCTTACTCTATTTGATTCACTGGCCAGGATTTTCTGGCCTTTCACTTTGTAGTTCTTTTTCAGACCCACCATTGATCCCAGAGATCCAGTTGCTAAATGATCCAACTGAAAGGATAATGAACAGTCCCATGGTTTCTTTCATTACCTGGTAATCCTGCATTATCTTCAAGAAGGTAGAGTGAGCAGAAGCTGGTGAAAGCTTATGCTACATAAAATGTGTTAGTCTAGCAGTGGTTCCCAACCTTTTTTTGACCATGCCCCAGCTAAGCATCTCTAAAATCCTGAAAAACCTCCCCCCCCCCCCCCCGTGATATATAATTCTTATTATTCAAAAAGTGAACTCTTATTCACATGGAGGAAGCCTAAAAGTCCATTAACTTGGTCTAACTCATTCTTGAATTGCCCCCTCCCCTTAAAAATCAAATTGCCCCCTGTGGGTTGTGTGCCCCACATTGGGAACCACGGGAAAGGCACCCAATAATTTAATTGTGGAATATATATTCTCGCTGATACCTATCACATACAAGAGACAAGCAGTAGGTGGCAGCACTATCCTAAACATTACTGTTCAAAGTCCTGGTGTAAGAAAAAATCACACACACACCACATCTTGCAACATCAATCAATATTTGTGGAGATTTTTGCTTTTGTTTGTGATAATGTTGGATTATAACAGGGATTCTCAATCTGTGGCCTGTGGGCCAGATCTGGTCTGTGGCACCGTTTCATGTTGCCCACTACCACCTCCACCACACCAGGAAGTGCCATGTGGTGTAGAAAGAGGAAAATGGCCGTCCAGCCCCCGAAGCTGTTTAACTAAGTGTGACCTGGGCCCTGGCTTTTAAAGGTTGAGAACTCCTGGATTATAACATGCAAGCAGCTTAAGTTAAAAAGAACTTCTCGCCAACCACAATACCAAACATCTGCTATATATGGTTGGGATCGTCTGGAATAGGTACAGATAGGTATGGAATAGATTTGTTGAATTCTGCAGAAGAAATTGGGTGAACATTGTCTCCTCTTCATACTTCTGCCTGTGGAAATCTCTCTTGAATTGGAGTATCTTCTGGAAATGGAAGAAACATGTTCATTAACGGAAAGATGACTTAGGATCCAAGCCAGTTTTCTAAGAAACAACAGAAATACCCACATCCTACCTAGAGGAACTCAAGATCTTCCTGGATTTTTTTTTTTTTGTATCTCTGATTCCCTTGTACTCAGTTCATTGCTTCCCTTCTTTACATACATCACAGAGTTTGTAAATTATGTTTTTTGTTTTGTTTTCTGATTGGTCATTGAGACATAAGCACCAAGTTCATTTGCAAATACGATTGCTCTGTTGCAAAAGTCTACCAGGACTGCTCAAGCACCCTCTAAGTGAGAGCCTTGCCAGGGAACAGGGGCTTGAGTGGTCTAACTAGTCAGTTACCCAGTGGTGGGATTCAATTTTTTTATTACCTACTATGTGGGTGTGGCATGGTGGGCATGGCCAGGGGAAAGCCCTGCATTGCTCCCAAATTAGGACCGCTTTATTTCAAAACTTGGATGAGCGTGGCCAGCCAGAATTTCTGCTACTGGTTTTGCCGAACTGGTGCGAACCTGCTGAATCCCACCACTGGTGTTACCCATCTCTCATCAACGATGTTAGGCTGGGACTAAAACTTACCAAAGCGATGTCTGTTGAATCCCTTGGACTAGGTGAAAGCAGAGGGCACACATCATGGTCCGCCTTGCCAGCAGGTGACGTGATATCCAAATGGCTAAAAAACTGCAAGTTATGTGGAATGTCATCGCGGATATGTCTCTCATGCAGAGCAAAGCAATCATATTTATATACCAACCCATAGCGCTTAGTGCACTCTCTGGGCGGTTCATAAGTTAATTAGCATTTTGCCCCCAATATACTGGGTACTTATTTTACTGACCTCAGAAGGATGGAAGGCTAATTCAACCTTGAGCCCTGGTCAGGATCGAACTCACAACCTTTTGGGCCAACAGCAACTTGTCATTGAGGGTCAAAACAAGCATTTGGGGGAATGGTGTCTTTCCTTCTCTTACAGTGTTTTCTTCTTGGTATTTATTATGAGTGACTCCTGAATTAAACATCCAAAGGAAACTGTTGTTTACACTCTAGACAGAATGACATACAGTCCTCTCCTCTGCATGCACTTGACCAGTTACACATTTTCCAATAAATTCCTCTGAGCACATACTCTTAGGAAATATAGTTTGGCTCCAGGCTTGCTTGCTTCCCTCCAGCAACAGCAAATTTTTGTCTGATAAAACATGTGACCATATATACATCCCAACTTTATTTTCCTGTACAGTATTAAGAAATCAACAAGTATAAAAAGCAACTTTAAAAAGCAGAGGGCAACTGGAGTATTATAACCAAAGTATATAATTCCCATGTTTTCATTCTAGTTCTTGAAATCAGCAGAATCTACTCAAAACATATTAGGATCCCTCACTAGAAGTCGCCTCCCAGCCCATTTAAAATATTCCATGTGCATCAAAAATGAGAGATGAGCCATGAAGTCTGTTGGCAGGAGAATATCTGAAAAGCTACTCCTCTCTGGACCATCTGTCAATCTTAATTGCTTATCACCATCCGTGCCCATGGGGATCCCTGGGTGAGTATTCAGGCAGACAGTGATAGTCGGCTGGGTTGAGAGCATGCCAGTAGATAACACTGCAGCTTCACTGGCTCGCTAAAGCTAACAGCATTAGGCACATTACTGCCACACCATTTGGCATTTTCTATTGCACATAAATGCTCCAGCTGGTATTGGATACTGCAAGTGGCTGTCTCCTGCTCTCACTACTAAATACTGCTGCTCCTGTTCCTATGGGCAGAGAGAAAATGGGACTAAGCAAGAATGACTGATGTGACAGATTATCTCATGATCCCACCGGTAAAAGGTCACGCAAGAAGTATGCCAATGAGTTCATTTGTACATTCAGAGCATAAGTATTTGTTTTATTTATCCACTTCTAAACTCTGTGTGCCACTTTTCTCAATGGTCAATCAAATTTCACAAAGCTCCTTATGAAGGAGTAAACACACAAGCCAACTGCCAGGTGAATGAAATAATAAAGGAACAGAGCACAATGTAAACCTGTGGTTTCCAAAACCAAAGGTTGGGAAACACTGGTGTAAACAATTCTGAACAATAAAAACTATAAGAAAGTTCAAATGCAAACATGTAGCATATATGACAGGAATGCAATAGATGCTGATTCTGTTCATATGTGTTAAAAGAAATCCATAAATTAGCTTACAAAAGTTCCTGTTTTCACCTATTGTCCATTGTTTCCTAGGGGCCATGCTTATTAGGGCATTTTAGGAGCTGCAGTCCAAAAGAAGGAACTTTTTAAACCTCTGTTTGAGAATAACTAAAGTCATTGCAGGAGCACCCCCCAATAAAGGACTCAGACACTGATGAAAGTGGATAACGGCATTGGGCCACATTTATTGATTCATGCCCTAGTCCGAATTATAAATTTCTATTGGTAATTGACCAATTATAATTCTTAAGGCAAGCAGGCCGAAGTAACACTGGTAAGGTACCACCCAAAATTGCCAACGGCAATTGTTACAATGTATCTATTTGTATCAATTTGTTTGTTGACAACAAACAAATTGTTGACCGTAGTCAATATCTAACTAATGACCCCACCCTCTGACGCGTATCTGTGAAATCACGGGGTGATGCATGCTGTCTAGCTGTAGCCATCACCCCGTCGCCTGGTTCGTCGTTGACCGGACAACGTTTATCCAACTTATGCCTGTCTAGTGTTGTCCAGTCAATTGCGAACCTGCCGGATACCTGTGGGTCATAAATGTTTACCTTACCAGTGCTACCCGCCCATGTGACCAAAGTCAACAGCAGCAACAGAAACCCCTATATCAAACCATAGCAACAGTGTGGGATGGGCAAAAAAAACAGGACCCGAGAGCCAATTGTGGGTCCCAGCCAAAAATTCCCACCCGGCCCCGAAGCGACCAAAATATCACACTGTTAACTAGGGAGGGGGTGGAGGGGAAAAAACTTCTCCGCTCCGTCGCTTCGCAAAATGGCAGCGCGGCTGCCTCGTGGCCACCCCTTTTATAAGGGAGCTGGCCACGCCCCAAACTACCCGGATGCCTTCGTCTGGTGGGGGAGGGCCCGCAAAGAGCACGGCGGCCATTTTGGCGCTGCGCTTGCATTGCAGGCGCACCCCCCAATAAAGGACTCAGACACTGATGAAAGTGGATAACGGCATTGGGCCACATTTATTGATTCATGCCCTAGTCCGAATTATAAATTTCTATTGGTAATTGACCAATTATAATTCTTAAGGCAAGCAGGCCGAAGTAACACTGGTAAGGTACCACCCAAAATTGCCAACGGCAATTGTTACAATGTATCTATTTGTATCAATTTGTTTGTTGACAACAAACAAATTGTTGACCGTAGTTAATATCTAACTAATGACCCCACCCTCTGACGCGTATCCGTGAAATCACGGGGTGATGCATGCTGTCTAGCTGTAGCCATCACCCCGTCGCCTGGTTCGTCGTTGACCGGACAAAGTTTATCCAACTTATGCCTGTCTAGTGTTGTCCAGTCAATTGCGAACCTGCCAGATACCTGTGGGTCATAAATGTTTACCTTACCAGTGCTACCCGCCACACGGAGAGGCTTCAATAAAGGCTCGACGCCCCCCCCCCAGACCGTCAGCTCGGTCAACAGGCCTGCTCGCCAATCACCTAACAGGAGGTCCATACCTCCTCGCGACAGATGGACCCCATCCCCTGCGTAAAGGTCATAATTTTGCAGACTAATGGCGGGGTGACGACTGACCCGCCCCCAACCCCTGTCGACAAGGAACCGGGAAACAGCCCTGTTTACCATGCGTCTAGCACGGTCAAGGGCCTGGAGGTCGAACCCTCCTCTATAAGTGTGCCGTGGTACCATGTCTGACCAAACGAGGGTTGTGGCGGGCCACACGTAATGTAGGTAGGCGAGGTCGGCGCAAATCGCATGCTTCAGTGATAAGCCAGTGACCTGACCTAAATCATTGCCCCCAAGGTGTATGATCAGAATGTCAGGCGGGTCAGCATTCCGGCCTGAAAAAAGGAATGGCAACAGTTCCCGCCATAACATCCCGGGCTTACCATACCATGTGAGACTTGCGTATGCACCCAGTCCCAGTCGGGGTCCCCACTCTGTCGCCTCAGCGTAACGCGCTGCCCTGTGCACGTAGCTATGGCCCACCAGCCATACTGTAATACGACACCCAGGGTCTGTAAAGGGAAAAAACGAGGAAGAGAAAAGGTGCGGTGACTAAACTGGTACTCACGGTGGAAGAGGGCGGACATAAAACTGAAAACAGTGCGAACCCCACCTTCCCATGCGGCGTATTTCAGCCCCGGAGTACCCAAAAGCAGCCGCAGTGGAAGCCGCCCCTATCCTGAAGGAATGGGTGCCGTAACGGGCCCCTGGGAGGCCAACACTGGCCAGCGCTTTGCCGGTCACCTTCCAAAATTGAAATTTAGTAAGGGGAGACCCATCTTGGTGACAGAAAAATTGGCCATGGTGCGTGCCACGCAGTGCAAGGAAATACTGTAGGGCACCAACCGGACAGATGTCTGCCAAAGAACATCGTAGCAGTCTTACTCCACTGCCTACGCCGTGCTGATCCGTTTTAGAGGAGCGTATCCTCAACTGAGCCCAATCATTGGCCACATAGACATCTTCGAGTTCCAGTGCCCTACGACTTGCATCCGCCTTAGACAGCATCACAAGCTCGCTGATGCGGAGCGCTCCAAAAAAGGCCACCATTGTAGCCGCATGAAACAGGGCTGCCTCATACCTATCAAAACATAGGTCATGCCAGCCCCGAGCTAGTTGGGTAAGAACTCCTGGGGAAATTGGGTGGCGGTCGTCCGGCCTACGCCCATGCTCCCGCACCCACCCCTCCAAAACGTGTCTCACACGGAAGTCAGCGGTATTGTCCGCATGACCGCCTACTTTGGCCATGAAAGCCAGCGCTGAGAGCCTGGATGCTATGGTACGAGGCGCGAGGCCCTGGGCATGTAGGTGAACCATAAATTGAAGGATGTGGGCCACTGGGATCGGCCAGGTGTCTGGCAGCCGGAATTGGGCACAGAATGCATGGAAAGAATTGAATGCGTGGTGATACGCCTTACGCGTGCGTGGCGCTAGCGACATGCCGATCGCCCGGTTCACCTCTCCTTGCCAATGGTCCATATCTCGTCCGGGAGTGGTGAGGGAAATTCCTCCGCATCCAGGGCCAAGGCGCGGAACCGGGAGATCTGCAGGCGGGACAAAGCGTCAGCGATATCATTATTAACACCCGGGACATGCCTGGCCCTGAACAGCACATTGAGGCGCAGGCTGCGCAATACAAACTGGCGCACCAGGTCCATGACCCTGGGTGATTTAGAGGTTCGTGAGTTGACAATGTGGACAACGGCCGCATTGTCACACCAGAAATGAACAACCGAGTTGGCCCACTCCTCACCCCATAGCATCAAAGCCCCCAGAATGGGAAAAAATTCCAGATAAGTAAGATCACGCAGGCGACCCGTGCCCAACCAGGCTGGTGGCCACCCACCATAGGCCCACTTCCCATTGAAGTACATCCCATAACCCAGGGGTCCCGAGGCATCGGACTGTATCTGGAAACGAGGTGAAGCCAGAAGGTCAGACCTCCAAAATGACACCCCATTGAACTCCCTCAGGAACTGGAGCCAGATAAGCATATCTGCCTTAATACCCCGGGTCAGTCTCACCCTATGGTGGGGCCTGGATAAGCCTGTCATGGCGTCGCACAAGCGCCGAGCAAATGCCCTGCCCGGTGCAACTACCCTGCAAGCGAAATTGAGGTGACCATGTAGCACCTGGAGTTCCCGCAGTGATGCCTTGCGTTTAGCAAGCAAGTCCGAGATAAGGGCCACTATCCTTGACACCTTATCCCCAGGTAACCTAGAAGCCTGTGCTACCGTGTCAATCTCCACCCCAGGAAGACTAGCTGAGTAGATGGGCCCTCGGTCTTTTCGGGCGCTAAAGGGACACCAAGTTCCTCCATTAGCGTCTGAAATGTGTTGAGGAGACGTGTGCACGTGTCCCAGCCCCGTTCACCCCCGAATAAAAAATCATCCAGGTAATGGGCTACAGACCGGGACCCTGACCTGCGGACAAAAGCCCACTGTAGGAAGGTGCTGAAACGCTCGAATGCTGAGCATGATATGGAACAGCCAAAAGGCATGGCCTTATCGAAATAATATTCTCCCCGGAACTTGAAACCCAGCAACTCAAAGTCACCCGGGTGGACCGGCAAAAGTCGAAAGGCAGACTTAATGTCGCACTTAGCTAACAGCGCACCCGGGCCACATGAGCGCACCATGCGCAGCGCCTGGTCAAAAGATGTATACCTGACCGAGCAAAGGTCATCAGGGATAGCATCATTGACCGATCGGACGGCTGGGTAGGACAAGTGATGAATCAGGCGGAACTCACCCGGTGATTTCTTGGGCACTAAGCCCAAGGGTGACACTTTAAGGTTGGGGAACGGGGGTGCAGGGAAAGGGCCAGCGACCCTGACCGCATCAATCTCCTTAGTAATGCTGGCAGCAGCCACCTCCTCCCTTCCCCTAAGGGACAAAAGGTTGGGGGCGTCTTGGGGGGGCCTATCACCCATGAAAGGAATACGGAACCCCAGTCGGAAACCCTGAAGCAGGTAAACTGCATCTGCCTCCCTCGGGTACAATGCGAGCCAACGCTCCAACATGTCCACATTAATTGGGGAGGGGGCCTTTCGATGGACCAGCTCCCTCTGCGGCAGTCTTGCCAGCCCCTTGTCCTCCCCTACCCCTGCCCCGCATCCCTCCAAGCCTGGGGCAGGCGGATGCAGCATGGGGGCCAGCACAAGAGGGGCACTCATGCCTGTACCGGCAATTCTTCCTATTGCAGGAACCATTGGACGAGAAAGTCCAGCACAGCAGGCGGGCTGGAACCCCCTGCCCCGCCACCTGGCGGGGTACCTGTGCTGGGGCCGCTCGCTGGACCGCGTGTCCACAATGGTATCTTTCCCCAGGCGCCGGGCGCGTGGGAGTCATATACAGAAGCCACAGCTTCTGGCAGGGCTCGTCCCACCTCATCTCTGGGTGCAGGGGAATTCGCATACGGAATTCTTCATCGTAAGCCAACCACGACGGGCCCGGGAAGTCAACCATCGCCC
This sequence comes from Bradypodion ventrale, assembly GCA_035047345.1. Lineage (NCBI taxonomy): Eukaryota > Metazoa > Chordata > Lepidosauria > Squamata > Chamaeleonidae > Bradypodion > Bradypodion ventrale. Next base: position 300,564,540 of record JAWDJE010000003.1, on the reverse strand, counting down.
GGTATATATTGACCAAATACTGGACCATCGGGATTGCCAGATCTGGCCTGGACCTGAGGTAAACCACCATGTATATGAGGTACGCTGGCAACCAGTTGGCCCACGTGCGTGGCGGCTTACGACGACGTGCCTGTTCCTTATCCTTCTCATCCTGCCCCTCCCTCTCCTCCTTGGTGGGCTCTCTGTTAAGAAGGGAGAAGATGTCCACATACTCCCCACGCCAGATCTTTTCTTTGGTAGCCTGGGCCAGATAATCCCCAAGGGGCAAGGAATACCCCGCTGTCGGCAATGCCGACACCGGCACGGTGGGAACTGTGGGCATTGCGAAAGGAGCCTGGACCAACCCGGCAACCCCTAACACGTTCCCAACTGAGTAGGAGGTGCCACCCCAAACAGGGCCCTGGGTGGGAAGTGAAGTCGCCGGGTGAGACGTCGGTGACTGAACCGTCGCGCCACCCGTGCGAGGCCATGGCCACTGAAATGTTCCCCCCAAGGTAGCTAGGTGTGTGGGTGCGCTAGATTGAACCGCATACTCACATGCTGCACCCCCGTGGGCCGCCCCCACCGGGGGTTCCGGCCCACTGGGGGTGTCGGAGCTCACGATCGCAACTGAGCTCGTCGATGGGGCCTGCTCCGCACCAGCCTGTTGATTGGGGAGCTGCGAGGCAGTGGCCAACGCCGGCCCATGCGCCTCGGGCAGCTCGACCCGTCCCGCCGCCTGCCGCTGCCCGGCAGACGAAGCCTCAACCTGCGCCCCAAAAGGGACCCCCGGGTGGTTAACCCTCGCAAGTGATGCCTCGAGGGCCGCAACACGGGCCAGAAGGGCCTCGACATTAACATAGCCCCCCAATCCCAGGGGGGCAAAGGGCCAGCCGGCCCACGGGCCGCAGGCGCCGGTCCAGGTCCCTGGACCCCGGGGGCCAAATATGGCCAAGAGCCCAGGCCCGGCCCCTGCAGGGCCGGGGGCATACCCTGCCAGGGTAGGGAACCCAACCACCCCCCATGGCTGGAACCCCCGCAGGAAGCTGCGTACCAACGGAAGAAGGCCCCGAAGAATGGGCCATGCCAGGGGCAGTGGCCATTGCTTGCGGGCCGGGGGCCGCGACCCCTGCCGGGCCGGTATGCGGACGGCCCGCCTCAGGCCAAGGGGCTATCAACCCCATCCCACCGGTCCCGGTGGTCTCTGGCAAGGGGGGCTGCTGAGGAGGCGCAGTCGCGGTCCTCCGACCCGGCTGGCGCCTCCGCACGGAACGAACCGCGTTCGCAGTTGCCTTCTTCTTAGAGGGCATAGCAACGATATGCTGGGAAGCCGGAAAAAGAGAAGGAAAAAACGCCGCCCAATAGGCTTCCCGGTGAAAAGGAAAGAGCGACGGAGGTAAGAGGGAAAAACTTCTCCGCTCCGTCGCTTCGCAAAATGGCAGCGCGGCTGCCTCGTGGCCACCCCTTTTATAAGGGAGCTGGCCACGCCCCTAACTCCCCGGATGCCTTCGTCCGGTGGGGGGGCCCCGCAAAGAGCGCGGCGGCCATTTTGGCGCCGCGCTTGCATTGTCAATATTAGTAGTCTGCTTTAGATCAAACCATCAGTAAGAAGTCTATCTTAACCCCCTCTATGTGTTTTTGGAACAAGAAAGTCTGGAACATCTTTTCTAGGGGAAGGAAAAAAACAATTTAGTGGTTTTGATATTCAGCAATTGAAGAGAAGCAGCCAGCATGAAAGGGCCAAAGACAAGTTTATTGTAAGCAAACTGAACATGAACAGCAAGTGTGCGACAGCTCCTTATATACACAGTACAATTGATACCTTTGGGCGGGAAACAATATGATTGGTTAGGAGTGGGGTGATTGTGGGGTTACCGGACCTGAGTGAAGACTCCGTGTGGCTTGTTAGAAAGGGCGGGAACGCAAGTCCCGCGATAGTTCAGTACCAAGAAGAAGACAAAATGGAGGATCACCCTGATCCCATAATAACAATTACACAACGTTACAGCAATAATTAAAGTTACATGCACAACAGTGGTACAACAATTCCATTTATATATGTAACATACAACACTACAATACTGCAACTCTCATTATGTACATCAAAATAATAGGTTTGGGGGAGTGAGCAACCTCTTGTCTTCCTCTGAAGACACTGACACTTTGGAGAATCCCAAAGGTCAGCATAAACTATGCACCATACCTATAAGAAATGTAGGACTCTAATTGCTAGGTGATTGCATGCTGCTTTCTAAATCTAACCCTGTTTACTATGTTGTAACTAAGCAGGACGGAATGAGCTCCCGTCTTTGTCCCAGCTCCTGCCAACCTAGCAATTCAAAAGCAAGAAATTGCAAGTAGATAAATAGGGACCACTTCAGTGGGAAGGTAAACAGCGTTCCGTGTGCTCCGGTGTCTAGTCATGCCTGCCACATGACCACGGAAACATCTGCAGAAGCAGACAGCGCTGGCTCTTCAGTTTTGAAACAGAGATAAGCACTGAACCCTAGAGTCGGATACGATTGGCTTTTGAGCAAGGGAAACCTTTACCTTTACTAACTAAGCACATGAATAGCTGTCCAAGGTAATACTTGCACTTCAGGGATTATTACACAAGAGATGCAATGGTGATTTACATCCAGTCAGACCACTGATTGGAAGTGGATGTTTAAAGGATGCTTTCCTAGCCCTACTTAGACAAAACTATGAATTGAATCCAGGGCCTGTTACAAGTAGAACATGTTCTTTATTACTGAACTACAGCCCTTCTTGGGCACATAAGAGACAGTCCGTAATGGGGTTGGCTTCTGCCAACAAGGCAGTTCATTCAGATAATGCATAGAGCCTATTGTTCATTTTTCTGATTACTTCTCTGGACTTACTCTGTGTATTAGTTTCCATTCAGGCTGGATTACCAGTTTAATCCACGCAGGCCATATGTTTTAAAATCTCAGCAGTTGAGCACTTTAATCCCACTACACTGCTGCAAGGATGAGCTAATTTTTTCCACTCTCCCTCTCTTTTATTGTATAGCTTCCTTAGGTCAAGAAAACAAAGGCAAATATAGTTTCCATCTCCCCACCCTTACCGCTGGTAGGGTGAAATGGCAGAAACCCCAGGCATCTCCACACACACATATAGCTATGAAGTATTTTTACCACAGACACTTGAAAATATCCATTTGGCAAGCCGTAAGGAAAATTATATGGGCTGCAATGGCTTAGTGGTTAAAGGCATTGAACTTGACGACCAGGAGGTCAGCAAGTTAGTTCAAGACCCGAGTACTGCATGACATAGTAAGCTCCCATCTCAGTCCCAGTTCCTGCCAACCTAGCAGTTCGAAAGCAAGACATTGCAAGTAGAAAAATAGGTACCACTTTGGTGGGAAGGAACCAGTGTTCCATGCACTCTGGTGTTTAGTCACACCTGCCACATGTCCACAGAAACAGTGCTGCATCTGCAGCAGCTCTTGTTTGGCACAGACATTTGAATTTAAAGCTGAACTGAGTGTTATAGTTATAACAGTTGCAGGACTGCATGTATATATATCGACAGGATCAGGGAGATGTTATCAGGCAGCCTCATACTCACTCCTGCCATTCACACCACAGCCTAGCTAAGGGACTGAAAAAGACAACACATCGCAATTGAGAAATCATCCTACTTGATGCTTCATCTCCCTATGTCTGGTTTCAAACATATTCATTTGCAATCTTTCCCTCCAACACAGCTATGTGCTATTGTACACACACAGAGAGAGAGAGAAAGAGTTGGAATTCAGTAGGAATTGGACTTAGTTGGGGTTCACAGCTAAGGAGGCAAGCAGGAAAAGGCTGGTTAGGGGTAGGTTGAGGTGAGGCAGCGCCCCATTTTGCCCTAAGATACCAGACTCTGCTGTAGCTAAGGCTACTATTAGTCCTAACTAGAACTGACACTTTAGTGACAACCAGTTTGTTCCACTGAATTCAATGGGTCTATCTAGACTCTAGTCTAATGAAAAATAATGCTAGATATTTCTGCTGCTGTTATGTGAAATAACAAAAAAAGGCCTTCCTCAGGCTATGGTTTTCAATTCATGTGACACAAATTGCAGCAAAATATATGCAGCATCTTTTATTTAATCAGCATAGATACCATCAGTGCTAGCAGAAGGGAGATTTTGTCACCAAACATAGACTTTCCCTTTCTGTGTCACCCAGTCTACAGTTTCTATACCCGAAGGAGATTTTTCCACCAATGGTCCTTGCTGCCTTGCCTTACATCTCTTCTTGCTTTATCTCCTTCTGTCCCTAGCAGACAGCAATGGAACTTTCTTGTCTGTTGCTTCTTTGCCTGGCAGGCCCAGGAGGGTTGTTTTCCTACCACGGTAAAACAAGTGATGACAGGCCATCTATCAGTGTGTCTGGTAACAGCTTATATTTTTCCACACAGTATCTACTCCAAAGAAAAATACAGAAGTCCCTCCTCAGAGGGGAAAGCTTTGTGGGAAGGAATCTTATATGGCACTGCATTACATTGGAAAATATGTCAGTGGTTGGAAAAGAACAAGATATGGCATTTGTATCTATTGTACTCCACTGATAACATGCCTATTGGATTTCAGAAACAAACTAGATTTTTACCCAATTACACTGACCAGGATGATTGCATTGTAAATCTTAACCTATAAAGAAGGGATGTGGCCGTGCGTGTGTGGAATGCATTTCCACACCCGTCCAGCCTATCCCGTAATGCACCATTCACACTTACCTTACTTCCCTGACATCATCGCCACAAGGGTCTGGAGAATGAGAGTGGGTCCAGTGCCCCACAAATGCCAACAAAAAACTCCAAGTCCCAGCATCCTCCACGGCATGCCACAGCCAATCAGGCAGGACGGCCCGAGCGCAGAGGAGGCGGGACAGCCGGCATGCATGAAAACATCAACCAACGGCTGATGTGCACACTCTGGGCCCTGCCGGGGCAATCGCTGAAGGGAGAAAAAAAGAAGAGGTGGAGGGAGGAAGGAGTTGGTGGCGGTGGCGGTGGTGGCAGCAGTGGCGGCGGTGGCCGCGGTGGCTGCGACTGGAGCCAGGGGGTATGGAGCAGCTGCCACCAGCAGCACTACCACCGCTGGTGGGGCATCGTCTCCCCCGTCTACTCCCAGAGCTGGTAGATGAGGAGGCTCCCTACATCGCCTTGCTTTCCCAGGCGCTCCCCCCCCTGGCTGTGGGTTGGTGCTTCGGGGCCCAGTTCTCCCCTCAGAGGAACAGGGCTTCCTTCTTGGGGCTGTTTTCCCACCTACAGTCCTGTGTGCCTGCCCGGTTCTCCTTAACCCAGACACCCTCTCTTAGCTGGGCCCAAACCGAGCCCTTGGGGGTGGGGGGTATTCTCCTTTCCTAACAAGCTCCTTCTGAGAGGGCCCAAGTAACCCGACCAGCGAAACCGGGTAGCCAATGCTAATATGACATAAAACTCCTCTTACCTTACACACACACACACACAACTGAAAATGACTGTGCTAATGATTTAACATATTTTTGGCATCACATAACATATCACTGTCAAATGTACCCCAAAGCTTTTCAGGCATAGATTTTAGAGCTTACTTCATATATACTGTGTGATGTTAGTAATGTAATCCCATAATTAGAATATCTTCAGTATGCAAGATTTTATGCTGAATAAAAATGTATGTTGTCTACTAAGATGGTCAGGGTTTTCACATGAAATTACTGTAGATTAGACATGAGGCATGACAACAAACCATGCCTCAAGCCAAACCAATTTAGTGGGCTGGACCTACTAAATTTGTCCGACCCCGGTGACTTATGGACTCCGAGAGATTTCAGACGGAGCTGGGACACTTTCCTCCGGACAGGCTGCACGATTCAACTGAGACCTTGGTTGCCCTCTGGGAAAAGGAGGTGGCATCGGTCTTGGATAGAATCGCGCCAGTGCGGCCTCTCCCTTCTCGCAGACCGCGTTGCTCTCCCTGGTATACTGATGAGTTGAGGGAGTTGAAGCGGGTTAGGAGACACCTTGAGCGCCATTGGGTGAAGACCCAGTGTGAATGCGACCAAACACGAGTTAGAGCTTCTATTAAAGCCTACCTCATGGTGATGAGGGTGGTGAAGTGCCAGTACTTCACCTCCCTCATTGCCTCTGCTGATAATTGTTCAGCGGCCCTGTTCCAGGTCACCAGGTCCCTTCTGGGTAAGGGGGGGCCTGGTCCTGAGTGGCAGGGATCAGCTGACGATTTTGCTGACCATCTTGCAGAGAAAGTTGCTTGCATCCGTGTGGGGTTTAATCCTGACGTGGAAATTGATTGCCTGGGGTGGGCTGGAGCGGAGTCTAGCCATGTTATCTGGGATCAGTTTGATCCCATTGCCCCTGATGAAGTGGACAGGCTCCTTGGAGCTGTGCATGATACCACTTGCTTACTTGACCACTGCCTGGCCTGGCTGGTTAGAGCTGCCAAGGCAACAATGGGCAGTTGGGTCGTTGCGATGGTGAATGCCTCTTTGCGGGAGGGGGTGGTTCCGGCAGTTTTCAAACATGTTCTGGTTCGCCCCCTCCTGAAGAAGCCATGGCTTGACCCTACTGTTATTTCAAATTTCAGACCTATCTCCAGCCTTCCCTTTGTGGGGAAGGTGTTGGAAACAGCAGTGGCTCGGCAGCTCCAGGGGGTTCTTGATGATACGGATTATCTGGACCCATTTCAGTCAGGATTCAGGCCCGGTTATGGTACCGAAATGGCATTGGTCGCACTCTTGGATGATCTTTGGCGGGAGCGGGATGGAGGCAACCCCTCTGTACTGGCTCTTCTTGACCTCTCAGCGGCTTTTGATACAGTCGACCATGGTATCCTTCTGGGCCAGCTCCGAGGATTGGGGGCCCAGGGCACGGTGTTGTCTTGGTTTTCCTCATTTCTGGTGGGCCGGACTCAGTCGGTGTCTTTAGAGAGTGGGTTTTCCAGCCCTAGGTTGCTCCCATGTGGGGTGCCTCAGGGCTCGGTACTCTCGCCTCTATTGTTTAATATCTACATGAAACCGCTGGGTGAGATCATCCGTTCCCATGGTGTGAGGTATCATCAGTATGCAGATGATACCCAGCTGTACATCTCAGCTCGTGGGGACCTGAGTGATGCAGTTGAAGTCCTGACCAGGTGTCTGGAGGCTGTTCGGGTCTGGATGGGGGACAACGGGCTTCAGCTGAATCCTGGCAAGACTGAGTGGCTTTGGGTGCGGGGTCCCGTGTTATCCAGGGAGTTACCATCTTTGGTCATGGCTGGGACATCTTTGCCATAGTCAGATCCAGTGCACAATTTGAGGGTCCTCTTGGACTCGCGGCTACTGCTCGAAGAGCAGGTGGCAGCCGTGGCTAGGAGGGCCTTTGCACAGCTTCGTGTCATTTACCAACTGCGCCTGTTCCTGGACCGGGACTCCTTGCTCATGGTCACTCATGCTCTGGTCACCTCTAGATTGGATTATTGTAATGCGCTCTACATGGGGCTGCCCTTGGTGACCATTCGGAGGCTGGTCCAGAATGCGGCTGCCCGGGTCATGATGGGGTGCGGGCATTATGCTTGCGCCTCACCACTTTTCCGGGAGCTGCACTGGTTGCCAGTGTGCCTCCGGGTGCAATTCAAGGTGCTGGTTTTGATCTTTAAAGCCCTTCATGGCATTGGACCAGGTTACTTAAGAGACCCCATCGCCACAAGGAATTTAGCCCGTCCTACTAGGGCAGACAGGAGGGGTTCACTGGTGGTCCCATCAGTGAAAGAAGTACATCTTATTGGGACCAGGAAAAGAGCCTTTTCCGTGTCTGCCCCAGCTCTGTGGAACCTCTTACCACCTGATTTGCGTCTCCAGACAGATCTACTCCCCTTTAGAAAGAGGCTGAAGACACGGCTCTTTCAGCAAGTTTGGGGCACGCTTGACTCTACCAGTTAGGCCTGGTGGCTGATTTAGCCTATGTGAGGGGCTGCCCCCCAGGCTTGGTTATTCTGTTTTAACCGGGCTAGGGTGGGGGTGGATTGTTTTTTTAATGATGATTTGTTTGTGTTTTAATGCTGGTTTTAATTGGGGTGTTAGGTTTGTTTTTAGTTATTGTCATTGAATTGCTTTTATTGTAATTTTTATTATATTGTTAGCCGCCCTGAGTGGTGTACCTACCAGGAGGGTGTGATATAAATGTGCAAAAATAAATAAATAAATGTAGAAATTGTTTTTCTTTAATTTTCTTCTTAGCTGCTTTTCTTCTGATATAGAAATCACAGCTAGTCACAAAACATATCTAGCCACCTCCATTACTTTTTCCAAGTAATGAGTAAGCAGCATGCAGAAAACTAGGCAATAGGACACATTCCAGGTAGTGTTCCAACGTTTACTTTCAGTATGCTATCAGAAGGTAAACCACTATACTTTATATTTAGAAAACCCTGGAAGAGTCAGCATAAGTTCAATCAACTCAACAACACATACCTTTAATTACATACACTGAGGAATAATCACTGATTATGCCCAAGTTTCTCCAAGGGGAATACACTGGTTATACGGTAAATGCATTTACAGTGTTTACACTTAAATCAATATGATGCCAAAGGGTATCTTCCAAATCATTTACAAATCAGAAGCCAAAATCTTCAATCAGAAACACTGCACAAAACTGAATTGACATTATTGATTTCAGAAGTGTTCACCCACATTTACTGAGATATAGATTTGACTATCTCTTAGTAACTGCTTTTATTGGCAATTAATGCTTAAAACCACTAGGTAGGATTGTACTTTCTGTTCATATGCTCCAGTGATTAATTCCGTGTTCGTATTAGACTTTGAAACCCATGATGTAAACATTACAACTGAGCATTTAAGAAGATATAACAAGGCCACAGGATTGGAAAAGATCAGTATACATCCCAATCCCAAAAAAGGGAAATGCCAAAGAATGTTCAAATTATCGAACAATTGCGCTCATCCCACAAGCTAGCAAAGTGATGCTCAAGATAATACAGGATAGACTGCAGCAGCATGTAGAAAGAGAACTACCAGAGGTGCAGGCTGGGTTCAGAAGAGGCAGGGGGACCAGAGATCACATTGCCAACATACGTTGGATCATGGAGAAAACAAAGGAATACCAGAAACAAGCTTACTTCTGTTTCATTGACTACACCAAGGCCTTTGATTGTGTGGACCACAACAAAATGTGGCAAGTAATTAAAGAGATGGGAATACCAGAACACCTCATATGTCTCATGAGAAATCTGTACATGAGTCAAGAAGCAACAGTTAGGACAGAGTATGGAATGACGGAGTGGTTTGGAATAGGAAAAGGAGTAAGACAAGGCTGCATTCTGTCACCCTGCTTATTCAACTTATACACAGAGCACATAATGCACAATGCAGGGATGGAGGAATCACAATATGGGATCAAAATTGCTGGGAGAAACATCAACAATTTGAGATATGCAGATGATACCACCCTAATGGCAGAAAGTGAAGAAGACCTAAAGAAGCTCCTGATTAGGATGAAAGAAGAGAGTGCAAAAGCTGGCCAGAGACTCAATATCAAGAAAACCAAGATAATGGCAACAGGCCATATCAGTCCCTGGAAAATAGATGGGGAAGAAGTAGAAGCAGTAACAGATTTTACTTTCTTAGGATCCAAGATCTCTGCAGATGGAGATTGCAGCCATGAAATAAAAAGGCGACTGATTCTTGGGAGACAAGCTATGAAAAGCCTGGGGAACATAGTGAAAAGTAGAGATATCTCACTGCAAACAAAGGTCCGCATAGTCAAAACAATGGTATTTCCGGTGGTAATGTATGGCTGGACCATTAGAAAGGCTGAGCGAAGAAAAATAGATGCCTTTGAGATGTGGTGCTGGAGGAGAGTTTTGAGATTCCCCTGGACAGCGAGGAGAACAAATAGGTCAATATTAGAAGAGATTAGCCCTGAGTGCTCCTTAGAAGGACAAATAACAAAGATGAAGTTGAAGTATTTTGGACATCAAATGAGAAGAGAGGATTCACTTGAGAAGGCATTGATGCTGGGGAAGGAAGGTGGAGGGCAAAAGAAGAAGGGGACGGCCAAAGATGAGATGGCTAGATGGTATTGTAGACAAAATGGGCACGGGGCTGTGTGGACTAAGGAGGATGGTGGAGGACAGAGGTGCCTGGAGAACGATGGTCCATAGGGTCGCAAAGAGTCGGAATCGACTGTGCAACTGAACAACAACAAAATTGAATGAGACATAGTTTCCATCCTTTCTTAGAAGAGAATCTGCTAAACCAGAGCCATTCATTTATTTGGTTTTCTTCAGATTCAAGCCACAACAAGGAGATGCTCAGCTGGGAGTGAAGTATATAAGGATTTCTGGTTACCAAGAGACCCCTGCTATCCCATTCCTTGGCTATCTCTCTACTCTGCTGATATATGCCAAGTTAGGCCAGAACAAAAACAATATTTGACCATCACAATTGATTATTAACTTACTGTTGCAATTATCTTTTTTGTATTTGTCATTGTATTGTTTATTTGCATGTTCACCACCCAGAGTGACAGCTTAATCAGATCAGTGATGTAGAAATTAATTTTTAAAATTAAATAAATAAATAAAATTCCCTCAGATAGCCCCTTTGCCTCACTACTCTTACTTTATCCTGATATGAAGCCTCTCAGGGAAAACACAGCAGTATGGTCAATTTAGGAATGCATACCCAAAAGGAAAAAGGGCACTGCCAGGTCCAAGAGGACTCCGATATGGCTTATAGGAGCTGTTCGGGAAGTGATCAAAAGCAAGAAAAGCTCATTTAGAAGATGGAAGGCTTGTCTGAACGAGGACAGCAGGCAGAAACATAAATTCTGGCAGAACAAATGCAAGGCAACAATCAGGAAAGCAAAGCAAGACTTTGAGGAGGTATAGCTAAAAACACTCAGAGAAATAACAAAGACTTCTTTAAGTACATTAGAAGTAAGAACCCAACTAGGAAGGCCATTGGACCACCAGACAACAATGGAAGGCAAGGGGTTATTAAAGAAGAAACAGAGATTGCAGAGAGACTCAATGAATTCTTTGCTTCAGTATTCACTGAAGGAGACAGAGACCACATACCCAAAACAGAGCCTATCTTCATAGGGAGGGAAACCAAAGAATTAAGCCAGATAGAAATAACCAGGGAGGAGGTCCTTGCATGTCATGTAAAACTAAGTGCTAACAAATCACCAGGACCAGATGGCATCCATCCATGAGTTCTCAGGAAACTTAAAGATGAAATTGCTGATATCCTAGCCAAAATATATAATCTTTCCCTAAAATCAGGCTTTGTGCCTGATGACTGGAAGGTAGCGAACGTAACACCAATTTTCAAAAAAGGATCCAGGGATGATCCAGGAAATTACTGACGGGTCAGTTTGACATGTGTCCCAGGTAAAGTGATGGAAACCATCCTAAAAGATAGAATTAATAGGCACATAGAATAGAAGGTGCTGCTAAAGGAGAGCCAACATGGCTTTTGCAAGGGCAAATCATGGCTCACTAATCTGTTGAATTTTTTGAGAGTGTCAACAAGCATGTGAATAAGGGGGATCCAGTTGACAATGTTTATCTGGACTTTCAGAAGACTTTTGACAAGGTCCCACACCAAAGGCTCTTGAATAAACTTGCCAGTCATGGAATAAAGGGACAGGTCTTGTCCTGGATTAGCAACTGGCTAAGGGACAGGAAACAGAGGGTAGCACTAAATGGACACTTCTCCAAGTGGAGGGAAGTAAAGAGTGGGGTCCCCCAAGGTTCAGTACTGGGACCCCTACTTTTCAACCTCTTCATAAATGATCTAGAAGTAGGAGTAAATAGCAAGGTAGCCAAATTTGCTGACGACACTAAATTATACAGAGTAGTGAAAACTGTGAGAGATTGTGAGGAGCTCCAGAGGGATCTCTTGACACTGGGGGAGTGGGCAAAACAGTGGCAAATGAGCTTCAACATTAGTAAGTGCAGAGTGATGCATGTTGGGGCAAAAAAAAAAACCAATTACATTAATAAACTGATGGGGTCTGAACTCTCTGCAACAAACCAGGAAAGGGACCTTGGTGTCCTGGTGGACAGCTCAATGAAGGTGTCACCCCAGTGTGCCTCAGCAGTGAAAAAAGCAAACTCAATGCTAGGGATCATTAGGAAGGGTATAGAAAATAAGTCAGCAAGTGTCATTTTGCCTCTTTATAAATCTATGGTGAGGTCCCATCTGGAATACTGTGTACAGTTCTGGTCGCCATACCTCCAGAAGTATATTATGGAGCTGGAAAAAGTGCAGAGGAGGGCTACTAGAATGATTAGGGGACTGGAACACCTTCCTTACCATCTGAGGCTGCAACGGTTGGGCCTCTTCACTTTTGAACTACAGCATCTAAGAGGTGACCTGATTGAATTTTATAAAATCATGCACGGTGTGGACAACACTAGAACTAGGGACACTCCATGAAACTTTTTGGTACTAGTTCTCAAACAAATAAGAGAAAGTACTTTTTCACCCAGAGGATCACTTATCTATGGAACTCCCTGCCAGAAGAAGTGGTGACAGCTGTCAGTCTTGAGAGCTTTAAAAAAGGATTAGACAAGTTCATGGAGGACAAGGGTATTAATGGCTATAATTATGGATACCTAAGGACAACCTCCGGGTTGGAGAGATAGGCAGGATATCTCTCAATGCTATTTCCAGGGAATCCTAAGCAGGTGAAGGCATCTGCTTGAGAATATCTTGAAGCAAATGGTGAGCCACTGTGTGAGACAGAATGCTGGACTGGATGGCCTGTGGCCTATTCCAGCAAGACTGTTCTTATGTTCTTACTAGCATATTTTGCCCGGCAGTGCCGGGCTTTTTAAAATTGTGTTGGATAGTGAAGGGTTTGGGTGTTTTTTCTTGAACAAATGGTGTCGGGCTGTTTTAAATGGTGTTGAAAGGTTTTGTGAATTTGTGGCTTTGAGGTGCTGCGTCCGCCTGCGGCGGACTTGTGTTCTCAGTGTGTTGTTTATTTTTATTTTTTGCGTGCCGGCTTCCTCAATGCCGGGCTCTTTAAAATGGTTTTGGAAGGGTTTTGTTTTATTTTTATGCAAATGAGGTTAGTTTTTAATTGTGGCTTTTTTAATTTTTATTTTTACGTCCGGGCTGTTATAAACTGTGATTTTTTATTTTCGGTTTTTGGTTTTTAAAAAGAGGAAAGGATGATATAATTTTTTATAATTATTGCATTTAACCAAGTAATGTGTTACTATGTGTGTTTTTTTAAAATAGTTGTACCTTGGATAATTATTTTTAAAATGTGTAAGAATATGTTTTTTATCAATATTTATATACTGTGTTTAGATGTTTTGTTTTGTTTTTTTGAGTGAAAATTTTTTTTTTGAATTTTTTGTGATTAGTGTGAATATTTTTGAATGATTTGATAACTTATTTCAGTAATTTAGGAATTAATCTTATTATTTTGAATATTTTTGGATTTTTTTACTCTTGTGGCCTCTGGGTGGGGCTGGTGAGCTTTTAATGTACTCTACAATTTTTCTCTACTGTCCTCTGGGTGTCGCTTCTTCTTCCGGTAAGTATTCTCTTTCTTTTCTCAGTTTAGTTCCGGTCGTCATGGAGTGAAGACGTCTCATGGTAAGCTCTCTGGTTTTATTTTTATTTGGGGGGGGGGTTGTTTTGGGTTTTGGGTGTATGTTTTTTTCTTGTTTGTTTTTGGATGTTTTTGTGTTACCTTTTTGTTTTTTGTTTTATTTTTGGTTTTGAGTGTTTTTGACTGTTTTTGGTTTGTGTTTTTGGATGTTTTTGTGTTTACTTTTTTAAGGGCGGGGGGGAGGTCTTTCTTCTCCGTGGGCCAGGCTTGATGCCTGGCCCGTGGAAAGGAAAGGGCAGGGGGAGTCTTTTTTTTCGTGGGCCAGGCTCGATGCCTGGCCCGTGGAAAGGAAAGGCCAGGGGGGGTTTTCTTTTTTTTCCTGGGCCAGGCTCGATGCCTGGCCCGTGGAAAGGCGGGGCGGGGGGGCCTTTCTTTTCCACAGGCCGTGCTGGATGCCTGGCCCGTGGAAAGGAAGGCAGGGGGGGCTTTCTTTTCCACGGGCCGTGCTCGATGGCTGGCCCGTGAAAAGGAACGGCAGTGGTGGCAGGTTTTTTTTTACTTTTATTTTTCACACGCCGGCTGCCTCAGCGTTCTGCGCGCTCATGGTGCCCAGGACGCTGGGGCTTGTACTTTGGCGTGCACGATTTTAGTTAGTGCAGCGGTTTGTTCCCTCGGCATATTTTTGATTGGCTGCGGCACGTTTCCGAACGTTCCTTTTGCCTGCGCCGCTCAGCCTGATTGGCTCTGGTGCGGCAAGGTGCAAGGAACATTGGGAATTGAAGTTCCTTTTTTTGTTTGCGTCTGGGGGGCTCCTGCCCCACTGGTGCAAATTTCAACCCAACAGTTACCTGCGAACCCCGTTCGGGCGAGTGCATGGAGGCTCTGACGGGGCTAGTGGGGCCTGGCTAAACATCCTTTGTCACATTCCAACAGTTAACGCACCATTTTATAGGTATAGATAGTCAAGTCAGTGATTTAAATACAGTACTGTACCTAGTTTTGATGATAGAGGTTGGGAGTTTGATTCCCCACTGTGTCTCCTTTGCATGCATAGGGGGAATCAAAATATCTGATTGGTATGAAACTTAATAAGTATGCCAACTTGACTTTTATTTAGCAACAGCAAATAAGTTAGTGATTCAACTGTCTCATTGTACAGTTAGCTATTTTTTCCTCAATTTGTCTCCTCATTTGTTTCTCAAAACTGCTATAACTTGGGTTTTTTTTTAATATCAATGAGAGTGAGAGTCAACAAATTAATCTGTAGTTATAAGAGTTAGGGTATTCGTTTTAAAAATTTACTTTAACTTATTTGTAGGGTGCTATCCATCTGATGAGGGGATTCAAGGCTACAACTGTTGACAAATGGACATTGTTTAAAGTGTCCTTTTTAGAATGAGAAAGGTATATGGCCTTCTACATGAAAGTTTAGATCTCTAAGGTCAGGTTTGGGGGTGGAGGCAGATCTGTTGTTAACATGTAATATATAGTATCATTTCCATAAAAAGAGTCAGAGAAAAACAAAACTATTTTTTTAAAAATACACACACCCAAGTTTGTGTTGAGTACGGTGTTGAACTCAGTTGTTCATAAGTATATGACAAATTGATTTCTTGCATTTTATGTTTAACAGACTACTATCTCTTTGAGAGAAATCTAACACTGATCTTTTCAGCTTGTTAGGTTGTTCCTTAGTCTTGTAATTATTAATTTTTAAAGTTTAGCTTTGGTATGGCTGACTCAAGCATAAGAATCTGACACTGAGAATAAGAATCATTCCTTATCTTATGGTTATGACTCATAAGTAAACACACAGAATCACCATAAGGCTTTTTGAATGTGCACAGTGGTAGCTGGGAAGAAAAGAAACAATATTCAGGAAATTATTTCCAGTAAAGATTTGAAGGGGGAGAGTGAATGTATGAAGCATGCAGTTGACATCTGATCTTTATTTGTTTGGAAAAAAAGACTTGTGGCAATAAGTGGATTTCATGAAAATCCACAAGGATCATGAAACAAACCATAACATTAATCATCATCATTGTAATCAGTTGTTCTGGTTTCCAGGGCCAGACTAATATATATGGTTTACACAAACCGAAACTTCACATTGAATTAGGCTTATAAAGCAAAGACTCTGTAGGCAAATTAGAACGAAAATATAAGCTTCATTACAAGAGATTAATTCAGCACAGCAGTAGAACGCTAGAAAGCTTTCAAAACAAAACAAAAAATGAATCACAGTGTGGTCAGATTTCCATCTTCCAGAAGGTTGGTTGTAAACAAACACAAGCACAGATAAAAGCTTTCCTCATCCAGTTGACAGCAAGGTCTGATGTACATCACAACACACCTTAAATCCATGAGATTAACATCTGCAAACCCACACAGAAATTGCTTAACAACACATACACATCCATTAGAATTAATGTGCAGTACTGTATTTAAAACCAACACCAAATGTTCTAGCTTGGAGAAACTGAAGAGTAAAACATGATTTCTACAGCATGATCTATGTATATTGTGCTTTAGAGGTAAAGTGAAATAAATGTTTCACCTTGCTCCAAGAAGTTTACAAACTAAATTTTAGCAATTTAGGTTGGCCTTGTCATTAGGCAAAGGGAGGCAATTAATTGTCTTAAACAACAGATGCTGCAGCATAATAATGTCATCTTCCTGGCTCTTCCTTCAGAAATCCCTACTTACTCCCTCGTGTTCGAGGAGATTGCTATGAGAGCCGCAAAACCTGTCTTGGGCTCTCAAAGTAGTCTGAGGCGTAGTGGAGCATTTAAGCATGTTTCAACTCCCAGGCCATGCTCTGTGTATGCCAGTGCTGAAAAGAACAGGAAGGAGTTATAGGGACTAAACACAGATGTCTCAGGAGTTTTTGCTTCCTTTTAACAGCCGTACAATAGCTTTGTACAGTGAACATGGACCATTTATTTACAAGTGATGTTTTTCCGGGCTCAGTGTTACCCATCTAGACTGTTCATTCAGGACAGGTACAGTTACAACAGTATTTCTCGTTTTAAGAATATTTGCTATTTATGCCAGCAGAATGCAAGAGCCTACAGCAGAATTTATGGGCATTAAACAGGCATAACTACTTCTGAAACATATAATTAGGCAAAAACAGAAAAGGTACTTAAATTCAGAAAACCCACTCAAAGGTAGTATTAGAGGAAAGAGTGCTCAACATGGTCAGAGAAGATCATAATACTGGCTCCAAACTGTGTAGATTGGATTAGCCAATAAAGAGAGTCCATGTGAGATTACCTGTCTCCAGGTGGGAGAAGGAAGAATCAAGCAATGACCTTAGGGAGAGAGAAGAAAGTTAAAAGTGCCCATCTATCAGCTAGAAAAGCCAAGAAAGGGAACTATATCTAGGCCTATCAGTCTGCTCCCTCTTCATTGGTACAGATCAGTTGCTTGTCTAGGTTGGTTGTTCTATCTAGCCCAGTGTTTCCCAACCTTTGGTTTTGCGACTTCAATTCCCAGAAGCTTGTTAATTCCCCAAAGCACTGATCAGCCGATGTACTGACTTAGGCTTCTGGAAATTGAAGTCCCCCTGTGGGGCATGGGCCCCACATTGAGAACCACTTGATCTAGCTTCTGGTTAGTCTGGGACATTGCCTTAACAATAAGGTTTTCCTGGTCTAGTGTGAAGCTGAACATTTTTGGACACTGATTCCATGGCTCTGACTCTGGCTTCTGTCTTTTGGCTTCCTGCTGACAGCTACCTACAGCTTAGTTTTGATAATGTGCAAAACTCATCTAGATTAGATTGTTTGGATGTGTACACTTCCTGGCATGCTACTACATTTTCTGCTGCCAGTATTCAAGTGATTGCATTGGGGAAATGTCTATACATATTTTCATTGCTTGTTCCACCTATATAAAAAGAAGATATAAAGATTCAGTGTATAAAAACAGGAACTGACATGCCTTTTAAAATATGTTTTACTGCATAAAATAAATACAATACTGTATATAATAAAGTAATATTAAGTGTGCTTCATCAAGTCAATTCTGATTTATGATTGCCTTTTCACAGGCTTGTTAAGCTAGAAAATACACAGAATGATTCACCATTTGCTTTTTCTGGTGTGCCCTGTCACTGTGCAGCTTGCCCAACACCACACTGGTTGGCTTTCTCCCAGGAGGCACAGTGGGGACTCTGACTCCCAACCTCTGGTTCTGAAGCCAGGTACTTAAACCCAGTGCCGGATTAACAATATAGCAAGAGTAGCAAATGCTACGGTCCCCACGCCTCAGGGGGTTCCCAACTCACACCTCTGGGGGGGCCTTCCCGTGCCTCTGGAGGGGCCCCCACCCTGTGCCTTGGGGGGATCACCCCCTGAGCTTGGTTAGAATGAAAATCCCTCCCAGTCTGACATGAAATTCAGTGGAAGGTTGAAGGCTTTGAGTAGGTGTCGCTTCTGAACTTGCTTAATCATCGCATGATTTAGCCAGTAGGTGGAAGCGGTGGGAGAGATGACTTCCAGGCTATGGAGTGAGTTGGAGTCAGAGAAAACTGCAAGCCAAGTGTTTGGGTAATATTTCCTCAAGTTTCTTTTGCCTGAGCCCCAAAGATCACAGAGGATGGGGTGAGGTATTTACAGAAATGCAAAGTGTTTAAGCAAGGGCCCCTTGACATGATTTGCTACGGGCTCCACAATGGCTTAATCCGGCACTGCCTAAACCCCTGAGCTATCCAGCCAACTGGATGAAGTATATTATACTTCTAAAAAGTGTTGACACAATGTAATAAAACAATTAAGCAGTGGAGACAAAACAGAGACTTTAAAGAACCCGTTAATTAAATTATAACAAAGAAAAACATTTATGTCCAATAACATCCAAGCTATATGCAACCCTCAAAAAAGGGGGAGGGGAGAAATGACATCATAGACAGTCTTTGGTCTACCATCTCTTTCAAAGATTCTTTATCTTAGTAATCTCACCCTTCCAAAGTTTACACAACCTGATTTTCTTTTGTCTCCATCTGAGTGAGTTTGGGTTTCCTTCTCTTTTACATCCAAATGACAGAGTTACCTGCCTTTGTGTGTGTACTTCTTTACAACAGTTTGACTTCCCTTCCCCCATTGTGCTTCTGGCCAGTGATATGAATGG
The DNA here is from genome assembly GCA_035047345.1 of Bradypodion ventrale. NCBI lineage: Eukaryota > Metazoa > Chordata > Lepidosauria > Squamata > Chamaeleonidae > Bradypodion > Bradypodion ventrale. The sequence continues at coordinate 300,545,835 of JAWDJE010000003.1, read as the reverse complement.
TGTTAGTTTACTACTTAAACACAGTATTTACATAGGCACCATGCGTTTAAAGTAGACACTTCTGCAATCAACACAATTGTCATCTGATCCCCTGGCCTCAGTCCTGCAGGGTCAACAGTATGTGTGATAACGGGTGAAAATTTCCATCTGTTGCAGCTGTAAACAAGGAACCACACAATTATTATTATTATTGAGGTATTTTGTGGTACTCTCTGACAGAAATGAAAACAAGGATTTTTGATGAAAACTAAGCAACATTGTGAAAATAAGACAAACAACATACCTAAAATGACAGACTACTACTCTGTTAAAAAGCCTTCTAGGAATTAGACAGATGGGAGGTATTGTTTGCATCCATTTAAATGATCAACCAGATATTCTGTGTTCACTAGTTACATCTGCTTTGCATCACTGCTCAAAGAGCAGGTGGCAGTCGTGGCCAGGAGGGCCTTTGCACAACTTTGTGTCATCTACCAATTACACCCGCTCCTGGACCGGGACTCTCTGCTCATCATCACTCATGCTCTGGTCACCTCCAGATTGGATTGTTGTAATGCGCTTTACATGGGGCTGCGGTTGGTGACCATTCGGAGGCTGCAACTGGTCCAGAATGCAGCTGCCCAGGTGGTGATGGAGGCATGGGCATTATGCCCGTGCCTCGCTGCTGCTTCAGGAGTTGCACTGGTTGCCAGTGTGCCTCCAGGTGCAATTCAAGGTGCTGGTTTTGACCTTTAAAGCCCTACATGGCAGTGGACCAGAATACTTAAGAGATCGCATCACCCCAAGGTATTCAGCTCGTCCTACAAGGGCAAACCAGAGAGGCTCCGTAGTGGTCCCACCTACAAGGGAAGCACATTTGACTGGGACCAGAAGGAGAGCCTTCTCAGTATCTGCCCCAGCCCTTTGGAACCTCTTACCATCTGAACTATTTCCATGCACACTTATTATTATTATTATTATTATTATTATTATTATTATTATTATTATTATTATTATTATTATTATTATTATTATTATTATTATTGAATTTGTATACTGCCTCGGTCAGCACAAGTGCGACTCGAGGCAGTTCACAGCAAAAATAAATACAATTACAAAATATCAAAAGTACGATTATAGTAACAACACAACATATCAAATAAAGATACATTACAAAATATTATAGAGTACAATAACATCTCACATAATAATAATAAGCAATAAACACAATAATACAAAAACCCATATCACAGTATAGAACAACACAGTAATGCAAAACTCATATCGCACTATAGAACATTCTGGCCCCCATTCCGGCCCCCCAAAAAGTCTGAGGAGGGGAAGCACAAGTCCTGCCGCAGCCACCGCCACCGAGCCCATTTGAGCCCTGGGCAAGGGCGAAGGTGGGGCTCGAGATGTTGGCATTGGTGGAACTCCCAGCATCCAGCTCCGCAGGGGTCCCTCTGCCCCGGCTGCTGCTGTGTCCGACGGGGGGGGGGGGGGGGGGGGGCAGCGCAATCCTGCCGCCACCACCACTCCAGAGTTCCCAACTTCCAGACCACTTATAGACATGGGCCTTCCTATAGGAAGAAAAGGTTCTGAATGGAAGAAGATCCAGGGGTAGCAGGTGCCAGGGTGAAGGCAGAAGGTCATAGCAACTGGCAGGTATAAAAGGAACCTTAAGAGAGGTGGCAGGGAAGGAAGTCATCATCAGAGTGGAAGAGGTCAGGGAGGAGATGAAGACTGGAAAGGAGGAAGGATAGAAGGATGCTGTTGAGGAGTTTCCCCTGGGAAAGACTTTCATAGCACCATGGAGGAACCTAAAGAACATTACCATTAACCCCAGGCTGGAATAATGTATATAGGAAGACCTCTGGCAAGCGGTCGATGTCCGGTTACAGGTGCCAGAGGAGGAAGCCACCCCTATCAGGCTAGAGTGTAAAAAGTGATAAAGTTCCTTATTGGGAGTGGGGGTGGGGGCAATGATGGAAAGGGAAAGGTTGGTGTCACAGGAAGCTGAAAGAGATGCCTCACAAAGATCAGAAGCACAGCCATCAAGTTCTCACTCCATGGCCACCTGTCCCCATTGCCATCAACCCTGCTGTAGGATTGAAGAACCTCAGGACTTGGGGATGAAAACCAAGACCTGAAAGACTATAAACTTTAGGAAGATCATTGATGGGCACCAGATCCTCTGTAATCATTGTATATACAGTAGTTGCCTGTTGGCACTGTGTTGAATTAATGTTGCCTTAGTGCATAGCCTGAGCTGGTGACTCATATCTGGAGAGATTGAAAACAAAGGGCAAAGGTCAATGAATGAAAGATGCATCAGGACACATAGGGACAGAAAAAGTATGTCATATTGAACACATCTTATTCCCAAGCAAGACTTCTGTGAAAATTCACAGGAGATCATTCTCCACTGTTTTCCATATAAAATGATTGATGCTCCTGATAATTCTATAAGAAAGTTTTCAATTACTGTAAGCAAGCAAGCCGTTTTCTTCTCCTTCTCCTGCGTAGATGTTTGCATGCCTGACAGCACTTAAACAAATCTCTATGTTTAAGACACACATCCGGGCAGCACCCCTGCAAGCTGTCATTACTTTTAATTACCATTGTAGGAAATGGCTTGAGAAACAGCAGTTTGTGAAGGCTTGCACAGAGAATTCATATGGGGGAAAAATACAACTCAATAGAACTGTCTGGAGTTCAGAGGGATAGAAAAGGCCCATCACTGATCTGTAGCTTCATGGACAACCCTGTTGACTAATGCCAGCCAGGAAAGAAGATGGCTTGCTGTGGTTTCTCCCTATATCTTCTCAGCTGGAGTGTTTCATTGCTTCTGACAAGCCTGGCTCTTTCCCACTTGCTGGAAAACTGTGTTTGGGAGGCTTATGTCACAGATGTCAGTTCACGAGCTTTCCATTTATGAGGCTCCATGCAGGTGCTTTGGGGGCATCCGTGATGGCAGGTCCACCCTCAGCAGCATCAGAGTAAGGGCACCTTTGCCTAATCCTAATCCTCTCTAAAACGTTAGCTACAGGGAACAGGATTGGTTTGTAATTTGTGCCGGCTAGTCTTTCTCACAAGAAGAAAGAGGAGGAGGAGGGGAGGAGGAGGAGCAGCAGCAGCAACAACAACAATGTAAAGTTTGGGAAATGGACCAATCAGAAGAGCAACTACAGAGCCTCTGCTTTTTCTGATCTCATTTGCCTCTTGACTGCATTCATTTTCTTTTGAAATCATAATTAAAAGTCATGGAACTCTTAATTTGATAATGCTGTCAAAATACAAGACGTGCTGTGGAATGTGAATGCCAACTGCATTATTGTACCTTGAGGTCTGAAAAATGCTTTCTTCATCAAATATGTCAGGAGTCAGCTAGGAAAGCTGAGAAGAGAAGGTTATCAGTTTATATCTAACAACTCTTGTTGTTTGTCATAAAGCTGAATGGTACTAGGATAACATAATCAGTGCTGGCTTCCTGTAACTGAATAGACAAGCAGAAAGGGGATATAATCAGCAAATCCCAAAATACAGATCTTGTAATATAACAGCAACTTAGGTGCAACCACTGCAGTCTGTTTCTCATAGTACTGATTGCTTCTATTTGTTTTTCTGTTTTAATTATTTTAATATGTTTTATAAATCTGTAATTAACTTTTTGTGAATTCACACCTGCATGCACACACCCACACACATACAACACGTACACATCTGGGGCTACATCTTGTATATTCATCTCCATGTATTTGTCTGGACACATATAACATTTTCGTATCCACACAATACAAAAAGTTCACTTAAATGATATAGATCTGTGATGGTGAACCTTGGCACTCTATGAGTTCCTAATTCCCAGGAGCCCAAGTCCCTGTGAATCTGCACAAATGGATTTACACATGGAGTGCCAAGGTTTGCCATCACATATATAAATCATTAACTTCTTGGTACACATTTTCTGAGGAAATAATGAAATAGGTGACTTGGCCATGTAAAAGTGATACCTATCCAGAAGCAATGCCTACACCTGTGGTGATTGATGTAATTGTGGCTTCCTCTGAATGTAGGAGTTTCAAAGTTGCCTCAAGATGGCAAGTTTTATCATGCAATTTTGCTGTTTCATTCATAGAATTTTATTGAAGGTTCAGACATGAAGTTGGTCCAGATGAAGCCATCTCCCTAACTCACTCACTAAATTATGCAAGAGATTCAGACAGTATCAACTTCCAATTGCCACCTCCTTCCCTTGCCACTACTGGATTTTTGAGCATGTGGAAAATCAACTAAGGAGAAAAAGTTAGAGTCACTGTATAGTGTGGTATAACTATTGGCATACGGAGCTCTTCATCTGGAATTATAGAAGCAGCACAATAACCATCAAGAATAAATGGTTCAGTGCTGAGTTTTGTTGTTTGCTGCCTAGCTGTGAATTCTTTGCAATTTTTTTAAAAAATCAAAAATGTGTATTGTTATTTATTTGCACTTCAGGAGAGAGCTTCTGAAATCAGATGAGATAAGATGTATCCAGGTTGCTATTGTGGTGATATTATACCTAATAAAAGTTATCCATCTTGGAATTTACTGCCTTAAGTACAGTATAGTAGATTCAGCAAAATATGCTTCCTTAATTGCTAAAAAAGGAGAGAAGGACATAAAGAACAAATAATGGAATTCAAAAAAATAGCCATATATCTTCACAATTCATCTGCTACACTGCTTCTCTAAACCTCAAAAAACAGTTTTGTCAAGAGAAGAGAATGCTGCTGGAATTGATTAATTTAATCCCTGGTTCCCTGGTGGCTAACCTTGGCACTCCAAGTGTTCTTGGACTTCAATTACCAAAAGCCCAAGTCAGCACTCATGCTGGTCGGGGCTTCTGGGAATTGAAGTTCCAGAGAGCTGGAGAGCCAAGGTTAGCCATCACTGATATGCTTCCTATTCTGCTATTTCAGATTCTGTGTCTCTTTAGGCCTTTAGGGCATTCTTTTGTCCTGGAGAAATTAAAAATGTCCAGGGATTCCTCTGGGACCCTTGGGACAGCGGGGAGAGACTTTAATAGTATAAAACTAGCATGGGTGCCCGGCTCTGCCCGGGTAATGACATCCCAGCACAGTCCATTGCCGGCGGCCACCTTACCCAGCCTGGATGTTTCCCCTGTCCGTCGCTTCCTCTGGGCACCCATGCTAGTACAATATAAAGCTCCTTGGAGTCATGGTGGCCCGGCAATGCCTCCTGGGCCCGGCCCATGGTATTGTACGCTGCTTCTGGTGGCCTTTCGTTGGCCGCACCTCCTGCCAGCTGCTGACCATGCCACCCCAGTTTCGTGCCCGCTGCCAGCTCGTCCTTCCCCTTAGCTCCGCCCACGAGGCCCTTTCATTTTCCCGAGGATTTTCTTTTGGGGGGAAGCCAGGCGCCGCATGACCAGCAACCGCTTCCCACTGCCTTCTGCACATGGCCATTGTCCACACATGCCCACGTCCATGCCGGCCTCGCCGATTGGCTGAGGCATGCCGCAGTCGTTGCTGGGGCATGTAGTTTCCTCTGTTTTCATGGGTTTGTGGGGCACAGTGCCCCCCTGCCGCCCCCAGACTCCAGCTATGCAATCTGTGATGCCAAAGGTAGGCATTCACCAACTTTCAGGAGGCTCAGTCGATGGACGTGGAAACGCATTCGGGACACACGGACGAACACTTCCGTTTTATTTATATAGATTGTTGTCAGCTCATTGCCAATGTTAAATGATAATCCAGATAATGGGTTCACCCAGAGGAGTTTTGTAACAGCATAAGGGGAATAATAAATATATAAGTCAAGATGTTGATGTTGCATATAAAGTGTTTTCCAATTTATGGTGACCCTCCCAGTGTCATCTTGATTTAAATCTCTGTGAAGTGGTTTACAAATCCCTCTTTCTGGTGGTCTTCTGGGAATCTGCATTTTAAACATGGGTAGCAGGGCTTATAACCTCACCATCCTCCAAATGTGTTCTATATGATCTTTCCTGGACCCTCACTTGGGTAGCACAGAGTGGATTTTAATTCCTAGCCTCTTCCTTTCAAAGTGAGGTGTTACAACCTACTGAACTACAGTATGTCAGGTCTTTATGAATTTTTTCTTTCATGTCCTGATCAAACCCTGGACTGCCAAACGAAGCCACTTTCTTGGCTTTGTCTTTGGCCAAACTTAAGTCCTCACTGGTGCATGTTTCTGGCAGTAATTGGCAGACCAGTAAATGAGCCAGAGTCTGTCTTTATGAAGGAAATGAAACATTTTTAAAATGTGTTATTGGGCTACTACTTGTTTAAGAAAGGTTTCCAGAAAGCCTCCTTGCTAGCAAGTCATGGTAATTTTCACTTTAGGCAGAGCTAATAGGCATAGTTAGGGCTCCCACTATCTTCTTTATTGGCTTGAGTGATCTTGGGTCTGTATTTGTTTCTGGGAAACTTGCTCATTTAAGCTGTGAATATTTTTTAAAATATGCTGTTGTTCCAGACGTTTTTAGTAAATAATTATTAGCCAAACATATTACCTTGTGACGTTGGTTCCCCTATCCTTAAGGTACAATGGTAAGCATTTTGGGCAGACAAGCTTTTTGTGTGTATAATGGATTATACCATTTTCTGAATTTACTATGTGCAAGTTGGTTTACTAGATAAAAACACTTTTTGGCAAATAGGTCTTTGTTTTAGTCTGGTCAGCTTTGTCTCAACACACCATATATGGAGCTATCGCAGATTGCCTCTGGAGGGTTCTTTCTGATAGTGTGTGATAAGGCTTCTTTTCCAGCACCTTGGAAAAAAGATTCAAGGACAACTCAAAAGTGATTCCTTATTCTAGTCATACTCTTCAAAATGATTGTATCTCAGGGCTCTTTTCTCTGCTCAGCTATTCTGCCTTTGCTGCTTGTTTTCACTTCTTTCATTTTGTTATTTCTTATGTGACAAACACTAGATAACAGCATGTCAAAGGTCATTTCATGTGTAGGTCCTTTGACTAAACAGTACACACATAAGTGAAATTGCAAATCCTTTGACAGTGCCAGGTTCCAGTGGAGAATGTTTTCTTTGAATCCTAGGGGAACAAGATATACAGACACACAGAGTTCTCTCCCTTCCCCTCCCACATTGTGCTAATCCTCCCTTTGAATTCTTTTCCAGTAATTATTGGGGTAGGGACTCCAGTTTTCATTGCAGAGGGCAAGATTCTGCTACTTTCTTCGGCTGTATTTGGTATAAAGTTGCAATAGATATGGTGTATTTTGATAACATTTGCTCTCTGTGTGTGTTTGTAAGGGCTTATAACTATAGAGAAAATAGGCATCCCTGTAAAGAAACAAAATTATTTGTGCCTTGGCACACATCTAGTTCATAAAGGCTAGCTTAGTTGCATCATAAAATCATATTTCAGTCCTTTGGTTAGCAAAAGAGGTATGGAAGGAAGCACTTCCTTCTGCCTCAACTTAATGGAAGTTGGTAATGAACTGAATTCAGTTACCTTGCTGTATTTGAAAACTCCCCAGGATCGAAAACTAAAAAGCTGATGGAAAAATCCTTGAGGGCAGGGCCTCCAAGAATTCAGTTATACAGTACAGTAATACCTCATACAAAGTCCATTTCATACAACATCAAATTCATACAACATCGCCTAATTCCTTGAATTCCTGGGGTTTTTCCCAGGTGGCATTGTGCCTGGGCAGTATAAAAGGCAGGACACATGCGTGCATTGCTCTTGTGGGTTTGGCACGAGGCGAAGAGTGTTTAGGAGTGGTTTTGAGCATGATTTTTTATTTTTTTATATTTTTTTTCATCAGAATTTTTAGAAGCATTCCTGGGATTTTTGCAGCATTCTTCAGGTTCTCAGACAATCAGGGTTGTTTGACATGTTTTTTGTAATGTATTTAGCCTTTAGACAATGATTTCTTAAAGTTCTGTCAGTTTCCTTGACTTTGCCCTGAAGTCTGTGCTGTTACAGTACAATGTAACTCTATGGAAATGACGTTGTACGAGGCATCGTGGCAAGGATTTGGACATTGTATGAGGCATCACAGCTAGGATTTTGCATGCCTGACACAAAGTCCAAATCCGTATAAAGCCCAAACTTGTGGAACCAAGTTTGGACGTTGCATGAGGTATCACTGTGCCTCCTTATCTAGGAGAAGAGAGACGGCTGTGACAAAATGGACCAGCCTAAAACATTTTGCTACCTGAAGTCAGGGCAAGGAGGTATTCCCTTCTTTATTCAGCTTGACTGGCCTGCCAGTTGAATACTACCCTCTACCAGATCCTAGGGCAGTATTCCAATTCAGAGAAACAATACATATCTTGTGGTATATGTAGCTCTCTATCCTCCAACAGAAAAAGAATAACAGGGAATCAGTGAAATAGCCATGACATTGGTTTTGCTGCTCCCAGCATTGCCACCAGAGGCAGTTGTTTCATTATGCCTGGCCTGGTAACAAGAGATGGCATTCTACAATGGGTTGGAGGAAATTTTGGCAGGCCATGTACAGTTATTTGCTATCTAGGCTCTTTCTGATTGTGATCCTGGCTATCTCTGCTTCCTGTCACAGAAAAAGGATATTGCTGTTTTTGCCTGTTCAAAGACAAGCTGCTCAAAGCTCTATGGGATAGTCCTGATGCCCAGCTCTTTGGATATTTACTCAGACATGAACCGTTCTGAATTAAATAGGACCTACTCTCAAGTAATTTTCAAAGAGATAGTCATGTTAGCCAGGTCCATCATGTATAAAATAAATTTAAAACAAAAATGCAAGACAGTAGAAGTATTGTGGAAGCTAAAGGACTAACATTAATTTTACTGGTAGCTCTGATGAATTAAGAGTCCACAACTGATCTATGAAAACTCACACTTAAATAAATACAGTATGTTAATTTTGAAGGTGTCATAATATTTGTAGGTTGTGTTATTTTTGCTGTATTATCAGGTTAATATGCGCAGGATTGAATCTGTAAGCTGATGTAGAACCTCTTCTTTCTTATGATGGTGCCTGGAGAAATCTAGGCAAGTGTTTTTATTATTATTTACCTTATTTAATATAGTCCCTAGGATTCATTAAGACTAATATGAATTTGTAAGTCAGATGACAAGGAAGCAAAGGTAGGAATTGTTTTAGATCCAATCCAAAAAAATCAGAGGACCTTCAGAGGAGGACATGCCTTAAATAAACCAAGCTAAATATTTAAATATAGGATTCTTACTACTCATAATCTCTCTGACTACTTAAAACAATTGAGCTGGCATCTCTGTTGATCTGAATGCAAATGGCCCCTGAAGCTATTTTAGTTAAAGAGTTGTTTGTTTTCTTCAATTGCCTTTTGAATTGTTATTTAGCTTATCTTCAGGAGATGCTTCAAACTGGGCTGATGTCTGCTTCGTTAATTCATTATATCCAGCTATTGCACATTCTTTTATCTATTTTTATCCATGTTTAAATTAATAATTGCTAACCTCAAACTAATTTTTAACTGGATTTTTCAAATCATCGGAACCATCCTCTATTCTACATTTCTGTTGGTGAAAATTATCTGGAAAAAAGACACAACACCGTATGATTCTGATGCTACATGTGTCTGCAAAAATCCTAAATCCATGCTGACCATCCTAATCCATGTTTGTGCTACTGTCTTTTCACTGTCAGTATTAATATTCAACTGATTTGCATATGGTATCCACTTCTATAATCAGAACTTGGAAGTAATTGGTTAGAAATAGTTTGTTACTTGTAATTCTTCGCCCTGCCCAGGTAACATAAGTATAACTAGATACTAAGGTGACTTTATAAGGGATACTCCTTTTCTGGTATAACATATGTTACATTGTTATAGCTATAAACATGGACTCAGGAAATTGGGATGAAGGAACATTACATAATTCAGTGGTTGGCTTACACTGTACATTGCTATTTCCTGTTCTGTTGTTGATGTAGAAGTGATGATTGGTTAGATGAGAGGACAGGGTATTTTACAGCTAAGGCTAGGGTTTATAGCAATTAAGTTATATAAATGTAACTTTCAAGTTACTTTTGAGAAATAGGAAAGTTCACTTATAATGGACTTTCAACTGTACAGTACTAAAAATAGTTTTATTAGCTCTCTCTCTCTCATTCTGGAAAGAACTGTCATCTAACAACACCATGTGTATATGGTCCGTTTGCCTAGACATCTGACGTAGGGGCAATGGAAGTCCATTATCTGTTGACTTTAAGCTTTGCTTGCACCTATGATTAATCTGCATACTTTTATATAAGCCCAATATAAGAGACCAGCAATAATCCTCGAGTGATCTTCCAAATAGAACATAAACTGGGTATGCACACTACTCCTAAAAAGTCCTCACTACTTATGAAATACAATGTGTGTATAATATCCAAGCTTAATTTGTTCCAAAGCTAGCAACTTTATATGAAGGGCTTGTAATGCTGAAGGTTTTACACCTTTTTCCATATAATCATATTTTCAGATAGCAGTAATGGATTTTAGCTCTTGCTTATTTTTATTTGGATGATCAAGAGTCAGAACCAGTGTCCTTTACAAACAGTGTTGATTTGTGGGATTCCTGCACAGTTTTCCTATCTCTTATACAGTATCTCTTAAAGCAGTAGTAGTCTAAAGAGAAATTGTAGGTTATTTCACTTCAAAATTTGGGACAGGTGCTCCCCTGCTGTGATCATGATCTGCTTATGCTCAAAAACATAAATATGGCTTACAAGAATATGTTTTTCACTTCAGAATACTGTCCATCATACTTTGAAGGCAAAAAGATTACAATCTGTTGCTCAGATTGGTGGAATTAAGACAATTTCACTGTGTATTCTTGTGATGCTCCTTGCTGCACAGAAAAGGCACAAAACCTGATGGTACAGCTACCATTAGTGGCAAAATTCCTCATTAGACACCAGGAAAAGACTGTCAGGTGGACTAGGTTTATCATGACAAGAAAATAATGGAACTGAAAAGTAGCCAAAAGCAATAAGGAACACACTGCTTTGTGTTCTTTGGAGGGTGTAACATTAAAGGGTCATCCTGACATATTTTTGTATAGTTGGCAAAACTGTATACACTGTTGGTAGGAAGTGGTGAGCAATTTTCAATCTGTATACATTGAAGCACAAATGGATGGTTTCCCTAGAACAGTGTTGGTGACCCTTGGCACTTCTGGTGTTCTTGGACTTCAATTCCCAAAGCCCAAGTCAGCACTCCTGCTGATCAGAGCTTCTGGGAATTGAAGTTCCAGAACACCTGGAGTGCCAAGGTTCACCATCACTGCCCTAGAAGATGTGCTTAAGAAAGTTGTCTACAATAATAATGGAAATTGTTCATTATTATGTGAACACCCATTACATTGCAGGATATTATCTCCTGATCTGAATTGCCCAGTTATATATACAAGGTTTATCATCTCAAGATATTTGGGCAAATAATTATTGATATTGACTGTAACTGATAGGATGTGCTTAGTGAAGCAAAAACGAGAATATTATGGGCTGAACTCATCAACACCAAACATTCTGCCTGCTTTATTATACGGCAGTGAAACATTGGCACCTACAAAAGCTGACATAAAAGAAATTAATGTAACACAAAGAGCAATCGAGCAAAGGATGCTATGCATATGATGGGTTGATTGAATATCAAATGAAGCACTGCGTATAAGATCAGGTGCAAAACAAGAGTCAACGTTGATTGAGTTTGCAAGGAATCGGTGGGCCAGGCATGTGTGCCACTTCAAAGATGGCAGGTGGAGAAAAGCTTTCACAAAAATGGATACTACTTGGCATAAAGTGACCACTATGAAGGCCAGCAACCAGATGGGAAGACCAGTTCAGGGCCCTGGATGAGATTGGCACAGGATCGGAAACAGTGGAAGATGATGCTTCGATTCACCACGTCAACCTGATATGTGAAACATGGATCAACCAAGTTACCAAGTACAGTAAGTAAGTGACGGATAGTGAAAAGAGTATAGGAAATGTGGGAGGGCATCTGTTTTCTTTTTCCAGCAAATGGAGGGAGGCTGTTGCACAGTTCTTCTGAAATGTATTAGTGCTTTCTTCTTAAGATTTCAAAACTGTTATGTCAGAGAACAGACTTCTTTCCTTATTAGTTAAAAAAGCAGTCAGGAATTTCACTTTCAAGTGATTTGGGAGGAATCTCGTCATTAAGTCCAATTTCCTGTTTCAAGACAGGATAACTATGCCTAAAGAAGTCCTGGTGGGAACTGTCTTTTTTAAATGAAAAAACCCATGCAAATAATGCTATTTAAGGAGCGATTTTACCAATTCCAGACCTGTCTTTCATAAACAGACCACTATACAGTTATTCATTCACATTTTTTCCTCTAGTTCCCAGAGGTTTTCAGTCAATCTTATATTTACCTTTTCTTTTTTCTTTTTTGGTGGAGACATCACTAGGTGAGCGCCTTGTCAGGGTGTGGGGGATTTAGCAGTCTAACTAGGCAGTGTTGCCCATATCTTGTCAATGATGTTAGGCTGGAACTAAAACTCACCAATACATCCTCCATCAGACCCCTCGGCATACCTGTCAAGTATCCCAGATTGGTCGGGATTTCCCGTATTTCTGCACCGCTTCCTCCACTTTCCCACTGCCATTCCATAATTTGACCAGCAGGGAAAGTAGTTACTGCACATGCACATATGCGCAGAACCCTTCTGTGTATGCGCATAAGCTTTCTGCACAGAAGGTTTCTGCGCTGGTCCCGTATTTTCCAGAGCTGCGCTTGACAGGTATGCCCCTTGGGCAAGGTGAAAGTGGAGGGCATATGTCATTGTCCACCTAACCTGTAAGTGATATGATATCTTAATGGCTAAAAAGAAAAAAAACTGCATGCATGTGTGGAATGTCATCGTGGAGACGTCTACCATTGTGCGGATTCCTCACGGAATAATGACACCAACGTATCCAAGGCAGGGAGACAACAGAGCAGATTATGGTTAGTCCCAAATTAATTTTGCTGAATATATTGAACGCAACCCCACAATGCAATGTGTTGATGTAAATTATGTAGCCAATAGAAAAGTTCTCTGTTTTCCCACCTCTAGGATCACTTGCTATTCAGATTACAGTCAGTGTGGGTGTATCGTTTTCCGGGTATTTTTTTATCATCGTGTTAATATTCTGCTCTCTCTCTCTCTCTCTCTGTACTCTCCAATTTGCCTTACAAACAAAGTGTGTTCTTTAAATAAAGGTTATTGTACAGAACTGTTTATCTACCCAAGCAACAGTTTATGCTTCTATCTAAAGAAATGCAACTGTAATTTAATTTAATAGTCATATTTATATATATATGCCACCCACCAGGTAGAACCCGACTCAGGGTGGCATTACAACAAGTTTTAAAAACACATAAAAACACTTTAAAAGACCCATATCCCACCTACCCATCCCACCCACTATAAAAAGAAGAGAGAGTTCTTAATTCTTTACATAAGCCAGCAGGCGGGGACTGTGTTCCCATTCGGGCCCCACACCTGCCCTGCCAGCCAGGTCTTCAATCCTTTCCTGAAGGGCAGCAATTCTCTTTGAAGTCTTAGATCTGTTGGCAGGAGGTTCCAGAGAGTTGGTGCGGACACGGAGAAGGCCCTCCTTCGGGTGCTGGATAGATGTGCACCCCTAGCTGATGGCACTATTAGAGAGCCTCTCCGGTCCGCTCTGGTTGGACGGGCAGACACTCTTGGGACGATGCGGTCTCTAAGGTATCCTGGCCCACTGCCATATAGGGCTTTAAAGGTCAAAACCAGCACCTTGAATTGCACCTGGAGACAAACTGATAACCAGTGCAGCTCCCGAAGTAGCGGTGAGGCGCGGGCATATCGTCCGCATCCCATCACCACCCGGGCTGCCACATTCTGGACCAGCTGCAGCCTCCGAATGGTCGTCAAGGGGAGCCCCATGTAGAGCGCATTACAATAATCTAGTCAGGAAGTGACCAGAGCATGGGTGACCATAAGCAAGGAGCCCCAGTCCAGGAGCGTGCACAACTGGTGAATCACCCGAAGTTGGGCAAAAGCCGCAAGTCCAGAAGAACCCCCAAGTTGCGCACTGGGTCTGTCTGGGGCAAAACAGCCCCATCCAGTATCAAAGATGGTAGCTCCCTGGATAACACAGGGCCCCTTATCCACAGTCACTCTGTCTTGCTGGGATTCAGCCAAAGCCCATTGGCCCCCATCCAGACCCCAATGGCCTCCAGGCATCCGGATAGGAATCCAACAGCATCACTGGGGTTCCCACGGGCCAAGATGTACAACTGGGTGTCATCCGCGTACTGATGGTACTGCATCCCGTGGGAACGAATGATCTCACCCAGTGGCTTCACGTAGATGTTAAATAGGAGAGGAGAGAGCACCAAGCCCTGAGGCACCCCATACTTGCGGAGCCTAGGGCTGGACCTCTCACTCTCTAACCACACCGACTGGGTACGGCCCTCCAGAAAAGAGGAAAACCAGGACAACACAATGCCCTGGATCCCCAGTCCTTTGAGCCGTTCCAGAAGGATACCGTGGTCGACGGTATCGAAGGCCGCTGAGAGGTCAAGAAGAGCAAGGACGGATGGATAACCCCCGTCTCACTCCCGCCAGAGATCATCCATCAGTGCAACCAATGCCGTCTCCAACCATACCCGGGCCTGAATCCTGATTGAAAGGGGTCTAGATAATCCGCTTCCTCCAGGACACTCTGCAGCTGGCATGCCACCGCTTTCTCCAAAACCTTACCCAGAAAGGGCAGGTTGGAAACCGGCCTGTAGTTGTTAAGGACAGCTGGGTCAAGGGATATTTTCTTCAGGAGGGGGCGCACCAAAGCATGTTTTAGTGGTGCAGGAAATACCCCCTCCCGTAATGATGCATTTATAAAGAACTGTTTTTCTTATACTTCAAGACATGCAGAGAGTTTAATTTGCTGGGCTAGAGTGGAAGTGTAATATTTGGAGAACTTGCTAACTATAACTATTTGTTAACCTGCCCCGCCTACTGCTGCATTTTAAGTCTAACAAATTTTAAGTCTCATTTCAGTTTACTTTCAAGCTTAGTTTTGTGTTCGTGATGTGCATGGAGATGAATGAATTATGTCCTTTGCTGGAATAGAGACACTAGGAGCAAATCTCTCCTGATTCTCATGGACTTCTCGATGGAATTCAAGACCATCAGTCATGGTATCCTTGTGAGACAACTGGCAGAATCTGTGTGGTTGTATAAGGTGTGCACCACCCCTACCCTTCCCCAAATAGGCTCCTGAGATGTGCAGAGAGATTATGTTTTCCTTGAGAACATTCACCTGGAGCTAAACTTGCTGTATTTCTTAAATCAGTTTTTTATTTTTATTTCTCATGCCCTCTAGCATGATATATGAACTGATTTTAAATTACCAGTTGTTGTTGTTGTTCAGTCGCACAGACGGTTCCGACCCTTTGCGACCCTATGGACCATTGCTCTCCAGGCGCCTCTGTCCTCCACCATCCCCCTCAGCCCTCCCAGCTCTGTGCCCATTGTGTCTACAATGCCATCTATCCATCTCATCCTTGGCCTCCCCCTTCTTCTTTTGCCCTCCACCTTTCCTAACATCAATGCCTTCTCAAGGGAATCCTCCCTTCTCATTTGATGTCCAAAGTATTTTAGCTTCATCTTTACTATTTCACCTTCCAGTGAGCATTCAGGGTTAATTTCTTCTAAGATTGACCTATTTGTTCTCCTCGCTGTCCAGGGTACTCTCAAAACCCTCCTCCAACACCACATTTCAAAGGCATCTATTCTTCTGCGTTCAGCCTTCCTAATTGTCCAGCTCTCACATCCATACATTACTACTGGGAAGACCATTGCTTTGACTATTCTAATTTTTGTTTTCAGTGTGATGTCTCTGCTTTTCACTATGTTCCCCAGGTTTCTCATTGCTTGTCTCCCAAGAATCAGTCGCCTTTTTATTTCATGGCTACAATCCCCATCTGCAGTGATCTTAGATCCTAAGAATGTAAAATCTGTCACTGCTTCTACTTCTTCCCCATCTATTTTCCAGGAACTGATTGGGCCTGTTGCCATTATCTTGGTTTTCTTGATATTGAGTCTCAAGCCAGCTTTTGCACTCTCCTCCTTCAGCCCAATCAAGAGATTCTTTAGGTCTTCCTCACTTTCTGCCATTAGGGTGGTATCGTCTGCATATCTCAGATTATTGATGTTTCTCCCAGCGATTTTAATCCCATATTGTGATTCCTCCAACCCTGCACTGCGCATTATGTGCTCTGTGTATAGGTTGAATAGGCATGGTTACAAAATGCAGCCTTGTCTTACTCCTTTTCCTATTCCAAACCACTCTGTCATTCCATGTTCTGTCCTAACTGTTGCTTCTTGGTTCATGTACAGATTTCTCAGGAGGCATATGAGGTGCTCTGGTATTCCCATCTCTTTAATTACTTGCCACATCTTGTTGTGGTCCACACAGTCAAATGCCTTAGTGTAGTCAATAAAACAGAAATAAACTTGTTTCTGGTATTCCTTTGTTTTCTCCATGATCCAGCGTATGTTGGCGATGTGGTCTCTAGTCCCCCTGCCTCTTCTGAAACCTGCCTGCACCTCTGGTAATTCTCTTTCCACATGCTGCTGAAGTCTATCCTGTATTATCTTGAGCATCACCTTACTGGCGTGTGGGATGAGCGCGATTGTTCAATAATTTGAACATTCTTTGGCATTGCCCTTTTTTGGGATTGGGACGTATACTGATCTTTTCCAATCCTGTGGCCATTGTTTTGTTTTCCAAATCTGTTGGCATATTGAATGCAGTAATTTGACACCGTCATCTTTTAGCGCTTTAAAGAATTCAACTGGGATACCATCATCTCCACTAGCTTTGTTGTTTGCAGTGCTTTTTAGGGCCTTTATGACTTCGCTCTCCAGGATGTCTGGCTCAGGTTCTACTTCTTCATCATTGTGATTGTCAGGAGTGTTGAGGTCCTTTTTGTAGAGTTCCTCTGTGTACTCTTTCCATCTTTTCTTAATCTCTTCTGCATCAGCTAGCTCCTTTCCTTCTTTGTCCCTTATCATGGTCATTTTTGCTTTAAATGTTCCCTTAATTTCCCCGATTTTTTTGAAAAGATCTCTGGTTCTGCCTCTTTTGTTGTTTTCCTCCATTTCTCTGCACTGTTCTTTTAGGTAGTTTTCCTTATCTCTCCTTGCTTTTCTTTGAAATTCTGTGTTCAAATGATTGTAGTTTTTCCTTTCTCCTTTGACTTTTGCGTTCCTTCTTTCCTCTGCTATTTTAAGAGCCTCATCAGACAACCACTTTGCTTTCTTACTCTTCTTTTCTTTTGGTATGGTTTTCTTTGCTGCTTCCTGCATGATGTCCCTCATCTCTGTCCATAATTCTTCTGGCACTCTATCTATTGAGTCTAAGCCATTGAATCTGTTCATCACCTCCACCGCGTATTCTTTAGGGATGCTGTCTAGGTGATATCTTTCTGGTCTCCGTGTTTTCCTTATTTTCTTTAGTCTAAGCATGAATTTTGCGATCAATAGGTTGTGATCTGAGCCACAGTCTGCTCCAGGTCTTGTTTTTGCTGACTGTATGGAGGTTCTCCATCTTTGGCTGCAGAGTATGTAGTCAATCTGGTTTCGGTGTTGGCCATCTGGTGATGTCCATGTGTAAAGTCGCCTCTTGTGTTGCTGGAAGAGAGTGTTTGCTATGACCAGTGCGTTCTCTTGGCAGAACTCTATCAATCTTTGCCCTGCTTCATTCTGTACTCCAAGACCAAATTTGCCTGTTATTCCCTCCACTTTTTGATTTCCTACTTTGGCATTCCAGTCTCCTAATATAATTTGGACATCATTTCTTGGTGTCTATTGTAAGTCCTCATAGAACTGGTCCATTGTGGCTTCATCTGCACCAGTGGTTGGTGCGTATATTTGGATCACAATGACATTGAAAGGTTTGCCTTGAATTCTGACTGACATCATTCTGTCATTTTTGAGATTGTATCCCATTACTGCTTTTCTCACTCTTTTGTTGACAATTATGGCTACTCCATTTCTTCTGAGGTTTTCTTGTCCACATTAGTAGATATGATGGTTTCCAGAGCTGAATTCACCCATCCCTGTCCATTTTAGCTCACTGATGCCCAAGATGTCAATGCTTATTCTTTCCATCTCACTTTTTACCACTTCCAGTTTTCCTTGGTTCATTGATCTCACATTCCATGTCCCTATGCAGTATTGCTCCTTGCAACATTGCATTTCCCCTCCCCCCTTCCTGTCCCTCCCCTTTCTCCCCTCTGTGGTGTTAAGCATCCTGTATCACCTAGCCTGCCCTTTTGTTTTGCCTTTTGTTTTGGTCAATAGGGTTCTCTTGGCAAGATTTGTGGCGTGGTTGCCGGTGTCTGCGCCATTTTTCTCTCCTCATACATTTTATCACAGTTTTTAAAAATTTAACACATTTAAGACAACATATTATCATGCATGTTATCACACTTTAAAACACAGTCTCTATGTCAGTTTCTATGTTTAGTCAGTATAAAGTCTCTATGTCAGTTGCTATATTAGGTCTTCTACATTTGCATATCTGTTACTTATCCTTTGCCTGGAACTCTGGCTCTCCTCCTCCTCCTCACCCCCCCACCCCCCCTGGGGGTGGATGTCCGGCGGCGGCGGCGGCAGGCCCCTTAGCCGCTCGCCCGGCTCTCCTCCTCCTTCCTCACCCCCGGCTGGGGTGGCTGTCCGGCGACGGCGGTGGCAGGCCCCTTAGCCGCTCGCCCGGCTCTCCCCCTCCTTCCTCACCCCCGGCTGGGGTGGCTGTCCGGCGGCGGCGGCGGCAGGCCCCTTAGCCGCTCGCCCGGCTCTCCTCCTCCTTCCTCACCCCCGGCTGGGGTGGCTGTCCGCCGGCGGCGGCGGCAGGCCCCTTAGCCGCTCGCCCGGCTCTCCTCCTCCTTCCTCACACCCGGCTGGGGTGGCTGTAAATCATTTTATTAGCTCTCCTTCTATTGAATGTTTCTATGCTGTATAGCAATTTTATGATTTTCCAGGAGCTTTGCTTAAAGCAGGGGTTCACAACCTATGGCCCATGGGCTGGCCCTGTTGCCATTCTATCTGGCCCATGGTGACAACCCCAGAAGCAGAAGCGGACATGTTTACGACAGCCATAAATGTGCCCACACATGCACAAATGCACCCACATATGAACAAACATGCTTGTCGCAGTTTACGGACGTGTTTACGATGGAGGATCCATGTGTCCAGCCTGCTCTGAGGTGGGAGTGGTCCGGTACGTGGCGCAAAAACCTTGAGAACCCCTGGCTTAAAGTGAACAGCTGCACACAATTTAAAATAAATAGACATTTTTATTTAGTATGTTTTATACAATATTTGTACAGAGATGAAGAAAGAATACTTGTTAATCTCATAAGAACATAAGAACAGCCTTGCTGGAACAGGCCACAGCCCATCTAGTCCAGCATTCTGTCTCACACAGTGGCTCACCATTTCCTTCAGGGTATTCCCAAGCAGATGCCTTCACCTGCTTAGGATTCCCTGGAAATGGCATTGAGAGATATCCTGCCTATTTCTCCAACCCGGAGGTTGTCCTTAAGTATCCATAATTATAGCCATTGATACCCTTGACCTCCATGAACTTGTCTAATCCTTTCTTAAAGCTGTCAAGACTGACAGCTGTCACCACTTCTTCTGGCAGGGAGTTCCATAGACTAGTAATCCTCTGGGTGAAAAAGTACTTTCTCTTATTTGTTTGAGAACTAGTACCCAAATGTTTCATGGAGTGTCCCCTAGTTCTAGTGTTATGCGATAGGGAAAACAGTTTTTCCTTATCTACTTTGTCCACACCGTGCATGATTTTATAAACTTCAATCAGGTCACCTCTTAGACGTCGTCGTTCAAGAGTGAAAAGGCCCAACCGTTGCAGCCTCAGATGGTAAGGAAGGTGTTCCAGTCCCCTAATCATTTTGGTTGCCCTCCTCTGTACTTTTTCCAACTCCATAATATCCTTCTGGAGGTATGGCAACCAGAACTGTACACAGTATTCCAGATGGGGCCTCACCATAGATTTGTAAAGAGGCAAAATGACACTTGCTGACTTATTTTCTATACCCTTCCTAATGATCCCTAGCATTGAGTTTGCTTTTTTTACTGCTGAGGCACACTGGGTTGACATCTTCATTGAGCTGTCCACCAGGACACCAAGATCCCTTTCCTGGTTTGTTGCAGAGAGTTCAGAACCCATCAGTTTATAAATGTAATTAGTTTTTTTTGCCCCAACATGCATCACTCTGCACTTACTAATGTTGAAGCTCATTTGCCACTGCTTTGCCCACTCCCCCAGTGTCAAGAGATCCCTCTGGAGCTCCTCCCAATCTCTCACAGTTTTCACTACCCTGTATAATTTAGTGCCTTCAGCAAATTTGGCTACCTTGCTTTTTACTCCTACCTCTAGATCATTTATGAAGAGGTTGAAAAGCAGGGGTCCAGTACTGAACCTTGGGGGACCCCACTCTTTACTTCCCTCCACTTGGGGAAGTGTCCATTTAGTGCTACCCTCTGTTTCCTGTCCCTTAGCCAGTTGCTGATCCTGGACAAGACCTGTCCCTTTATTCCATGACTGGCAAGTTTATTCAAGAGCCTTTGGTGTGGGACCTTGTCAAAAGCCTTCTGAAAGTCCAGATAAACAATGTCAACTGGATCCCCCTTATCCACATGCTTATTGACACTCTCAAAAAATTCCAACAGATTAGTGAGGCATGATTTGCCCTTGCAAAAGCCATGTTAGCTCTCCTTTAGCAGTGCCTTCTCTTCTATGTGCCTATTCATTCTATATTTTAGGATGGTTTCCATCACTTTACCTGGGACACATGTCAAACTGACCGGTCAGTAATTTCCTGGATCACCCCTGGATCCTTCTTCCCCTGTTATCTATAAAACAGTCTTGTGAAGCAGATTGGACTGAAACAAAGTCAAAGGCGGAAGTGGTATGGAAGTTTAATCCTCTCCAAGCAGTGCCAACTGGCTTCTATTTGCCTCTTCCTTGTAAATGAAACTCACTTTTGATCCTGAGAAGCAGGAAGGATGATAAAGCAATACAAAGCAGAATTGATGACAATCTGTTTAATATTTTTTCTGTGTTGATATATATATATGTATAAAGGGCTTTGCACTTCAACATTTTAAGAATTTCTAGAAAAAGCATCTGAACATATCATTTCTGTTTGAATGGCCTATCTCAGTAACTGCTGAAAAACATTTTGCTGTATATGGTTATACAAGTGGAAACCTATCTGTAAGAATAAAATATTGTTTAGCCATCCAGTAGCTCTTTAAAAGAAACATAAATGCAATATAATATTGAAACTCGCCCAACCTGTTTTGCTGTGACTAGGAAACATGTTTAAATGAGTATATTGTAAGAGGTGTTTAAAGGCTTTGCCAGGTCTGTGCTCTACAGAAGACAGGTGCAGCAGTTGTTGTTGGGTTGGCTTTTTTTTGGGGGGGGGGGGTGGAGTTGGGGAGCCAGATCTCTTAACTACAAGTCTGTATCCAGTCGTCTAGAATAAACCTGTCTAAGCTGCTAGATAGCTCACCGAACTAGGTATCTGGTTGCTGAGTCCATGATTGTGTGAGTTTATTTCCCCACTAAGCATCCCATAGTGTGTGTGACCTTGGGCAACCTGTACATTCTCATGATGTCCCCAGAAGGAGGAATGGTAAACCATTTCTGGGTATTTTCTACATAAAAACAACTTGGAAAGTGTTGCAAAATTGACTTGACGGCACATTTTAATAAGCAGAGTTTATTTCCAAGTAGATGTGTATAGGATTATGCTTTCACTGTGTTTCACAGAAAATCAAATTAGTGAAACAAAACTTGGGGGGAGGGGGGGTTAAAATTATATTTTCTAAATCACTTGGTTTGTATGTTCCCTTTATATAGCAATTTTGACTTTTTTCAGAGAGAGAGAATGCTTACATTTCAGTTCTAACCATGCTCATTAGGAAGTAATCTGAAAGTTTAGAGACATTAGCTTCCTTAGAAAGTTTTTTCAAGGATTGTAGGTTTGGGTTAAAATCTTATGATCCATGGATTTCAGTATGGTTTTGCTGGCTGTAAAGTTTTTTCTGCTCCTCCCACCTCCAGTGTTACTGAGTAAAGGACAAACACTTCATTAAAAAAAAACACATCTATCTTTTGCTGTAATTCTCATTTAGGTGATTGGAATTACTGTCATTTTCTCACTGATCTCACATAGCATTCTTGCATGTCTAAATATCAAGATCTAATACAGTAAATTTTATCACTCATACACTGCAGATGGGAATTGAGAGATGCCAGAGATGCTTTATTTTATCGGACTGAAACCAAATTACTGTAATTCAATGATTCCCTCCCTTGACCACATAGTTACTGTCTGCCTTGACACCCACTCTCTGATATTTTATAATTATAATTAAATCAGGTGAATTATACTAAGTACAGTCTGAGGGTAAGTGAATGAATACTCACTCCATACTAATCACCATACTCACTCTACAATAATATTCATATTACTATAGCTGTTCTCATAAAATACAAAAGATTTACTCCCTTCTATTTCCTCAGAAAGGAAAAGAGTTCCTCTTCCAAAGGCTAAGCTACATCAGTTGCTCTATTTCTGCTTCTTAAGGAAAATCTAGCTGGCAGTAGTTTAGGCTGGGAGTTTGATTCCCCACTGTATCTCCTTGGAGACAAGCTGTACAGTCCCAGGGCACACTCCAAAGAAGGGAATGGTAACCCCTTAGATGTATCCTTTACTAGAAACCCCTGAATAGAGTCATCATAGGTCAGAATTGACTTGATGATGCACAATTATCATTAGAAATAACATCTACACAATTACCCCTTTCTGAAAAAGACTCATGCCTTTTCCTACACTAAATAAGATACATGCCTTATCCCCCCCCCAGAACATTCATCTTCTGAGCTAATAGGCAATGTTTATTTAAGCAGTTCTTGTAATTATTCTTGACAGCCGTGCAACTGAGGAAACTACCAAGACAGGCAGATGAAAAGCAACCTGTTGCTTAAGTAATATATGAGAACATTAAATCCCTCACATATTGTGTAGTGCAGATGTACAATACCTTTATCCAGTGATAGCATCCCATTAAAACTACAGCTATCAAAACCTGTCAAACTGTCTCTCCTTCCACCAGTTTGTTTCATCAGGCTTATCTAAAAAGCATGGGAGCTGGAGAAACGAGGTTAATGCCTGTTCCCTTGAGTTAATGTCAGACAAGCCACTAAGAGTCGACTCTGATCACATAGAGCCTAGTAGTGTCACGCTTATTTCTCCTTTTTGTGTGAGAACATGATGAATAAATCATCATGCTGATGTAATAATGTGTTTTCAGATTAGAATAACGAAGAACAAAGTGGAACATGATATTCAAGTTCCATATTTAAATTCCCCAGTGAGGTAAGTGACAGCGTAATTAATGAATATATCTTGTCTACGTAGATTCATAAACATGAAGATGTCACACTATGTTCAGCTGGCTTATTTTTGTTATTTTTATGTATGCTAATTGTGATAGTCTGTTGAATTTATGATAAAGTCAGAAAATTATATACATAATTTTGAAAACTTGGTGTTGTCTCCTTAAAGTCAGCAAGCGAGAATATTAGTTATTCTTGAGAACATAACCATGTGAATGAGACAAGCTTTGTTTTCTCCAACATTGCACAGAATTTCATCAAATTACTAGGTGATGCTATTTCCATAAACAAGTAGACCACCAATTTAAAAAGGGTGTATTTTATTTTTCACTGGTATAATTACCTTATTCACTCTTCCAGCATGCACAATTTACAGTATATGAACAAGAGGATATAAGTACATTTTTTCACTTCTTCTTCTTCTTCTTCTTCTGTGTCTCATATAGCCTCAATAAACTTGGCTCACCAGTCTTAGAACATTAGAAACTATGTTAAATTTGTCTAAAGCATTTTAAAATCTGCACACATTATATGTTAAACAGAAAACTGAACCAAAACCAGCTTAAATCCTGTTAGCGGCATTAAGGTGTACTTAACCTGTATAAATATATTTTGTTCTGATTGCTAAAAGTACTGTACATCTTTTTGATTCTACTGTCCAAGAACAACTATTAAGCCCACTATATGTTACAATAAAATTAAGTTTTTTTAAATTATATCTCTGCTTATATAGTAGCATTTATTACATACTTTTGTATCCTTACAAGAACCAACTATACAGTTTTCCTCTTGATTTTCCTCCCCACACCTTTTTCTTCTGTTGGGATAATAGCAATCTTGTGATAATACTGTACTAGGTATCTGTGGGAAGGGGCTTTGCAGCCTCCTTTTCTTTCTCTGACCACTGACCAAATAGCAAGCATAGAGGTTCTCTCCAAATGCTTCAGATGTCATCTTGTTTCGATATCTTGTAACTACAAATGTACCTGTAAGTAAAGGGCTTGTCTACATTGGCCCTCCCAGGCTTGAGGCCAGCAAGAGGAGCAAAATGCTGTTTGGCACAATCCCTTACACTGTCACTCAAGAGGCTGGGGCAGTGCTGTCTGCTTCTGCAGATGTTTCCATGGTCATGTGGTAGGCACGACTAGACACCGGAGTGCACAGAATACTGTTTACCTTCCCACCGAAGTGGTCCCTATTTATCTACTTGCAATTTCTTGCTTTCGAACTGCTAGGTTGGCAGGAGCTGTCCCGCAATACTCAGGAATCGAACTCCTGATCTTCTGCCTTCCAGTCAGCATCTTAGCCACTTGAGCCACTGCATCTGAGAAGCAGGCCCTTTATGCTGCCGCCAAGAAGACCAGGGCATGATGCTCCTCAGCTGATGCTCCCCTGATTATCAGAGAACTGGGCCTACTGACACCAAGGGGGGTGGGGCAGCACCCTCAATGGCAGCAGTACTTCTCAGATGATCAAAGGAGCACTGCCCCAGTTATCTGAGAAGTGGGTCCTTTAAGTGGCAGCTCCCTAGGCAGCAGTGGCACTTCTCAGCTGATGCTTATGAACTGAAAAGGGCTCTCCTGGTCATCTAAGAAGCAGGTCTTTTATGCAACAGCCCCCTTGGCAGCAACTGCGCTTCTCAAATGATCAGAGGTAAGTGTCCCGACTCCCTGATCATCTGAGCAGTGTATCCTTCACTTCTGCCACTCTATTTTAGCTTGTTCCTGGGATGTACATTTGCTAGGGATAGGATGAAATACATCGTGGCAATTTATTCGAAACTCTGATGGGGTCTGGAAATGGATTGGGTAGATTGGGCCAATGAAAGTGTGCCCTATCCCAAAGAGTGAGCTTTATGCTCAGGATGATATAATAGCTTCAAGGTATTTTTTTCTACTTTAAATGCTTCTAGAATGATTTTATTATACAAAGTAGTAGTTTGCATGAAGAACCCAAGGATGGGACTGGGCTAGTCTCCATGTTTTCTGGGCACTTATTATTTTCCCTGCTTCATACTCTGCTAGCCAAGACCAATAAAGAAATCTCCTATATTGTAGTTTAAAAGGGTGCAATGTGTGCAAAAGTGCCATTCAGGGGGTAAACCTGCTTTCAAAATATGCAAAAGCTAAAATTTCAAAGGGCAAGCCATGGTTTAAATATTTGCAGCAAAATGAAGAGTCTTATGGCAGCATAGGCACTAACATGTATCCTCTACTAGTCCATGCAAACAACTTCCATAATATAATTGTTAGTCTTTAAGGTGTTGTAGAGTCTTTCTTCATTCAAGCTAAAGATTCATGTTGAGTGGACTAAAAATCTCATATCTAACTTATGAATTGTTTAGTATCAGATATTAAACTAATTTGGCCAACCATAAATGTTTATTATTATCTACTGAATTCTTCTTTTTGGTGGAGCATGTTTTTGTAAAAAGGAATGGTAAGTATAAAAATACTGTAAGACATTACACAAGTGCTTGTTTTTACCTGATGTAGAGGAAGAACTAAATAAATGATTAAAAACAGTGAGTGCCTTTGTAAAGGATAAATAGTACTTTCAGTTGTATTCTCAGGGGAAGATGGCATGCATTTGCTGCTTCCCCTGTAATTTTATCAGGAAAACAGAGACTCAGATTTGGCAGATAAAAGCTGTAGTTTTATTTACAGTAACCACTGATTTCAAAAGATGCCAGGGCACATTCTCATATTCATTAGTTCAGCAGAAATAGAGGCATCCCTGGGTGTCATCAGCAGAAACCATCTACCAAAGTGACTAACACCACCCTTTTGGTACTGAGAAGAAAAACCTCCCTCTTCGGTTACAGCTTCTTGTTTGCACTATCAGAAAAGAGAGGAAGAACCTTGATTTTGTAGTGCAAGGTTAAGACTAAGAAAGAATAAGCTAAAACTTAGATTCTGCCCAGTCATTAAAAGAATATTTCAGTACACTTTTCACAGTGTTACTTTTAATTAATGCATTTTAATTAATGCATTTTAAACAGAACCTAATCTCTAAGGCAGGGATTCTCAACCTGTTGCCTGTGGGCCAGATGCAGCCTGAGGCACCTTTTCATGTGGGCCCCCTGCCTCCACCAATCAGAAAGTGCCGTGTGGTGGAGGAAGGGCAAAATGGCCGTCCGGCCCCCAAAGCTGTCTGAGGGAGCATGACTCAGCCCCCGGGTTAAAAAGATTAAGAACACCTTCCCTAAGGCATGTACCTTCCTGTATGTTTGGGGCAAACTATCCCTTTTAGTACTAGTATAACTAAAATGATGGTTGTGGAAGCTCATATTAATATGTGGAATTCATCAACTGTAACATTACTTCAATTTTTGTCTTCATTACTTACTTGATTATTTTATTTTATTATTTTATTGTTAGATTTCTATACCGCCCACTTGACCACGGCCGACTCAGGGCAGTTCACAACATGAATAAAACAGATAAAAACAGAGTTATGCACTGGGTGTGGTATGTTTATGAATTCTAAAGCTGAAAGAACACCAAAACAAGATGGTTAAGCAGTATTCTGTAGTGCATATATACCATTTGGTCTCCAAAGGGTGAGCCTTACAACATCTAGTCTGTACTAATAAAAGAGAACATAGCTTTAAGACTAAAATCTACACACCTATAGTTTGGCAAGGATAATAAGGAAACTCTGAATTTTACTTTAAGAAATAATTAAAAATAGTTAATTACAATCAGCCTGTAGCTTCTTTATATTCTAAGAGTCCTTAATCAACTCTGGAGAGAGATCTGGGATAATTTTTTCGCCATAAGGAAAGAAATTCCTTACAGTTTCTCTATAGACAGCTTCTAGGGATGTTTCTTTCTGCAGGGCTTAGACTTCTTTAAATAGGGCTAAGAAAGGGAGTGTGTATTTATGTAACTGACTAGAAGAGAATTCTTGCTGCTTGGTTCATGGATGTAGGAGAGAGAAAGGTTAAATGTTCATAGGGAGTGGAGGGATAGAAAAAAGGTGGAAAAGAATGTCTCTTCTGGGAGGAAATAGGGAAAAGCAATGAAAAGGAATGTTGGGTGGGTAATACAACTAAGGGTGTATAAACTAGATGATCATAGTTATACTGTACTGATAAAATAACATTAAAAAACTTAATAAGCTTAGAACAAAATACTTTGTAGCTAAGCAAGTGATATAAGCTTTTATTTTATATTTTTCTGCCTTCTTATTTTATGAGTATTTGTTTAGAATACAGTACTGTGACAATAGACATTTAGTTGAAATGCATATGCATCGAATATTTATTGCTAAAACTACAGCATTCTCAATGAAATGAATCATTCTGTCTCAACAGTAAGTTACTACTGGATGTGCTGATGTTTAACACTGAATTAGCCATTTTGACAAGATATAAGCCCAGTTAAATCAACTGCAGAAATAAACTCAAGGTGTGCATATAGTTTAGGATACTTTTTTCAACATTCATTTTAAGTCTTTAATCTTTCAAAACTTGTCACATACTGTATATAACAATGTTGGGAACCCTATGAAAGAATCAAGAAACAGAATGCAGAAAATTAAGAATGGATCCTTGCTTATCATGCTTGGAATAGACCTACTAAAACCTGAGACACTGAATGTGCTCCTGGTGAATTTAGGTCCCTTTGATTTGGAACAAGCCTATTCTCTTATTAATAGAAAATCTTCCCTTCTAATAAACTTGGTTCCTTCTGTAAATGCATCCTGAGTCTTATTTATTCTCATTTAAAAGCAATGTTCATGCTCTAAGCATAAAGAGGTTGTGAACAAAGTGCCATCAACTACCCTTCCCTACTTATCAACAGAATTAGCTTCTCAGAATAGTGCATACTAAATACCTAAAAACATACGCTGGTGGTCCAGCTTTAAACCCAGTAAATGCTACCTCAGAACAAAACAAAAGGCAAAAAGAGAAAAAAGAAACCCCACCACCTAACCCAGATATGCTACTATTGGCCTTGAAGCTGGGTAACTTCCATTTACTTCTTAAGGTTACTTGATAGCCTTGGGCAAATTATTGTTGCTCAGGCTAAACACCATCACAAGATTATATTTTCTGCCTAAGAGTGTTGAAGGCATCGGTTACAAGGTTCATTTCCTTGTAGTAGTTCTCAAAACATCTGGAGGACCAAAAGTATGAGTAAAGGACTATCCCCCTGTTGGATCCGGCCTTTATAAGAACTAGTCCAGAACAACGTTGAAACAAACAGCAACAGGCTTTATTTAACAGTAAAATATAGATGAGTTTACAAGGGGTTCCCGGATCCCGAGATGGCTATACAATCCCAGCATATTCAGTCCCTCCGGACTCTTGCCCCACCTAGGGCAATATATGTGCTACCATGAAACGCAGCAGTGGAGGGACCCAGGGCATAGCACTACCCGGCTACCCGAATGGTGTGTGGGAAGTATAGATCCGGTCCGGCCCACCTTGGTCTACCCATGGGGCTTATATAGTGTCTCTCTGGCGGTAGCTCCTGGATACAAGGTAGTGACCCGCCGGACGGATGTAACTAACCAATCATAACCAGGGATAAGTGTGATTAACCAATGGAGAACAGGATCCAAAAGTGTAACCAATCATAGGGCTTGGTTTAGTTTAACAAGTGCGCCCTTTTGCAGGGGTTTCGCGCCACTTTGGGCTTCTTGCTAGAATAGCGGGAAACCACCATTTTCCTTTTGCAAGAGCGCTCCTGCGGTTCTTTGCAAATGTGCATCAATACACAACACCCCCATACTATCTTCCATATATTCATCAATGGTAGAGTATGAGTTCTGGATTTGAGCATCTGCTGCAAATGAGCACTAAGTGCTACAACTAATCATTTAAGTATTTACAGTCTGTGTGAGATGAATTTTATGGAAAGGTGTTTAACAGTCATTAACCGAAGCTCAACATGTCTTCTCCATGGTAAGGCCATCTTCCAGGGCCATCCTTCCCAACTGCTTCTCTTTTATTCCTTTGGTACTAAGAGTTGGGCATCATGATGGTATTCTGACTCCTTGTATATAGCAGCTCAAATGAGAAGAGAGGATTCACTTGAGAAAGCCTTGATGCTGGGAAAGGTTGAGGGCAAAAGAAGAAGGGGGCAGCAGAAAATGAGATGGCTAGATGGTATTGATGCAATGGGCACAGAGTTGACAAGTTGAGAAAGATGGTGGAGGACAGAGGTGCCTGGCGTGCAATTGTCCATGGGGTTGCAAAGGGTCGGAATCGACTGTGTGACTGAACAACAACAAAACTACATTGAATTGTGTCCAAATCAATCTCCCGCATTCTTCTGCAAAGTTTATTTTCCCCTTTTTCCTAATATTTATCATCTTGAAAAAATCAGCTGTAACAATCTGTACTTTTAGTTTTTCACAGGGCCACCAAACTACTCTAGGTTTTTTTGTGTGTGTTATATGGCTCAAGTGGCTAAGATGCTGACTGGGAGGCAGAAGGTCAGCAGTTCAATTCCCGAGTACTGCAGGACAGAATGAGTTCCCGTCTTTGTCCCAGCTCTTGCCAACCTAGCAGTTCGAAAGCAAGACATTGCAAGTAGATAAATAGGGACCTCTTTGGTGGGAAGGTAACAGCGTTCCGTGCGCTCCGGTGTCTAGTCATGCTTGCCACATGACCTCGGAAACGTCTGCAGAAGCAGACAGTGCTGGCTCTTCGGCTTTGAAAGAGAGATGAGCACTGAACCCTAGAGTCGGATACGACTGGCTTTCGAGAGAGGGAAACCTTTAACCTTTAGAAATGTGTTTTATGATTTCTTGACCTTTAGTTGTACTAACAGGACAATCCTTCACGGCTAATCACCACGTTGATAAACCAATAATCGTGTAGCAGGGCACTTGGCGAAGGAGAAATGGCGGAGAAAACAAGGAGGGGGTGTAAGGTATAAGTTTAAAGAAGGTACGATACAAACGAGGTTCAAGAATTGGTATTGTTTACAATGCTATTAGAACAGAGTATATGTAATTCAATTTGTTTTATGTATCTTTTTCTTTTTGTAATTTTTATTATATTTTTGTTATTTTATGAAAACCAATAAAATTATTTTAAAAAGAAAGAAAACAAGGAGGGGGAGAGGCCAAAAGCTCCCCCCCACACACATTACTTTGCTCCAAAATGTTTGTGAGAGGCGAGAGCGAACGCGTAGTAAAGCCTGTGTAGGTCTTCTCTGAGACCTGCGCTTCTTATAGTTATAGCTATTGTTTTTTAGAGGCGTGGGTAGTGAGGGAAAGAGAAAGAGGGAAGAAAGAGAGCGCAGCCTGTGGGCGGTAGGGGTGAGCCAGGTTGCTTTTGGCTTGGCTTGGCTGGCATTTTCGCCCCGCCTTTTTGTCTCCCTGGGAGAGTTTCTGCACCGGCGTTGGGTTGGGTAACTAACTAAGTCCAGGCCAGGCGGGAGGCTGCCCTTCTCTGCCGCCTCTCCCTCCCTCCCTGTCTCTGCGAGTGCGAGTCCAGCTGAGGCTGAGGCGGAAGTGACGGCCAATTCACCTGCTGGGCTCTGACTGGCGCGGTCGGGGCACGGAGGGGGGGGGGGCGAGGAGGAGGAGGGCGGGCGGCGCGAGGCGAGTGTCTGACCGTTGGTGCGGGGGGGGGTGGATTCGCTCGCACTCTCGGGAGCCGTTCGTTGCCTGGCTGCTGTGCTGCTGGTGGGGCTGCTTTGTATCTGCTTTGGCTGCCGTGTCGGTTGCTCGCCCGCCCGCCATGGAGTCTCTTTGGCGGCCCCCGCACTTGCTGTGGAGTCTTCTCCTTGTCCTCCTCCTGTGTTCAGGTAAAGTGAAGCGGGACAGCGGCTGGGGAGGAGGGACGCTCCGCTCGGGAGGAAGCTGAGGGGGTGGTCGGAGAAATGGGCTCCAATCCATCACCTCAGCCAAAAGACAACGACGGCGCCTCTTTCCACCGTCTGCCCCAGTGCCCACCCACCACCCACTTCAGATGTAGTTTCCCCCCCCCCTCCCCGGTGGGAGAACAAAGAGTCCCTGGAGTGGCGGTTAAGAGACCGAGAGGGTGGTTTTTTTGGGGGGTGGGGTGGGGTGAGTGTATCCCTTTTACCTCAGAAAGTAAGAGAGCCGCCTGAGGTAAATTAATGATACCGCTTTTTTGTGGGGGAGGGGAGAAACAAAAAAAAGTGCGTTACTGACACTGGGAAAGAGAAAGGACTAATGTGAACGCCCGTGCCTGGCACCGGTATTTCTTCGGTTCCTCACGTAATCTCGGTGTGTTGTGTGTGTGTGTTTTTTAAAGCGAGGTAGAACTTCCTCGTTTTGTGTTGGTTTTTTTTAAATCTTTTGAGCCGAGGTTTCGGCCCGTTTTTTAAAAAAATCGTGAGTGCGGTCCCTGGTGGAGGTGTGTAGAGCATGACACTCGCACACAAACGCTTACTCTCACACAATCTTTTTTACATACACACACACACAATTTCTTTCTTAAACTTGCAGACGACACACACTATTGCATACTCATACACACACACACACACACCATCTCTTATGCACACAATATTTTACACACACACATAATCTTACACACACACACCATCTCTTACGCACACACCATCTCTTACGCACACAATGTCTTACACACTATTACACACTCACAGAATCTTACACACACACCGTCTCTTATGCACACAATGTCTTACACACTATCACATTCACAATCTTACACACACCATCTTACGCACACAATGTCTTACACATACTTACACACCCATACACTTTTGCACATTTACCCACACTTACACAATCTCTTACACACAATCACATACTCTCTTTCACATACTCACACTTGCACATGCACTCTGTCTTATACACACACACACACAATCGTTCTCTCTCTCTCCTCCCTCGCCTGCTTTTGTGGGGTGATTCACCCAGGCTGAGGTCGGAGGGAGGCTTTGTTGTGCACCCTGTCCTGGACTCCCTTTCTACTGTCCTTCTCCACGCCCTGTGGCAAAAGTCCTCCTCCTCTGTTGTCTCTCCGAGCTGGGCGGGGTGGGTGGGAAAATGTGTGTGTGTGTGTGTGTCTTTGTGAGCTTTAATCCGAGGTCGCTCTTTTTTAAAAAAACCTAACAATAGGGGCATCATGTTGGGAATTTCATTCATGAAGGGAGATGAAGAGAAAACCCTCTCAGCCTGAAGAAACCTATGCTTAAAACCAGGCAGACTGTTCGCTGTGCTAAGCTGGCGAAAGGTGCTTTAAAAGCAAAAGGTGCTGCCAGAAGAGCCTCGGAACGTGTTTTGTTTTGTTGTTTGCTTAGATCTTCTGCAAAAGTAGCACCAGAAGGGCTCCAAAAGCAGCAGGAGGAGGGACAAACTTTGTCGGGCAACTACTGCGCTGATCTAGGCAAAGCATCGTGATCCTTTCTCCCCCCCCCTCCCCCATGCCTCCCCTCCAGTTCTTCAGGGGGAAATAAACTGGAAGGCTTTGTGTTTCTGTGCGTGTTAAAAGATACCGTTACTGACCTCCCGTACGTCATTTGGAGGACCTTGACTAGGCTGGGGGTTGGAGTTCCCAAATGCAGGACTAACATGCTCAAGTGGGGGCTGCTGGCAGACAACAATCACTGTGTGAATGTGGAGAGATACAGAATCCAGCTGATTTACTGGTCTGCCACACTACCAGAAAGATGTACCTGATTTACTGGTCTGCTGCACTACCAGAAAGATGTACCAATGTTGACTTAATTTTGGTCAACGACAAAGCCAAAAAAGTGCCTTCACTTTGGCAGTCTGAAGTTTGATCTGGACACAAAAGAAGAATAAAAATTGGCTTCTTAAATTTCAGTAGCATTCTAGATTATCTTCAGAACTTTATTGCTTAATGCAGTATAAGGGTTGGAGAACGAGTTCAAAAGATCTGAAATTAATCTGCTGTTATATACCCAGTTGCCATGTGTTTACTACACATTGAAATGAATATAACCTGCCTCAGCGTAGCCTTAATATAGGGATGTGATTTTAGGAGTACAGTACATACTTTATCTGGAAGTTCAGCCTGTTCTACCTTGTTGCCCTGGATATCTATGCACATTTTGCTTCAAACAAAATGTTTTTCTACATCAATCTTATTTCTAGGCGGAAAGACTTGTATTCCTAAGGGGTTGCAACATGACCAGTATCATCTTCTCCCTTAGCAAAACCATTTGTCAGTTGTAAATTACAATTTAATAATGTATGAAAAACATTTTTGAGGGTGACTAGGAGATAGAGTAAACTGGTTTTCTGGAGTTTCAGAGAATAAGTTCCAAATTTAGCGGTTGACTACATCAAATATGTTGGGATTTGTTTCACTTAAAAAACAGAGGAATTCAATTTTATTTTATTTTTATTTTTCACTGCCCCTATGACAAAAGGGTTATCCATCTGTGGGTATTTTTTTCCCAAAGCAGCTTTTTCTGTGCCACTGGAGGGATCCTACTAATTCCAGTAAGTCATGTTGGAATTATTTTAAGGTTATTTTCCCCTGTGAATGCAGATAAAGACTGGTGTGTGTGTGTCTGTGTCTATAGATGGTGTTTTAGTGACATAAGTAGTTGGGTGTGATGTTCAGAACTGTGGTAATATTTTACATTTTATTTATTTATTTATTTTTTACGCTTATATACCACCCACTCAGGTACAACCCAACTCAGGGCGGTTTACATAGCGGACAGTAAATACATAAAAAGACACATGATAAAACAAAGTTAAAAAACCCACCCCTAAAAGGTGCGCAAGTACCGAAGGGACCTTGGGGGAAGGCACACTTCTCTATACCAACCACCCAACGGTACCCCCACCCGCACCCCAAACTTGGCCCGCCAGCCAGGTCTTTAGTTCCTTCCTAAAGTGCAACAACTCCGTCTGGAGATGCAGTTCCACTGGCAGGAGGTTCCAAAGGGCCGGTGCGGACACGGAGAAGGCCCTACTCTTTGTGCCAGAGAGGTGAGCTCCCCTGGCTGATGGCACAATTAGAGAGCCCCTCCGGTCCGCTCTGGTTGGACGAACAGACGTCCTTAGGGCAATGCGTTCTCTAAGATACCCTGGCCCACTACCATGTAGGGCTTTAAAGGTCAAAACCAGCACCTTGAATTGCACCCGGAGACAAACTGGTAACCAGTGCAGCTCCCGAAGCAATGGTGAGGCGCGAGCATAACATCCACACTCCATCACCACCCGGGCCGCAGCATTCTGGACCAGCTGCAGCCTCCGAATGGTCATCAAGGGCAGCCCCATGTAGAGCGCATTACAGTAGTCTAGTCTGGAGGTCACCAGAGCGTGAGTGACCATGAGCAAAGAGTCCTGGTCCAGGAGCGGGTGCAACTGGCGAATCACCCGAAGTTGGGCGAAGGCCCTCCTGGCCACAGCCACCACCTGTTCTTCTAGCGGCAGCCGCGAATCCAGGAGGACCCCCAAGTTGCGCACCGGGTTGGTCTGGGACAAAACAGCCCCATCCAAAACCAAAGATGGTAGCTCCCGGGATAACGCAGGACCTCCCTATCCATAGCCACTCACTCTTGCTAGGATTCAGCTGTAGCCCATTTGCCCCCATCCAGACCCCAACAGCCTCCAGACAGCTGGAAAGGACTTTGACTGCATCACTGGGGTCCCCATGGGCCGAGATGTACAACTGTGTGGCATCCGCGTACTAAATTGTTACCTCTGTCCTGATCATCCTGATTTTTTAAAAATGTATTAAATATATATTAAGAATGAAGACCTAGAAGTAATGCGATAGGGTGGTCTACCACTATTATTATCTACTTAATTTTAAAAAGCAAAGAGCTGGAATTGCAAGAAGGAAAATTTTGTGGAAACATTAGGATAGTAGAATAGCTTACCTCAGAAAATGGTAGACTCTTTCATTAGACCAGGGGTGTCTAAACTACGACTCGTACTGCCCTAACTGCTCCCGGAGGTAAAACATGCATGCATATATACAGAGCGCGCCCGCACATGCGCATAATGCTGCCACAAATGACCCACAGCTGTTGTAAACACATTTGCGAGAGACATGGGTCATTTACAGCAGCATTATGTGCATGAATGTTTTACTTCTGCTTCCAGTGGGAGGAACTACGTAACCAGCATGCTCAACCACATGACAGGCACGTAGCCCTGAAAATGTGTGCATCCCTGCATTAGACAGTTTCAAAAGCAAAGGTTGGATGGTCATCTGTTAGATCAGGAGTTCACAACGTTTTTCCACCATGGGCCAGACACGCCCCCAACACGCAGCTGTGGAGGCCAGAGGCATATTTGCTCCCTGGACATACGTTTTTGTCATCATCAACAGTGATCACATCAGTTTTGTGGCTTTGTGAACAGTCTGCCGCTTCTCGTGGCAGCACGAGGCTTTTTGGAGCAATTTTGCTCAGTTTGCATAATTTTCCAACACTTCCCCACTTTGTTTCGGCTCCTTCCTGTTTCTGTGCAACTTCCTGATTCTGCGCTGGGAACCAAGCCACTGACGCAAACTCCTCCCAGCTCCAGAAATTGCCCAGTGACGTGTTCGAGCAGCCAAAAGGAAGCGGGGAAGCATCGCAAAATTTTCCAAATGGAGAGAAATTGCTCTGAAAAGCCTCGTGCCGCCCTGGGAAGTGGCGAAGACTGTACAAGAAGTCACAAAACTGATGCAGTCGCTGCTGTAAGTGATGTATTTTGACTTCTGCAGATTGGGGATGGGTCTAGAGGTGCCCAGGTAGCCACAGTAGGCCGTATTAATGAGATGCATGGACCGGATTAGGCCCACGGGCCAGGTGTTGCGAACGCCTGTGTTAGATGGTTATTTCAGGATTACTTGCTTGAGACTTGGTGTCCTTTTCAGATCTGTAGTTCTGTGATTGTTTAAGCACTTCATGCGGATGATTAAGTTCATGGCACCTTGATGAAAGGGTCTCATAGAGTCCTTCCTCTATTAGTTGGAATGGCAGTACACACTATGAATAAGAGCAAGCTTTATATCCACTCTTCCTTAGGTGTATGTCATACAATACCTAAGTGTGCATAATAATGCACAAATTATAAGCACACGTCTTCTTTCTTGAGTGGAGGTCAGATCCATATAACAAAATTATAAATGACTTATTACATCATGTTATTTTGCAATTGTCCAGACATACTACTGAAATATTTTTGTTTTTGAGGGGAGAGTGACTCAATGTTTTGGGAGTCATACCTATGAGTGTCCTCCAAACATGTCTGTCCTCATACAGCTAGCATTTTAACCAGTGAAATTATAAGATAGTTTTTCTATCTTCAAGTTTATATAGTTGCCAAGATAATGTTGGAGTTATTCTTTCTAAATCAGAGAAATAATGCTGCACAGAGTGCAAATCCTTTCATTCTAGAAAACTTCTCATAGTATTTATTTCCTGTTTAAAAATTTAGCTGTTAATGGGATTACAATAGTTTCATTAAGTGCAACACCAGTGAAGTTAAAAGTTGCATAAAATACAGTAAAGCACATTTTAGTCTTGCTTCCTGTTGAAATATTTCGTGCTGTTATTAATGTATGTATGTATTTATTTATTTATTTATTTATTATCTTTTTATACCACCCATTTGGGAAATTTCCCACATACAAATATAAAATAACACAACAAATTAAAAACAGACCAACCAAATCTATATCACTAAAATCAAAGTGTCATCACATTTGTTAGTGAAATGCCGCGCCACCTAGGCCCCCACTGCCCCAGAAACCCGCATCCCGCCTACCTGGTGTGCCTGGCCAGGCCGGAGCGGGGAAGAAGCATTGCCCCTTGGGGTTTTTCACCCCCAAAACCAGCCACGAATGGGCCCCCCACTGGCAGCATGAAATGGACGGGGAGGCTGTAATATGCATGTGCACAGATCCGTGCAGGTGCAGAGGCCTGCCCGGAGTTCCAGGGGTCAGCACCCCCTCAAACTTTGGGCAGGCTTCTGTGCCTGCGCGGATTCTGGTGCAGGCGTATTGCCGCCTCCCCGCTTGGAGGCACCACTGGCTGGCCGCCATTGCAGCTGGAGGATGGAGGGCTACCCTTCTCCGGAATGCATGGGCCAACCGGAGCGCCATGTTCGGCTCGTGCCTGCCGAAGAAGGGACTTGCCTTCTCTGGTAGCCATTGGCTGAGCAGAGCACTCCCGGCGGTCCCTGCCTTCTGGAGAGCCCTCGGGCTGAAATGCCGGCCAGCCAGGGGGGCCTCCCACCCAGTGAGATGGTAATACGGAGGATACCTGCCGAATGGAGCACTCCAAACAGGCTGCACCAGTTGGCAAGATGCACCGGTGCCCGAGCCGAGGCCACCACAGGCACAGGAACTATAGTGGCAAGACTGCCACAGGCAGCCGCAGTGCCCGCTATGGCACCACCACATTCCAGGCAAGGCCGCCGTAGGCAGCTGCCGCCTATAGCACAGGTAATGGTCCACTGCCCAGCGATGCGGGTACCCTCTGCTAGTACTTCCTAAAATAAAATAACTGGTGTCTGAGGGCACAGAGGATCAAATGATTTATAGCTAAAGGGACAACACCCTGGAAGGCTTCCTTGAATAAGAACATTTTAAAAAAAATTTTTGAAGATAGCCACCGTTAGTGTGTTCCTCAGCATTGGTGCCACCACTGAGAAGGCTCTATTTCTAGTTATACACTTTCTAGCCATCCTCGTGGTCAGTACCTGGAGCTGCGCAGACTGTCTAAAATCTCTAGCTAGTTTGGCTTCTTGAGAAGTGGGCGAACAATGATATTCTTCAAACAGAAGGGCAGCTTGCCCTCTTCCAGTGAAGAATTAACGATGTTCTGCACCCACTCCTCAGCAACCTCCATGGATTTTATTAGCCATGATGGGCAAGGATCAAAATGAGAGGTTTGATCCTTGTAATGATCCAAAGAAAATTTGACTCATAGAATACAGAATCTGATGATCACTGAACAATATTTTCTTTGAAGTGCTTAAAACTGAAAACTGTTTTAACTTCAAATAACTAAATGGAATCAGGCATTGTTTGTAGCAGTGAAGGTAATGATTAAAATTTCATTAATTGTCATAGTTTCATTTTCACCTGAAATGGTAAAATTCTAAAAGACACAATAAGCAGTGAAATTTGGTATTCCTCAATTGCTACTGCATAATTTTTCCTATTCACAGTTTATAACAAAAGTAAAAAAAAAAATTAAAGTGAAGGGGTTCTTTCACCTTGAGGACTATAGATTCATTTTAGTATGAGATCTTGTGGATTACAGTTTATTTTTCAGACATAGAAATATATCTAAATGTAGATCACTAATAAGTTAAATAAATATTGTACAGAACTTTACAGCATTTTCGCTTGCAACAGTTAATACAAATAATACTGAGTACCAGTACTAAGAAAGGAAAAATATATAATTGTTCTGCATATTTTGGCTTGGCTTACCAGTTCATGGTGTTAATTCCGGAAATAACCATTGTTTGTCCTTTTCTTGGACTCTTAATTATTTAACGCATTTTAAACCCACACTTGATCTCCAGATTCTCTCAGAACCATATATAGATTTACAATGTAAACACACATACACACATTGGTCTTCAAGTGCTCCAGTAGGTTGCCTAGCTAGCTTGTCAAATCTTGATCCTTGTACAGCCATTGCTGTGTCAAATACATAGATGATTTTGTATTGTCAGGTACTGGTTGATAATTTGTGTATATATTATACAATGTCGGAGACAATACACTTCCTTGTGACAGTCCATTCTTTTTTAACCTCCATCTACTGTTCTTTCCATTAATTATCATGAAGAATCTCTGGTTATGGAAGAAGATGCCAATGACACTAGTAAGCTTGTCATCTTTGGTATGATTAATTATTTTACAGAGCAGTATTCTAATGATTGACAGTATAATACAGTGCAGTTGGTCAATGAAAGTCACTCCCGTAATTAGCTTTCTTTCAAAACCATCCTAAATGTGTTGCGTGAATAGGAGTTCACTTTCTGAAAAATAAGAATTATATGTCACGGGGGTGGGAGATCAGGATTTTAGAGATACTTAGGTGGGGCATGGCCAAAAAAAGGCTGGGAACCACTGGTCTACAGTATCCCCTGGCTGTAAAGCTGAACCTTCCAAGTGCATTTAAGAGGGCAGATGGCCTGCTTACCAAAAGAAGTGCTGCCATGTTAGGAATGAGCAATCCTTAGTTGGCCTAGTATT
This sequence comes from Bradypodion ventrale, assembly GCA_035047345.1. Taxonomy (NCBI): domain Eukaryota; kingdom Metazoa; phylum Chordata; class Lepidosauria; order Squamata; family Chamaeleonidae; genus Bradypodion; species Bradypodion ventrale. Next base: position 300,506,211 of record JAWDJE010000003.1, on the reverse strand, counting down.
AGTTAAAATGGGTAAGAAAATGAAGCATTGCTTTCTGGTTATGAGTCATGTGGTTTGCCATAAACCTCAGAAAGTTATAAGGCTACCCAGGGTGATGCTTTGTTGTTGATTCTCCTGTAAACACTCCATCTAAGTGTGAAGTGCATTGTATGAATAGTTTTCTAAGCAGTTTGCACAACTATTATATTTGTAATGTTGGCCACCAGTGACATTTGGTTTTTTTAGAAAAGAATGATCTGTCTGCAACCTTCAGCAATGGTAAACAATTAGTTTTCTGTGCTTATGACAAGGTCTCTTATCAAGCTTTGAAATTTTTGAAGCGGTAGCTGTGTTACTCTGTGCAAGCATATCAGAGAGTAAACCGCCCAGAGTAGGAAACTTCTAGATGGGCGGGGTATAAATAAATAAATGACAAAACTAGAAAAAAGACAAGTTTCTGTGGTGTGTTAAACTAATTCTTCATATTATAGATATGCTGCTGTTCAACAAAGCTTGATTAGATTTTGGGGCTACCTTAACTTCCTAGAGGTCTTCTAAGATTCAAGTGTATTGTTTGATTGTTACATAAGTTTGCTTCTAGAATCGTGGATCTCTAAGGTAATGTTTATTAGGGACTTACTATTTGGGGTATTTGGACCCAGCATGAAGAATTCTTCTGGCAGAATTCTGGGAATTCCAGGCCATTGACCCACTTCTTGAGACACCTATATAGCATTTGCCTCATTTGAAGGAGAACCTAGCTCTCTGATGCTGCATTCTGGGCCTTAATTTTCTTCTACAATGCTTCTTTGGAGGAAGCTGCCACAATGCTTACTTAATGTAGTCATGCTAATTTTAGGCTCTATAAAGTGTACCTCCTGAAGAAATATAATGAACAGTGTCACAGCTTTTTCTCCCTGGTGAAAAGATTGTGACCTTTCTCACTAATTTTTGCATTAGCAAGTCACATACCTGTGGTGAGTCACAACAAACACCTTCTTGACATCAACACCCTGAACCTAGCCACCTTTCCTTAGTGCCACTAGGGAAGTATTAATCTGAGAGGACAAACACCTCTCAAAAGCTCAGCTGAGTATTTTAGAGTTGCCCTTTCTGTTCTGCCTCAGCCAGAGCCTCCTTGACCCAAGCTGATATATTTCATATTCAGGTGATTAGCGAAAAATTATTTCTATTTTGCTTAATCACTCTGTTACTTCTGGTAGAATGTTATGCCACATTATGGTGGGTGTATTATCTATTTGTTATCTGCTTTTCTTAGTTACTATAAAATAATGAGGAGAGTTTGTTTGAAGGAAACAAATAGGATTTCTATTGAATGGACAACAGGTGACAACTATGAAGGGAAAGATAGGTTCTTTGATGTGAATGATAAAGACCATAGAAAAATAGAAATATTTTATGATTTAAATTTTAAAATAAGTTCTTTACAGAATGTTAGTCTTTCTGACACTCTCTTGAGGCATACTTCTCCACATATTACATCTCCTGGCTCACTCTTAAATAGATTTTTCTCTTTTCAAACTTTCAGATCTCATTCCCTAGTTGATTTGCAGACTCAAGTAGGGATAGGTTTTTGTTATTTCTTAGAATACAAATCCCAGAATTCTACATTTCAAAAATTCTACATAATAGACAGACACCTTACAGATAATTAAATGTGGCTCACCTGGGAGAAAGGCCTCCGCTGGAATGCTTAGGTATGTTAACTCTATCCATACTTCCATTTCTTGATCTTGTGCTACCTAAGTAGAACTAGGCCTAAGTAAAACATTCTGATGTAGGCCTTTCGCTTGGGTGCATCACATTTAGGTGTTTATAAGATATCTCTAGAAGTCTCAGAATGGAGAATTGTGGGATTCTAAAAAATGTGTAGTTCTAAAAAATCCAAAAATATAAAAACTACTTATAACATTATAATCATGCAAATCAGCATTCAGTAATTTAACTGCTTAAACAAACTGACATTCTATCCACTATACCAGAGGTTCTCAACAACCCTTTCAAGTTGGGGGCTGGGTCAAGCTCCCTCAAACAGTTGAGATGGCCAGACTGGTTGTCCCCTTGCTATTTATGGCTGTTGTAAATGTGTTTACGATGTCCGTAAATGAGTCTGCAGCCAATTCAGGCAGCAGCAGCTGGAGCGAGGGTGGGGGGCTGGATTATTTGGTGCTGTGAGCCGTAGGTTGAGAACCCCTGCACTATACAAAGATACTACTATACTATTCTCATATAAACCTATTATAGTTTATTGTATACATGGATACCAGGAAGCAAAAACAAAAACACTGCAGCACTTTTAAGACTAACTTCTATAGTTTTAATGTGAGCTTTCGTGGATCAAGTCCACTTCTTCAGACATAGGAATGGAATAGCAAGGCATAAACTTATATACACCAAATGCAGAGTCATGGAGTGATTAAATCAGAATGACATCATCATGCAAATCAATACAGGTTCTCACAGCTGGCATGTATACATGGAGAGTTAATAAAGAACAGCCTTTTCACTTAAATGAAGTATTGTGACAGCTATCTCCAGGAAAGCATTATCACAGGAATTGAAATGTCAGAGGGCCAAGGGCTGCTCATAGTGAGGGAAATAAAGGTGCCTATAGTAATGGTTCTGTGAATTAAAATTCCTAGAATTCTACCTGTAGTAGCTGTTTAGTTAAAATATGGGGAAAGAACTTTTGGACTGCTTTGTACGTTGTAACATCATCATGGAAGGTGCCAAATATATGGTCTTTGTGGTAATAGTCATTCTATTGTTTATATCTCTGAAGGACATCAGACAGAGAGGCTCTGTTCTAGGATTTGCAATGTTGGTATAGAGCGCTAAGTATATGCCCCAATGTATCTGCATGGAAAATCTGTTTGTAGAAAATCACAGTTGTCCATTTTGTATGTTCATACTGGTATGTGTACTGCTTATGTAATTGGGTAAATTTTTGCACAACTTGTTGCTCGCACATACAGTACATACAACCTTTTAATAGCCTTCTTCAGCTGTAATGTTTTAAATTGGGTTTCTTTTAAAATTGTGTGCAGCTTTCATTGGAAATAGAAATGTGTTATTGTTTATATTATTCTTTGGATAGTCTCTCTTTGTGACATCTGCCAATGCTGATATTTCTCCCCAGTTCTCTAGAATCTATAGATAATTATGAAAAATGTAGTCTTCTCTTGTGCAGTTATTTATAGAAGTTTTTAATTTAAGAAAAAATACAGAAACGAAACAAAAACCTAAAAAAAGAAAAAAACATAAACAATACATATATTAATCTTGATGTGCTCCATCAATCTATGGGACTTATGAACAATATCCACTGATTATTTTCTATATCATTACTTTTCCCTATCTGCGCTTTCGTCCTCCAAAATATAATATATCTTGTTCTGACCTCATCCTTTTCCCTAATAACATCGTTGTTGGCTGCTATTCGTATCCGAGTAACTACAGTATACATTTTTTTCCTGGAAATCATTTTTACTTTGAAAGAATGGCGAGCAGGAAAAATACCACTGGCATGAATTTGTTTAAGGTGGATCCCAGCTTGCCATGAAGTGGCCCACACATTGTTATCACTGAGCCATCTCCTGCAGTATGTATGAAATGAGACATGCAGGATTTAACACTGGGACTGGAATGAACTGCCGCAGCCTTGTGAATATTAACAAGGTGTGCCTTCACAGCCAGACTATCTGGCATGGCCTCTTCTAGCTCCATGACTGTTGGGAATCAGAATACAGTAAGTGGTTCTTCCTCCACTCATTTTGCCATTGGGTCCATTAAGATGGTTTCCAGTGGTATTTCCTCCACTGAGGGGGACCATCAACCCACCGAAAGAGGCTCATCTGCCCATAGTCATTAGCCCCTTAGGGAGTCAGGTTATTTACCGATGTCTGGCCAGACGAATACATAATGTAGGAGTTTCCCCCATCTCTGTTAAAATTGGTTCTCCCCCACTTAAACCTGTATCTCATATGTTAATTTATCATTAATAGCCATTTTCCATATCTCTATACCAGTCATCAGATTCAAAATCTACATTCCATTTTTTTACTATGTTCAATCTTGCTGCTGCAACCAATACTGTAATCATTTCTTTTTCCATTATTTCTGCATGTTTCTGAAATTAGATAATAACATACCTGTCAAGTATCCCGTATTCCTTGGGAAACTCCCGTAATTTAGCCCTCTTCCCGCCATCACGTATTTTTTGAATAATCTCCCGAATTTTGTTAAAAATTGTGTATTATTATTATTATTATACTGTATCTTTGTTGATGTTTCTCCCAGCGATTTTAATCCCATATTGTGATTCCTCCATCCCTGCACTGCGCATTATGTGCTCTGTGTATAGGTTGAATAAGCATGGTGACAAAATGCAGCCTTGTCTTACTCCTTTTCCTATTCCAAACCACTCTGTCACTCCATGTTCTGTCCTAACTGTTGCTTCTTGGTTCATGTACAGATTTCTCAGGAGGCATATGAGGTGCTCTGGTATTCCCATCTCTTTAATTACTTGCCACATCTTGTTGTGGTCCACACAGTCAAATGCCTTAGTGTAGTCAATAAAACAAAAGTATACTTGTTTCTGGTATTCCTTTGTTTTCTCCATGATCCAGCGTATGTTGGCGATGTGGTCTCTAGTCCCCCTGCCTCTTCTGAAACCTGCCTGCACCTCTGGTAATTCTCTTTCCACATGCTGCTGAAGTCTATCCTGTATTATCTTGAGCATCACTTTACTGGCGTGTGGGATGAGTGCGATTGTTCGATAATTTGAACATTCTTTGGCATTGCCCTTTTTTGGGATTGGGACGTATACTGATCTTTTCCAATCCTGTGGCCATTGTTTTGTTTTCCAAATCTGCTGGCATATTGAATGCAGTAATTTGACGCCATCGTCTTTTAGCGCTTTGAAAAATTCAACTGGGATACCATCATCTCCACTAGCTTTGTTGTTTGCAGTGCTCTTTAGGGCCTTTATGACTTCGCTCTCCAGGATGTCTGGCTCAAGTTCTACTTCTTCATCATTGTGATTGTCAGGAGTGTTGAGGTCCTTTTTGTAGAGTTCCTCTGTGTACTCTTTCCATCTTTTCTTAATCTCTTCTGCATCAGCTAGCTCCTTTCCTTCTTTGTCCCTTATCATGGTCATTTTTGCTTTAAATGTTCCCTTAATTTCCCCGATTTTTTTGAAAAGATCTCTGGTTCTGCCTCTTTTGTTGTTTTCCTCCATTTCTCTGCACTGTTCTTTTAGGTAGTTTTCTTTATCTCTCCTTGCTTTTCTTTGAAGTTGCCAAGATAATGGCAACAGGCCCAATCAGTTCCTGGAAGATAGATGGGGAAGAAGTAGAAGCAGTGACAGATTTTACTTTCTTGGGATCAAAGATCACTGCAGATGGGGATTGCAGCCATGAAATAAAAAGGCGACTGATTCTTGGGAGACAAGCAATGAGAAACCTGGGGAACATAGTGAAAAGCAGAGACATCACACTGAAAACAAAAATTAGAATAGTCAAAGCAATGGTTTTCCCAGTAGTAATGTATGGATGTGAGAGCTGGACAATTAGGAAGGCTGAACGCAGAAGAATAGATGCCTTTGAAATGTGGTGTTGGAGGAGGGTTTTGAGAGTCCCCTGGACAGCGAGGAGAACAAATAGGTCAATCCTAGAAGAAATTAACCCGGATTGCTCACTGGAAGGTCAAATAGTAAAGATGAAGCTAAAATACTTTGGACATCAAATGAGAAGGGAGGATTCACTTGAGAAGGCACTGATGTTGGGAAAGGTGGAGGGCAAAAGAAGAAGGGGGAGGCCAAGGATGAGATGGCTAGATGGCATTGTGGACACAATGGGCACAGAGCTGGGAGGGCTGAGGGGGATGGTGGAGGACAGAGGCGCCTGGAGAGCAATGGTCCATGGGGTCGCAAAGGGTCGGAACCGACTGTGCGACTGAACAACAACAACAAAATACTGTATCTTTATTCACGAGGTACGTTCCTCATACCAGACAGACCAGAGAGGAGGAGTGTTGGGCTCCCCCTGGTGGAGGAAGAACCACCTCCTAGGCCAGTGATGGGCAGTCTTGGCCCTCCAGCTGTTCTTGAACTTCAATTCCCAGAAATCCTGACCAGCTGGTGTGTTGACTTGGGCTTCTGGGAATTGAAGTCCAAGAACAGCTGGAGGGCCAAGACTGCCCATCACTGTCCTAGGCACTGCCTTTAGCATCACTGCTGCCCCTCACAGGGAACAATAGCAGAAGCCAGCCCCTAGAGGGCAGCCTTACTGTAGTAATTCTATCTTAACTCTCTTTTGCTATTGTCTGCTGCAGCAGCATTTTAGAATATGGCGATTATCAGTTAATTGCCTACTGTCTTAGCCTTGTGTGCCTCAATTTCATTTTTAAAAACTGTTTAAGGCAGGACCACGTAAATTTCCTCTTTATGTTGTATGCAAATATACTTAAAGCCCTCTCCTGGGAAAAAGGGAACACCCCTCCTCTCATATTTTTGCATTTTATTTGCTCACATGGCCTGAATCTATTTACTGTGATAAGATTCTTGGTCTGTAACTCACCCCAATGGGAGCGCTTCCTACCTCCCCTCCTGCCCCTCTGTTTGGGCACTCAGTCTCTAAAAGGTTTAACATCAATGTTCTATGAGGACCTGAGTAACTTTGCATTCTTGAAGAATTAAGTACTGTATTTTGCTTATGTGCGAGATTGTTACAGATTTAACCCTTGAATATAATTGTCCTGTAACTTGAATTGTGGTATACTGTAATAGTGTTTACGAATTCAAGCAGAATGCAAAATTGTCTCTGTTATCTCTTATTTTTATGATAGAACTAGCAGAATTTGCCCGGCGTTCCCGGGCTGTTTTAAATTCTGTTGGAAGGTTTTGTTTTTTGGTAATGTTTGTAAAAAAGAGGTTAGTCTGTAATTGTTCTTTTTAAAATTTTTATTTATGCACAATTTCTTTATGTTTTCATTTGTTAAATATATTGTATTGTTTTGATACTTTACAGTAATAACAATTTGTATTTTGTAATTTTTCTAATGTGTTTTTGAATATTTGTTTTAACATATATGTTATTTTTTGTTACGATGCCGGGCTGTTATAAACTGTGATCAGTTTGTTTGGTTTTTTTGTGGATTAACAAAAGAACATTTTCTATTTAACCAAATAATATTTTAGTATGTGCCCTTTTTTAATGGTTGTATCGTAGGTAATAATTTCTAAAATAATTTCTAAAATGTGAAAGTACATGTTTTTTACATTCAATGTTTTAAAACTGTGTTTAGATCTTTTGTTTTTTTATTTGAGTTAAAACACAACACAGGATTTTAGAAATCTTTTTATTTTATTTTTTGAGATTTATTTGTGATTTGTGTAAAATTGTGATTTTTTGTTATGTTTTTGACTTGTTTTTACTCTTGTGGCCTCTAGGTGGGGCTGTTGAGTCTTTTTTAAAAATATTTTTATTCTTTTAAAAAATTTAAACTCACATATATACAAACAAAAATATATAGAGGGAAAAAAACATCGGAAAATATACATTTACAACATAATAGAAACAAACAATCTCCCAGATTCAACTTGTAACCTCCTGGTAATTCGGTATTTAAATTTCTTATTTTTGAATATGAGCTAATACTCCCGTGCTATACAGTTGGATCTACAGATCATAAAAGCTTTACCTCTCCACCCTTCTATCTTTCCCAAAATTTACGAAACTCCGGGTCTGGGCCGACATTATTTTCTTTAGGTAAAGCATATGAGATGAAAGGCTCCACGTTTCCCAAAAGCTACTTTTACTCTTTTCACCTCTTTTTGCTTTCATTTCTATAGTTAACTTCTCGTTCAATGCTAACTGCCATATATCAGAATACCATTTCTCTTTATTAAATGTTAATTTCTCTTTCCATTGTTTACCGATAATTTGCCTTGATACTGAGAGAAGGAGGCTGTTGAGTCTTTTTGAGTTGTTTTTACTATTGTGCCCTCCAGGTGGGGCTGCTAGGGGTTTTGGTTTCATTTCAGGTGTGTTTTCTCTCCTGGCCTCTGGGTGGAGCTTCTTCCGGTAAGTCGTCTTTGTTTCTTCAATTCTTTTCTAGTCGTCGTGGAGGGAGGACACGCTGGTGAGTTGTCTGATTTTCTTTCTTCTGGGGTTTTTCTTTGTTTTGGTTTTGTGTTGGTGGGCTGGGAGGTGTTTCTGTTTGATCTTTTTTGTGTTGGTTTATTTTTAGTTTGGTTTAATTGGTTTGATTATTTCTGGTTGTGTTTAATTTGCTTTATTTTGTTGTTGTTTGTTTGTGTTTTCTTTTTCGTGTTGTAGTTAGGTGTTTTGTTTGTGGTTTTGTGGTGTTGTGGAAGCTTTTGTTTGTGTATTTTATGGTTTATTTCTTTTTGTTTATTAATGTTTTTTAAATTATTGATTTATTTTTGTTTTATTATTTTGTAATAGTTTTGTTGTTTGGTTTTGTTGTTTTCTTTTTGGTGATGATGGTGTTTAGGGGTTGTTTTGATGTGCACGCGCACACACACACACACGGCAGGTTTCAAATGTGCAGCCCAGTATGCGTGTGCTGCGCCCGGATGAGTACCTCCGGGAGGCGAAGGCAATGACCGGAGCCCCGCTCGCTGCCTTTGCTTCCCGGGGAATTGGTTTGCTTGCAACGGGGGGGGAGGTACTGGTGCATTCCCCCCTGAAAGCGAAACAATTCCTCGGGAAGTAAAGGCAGTGACGGAGCTTCATTCGCTGCCTTTGCTTCCCGGGGAATTGGTTCGCTTTCAAGGAGGGGGGGATGCTCCAGTATCTTTCCCCCCCTTGAACCCCCCCTCTGGTTTTTGTGGGTTTTCCCCCACCCCGGCTCAACTTTTCTTGAGGCCAGTGGTGGTCTTGCTGTGTCTTCGGCGGGGTAGCGTGGAAGAGAGGGAGTCCCTCTTCTCCCCGTTGCTCCGGGAAAGAAGGACTGCGGGTGTCTTGTGGTGGCGTTTTGTGGCTTTTTGTTTTGTGTGGCTCTGAGGCGCTGAGTCTGCCTGCTGGGGACTAGCGCTTCTATTGCTTTTTGTAAGTTTATTTTTTGCGCGCTGGCTTTCTCAGCGTTCTGAGCGCTCACGGCGCACAGGACGCTGGGACTTGTATTTTTGTGGTTTGCGTTTGTGCAGCATTTTTTTCTGCGGCTCGATTTTGATTGGCCGCAGCATGTTTCCCAACATTCTTTTTGCTTGCACCTCTCAGCCTGATTGGCTGTGGCGCGGTGCGGTGCAAGGAACGTTGGGAATTGAAGTTCTTTTTCTTTGTTTGAGTTTGTGGGTCTCCTGCCCCACTGGCACATTTCTAAAATATTTGTTGACCTCCGGAACCATTTCGGGCAAGTGCACGAATGCTTGGTACGGGCTAGTATAGCCAGGTGTGAGATCCTTTGTCAAGTTCCAACTTTTAACGCTTGGATTTATAGGTATAGATAGTTGTCCTAATACAGTGTTGGCAAATTTTGGCACTCCAGCTGTTCTTGAACTTCAATTTCCATAAGCCCTGATCAGCAGGAGTGCTGACATGGGCTTCTGGTAATTGAAATCCAAGAACACCTGTAGTGCCAAGGTTCGCTATCACAGTCCTAATAAATCTAATCTTGAAATACAGTGATTATTCTCTGCATTAAAGGGGAATAATACTTGTGCAAACATTTTGACAGAGTTTAAATCAGGGATTCTGAACCTGCGGCCAGTGGGCCAGATGTAGCCCACAACACCCATTTCATGTGGCCCACCACTTCCACCACACCTGGAAGTGCCATATGGTGGAGGAAGGTTAAAATTGCCATCCATCCCCCAAAGCTGTCTGACGGAGCATGACCCAGCATAAAAAGGTTGAGAACTCCTGGTATAAATAGTGACTACAGTAGCCTGTTGACAGGAAGCAGTTGATTAAAAAAAATCCAGGCATACAAGAGAAACAAACTCACCAGCAGCATTCTGGAGACTTCTAGGAGCAGCAGTTCTATCACACCCCTTTCCCCCCTCTGGTAAACCTTTTTTGAGGTTGACACAGTGTAGTTCTATTGGGCTGGAGACGGCAAAGACTTTTTTTACGTCTCCTGAATTGAGCAGTCAGGTTGTGATATACGTTACAGTAAAACCCCTACTTACGTAAAAGTCTGTTCATGGGCTTTTATGTAAATTGGTTTTTTACTTAACTCGAAGCAAATCCATAGGAAAAATTAATTTTACATAACTCAAAGCAACCCATAGGGAAAATGATTTTTTTACTCTAAGCAAAACCATAGGAAATTATGTTATGTAAATCGGGATATGGTTTTAGTAAAAAAATCATTATGTAAGTCGAATTTTATGTAACTCAAGGCATATGTAAGTTGAGGTTTTACTGTAGTTATGTTTTTATATCATATAAAACTAAAACAACAGTTTACACTACATTAGTGGTGTAGCTGTCTGTTATGAAGTAATGAATATGTAGCGATTTTGGTGGAAAAGTATAGTGGGAAATGCCTGTGTCACAGTAAAATCATACTGGTGGTGTATAAAATACTTCAATTGCTTTAAAACAATTCAAAATATTTTAAAAGTGCTTTAAAAACAAAAAAAGCAAATTAAAACTGGTAAACAATGATTTTACTACCTAATGAATATTCAGGTTGACAAGCAAGTTATAACTAGGTGCTAAAGTAAAGTTAGCATTGGCAAACAGGTGTATGTTTGAGAGGTCATTGTACAACAGTGATGTGACATTTGAGAAGGTCCTCATTGTCATACTGTATTGCTCTGGGTATTGGGGAGTGTGTCAGATTATTATGGGAACACCACCTCTCAGTTATGCTGAAAACTGGAAACTCCCATACGATTCGGGAACCTGTAAAATGGCCCATCCTCAGGTAGATATCTTAAGTTCTAGGAATATGGAAGAAGGCATCTGAAGATGATCTCAGTAAGAAGTGTTTCCTTATGCCAAGAACAACTCGTGGTTGATTTCCATCTAGTTGATGTAAGGAATCCTTTTGAGCGTTCAGTAACTCATAACATTTTATATGTCTCTGGGAGTGTATACTATTATATCACATCTGCAGTGGGGAAACTGACAATTCCTGTCCAGCTTTGTGCAGTAAGTTTTCTGACAATAGCTGAAATCCAGTAAGTACATCACAGCTCAAGTGGTCTAATTGAGTCATCTACATAAGTTCAATTTACTTACTGAGCCTACTCTAGTTATAATTTATAACTGATTTTAGCTTGTGATGATAACTAGATTATTCCAACTCTTCTCTGTACCTGAGCCAGTAGTCATACCATCTCTAGCAAAGATCAAACTGGATATGATATCCTCTGCCAGTTCCATGATTTGTCATGGCGACCATGAAATCCTGGTCCTAAGTTTTCCTTGGCATAGTTTGTGGAATTACCCAAGATTTAGATGAAGTACTGTAATTATTTTAAAAAGATTTCTGTTTGTGTTTAAATGTGAAGGAATTAAAATGTGCTCCTTAGAAGGACAAATAACAAAGATGAAGCTGAAGTATTTTGGACATCAAATGAGAAGAGAGGATTCACTTGAGAAGGCATTGATGCTGGGGAAGGTGGAGGGCAAAAGAAGAAGGGGACGGCCAAAGATGAGATGGCTAGATGATTTTGTAGACACAATGAGCAGGGGGCTGTGCGGACTAAGGAGGATGGTGGAGGACAGGGGTGCCTGGAGAGCGATGGTCCATGGGGTCGCAAAGAGACAGAATCGACTGTGCGACTGAACAACAAAAATATAAAATCATGATTTCTTATCATTTTTCTGTGTTTGTTTTGAAAATCTTTTTGACCATTGCATAAATATGTTTGATTTATTGTCTTGCTTAAATGTGTTTGCCAGAAATATATTGAGCTGAGCATAGCATGCAAATGAGGATTACATGATGCTTCCGGAGGAGATGAAGCAGAAAAGACTGCCCAAAAGTATTATGTCTGAAAACTGAATTGAATTTTAGGAAATCATTAACCCATTACAGTTCTTCAAAATTCAACTGCTTTTTTGTGATCTATGTGTAAAATGATACCATACATTGTAAAATGTCTAGTATCTTTTCCAAACTAGCTTCCTCTCCTCTTGTGTTTTGAACATTACTTGTCTCTCCCCCAGACAGTATTGCGCAGAGTCTGATTTTGTGGTGAGGTACACAGAAAGAGCCTCCTCAAAGATTGTGGTATTTTTTAACCATAATTGGGTGCACCCGGGGCAACAGCCCCCTTGTGTCAGCTAATCTTTCTCACACTAGATCAGGTGAAAGGAACTACAGAATGAATTCACCAAAATGTGACTTCATTTTGGCAGTTTCACATTTAGCCAAGGGGTACACAGAAAGAGCCTCCTTGAAGATTGTGGTATTTTTGAACCACAGTCGTGTATACTCTGGTAATGGCAACCTTGTGTTGCCAGGTAATCTCTCTCACACTAGGTCAGGTGAACAAAACTGCAAAATGAACTCACTGAAAGGTGCCTTCATTTTGATAGTTTCACGTCTGGCCTAGACATGGAAGAAGAAGATTTAGCCAAGATACAAAAGGAGGAGGATGATTTGTGGAAGTGGTCACCTAAATATATGAAGGTGCTATATCCTTGTCAGGATGCTTGAACTTTACCATTAGAGCTCTATATACCATATTTACTGGCATATAGGATACACTTCCTCCCTTAAAATTCACTTGAAAAATGGCATGTGTCTTATATACCGGTAATCAAAATTAGCAGTGGCTGGAGGCAGGCGAGTGGCTTCAAATAATCCCTCTTTCTCCCACATTCCCTCTCCCCTGCTGCTGGCAGCCAGTGGCTGTGGGATCTGGGGGAAAATGGTCTTTAAAGGAGCCCTGTTTCCACCCCATTCCCCCCCCCCTTTGGGATGGGGGGAGTCCATTTTGGGGGTGGGATGGGGTGAAAAGAAGGCTCCTGGAGAAAATTCATGAAAAATGTAGAAAATTATTTTTTCCTTAAAAATGTGTATAAAAACAGGTGTGTCTTATACCCCAATGTGTCTTATATGACAGCAAATACAGTAAATTGTAAACTTATTGGGAAACCTCAGGTATCCTTAGGGGGAAATTTCAGTATTATGTATATAATAATTCAAAAGCAAAGTGAGGTTTCAAAAATTGTATTTCTCAGGTACAAAAGTCTGTTAAGTATTCTTCTGTGTCAAGGCCAGACATGAAACTGCTAAAATGAAGGCAACGTTTGGTAAGTTCATTCTGTAGTTCCTTTTGCCTGACCTAGTGTGAGAAAGACTAGCCAGCAACACTAGGTTGCCGTTGTCATAACTCCTGGATTTGCACACACTACCCAAAATCAGCACCACCACCCCCTTTCCCTCTGTTGTTTCGTGGCCCAGGCTGAGGTTTTCCACTCTCAGTCCTTTTTTACCACAGACACGGACCTCCAGCTCAGTTAAGCTAGTGTCATTTTGGGAAGATGGGATACCCACTTCCTAGCAGGACTGGTGGTAGCAGTTGTGGTGGCAAAGCAATAGTCCTGTTTATATTGCCAACTCCCATACAACCACGCAAACACAGAGAGAGGTTCCGACCCTGGGAAAGTGATGTAGCATAAAAAGTAACTTTTACCTTCAAAGCTGGAATGTCCCGGCTGATAAAATTTCCCAGGCCAATGAAAGTGAAAGCAATCCCTTTAGGATCATGGTAGCAATCCTTATATCCAAGTAAATGTCCCCTTTGAGCAAAACGTCTCCTCAAGGCTATGTTGGTGTGAATGTGTAGCTTCATTTTGCCTCTTTATAAACCTATGGTGAGAACCCATCTGGAATACTGTGCACAGTTCTGGTCGCCATACCTCCAGAAGGATATTATGGAGCTGGAAAAAAGTGCAGAGGAGGGCAACTAGAATGATTAAGGGACTGGAACACCTTCCTTACCATCTGAGGCTGCAACGGTTGGGCCTCTTCTCTCTTAAACAACGGCGTCTAAGAGGTGACCTGATTGAAGTTTATAAAATCATGCATGGTGTGGACAAAGTAGATAAGGAAAAACTGTTTTCCCTATCGCACAACACTAGAACTAGGGGGCACTCCATGAAACCTTTGGGTACTAGTTCTCAAACAAATAAGAGAAAGTACTTTTTCACCCAGAGGATCACTAGTCTATGGAACTCCCTGCCAGAAGAAGTGGTGACAGCTGTCAATCTTGACAGATTTAAGAAAGGATTAGACAAGTTCATGGAGGACAGGGGTATCAATGGCTATAATTATGGATACCTAAGGACAACCTCCGTGTTGGAGAGATAGGCAGGATATCTCTCAATGCCATTTCCAGGGAATCCTAAACAGATGAAGGCATCTGCTTGGGAATACCCTGAAGCAAATGGTGAGCCACTGTGTGAGACAGAATGCTGGACTAGATGGGATGTGGCCTGTTCCAGCAAGGCTGTTCTTATGTTCTTATTGCCGGCTTCCAAATCTTTTATCTGTTCTCTGCGAAAAACTCTCTTCTCAGCAAAGACGCAACTCCGCAGCTTGTCTTTTTGAGCTTTTATTGAAGCTTAATATTCATCCATAATATGCAGGACAAACATGTAAAGAACTAATTTATTTTACTCTAACTTGGAAACTAAGAAAATAATAAAATGAGAAAATAGCTAACTGTAAAGAGATGGTAGATCATGGGCTTTAATAGCCCTCATGCGAGACTTAGATTTTCATTGTCATAACGTAGGCTCCCACCTACCTGGGGAAAGATCCTTTTCCAGGTTTGGAACCTCAGGTCTTAAATATCCTTTTTACCTCCTCACACCTTTCTCTAGAACAAATCCAGGAATGTAGCTAGCACCTTATTATTGCAGCATGCTGCAAAGACTTAAAATGATTTCTTTTATATCAAGTGTACAACAGCAGTATCTTGCTAAACATCTCAGTATCAATGTCTTAATAAATAAACTACTGTCTGGGTTGGATTCTGTGGTATCTCCCAAAATTTAAGTTCCATATAATTACCTTGCATAGTACCTTGCAAAGTACCTTGCTTTGAGGCCACATCCAGGTCTATAGTTACGAGGATGGGACATATCACCTTTTTAAAAAGATTGAGGCTACAATACTATTTCTCCATCTGGGGGGGGGGGGGGATTATCAAGTTAGTATAGCTGAATTTTGTTGTTGTTCAGTCACACAGTTGAGTCCGACCCTTTGCAACCCCATGGACCATCGCACGGCAGGCTCCTCTGTCATCTGCCATCCTCTGCCACCCCTTTCTCCTTTTGCCTTTGATCTTTCCTAGCATCAGGGCCTTCTCAAGTGAGTCCCCTCTTCTCATTTGGTGGCCAAAGTATAGGTACTTGATCCAGCTTCAGCATTTGTCTGAATAGATTAGCTAAAATAGGAGACCACCAGTCACTGTCGATGGCAAATACCTCAGTAGGAATCATGTCCTCACCTGGGGCCTTGCCATTGCTTAGACCAGTGTTTCCCAATGTGGAGCCTATGCCTGTCTAAGCCAGTGTTTCCCAACCTTTTCTTTTTGGACTTCAATTCCCGGAAACCTAAGTCAGTACATTGCCTGATCAGTGCTTTGGAGAATTGATTTAGGCTTCTGGGAATTTTCCTCCACAGTACAATATCTCAGATTTATTTACATAAGCATTGTGAGCATGAGAGGGACAGTGTTAAATAACAACTCCAAAAATATTAGTAGGTTCAAAATGACCTAGGGAAGTAATTGCAGTGCTAAATGTTTAACGCCTCATATTGGAACGTACAGTGGCTTTAAACCATGTTGAAAGTAGTCTACAAATATGCACATAAGTATAGTAAGGACATGCCTAACTTTTGCTTGTACATGTAGTAAGCAACTAAAATAATGTCATCGGTCAGGCGTATCATTTTAATGAGACTGTTGCTCAATCTCATGTAGGGCACACTGTTTTAAATTCAAGGCCAGGGTGCAGTATAAAATTGTTGACTTCAGATTGATTAGTGGAGCATTGTTTTGTTCATGAATTTCCTAGTGGCAGCCGAGAATGTAACCAGCCATTTGTGCGTCCAAGGCAGGTGGCATTATCTCCTGTCTACTCTGCCCTGAGGCATGGTTGTGAACCCTAATTGAAAAAGAAGAATGTTGTGTCCTCGGAAAAGTTGATGCTTTGGGCTGGGTGGGATACATTGAATGTACTAAGAGGTGTCTCCATGTTTATTCTGTTCACCAGTACAGTCACCTCTACTGGGCAATTTAGGGCAATCTCTAGTTGCACTACCCTGGTTACAGCCTTGTGACAGCTGGACAAAGGGAAAACAAGAGGTTTTCAACAATCTCTTAGATTCAGTACAGTACAGTACAGTAAATTCATAGAATCCCTTCAATTTCTTTATCGTATTCTAGATTTCTTTCTTTGAATTGGCAAAAAAAAAACCTGAATAAAGCAAGTTAAGAGATTTTTATTTTAGTTTGACACCCACAAGTTGTTAGTAAATAAGCTACGGTAGTTTTCCAAATCCAAGATTCTGTGTTTTTAATGTTACAGCAACTGAAGAAGTTGAAAAACAGCATTGTCCCATACACTAGAAAATAAAAATGGTGATAAAACACTCTCCTCCACTTCAATTTGTAATGTTTCTTCTACCAATTTTCATTCCAGGTTCCTATGAATCTAGTCTATTTTTATATGACATCTTCTGTGTACAAATTGAACAACTAGGGAATATAGGTTACACATCAAGGACAGTCAAGTGCTGAGATAAACCCATTTCTTTTAGTTTTTAATGATCCACATGATCAAAGGCATTGCTGTAGTCTAGGCTGATCTTTTTCTGAAATTTCTTGCTATATTTCACAAGCCAATGTATACTTACAATATGACCTCTGATGCATCTGTATTTTTGGAAACTAGCCTGAACACGGTATTTCTCACTCCATTCAGGCAGAAAGTCTTTGTTGCAACACATTGAGCTTCCCTTTGCCAGCAAGTGGAGTTCACTTTGGATGTTTCCAGTCTGTGGATCATTGTTTTCTTTTCCATATGTGTTAATATATTTTTAGAATTTTCACAGGATGTATTATGTTATATTCTATCAAGCTTGAAGTGTCTTATAGCTACCCTAATAGTATTTTCAGGGTATCTGATAAATTTAAGGAGTGACTTTACCAATTCCCCCTCCCCCAAGTGAGCTTCCATGGCTGATCAGGGGTTCAAACTCAGGCCTCTTGAGTCTTATTCCTTCACTCTGTGCAATACAACACAGCACATATTAGCAGAGGAGAATTGCGTCCTAGCAAAGCTCCATCATTTTTCATTTGAATACCAGTATATACTCGAGTATAAGCTGACCCGAATATAAGCTGAGGTACCTAATTTTGACCTGAAAACCCAAGAAAGTAGATTGATCTGAGTATAAGCTGAGGGTGGGAAATGCAGCAGCTGCTAGTGAGTTTCAATAATCAAAATACCTGAAAATATGGTAAAATTGATTAAATTGTTGGCACATCTCAATCCAGCACAGTCTTGGGACCCTTGTGGTCATTGATCCGAGTATAAGATGGGTACTCTTTTGGGGGCTCATTTTTGGGGCTAAAAACCTCGACTTATACTCGAGTATATACGGTAACTGAAAGCATTAGATAAGCAACTGGTTTTACAGCTTGAAATTATGTTTGCATGTTCTGGAATTAGATATTCCTCAAAACAACAGGATTTGCTGCAATGAGATAATGCTTTGTATCACAGGCCTATCTTTATGTATGAATGTATGTATATTTATTTATTTATTTTGAAGTTGCTGACTTTAAAATCTTTGATTTCACAATATATTTTTTTCTAGATTTGACTAAAAGCATAACAATCACTTCAACTGATCAGACCATGGTAACCAAGGCTCAAGGTGAGAAGGTTACACTGTTTTGCACATTTACTCTTGCAACAACAGATGAAGGCTCTCTTGACATAGAGTGGACTATAATACAACCAGATGGTGAAAAGCCAGTAAGTGAAACTTTGAACCTTTAGTTGCTGCATCATTTCATTTTTTCTGCTATATTTGGGTGAGCTGTTTGATGGGTGCAATATGTACCCCAAAATCAAATTGAGTTTTAAATTAATTGAAAATATCTCCATGATAAATAACATCTTCACTACTGAATAAATAAATACTGTGTTGAGTAACCTATACATTATTCATAATGCATTTTTCCCTTTTCAGGTAATTATATACAGTATAGACAGAGTCTATGATCAATATCATATGAGTGGACGTGTACAATTTCTTGATCAAAATATAGCTTCTGGAGATGCTAGCATTGATATTCTAAATTTAAAGCCAAGTGATAGTGGCACTTACCAATGCAAAGTGAAGAAACCTCCTGGTATTAAGACCCACAGAATCCAGCTGACTGTGCTTGGTAAGGTATTTTTGGTTTTTCCTCAGTAAATGGTACTATGATTTAGTTAAGCAGTAAGGAGGTCAGATATATTCCATTCATTATACCATAGATAAAAGCTATTTGCTGAAGTAATTAACAAGTGTGCAAAAACTGTAAATAATTGCTACCAAGGCAGCAAATTTTAATTGAACTTTAGATTATCGATAACAGTGTCTTCTAGCCAGCAAATGCTACAGGTGTCTCTAAACACAAGCATTGCTGTTTTATTTTCTGTTGAGCAAGTATAAATTTGTCATTGCACATATCTGCCTGAAGACACATGCTGTCAGTAGATAAAAATGGCTTGCAAAATTGATAATTTACTCTGGTGAACAGAGAAAGTATACTTTTGAGAAATTGAATGCTGTTTCCAATCTCTTTTCAGAGAGGGATTCAGTTCTAGAAGCAATTTTCCTTTGCAGCTGAAAATTTTGTTCAGAGTAAGTCTGGGAACAGTAGAGATTTTTTTTTAAAAAAGAAAAGGAATCCTGCTTGTGTATTAAATCTTTATACAGTGTCTTATATTTATTCCTCTTGGATTACTTGCACATATGAACGCATGTTCTTCTGTTAACATTTTAAAATCTTACGCCATCCTAAAAGATTTGGAGCAATATTCCTTAATCAGGTGGTATAATTGGCAATGTGAGGCAACATCTAATTTTGATTAAACAGTGGATTGTTTGTGTTTGATAGATTCTACCAAGATTTTTTTGTGCGCCCATACACACACAAAGCCAGGAACTTCTGGCATAAGGGAGTCATAAGAGGTTTTATTGCAAATGCAATCTAGCTATACAAGTGAAACCCTGATTTATGTAAAAAGTCTGTTCTGTAGCATCTTACACAAATAGGGGTTTTACAAAAGTTGATGCATCTCCATAGGGATGCACTGAAAAATTTAAAAACAGGCTTGAAATTTCTTTTCAATGCTTTTCTATGGAAAATCACGCTTTGCGCCCCTAGTGGCCGAGATGGTAATGACAGGCATCCAATCACACAACCTTTTAAGCTCTTCTCTGTGGCACTTTCACAACTAAAGCACACGCCCCAGAGAAACCTCATGTGAACAGCGGAAGGGAGCAAATATTCCCCCCGCACTCTTCCAGTCCCAGCAGAAGCAAGCAGGGACTGCAGAAAATCATCACTGCTGCAGCGGCTGCCTCCGCCGCCACCACAGTAAGTGATGTCTTGTAACTTTCGGCGGTGGGGTGGGTGGCGCGGGGCGGAATTTTAGCTTTTAAAATGGTGGCACTACCATTTTAAAATCTAAACACACCAGGAAACCCCTTACGTAACTCGACGTTTTGCGTAAATCGGGACATAATTCACACACAAAAAAAATATGTAAGTCGAATTTTATGTAAGAAGAGGCATACATAAATCGGGGTTTTACTGTACAGTAAAACCCCTACTTATGAAAAAAGTCCGTTCTGTAGGCTTTTGCTTAAATCAGTTTTTTATGTAACTTGAAGCAAACCCATAGGAAATCGTGTAAATCGGGACATGGTTTTAGCACAAAATCATTATGTAAGTCGAATTTTATGTAACTTGGGGCATTTGTAAGTCAGGGTTTTACTGTATAAAATTTATCCTGTTTATTGCTCGGGGAGAACAAGATATTTACTTATAGATTGTGCATATTTTAGAGGTTTTGTATTACACATAATTTCATAGGATCATAAATGCTAGCATATATTGAGACCCATTAATATTTTATGTAACATTCTAAAGGGAAATTACACTAACAGGTGGTATCTCAGTTAAACCTATTACACCTGGTGCCTATGGATCAGAGTACACAATTATAGATCATAGTTCAAGTTACTGATTGTTACTTTGAAAATCTTAACCTACAAATCCAAGTGTTCACCGTTGGAACTGGCTATAGGTTGCTATGCGTCGCCCTACTGACCCGCACCCACCCTTCGTGCGCACGGCCGAATTGCCTACCCAGGTCAACGAAGGATTTAAAAATCCGGCACGGGGGCCTCAGCCCCACAAACGGCAAGAAAGGGAAAGAACTTCACTTCCCAACATTCCTTGCGCCGCGCCAGAGCCAATCACGCTGAGAGGCTCTCGCACGGCACAGCGTTCGGACACGCGCCGCAGCCAATCAAAACAAAACCATTTTAAAAAAACGCAGCACAAACACAAAGCACCAACCCATTACTACAAGCCCCAGCGTCCTGCGCGCCATGAGCACGCCGCAGAACGCTGAGGAAAACGGTGCCCGAAAAATTAAAAAGAAAAACAACTCACAGCGTCACAGCCAAACACACACCAGCCGGCTTTCTTTCCCTCACCCACGGCGCCTGGAGTTTCCCCTTTAATATCAGTGGGTGGGAGCTGCGACCCCCCTCTCCGCTGGCTTTTCTAGGGTTGGGAGGTTTGTGGGGAGAAAAGGGGAATGTTTCCCAAAACCCTTCTGGACTCAGGACAACAGGGAGAGGGGATCGATTCCCACCCCCCTCCTTAAAAAAACTCCGTCTTTTCTACTCTTTAAAAACGGAGTTGTTTTAAGGAGGGGGGGAGGGAAACGATCCCCTCTCCATGGTGTCCTGACTCCAAAAGGGTTTGGGAAACATTCCCCTTTTCTCCCCACAAACCTTCCAACCCTAGAAAAGCCAGCGGAGAGGGGGGTCGCAAGCCCCACCCACTGATATTAAAGGGGAAACCCCGATCTACTTTCACAACTCCACACAAACAAAGCACCATAAAACAATAAAGCCCCCCTCCCTACCACCTAGCCCACCCTTCCTAACCCCCAACGACCATGCCCCCCTCCCCACCACCTAGCCCACCCATCCAAACCCCCAATGACCACGTATCTTCCCCACCACCAAACAAATACTTTTTTAAAAATTACTAAAAACACTCAAACACAGCCAAAAATACACAAAAACAAAAACACCAAAAACAATAAGAAGTAAACAAAGACACAATCAAAAACAAAACAAACAGACAAAAAATACAAATTCCAATTCCCCCCCCCCCCCCGCCCACACACACACACAAAAGAAAGAAAACAAGCAAACGTACCAAAACAGGTGCTACCTCCACCAGGACTGGAAAAGAAATGAATACAGAAAGACCCATCATACCAGAAGAAGCTCCACCCAGAGGCAAGGAGAGAAACAAAAGTCAAAATACAAAAACCCCTACCAGCACCACCTGCTGGCCACAATAGTACAAACAATTCAAAAACACATAACAGCCCCAAACAAAACACAAATTCACAATTATACACAAAAGGTCACACCAACAAAAAACAAGTAAAAAAAATTACACTAAACACACTTTCACACAAACCACAAATATATGTCAATAAAATACAATAGACACAATCTTTAAAACTTTAAAACTTTAAAAAATCCTGTGCTGAGTTATTATATCATACTTTCTTCTTTTATTAATCCTCAAAAAAACCCAAAAAAGCAGATCACAGTTAATAACAGCCAAGCCAAACAAATTTAACATAAATAAACATTTAAAAAATTAAAATTACAGACTAAGCAATTTTAACAAAAAAACAACACAATTTAACCTTCCAACACAATGTAAAACTATTGCAAAAATAAAATTGGCTCATTTCAAATTAAAAAACACGGGGGGAAGCCCGGCAACGCCGGGCAACCCTTGCTAGTTATATTTCTAGTTTGAAAGTATAATTTTGGAGGGAATAAATTTACAGTATTTGTAATGTGGAGAAATGGGCATGATGTCTCACAAAATGGAAAAGATAGTTAATTGTAAGTAAACATTGGCTAGGACCTTAAAGATTTAAACACATGCATACACAAACCTGTATATATTCTCTTTCATGCACATACAAATAATGGTGACGATCTCACATTTTTACGCTGCCTTGTTCATGTTGAATATTTGTTATTTCTTAGAAAAGCCCACGAAAACAAAATGCTACATTGAAGGATCACAGGAAATTGGAACTGATGTTATTCTGAAATGTAATTCCCAAGAAGGCACTCCTGTAATAAAATACCACTGGACACGAACCCCTGGTACAGAACTTCCAGTTACAGCAACACAGAGTATGTTTATACTTTTTTGTCATATATAATACTAGCATTTTTTTTCCTGGCCCTGCTGGGCAGTTATTATCTGTAAGTGGGTGGTTGGGGTGGTTTTGGGGTGTGTGCGCAACACCCCCCCCCCAAAAAAAAAACCCACCCCAACCACCAACACAGGTAATAACTGCCCGACAAGACGGGGGTGTCCGGTGTGTGTGTGTCTATGTGTGAGAGAGAGACAGGGGGGGGGGAGTGGTGCTCTGCATTCGGCCCTTGTCTGTCGGAGAAAGCAAGCCCCTTCTCTGACAGGCAAGGGCCGAATGTGGAAGGGGCTCGCTTCCCTCCGGGAGACAAAGGCAGTGGACGGAGTGCCATTCGCTGCCTTTGCTTCCCGGGGAAGTGCTTCGCTTTCCTTGGTGGTGAACCTATGGCACACTGCCAGAGGTGACACTCAGAATCCTCTCTCTGGGCACCTGTCCAGTTACCCCAGCGCAGAGTTTGCCCTATCCGTCTGCTCAGCAGCCCAATGGGAGCACCTCCTCCTTTCCCCAGCCCAGAGTTTGCCCCGCCCAGCAGCCCAGTGGGAGCATTTCCTTCCTCCCCTGTTGCTGTGTTGGCAATTGTGATAAATGGAATGAGCTCCCGTCTTTGTCCCAGCTCCTGCCAACCTAGCAGTTCGAAAGCAAGAAATTGCAAGTAGATAAATAGGGACCACTTCAGTGAGAAGGTAAACAGCGTTGTGTGCACTCAGTTGTCTAGTCATGCCTGCCACATGACCACGGTAATGTCTGCAGAAGCAGACAACGCTGGCTCTTTGGCTTTGAAACAGATGAGCACTGAACCCTAGAGTTGGATACAACTAGCTTTCGAGCAAGGGAAACCTTTACCTTTACATACTAAGTGGGTTTTGGGTTGCAGTTTGGACACTCGGTCTCTAAAAGGTTCACCATCACTGCCCTGGGTCATACCCCAAAGCCAGAAATTTGATGGTGAGCCTTGTCCCAGCTGTCCATATTTAATCATCACTTCTGTTCGGACTTCTATAGACTGTCCTTTTGCCTGTCTTTTCAAAGGACCACCTGCCTCTGATAAGATAGCTGCATAATCTCTCACTTGTATGAGGCATGGCAACCAGAAAGAAATACAATGGATTGATTGCCCATAGCCATGATTTTTTGAGTGAGCATGTATGACAGAGATTCTCAACCTGTGGATCAGATGCGGCCCTTGGTGCCATTTCATGTGGCCCCCACTGCCTCCATCACACCAGGAAGTGCCATGTGGTGGAAGAAGGGCAAAATGGCCGCCCGGCCCCTGAAGCTGTCTGAGGGAGCGTGACCCGGCCCCCAGCTTTAAAAGGTTGAGAACTCCTGATCTATGAACTTAAACAACTAAATCCTATGTTGGTGTTATGTCTTGCCTCAAACTCTGAGTGGTAGTGGAACTAGATCTGGAAGGCTCGCACTGAGCCATGCCTAAAAATACATGGTATTATGTGGGGGCCCTGGGGCAGTTTCCCTTCCTAAATGGCTCAGTTCTAGAATATTCTGAATGAGGCTCTGTATAGGCACAGTACTCATTTGAGTGAGATCATGGATAGCCAATTGAAGCATCACGGTTAAGGGCAAACAACCTGCTGCTAAAATTTTATTTTATCTTGCTTTTGGAAGGTACAGCTCTCTCTCTCTCTCTCTCTCTCACACACACACACACACACACACACCCTTTGCATTTTGCAGTGATTCCCTAATCTTTCTATAGGAAATAGTATAGTATTCTTTCTTAAAATGGGTTATTGCACTACTAATGTACAGTAAACCCCCAGTTTATGATACATTCAGACTGTCGTTTTTGGTTAACGACGCGTTTTTTCATGAAAAGTACTCCCCTGGACAACGACGTAACGTCGTTATCCGGGAGATCATGTTTGGTCTCCTACCTGTTCAAACGTCATCTTCTGATCCCTGTGTCCGGCTCTCCACTTACCCATGAGTGTCTGGGAGGCTGGGAGGACCTATCCTGCGCTGTTTCCACCTTCCTAGCACCTCCCTGGCCTGCCAAGCAACTGAGAATTGTTGCAGCCGCCATCTTGTTTTTGAAAAGAAAAAAGATGGTGTCCGCAACTTTTCTCAACTGTTTGACGGGCCAGGGAGGTTCTAGGAAGGTGGAAACAGCTCAGGATAGATCCTCCCAGACACTCTTGGGTAAGCGGAGAGCTGGACACAGGTAGGGACCCCCTGGGTCTAAGAGGGTTGGGGAGGACAAAAGGGGTCTATCTCCCCAACTCTCCTCAACTCAGGGACCTGGCGGAGAGGGGATTCCCCCCCCCCCAAAAAAAACCAAAACTCTGCTGTTAAAAAAGAGAAGAAATCCAAGTGATTTATTCTCTTTTTAACAACGGAGTGTTGGGGGAGGGGATCCCCTCTCCACAAGATCCCCTGAGTCCAGGAGGGTTGGGGAGACAGACCCCTTTTGTTTCCCCAACCCTCCTGGACTCAGAGGACCTGGCGGAGAGGGAATCCCCCCCCCCAACACTCCGTTGTTAAAAAGAAGAAATCGCTTGGATTTCTTCTCTTTTTAACAATGGAGTGTGTGTGTGTGTGTGTGGGGGGGATCCCCTCTCTGCCAGGTAACCTGAGTCCAGGAAGATTGGGGAGACAAAAGGGGTTTCCTCTCTTTTTAACAACGGAGTGTTGGGGGTGTGTGTGGATTCAATCCCATCTCCTGGGTCGCCTGAGTCCAGGAGTGTTGGGGGGACAAAAGAGGTCTGTCTCCCCAACCCTCCTGGACTCAGGGGACCTGGAGGAGAGGGGATCCCCCACACACACACTCCGTTGTTAAAAAGAAGAAATCGCTTGGATTTTTAACAATGGAGTGTGTGTGTGTGGGGGAGGGGGGAATCCCAGCTCCGCCAGGTCCCCAGAGTCCAGAAAGGTTGGTTAACAATGCAACATTGGGAACCAAGAAACATCATTAACCGGGGGTTCACTGTACGTTTGCAGATATCTCTCTGATTAATGATACATCACGCTTAGTTTCCTTGGTTTAGAGAAGTATAGCAGTGCTGACAAATGCTTTGCTAATAGCAGCGTTAGTTGACGGATCTGCTTGCTGTTCTCATGAAAATTAGTAAAGATTACTTTCTATATTCTCTTCCAAATCTTAATGTTTTAGTTGTGTGCATCACATATTTGTTTTTTTAAATAAAAATTAACAACAGCAGAAATGCAAGCTGTTAACAAAGTTCTTTGGTATTTACAGATTTGGATACAGGCATTCTTTTGATGAAGAATGCTTCCCAGGCTCACTCTGACATATACAAATGTGTTGCCTCAAACAGAGTTGGCACAGATGAGTGTTTTGTTACACTGAATGTCACCCCTCGTAAGTATTTGTAGGTAATAGCAGTAGTTAGTAAATATTTCATTTCTATTTTATAGGAAAAAATAATTTATCCCCTACCTCATATATCTTGTTCTGTGTGTTTTAGCTGTGAATAGAGCTGGTACAATTGCTGGAGCTGTTATAGGGACTCTTCTAGCTCTCTCGTTACTGGTTTTTTTCACTTTCTGTTGCTTCAAGAAACGAAGAGAAAAGAAATATGAAAAAGAAGTGCATCATGATATCAGGTGTGTAATTCTGAATTTTTATCCCCTTTCCTGATTTTTAAAAAATGAGTTGTATATAATGTATAGAAACAGCTTGAATAGTAATTAAAATATATACCGTAATAATACACTTAGGGTATAGACATATTAAATGCTTTAGAACACTTGTATAATAGACATTAGTACAACACTCTATGAATTGTTTAACTTTTGAAAGAAAGTACTGTATTTAGATGGGCCATCAGAAGGGATGAAATCTTTCTCTTTGAGCTAGAAGCCTTGCTACATCTGGAGCTGAACAGATAGCGCAGAAGAAATGCTTAGTAAAGCTCTGTGCTATACAGTATTTTAGTTATCGTTTCAGCATAAAAAAGAGCTTTGCTACCTTTGCTTTTTAGTACAGTATGTCATAGGAGCTCTCATTTGGCTTTAAAACAAGATCTGTGGGATATACATGCCTAATTTTCAACTTGATTGATGCTCCTATGAAGAAATGGCATGGTACCCTATGAAATTTGGAGGGAGGTGCATATATTGACCTTGTTTTGTCCAGTCATACTACAGGACTAAGTGAATGACTAATAAAGAGCAATGGTAGGAGTTAAAATTGTTATGAGTCAGGCAGAAAATGTTATCTGTGAATACTGTCAGTTGTTTTCATTCACTTTCCCCCATATCACTTCAAGCAATGAAGCAAGTGCTGTAATTAAAAGACTATAATCCCTCCTCCAGCAATTTAGCAATATTTACAATTCACTGGTAAATCAAAATGCTATATATTACTCTCATCACCATGTCCATGCAATCTCAACCTATCACAAATTATTACTCAGTACTGTCCCCATGTAATAGAAGAGGAATGGTTTTTCAACGGTACTTCCCAATTTTAAAGGAGAAGATGCATACTGTGACTCTGGGTAGGGGAAGAAAGCCTTCAGAACAAAGCATTCTGCAACCAAGGTCGTGTCTGTTCAGTTGTCTGAGTTTTAAAGCATACCACAACTTTTGAATTACAGAAAGATTTTCACACTTGAGTAAAACATGATATAGTGCTAAACAACCACACCATGAAAAAGGAGTAAAAACAGCTTACGTGGGCAGAGAAACTATGTTCTTAAGATTTAGTAATACTTCTGGCAGTACTCCAAAAGGGGTAAACAATGTTCATAGGTCCAGTATCCCTACATGCCCATTCCTAGATCATGGAAATTCAATTTTTTAAATGACCCCTTGTGCCTTTTAGTGGGCAATTAGAAAAAAATAATTGAAGGGCCCCGATGGTGCAGGGAAGCTGTCAAAATATGACAAAATTGCCCTAATATCTCAAAGGGCACAAAGTTTTTTAAAGTCAAAATAACTTTAGGGTGTTTGTGGGACTATTGGATAACCTGAGGATTCTGGAGACTGCATTTGAGTCCTAGAGTTAGATGCATGACAGTTAAGCATAGTTCATAATGCACTGAATATCACAAGTAACTTGAACTGAGGGAGCCTACACTTCTCCAGTAACAAAACACTGTTTGGGGAGACAGCCTATTGAAATAAAGGATATTGAATCATGTGGATAACAATAACATGAAAAGAGGTATGATAGATCAGACCAAAGTCCTAGCCCAGCATTTGGATCACCCTGTGACCACCGATTTACCTATGGGAAGTCAAAGAACAGGTTGTGGGTGCAGCAGCACCTTCCCAACAACTGGTACATAAAGCTATGGACGTGTAGAAAAGACAGCAATATGCTAATCGTGTATAGTAAGATGTTTCTAGGTTTTTTTTAAACTATCATATATACTTTCTTTAATATGCTTGATTTTTTTCAGAGAGGATGTTCCTCCTCCAAAGAGTCGTGCTTCAACAGCCCGAAGCTATATGGGCAGTAATCGGTCATCTTTGGGTTCAATGTCTCCTTCTAATATGGATGGGTATGCAAAGACTCAGTACAACAAAGTTCCAAGTGAAGAGTTTGAGCGCCTCCCATCACAAAACCCAAATTTTGAACCACCAAAGGTAGCTGTACCTAATCTAAGTAGAATGGGAGCTATTCCTGTGATGATTCCAGCACAAAGCAAAGACGGTTCCATAGTATAGTATGATACCATTTTACACTTCCTACAGTTCGATGGAAATACTGATGATTAATTGGTTCCAGTGTGACACTTTTTCATACTTACAGAATTGATTTTGAACATCAAAAGTATGCTTGGTTCATCGGTTTTGCATCAGTTTTGATCTGGAAACTGAATGTTTTGAAGGAACCATCACCACGTGTAACATCACGACACCAGCAATGTTCAAATTCCATATTGGTTCCCAAATAAACATTTAGATTTGTTTGCTTTTGAGATAGTACTGACACTAACCTGCCTAACATGAAATGTTTGTCCTTGCATTTTAGAATGAATGAAATAAATTTGACATCTGTTACAATGATGAAAATGTTTTGTGTAAAAGTATGAAAACATGGACATCAATTCCTGTAAAATAGATTCTGAAATACTTTTCTCAGTAATGTTGAACTTTTTAATGAATTATCAGTTGCATATACACAATCAGCTCGCTTGACTTTGAGCTTAATTCCTTAAACAAGTCCCACCAATAGTCTTCTTTTTAGAAGATGATAGTAAGTATTGAGGACATGGAGGCAATCCAATAGGTTTATATTTTGCTGCTTGTTTTGTTATACAATGTTTGTTTGTTTTGATGCATTACATTATTGCCTAAAACATAGAATGAAGTTACTTGCCCATCTGACCAGAAAAGAGGAAGAACACCTAAAATCATATTCTTGTCAGACTGTAAATGGCATTAACAATGGATTTAACCTTTGGCATTTTAAAGACAAGCTTTATTACTTTGACATCCCTATCATATTCTTGACTTTTGTACAGATTTACTTACTTTGCATCTAGATTTACTTACTTTGCATCTGAACGGAATCAAAATTGGGGTTTGAATCATTAAAATATTAGTACAAGTGAATAGTGGAAATATTTCACATTTCTATGTTGTAACTTTTCTAACTGAAAAGTGAGCTTGGTTAGGTAGTGTTTCCCAATCTTTGGGTTTTGGACTTCAGTTCTCCAAAGCACTGATGAGCCAGTGTACTGATTTAGGCTTCTGGGAATTGAAGTCCACCAGTGTTCTGTGGAACACAGTTTGGGAAACACTGGTAGGGTAAGGGCTTTGTTTTTTCTCCCTTGTTGAGAAGCAGTAATATTCTACTTAGTGCTCAGGATGTGTTCCAAGAAAGTGGAGCGCTAACAATTGGCACTAAGTGGGGCAGTCTAATATTGTGCCTCTTGAAGGGAGTTCTAAATAACAGAGAACAAAGTAAGTAGATAGACTCCCAGGTCTCTTGGAGGGCAGGCCATCTTCCAATATAGAGCAGGTAGACGGGGTCCCTGATCCCCCCAGAGCCTTGTCAGTTTCTTTTGGTAGTCTGGGCTTTTATCAAGCACCACAGAATGGCAAACTGAACATTTGTGCTATAATGAAGCAGTGCTATACAAAGCTGCACTGTATGGGATACTAATGTACTGATGTCCTCACTGGTTCATCCCTAAATTTTCAGATATCATTTTATGATATTATTTGTAATTAGTAAAAAAAATTAAAACTAGTAAAATGAATGAAATGTTATGAAGTGTAATCTCTTCTTCTGGCTTGGAATTTATCTGACCAGGTGAATTATTAGGAAGTGGTTTGGAATGAATTTGTGTGAACTCTTCCCTTCATTTCACACATTTAAAATATCACCTGTATATACTTAAACCACCAATGCAAGAAACTGTATTAGTGTATATAGTTTACTTTCAAATTACCATGTTGAATTGCCCAGTCTTCTAATGTAAAGAAATATTGGCCATTCCTCTGCATGTAACTGAAATAATGCGTGTAAATATCTTTAATCTTTGTTTAGATCTGATAGTTTTGTATATTAGAATAAGGAGTGTACAACTTCAGATCAATTCAGTTTATACAGAGCACATCAGTGTTTATTGTTAAGTTTAGATATTGAACCAAATTTTAAATATGTAAATTATCTAAATCATCTCAGTATATGGAGCTGTCTGATACCATTGAATCTAAGGTCTTTTTTTTTCTTTCAACGGTGCCTTTTCAATAAACTAAATCTGATTGTAACTTAAGTTTCAACTACTAAATCTCTTGGTGCCTGTCTTTACTTTTCTTAATGGTGCTACAAGTGGAAGGTATAGTTTTCCTTTCAAAACAGTGACTTAATTCCATCTTACTTGATGTTTAATTTTCAAACCAATATTTTGGATGTTGCTTGAATAATTGCATAATGTCATTTATTTCAACACGGCTCCTTTTTGCTTCTTGCTTTGTGACTATTAATCTTGATGTCGCTTCATGCTGTTCTTCATGGAACTTGTTCCTCTATCCCATTATATTGGACAGATAGATGACAAGGATTTTAACCGGTAGCTGCTTTTTGAAAAGTGATTAGTAAAAACTCAATAAAATTAAATATACAGTATGAAGTCCTTTGAATATTTCTTATAGTAGAGCCTCTGTCTCTAGCTTTATTTTTGCACACATACACATACTGGTAGTTGAAGTCAGTATTAGCATACCTTATCCAGAAGAAAGTGGTTGTTATGTTGTCCTTTGGCTACTACCTTCAGGTATTATATTTCTGTATTTTACTGGTATATCAATACAGTGAAGTAACATAATCCAGAATTCTGTAACACTGCTTAGAGTAGTTTAGCTCTCGTACAGTTTTCCAGTGATCACTGTATTACACATTTTCCAAAAAAATATAAAGTGTGTCAATGCAACATCGTCCCTGTATTCTTTACTTGTCAAAAATGGATCTAACAGTCAGAAGAATTTTTGCATATTTAAAGCTTGCCACCTCACATGAAAATAATGGATAGAGTGAAGGATAGCGTGATATGCCTTCAGAATAGCTTTTAGGCTTCTGAGCCTTGGCAGTGTCTGCTTGTTTATAAAATTGCATGGATATTGTTGTAATAGAAAATGACATAGTGGATCTCTATATTTTAGGTACAAAGTGACTTGGGACAGAGTCTCCTTCAAGCATTTAACTTTTAGACCCTACTGAATGACAAAAACACCAGGCTGCTCTGAAGGACAGCTCAATAAGATCCCAAAATGTCACTTTTAGTAAACTGTTAGGATTTTTTTTGTAGGCCTTGTGTGCCCCAATGCTGCTACTGATTTGACACACTAGGAAGCAAGAAAAGGACAGTCTTACAGCAGGGAAGTAGGGAATGCTGTGGCTTTGGCTGGGCCTGTACTGTTTTGGTAAACACTGACAATCAATTACATGCTAAAATCTTGGGTTTCGCATCATCACTGTTATTGAAGTATCAATTATATTGTAGCTCTGGTGACATTGTTTCTTGCTCTTGATACATGGGAGGAAATGTTTTTGTCAAGATTGATACTGTATAAACTCAAGTTATAAGCCAAGTTTTTAGCCCCAAAAATTAGCCCCAAAAAGGAAACATGGCTTATACTCTGGTCAATGACCACGAGAGTCCCAAGACTGCACTGGACTGAGATACGCCAACAATTTAATTAATTTTACCATATTTTCATGTACAGTATTTTGCTTATTGAAACTCACTAGCAGCTGCTGCATTTCCCACCCTCGGCTTATACTCGGGTCAATTATTTTCCTGGGTTTTCACGTCAAAATTAGGTACCTTGTCTTATATTTGGGTCAGCTTATACTTGAGTATATACAGTACATTTATTTAAATGAAAGGGAATAATGGCACTTTCCTGATTTATATTGATTAGGAAAATTAACCTCCCTTTAACGTTTGCACTCAGCCATTGGAGCAATATGAGGAACGTTCAAAAGGCACCATTATAGGATTTGGATTTTTCAATAATGCTGTTGATATGCAGTACTTTAATATTTTTAAGTATGAGCACTGGCGTTAGTAGGAAACATTCCAATCGCTGTAGTTTCATGACTTCTGTATTACTTGAAATAAAGTTATTAGCAAAAACAACTGTTCTGATGCTCTGTGCAATGTCTTTTTGTTTTTCTTCTGTTCTACATATGACTAAATCTGACTAAAGAAAATAGTGGCACAATCATCACAGGTACCTGTATCAAATGTAAACATTATGGTCTGTATCTAGTTCCTAGTCCCAAGTAGTATAGACCCATTAATTCAACTGTTGAATAGTGAGTTACTATTTAAGTTGAATAGTGTGTTACTATTTAAGTAAATTTCATTGACTCGGTGGATTTACTCTGTTTATCATTAATGGGGATTTTGGCTTGTAGGTGGTCTACTGAACCACTGAATCTACTGAATTCTCCCTCCCAGAAATATTATAACATAATAAACATACATACATTGTGTCCATACATACATTGTGTCCATAGCTTACTATAGAACATAAAAGTATGAGGGAAAGAAAGCAGTGTTTGTTATATGAGGTTATGGTCTCTTGATATTTTGGATACCATTCCGCTGGTCTGACAGTGCTCATTGGTTTGTAATTGACCATAATTCCTCATCAAGAAACAGAAAAATTGGGTCTGGGCCAAAGTATCCCTATAAGTATAGAGAAGAAAAGTCGATAAGAAACACAGATGCAGTTCTTCAACGTGTTTCAAATAAAAGTCCCTGCACATGTACTTTTTCCCCTGCCTTATAGAAATTTGCATATTCATTGAGGAAAATGTTTAAATTTAAAAGAATGCATAATTTTCAGGCTCTGAAGCAGATATGGACAACTTGTGTCCCCCCCTCCCCCCGTTGCGCCTGGACTATAAATTCTTCTTAGTAATTGTAGGGATAACAATACAGGTAGTTGTAACGCATGAATGCAAAAAAAAAAAACACTCCCCTTGAAATGCAAGCAAAATTATCTTTCAGCATTGCTGATAATTTATGGAACACTGTTTAAATCCTGTATTGTTGTCAGGCTGCTTTTTCTGCAAACAAATAAAATGTCCTTTCTCTTCACTTTTTATTTTGAAACTAGCAATATGAGAAAGCCTTTCCTTTAAATATAGAATAATGCCTATAAAACTTAACAGGCATGGGTATACAGTGCAGTTTATTAGGACTGGAATCCAGTATATCTCTGTAACAGTACCATGTATTTTGTGAAAGAAGGGACAGTGTTAAACTCCATCCTGTAATTTGCAACATCTAGATCTTGGATAATACCTGTCACCACTGACGTTTGGCCATGTTGGCTGGGTTTGGTGGGAGTTCTGATTTTAACGTGTTTCAAGCTTGAGCTGCTTCTCAATCTAACTTGATCAGAAAAAAGGTGATAAAGATGAATTGTCTGAAGGCCTAGTATTTTATAAATTTAGAGATTGTGTTTCTCAGTCTTACCTACACACCCTCCAAGCAAACCATGAAACAGTTTTGTGGAAACAAATATGCCATGTTAATACTGGATTCTTTGGAACTGGAACATTATCGCGTGATCATGTACAGGTGTCTTGGACATGCAAACTATCACATTAATAATTTCAGCCTATGCAAATGCACTAATTTCAAACTTCCTATGAAATAAAAAAGACAATCTTCTCTGGCATCCCAACACACTTAGTAATTGTTACATAGGTACACATTTAGCTATATGGTCTGCTTATGAAATGTGACTGCTGGATTTTCAAGGATCCCCGTTCCGTTTTCTAGCACCATTGTTTGCTGTATGACTTAGTATGATTCTCAAACTATTTGGGATGGTGTAGGAAGTACAGGAAGGAAGTCCTTTTAAACTGGTCCAATTAAAGAGCAGAAGTGAAACTGGGAGAAAGAACACTCCTATAATAAAAGACTTGACGTTCAATACTTAAACTATAAAGAACCTTAACTTTTTCAATACTTTTACTAAAATAAGCCAAATGCTTTCTTTAAATTAAAACTGCATCAATATTGTAAAATGCAAAATAAAACTGAATCATAGATTAACTGGGTGAATTAAAAGTAATGCCACTCTGTCTATAAACATACTCTCTTTGCAGAGTGCCCAGACAATCTGTCTGCAAACAGCAGGTCAGTGAAACTGGCATAAGCCAGTTGTTGAGTAAGACTATGAGAAACCTTGTATTTATACTTTGAAGGTTGTGCTGTATTTCATTCCCTTGTCTGGGCCATCTAGCTTCTGCTTACCTAGGCATACTGATTGCAGGGCAAGCCAAGTGGGGCTTAGCTTGCTTTATTTTAGGT
This sequence comes from Bradypodion ventrale, assembly GCA_035047345.1. Taxonomy (NCBI): domain Eukaryota; kingdom Metazoa; phylum Chordata; class Lepidosauria; order Squamata; family Chamaeleonidae; genus Bradypodion; species Bradypodion ventrale. The sequence goes on along the minus strand of JAWDJE010000003.1, from coordinate 300,471,941 downwards.
GATGTGGGTTGCCTTTAACATATTTTAATTTTTTCTAACTGCCTTGGTAAACAGTCCCCCCCCCCGACTTTGGCTGACAAATGTAGGTCCATAAAGCCTCATATATTGCTTTTAAAGGTAAATGATTTCATGCCACCTTTTATTAATTTATACACTGACACTCTCCAGCTGAACAGGGCTATGTAATACAAATATTTATACCAGCTGAACATGTTCTATCTTGCATTGTTAGCCACGTTTGTGTAAAATGGAAGAAAAAATTTGCTATCCTCTAGCACCATCTTTGGAAAATTTTAAGATTTCACTATACTCTGGTGGTCCAATCCAACCTCTCAAGGGATTGGAAATAAATTCCAAATAATGCTCTGTTAAATCTAGCCTGGATTTAGAAACCGAAAACAAATTGAAATCTCTATTGTAGAACAGTTCTCTGCAACTATAGACTTTTATTCTACCAGGATCTGCCAAGAGAAATGTTAATAGTTAAGCAAGGTCATTAAAGCGTATAGTAAGGCTAAAAGAGATGGCCAGGCACACACGGGCATGGAAAAGAAAAGGAGCACTACACCAAATATCAACACCAGAAACGTGTAGCAATGAAACAGCATGCATTTCCCCTGATAGATTCAAACAGGCATGGGTCGATGAGCTGTTAGAATTTTCTGTGAGCATAGTAATATACTTAAAGGATAAATATATTTTTTTCATATAATTTTAATTGTAAGTTTTAATGTTTTAAGAAATGCTTTTTAGTTTCAAAATGATGGATTTTAGAGGTGCATTATTTGCTTTTTGAACGTGCCTTTTTAAGCTATAAGCTATATTTTTAGAATATAAGTAAAACATTCTTCTAGTATTTTCTTCTATACTGTATACTTCTTATGCACTTAAGGTTTTTGGTTCTGACATTTTATGGTAGCTAGTCGCTTTTCACAAGGATGGTTCTTTGTGAATCACACATATGGGTTGTTTTTGTGCCTGTATGAAACTCAGAATCATCTAGAGTTTTGGGAACTGGCTGTAGAGGTGACTTGAGAGTCTACAAAATAATTTTGTGTGGTTAGCAGAAACAAGAATAAACTCCTGCCTAGTTTTTAAAAATACAGGATGACAGCTGTTTTTAGAGTGCTGTGGTTTAAATAAAATCTAAACACTTAGCCTCAGTGATAAAATAAGTATTTTCTGTAGCTTATGTTATTTGTGTGACACTGACTAGAAAATGCTTCCAGATTTGTTTTTTTTAAAATGCTGAAATTTTATAGACGCTTCACATCCATCTAAAAAGTGTGAGCAGTATAGATATGTAACATGAATTTTGAACTTCATTTATTAAAAACATACATATGAATAATAACTTAATAGCAAAGGTTTCAGAAAGTAAGACTTCTGGAAAAATCAAAAAGTCCTCTTCTGTCGTTAGCCACATTTGCGTCTTTTTGGCTAAAATAAAAATATATTTAGGTAGATGGATAGATACTCAAGTCTCTTAAAAATATTTGTTAATTCTTACGCTTAATACTAGGGGCCACAGATTTAAATGATATATATCAGAGCTTAATCTTTTATTTTGTACAAATACTGGAATCTTAGGCATGCTGCCTGGGGGATTTTGGAAGCATTCTGGCCATGCTTACCTCTATTAGGCTGCCTTCATAGTCAATACTCAAATTTATTCTATACTCTTGATTTTTCCCCAGTAAGCAGCTCTTTCTGAGGTTCTTCTTTAATTCTATTGTAATACAATTATTTTCTTGGTTTGATAAGAGATTTGATCCTTTTGACAATGGAGTACCCTACATGGAGTTCTATCCATATGGTTTATACTAATGGCCGCTATGTTCATGCAGACTTGGTTTGCAACATAGAGCTAGCAAAAGTGCTCAAGGTGAAGCGGTCAGATTGCAACAACAGTATAGCAAGTCACACATTGTTAAAGCGGCATTGAAAGTAGTTCTGTTAGTGCAGGAAGTGAGACTGAGCATTGGAAAATAGGTTCACATAATAAAAATTGTTAAAGCTTTAGTGATAACCAATGTTAAAGATTATAGCCTAAGATTAGTCAGTAATATTTTATTTATACAACTATGATCCTCTGTATTGTCTTGACTGTTTATTAGAATGGGAAAGACTTTCTGTGCTAGCCGTAATTATAAAGCTTCTAAAAGCAAATTATCTACAACATTGGTGAGTTCATTCTGCGGTTCCTTTCACGTGACCTAGTGTGAGAAAGATTGGCTGGCAACATAAGGTTGTCGTTACATTGGTGTTGAAAATGAGAGATAAACCTTGGATTGAATCCACCAAAAGTCTCACAGATGAAAGGGCTACTTCAGCCCACAGGAGGATTTTAAGACCCTGAGGTTAAAGGTGAGCAGATGTCATGAACATGGGAGGTGACCACTGATTTTCCCCTTCCTTCTTGGGTGCTTCAGAAACCATTGAGAGTGTTGAAGATTACCTCTCTTTTGATGCTAGCAAAGTGTGTTCTACACTAAACATGTCTGAGGAGTAAAGGTAAAGGCTTCCCTTGCTCAAAAGCCAGTTGTATCCAACTCTAAGGTTCAGTGCTCATCTGTTTCAAAGCTGAAGAGTCAACGCTGTCTGCTTCTGCAGACATTTCCTGGTCATGTGGCAGGCCTGACTAGACGCTGGAGAACACGGAGCGCTGTTACCTTCCCACCGAAGTGGTCCCTATTTATCTACTTGCAATTTCTTGCTTTCAAACTGCTATGTTTGCAGGAGCTGGGTCAAAGACGGGAGCTCATTCCATCCTGCAGTACTTGGGAATCGAACTGCTGACCTTCCGCCTCCCAGTCAGCATCTTAGCCACTTTCTAATAAATCCATAGTTAAGTAACTACAGTGAAACCTCGAGTTACAAATGCCTTTACTTACAAAAAACTGGAGTTACGAAAGGAAATCCTGGAAAAATAATGCTTCGAGATACAAAAAATTTTGAAATACGATTTTTTTCTGGGGGTCTTCTGACACTACCCATGGCGGTAGGAGGGTGTTTGGAGCATTTCTGCTCCATTGTTGGAATTTTTCATCACGGTTTAGCACTGCAGAAGCTCTCTATGCAACCAGGAAGTGCCAAAATCCCCCTTTCTCCAAAACAGCTGATAGTCCTGCAATTACCAGAGCTGGCCACTAGATGGTGGTGTCTGAAATGTGCCAAATATGCATTGAAATGTATTGAAAACCTTTCAGAGCTTTAAAAAAAGTGGAGGGCATCTTTTGTCTGTTCAGAACTTTTCCTAAAGTGAACTTTGGACTTTTTCACCATGTTTTTGCCACTTTGGTAGGAGTTTTGAACAGAGAAAATACATTTTTTGGTTTTTTCCCCTGAGCTCTGGAACCCATTATTTGATTTTCATTTCATGCCTATGGGAAATCACATTTCAAGATACAAATTTTTCAAGATACAGAAAACCTCAAGGAACGGATTAATTTCGTATCTTGAGGGTCCACGGTAATTTAAAAAGTGGAAGCCATATATAAGATAACGTACTAAAGGAATTTACATGTAAGGATTTGCACAAATAGAAGAACGTATCTTAGGTCTTCTACATACGTAGTTCAAAACAGCCCTTTTGCCTGGATGCAAATCATGAGGAACTTATGTAATTTTAAAGCATGGGAGGTACTCTTTCCTGAAGCCTATAACTGGATATCATTAAAAATAATGATTATAATAATGATTCATGTAAATAATTTAAAATACAAAAATAAAATGCACAGGCCAAAAAGTTGAACATGGCAATAATGTGAGTTATAAGTAAATTACTTGGTAAAACATGAAATGAAATGTTGACTGCCACCTTCCATCTTGAATTTAGAAATGGAATTCAAACACGCAAGCAATTCTGCAGTGTTGACTAATTTTATAATTTGACTGCCTTCTAAGCATGACTTTGATTTTTTTTTAAAAAAATGAAATCAGAAAAGACTCATGTCAATATAAACTTTAAATCCTTTATACTTCTGAACTAGGTTTGATATTCTGCAAGAGAAAATAGAGAAATTTATATAGCAGCTAGATTGATCATTTATCTTTGAATAATCTGAATTTGGCAGCTAGACATCTATAGAACATTGTGTTTAAATTTTGAATGATATATCCAGGTATCCAACCACAGTAGTTAAAATTTAGTATTAATGGTTTATTTTCCCACTTCAGAATGATTATTTATACTTAAATATACTACTCTTTATTGATTGTTAATATTTTCTCTGTTGTAGTATGACAACGCATACAGGATGGGTGACATAACAGTGGTATAAACTTGAAGAAGCAGTATGTATTTCGTGAATCTCAAGTTATGGAACAAACAAAGGACTGTATATTCTCATTTTGTCTTAGACTCTAGAGAAAATATGGTAAAGTAGCCTATATTTCTTACAACTGGTATTTTGCTTCCCAAATGCTTACAAATGTATTTTGTAATGATTTGTTTTAAGATTACTAGATGTGAACGTGTGTGTGTGTGTGTGTGTGTGTGTGTGTGTGTGTGTGAAGATATCAACAACTCTGGATAGGCATGGAAATTTTAAAAAATCTTCCTAGAATGTAACTTACATTTTTGGTGTTCTTTTATTTCAGTCTTATCTAAGTACAATTTTAAATTATACTTAGCAATGCAAGATGTATGCCTTTCCTGCTGCAAATCTTGGTGCTGTCTTTTTAATCTTATGATATGAATTTTTAAATAAACAAGACTTTTCAAAACAGTATGCTTTGTAAATCTTGTTGATACACTTAGTAAAAGGCTCTATGAAGATAATAACTGTGTGTCTTCGAGTAAATTCTGACTTATGGCAATCCTTTTCAGGACTTTCTAGCTAGGGACTACTCAGAGATGGTTTTCAATTCCATTGTTCTGGATTTTTTTTCTAGGTCTGTGTAGTTTGCTCATGGCCACATAGGCCGGCTCATCTGGAATGCACAGTGAGGAATCAAACTTCCAACCTCTGTCTTTGCAGTTAGACACCTAATTCACAGTGCTATCCAGCTAGCTAGTATGAAGATAACAGTTACATTATGCATGTATCATATGCAAGAAGGAGTAAGGCATCTGGTTTCAAGAATGCATTCTAAGTTTATCAGTTAAATTACACAGGCAATGAATAATTAAGATGTTAAAGAGTTGCACTGTAGGGTTTACTTACATAGTGCTTGCTGTGTTATCCCCTGCCCTGTCGTTGTCGTTTGGATTTTGAAGCAAAAAAGAAGCCAGTACAGTAGAGGCATGCCCTTTCCACAGTGTGTAGACAGTGGTTAAATGAGTACTAGACTCGCCAAACTAATAATAATTCCGTGTCAGAGATGACTCTGGGCTGAAAGGATTTTTTTTTTTTCTGGAGAAACTGCTCGGGACACCCGAATGAGGCACCTTTCATTTCCCCAAGTGCAGCTCTCGGGTATCAAAGCCCAACCTTCCAGTCTCCAGCTCAGTGTCTTAACCACTAAGCCATCGGGGGAGCTGCTCTCCAAACAACCCTTCACTACTATATTTTATGACCTGCTTTGTCCTGTTGCAAAAGTTGGTTCGTCCCCTGGCAGACTTCCTTTGCAATTTTCCTGAAAGGGCAAGAAATAGGCACACACGTTCTGCAGAATAGGAGATACAGGGACTATGACGCAAATCAGTGTTGTCTTTATTCCAGAACTCATAAAAGAAGAGGGAAACCTCTCCTCGCATAGAAAAATGGAGGGATATGTTGGAAGCAGATTTCCCTGACAGTACAAAGTTTTTACGTACATCTTGACTTCATAGTCATCCAGCTACATATTTTTCCCTTTTACACAGGGTAGAGATAGCTTGCTCAGAATGAGGTGAAAGTCAAAGGTCTGACTATTCTTACGCAGATCTGTATTAGAAATTAATTAGAGATAAGAGTTTCCAATACAGTTTTTACCACAGTCCTGTAACGTGAAATTTGGGCTCTGGAGAAATGAGTTTTACCACTACAATCATTTTAAGAACTTGTTTGTACTACAAAGTTAGATGTAATTAGATTTCAACACCTCGTTGAAAGAGCGAACCTCCATTGTGTTAGGCTTCTGAAGCTGACTGCTGAGTTGAATGCCTTTTCAGATCTTCCATCCTACTATAATAGGGACTTTGAGCTCCTAGCATTCCTCAGCCAATATGGCCAAAGTCCATGCTGGCAGTAGGGTTCTAACAATTATAGCCTAAAAACATGATGGTGAACCTTGGCACTCCAGATGTTCATGGACTTTAATTCCCAGAAGCCCGAGCTCCCTGCGCGTTTTACTTCCGCTTCCGGGAGCAACGAGGGCAACACGGGCCGGATGAATTGCAGTAAACCCATTCGTGTGGATTCACAGGGTGCTTGGGCTTCTGTGAATTGAAGTCCAAGAACATCTGGAGTGCCAAGGTTCGCCATCACAGGCCTAAAATGTATATTTTCGCAGCTCTGGTAGTATCTACTTCTGTGCCTTTCTGTCATTATCACCAAAAAAGGGGGTGTTGGCAGATTTATCCACAGGTAACTTAAATCCATTTGACTAATGGACTGTATGTTTATATAGTAATACTTACTCTGGACCTTAATAATAGGAAAAATTAGAAATAAGAATAAAATATTTGATTAATGAACTGCAGTGGAGGATGGGCTTGGCAGCCTGCTTTGTATGTATGTTGATATATTCCCTGTAGCTTTTTGTTAGGAATAAAAATAGATCTTGGTGTGACACCTGCTGTGTGGAACAGAAAGTGCATTGATAGCCATAGGGCACACATGCCTCCAAATGTTAGCTCATAGGGAAAGGTGAAGCTGGACAACAGACATAACTTAATCATAATGTTTTACTGTTTCAACACATACAGGTAGGTGGGTGGGTGACTCTTGTAAATGTTTGAAACAGGCAAAGCGGCTGCATCTTAAAGTCTAATTGGGAACCAGTTTGAATTCTGTATGATCGACAGCAGTGCTTCCCAACATGGGGCCCACACCCCACAGAGGGACATCAATTCCCAGGAGCCTAAGTCAGTATATTGGCTGATCAGTGCTTTGGGGAATTGACGACCAAAAACCAAAGGTTGGGAACTAATCTACAGAAAATCTGTAAAAGCATAACTGATTATATTATTGTTGTTTTCACTTATATACTGCCCCATAGTGCTTGACCTCCTTGGGAAGTTCGCAAAGTAATTATGCAAACTACAATTTGTCCACAAAAAGCTGTGTAACTCATTTTACCAACTTTTGAATGATGGAAGGCTAAGTCAACCTTGAGCCTATAAGGATCAATTGAACTTACATTGTGAACAGAGTTTTGATTGTAGTACTGCAACAACCGTGTATATGGAATTCAGCAATGTGTACCTTAAATATGCTTTTGAGATAGTTGCTCCTATCACTAATTTTCATTCTCCTCCCCCCCATCCCAGAAATACATGGCCATAGTACCTGTAGACAAAGTTCAAAAGCCAAATTCCCCACCAGCGTGATACTTTTATTAGGCCACTTTGGGGGAGAGGGAGGCTCAAAGCTGTGTTCAAATTTGAGAGGGTCGTTGCCTCTTGGACATGGTGGTACAAAAGGCAAAGGGGGTGAAAAAGTGCAGGGGCAAAATGAAATGATTATATCCTGATAGAGAATTTGGGCTCCAGGCTTTTTTAAACTTGATGAAAACAGCTGCCTTTGCTTCCAACATCTGATGCACAAGTGAGATAACAAAACTTTCTATTGTATACTGTAGCTGTTCATTCTTTGTTCAGTGGTGTATTTTTCTCTTTCAGGCAGAAAGGGGTACTTTCAGGCAGCATGGGATTATCTTCTTTTGTGTGCAGCAATTGTGTATATTCAGAAGGTTTGCAATCCAGAAACCTCTGGTTTAGAAACCTCTAGTATTTAGAGATTTAAAAAATACTAGTTTGGAGTGAGTCAATGTGTTGCTTCTACAACCTAAAAGCATTTTAGGAACACAGTGTGTGAAAAGCAAATAAAACTGTCGTGAAACCGACCCTTTCACTGGTTGCGATCAATAGGCTGTTCCATTTTCCCCATTTCCGCACACTCCCATACAGTAGGGCTGCCACTGACCCACTATTCTCACTCTTAATCACTATTTTCAATGGTCCCTTACTATCCTCACTATTTCGTGAAATTACTCACTATTCTCACTTTTTAAACGAAACTGGACACATTCTGTGTCAAAATAGTCTTGTCTTCTTCGAGACGTCTGTGAATCCACACGTTTGGGGTTTGTGCTTGCGCAGAAGTCCATTTCAGACTGTACCAGAGCTTTGAAAAAAAGCCTTAGTTACCATATTCTTTTCTCAGTGGCCCCAGCAGGTCTCTTCAATCCTCCAGAGAGGGATCAATGTAAGTCTTATTCTTTCCCTCTTTCAAACTATGTTTTTCAACTCTAATTTTGGACCTACAATTTCTCTTGTTAAAAGAGGAGTAAAGCAGTCTCTCTCAGGAGACTACTAGATTTTATAATATCTGTTTCTTTGAAGCGTTTAATTCCTGTTTACTTGATAGATACTACAAATTGTCTTAATGTTAGACAGGGGCATATTAATGGCTCCTCAATGCTATCATAGCAATGATACTGCAAACTGTCTTATTGTTAGACAAGGAGCATATTAATGGCTCCTCAATGCTTTCAGGCCTTGCAACCAGGCATTTCTATTGTGCCTTTTCTTCCTAAGGCCTAGAAAATAGAGGAGCCTGCTACAGCCTAGGCTCTTTCGGTCCTTGCAACCAGCCTTGTTCTAACATGCTTTCTCAAAATGGAGGACTCTGATACAGCCCAGACTCTTTGGGCCTTTCACCCAGCCATTTTCTAACGTGTCTGCTCATCCTAAGGCCTAGAAAATGGAGGAGCTGCTACAGCCTAGACTGATGACATCTACCAGTTCTTAATTCTTATGTGCCAGTATGTCACTATTATTTGGTTTAGGCTTCTTTTTTCTAGTCAAGAAATCCATAATGACATAAGCCTTGTTTTTCGCAAATTAATAAAGAAATAAAGTTTCTTAAATATTGTATTGATTTCATGTTTATTATTTCTGAGTGTCCAATCCAAAATCATACACTGATGACAATACGATTGGAAAATTTATCGATTTGTTCCATTTCTGCTGATTGATATGATATATGGCCCCAAAAAGCGAAAATTGCTACGGATTTACTCACTATTTATTCACATTTTCGGGCAAAAACTCGCCCAGCTGTTCGTTGGGTGGGGAGGCCCGCAGCGAAGATGCCGACCATCACGGCCACTGCGCCACGGGACCCGCCTTCCACTGCTGCCTCTGGCCAGGACTTTAAAAGGCCGTTGAGGCGGTAGAACTTTTGTTGATATATTCGTATCTGCTGGGGGTAGAAATGAGTTGCTGTGTGAGGTAGTGTTGTTTGTTTGGTTGATTTCTATTGTAACTTCTTGTACTATTCCTCTGCCTACATTGTATCTTGTTGTTGGTTATTGTGAATGTTGTAAACCGCTTTGAGTCTCCCATTGGGATGAGAAAAGCAGTATAAAAACCTAAATAATAAAATAAATAAAATAGAGTAAAAATCCCTCTTCTGCTCCCCTTAGGAATCCTTATCTGATAGGAAGACCTTATTTGGGCAGCCTCCTGGAAGCTTCTCATTTCCCCTCCCAGGAGTGGTGCTGTGTGCAGGGATAGGGATAGGGATAGTGCTGTGTGCAGAGATAGGATGGTGAATTTCTAACTGCGTAGCTAAGAGTTGCTTTGAGCTGGCAAGGCCTAGCAGACGCCTGACAAAGCCTTAGCTGCTTTTTAAAATGAAGCTTGTTAACACAATATCATGTCAAAAACTACAAAGCTTTTGAAGAGAATTTAAGCAATCACTATGGAAAGAAGTCTTGATTACTGCTATTATTGCAGAGAAAAGCTCATATTTTCAGTTTACTGTGCGAACAGCACACACGATTCTGTAGGACTATTTCATGTGACTCCCTGTTGAGAAATGTAAGTGAATAGAAGCAAACTCAAACTCCAAAACACAACAGACTAGATCCAGTTATTAGTTTCAGCTGAGATACAGCCACTGATTGCATGAGAATTGGTAAACAAACTCGTGTAAATCACATGAGTCTAATCCAACTGCTAGTCCCGTCTAAAGTAGGCATATTGAATTAGTTGAAGAGTGAATGAACATTTATGTAAATTCCATTAATTCAATGGATCTATTCAAGTTGGGACTTTGGTTGGAATCATACTAATATGTTCAAGCATCAAACAGCCATGCATGTATGAATTCTAAGAATTTGATGTGAATCAACTGCTCTCACTTCTTTCTACAATTATGTTTTACCTCTACACTTTTTATTGAAGTAGTTTAGGATCTTAATAGCAATGCCATTGAAGACTGAGTCTAGAACCATTTCCCCCAACCTTTGGTTTTTGGACTTCAGTTCCCAGAAGCCTAAGTCAATTCCCCAAATCACTGATTAGTTGATTTACTGATTTAGGCTTTTGGGAATTGAAGTCCCTCTGTGGGGCATGTGCCTCACATTGGGAACCACTGGTCTAAACCAAAGAAAACGGCTTCTTTTTGACTAGCTGTTGTTTTCCTGTTATTTTCCACAAATAATTTCTTGCAGCAGCAGCTCTTTGCAAAGCTGTTTTTTCCATTGTGCTCTCTGTGAATCACACATGGATTTTGCACATGTGTGGTGAACTCTGACAGAATCTTCCATATCTGAAAAGAAGCAGTTAGGAAAAGTGTGGTCCCATCCTACTGCACGTGTCTGTGGGAGTTCTGCAGGAAGACATGACCCTGAGGAACTAAAATGTCCCACTGTAGTGCCAAACGCCAGGGTTAAACAATTGGAAATATTTACCCCCTACCTAAAGCATACCTCATCTGTGTTTAGTAGTCTATAGCAAAAGAAGTTTATATTTTTGTCTAAAATACCTTTCTAACTGTTTATAAGGAAAGGGAAAATCATTTGAAATGGCAATATTCAGAATAATACTGCTTTGAACATTGTAATGATTTTTGTACGAATTAAATACAAAATATTCAGATGTTCAGAGTAGTGATATTCCGAATAATCCCATTTCAAATAATTTCCTTTATTTTATTATTCATACTACAAACAAATTTGTTATATTGACTCATTCATGAATAAGGAAGCATTTGGAACATACCAACAAGATAAATGAGAGACTGAAGTAAGTGACCACTGTTTCCCAAACTGGTTTTTGAACTTCAATTCCCCAAAGCATGGATCAGCCAGTGTACTAACTTAGGCTTCTGGGAATTGAGGTCCACTAGTGTTCCATGGAACATAGTTTGGGAAATGCTCTAGACAATGTCTAGGACTGTCATTTTCACTTTCTAAAAAAATATTGGATTACATTAATCTTTCATGATACAACGTTTGAGTCCTACTATCTGTTTCTAAGTATCTGCTAAAGAGTGGTCGAAGGAGGTCAGAAGAAGGAGGCAATGGACTTTGAGCAGAGTTCTAACAAATTATGACAGAGATATAGAATTAAATAGGAAGTAATATTGAGACGTAAGGAGTAGTTGTAGTATTAACAAATATTCCATAATTTGGCAACAGATCAACTATTGTGGGTGGGGAAGAGGCCTTATAGATGGCGAACAACTAATTTCACATCTATAAGTATAGGTGTAGCACAGGTTGCATAATTCACCTTACTAAATATGTTGTCTAAGGAACATGATATTGCTGAGTTGCATTTTGAATTTGGAAGTTTCAGGCGAGTACCCTGTGCATAAAGGCGAAGTGGAAAGGACATTGTCTATTTGTTCCTCCCCCCCCCCCCCCCCCCAGCAGGTTTCCTGTTGCCTGGCCAGCTGTATGACCTCACAACCAATGTGAGAACAGGCATGTGAAGTCTGCTATAATGGGGTGGGGGGGAGGGGGGAGGGAGGGGAATGCATGTACAATTTTCCTTCTGCTCTGCACTTAAAGAATACTAGCCTAATTATTCGCAAATGGGTGTCATATGGCTAATGCCCCGGGATCTGTGTTGATTTATTGGATAATCACCTGATTAATAGTATTTAGTTGCTAATGAGATAAGGTAAATGCTCAGATCAGCCGGAAACCAATCAACATTGAGAAAGAACTTAATTCCCTTTATTTTTCTCATTCTGGTCATTTATTATCTAGCCCACTATGATGGACATTTTGAAAAAAAAACCTCTTATTAAACTAGGCCAAATGCTAAGTAATGAAGGATTGAAATTTAGGATTATGATTAAATGCCTCTTAATACTTCCAAGAGTGTTAATGAAGAAAATAAGAGGTGGAAGAATGAAACTGGGGCTTCGTTTTGACAGGTAAGAATGGATCCCACCCACTTTTGTTTGATGGAAGGGAGCAGCTGTAAAAACAAAGATGTCAGTATACAAAAATATTCAGTAGCTCACTTGTGATGTGGTGTGTGTGGAAAGGAAATCAAAAGCACTCTACAATCCTATGGGAATCAATGTTTTTTATTTCTATTTTGAAACTGGTTCTGAAAGCTTTATGAGAAACATCAGAATGGAAAGTCTCTGGAGCCGTCTATCAAAGCAAAATATCAGAAAAACTATAAATTGGCCATAAAACCTGTGTGAGAGAATGTGTATGCATACATCAAATCTGTCCCCACTGAGTTCAGTAAATTTAGGTTGTTCTCAGTTCAGGTACAGTATATTAATAAGCTGTAGAAGATTAAACTGCTTGAGATGCATCATTTTCTCTTGGTAGAAAGAATGAGTCTGAAGCAGCATTTCTCTCAGGATGACAGCAGCAAGTAGAAAGGGCAGTCATGATCTTTGCTGATTCTTCCCATCTCTATAGTCTTCCATACCACTCCCATAATGTAGGGAGAGAATAGAGGACTTCAGGGAGAAAACAGGATTCTCCTTGTAAGTAGGAATGTCCCAGTGGATTATATATCTGGTCATGGAAGTCTGCACAGTATAAATTTTTGCCATGAAGTCTCACTGTAACATCTGAAAAGTTAACTTTAAAATATAGCAGTTAGTCTTTATGGCTCTACAATCCTTTTTAAATTTCATTTCATTTTTTAATTTTTTTGTAAAATATCAGGATTTGGTGCCGAAACATAGAGCTCAAGAATGGGTAGGGATGAATGGCCAGGTTTTTTCAAAGAATTTCTCACACAAAACTCAAGCTTTCTCTTCTACTTCCACTAGCATAAGATTGCTCTTTCTGTCTACACATCTAGGCAAGCCCAACAGTTCCCCGAATCTTCATTTGGTGTCTTCAGAAACTCTAGAAATTTTTATAAACGTGTATTTAGCTGAAGAATATTCAATTTTGGCAGTTTCACATTTTGCCTAGAGTCTAGACACGGAAGAAGAAGTATAAAGGTATTGCTCTAATTTGTCATAGATAAAGAGTTAAAAAACACACTTTTGGAATGGAATATGGTGAGGCAAGAGATGGCTGGATAGTTCAGTGGTTTGGGTGAATGATTCTTGGGGAAAGAGTCAGCTTGTGTGGCCTTGGGCAAGGCGCACAATGTCAGGGCAGCCCAGAATAACCATTTCTGTGTGTTCTCTACTTATGTCCAGGTTTGTCATAAGTCAAAAGCAACTTGATGTCAAACAACTATTATTGTTTCTAAGACAGGAGAAGTGTTCCATTTCCCCAGAGGTCTACCGTTGTCTAGTGAAGTACAATATACAGCATATCCCTGTGATGGGATTAGGTGACATGATGTAGATCGGGGTGCCCAAACTTTTCAGGCTGCGGGCCAGTCATGTGGTTCAGCGGGCCAGTCATGTTCATCCCACCAAAAGCGGAAGTAAAATGTGCCTTGCAATCTGTTTTGCAACAGGATGAGATAGATTTTAAGCTGCCATTTTCTCTGCTTAAATCAGGGGGGCCCAAACTACAGCCTGCAGGCCAGATCCGACCCCCGACACCAGTTCATCCAGCCCACACTGCCCTCGTCACTCCCGGAAGTAGAAGTAAAACGTGCCTGTAAAACGTGGATTGGTGTTGGGCTGGATCTGGCCCACAGGCTGTAGTTTGGGCACCCTGATGTAGATCATCACCACTTCTCATTTGCCATTTTTTTCACATAATGTACCTAAAGCAGTTGATAGCACAAGAACAGCAGTACAAAAATAAGTATGCATACTTATTGACACAAAATTCAACTTGTTTTCTGCAAGAATGTCTACCATCTTCATCCCATTTCTGAACATGTTTGTACAGGTGCACTGAATTTTTGTAAACAAAATTGTTGTGACAGTTTTTAAAGTAAATAAGTCACTTCAGTGTGTTTTGTGGACACCACCCATATGTTCAGGCACTTTATGTCTGCCTGTTACTGAAGAAGTGTATTGTAATCCACAAAAGCTCAACACCAAAATAAATTTGGTAGTCTTAAAGATGTCACAATACTTTAATTTCTATTTTGTTGTTGCTGGAAAAGACTAACACAATGACCTTTCTAAAAACTACTGCAGCAAAATGTGGATCCTATTCATGCTTCCTACCAGCCAGTTCTTTTGTATCTTTAATGTATGCTCTTTATGCTACATCATTCCATCACTCCACCCTTACTTCCTCCCCATAGCGTTTACCATTTCATGGCCACTGAAACTGTATAGTTAGGGTGGGACACCTAAATACAGTAATTGTTGTATTTCCACAAAGCTTTTGAATTTTCCTAAATTTAGTGATGCTTCCTCCTGTGTGGTTTGTGCTGGTTCAGATGCATGTGTTATGGAACAATAGGAATAGAGTGGTTCTGTTTGGTTCTCTAAATTTTATGTGCATGGGATTTTGAGAAGAACATTCAAGCATTGGTTGAAATGTATAATTTGTTCAGAACTAGCTCTCTTGAACAAATACATATATTAGTTGACAAAGGATGCAGGTGAGCCAGCTGTCATGTGCCCTTCCTGTACTGACAGCAGCAGCATGTCAACACAAGCCTGTCCATCTATTTTCCTGGACCAGCTTCAGTACTGATGGCAGGAAAGGCATTGAAAAGACAAGGTCAGCTACAAGAGACACGAAAAACGCCACCATGCAATTTGAACTGATGTGTGTCCAATCAGTTGAATTATATTTGGAAAGAAATAACACTGCACAACAACGATTTTGCTACTGGAAATAACACATGTGATTTACATGATATCAAGGGTGCTGGTTCCAAATCTGAACTCAGAATTTGCCTATCACGTACAGATTTTAAGTTATAGGTGTGCTGCAGCTGTTCAAATGGTATTGGGTAATGTATTTTTACATGGGAACATTATAACAATTACAGTTACCACTATACCTGCTGTTGCCTCAGCTGAATCATGTCCCCTGGTGGCATGCAAGTTCCAGCAACGGCCAGGCATGTCTGGGCAAGTCAGCTGACGTCAGAAATAGGTATATGAAGTGAGATGGAACAAGGGCTTGTCTCTAGCGTGAAACCATCTTATTGGATAGTACAGCTAGGCCATAATGAGTCTGTTTTAAGCTAAAGATGAGTAGACGCAGCTGTGTTAATAAACTGGACAATTTTTGCTACATTTGTGGCAAATATACCCCGCGTGATCAATGCAAGAACCTAACCAGGAGGTTGAGATTTACTTTCTTAAGATCCTGACGTCCTAGGCAGAATCGGACTTCAAATTTGGATTCAATGCACATGATTTAGTACAGTAAACCCTTGCATAAAGAGTGCCTCGCTTAGAGACTAACTTGCTTAAAGAGCAGGATTTTCTCTGAATCGTTGCCTTGCTTAACAACTAAGACCAACCAAAAACTAGCTTAACAACTAAATTGGGGTTCGCAATCCCCCCCCCTCCCACTAGAAGTCACAATTGGTCACTTACAATGGTGTTTCACTTAAAGAGCAAACTCGCTTAAATCCTGTGGAATACAGTATGCTCTTTAAGCGAAGTATAGGACACATGGATTGGACCAAGTAGGAAACTATGTTCCTTTTTTGCGATGCAGTGTAATAATAATAGGGAATGGGAAACTGCTGACATGACAACCCCATTTGCAGACAATCCACCTCCTTACATTGAGGCAGCAAGAAAAGGAGACGGGGATCAAAGCGAGCCTAGTAAAGGTAAAGGTCTCCCTTGCTAGAAAGTCATATCCGACTTAGAGTAAGTGCTCATCTCTGTTTACAGCCAAAGAGCCAGCGCTGTCTGCATCTATAGACATTTTCGTGGTCATGCGGCAGGCATGACTAGACACTGGAATGCACAGAACACTGTTGCCTTTCTTGCTGAAGTGGTACCTATTTATCTCCCAATCTTGTTCTGTGCAGGACAATGACAATAAAGATTTATCTATCTATCCTTGCAATTTCTTGCTTTTGAATTGCTAGGTTGGCAGGAGCTGGGACAGACGATGGAAGCTCACTCCCTCATGCAGCATTTGGGTCTTGAACTGCTGAACTTCCAGTTGTCAAGCTCAGCATCTTAACTACTAAGTCACTGTGTCCCGTAAAGCAAGCATAGTTCTCCCTAAGCTTTTTTCTGTGTGCAGAGGTCACACATGCTTTAAACATCTGCAGAGGCCTAAGCTCATTGTGACAGATTTTCTAGTAAGTGATACATTGTTCTATTATTTAATTGAATTCTATAGATTAGAATATTTAGAAATGACAGACTGCAACAGTATGAAATACCAGAACAGTAAGACCCCGGGTTATGACGGAGGTCTGTTCCAACAGCCTCTGTTGGAACCCGAAAAAATTGTAACCCGAAACATCCATAAGGATGCATTGAAAAATAAAAAAAAGGGTTCTGAAATGATCGTTGTAAACCGAAACAAATACATTAAACATTTGTAAACCGGGATGGCATTTCCATAGGATTTGCAATTGTAAACTGGAGCAAACTTAAACCGAGGTGGTTGTAACCTGGAGTTTTACTGTACTAGTCTAAGATTCCATTATATATATTCCTACTCTCTTTTTATTATACAGTAATACCTCATACAAAGTCCGCTTCATACAACATTGGATTCATACAACATCGCCTAATTCCTTGAAAAAAGTTGCCTCATACAAAGTCGTGCGACTTTGTATGAGGCATTGGGGTTTTCCCAGGTTGCATTGTGCCTGGGAAGTATAAAAGGCAGGACACATGAGTGCATTGCTCTTGTGGGTTTTGCATGAGGGAAAGTGTTTAGGAGTGGTTTTGAGCGCTATTTTGGATTTTTTTGAATTTTTTCGTCAGAATTTTTAGAAGCATTCCTGGGATTTTTGCAGCATTCTTCAGGTTCTTGGACAATCAGGGTTGTTTGACATGTTTTTGTAATGTTTTTCGCCTTTAGACAATGATTTCTTAAAGTTCTGTCAGTTTCCTTGACTTTGCCCTGAAGTCTGTGCTGTTACAGTACAATGTATCTCTATGGAAACGACGTTGTACGAGGCATTGCGGCAAGGATTTGGACGTCGTATGAGGCATCACGGCTAGGATTTTGCATGCCTCATACAAAGTCCAAATCCGTATAACGTCCAAACTTGTGGAACCAAGTATGGACGTTGTATGAGGTATCACTGTATAGGATAGATCAATTGACTCCCTGCCCCCTACTTTAGGCTATGGGAACACATTTTGGTTCCTTTCTTGCTTAGACTGGTTTTGCCTTGTGCAGAATCATGTAAATAAATACAATTATTTAGCATTTGAACACAATTACTATATTGCTTTTTTTTTAAAGTGAAAAACTAGTTTTAAAAATGCAAACAACTAACAACCCAGTATAAGACCTGTCTGGCTGCCTTTTCCTTCCTTCCTAAAGAGCATCATTATTCTTTCACCAAGGTGATATAACCTTTTCTAAGACTGGCTAAGAAGGGATGAAAAAAGACAGGAGGAATTAGGCCTCCAAATTGTTAGGATGGAATGAGGTCAGGTTGGCACAATACATTAGTATCAACTCCAGAGGTCACTGGAAATAATAAATTAAAACGCCTCCCAAGCTGTATACAAATACATCACAGTACAGTTCAACTGACAACTATTTGTGATTCCCCCCCCCCCTTTGCTTTTAAATTATATTAAATAATTCTGATGCCTTCTTTGTGTTCTCTCATAATATGGGAGCAAGTGAGAATTCCTTGCCCTTTGTGGCTGATTGCATCTCTTGAAGAGTTGGGTCCAGAAAACAAAATCTACATCCTCCTTAAAAGAGTGCAACTATGGCAGAAGAAATGTTCACTGGGCAGAAAAGGACATAATGATTTTAGGCAAACAGCAGATGTTTCCCCCTCTTAAGAGAGGGGTTCAAGCATGTGGTAGTGGACTTAGATGCACACTTTCTTAGATGAAATGTTTGAAGTGATAGCCGTGTTAGTCTGTGCAAGCATATCAAAAAGTAAACAAATACATAACAGCTCAAGACTACCTCCTGTATTTAAATGTGAGCTTTTTTGGACCAAATCAACTTTCTTAGATAAAACTGGCTTTCAGTTAATCTTTACACCTGTTTTTGACACGGAAATTGCCTTGGCTGGTCCCACACTCTGTCAGGAAAAAGATCCTTTGATTTTCCAAGATGTCTCATTCTGTTTTGATACTATTAACTGTAATATCCTTTTAGCGTGCAATCGGTTATGGATGGGACTGCTATATAGCTGAGGAGTACCTTCCTACAAGTAGGATCTGCAGGAAAATGTTGCAATCTATCCTCATTCTAGCAAAGGTGCTACTTGTAAGGGGTCTTGCCAGCCATGCCTTCTTCCAGCAATTTATTCCAATTTTCCCCCTCCCTGCTTTTTCTTTCCAAATTGACTGGCAAGCTTCCATGGTTATTGAGCACATACAGTCCTTGTTAACTTGTTTTTCATGGCAGCCTATTGAGCACTGCAGTGGCTCAAGTGGCTAAGACGCTGACTGGGAGGCGGAAGGTCAGCAGTTCGATTCCCAAGTACTGCAGGATGGATTGAGCTCCCGTCTTTGTCCTAGCTCCTGCCAATCTAGCAGTTCGAAAGCAAGAAATTGCAAGTTGATAAATAGGGACCACTTCTGTGGGAAGGTAAACAGTGTTCCGTGCGCTCCGGTGTCTAGTCATGCCTGCCACATGGCCACGAAAACGTCTGCAGAAACAGACAGCGCTGGCTCTTTGGCTTTGAAACAGATGAGCACTGCACCCTAGAGTCGGATACGACTGGCTTTCGAGCAAGGGATACCTTTACCTTTACTATTGAGCACACAGTCCTTGTTAACTTGTTTTTCAAGGGTGTGGTGAGTAGTCCACTCCTAAGATGTTATGTATTTCTCCAAACCATGGGATTCACCCATACCTGCTACTGCATGCAGGGACAGCTTCAACATGAGAGACGGCTCCTTTCCATCCCAGGAGGGCTCTTAGTGCTCTGAAGACAGTGTTAATTAATGTCTGGCTTCAGTGGATTCTTCAGAGCTGAGGCATTAATGAAAGGAGTGGTCTGAGGAATTATTTGTGTTGCTTTTCTCCATTTTCCTTGGGTGGAAGCAAAGGCATTGCCTTTGCCTCTTCTGGTCTGCTCTCTCCCTCGCCTATGTGTGTGTGAGTGCACGCACGCACACACACACACACACACACACACACACACACACACACACACACCTGTAGATCTTTCTCTGTCAAGACAAAACCACTATTGCTGCACATGTGAGGGCATGATATGGGGAAGCTATGAAATAGGTAGTGCTTGATTTGATTTATTCGATTTGTATGCCGCCTACTCAGTATACGCTGACTCAGGCTTCATAGCCTTCCTTACATAATAAGAAAGCTTGGCCCACCCCTGCTATATCTCTTCATTTTTTTATGTCTGTCAGTAGGCACTACCTGTCTTCCTCTCTAGAAAGTGTCCTTTTCTTCCCTATGAAGAAAACAGCCAAGTACTCTTGAATCCGAATAAGATGGCCACTGATGCTTTTGCTGGTAGCACTGGTGTCACACCTGTATGCTGTCTGACCTTCCCTGTCCTCCCTTAATAATACAATCAGTTTGTGACCTTCCCAGGAAAACAACAAAAAGTTATAAAATGCCATTTCTTTCATAATGCATTCAGTTCAACCAGGGGTTTGCAACCTACAGCCCATGGGCTGCCCCCGGCTCCCAATGCCATTCCATCTGGCCTGCAGTGACAACCCTGGAAGCAAATGCACCCACTGTGGTTTGTGACAGCGTTTAGGATGGGGGGGGAGAGAGAACCACATGTCTGGCCTGCTCAGCTGTCTGAGGGTGAATGGTCCAGCCCATGGCGCAAAAACCTTGAGAACCCCTGAGCTAAACAAAGCCTCTGGATTCTATTACATTAAAGTCCATTAATGCAGCATTCATGTTTGTGCAATTTATTCCCTACCGTGTATACAAAAGAAGATTTAGTAAATGGCCAAGATAGCACTGTTGAAGTAGCTTCCTTCTGGTGGAAAATAGTCTTATTTTTGTATTTTAACATGTTGTTCTTCCGTGTCTAGGCCAGATATGAAATTGCCAAAATAAATTTATTTATTTTATTTATTTATTCCATTCATATCCATCCCATCCAGGTTTTCTTACTCTGGGCAGCTGACAATACAAAACTTGCATATTAAAAACACATTTTAAAAATAAAGAAGCCCTATTGACGGTGGGGAGAAACCAAATAGAAAACCTAGGGCGGAGCCGTTGTTGAAACTTGAAGACCTCTTTAAAAAGAAAGGATTTAAGTTGCTTTTTAAATGTAGACAGGGATGGGATCTGGTGTTCAACTGGGAGGGAGTTCCATAAAATTGGTGCCGCTACCGGGAAGGCTCTTCTCTGAGTCATGGTCTTCCTTGCCAATCTCAGGGTCGGCACATGGAGCTGCACCATCTGGGAGGATGAAGTGATGCAGGCTGATGTTCTGAGGGGAAGATGCTCTGCCAGGTAGCAAGATCCAAAACCATTTAGATCTTTAAAAGTTAGAACTAACACCTTGAGCCTGATACAGAAAGGGATGCAGCCCTACCAGTGCTGGTGAGATATCGAATTTTCTCACTAGCTGCTGCATTTTGCACCTGTTGAAGCCTCTGAACCAGGGACAAGGGAAGTCCCACATAGAGAGCATTACAGTAATCAATATATGAGATTACCAGCGAGATAACGTGTTATGAAGGACCACCCATTCAAGTAGGGACGCAACTGAGCTATTTGCTAAAGATGGAAAAAAGCAGCTTTACACATTACTGTAATTTGTGCTTCCAGGATCAGATGGCGATCAAAAATGATCCCCAAGTTGTGTACTTGGTCTTTAGGGGACAAGGCCATCCCAGCTAGCATCGGGGTTTGGGATCCTAGTCGGGGGCAGACGGACCCTCCAACACCAGTACTTCTGTCTTACCTGGCTTCAGTCTCAGCTTGTTAGCTTTGGCCCATTCCAACACCAGAGCCAGACACCTTTTGGTGAGTTCATTCTGCTGTTCCTTTAGCTTGGCCTAGTGTGAGAATGATTATTAGCCAGCAATACAAGATTGCTGTTACCAGGGTACACCCGATTGTGGTTCAAAAATACCACAAGCTTCGAGGAGGCTCTTTTTGTGTTAAAGTATTTTAACAATTATAACGTGTTTTTTTAAAAAATTACCAATATTTTAGATACTTCTTTCATTTTAAATTTTGCAGTTTTCTGACATGAGGAAAGTGAATACATTTCAAAAAGGTCCCATTTAAATCATGGTTTTATAGCACCTAGCACATGAAAAAAAAGATAAAGGTGGCATTTTTGTGTGAAGGGAATGAAGGCTTTATACATCATAATATTTTGCCTGCTGGCATCAAAACTTTGTGGTGAGAGCATGAACACCATCCATGTATTCATAGTAGAGCCCTGGTGATTCAGTGATTAAGCTGCTGTACTGTAGCCAAAATGCTGTGAGTTCGATCCTGATGGGGACCAAGGTTGATTCAGCCTTCCAAGTTTGATAAAATGAGGGCCCAGCATACTGGGGCTAAATTCTAATTACCTGTAAACTGCCCAGGGAGTGCACGAAGCACTATGGGGTAGTATATAAGTGTAATTGCTATTGTAATTGCTAACACCAACTTGCTTCTTCCTAGTCAGCTTATTATGTGTTTACTTGCCAACAGCCTAGCTCAGGGATCTTCAACCTGTGGTCTGTGGGCCAGATGTGGGCTGTGGCACCATTTCATATGGCCCACCACCACCTCCACCACACCCGGAAGTGCCATGTGGTGGAAGAAGGGCAAAATAAAGTTTGACACACATTTTGCAGTTCTTCAGACCTCTTCATTAGGCTAGGTTAGTGATGGTGAACCTTGGCACTTCAACTGTTCAATTCCCAGAAGCCCTGATCAGCAGGTGTACTGACTTGGGCTTCTGGTAATTGAAATCCAAGAACACCTAAAGTGCCAAGGTTCACAATATCTGGGCTAGGTGGTACCAAAAAGGTAGGAGTTTAAAATTTATTTACTGACTAGCATGATGTTAGGGAAGAAAAGGACACTTTTAGAGAGGAACACATAGGTATATCAGATTATAGAAAGGAATGCTTAGAAGAAAGCAGCAATGGCTCATCTCTTTGAGGAGAAAAATGTGTGCCAACAAGTACACCGGGTATGCTAAATCAAATGCTAGAGAAAGAACATTCCTTATATTCACAAGCCAGTAGCATTCTTGCTGGCTTCCCATTTTGCACAACTGTCTATGCAATATCTAGCACAGATCCAATCATTTGCTATTTAAAGTTTAAAAAGCGATACAATACAGTTTTCCAGCATATATACCAGCATATATAGCAGTATACCACTAGAGGGTAGCATTTGTTTCATATATTAATAGCAAATGCTTCTATATTCCAGCAATTTTGAGGAATTAGTATCTCATGCAATCACTACAAAATATATTTTCTCCTGTTTACTCCTCTTATCATTACCTGGTTGTCGAAATAAAAGTAAACCAGTGAAATCTCAAATTCTCACTGTCATTTCCTCGTGTCCTTGCGATCAACTGCCAAAACAAAATGACAGTCATTCCTTGATAGCTATACAAGATTTCATTGGAATGTGTAAATAAAGACTAGCACCCTGACCCCTGCATCTTGTCTTGTTTTATCCTGAAACTCAGCCATCTTGAAGACTCCAATTCTCACCTGGACTGTAGTGTCCACTTCTGATCACTATACAGTAATTTAAATTAGATATTCCTCACCCCTCTCCTGCTCCAAAGCTAGAGAACGCCAAATAAAAAGACGAAAACCTCAGTGAGGTCTAAATGCACCTGCCTTTACTCTCTGGTAACTGTTCCAACCAACTGTTCTCCGTCCACCTCAAACGATGGTGAGCCCAAGGCCAATGGGTAAAGCACCCCAGAATGGCCCAGTAAATGCATCCACAATCAATTTTTGCTTGCAAAGCAACAAAACAGGAAAAACAAGGCTCAAAGGGTGACACTCATGCACACCAAAAGGACTCACACCTAAACAAGGGCACAGAGTTGGAAAACAAATGGTCCAACCTTGGCAAACCAAAGTGGAAGGATGGAACAAACCCTGAGCTATCAAACCTCTGCCCTTCCTGAAGGGAGGAAAAGAGTGGGACATGGCAAAGCCTCTCGGCTGCTCAGCCTGGCTAGCAACCAATCCTTTCTCCTACTTCTAAGTAACTCACACTCCATAGGAAGAGCCCTCCAGCAGTAGCTCTCTGCAGCTTTGGCCACAGACATTTTGACCTGGCCAGTGCTCCGCATAGGCAAAGTAGACCCTAACCTCCCTCCATGCTGTGAATTATATGTCCAGTAGTCCCATCTCCTGATGTCCTGCAGACAAATGGGATTTGGAGTGCAGTGTCACAGGGCTGCTCTTCCACCCAGCTATGGTGGGTCCTATGGTGAATTGATCCCTGTACAGGTTTTCCTCATTAGTTTGTCCTTGGCTATGATGACCAGCACCAAGGTTAGATATAAATAAAGGAGATAAGGTAATGGCAGACCAGCGCTCCAGCTACAATATTACACCTTCAAGGCTGCCTTGATAAACTCTTTTAGCCCCTTTTAATGTTAAGATTTCACTCCTACGGGGCAAATTCTTCACAAGTTAGAAAGATGGCAGAAATCAAGCGGAAATGATTTTAAAACATGCATTAACTACAAATTCCTCAAAAAGCTTAACTAAGTGATTAGATTACTTAAAATGGCAAAACACTAAGCATTCTCTAATTTGGGATTATGTTAAGCAGTCATTAACCTCCAGTTCATTATTTATTCAAGGGGGCTTCGGTGGCTCAGTAGTTAAGAAGCTCACCTTGTTAGCTGGAAGGCAGACAAGTCGACAGTTCAAAACCCGACTAATGCATGACGGATTGAGCGCCCGTCTCTGTCCCAGTTCTTGGGGACATGAAAGGAGCCTCATTTGGGCATTCCCTTAGCGGAGTTTCTTCCACAACAATCCTTTCAACCCAGAATTTCTGACACAAAATTATTATTTATTTTTCAAATAATACAAAAAACCCTTTGTTGATTTTTCAACTAAACTCCAAATACAACCTGGGCAAACTACTGATTTTGTGTTTTTATTGAAGTATGACCACCTGATTAAGATTGTTACTGGGGAGTATATAAGAGATTGCGTGTCGCTATGCAAGACTGAGTACTGAGAAAAAGAAACTGCTGAGAAATAGGAGTCGTTTGTTTAGAATTCAATAGACAAGTTTGCAAGAAATATGTTAAAAGAAACATTTATTCTTTTTTCAAAAAGTAATGTGGGGAAATGCTGGTATTTTAAACATTTTAACAAAAACAAGGATGATAAGGGATTGTGGGGCATATTAAGTAGTAATGCTTTAGAATATTTGGGACATTTTTGGGTAAATAACAAGGAAGTAAAAAAGCCCATCAATGTACTTGTAAGTCATGAAAATTATTGGTGAAAATTACTAATGCATTACTTTTTAAAATTCCAAGTTGCCATGTTACATAGTTCTATGTATAGACAAAACATGTAGCTCAGTTATCTTTGCATAAGCATTTTAATATATTAGCACTGTAAAAGAAGGTGAAAGTCAAGTTTCATGAGGTATTGTAGGTTTATTTCTTTGAAGCCATATACTTTTATTAAGCTTTAGAAATTCATATACAAAACTGAACTCCTACTCTGCATATATTAACATAACATGAACTGTCATCCCAAAATGAGGTGCTGTGCTTGAATTTCTTCTATTAAGATATAATCCATGCCAAAAAATTGTACACCGCTGAAGACTAGAATTAATTCATTATAGCCACTAAATCTGTTTCTTTGGGAAAACAAGGTTTTTAAACAATTTCCATCATGAAAGGCAAGTACAATGACCCGAAAAAAGGGGTAAACAATAATTACACAAGGCAAAAATGTTACTTATCATTCAAAACTTTTATAAAGAGATGTTGAAAAGTACCTAAAATAGTCATTTCTTTTATAAAATTTCAGTAATAAAATATTGCTTGCAATAAATAAAAAATTGTAGATTTCATGAATACTGGTTACTCCACCAATTCTTGATACTTAAATGGCATTTTCCTTGTTAATCTCCCAAGGTTATTTACAGGCAGTCTGCACACTGAGCACTTGAGTATTTCTCACTGGTAACAGCAAAGAACAGCTAATGATAGGAAACTCTGAGAGACTTGCAGAGTCAGAACAGGTCTCTTGATTACTTTTCTCTATTTGAAAATGAAATACTGTATGTAACATTCTTTGCACCTTCTAACAGACGGGTTCAGAATTTTCCAGTGCATTGTTTCAAATGCATCAGTATGAATCTAAAGAAAGTGGGAAATACAAGCATTGCTGCACCTATATGGATGTATTTGATTTCATTGCTGCTCGTCCCATCTGTAGACATGGTAATTTTGAACAGTTCTTTAACAGCTGCTCTATAGCAATATGGCGGACATTAAGTTGTGAAGCCAAGGAGTCTTTTTCTTGTACTTGTAGAGTCAGCTCTTCAAACACATCTGAAATAAATATTGGTATCTTGTTAGTGTTTCAACTTCATTAAGACTTTGCAACTCTACAAAATGTTAAAACACTCAGGATGTATATTAGGTAATTAGTAGGTTGTGTAAAAGCAGTTGCTAAAAGGACTACATCTATGGCCTAAGTCATTTAGCCACTTAACAGTAGTGCCCACAAGCTGATGTAGTTCTTGCAGTGAGCCAGGAAACTTTCTAAGAAGGCATTATGTCAGTGTGATGCAATGTTTGTGTGACGAACCCAATCAAAATTAAAATTATTGACCTGCTCTCACTTGTTTCAAATAATTACAACTGTTGTGGTTGGTTTGAATCCAGCTAAGTGTTGTCCAATTTTTCCTTGGAAGAGCAACGCCATAGGGGCATTGTACTGCATAGGGCACTAAGTTGAACAGGCCTGGGTTAGAAGTCTCTCTCCGCCCCCCCCCCATGCCAAGATATCTTAATGTCAAAATCTTCTCTGACTAGTTGCTGTCCCAAGTTTCCATGGCGGGTTCCAAGTTTTGAGTATTTGGTCCTAACAGTCCTTCTGTCTAGCTAACAGCCAGTTTGCCTTGCATTTCTGCCACTCATTTAATTCAAATTGTCTTCTAAGGTGTGGAGGTGTTATATTAGATAACACAGGTAGCCATTTAAGAGGTATTGATTTAATGGTTCCTCATAATAGCCTCATAGTGTGCTTGAGCTGGGTGTCCAGAAAATACTTTTGTATTCAGACTGTTTAGCCATACATGGCTACAATACTCAGCCACAGGGTAGGTCAGAGCCGATGTCCTAAGAACTGTGGCTCTTTCTTGCCAGCTAGTGTCAGAAAGTGTACATAGGATATTATTCATGGTTTATCCATGGTTTTTCTTAAGTATTTCCTATAGGTTAGGCACTGGTCAAGTAATCTACATTGCCTTTGCTAGATTGAAATGTTTGATAATTGTCCTCGTCTTGATTCCTGGGGAGGGGAGGGACAACTAGGCAGTGATGTGAAATTTAACAGGATCACAACTCCTAGTTAACTTATGAACCACCCAGAGAGTGCAATAAGCACCATGGGACAGTATATAAATGTGATTGCTTAGCTTTATAATCTAACTTCTCCAGAATAATATGGCTACTCTCCAAAATTAGTCTCTGGATTGCCAGAAATGGAAGGGGAAAACTGTATCTGGCAGCAGGGATTAATACATTTTATAAATAAGTTATGAGTGGGGGCAGAAGTACTGATAAGCCACTAAAACTCACCCTGTATTTGTTTGAGAAGTTTCTTATTCAGTTGTTCCACCTCCCCAAGAGTCATCATATCCACTGAAACATGAACAAAAATTAACAAGTTAGACCAGAAAAGTGGAGCTAGTAGGACACCACTGAGATGTAATGAAAATACTCTATGATTCAGTATTAACAGATGGGACACCAACTATGTAAAGGGCAAAATCAATATACTGTACCACTTAAGGATAGTTCAGATTTTCTCTTTTACTGTACCTTACTGTAAATCTTTACTTCTGATTCTACTGTAAAACCAACAAATCCTATTGCTCCAACCATGTTGTTCTGATTTTTGTCCTTATGGGTCTTTATATTTAAAATGATTACTGTACCTGTCACAGTATTGCATACATTTCTCTGTCCATTAACAGTGTATGAACAGAATAGCTATTATTCAGCAAATAACAAGTCCCAGATTAGCTCTTATTCAGCTCAAAACATTCTTGGTTCCTTATCTATTTACACTGCACTCTTAAATTCTTCCTAGCTAGGTCTAGGTCTAACCCTATATAACCCTAACCCATTATAAGGTTGAACATAAAAAGACACCAGTGTATTTAATCAGCACTGTCATTTTATTCAAACAAACTTTCCAATGTCAAATGGATCACATACCCTGAGATTAAATGGGTTTATAACTACAAACTAAAACCACATTTTTGACAAAGTGAGGGACATGACAATTTCAAAGAAAAAAAAAAGTAAAATCAAATCATTTTGTTCACTATTTAAAACATGTATGATCTCAAGGACTTCTTCTGGTGTACTGCCAGGTCAACTGAAGCATGGGCAAATTGGTTTTGTAAGAAATATTTCCCACATTTCATGGGACACTTAACAATTAGATACAATTACCAGATCTACTCTGACATGTGAACTGTAGCAAAATTATATTTATTTCCTCCCCTTTCCAGTAACTTTCCAACAACCCTGTTCTTAAGATTTTCCTAAAACCACAGACCCAAAAGCATCCAACAGTATACAGATCTCATAACTTCTTCCACTTACATTGCTCCCTGCTGAACTGAGGATATCTTCTTTGGACAGAAGTATCTGAACCCTCTTTAGTTTTTTCTGTTTCTGACAACTGGTTATGATCAGACCACAATGAACTATTGCAACAAAATGCAGTACCCGTTTGTTGCAGCACATCAAGTCTAAAATCACTGGATTCTCTTGGTTCCAGAATATTTTGCGAACAGTTTGAGATATTCCTGGAATTCCCATCTATCCATTTTGCAGAGTATTTAGGAACTGGGGAATCAAACTGTGGAAGAAGCTTTCTCTCTCTCTGCCGTCTAAAGCTAAAAAGATGGTGCTCTGTTTGTTTTGAATCTTCAGAATCCAAATCCAAATCTTTGTTTTGTGCATATTGGATAATCCAGTTAATTTTTTTGCTCAATATATTTTTAACTTCTGCATATGTACTCTTGGAGAGCTTTGACCGTGGGCAACTCTGGTTTGCTATTAAATGGAACTTCTCAAAGCAGTCTCTGTGTCCCCTTAATGATCTTGTATGCAGAAGATCAGATTTTGGTATTCCTGAGGGAAGAAAAAAAAATCTGTTAGTTGATATCAGATGCCAAATCCAAGTAGAGTAGAACCCTGCATAGTGAAAAAGCTCCGTTCTATGTAGCTCTTTGCTATGCAGGTTTTTTTTTTTTGCTATGCAGATCCAATGGGAGATCCCCTGCATAACAAAAAAAGTTTGTTATACAGGGTTTCCTTTATGTGGGGTATACCCTGGTTACAGAAAACCCCGCACAACTAAAAAAAATCGTTTGCGGGGTATCACCGTTGCATAATGAACAGTTTGTTGTACGAAGTTTTCGTTATACAAAGTGTTTGTTATACAGGGTACCACTGTATTTCAAAAAGAAAAAAATATAGAAATCCAAAGCATCCTTAAGTCAGGGGCGCCCAAACTACAGCCTGCAGGCCCAATTAGGCCTGTGCATATCATTAATCAGACCTGCAGTGAGAACCCAGGCAATCCTAGACACACACACCACCTGCCCAACATCACAATACGTCACTTATGGCAGCGGCCGCACTTTCTCCCTGCTGTCCTGAACAGGCCTCGCTTGTCCCCAGGGCAGCAAACGCCTTTGCCAAGGTGGATCACTGCCTTCTAAAACATTTCACTGTGTCCTCACTTTGAAATCCGCAGCATTCGATGTTCCTTGGCGAATGGTGATGAAGTCAGACTTGGCATGTGGCACTGAGGGAGTTTGGGAGATGTAGTCATTGGCGTGACCTCTCTTAACACCACGGATTTCAAAGCGGGGATGCAACGATTTTTTTTAGAAGGCAATGATCCACCTTGATAAAGGTGTCTGCTGCCCTGGGCAAAAGTGGAGCCTGTTCAGGACAACAGGGAGAAAGTGTGACCGCCGCCACCACAGTAGACGATGCCAAAATGGTAAGCAACAAGAGCAACCCGCCTCTGGCCCCCCGCAGTTGCGTGTCGGGGCGGGACTGGCCCAACTAAAAAAAGTTTGGGCAACCATACTTTAAGAAGATGCTAAGTAATAATATAAATGATAAGTGGTGTCAACAACACAATTTATCGAGATCAATACTGAAAAGAACAAGGTATAAATATAATAATCCTTAAGTTCATAGTGTATCTTCACAAATATGTGACATTTCTCTGGTATACCATAGCCAAGTGTACAGATATAGTCATACCACAAGAGCAAGTTATGATCTGAATATATTAAATTAATACACAGGTTGTAATAGAACATGTAGTTTAATGTACTACTTTCAAATATCTATTTTTATCTACTATGTAGATTATTTAGAAGCTGGAAACTCTTTACTCAACCATTACAGTATCCATTTCTTTTCTCATGGTAATAAGGACTGACTAGGAAAAAGAACTCAGTGATCAGAGAACTCAAGTAACAGGATCTCCTCGTAACAGCTACAGCATTTGTTTCCCTCCTTTCTTTTCATTTTTCTGCCACTTTTCCCACCAAGGTGGCTTAGAAAGATACAAATATGGTACTAAAAGTGCACTTAGGAAC
Source organism: Bradypodion ventrale (assembly GCA_035047345.1). Lineage (NCBI taxonomy): Eukaryota > Metazoa > Chordata > Lepidosauria > Squamata > Chamaeleonidae > Bradypodion > Bradypodion ventrale. Next base: position 300,441,701 of record JAWDJE010000003.1, on the reverse strand, counting down.
ACAGTATCAAAAGGTATCTTAAACAACTTAAAACATTTAAAACATACATTGGCTGAAATTCTGTTGCTTTGCATAATACAATATGTCACAACTAGGGTAGGCCAACTGAATCAGTGGGGATCTGGCAAGTCAGTTCCTCTGTAAATTCCACTGATTCAATGGGGTCTCCTCTAGTTGTAATAATGTACTGTGCTAAACAACAGTATTTTAGACACTGACATTTTTGAGGAGAAAAAAAGAGGGATTTTTTTTCCATTGTACTTCTTTCGTGCCTAGATTATACTTTGGACTGCCAAAATGAAGCCAATTTCTTGGCTTTGTTGTTGGCCTAACTTAAGTCCTCGACAGTACATGTTTCTGGCAATAATTGGCAGACCAGTAAATGAGCCAGATTCCGTATCTCTCCACATTCACACAGCCTGTCATTGTCTGCCAGCAGTCTCCACTTGAACATGACGGCCTTGCAAATTTATACACTCCAGCCTTCAGCCTATTCAGAGTCCTCCAAGTGACATAGGGGAGGTTGAATTCCTCAGCTACATCCATCTTTAATGATGTTCCTTTCCTAGTGAGCTCCTTCCCCCATCTTCCAAACTAGTTTTGCTCTTGCATACCCTCAAGCATGTTTGTTCTTGCCATTAAGCTCTCCCTGGATATGAGCCAGCAGACTGGAGGCATATATCCATTCAGAGGATTTGAGCGTCATTTTCTTCCTTAGTTCTCTCGGCACCCACTGCTACTTCTCTCCTTATCTTAGGTGGAGCAATACCAATTTTTTCAACTTGTGTGTTTGAGGCATCCTGTCACTATATGCATTGCTTATGTCAACTTGTTTTACATGTGTGTGGATATGCTCCATACTGGAGCAGCATACTCTGCCATGGAGATGCTTTTTCATTTTTTGAAAGCTTCCAGCTTTCCTATTCCTAATGATTTAGCATCATAAGTGTAAACCTGAAGAATCATGTAATGAAGAGACAAATAGCCATTGGCTAACAGCTACTTACACGATACTACTAAGAATTCTTTCTATTTGAGCAGATTTAATTAAATGTTGAAAATAAATTTTATCCCAACATATTTTTATCTTTTTTAGCTAAAAATGAAAGCATTTGATAAGTGATATGTGAACCTTACAACTGATTTTTAAATTAGTACTAATGTCTCTGAAGCAAGCATTTTTGATGCTATTTCTTCAACCTTCGACAATTGAAGATTTCATTATAGGCAACAGCTAGCATTAGTTTTTGTACCGAGTGCATGCTGCTGTTACACAATAGCTGCTGGCTTTTTCTTTTATGTGCAAGTCTCTGCTCCTCTGAGTTCTGCTAGCAGCTGTGCAAGTTCAAAGAACAAAGAACAAGCATACACATAACTCTGTTGTCAGGACCTGCAACAAAGCCACAAACTGCCAGCTGTATTTCTTTCCCTCCACCAATGCCATCATCTCGCTAGGTGGGATGGTACTAAAAGTAATTATTTGCTTACAAAGCAATTACCCCTATGAGAATGATAAATTGGCATTTTAGACTTTTGGAATGTTAGATGGGATCAAGTGAGCAAAACAGAATTTGTTAAGGTTTTTGACACCACATTGTGTAACAATTATCTAAGTCAGGAGTTCTCAACCTTTTAAAGCCGAGGCCCGGGTCATGCTCCCTCAGACAGCTTCGGGGACTGTCTGGCCATAATGCCCTTCCTCCACCACATGGTACTTCCTGGTGTGGTGGAGGTAGCGGGGGCCAAATGAAATGGCACCACAGGCCACATTCGGCCCACAGGCTGCAGATTGAGAATTCCTGGTCTAAGTCCACATGCCAGCACATTTATTAGCCAGTTTAAAAACATGTTGCAAGTGGTAATACTTACATTTACAGTAGATTAATAACAAATGTAGTTTGAAATGTTTTATAGTGGCTAAGATGCTGACTGGGAGGCGGAAGGTCAGTAGTTCGATTCCCTAGTACTGCAGGACGGAATGAGCTCCCGTCTTTGTCCTAGCTCCTGCCAACCTAGCAGTTCGAAAGCAAGAAATTGCAAGTAGATAAATAGGGACCACTTCGGTGGGAAGGTAACAGCATTCCGTGCGCTCCGGTGTCTAGTCATACCTGCCACATTACCACGGAAACGTCTGCAGAAGCAGACAGTGCTGGCTCTTTGGCTTTCAAACAGATGAGCACTGAACCCTAGAGTCGGATACGACTGGTTTTCAAGCACGGGAAACCTTTACCTTTACTAGTATATAGGAGAACTACTAATTGATTATATTGTGCATACAGCATGCCGCCCTGAGTCGGGTTCTGCCTGAGTGGGCGGCATATATAAATATGACTATTAAATTAAATTAAATTTATGACTTACACTGAATCAAAATACAGTTCTCGAAAGGTTACATTAAAGTAAAATTCAGATACTGTAATCTGTTGCAACCTACCACCATAACCTAAGGCACAATAAAAAGATAAAATACTTTCCAATAGATTACTTGAAAGGGGGAGTAGACAAAGAACATCTTTCCCAGTCCAAATCATCTCTTCTTATCAATAAAACTCGCTCCAAACATATAAAAAACCCTATATCTATTTAAATGCTTTGCTCTTTGTAGCTTTTATTCTCTCCCTTATATTTTTATTTATTCATTTATATCTTGCCTTTCTCTCAGAACCACAATCAAAGCATCTCACATTATGATTAGAAAACAAGTACAATTAAGGACATAACAGAATCCTCTTTCACGTCTTCACCAAATATGCCTCTGAAGGCAGAGGGGCCACGGAAAAATCTCAAAGTCCAGGTAGGATTGTTTGATAGTATACCAACCAGATAGCTTAGCTCCAAACTATACAAAACTTTATTACTCTGCATTGTACTAAAAGGGACCAGTAGCTTGTGGAATTTGGTAAGAAGGGATGTAATATGGGTAAGTGTCACCATAGCCAGATGATAAATCAACAGGAATAGAAATAGCTAGTGCACTAGCTTTCAGTCTGCAAAGGTGCTCCTGCCCATCAATAAACATGGGAATATAATCAAAATACTGTATAGTCTCCAAAAAGTATGAGGTACTAGGCTTCATTTTTTGGCACCATTTAGACCATTTCTAGAGGACTGCACTTTAAGAAAAATGTCAACAAACTGGACCAAGTTCAGAGGAGAGGTACAAGGAAAACCGAGCCCTGTGAAGAAAGACTAAAAGAACTGGACATATTTAGCCTTGAAAAAAGGAAACTGTAGGAGGATGTGGTAGCACTTTTCAATTACTTGAAATATAGTCATAAAGAGGAGGGACACAATCTGATCTCAATCATCCTAGTTATAACATAATAACAGGCTCAAACTACAGGAAACCAGATATAGGCTGAATATGATGAAAAACATCTTAATTGTCGGAGCACTACAACAATGGAAACAATTATCTCAGGAGGTAGTGTTCCAACATTGGAGGCCCTCAAGAGAATATTGGACAACCATTTGTGTGATCTGCTTTGATTTGGATTCCTGCATCGGGTAGGGGGTTGGACTTGAGGGTCTCATAGGCCACTTCCATCTCAATTATTCTATGATTTTACCCAGGCTCAGGGATGAATCCAGAAACACTTTCAAGATGTGAACTTGCATCTTCAGCAGAGTATAACCCTGTTTAGTACAGTATAAGATTAATTTTTATTCATAAAATGCCTTTTAACCAAACAACAGCACCGCCTTGTCTGGATTAAGCTTCCATTTGTGTAGTCCAGACACTGAGTTTGAACCAAACAGCTTCCTCAGATTTAGACAGAAAATAAAAATAAAGTTGTCTGTCATCAGTATACAGTAACAACGAGCCCCAAATCTTCAAAACATTCTCATTTAAATGTGGAATAGCTTATGGAACAAGACAGTGCCATGACAGCCAATGGTCAACATATTAAACAATAATGCCCCCTGCACCATCTTCTGAATTTGTCAATCAAGGAAGAAACAAAGCCACTACAAAACAGTGTGCCCAGGTCTTGTTCAAGAAACTTGTTGAAATGTTCAATGATAACAAAAGCCAAACATATAATTACTCAATATTACTCAACCATTGTTTCCTGTGACAGTACTGGGATTTATTTTGTTTTCAGAATTTCTCAGTCTCCAATGTCAACAGGATAGTATTATTATACATTTGTTCATTAGGCTACACTTACCTTCAATGTTTAGCTCAAAACAAATATGGCAAAATGAGAGTGTGTCTCTTTCTGTTCCTAATTTGCACACGCTGCAAACATTATCATCATTCAAATCAATGTTAACAAACTGCTCTTCGTTCATAGTGCCCCTGAAAGAGAAAAATGTCCTGTTACCCAACACAGCCTGAAAACAACTTCACCTTGGCATCAGAATTAGCATGTGACCAAGAGTCAAACTGGGGGAAATAAATGAATGCTTGGATTTGTAACTTTGAACTGAACTTAGTAAACTTTTTATTCTTCATATCTCACTGAGTAAAAAATGCAATTCAGTGTATATATTTATTGTTTTTAAGACTATAGGATAGGTGCACTTTTTCTGAAATATTTAAACTTATTAAAGCTCACCAAGCATGCATTTGGATGATATTCTGTTCCTTTGTTCTCTAGTCTGATATGAAAGACAACAAAGCACTTTATTTTACCATGTACACCATGGGTGCCCAAACACCAATTCATCCGGCCCACGAAGCCCTCGTTGCTCCCGGGAGTGGAAGTAAAACGTGCCCGGACGAGGGCTTCACGGGCTGGATGAATTGGCATCAGAGGCCGGACCTGGTCCCCGGGCCTTAGTGACCAGTCCTCTGAACCACATGACTGACCCGTGGCCCAAAAGGTTTGGGCACCCCTGATGTACACTATAGTCTCCTGGGAACAATTACGGTAGATGTGTTAAAGTACCTAATAGCTTCATCAAATTCAACTTGTTAATCACTGGGAAATACTTTAGCATTATTATATTGTATGCTTTAAAGCAGGATTATGTCCCAACTTGTAGCTTTTACTTGACATTCTGAGACATGTCTGCAGCTGCTTTCCTCAGTTCAAAACAAAATGACTTGTTGGTATTGTGGCATTATTATTCCGTGTTATTTAACAAGCTCAATTGCCATAACCAGTTTGCTTATACAAGGTCCAAATAAGTACCTTGCCTTAAGCAATCAATTTAAACTCGTTTAAATCCAGAATAAAGTTTGGATTATTTAGAGGCAAGTAAGTCAAACAGAAAAAGATGGTGATGTTCAATTTATGAGACACCTCTCACTAATGAAACTTTATTATACCTCTGCAAACATAAGGCGGGGGGAGAGGGAAACACATGAAGCAGTAAATTAAAAAAAAATTATCTTAATCCATTTAAATTGTATTAAAAGCCAATTTATTAAATAAAATGTTCATTTTAATCCTAGTGAATGCTCTGACTGAACATATTTGGACATCTTTGTTTAACAGGGAAAAAACAGGGTTTTTGGTGACCAAAGGCGCTTTTTTTGGTGCCAGATGCTACTTGACCCTCCACCCCAAGAACTACTAGACTAGTGATGGCGAACCTTTTAGAGACCGAGTGCCCAAACCCCACTTATTTATCGCAAAGTGCCAACACAGCAACAGGGGAAGAAGGAAGCGCTCCCATTAAGCTGCTGGGCAGAGTGAACTTGTGCTGGGGGAAGGAGGAAGCGCTCCCACTGGGCTGCTGGACAAAGCAAACTCTGTGCGGTGTGTGTGTGTCTGCACAGGTGCCCATAGAGAGGGCTCCGAGTGCTACCTCTGACATGTGTGCCATACAAGTGAAACTCGGAAAATTAGAATATTGTGCAAATGTTCATTCAGTTCAGTAATGCAACTTAAAAGGCAAAACAAATATATGAGATAGACTCATTACATGCAAAGCGAGATAGTTCAAGCCTTACTTTGTTATAATATTGATGCTTATGGCTTACAGTTTATGAAAACCCTAACTCTCCAATCTCATGTACCCCATAATCATCACATAATCTCATGTACACTGTACACCATGATCATCACAATTATAACAAATTATTTGTTTTGCCTTTTAAGTGAAACGAATGGACATTTGCACGATATTCTAATTTTCCAAGTTTCGCCTGTAGGTTCGCCACCCCTGTTCTAGATGAACCATTTACTTTTTATAGAAACAAAGCCAGCAACAAAATCAAACGACCTGTCTACAGCTAATGAATCTGATAATGGATTCGAACCGATGACTCTGAGAAACCAGTCTGATTTTACATCTGATTTTTTTTTTTTTTTTTACTGAGCTGGTGCTCTTCAGAGGCTTTGGACCACAACTCCCAAGTTATTTTGTCCATTAACCATACATTGTGTAAGTCAGTTCTGACTTGGGGAGGCCCCTTTTAGGGTTTCCAAGGCAGCAAATACAGTACTCAACAGTGATGTGTTTTTGGTTTTTTTTTTTTACCATTCTCTGAGTTTGGGAGCCCCTCCTGGGACTCACTCGGGTCTCGAACTCCGACCTTCCAGTCGTCAAGTTCAGTGTCTTAACCACTTGTGCCACCGCAGTCCAGAAGCGTAACTGCTATTGTTCCTCCACCCTTTAGGACGCCTCTTCATCCTCCTCCCCCTCCCCTGAGACGCTCCACTCAGGAGTTTCGCGCCTGCTCTATTTCGGGAACCGTCTGCCTGCCTCGAGTCCCCACACACACTCGGGACCCCACTGCCGTGAAGCGCAGAATCCCACGCACCCACTTCCTGGGCTCCACGCGCCGAAGCCGTTGGACGCCCCCCCCCCCCAACCGTCGCTCCTGGGGAGTTCTCCTCACCCTGCCGACGCGTGCCACGGGTGACTCCTTCTCCCCACGTTTCGCCCCCCGCCGTTCTCACGAAATGGCGCTGTTCGGCACCTGAACCAAAACACCAACCGCCGACTTTGGCCTAGTAGTCTCCTCGCGCGGGAATTCCCCGCCCCCTTTGCTGTTTTCCCCCGGACTAGTCCATCGTTGTTTTTTTAAGGGGGGGGGACATTTTGTCTGCGGGAAGAGAAACCATTTCTTCTCTCGTTTTCTCCCTCCACTCCTCTAGTTAATTATTATTTTTCTCATACTAGCCTTTGCGTTTTACCCGCTCATCGACCTCTCCTGCGGTTTTAATATTAATTTGATCTGTCCCACTCCGCCGTCCCCCCCCCCGTTCTGGGGGTAAGAATCGACCCATCGACGTCACTCACAAAAGACAGCAGTTGACTGAGCAAAGATCTAGACAAGTGATAGAGATATAAACGTGGATTGATTTCCGGTGATTTTTCCTCCCCTGGCTCTGGTGGAGCGGATCTCAAGAGCTGCATCGCGATAGACTCCGCGGTTGAGCCCTGGTGGCGCAGTGGTTAAAGTGCTGTACTGCAGCCCAAAGGTCGTGAGTTCGATCCTGGCTCCAACCTTCTATTCTTCCGAGGTTGGTAAACATCCAGTATGTTGGAGGCAAAATTCTAATTGTTAACCGTTGTACTAGCAAGGGATAGGAGGCGCCTGTTCCTCTCCACGCTTGTAGCCTACGAAACAAAGAAAAGCTTATTAACGAAAAAACAAAAAGGGTAACTTTTTTTTTTGAACTCGGAACGCAATTTTTTTTTTAAAAAAAGTTTTTCAAACATTTTTACATTGTTAATGAAGCTGAAGCCTTCTTCTGCTAAGGTGAGGAGGAAGGCCAAGGGGTACATTTGTAAACAAAAACATGCTGTCGTTCAGAGGGATGCCAGGGAGGAGCCCTAGTGGCGCAGTTGACAGCCTGTCCTGCAGGCTGCAACCAAAAGTTGTGAGTTCGATCCTGACCAGGGATCAAGGTTGACTCAGCCTTCGATCCTTCCGAGATCGGTAAAATGAGTACCCAGCATGTTGAGGACAAAATGCCCATTAAGTTGTGAACCGCCCAGAGAGTGCACTAAGCGCTATGGAGCGGTAGGTAAGTGTGATGTGATCGCTTTTGCTTTGCTTCGTATGGCGAATGCCCACGATCTGAAATCCCAAATAGCTTACATCGATCCATCCCAGCTTTAGTCGGATCTTCATGCAACGCACCTAATAGTGCCACTTCCTCATTCTCCTACCAGTCGATCATAGGAACTCTACGAGTCACAAATGACGTTCCTCGGTCTGGGAGATGGATGGATGCAACCGGTTGTTATATATGCTGCAATATATCCCATACACCGCTTTTACAGAACAACCTTCAGGAGGATGGCCAGCGATTCTCAGCCCTATCCTCAGGCCATCTCGCAGAACCAAGGAAGGACTTGCAGATTAAGTCAGTCACTCACACCATTGTCCATTTTCACACAGCATCGTTAGTTCACTTCCCTCGACACCCGATATAGGGTAAAAGAGGAAGCCAAGAAGAAGATCGTTAGGTCTGAAAGGCAAACTCATGAGCAAATGTGCAAAATATCCATCTACTATCCAATTGCAATTTCACGGAATCAAACTTCACAGCAATAAATCTGAATATCAATCAGGGATCTTCAGGTGTAAAAAGCCACATTGATTTTGCAACTTCTGTCTTTTATGCTAACCAACCCACTGTGTTCCTCTGTATCCCCCACCTGATATGATGAATGCCATGAAGTCTCACTCTTACGTCTGAGGAAGTGGAACTGGATCCACGAAAGCGAACATTTAAAATACAATAGTATTTAAGAAGTCACCATGTGTTGTTGGTTGTTTTGTTTGTTTGTTTATTTACTATTGGATATGCTTACACAGACTTACACGGCTACCACTCCAAACTTTTCAACTAGAAAGACCAGGACTCCTTTGGTCTCAGGACTGGCTGCTGTCAGCCATGGAGAAACTGGGGGACCAGTGTCTGTGTTAATTTCCACGGCCAGTTCTCCCAGTGTAGCCAAGGATGGGATTCCAAACAAAGTTCCCAAAGTGGGGTGGGAGTATGTTGATAATGTTGTATAGTTGTATTTTGTATAGGTTTTGTTGGGTTGATAGGTGCTTTTCCCCCCAATCTCGTTCTGTGCAGGACTGTGACAATAAAGATTTATCTATCTAATTTGTATGTGTGTGTGTATTTTAAACCCTCGCCAACAAAACCGGGAGGTCTATATTCGGCGAATTTGAAAGCATTCTACCTTCCCCCCTTTCTCGGGGGTGGTGGTGGCCCTTTTCGTAGGAGGAAATCGTTCCACCTTTGAGGTTTCCCCCACTTTCCGAATTTTCCGTGACGTCGCGACGACTTTGCGAGAAAAGAATGCCACCACGGCACGCACATGTGCGCAGCTGAGCATTTCCAGGAAACAGCCTCGCATAGCCCATCTCACGTCCGCATTGACGCTGCCGCTTCACGGTGAAGAGCGGCGGCCGCAGAGAGATCTGTGCTTCAATCTCTTCTGGGCATTTAGTTTTTTTTTTTAAAAAATATTATTTAATATTTTTTATTAAATCTAAAACAAAAAAATTACAAAATATCTAACACACCAACAACAAATATAATCTAAAGTTTAAAAATACATAACAAAATTACATAACTAGTAAGTAAGGACTGCAGTGGCTCAAGTGGCTAAGACGCTGACTAGAAGGCGGGAGGTCAGCAGTTCGATTCCCGAGTACTGCAGGATGGAATGAGCTCCCGTCTTTGTCCCAGCTCCTGCCAACCTAGCAGTTTGAAAGCAAGAAATTGCAAGTAGATAAATAGGGACTACTTCGGTTCGGTGGGAAGGTAAACAGTGTTCCGTGTGCTGTCTAGTCATGCCTGTCACATGACCACGCAGACAGCGCTGGCTCTTCGGCTTTGAAACAGAGATGAGCACTGAATCCTAGAGTCGGATATGACTGGCTTTCGAGCAAGGGAAACCTTTACCTTTAAGTACACACACTAGAGAGAGCAAGTGTGTGTGTGTGTGTGTGTATAGATATATGTGTGTGGTTAAGACGCTGACTGGGAGGCAGAAGGTCAGCAGTTCAAAACCCAAATACTACATGACAGAATGTACGCCCATCTCTGTCCCAGCTCATGCAACCTAGCAGTTCGAAAGCAAGAAATTGCAAGTAGATAAATAGGTATCACTTCGGTGGGAAGGTAAACAGCATCCCATGCACTTTGATGTCTAGGCATGCCTGCCACATGTCCATAGAAATGTCTGCAAATGTAGACAGCGCTGGCTCTTCGGCTTTAAAACAGATGAGCACTGAACCCTAGAGTCAGATACGACTGGCTTTCGAGGAAAGGTGACCTTTACCTTATTGTCCCCTATTACCAAAAAGCTGCATATTCTTCTTTTGGCCCCACTCCTTTCAATTTAACTAATATACTCAATTAACTCCCCCCAAATCTCTTTAAAAGCATTCTTCTTTAGTTATTCCTTTCTTTAATTTTAACTCACATCATGTCAGTCTATCATTTATTGCTATATTCTATAATTCTTTGTACCAACCAACCAAGTCTGATTCACAAAATATTTTCCATTAAAAAAAAGCAATTAACAAATGGATGAAACCTGGAGGAGAAGAGAATGGCAGCAAAACGAATGGAAATGAGTTGTGACCAGCAGGAAGTTATCCCTTGATAGTCTGGTCAATTAAGGAATCAAGGAAAAAACAACCTTGTAGCAGTTAGTTTTTAAATTGCAGTGGTTTTTTTTTGTTTTCTGATATGCCTGAACCACAGACTAACATGGCTACTATTCCCCCCCCCCCCCCAAAAAAAAAAAAAACCTTATGGCTGTTGCCATTACAATAATCAATTCTGGGCATTTAGTTGCGCTTGCTACCAATCATTCCCCCTATACAGTGTAAGCATGGTGGCAAATTGCCTATGGCATGGAGCGCTTGCACAGGATCCCAGGGCTGGTTTGTGGCTATTTCCTTTAACACACTTCATAGGCATACTGGGGCAGGGGCTGTGATAGGATTTTGCATAAATTCTCATATTGAAACAGTAGGCATTCATTGGGAGGGAATGGCTTCTGCTACTGGGGAGGGGGCATTGCTGACATGGTTGACCCAAAGGGACTCTGCTTCCTGAAACAAAAAATGCTCAGGTTGGCAGTTGACATTTCTTTTGGCCAATTGTAATTGAGCCTCCCCTTCTTCATCGTGTCTCAGGAAAGCAGGTAAATTTAGGGGACACTGGCCAGGCACTAAGATTGACATAACTTTGCCCTAGATTAATGCTGGCCATCCTTGGCACTCTAGGTGTTCTTGGACTTCAAATCCCAGAAGTCCTGACCAGCAGGAGTGCTGACTTGGGCTTCTGGTAATTGAAGTCCAAGAACACCTGGAATGCCAAGGTTGGCCATCACTGCCCTAGATCCTCCTCTTGTTCTCTGTCTGCCACCATCTGCTTGGTGAAGCAGTTGCCTCACTTGTCTCATTTTATTTATTTATTTATTTATTTATTTAGTCGTATTTATATATGCCGCCCACTCAGGCAGAACCCGACTCAGGGCGGCATTACAACAAATTCTAAAAACATATAAAAACACTTTAAAAAACCCCATATCCCACCCACTTAAAAAAAACCCTTATCCCACCCATCCATCCCACCCACTCTAAAAAAGGAAGAGAGAGTTCTTAATTCTTTACGTAAGCCAGCAGGCGGGGACCGTGATCCCATTCGGGCCCCACACCTGCCCTGCCAGCCAGGTCTTCAATCCTTTCCTGAAGGGCAGCAATTCTCTTTGAAGTCTTAGATCTGTTGGCAGGAGGTTCCAGAGAGTTGGTGCGGCCACGGAGAAGGCCCTCCTTCGGGTGCTAGACAGATGTGCACCCCTAACTGATGGCACCATTAGAGAGCCCCTCCGGTCCACTCTGGTTGGACGGGCAGACACTCTTGGGACGATGCGGTCTCTAAGGTGTCCTGGCCCACTGCCATATAGGGCTTTATAGGTCAAAACCAGCACCTTGAATTGCACCCGGAGACAAACTGGTAACCAGTGCAGCTCCCGAAGTAGCGGTGAGGCATGGGCATATCGCCCACATCCCATCACCACCCGGGCTGCCGCATTCTGGACCAGCTGCAGCCTCCGAATGGTCGTCAAGGGCAGCCCCATGTAGAGCGCATTACAATAATCTAGTCGGGAAGTAACCAGAGCATGGGTGACCATAAGCAAGGAGCCCCAGTCCAGGAGCGTGCGCAACTGGTGAATCACCCGAAGTTGGGCAAAAGCCGCAAGTCCAGAAGAACCCCCAAGTTGCGCACTGGGTCTGTCTGGGGCAAAACAGCCCCATCCAGTATCAAAGATGGTAGCTCCCTGGATAACACAGGGCCCCTTATCCACAGTCACTCTGTCTTGCTGGGATTCAGCCAAAGCCCATTGGCCCCCATCCAGACCCCAATGGCCTCCAGGCATCCGGATAGGAATCCAACAGCATCACTGGGGTTCCCACGGGCCAAGATGTACAACTGGGTGTCATCCGCGTACTGATGGTACTGCATCCCGTGGGAACGAATGATCTCACCCAGTGGCTTCATGTAGATGTTAAATAGGAGAGGAGAGAGCACCAAGCCCTGAGGCACCCCATACTTGCGGAGCCTAGGGTTGGACCTCTCACTCTCTAACCACACCGACTGGGTATGGCCCTCCAGAAAAGAGGAAAACCAGGACAACACAATGCCCTGGATCCCCAGTCCTTTGAGCCGTTCCAGAAGGATACCGTGGTCGACGGTATCAAAGGCCGCTGAGAGGTCAAGAAGAGCAAGGACGGATGGATAACCCCCGTCCCGCTCCCGCCAGAGATCATCCATTAGTGCGACCAATGCCGTCTCCGTACCATACCCGGGCCTGAATCCTGATTGAAAGGGGTCTAGATAATCCGCTTCCTCCAGGACACTCTGCAGCTGGCGTGCCACCGCCTTCTCCAAAACCTTACCCAAAAAGGGCAGGTTGGAAACCGGCCTGTAATTGTTAAGGACAGCTGGGTCAAGGGATATTTTCTTCAGGAGGGGGCGCACCAAAGCATGTTTTAATGGTGCAGGAAATACCCCCTCCCGTAAGGATGCATTTATTATCGCCCCAACCCAGCCACCTGTCACCACCTTGGAGGCTTTCACCAACCAGGTGGGACAGGGGTCCAAAGGACATGTAGTGGCACGTACAGCTGCAAGGAGCCTATCCACTTCATCAGGGACAACAGGATCAAACTGATCCCAGATCGTACAGCAAGACTGTGCTCCGGCACCCCCCCCAACCCTCCCCATCCACGCCGGGACTCAGTCCTGAACGAATCCGATCGATTTTCTCCACCAGATGGTCAGCAAATTCCTCAGCCTAACCCTGCCAACCGGGCACCGATCTCCCCCTACCGAGGAGGGACCTGGTTACCCGGAACAGAGTGGCTGGGCGATTATCAGCGGAGGCAATAAGGGTGGTGAAGTATTGACGCCTCACCACCCCCATCGCCACTGGGTAGGCCCTAATAGCAGCTCTAGCCAGTGTCCAATCGGAGTCATCCCGGGTCTTCACCCAGCGGCGCTCTAGGCGTCTCTTTGCCCATTTGAGATCCCGCAGTTCATCTGTGAACCACGGGGATGACCTAACCCCACGGGCGCGGAGTGGCCGCAGTGGCGCGATTTCATCCAAGGCTGCTGTTGCCGTCCTGTTCCACAGGTCGACAAGTGCCTCGGGTGAATCGTGGAGCCGATCCAGAGGAACATCCCCTAGTTCCCTCTGGAATCCATCTGGATCCATTAGTCGCCGAGGGCGGGCCATTTTAATAGGCCCTGCCTCCCTACGATGAAGCGTCGCCCCCAGGAAGTCAAGAGTCACCAGATAGTGATCTGACCATGGCACAGGTGAGATGGCTAAGTCCTGTAATCTCAGGTCACTCTGCCACTGCTCCGACAAGAAAACTAAGTCTGGCATGTGACCACTGCCCCTGGTCGGACCCCGCACTACCTGAGTCAGGCCCATGGCTGCCATGGAAGCCATGAACTCCCTTGCCACCTCAGAAGCCATCCCCAACGATGGCAAATTGAAGTCCCCCAGAACCATAAGCCTCGGGAACTCCAACGCCAGCATCGAGGCGGCTTCGAGGAGCTCAGGCAGGGCATCCCTTACCCTGCAAGGGGGCAGGTACAGGAGTAAGATCCCCAACTGACCCTTGGGGCCCAACCGTAGAAGCAGGGCCTCACAACCAGACACTTGTGGAGCAGTGGCCCTAGCAATTCCCAAGGACTCCCTGGCAACAATGGCGACACCACCGCCCTTCCCCTCACCTCTAGGCTGGTGCCAGATACCGAACCCAGCTGGACACATATCCGAAAGAGGTACTCCATCTTCAGGTGTCAGCCAGGTTTCGGTGATGCATGCCAGGTCGGCCAGCCCCTCCTGGATAGCATCTTGGATCAGGGGGGCCTTATTACATACCGATCTGGCATTCACCAGCAGCAGCCTAAGGGTGGGGTCACTGTGGATCTGCTGCTCAGGGCCTAGAGATGTACCTGCAGGGCTGGAATGAGGGACCGCACTTAAACATCGGACCCGCATTCCCCGAGTGCGGCCCGCCCTACTGTACCCGCCATACCGCCCCATGCCCGTCACAACACCTATATGGATCCCTGGAACCTCCCTAGATGGAATGCTGCCCCTCCTTCCTGGCTGGCAGGACCAACTCTCTCTCTTCCCACCCCATCCACAATCCCCCCCTGGTTCCAGCAACATGCATGGGCTCCCGGAACGAGCAGGGAGCGCTGGCAAGTCCCGGCGTCGACATCTCCTTCTTCTTCCCCCCAGGTGGGAAGGGCGGAGGCAGGGGGCGGGGGGGATGTCCGTGCACGGCGGCAGCGTCTTCGGCTCCCCAGAGCCATGGGGAGCCCTTTTAAACTCCCCGCCCGATGGCAGGGGGCGGGGAGGGCCTTCCGTGCGTGACGGCGGCGTCTTCGGCTCCCCAGAGCCACGGTGGGCGCTTTAAACTCCCTGCCCGGTGGTAGGGGTCGGGGGGGACATCCGTGCGCGGCGGCGGCGTCTTCGGCGGTGTCTTCGGCTCCCCAAAGCCACGGGGAGCCCTTTTAAACTCTCCGCCCGATGGCAGGGGGCGGGGAGGAACGTCCGTGTGCGGCGTCGGCGTCTTCGGCTCTTCAGAGCCACGGGGAGCCCCTTTAAACTCCCCGCCCGATGGCAGGGGGCGGGGAGGAACGTCCGTGCGCGGCGGCGGCGTCTTCGGCTCTTCAGAGCCACGGGGAGCCCTCTTAAACTCCCCGCCCGATGGCAGGGGGCGGGGAGGGACGTTCGTGCGCGGCGGCAGCGTCTTTGGCTCTTCAGAGCCACGGGGAGCCCTCTTAAACTCCCCGCCCAATGGCAGGGGGCGGGGAGGGACGTCCGTGCATGGCGGCGGCGTCTTCGGCTCTTCAGAGCCACGGTGGGCCCTTTTAAACTCCCTGCCCGATGGCAGGGGGCGGGGAGGGCCTTCCGTGTGTGACGGCGGCGTCTTCGGCTCCCCAGAGCCACGGTGGGCCCTTTTAAACTCCCTGCCCAGTGGTAGGGGTCGGGGGGACGTCCGTGCGCGGCGTCGGCGTCTTCGGCGGCGTCTTCGGCTCCCCAAAGCCATGGGGAGCCCTTTTAAACTCCCCGCCCGATGGCAGGGGGCGGGGATGAACGTCCGTGCGCGGCCAGTCATGCAAGACTGGCCTTGCTGATTGGGGCAATGGTAACAGACTTTGCCAAGGGGGCTGAAGATGGTAGATTGGGAAATGTTTCAGGCTGAAAGGTCTGCTTAGATTTCAGTGTTAGGGCCCCATCAGATCGTCCACAAAATGTCTTGCTTTAGTGACTTCCCTAATAATCCCATTTTGCTACTTAACCTACTAATATGCATTAACTTTGTAATCTTGTTAATTAATTTTCAGTATACAGTACATATGTCTGCACTCAGGCATGTAAGTATAGGATTGCAGCCTTAATATGCTGGTAATTTTTTTTGTGAACTCGTATTCAAAACAGTTAACAATAGCTCTAAAACAGCAAAGGAATCTATACCTATAAAACTGTGCGTTAACCGTTGGAATGTGACAAAGGATGTTGCACCAGACCCCACTAGCCCCGTCTGAGCCTCCGTGCACTCGCCTGACCGGGGTTCGCAGGTAACTGTCGGGTTGAAATTTGTGCCAGGGGGGGCAGGAGCCCCCCGGATGCAAACAAAAAAAGGGAACTTCAATTCCCAACATTCCTTGCACCGTGCCACACCAAAGCCAATCAGGCTGAGCAGCGCAGCAAAAGGAACGTTCGGAAACGCGCCGCGGCCAATCAAAAATAAGCTGCAGGAAAAAACCGCTACAGTAACCAAAATCACGCACGCCAAACTACAAGCCCCAGCGTCCTGCACGCCATGAGCGCGCAGAACACTGAGGTAGCCGGCGCATGAAAAATAAAAGAACCCCCCGCCGGCCCTTACTTTCCACGGGCCAGCCATTGAGCCTGGCCCGTGAAAAAAAAAAAAGAACCCCCCCCCACACCCTTTCCTTTCCATGGGCCAGGGATCGAGCCTGGCCCACAAAAAAAAGACCACCCCCGCCCTATTCTTTCCACGGGCCAGGGATCGAGCATGGTCCATGGAAAAAAAAGACCACCACCCCCAAAAAAAGTACACACAAAAACATCCAAAAACAGTCAAAAAAAGTCAAAAAGAAACAGAAAAACATCCAAAAAGTAAACACAAAAACATCACACAGAACCCCCCCCCCCCACAAAACCCCCAAAACAACCCCCCCTCCCAAAAAAAATAAAACCAGAGAGCTTACCAGGAGACGTCTTCACTCCATGACGACCGGAACTCAACTGAGAAAATAAAGAAAATACTTACCGGAAGAAGAAGCGACACCCATAGGACAGTAGAGAAAAATTGTAGAGTAAAAGAAAAGCTCACCAGCCCCACCCAGTGGCCACAAATGAAAAAAACATTCAAAAATATTAAAAATAATAAATACTTCCCAAATTAATGAAATAAGTAATCAAATCATTCAAAAATAGTCACGCTAATCACAAAAAATTCACACAAAAAAATAAGTTTTCACCCAAAAAAAATCAAAACAAACATCTAAACACAGTATGGAAACATTGATTAAAAAAACATTCTTACACATTTTAAAAATTATTATCCAAGGCACAATTATTTAAAAAAATTCACATAGTAACACATTATTTGGTTAAATACAATACTTATTAAAAAAATATCATCCTTTCCTCTTTTGAAAAACCAAAAAACCAAACCAAAAAATTAAAGGTCACAGTTCCTAACAGCCCATGCGTAAAAATAAAAATTTAAAAAACCACAATTAAAAACTAACCTCATTTGCATAAAAATAAAACAAAACCCTTCCAAAACCATTTTAAAGAGCCCGGCACTGAGGAAGCCGGTGCGCAAAAAATAAAAATAAACAACACACTGGGAGCGCAAGTCCGCCGCAGGCGGATGCAGTGCCTCAAAGCCACAAATTCACAAAACCTTTCAACATCATTTAAAATAGCCCGGCACCATTTGTTCAAGAAAAAAAAATGAAACCCTTTACTATCCAACACAATTTTTAAACGCCTGGCACTGCCGGGCAAAATATGCTAGTAGTATCTAAAATAGAGTTAACAAAACATTCATATTGATAGACACGTGGTTAAGGTCAGTTATAACATCCCAGCAACAGCAACTATTTAATAATGCAAAACATGTTTAAGTGTGTAACATGCAATGAGAATATATGTGGTAGTTATTTCTAAAGAGGCAATTCCGAAAGCAGATGATTCTACACCAAAATGTAACCCATATAGTCTTCATAAATGTAATTATGCCTTCTAATTGTGATGAAGAATAGCGTAGTATATCTGAAGCTAGCTTTAATCTACCAACTATTTTCTAAGGGGTTAGGAGGTTGTTACAGAACTCTAGCCTTAGACTAATAGAATACTACCCTGAATTCATCTGGGAAGCAAGCAGATAGCTAACAAAGATTATACAACATGGAATATGTATGATCCAGTGTTTGGGCTATATATATTTCATTCATTCAAATTTAATAAAAACCTGCTTTTAAAAGATCATTTTAATCTGTTTCTTAAACACTTGAGGGGAGGGATGTGTACAACATATATTGGAAGTTTATTCCAAAGAGACAGGGCTGACACTGAAAGAGCATGACTCCGTATGCATGCTCTTTTAGCTATGTAGGAGTCACTTTCTTAACAACATGGGCTGTGAAGAGTGGGTGGGATGGGCAGAAATTCTGCAAGAGAATCATACCTGCCAAGTATCCCGGATTGGCCAGGATTTCCTGTATTTCTCCGCTCGTTCCTCCCCTTTCCCGCTGCCATCCTGTATTTGAACGACGGGAAAAGGGGTTACTGTGCATGCACGCCCATCGCAAATGGACTCTGTGCATGCACAGAGGGGTTCTGCGTGTGCACAGAGGGGTTCTGTGCATGTGCAGATGAGTTGTTGTGCCACATGCGCACCCGGGCTGGAGCAGTTCCCGTATTTTTAGGAGCCGTGCTTGACGGGTATGAAGAGAATAGGTTGTTGTTGTTGTTCAGTCACACAGTCGATTCCAACCCTTCGTGACCCCATGGACCACCACACCATACCTGTCAAGTCGCGGTTTTGCTAATCCGGGAGCAGGCCACGCATGCACAGTAAGTTTCCAGGAAATGGGTTACTGCATATGCGTGGCCGTCAGAGGCAGCAGCACGCATGCGCAGAAACCCCTTCAGTCAGGAAAGGGGTTACTATGCATGCGTGGCCATCAGAGGCAGCGGTGCGCATGCGCAGTAACTCCTTTTCTGCCATCCAAAATTATGGGATGGCGGCGGGAACGAGAGGGACGGAGCGCTGAAATATGGGAAATCCCGGTTAATCCGGGATACTTGACAGGTATGCTCCTGATCTAATATTATATACCTTGATATGATCAGGAATTTCTGCTGAAATGTCTTGTTCAGGACCAACAACTTTCTTTTCTATTGCATTTTCCCTTGGGGAAAGTTGAAAAGCATCATTGCTTAGGCTGCCAATATCTTCATTTCCAGAAACCTCCAACACGACTTCATTCCCTGTGCTAGTTTGATCAAATTCCTCTGGCACTGCAAGTACATGTTCATTAAGAAGATCCAATTCTGAATCTAGTTGGGACCTCTTCCTCTCTCTTTGTGCCACATCTGGATTCTTCATGGTCCAGATGTTCCTGAGCAACCATCTTGTTTTCCCTAAACTGAGATGCAGAAACAGGAGTATTTCCAGATGGCACTAAGCATGTATCTGACAGTTTAACATACGAGCTTAGTTTTCTTTCTGAACTAGGATTGCTGCAATGAGAAGCCATCACTTTCTGGCACAAATCTTTCAGCTCCTGCTGACATGAACCTGATAGTGGCATGGGTGTCGCAGGGCCTTTCTCTTGTAGCCCCACTTGTAGTAAATCCCTCAGTCTCTGCACCCAAAGATTCATTCTAGAGGCCTGAATTAGGCGGCTGAGGCAGTCTTTTGGCACAGCAGACAGTAGTGTAAGCAGCAGAGAAAATAGGTTTCTTTGGCACATTCAGAAGTAATGGTTTTCTGAAATAGCAATATGGAAGCAGAAAACAGACATAAACTTATTTGAACATCACCAAATTAATGTCAACATTCCAACAAAACAGGCAATCAAACCCATTGTGGAAACACAGCTCAAAGAACTACATATCACGGGGGAAACAGGATTATCTCTAAAATCTAATACCTGTGCTGAGTAACCCCTCTCCTAGACATGGTAACTTTCTATTACATCCTACTGTTGGATATTGTCCTGCCACATATTATGGTATGGGGGCTTAGGTGTGTTGGAATACCAAAAAGTTGAGATTCTTAGCTGGAGATGTTGGAAACTGAATCTAGGGTCCTCTGTGTGCCTGTACTTTATCACTATAGATAGCCTGCTCTCTGGCACTGAGCTATGACTGCACACCAGGCACCACCATTCTCCACCATTCTCCTCAGCCCACCCAGCTTTGTGCCCATTGCATCAACAATGCCATCTAGCCATCTCATTCTCTGCCACCCTCTTTTTCTTTTGCCCTCAACCTTTCCCAGCTACAAGGCTTTCTCAAGTGAATTCTCTCTTCTCATTTGATATCCAAAGTACTTTAACTTCATTTTTAATATTTGACCTTCCAAGGAGCCATTAGGGTTGATTTCTTTTAAAATTGACCTATTTGTTCTCTTTGTTGTCCACGGTACTCTCAAAATTATCCTCCAGGACCACATCTCAAAGGTGTCTATTCTTCTGTGCTCAGCATTCCTTATAGTCCAGCTCTCACAACCATACATTACTACCAGAAATACAGTGGTACCTCGCTTAATGTGTTCCATGGGATTGCTCTGGCAGGGGGTGGGGGTGGATTGTGAACCCCGATTTAGTTGTTAAGTGAGTTTTTGGTTGGTTTTAATTGTTAAGCAAGGCGACGATTCAGATAAAATTGTTGATGTTTCTCCCAGAAATTTTAATTCTAATTTTTGATTTATCCAGCCCTGCATTGTGCATTAAGAAGATCTGAGCAGAGCAAGGAGCTAGTCACCAGCACTCTAGCAGAAGGATGCAAGAGGCAGTCTAACAATGCAACTGGACTCAAAAGACTGTATCAGGAAAGCATATATAAATGCTTGTATACAAATGCCAGAAGCCTCCGGAACAAAATAGGGGAGCTGGAATACTTAGCAATAGATAAAAATATTGATATTATTGGTATCACTGAAACCTGGTGGACGGATGATAACCAATGGGATACAGTTATCCCAGGCTACAAACTGTACAGGAAGGATAGGAAGGGGCAAACAGGAGGTGGTGTAGCCTTGTATGTCAAAGAAGTGATAAAATCGTATGAATTGGAATATCTAGGTGATTTGGAGTCACCATTAGAAGCTCTGTGGGTAAGAGTACCAGGCCACAAGGATGGTCTAACAGTAGGCATATACTATCGGCCTCCGACCCAAACTCTTGAGGGAGACTGGCAGTTGGAGAATGTTGTAAAGGAGGCATCCAGGAAGGGAAGCCTGGTTATAATGGGGGACTTCAATTACCCTCACATAGACTGGGTGAACTGTTGTTCAGCACATGATAAAGAGATAAAGTTCCTAGATATGCTCAATGATTGTTCCCTGGGACAGATGGTTGAAGACCCAACTAGAGGTTCAAGAATCCTTGACTTGATTCTGAGTAATACTCAGGATCTGGTGCAAGATGTTAATGTGACTGATCCAATAGGGAACAGTGACCACAACTCAATTATGTTTAACTTGATCATAGACCGCAAGTCACTGATAAAATCTAACACAGAGACCTTAAATTTTCAAAAAGGAAATTTCCCAAAGATGAGGAAACTAGTAAAAAAGAAACTGAAAGGGAAAATTGAGAGAGTCCAAACACTCCAAGAGGCATGGAGGCTGTTTACAAAAACAATAACAGAGGCTCAATTGGAATGCATACCCAAAAGGAAAAAGGGCACTGCCAGGTCCAAGAGGACTCCGATGTGGCTTACAGGAGCTGTTCGGGAAGTGATCAAGAGCAAGAAAAGCTCATTTAGAAGATTGAAGGCTTGTCCAAATGAGGACAGCAGGCAGAAACATAAATTCTGGCAGAACAAATGCAAGGCAACAATCAGGAAAGCAAAGCAAGACTTTGAGGAGCGTATAGCTAAAAATACTCAGAGAAATAACAAAGACTTCTTTAAGTACATTAGAAGTAAGAACCCAACTAGGAAGGCCATTGGACCATTAGATGACAATGGAAGGCAAGGGGTTATTAAAGAGGAAACAGAGATTGCAGAGAGACTCAATGAATTCTTTGCTTCAGTATTCACTGAAGAAGACAGAGACCACATGCCCAAAACAGAGCCTATCTTCGTAGGGAGGGAAACCGAAGAATTAAGCAAGATAGAAATAACCAGGGAGGAGGTCCTTGCATGTCTTGTTAAGCTAAACACTAACAAATCCCCAGGACCAGATGGCATCCATCCACGAGTTCTCAGGGAACTTAAAGATGAAATTGCTGATCTCCTAGCCAAAATATATAATCTTTCCCTCAAATCAGGCTTTGTGCCTGATGACTGGAAGGTAGCGAATGTAACACCAATTTTCAAAAAAGGATCCAGGGGTGATCCAGGAAATTACCGGCCTGTCAGTTTGACATGTGTCCCAGGTAAAGTGATGGAAACCATCCTAAAAGATAGAATTAATAGTTACATAGAAGAGAAGGCGCTGCTAAAGGAGAGCCAACATGGCTTTTGCAAGGGCAAATCATGCCTCACTAATCTGTTGGAATTTTTTGAGAGTGTCAACAAGCATGTGGATAAGGGGGATCCAGTTGACATTGTTTATCTGGACTTTCAGAAGGCTTTTGACAAGGTCCCACACCAAAGGCTCTTGAATAAACTTACCAGTCATGGAATAAAGGGACAGGTCTTGTCCTGGATCAGCAACTGGCTAAGGGACAGGAAACAGAGGGTAGCACTAAATGGACACTTCTCCAAGTGGAGGGAAGTAAAGAGTGGGGTCCCCCAAGGTTCAGTACTGGGACCCCTGCTTTTCAACCTCTTCATAAATGATCTAGAGGTAGGAGTAAAAAGCAAGGTAGCCAAATTTGCTGACGACACTAAATTATACAGGGTAGTGAAAACTGTGAGAGATTGTGAAGAGCTACAGAGGGATCTCTTGACACTGGGGGAGTGGGCAAAACAGTGGCAAATGAGCTTCAACATCAGTAAGTGCAGAGTGATGCATGTTGGGGCAAAAAACCCCAATTACATTTATAAACTGATGGGGTCTGAACTCTCTGCGACAAACCAGGAAAGGGACCTTGGTGTCCTGGTGGACAGCTCAATGAAGGTGTCAACCCAGTGTGCCTCAGCAGTGAAAAAAGCAAACTCAATGTTAGGGATCATTAGGAAGGGTATAGAAAATAAGTCAGCAAGTGTCATTTTGCCTCTTTATAAATCTATGGTGAGGCCCCATCTGGAATATTGTGTACAGTTCTGGTCGCCATACCTCCAGAAGGATATTATGGAGTTGGAGAAAGTACAGAGGAGGGCAACCAGAATGATTAGGGGACTGGAACACCTTCCTTACCATCTGAGGCTGCAATGTTTGGGCCTTTTCACTCTTGAACGACGGCGTCTAAGAGGTGACCTGATTGAAGTTTATAAAATCATGCACGGTGTGGACAAGGTAGATAAGGAAAAACTGTTTTCCCTATCGCACAACACTAGAACTAGGGGACACTCCATGAAACTTTTGGGTACTAGTTCTCAAACAAATAAGAGAAAGTACTTTTTCACCCAGAGGATTACTGGTCTATGGAACTCCCTGCCAGAAGAAGTGGTGACAGCTGTCAGGCTTGACAGCTTCAAGAAAGGATTAGACAAGTTCATGGAGGACAAGGCTATCAATGGCTATAATTATGGCTACCTAAGGACAACCTCCGGGTTGGAGAGATAGGCAGGATATCTCTCAATGCCATTTCCAGGGAATCCTAAGCAGGTGAAGGCATCTCCTTGGGAATACCCTGAAGGAAATGGTGAGCCACTGTGTGAGACAGAATGCTGGACTGGATGGGCTGTGGCCTGTTCCAGCAAGGCTGTTCTTATGTTCTTATGTTCTTATTATGTGCTCTGTACATAAGTTAAATAATCAGGGTGACAAAATGCAGCCTTGTCTTACTCCTGTTCCTATTCCAAACCACTCCGTCATTCCCTATTCTGTCCTAACTGTTGCTTCTTGATTCATGCCCTAACAAACTAGGTAGGTGTAGCTATATTAAAAACTGTGTTTCTGAAGAAATGTTGGGACTACAGTACTTTAAAAGACAGTCTGGCAAGAGAATATTGAAAGAGTAAAGCTAGGGTAAAACTAAGACATGAATGATAGAAATGATTTCATTTTTTTAATGAAAGGTTACAGACACCAAATTTGGTTTAAAAAATGCTGTGACAAGCTTCACTAGATGAATACAATGGAGGCACAATCTATTGAATAATACAGTTCTTTTGCAGGAGTGCAAGTTCATAACAGATTGTAAATTTATTTATTTATTTATTTATGGTTCAAATTTCTATGCTGCCCAATCAGGCAAACCCAACTCAGGGCAGCTCACAACAAAATTAAAACATACATATTAAAAACAATTAAAACCCCAACAGAGAACGGAGCACCGTTCTGCCTTCGTCTCCTGGAGGGAAGTGGTTTACTTCCCTTGGTTGGCGGGGGCCGAAAGCTTTCGTCCCCCGTCCCCCATGGAAAGTGATAGCTTCCCTCTGTGAGGTGAAGGCGGAACAGAGCGCCGTTCTGCCTTTCTCTCCGGGAGGGAAGTGGATCACACGTCAGCTGGTTTTTTAACGTGCACGCTGGCTGTCCTGCCTCCTCCACGCTCACATCCTCATGCCTGATTGGCTGAGGCATGCCGCGGCACAGAGGACCCTGGGAATTGTAGTTTGGTTTTTTTGTTCATGTTTGTGGGGCAGTTGCCCCACTCTCGGCATCCAGACTCTTGTGGAGATGCTCGCAGGGCATAAAGTAAGTGCGACCAGCTCGGTACAGGATGGTCGGGATGGGTGTGGCCCCGCATGCCGGACACGCACAGGCCAACCCCCTTCTTATAGGTATAGATGTACAGAACAATTCTGAAGAGATCTATGAGATATAACTCTCAATGTTTGAAATCCTGCTGACATTCACACTAGGTTTACTTAATTTGTTGCAACTAATTGTTGCTTTGTAGTTTTGTTGTACAATTGGTTATGTGGCCAGGCATGCAACCAACATGTTCCCAGCATCTTCTCAGTTAGTTACCTGTGGCAAGTTACAAAAACTCTTATGTAATCACCAACACAATTCTAATCTAGCAGCAGCCACTCTTGACAGTGGGTGTTACAGTAATGAACAGATATAACACTGTACATGATGTGCTGCAAAAAAATTTACTACCCCAACCATGGGCGTGGCTAAATGTGGGTGTGGCTAACTCTGTGGGCCATGCCCACTTGGCCACTCTACACCATGGCCTGGGGTAGGCTGGTGAGCTTAGCCGGCCAAGTGGGCGTGGCCTGGGGGAATTTTCACTACTGGTGCCCGGGTACCTGTGTGCACCTGTAGCAGTGTAACACTGACACTGTAGCTATCTTGCCCTTTCCCTCCTCTTCTCCTGCTCCATAATCCTTCATTTTGGTAGTTTCACATGTGGCCTAAACATGGAAGAAGAAGAATCCCATGTACACTGACTGGAGAAAAATAGCTCCCTGTCTTGATTCAATTTGCCTAGATTTCATCCTGCCTTCACCCATCTTTCTTCTCCTTATTGTTCTTCATCTTTTCTTATTGGTATTGGTTATTGTTCCCTGGATAGCCTTGTAAGCCCAACCCTTGAATTTATTCTCTGTAATGCTGTTGCATTTTTAATTTATGTCATAGATCTTATTGTAATAAAATTTAAAATCCTGTAGCATAATTATAGTCTTCACCCACTAAACAAATTCTTCTTTTTATTGGTTTGCTTTTCTTCTGAACAACCATAAATGAAAGATATGACGACAGAATGCCTTGTAAATATGTAAAAGTCCTTTTTGGAAATAATGGGGTTTTGTTTCTTACATTATAGGAGCCGGATAGTTCAATACAGTGATTGGTAATATACAGGTAGTTGAGAATTCTTTGGCATTCAGAATATAATCACAATGAAAGGTATGTTAATTTCCATATCAAGAATTTCACATGACTTAACTATAAGGATTTCTTATTTCATTGTAATTTTTTTAAAAAATGGTCACAAATATTTATTATCAGGTTGATTCAGCCTCTTTAAAAGCAATTAATGTACTTAACTGAAAGCAGCAAATGCTTTCAGTAGTGAACCAAATGGAAAGTAAAAGGCTGCCTTTATAAAGACACTTTGTTCTATGTGAATGTTGGGTCAGTCTACAGGAAATGTCACATGGCGTTAGGGTTGTTGTCAACATTGGCCTGATTCCCACTGGCGCTCATTAAAGGTTTTAGTCTACCAAGTTAAGAAGAATTGGTGACTGACAGTCCTGTAATGAATTCAGTAAACGCCAACCTGCTTTTTAATCCATTCCATGTACTTGCAAATTGCCCTGCAGCCTGTGGAGGAGCTAATCTGACTTCAATGCAAAGTACTTGCTGATTCTAGCTAACAAAGCTGGCAAATATATATATATTTCTGTATAACTTTGTTTAAAACTCTGGAATACTTTAAAGTAGTATAAATGGCTTTTGCCAGGGAAGAAAAGTATTCTGTGCTTGTAGATGCTAATGGTTTGATGCTAAACTCTGTTGTGGTGATTGATGGGGAAATTATTTCAGTAGTGCAGATAGAAGAAGAGTGAGGGTCACTTTGGAAATTAAATGGAAAAGCAGAAAGACTGTTGTTTTCTCAGTTCAGCAGAGATGCATACAGGTAAAGTGGTTAACTAGTGGAGTATATAATAGGTCCTCCATCTGTGGTTCAGTTTTCAGAGTTAAAAGTTTCTTATCTGATGACGACCAAAGTTCCTACTGCTTAGTGTAGAGTACAATTGCCAAGGCCATAGCCAGGATTCTAGATGTGGGTGGGAAAATATTTTTCCCCAGGATGGGCAACAATGTCATATACATATTATATGTCATATATATAAGCAGTTGGGAGTTTAAGGGTGGGCAAACTACTAACTCAGGGTGGATGACACCCGCCCTGGCCACCCCCTGTATACGGCCCTGGCAATTGCACTATAATAGGCCCACCGAATCAATGAGGATTTAGTGAGTCAATGCCTCCATGACTTCCATTGATTCAAATAGAACTCTAGTCATGCCTGCCACATGCAGAAGCAGACAGTGCTGGCTCTTCGGTTTTGAAACCGAGATGAGCACTGAACTCTAGAGTCAGATACGACTGGCTTTCAAGCAAAGATGACCTTTACCTTTAACTGCAAGTTACTATGGCAAAATAAGTCTCAGTTAGAGTAGGCCTATTTGCATTTATGCAAATTTATGCATTTATGCAGGAGTTGACCTATCAAATCCCTGCTGATTTAATGATCCTTATATGGTGCATTTTACATTGGTAAGCAATAGGATTTTGGCCAATGATACCTTGAGAGCCATTGTGTACTGAGGAGATGGGTCCCAATCTCTTCTTCTTCTTGTGCCATATCTGATTCCAAATATTGGTGATCATTATGGTGATCAGCCATGAAGACTGTCCTGAGAATATAATACAGTGGCCTTTATTCTGCCTTCTGCATCACAACATGACACCTGTACCATTGATCCAGCTCTGCAAGTCACTTTCTGGTCCTGAGCTGTTTTGGCATGCAAAGTCCTCATCAGCCCCAGGCCAGTATTAACAAAACTGCTGCCCTCCATCAAGATGGATTCAAGTGGGATTTAATCCACTTGGGTACTATCACCCTTCCTTGTGGACTTTGTGTTGATGTAATTGGTCAGCAGAATGGTGCAGTGGCCAGCAAGAGGTTCACACCTGGCCAAGTGATCTCTTGTGAGAAAAAACAGGCAGATCAGAGTTGGGTGCAGAAAACCCCCTCAAAGTAGGTTTACTCACAAAGTAGAAGGGTACAAGTACGTACAGTGCAACAACTGTAGCACAAAACATATATTCTCTCGGGCTGCTCAATTGACCTCACTGAGACAGTACAGTTGTGCTATATACAAGTCTATACAGTTCAGCAACAGTTCAGTTCAACATGGTAAAGGCAAGCTGTAGTTACAAACAAAGCCAAAGAGTTCTACAGCTTCTGTCCTCCCAGTAAAGGCTTACCCCAGTTAGTTCTCCTTTGTCCAGTAAACACAGATGGCATATCCAGCAAAAGCATACCTGTCAAGTTTTGGATTTGAAAATAAGGAAAATTTCCTGGCCAAAACAGGAAACTTGACAGCTATGCTTATCCTGTGCAGCTCTCCAGTGGCAGCATTAGGACATTGCAGTCTAATTTAAATGGGGGGACAGCGGGAAAGAGGGTTAAATACGGGAGTTTCCTGGCCAATACGGGACACTTGACAGCTATGAGCAAAAGCCATCAGCAGGAACAGTGGCAAAGGTTCAGTCCTCGTAACAGGTTCTGGAAGATACAGGAATCTTTGTCCAGACTGTCGGCAGAGAAAGGTGAGCATTAAAGCTCAGGCAAATTGAGCATTGTAGCTAAACGTCTGCAATCCTGCTCTATCCTAAATACACTGTCCCTTGGAGCACATCAGAGAAAACTCCCAGCACCTGTGTGCCCCAGTAGTAAAGTCTTAAAAGCATCACCGACACAATATGCCTTGCAACCAGTTAGGGAGAGCAGCGAAGACTTTCGTTCCCTAACATTTTGCCATCCAAGGCCATTAGTCCTCAGGGTTGTCAGGTTAGTTAACCACCACCTGATGATCTGCATTGAGCTGCTGGTACTATGGTCTAATTTATTACCATAGCAGGATAACCTGGCCAGATTGGCTCCCAATACTTGCTCAGCCATAAAAATTCATGGGGACTGGAGATTATATGGCATTCCATTCCTTACATATATCAAATACTCTCAAAAATATGTAACACTTTCTGTATGTCCAAAGTGACTTTTCAGCACAAATCAATCAAAATAATAGCTTGGGCTTGCATGGAAGTTTTTTTTTATCTTACTACTGAACTCTTTCACTAAATTGTAATGAGCTAACAGTATTAAGTTTAACAATTCTGTTTTCAAGATGTATAAAGGATTATAAAAAACCAAGCTAAAATCCTTCGAAAGCCTTATTAGATACACTTAATCCAAAAGCAAATTTGTACAATATATTAAAGTTATAAAACTGTATAAGAATAGTCTTTCCTTAGCTTTTCCCTTAGCAAGGCAAATGTATCTACCTTTGACTTAAATTCTTAGGTAACAACATTTCAAGTTCTGCAGCTGTGACATACTTATAAGAACACGAAGATTGATATGTAAACAGAGAAGCAAGCCTTAGGCGAATTAGACTACACAGGGAATACACAGGTAATTTGGAAAGATTTCAAAGGTTCATATTCTTGGTCTCCAGCTGCCATAATTTGTAGAGCAAGGCAACTGATAGCAATAGAATGCAAAGGGATAACTGTTGCCAGAGACAAAAACAGAATTTAAGATTGGGTATTCTTTGAAATTATGCATCTTATTTGTATAATCACATAACTTATTTTTGTCTAACAGACAATATGTACCATCAATATGTACTATTTGGAACTGACTGGTCCCTAAAATGTAATGATTAATGGAACATAATGTGTGACTCCGGACAATATATGAGACACTTTGATTTGAGACTTTAATCCTGAGTGCTTCCATTCTGCAAAATTGTGTTGTTGTTTTTTGTGTGTATATATGTGTTGTGTGCTTTGCTGTATTTTCTCTTCCTTCTCAGGAATTTTGGAAAGGGCTTGCCAGAGTCAATAAACAACTGTAAATTTTTAAACATGAGTAACAGTTGGCATGCAAATTTGTGTTGCTCTGAAATTATATGTTATGCCATATTTGTTTTATTATTATATGTCAGAATTGTCCATGATCAGTATTTGACTAATATTGGCTTGAATTCTGTAGGTCTTTACATATGGTTTGTGTAACTTGCTGGAGCTAATTGCAACAAAATTCTTCTTCTTTCATGTCCCGATCAAACCCTGGACTGTCCAAATGAAGCCACTCTCTTGGCTTTGTCATTGGCCAAACTTGTCCTCATCAGTGCATGTTTCTGCCAGTAATCGGCAGACCAGTACATGAGGTGGATTCTGTATCTCTCCACATTCATACTGGGTGTTATCTGCTGGCACTTCCCACCTGAGCAATCCTCAGTCTGTTCAGGGTCCTCCAAGTGATGTTGTTCCTTGTCCAGTGAGCTCCTTCCTCCACCTTATAATTTGGTTTTGTTCTTGCATACTCTCAAGAATGTTTGTTCTTGCCTTAAAGCTCTTCCTGGATCTGAGCCAGCAGACTTGAGGCTCTTATCCATTCAGAGGGTGTCAAAGATCATTCTTTTACTTACTATATTTTTTGGACCATAAGACGCACTCCCCTCCCCCCCAAAAAAGTGGGAGAAAATGAGAGGGTGCGTCTTATAGTCCAAATGCTGTCCAGCAAGGCTGTTGTACAAGGATATTTTACAACAGCCCCGCCCACGCCACCCCACAGCTGTTCCGGGCCGGGGAAGAAAGAAGGGAGGGGGAAAACCATATTTTAAGGGCCATTACCACAGGTGGCCACAAGAGGGTGAAAATCGCAATTTCCCATTTAAATGGACTGGAGATCAATCAGCTTTTCTGTTTGCATTTTCCCAATTCATTTAAGTGGGAAACCAAACCTGTGCATGAAAAGAAAGGGTTTCATTTACCTTTCTTATTTCTGCTCCATGTTTTCCTGCTACACTGGTCAAAATGGAGGGGAAAGCATTGCTTCCTGGTTGCAGGGAGAACAAGAGGCTAGCCTAGAGCATCGCTTCCTGCTTCAGTGCAATTAGCCTGCCCGTCCATTTCCCCTGCAGTGCCACCACTGGTTGGTGGTGAAAGTACAGGTTCAGAATCCCCCCCCCCCTTTTCCTGCTCTAAAAACTGAGTGTGTCTTATGGTCAGGTGCATCTTATGGTCCATTAAATACGGTAGTTCCTTATCTTAGTTAGAGCGATACCAATGAGGGGGTATGTTTTCTCAAGTGGTGTAGGTTTGAGACATCCTATCACTATACATATAGTTTCATTAACAGTGATGTCAACTTGTTTTCCGCATGTGGATGCGCTGCATACTAGAGCAGCATACTCTGCTGTGGAGACACTCAGGGCCAAAGCTGATGTACACAGCATGGACGGTTGAGTTTCCCGTTTATAGTTTGTGAGTTTCCTGATGATTTTCCTTGTACAAACTTTGGCTATGGTATTCAGGCAGTGCTGCTTAAAAGAGAGTGTCATGTCAAGCATCACGCTGAGGTATTTCGGTGCTGAACAATGTTGTAATCAGTTCCCAATAACAACCAACTCAGCTCTTGCCTCTCTGTTTTGAATGTGGAAAGCACATACTTGAGTCTTGTTTGTATTAGGCTTCAAATGGTTGATGTTGCAATACTGTCCTAATGAAATGATTGTTGTAATGCTGTCCTAACTAAATTGCAACTAAATGATAAAGTGCCAGGGCAAATCCCAGTTGTGGAATCTGGTACATGATCAGGCATGCAACCAGCATTCCGGCATCTCATCAGATAGCTGCAGTTACTGCAGGAAGTTACATGAGTCTTGCAGTAACATCATTAGGATTTAATCACTGCAAATATATCAAACAAAGCACAGTAAAATCTGATTTAATACAATTGGTATAATTGTAGGGGCTCTGTTTGAACTGTTTATTATTCAGTTCTCATCATGCTTCCACTATCATACAGCAATAAGTTTATATATTTCAATCCAATACATGAAGTCAGTCAGATTGGAAGGTTAAATAATAATAATAATAATAATAATAATAATAATAATAATAATAATAATAATAATAATAATAATAATAATAATAATAGATTGGAAATCAGAAATATATTAGGTTTTCTGAACCCACCTAAATCAGCAGTTGTTAGTAGTTATATTTGTAATAAGTCAGATCAACTGCTTAGGTTGTCTTATCCCTACCACAGAGTGGTAGGTTGCACAATGTATTTGTAGAAGGCTCTAAATCCAACCCTTTGCATGCCTGCACGGGTCTGACAGAGAATACCCACTGAAGTCCTGGAGAGCTGTTGTTGCTTGGAGTAGGCACAATATAGGAAAGCTTGTATGCAACGAACATGGCAGAGCTGTACCAGGGTCATTTTAGATCAGTGGCTTCCTACATTGGTGTGTTGACCCACCCGGGCAGGCACGGTTGCCACATGGCAGCGCTACACAGAGAGTCTTGTTCGAGGATAATCCAGATATCAAAGTCCAAAAGGCAAGCTGAAGTCTGTTTACCGGTAGTCCGAGTCAGTAGTCTAATCCAAAGGGTGTTCAGGGGCATTGTCAGGGTTAGGAGAGAAATCAGGGTCATGGCAGGTAGTCTGGAGTCAAGCAGGATGTTGGTCTACACACAAGAGTTGTACCAACACTGGAAGGCTGCAAGAAGCTTCCTTATAAGTCTCCCAGCTAATCGGTAGCAGCTGGGAGCCTTCTTTGGTGCTTCGCTCTAGTCTGCCTGTGTCTCAGGTGTAGCTGTTTCCTGGACCTCTCCCTGACTGAGGGCTGATCACTGTCAGAGCCAGACCTCTGATCTGATAGGTCAGCTGCTGGGCGAAACAGACTTGGGCCAGGTACAGGCTGAGATCCCTGGCTTTGGTGTCTTGCACGGAAGACAAAGAAGGAGTCACAGTAAGGACTAACACAGGTTTATTGGTTGATGATCAGGATGAACATGTGGTAATGGCGGAGATACATCACATTATATACAGTAGCACAATGCATTTGAATCTTGCTGCACGGTAGCTCATTGGCTGCTACCGGCGTGACGTCGTCCCAAGTCACGCCCCTCTTCTGTAGTTGTTTGATCGTGCGGGAGAGTTCCCGCGGCTGCCGGTGATTTGAGGAATGAGAACCATGTGAGTTGAACGCTCGCAGCTGCCCTCTATGGGCAGCTTGCTCGCATTCCTTTAACAGCTGGGCTACATTGTAATTGTGGTCAGGTTACATTCATACATTTCTTAAAGCAACATTGTACATACATAACATCCCCTCCCCCCTAGGATGGGACGAAGTCCCTCAACCATTGTGGCTTGCCGCACGTGCGCCTGGGGCGTGCGGCCGCTTGACTTAACACAGGGGAGCCGGAGGCTCCTGGTTCCGTGGAGTCCTGTCCTGCAACGTAAAGGGGGGACTCATTAGTGGCTCGGCGTGGACTCTGCGGTAACCTTGCATTGGGGGACGGGAATGGAATGAACAGTTGGGAAGTGAACCCCTGCCTACCGTTTGAGGAACTTGGGGTCCCCCCCCCGTACGAATCTCGGGACTGACGAAGAGGCCCTCATGGCCTCGCCACCCCCCGTTACCTGCCCGGGAGTTCTAGAGACTGTGGTGGGCGGACTTCCCCCTGCTGCCTGTCTTGGGGGTGTTTGTCTCCGGGGAGCAGGAGCTATGGTATATTCTAAAACAAAAGGACTGGGGGGACTGGGAGTACCAGGGGCTGAACTGAAACCCCTCTTCTCACTAGGACGGGTGGGGGACCACTCCGCGACACCCCCCTGGTACTGCAACTCATAATCAAATTTATCCCTCTCCTCCAAGGTATCCTCCTCTGTGGCTGAGAACCGAGGATATGCATTTGTATCCGCGGGTGCCACCGTGTCTCCCCCTTGGGTAACGCGGGTGGGGGAGGACCCTAACGCTGATTCCCCCTCACAGGTGACTCGCCTTCTGAGCTGGTCGGCGTGCCTTCTCCAGAGTAGACCTGAGCTAGTCTCGACTCTGTAGGATACCGGCCCCGTTTGCTCAATAATCATCCCTGGTACCCACGCTGGCCCCGAGGCCGCGTAGTTCCTGCAGTGAACTGGGTCCCCTACCGAAAAACTTTTGGAGCTCTCTCCCCCTATGCTTATATTTCTCCCTTCATCCTCCACCCTGGACGGATCCATCCGGTCAAAAAGTGTTACCGGATGCCTCCTCATGAGGAGTTCGGCTTGGGAAAATCCTGAAGCTAAGGGGGTTGTCCTATAGCAGATGAGGAACTGACACAGGTGAAGGTTCAACTCACCGGGACCCATGCGCTGCAGTGCGTCTTTCGTAGTGCGCACTTGGCGCTCTACCTGACCGTTTGTGGCAGGGTGAAACGGGGCAGCGGTAATGTGCCTGATGGCGTTTCTCTCAATAAAAGTCTTGAACTCTGCAGATGTGAAGGTACTAGCATTATCGCTAACGAGGACGTCTGGCAGGCCGAAACAGGCAAAAAGCTTGCACAACTGTTTAATGGTTGCCGCAGAGGAAGTGCTGTTCATGGGAATTACCTCCAACCACTTGGAGTAGGAGTCGACTACCAGCAGAAACATGGACCTGCGGAAGGGGCCAGCGAAGTCGACATGAATCCGGGACCATGGCCTGCGGGCCATGTCCCATTCCGTATGGGGCAACCGGGACTCCTCGGGCTGAGAGCTCTGGCAGCTCCCACACGTGCCCACTAAACGTTCTATATCCGCATCTATCTGGGGCCACCAAAAGAAGCTCCTGGCCAGAGCCTTGGAGCGCACGATCCCGGGGTGACTGGTATGCAGTAGCTTCAGTACCTTGGCCCTTAGCTTGTCTGGGATGACTACCCGTTGGCCCCAGAGTAAGCAGCCCCTTTCCAGAGAAAGCTCCACTCTACGCCTGAAAAATGGCTTGAAATGTTCCTCGGGGGGAGTAGTGGGCCACCCTTTCCTAACCTAGGAACTAACTTGGGCCAGCATCTTGTCGGCCGCTGTGGCCTTGGCGAGGTCGGCCGGGACAATGGGGGGTGAATCGAGAGACTCGAGCAGCAGGACTTGGTGGTCCTGCTCCACCTCGCATGTGGGGTCCCCTAAACTAGGGAGGGGAGACCGGGACAGTGCGTCCGCATGGGAGATCTCCTTCCCTGGGCGATAGACCAGCTCATACTGGTAGGCGTTGAGGAAGATGGCCCAACGCAGCATCCTGGGGGATAGAATCTGTGGGGTGGGTTTGCCGGTAGTGAAGATCCCCAGAAGTGGCTTGTGATCCGTCACTACCATAAACTTGTGGCCGTATAGGAAATCGTGGAACTTCTTCGTTCCCGTGATTATGGCCAGGGCCTCCCTATCTGTTTGCGCGTAATTGCGCTCGGCCTTCGAGAGGGACCTTGAGTAGTACGCCACCGGGGCTTCCCTCCCGCTCTCCAACACGTGGCACAGAACCGCCCCCACCCCCACTGGGGACGCATCACAGACTAACACCACTGGCTTTTTGGGATCGAAGTGGGTCAGTACAGCGTCCGAGGACAGGAGTGACTTAAGCTCCTTGAACGCTTTCTCCTGCCTGTCCCCCCACCACCAAGCCGCGTCCTTTTTAAGTAACGCGTGCAGTGGCTCCGCGATCGATGCCTTCCGAGGGAGGAAGGAATGATAGAAATTTAGGAGCCCTAGAAACGACTGCAGCTCCGGTTTCGCGGTGGGGCGAGGGGCGTTTCTCACGGCCGCAACCTTGGACTCAGAGGGTTTGATTCCGTCCGGGGTTACCTTAAAACCTAGAAACTCAACCTCCCTCGCAAAGAATACGCATTTGTCCCTCCTCAGTCGGAGTCCTGCCCTCTCGAACACTGAGAGGACCCCAACTAGCCTTTTTGCTAACTCTAATTCGCTCCCCGCCGTTATCAACACATCATCGAAGTATGGGAGGACGCCTGGAAGCCCCTTTAAAAGGCGTTCCATGAGGGACTAGAAAATTCCGGGGGCTGAATTCACGCCAAACTGAAGGCGCGTTACCTTAAACGCCCCCTTGTGCGTCACGATCGTTTGCGCGGCAGCAGCAGCCGGGGTTACAGAGAGCTGCTGATATGCCTGCGCCAGATCCAGCTTGGCAAAACACCTCCCCCCATGTAACGTGGCCAGCAAGTGGCTGACCACGGGCACCGGGTATGCATTTGGCCGAATGGCCTTATTGATCGTGCATTTATAGTCCGCACAAATCCTGGCCTCCCCGTTTGATTTAAGGGCTGTAACAATTGGCGTTTCCCACTCCGCCGAATCAACTGGAACCAAAATCCCCTGCCCCACCAATTTGTCCAGTTCCGCCTCGATCTTGTCCTTGAGGGCGAAGGGCACTCTCCTTGGTTTGAGGCGGATGGGCCGGATTTCTGGGTCCAGCTCAAAGGAAACCGGGGGCCCCTTGTATTTCCCGAGCCCCTTCTTGAAAACGTCCGGGTGTGCATTGCACACGTCCCGCATTGGGTCAGTCTCGATGGCGTTAATGCCGGACAGTTCGATTCCCAGGGGAGCAAACCACTGCGTTCCCAAAAGGCAGCACCTCCCCCCTTTGAGGACCACTAGGGGCAATTTCTCGGAGTAGTTCTTGAACTTCACCTTGAAGTTCCCCACCCCCAACACTGGGATCCCATTTCCCTGCACGTCCCATGGGTGTGACTTCATGGCCCGCAGCTTGGGCCGCTTATCTGGGGGAATACGCATAAACTCTTTTTGGGACAGGATGGAATAAGATGACCCCGAGTCTATCTCCATCCTCACTGGGAAACCCTGCAACAGTACCTCTACGAAAAACCGCCGGTGCTCTAGGCCCACGCGGTTCACGCCGTCCTCGCTGTAGTTGGCTGAGACCTTCCTGGTGCCGGCCGCCTTTCGTTGGTGCATCTGGGGATGGCTGGAACTGCCCCTGTCCTCGACTCGCCCGCGCCTGCATACTCGGGCGATGTGTCCCTTTCGGCCGCAGTTGTGACACTCGGCCTTTCGGAACGGACACCTCATGCGGTCGTGGGACGCCCCACAACCGTCGCAGCGGCGGTCCTGCTGCTCGTGAGTCTGTCACTTCTCTCCTCGTTTCTTGATCCTCTGGATGTCGTCGTCCTCGCTGGAGCAGGGGTCCGCCGTCGTGGACGACTCCTGGGACGACGTTGGTGTGCCGGCGGGCGGCTTGGGGGCCCGCCAGGCCGTCTTCGCTGATGTCCGCCGGGCCGCCTGCACTGGTGACTTGGCCCTTTCGGACGTGGCCCCTCGAGACTTGAACACCCTGACCCCGCTCCTGGCCGCCTCGGCCGCTTGGGCCTCCCGCAGTACCTTGTTGAACGTGAGGCGGTGGTCACGGGTCATCAGCTTCCTCTGGAGCTCCTCGTCCCTCAGACCACACAACATGCGGTCTCGGAGGGCCTGGTCCAGGTCATCCCACTGGCAGTGCACTGCTGCCAGCCTGAGGGCTGCCGCGTAGGCGGACACGGATTCGCCCGGTCGCTGGTCTCACCTGTGGAACGCGACCCGGGCCGGGAAGATCGAGATGGGAGGCTGGAAATGCTCGCCCAACAACTCCAGAATGCGGTCGATGGGCACCACGTCCACCTTCCGGGGTGGCCACCAGGTTCATCAGGATACGCAGCGTGGCCGGCCCCACCTGGGCCAGGAAGTGGGAGCGCATTTTCACATCGTCGTCGGCGCCCGCGGCTTCCATCGTGTGCCGAAACTGGCACTCGTAGAGCTCCCATTGTTCGGGCTCGCTGACATCGAACTGGTAAGGCTTGACCTTGGGATTCGCCATCGATCCCATCCTCGTCGCCAATTTGGTGTCTTGCACGGAAGACAAAGAAGGAGTCGTAGTAAGGACTAACACAGGTTTATTGGTTGATGAACAGGATTAACATGTGGTAATGGCGGAGATACATCACATTATATACAGTAGCACAATGCATTTGAATCTTGCTGCACGGTAGCTCATTGGCTGCTACCGGCGTGACGTCGTCCCAAGTCACGCCCCTCTTCTGTAGTTGTTTGATCGTGCGGGAGAGTTCCCGCGGCTGCCGGTGATTTGAGGAATGAGAACCATGTGAGTTGAACGCTCGCAGCTGCCCTCTATGGGCAGCTAACTCACATTCCTTTAACAGCTGGGCTACATTGTAATTGTGGTCAGGTTACATTCATACATTTCTTAAAGCAACATTGTACATACATAACACTGGCTCAGGGCATCCTCGGGCTCGGGTGCAGGCAGAACTGGGCAGGGCATAGGGAGTGCCCCGTGATCCATGTCCTCTTTGGAGTTGGAGGAAGGCTGGATCGCAACAGTTGGATTCCCAGATGCTATTGGATTTCAACTCCACAAAGTCTCTGACAACATGAACAGTGGTCAAAGATTGTGGGACCTTTGGTCCAACAATATGTGGTTATCCAAGACTGAGAAAAATTGATCTACAGAGACCAAAAAATATGATGCTGTCAGTCATATGCTCTTGTTAGCTATTTTAGATAGACTATTCATTGTGTTTTTCTATAGAACTTCAAGGACCCAGCCACAAACATCATTCTACTACACTTATAAAAGAGCAATTACCATGAGAAACTGTCTTGAGTTTCAGTTCATTTTCATTTGTAATTCACTTCTTGGATGTGCCAACAAGTTCCATGTTGTACTGTATCCAGGATGTATTGTTTTCAGAATAATTACCAGTAGGTAGGGGGGAGGTCCCTCTCACCTCTCTCAGCAAGTGCCATGGATCAAGCCTCTAGTTAACTTTATTAAATACCAGTGTGTTATTTCAGTAGTGTTGTAGTTACATTGTCAATTCAACACCAAGTTCAGCAAGTGTAAAGCCTGTTTGAGTATAATGTTAAACATTAATTAAACCAAATTGTGTCATGCTTTTCTCTCTGGCTTGCCATCTGTTTACTCTAATTTTCCCCTTAGAAAGGCTTGCTTTTCTTTTTTCATATGCTTCCATTTGCATGCTCAAAAGGAAGCATGCTTAATTATGAATAACAAACATACTCATTTGAAATTAAAAAGAAAAGTAGCAGCAAGAAATGTTTCCT
Organism: Bradypodion ventrale; assembly: GCA_035047345.1. Lineage (NCBI taxonomy): Eukaryota > Metazoa > Chordata > Lepidosauria > Squamata > Chamaeleonidae > Bradypodion > Bradypodion ventrale. The sequence continues at coordinate 300,403,250 of JAWDJE010000003.1, read as the reverse complement.
TTTGAGGAGCAGTAAAGACTTGGCATTAGGCTTCCACACAGATTCTGGTGAGCCTAAGTGGGGATGGGACCACTAACTTATAGTCTCATCTAGTTCTCAGAGGGTCAGAAGAAGGCCATATCTCCCCTGATATGCAAAGGAAGTTTTATTGTTCACTTACATATTGTTGCACTGTTTTTTCTTCATCTCTTTCCAACTGGAAGGAGAGCAGTTTTGGCATTGCTCCTACTGGAGTACCTTTTTGGAAGAGGACTCAGGAGTCCCTAGCAATAAGGGAGCTCTACATCAGAGGCAAAGAAAGCATTTTGTTGTTGCTCAGTCGCACAGTCGAATCCGACCCTTTGAGACGCCATGGACCACCACATGCCAGGCTCCTCTGTCCTCTGCCATCCTCCGCAGCCTGGCCAGATGCCATCCATCTCATCCTCTGCCCCCTCCTTTTGATTTGATCTTTCCCAGCATCAAGGCCTTCCCAAGTGAGTCCTCTCTTCTCATTTGTTGGCCAAAGTACTTGAACTTCATCTTCAGTATTTGTCTTTCCAAAGCATTAGGTTTCCCTTGCTCAAAAGCCAGTTGTATCTGACTCTAGGGTTCAGTGCTCATCTCTGTTTCAAAGCTGAAGAGCCTTTTACTTTACTTTTGCATTTATATACTGCTTTCCTTATTTTACGATAACTCAAAGCAGTTTACAACAGGGTACATAAAAATACAGGCAAGCAATAAACATCGAAAATACAATAGCAAAAATGCAATAATCATAAATATAAACAAAAGAAATAGCAGTACAGTAATAATAAGAAACACTAATAAATTCAAAAATATCCATCATATCAAGTACATAATAGAAAAATTAACAACAGGCCCGCCTGGCCAGTCTCGCCTCCACCTGGGGTGAGCATTCCCTGCCTTGCCTGCTCCTTCGGCTCCACAAGGGGTCAGTTCTTTAAAGAGTCTCCTTCTGATGCCCGCCGCCAACACAGGTGGTTCCGTCGGCATCGGTGGGGCAGTGATGCTCCCGCCCTCCAGGTCCAGGGATGAGTGCGCCAAGGGGGGGGCCAGCTGCAGTTGCTCCTTTTGACGCCCGCCACCAACACAGGTGGTTCCGTTGGCATCGGCGTCAGTGGGGCAGCGATGCTCCCTCCCTCACTCCAGGTCCAGGGAGGAGTGCACCGAGGGGGGGGGCAGCTGCAGCAGCTCCTTTTGACGCCCGCCGCCAACACAGGTGATAACACAGGTGGTTCCATCGGCCTCGGTGGGGAAGCGATGCTCCCTCCCTCCCTCCAGGTCCAGGGAGGAGTGTGCTGAGGGGAGGCAGCTGCAGCTGCTCCTTTTGATGCCCGCCGCCAACACAGGTGGTTCTGTTGCCGTTGGTAGGGCAGCAATGCTCCCTCCCTCCAGAGCCAGCACTGTCTGCTTCTGAAGACATTTCCGTGGTCACGTGGCAGGCATGACTAGACACTGGAATGCACGGAATGCTGTTTACCTTCCCACCGAAGTGGTCCCTATTTATCTACTTGCAATTTCTTGCTTTTGAACTGCTAGGTTGGCAGGAGCTGGGACAAAGACGGGAGCTCACTTCGTCCTGCAGTACTTGGGAATAGAACTGCTGACCTCCCGCCTTCCAGTCAGTATCTTAGCCACTTGAGCCACTGCAGCATTATTGCCAAATAATTCTTCAAGACTGTCAACATTTAAAGAAGAGGCCAGGACTTTGATGCTTAGAGAAGTGACATGTATCAGCTGAGAATAATCATGATTCTTATCATGAATAATAAAGAATTGCTCAGGGGCAGACATTTGCCTATGAAGAGGACTTCTCAGAGGTTGCAGCTGGACTTTGAGTGGAGTTGTGGGAATTCTACTTAAATACTTCAATCAGGGGCTAAGTGAATTAGCCGTCAATTTCTTTCTTTCTACCAGGGAAGTACAGGTCCAGTATCTCTCCCCTTTCTAGAATCAATACTTGCTGTGCACAGGAGACCAAGCTACAAAGTATTAACAATTCCTTGGAAATTTAGCATAGCCAATCCAAGCCTTTAACCATTGAATTGAAAACCAATTTTCTCTAACTACAAGGAAAGCATATAAAAGGGAGACTTTTGTTTAAGAATAGGAAAAAAGATGAACCAAATGAGAAAAAAGAGAAAATACTTTGGAATTGACCAAAAGCTTCTGGGAATAGAAGTCCAAGAACATCTGGAGTGCCAAGGTTTGCCATCATGGACCTAGGTGTTCTTGGACTTCAATTTCCAGAAGCCTAAGGCAGCACTCCTTCTGATCAGGGCTTCGTGGCAGTGGTGGACATCAGCAGGTTCGTACCAGCTTGCCAGAACCGGTAGCAGAAATTCTGTCTGGCACCGCTCATCCAAGTTTTGAATTAAAGTAGTCCTAATTTGGGTGCAATGCAGGGCTTTCCCCCTGGCCACCCCCTACACCACTCCCACAGAGTAGGCAGTAAATTTTTTGGGAGCCCATCACTGCTTCTTGGAATTGAAATTCAAGAACAGCTGGAGTGTCAAGGTTCGCCAACAGTGGCCTAAAGCCTTTACCACTTCAACAGAGATCATAATGTAGTTTTGATTTGCTTTTATTCAAGAAAATGATATAAATTTTCCTTTGAGGCATTTCAGACTGGAAAACGTAGCAACACTTTGCTGTAAACTTCATCAATCTTTTGGAATAACAAAAATAACATTTTTCTCTAAAATTCTGTTTCATCAATTTACTTATGAATAATGAAGTTGTTAGATTGGAACATTCCCCCCACTCCTCTTCTTCCACTGACTTTAATTACCAGTCACATTCTCTGGTAAATTATATCTAATATCTGGCTTGCCTGACAGTGATATATTGGAAATAATGATAATTAAGATTTCTGCAGATGGCATTTGTGAGACTTCCCTTTCTCTCCAAAGGGTGTTTCTAAAAAGAAAAGCTGGCAAAATGGTAGATTTGTCAATTTTCCAGGACAACTATGATCAAGGTGGGAACTAGGGCTGTTCCTGTGAAAACTCATAGGTGGTTTATTATTCCCTTCCGGAATCATCTGGGATTCTGCAACTTGTCTGTGGCTGCACATCTGGGCTCTTCTCCCAGGTAGAGTTGCTATAATTCTCTCCCACAAAACCGGGACAGAAGTATACTTGACAAAAATGGTCAGGTTATCTACAAAATAGCCTTTTTAAAAATAAACATAATATAATGACAGCTATAAAACACTTTCACATTAAATATATCAATACAAAAATGAATTTATTTACAACAGTTAATTCTTACTGTAAGATGATCTGTTGTACTTCTGAGAAGTCACGTTGCGACTCTTAACGTCCACAGTCCCAGGAAACACACTGGTCACACTTATTGGGCGGTGGTGTGAGGCGAGGACATTAAGATTTGTCTCCCGGTACCCTCCAACTCCAATGTGGCAGGAAACCGCTCGTTTGATGGCAAGAGTTCAAATTTATTTTAATGGTGTGTTATAATACTCAATCAGTAAGTTTTAAAAATCCAGGACTTTAACATGATTTTTATTGAACTGACCAGGACAATTTTTCCAACCTTGAATCCGGGACAATCCTGGTTTTCCGGGACGTATGGCAACCCTACTCCCAGTAAGTACTATCAACTTTCTTAAATACTGAGCTACCCTGTTAGCTCAGAATATATGCTTGGAAACATAGTGGCATATCTCTAAAGAGATTTTGCTATGCCTATTTGTATATGGTTTATTGAAAATACTATGCTCTTTATGATTTGGGCTTTTTAGGGCACAATTGGCATTTGAAGGTGGTATATAAAACTTCGTAAGAGAGAAGAAGACAGCCTGTGTAGCCATTGACAAGCTACACAGTCCCAGGACACTCACAGAAGAAGAGAATGATAAATCACTTTTGAGCATTCTCTTCCTAGAAAATTTTGCAGTACAACTAGAATCACGATCAAGTTGGGAACTCGGGCTGACCCTGTGAATCCTCACAACTAGTTACTTCAGAATGAATAATAATAATAATAATTGTGTGCCATCAAGTTGATTCTGATTCTTGCTAGATTCAGAAAATTCTTCTCGTGACAGTGCAGTTTCACTGTTTGTGAAATGTTACCCAGATTTGAAAAATTGGTATCAATCCAGACCTCTGCTGTGGGGAAGGATAGTTCTTGAAGAAGCCTGCTGACCAATTGAACCTGCAAAAAGCTAGACAGTGTTAAAGCTGCTCACTGTCATTATAATTATTCAACTGGGGAGTAGCCAGTGGTGGGCTCCAAAATTTTTTACTATCACACTGTGGGCGTGGTATGGTGGGCACCACGTGGCCAGGGGGAAGGCCCTGCATTGCACCCAAAGTATGACTACTTTATTTCAAAACTTGGATGGGCAGGGCCAGCCAGAATTTCTGCTACCGATTCTGGCAAACTGGTGCGAACCTGCTGATGCCCACCACTAGGAGTAGCAATCACTGCTACCTGCACTAGAGTCATTGTGAATACAAAATACAGTAATATAAACATTGCAAAATATTTTTAGATGAAAATGATAATGATGATGATGAGAGTGATGATGCTTTGTGAAGTTACATATGTCTTGAACAAGACAAAATAAAAGCTATCACATGAGCATTCTGCGTTGACCAAAACTGAGCCTGTGTTTGACTGCAACTTTATTATTATTATTTTATTTGTCAGCCAACCCTGTTGTTATTTACAGTCCCTCAAATACACTAATAAAAATCAAAGCCAGCTGAAGAGAGCTTGGCAGATCATTACATTTTGTTTCCAATGATGCTCTCACTATCACAGAAAGAGCCTCCTCAAAGACTGTGGTATTTTTGAACCACAATCGGGCATACCCTGGTAACACCAATCTTTCTCACACTATGACAGGCAAAGGGAACTGCAGAACAAACTCACCAAAAGGTGCCTTTATTTTGGCTGTTTCACATCTTGCCTAGACCTGGAAGAAGAAGACCATTACAGGTTAACTGAAAGATGCTTTTTATTCATAGTAATGTTTGTTTCATGCCCAAATAAGTAATAGTGGAGTTTTTCGAATACAAGCTTCAAAGGAGATGAATGCTTGAAGGAATCAGGGCCACTGAGGGCCGGGGAGCCCGAAGGAGGACTGATCAAGTAACGACACGAGGCAAGGAAACAGGATCAGATCAGTACTTTATTGAGAGAAGGCAACATCATTTATAGGGAAAAAAGCGCAACGGTGGCAGAACCGTCATCTGACAGGAAAATTACCTCACCCACGTACCCGGGTTAATGGGGAACACCTCAAAGGGAAGTTAATTAACTGGGGCAAACATGGACTTAGGAGTCCCATTGTTCAGGGATTAGGCAGGGGCAAACATAGCCCTTATTTGCACCGGGCATAACCTTGGGTAGGAGATGAGTCATTACTCTAATGGGTAACTGGGGTCAGCGAGATGAGCTTCTCGCAGAATCGCTGGTCAGGCAATAAGCGGCCGGATTAATCCCTACCATTAATCTCCCCACTTGCTCGCCGACAAAGGCCAGAGGCCAGGAGTCTGCTCACTGGTTTAACCTCTGCCAGAGGCCACTGATGCCCAACCGGGCACGCGAAATCCTCATCTCCCCTTTCTGTTTAATTTAAGAGCCTGACTGGCGATCCCGTGCAAAAGCGGCATCAGCTGTTGGGCGGGAGTGACGTCATGGAGTTTCTCTTTGGGGCGGCACTTAGAGACCAGCGAGGGAATGCACTAGTATGACTATCCCCACCACTACCTTAAGCACCGTTTGCAGCCACCCCCAGGGGATCCATGACCACATCCAATTCCACAGGGAACTCCACCAAGCTCCCCACGCGGAGCCTTCTGTAATGCCTGCAACTATGGTGTGGAGATCCGTGATCTGGCTTTGGATCTTACGGGAGTTATCAGTAAGATTGAAGCAACACATTCCATGAAAAGATTCGCAACCCAGGTGGTGCAGCAAGAGGAGGTAGTCGATAGCCGCTCGATTGTCAAGAACGGCATGGCGAAGTTCTGCCTGCTCCTGATTGAGGAGCGCTATCGCTGTGGAGGTATGGTTAATGGCTTTAGCCAAACCGCAAGCCAAGCGGCCAATCCTCCGTGCGTTGCCGACGGCCAAGCCTGGCACGCCGACTAGGCTGACTGCTAGCGATACATACTCAGCGGGACTCATTACCCTAAAGCTGCTGTCACAAGAGCTGTCTAAATGGGTTGTGCGTGTGTGCCGTATGAGTGGGGAAACATCAACATTTGATACATTTGTGTCATTTGCACTTGGGGCAACCATGTCCTTAGTAGGAAGTAACAGTGTCAAACGGCTGATACAACACATTGAGTCCGACAGATTCGCAGGGATATAGTTCCATGTGAACTGGTTGCAGGTGAAAAACCACCCTGAAGGTAGGGTGACATGAGCGTACAGCGAAATGAGTGTCTCTGGTTTATTACAAGTCCAGTTGCCGCTGCCGGGGTCAATGCAGCGGCGCCGAGTCTGACCGCCTGAGGTGCAGCCGGTCATTCGGGTACAAGCAGCGTCCGGGCTGACCGCCACTCGAGGAGTATGAAGAGTGGCTGCGTCAGCCGGCAAGGTTGGTGCAAGTCGCAATCCCCCCCAGCGTGCGTATGCTGAGAAGGTGGTGGGAGTGTGTGGGCCAAAGAACGCCTTCAACAACCAGTCGCCATCCTTGGTGCGCACGTCCAGAGTGTGGCACACGGGGATGAGACAGGTGCTGAGGATCGAGGCAGAACCAATGTCCTGCTTCAGGCAAAAATCGGACTGGTTGACGAGACCCGCCAACCTTTCCCACAAGTTGTACTGCATTCGTGCAGAAAGATCTTCACCAGGCGGCAAGCCGTTGGCCTGAAGTGAAGCGGCCTGAACGCCTCCCCCCAAAAGCAGGAGGAGGGCCAGGAGGATGGTGTAGATCGCAGAATTGATGTGAATCTGGGCAAAGACAGCTGCAACGAAATTCTCCGGTGTCGGCTCCTTCCCCTCGCGTTGGAGGGCGTCCCGGGCCTCACAGCAAAGGGTCTTGACCATCCCCCAGGTGATCCTCTGTGCTGGGGTCCACAGCCGCCGCGTCTCCCGGTGGGTCTCCTCGGTCAGAGTGAGGTCCTCCATCTCCGGGATCGGACTCGGGTCGGTCTGGGTCCACGCCATGAGGTTCCAAGTGAGGCTTGATGCACCGCGCTGGGATCCAAACGACACCTGTAGGAGACGACGTCTAAGAGGTGACCTGATTGAAGTTTATAAAATCATGCACGGTGTGGACAAAGTAGATAAGGAAAAACTGTTTTCCCTATCGCATAACACTAGAACTAGGGGACACTCCATGAAACTTTTGGGTACTAGTTCTCAAACAAATAAGAGAAAGTACTTTTTCACCCAGAGGATTACTGGTCTATGGAACTCCCTGCCAGAAGAAGTGGTGACAGCTGTCAGTCTTGACAGCTTTAAGAAAGGATTAGACAAGTTCATGGAGGACAAGAGTATCAATGGCTATAATTATGGATACTTAAGGACAACCTCCGGGTTGGAGAGATAGGCAGGATATCTCTCAATACCCTGAAGGAAATGGTGAGCCACTGTGTGAGACAGAATGCTGGACTGGATGGGCTGTGGCCTGTTCCAGCAAGGCTGTTCTTATGTTCTTATGTTCTTATAACTGCAGCATACCCTCTTCCCCAGGTTATGAGCGGCACCGGGCCCCTCCAAGAAGGGTCTGGTGGCACTCGGTACCGGACCATAGGTCGCGGGAGAGCTTCCGAACGGCGGAAATGCCTCTCCTGCGGCGTATAATCCGAAAAAACATTGAGGTGATTGTAAGTGAACAATACCTTGTTGAGACAAAACTGTGCTTCTCCCTGTGACTTGGGGAGGGCTGGTGGCTCCCCCCTTTCTGTTTGTTTGTCAATATAGGACTTTAGCGTCCGATTGACCCGCTCTACAATCGCTTGGCCTTGCGGATTGTAGGGAATTCCAAAAGTATGCTTGATGTCCCAAGTGGCCATGAAGGCGGCCAACTGCCTAGAGCAGTAGGAAGGGGCGTTATCTGTTTTCACGTGCCGTGGTTTGCCCATGGCAGCAATGCAGGAAAGGAGGTGCTGCTCCACATGGGTCGCAGTTTCCCCTTTCTGCGCCGTAGCCCAAACGAACTGTGAAAAAGTGTCAATGCAGACATGCATATATTGCCACCTGCCAAACTGCGGCACATGCGTGACATCCATCTGCCACACCTGATTAGCCTCTGTCCCTCGTGGGTTGACCCCCCACGAGGGCCCCCCCGGTGCCCCTGCACAATGCTGGCAAGAGCGAACTATGCCTTGGGCTTGAGAAAGTGGCAGATTGAACTGTCTGGCGAGTGCCTTGGTGTTTTGATGGAAGAACGCATGACTTTGGATTGGAGTAGTAAAAACTCCCAAAACTGAACGTTGCTGAATTTCCTTTGCGGCCGCGGCCGCTCTGCTATTGCCCGCGGAAATCGGACCCGGTAGGTCTTGGTGACTTCGAATGTGGGCAATATAGAGCGGCTCCGTGCGGTTTTGCAAGTGAAATTGAGCGGTGAGAAACAGACTAAGCAAATTTCTGTCTATCGCGGGAGTGATGTAAGCTCCCGGTAGACTGTGAAGCAAATTCCTTACATACAGACTGTCAGTAATGATATTTAACCGTTCTTGGGCGAAGGTGCGCAAGGCAAGGTTCACGGCTGCCAACTCTGCCCGCTGAGCGGACTTCTGTGGAAGAGTTAGCAGCGTGTGCCAAGCTTCGCCCTCCTGCCAGGTCAGAACACCATAGGTGCGACCTCCATCAGAGAAAACCGTTCTGGCCCCCTGAAGTGGGACCAGCGAGAGCAATTCGAACAAGCTGACTGTTCCTGTCTGAAGCGAGACAAGCCTAGGGTCTTTGGGCAAATGATATGCTAAACTGCCAGTGAAACCTTCCAAAGCTATCGGAAGCGAGTCGCCTAGCTGCATCAACTGGTGAATTTGTTCCTTGGTGAACGGAACCACAATTTTGGCCAAATCATTTCCTGAAATGTCCCTAGCTCTCAGCCTGCCGCGGTAGACCACCGCGGAGACCAGCTCCTGGGGCGGAACGATGTTCCGTGAAGAAGTGTTAGGCAAGTAGACCCATTCCACAATTTTCGCTCCCTTCTCTGAGTCTATTCCTAGCGCCCCAGTGAACATGGATCCTGACCGTACGATGTACAAATTCAGGATCAGGGCATATGGCCCCTGGGCGATCCTATCCACCCACCTCTGGCTGAGAGCTTGGTTCACTTTCTCGAGCGCCAAGCGCGCGTCTCGAGAGATTTTTATCCGGTCTGCCGGCTGCTTACCTAAAGTTAGCAGCGAGAAGAGCGGTTTTAGAAGATCCGTATCCAATCGGAAGTACGGTCTGGCCCAATTAATGTTTCCTAAAATCTGCTGTAATTCTACGAGGGTGACTGAGTCCTGTAGATTTATCTGAGGCAAAACTGGCGCTGCAAAAGAGCGGAGAAGCCGATGGCCCAAGTATGAGAAGGGCTCGGTTCTCTGCACTTTCTCAGGGGCAATGAGTAGACCTTTGTCCCCCAGGCTGGCCTGGAGGTCTGAAAACACTGTGCTGCCAAGCTGCGGCAACGCTACTAAAATATCATCCATAAAGTGACAAACTATAGCTTGTGGGTAGAGGTTTCGAAACCTTGCCAGTGCGTCGTGAACGTAGATTTGGCACAGAGTGGGCGAATTGAGCATGCCCTGTGGCAAAAATTTCCACGCGTAACGGAGCGTGGGCTCACTGTGGTTCACAACCGGCACCGTAAAAGCAAACCTTTCCCGGTCCCTGGGGTCTAAGGGGATTGTATAAAAGCAATCCTTGAGATCTACGACTAGAATCTCCCACCCCTCGGGAATCATATTAGGATTAGGGATGCCGCATTGAAGCGGACCCATCGGCTGAATACACTTATTGATCTCTCTGAGATCGTGGAGGAGTCGCCACTTCCCTGACTTCTTCTTAATCACAAAAATTGGCGAATTCCAAGGACTCGTGGACTGTTCTATATGTCCTGCGTCTAGCTGTTCTTTCACTAGCTGCTTGAGAGCAACTAATTTCTCTCCCACTACCGGCCATTGTTCTACCCAGACCGGAGTATCGGTGAGCCATTTAAGTGGCAACGCCATTACCCGAAGGTAAGGGTGGCACCGTACTGCTGGAGAATGTCTCGCCCCCAAAGGTTGACGTGCACGTCAAGAATGTGCGGCCGAATTACCGCTGTGCCTTCAGCCTTTGGGATTGTGACTTCCACCCACTCTCGGCTCCTAAACGCTTCCTGAACTCCACCTACCCCCCACACATCGGAGACCGGCTCAATGGCCCACTCCCTAGGCCACTGGCTCCTGCTTACCACACTCACATCCGCTCCGGTATCGAGTAACCCTGAGAACACTCTTTTGTTCAAAAATACCTCGATAACGGGGCGCTGTTTCCACTCAATGTTGGTCTCCACTGTCGCTAAGACCTGGTATCCTTGCACTGCCTCACTTGCGCTGTCACTGAGCCTTCCCTGGCTGCCTGCTGACGAGTGACAAGGAACCATGATCAGTTGCGCTAAGGTGTCTCCCTTATGAATGGTCTGGGGCAGATGTGTCCAGAGTTGCACCTGAAGAACGCCTGAAAAATTCGAGTCAATGACTCCTGGAATTATGAAAATTCCACGTGCACCAGCTACACTACAGGGCAAAACTAAACCTAAAAAGCCTCTGGGCAGGGGTCCCATGTACTGGGAATCGACCAGATAGACTGTACCTGGCAGGTCGCATGTAACGTCCACCTGGCAAGTCAATTCTAGCCCTGTGCTACCCTTGGGGCTGGCCTGTGCCCTCGCAGTGCCTGGAATGTGCCTAGAATCTAGTCTAGTTCTGGGGAGTTCTGGATCTGGGTGAAGGAAGCCTCTGTTTGGACTGGGGCCAGAGACGTGCCCGGATTCCGGTTTCCCGAACTCGGACAATACCTGGCCCAATGATAGCCTTTCTTGCACTTCGGACAGAGGGTATTCGGAGCCTTGGAATGGCCGGACTTCTGTCCGCCTCCCTTGGATCGGCACTCCCTAGCGAAGTGGCCGACCTTGCCACAAGTGTGACATGCCCCTTTGGTCTTTCCTCCATTAGGATGAGATCTTCTACCCCCTTGCACGGCTGCCGCTAGCAGACCCATTTTGTAGGAATCTGTGCCAACGTCAGCACATGCTCGGATCATGTCCGTTAAGGTCAAGTCAGGACGATTGCCTAGCGACTGCAAAACCTTACGGCAGTCCAAGCTGGCATTGTCCTTGGCTAGCTTAATCATGAGCTCTTGCTGGGCTTGCTCATTATCAATCTGCCTGGTGATTGCTTCTTCCAGGCGATTGATGAAGTCCATGTAGGGCTCCTGGGCTCCCTGCTTGATCGCAGTGTAATTTTTGGCCGTTTTGCCAGTCGCTGGGACCTTGAAGTATGCCCTATAGGCGGCCTCGGCCGACATCTCTAGGGTGGCTAGAGGCAAGGCGATCTGAGCGTTGATGGGCTCAAAGGCACCTGAACCATAGAGCTGTTCAGCAATTACCGCGCCTCCCATCCTAGCGGCTCTGGCCTGAGCCTCAAGCCGATACTCGCTGTCCCAGATCATGTACTGGCTAGGAGTTAGCATCATCCTCATGACGGCTTTCCAGTCATGGGGAATCCACATGGTGGTTTCGCACGCCTGCTGAAGCGTGCCCCTGGTAAAACGGCTTTGGAGCCCTGTCTCTGAGATTGCTTTCCGCAAAGCCATGAGAAGCTTGTACGGGACTGGGGAATGGACGATTTGTTGAGCGCCTGTGAGCGCGTCCATCTCCATTCGGATTGGACATATCTGTCTAAGCTCAGCTAGTTCTTCCGCTGACAATTCCCCCTTTTTGAGTTCTATCTCTGCTGTGCGCTGAAGGGCACTCTTCACGACTAGGGAGCTTGGAGCTGTCAGAGAAGCGCCTGCGCTTCTCATTCCTTGCGTTCCTTCAGTGACGTCTGCAGCTGTCACCGCGGGAAGGCTCCCTGCGCTACTATGCTGATAGCTGATTGACGGATAGAGTGCCGTGGGCGCAGTCGGCTCGACTGGCCTGCCTGATGACTTCTCTAACGGGGGTTCATTGGCCTCTATCCGGACTGGCTCGATCTGTTCTAAGAGCTTCCTACACTTCCTCCAAGTACGAACTATCCCTCCTGGAGCTTTGGGGGGCTGCTGAATGCAGTCTCCTATCTGATCCCAGAGCTGCAGGGTTAACGTACCTACTTCTGGGTAAAGTAGGCAGTGTTCCCTGAGGTACGCCAAAAGTCTCGCTAGTTCCCTGCTGTGAAATCGTAACTGAAATACCCTGGCCAGGATTTTGAACTCTTCCTCACGAGTTCTTTGGCTAGCGGACGGACTTGGTCCATGAGAACAAGTCCCCATATTACCTGCGATGGTCCTCTGAAGTTTCCTCCTCGGGACGAAGATCGACGCGTCTTTGCAGGCAACAGGTTCGGGCGTCGGGTGTCTGGGGTAGACCTCGGAGCGTGGACCTTCTGCCACGGGCCCTCGGCGGCCTCTGCACTGTCAGGGGCTCACAGCCTGCCCTGAGCGGAACGCGTTTTTCCCTTTGTGCAAGCCTCCCCGAAAGCTGGGAGCAAGCTGTAGGAATGCCTCTTTGGAATGCCTCGCCGCTGGCCGTCTCTCTGTCCGGCTGGCTGCCGACCAGAGCGCCGCGCTGTCCTCCGGGCTGACAGGTCGCGGTTCAAGCGCAGAACCGGACCGCGTGGATCGTTACTCGTGAGTAGACCTCTCCAGGGTCCCTTTACTCACGAGTAAATCACGTCGGGGTCACCAGATGAAGGAATCAGGGCCACTGAGGGCCGGGGAGCCCGAAGGAGGACTGATCAAGTAACGACACGAGGCAAGGAAACAGGATCAGATCAGTACTTTATTGAGAGAAGGCAACATCATTTATAGGGAAAAAAGCGCAACGGTGGCAGAACCGTCATCTGACAGGAAAATTACCTCACCCACGTACCCGGGTTAATGGGGAACACCTCAAAGGGAAGTTAATTAACTGGGGCAAACATGGACTTAGGAGTCCCATTGTTCAGGGATTAGGCAGGGGCAAACATAGCCCTTATTTGCACCGGGCATAACCTTGGGTAGGAGATGAGTCATTACTCTAATGGGTAACTGGGGTCAGCGAGATGAGCTTCTCGCAGAATCGCTGGTCAGGCAATAAGCGGCCGGATTAATCCCTACCATTAATCTCCCCCCTTGCTCGCCGACAAAGGCCAGAGGCCAGGAGTCTGCTCACTGGTTTAACCTCTGCCAGAGGCCACCGATGCCCAACCGGGCACGCGGAATCCTCAAATGCTGGTCAAATAATTTGACTAATGACTTTACCTAGATTTAAAACAGTGGTTGCCAACCTATGGCTTATGAGCTAGCCCATGGCACCATTTCATGTGGCCACCGCTGCTTCCACTGTACCCAGAAGTGGAAATGGACAAATTTATGTCAACCGTAAAACATGACCGTGTATGTGTAAACGCACCCGTGGCTGTTGTAAACACAGAAGTGGCACATTTATGACAGTCATAAATGCTTCCGCTTCCAGGGGGCATGGTCTGGCCCACTCAGCTGTCCAGTGGGCATGGTCAAGCCCATGGTGTAAAGGTTGGGAACTTCTGATTTAAAATATAGCAATACAGTATAAGCCTTCCAATGCCTGCATACTTGCTTACATAGGCCAGGATCCTGTTGGACATTATTCTGGCACAGCCCCTGATTATATGAACAGTTTTACCTTGATGAAATTTATGCAGTGGCTAACTTTGCCAGTTACAGGCCTGCCTTTCCATAGCCAACTGGTTTTCTGTGGGGGGGGGGGGTGGCAACGTTGGCATCTAGTTAGTTTTGCAGATTCTAGAAGAAATCTGAATTCCTTCAGCTGCTATTCTAACCTTTCCTGTCTCCCAAACACCTGAGTGCATATACTGGAGACGTTTCTTGTTCTACCAGCATATTATAGGACTGGGGTTCTCAACCTATGGCCCAGGGGCCGGATGCAGCCCACAACACAATTTCATGAGCCCACCACCACCTCCGCCACACCAGGAAGTGCCATGTGTAGCAGGCAGGGCAAAATGGCCATCCGGCCCCCATAGTTATCTGAGGGAGCATGACCCGACCCTCGGCTTGAAAAGGTTGAGAAAACCGGCCTTAGGATCTTGGGTATATGCCTTTAATGCCTCAAAAACCCATGCTTGTATCAATGCAGACTGTCCCTCCACTAAGACATTCTCATCTTCTGTATGTACCAATAATTTTCTGCACCAAAAAATAAACAGAATTCTGTAAGAATTCTTAATAAATGAAAAAGCAGGGATTTTAATTTTTTTAAATTATGAAAGCAGCAGATAATGCACTCCTTATGAAGAGAGACAGAAATCTGCATAGCACCTCCCGCCAAACCTTTATTCTTTGCCAGATGGTAATATTTTATTAGGCATTTTTTTATTGTAGCAAGCCTGTCTGTGTAGCCTTTAGGGTGCAATTCTGTTTATTATGATGTAAACCTCAAAGACAGACTGGACTTATTGGTAATACAAAAAGACTACAAGAGATTTACTTAGAAATTCAGGAGATGGTACTGTTTGGTTGTTAGAGATCTCTGTTAAAAAGAACTGAAGGCAACAGTTTCTATATACATCCCCATGTATTGTTAATGTATCTGTTTGGGGATGCAAGTACAGAAAGAGGACATTGTCTAGCTTGCACTAGAGTAGGCCCACTGATTTAATGGGGATCTGGTGAGTCAATTCCTTTATAAGTTCCATTGATTCAAGTAGTAAAGTAAAGGTCTTCCTTGCTCAAAAGCCAGTTTATGGGGCAGTGTTCATCTTCACTGTCTGCATCTGCAGATCTTTTCGTGATCATATGGGAAGCACGACTAGATACTGAAGCTCATTGAACGCTGATGTACGGATGTGGTACATATGTATTTACTTGAAACGTCTTGCTTTTGAATTGCTAGTTTGGCAGGAGCTGGTACAAAGATTGGGAGCTCACTCTGTTGCACAGCACTCTGGTCTGAAACTGCTGACCTTCTGACCTTCTGGTCATTAAGCTCAGCATCTTAAACACTAAGAAACCACCACTCTTATTGTTTCAACTAGGCCTACTCTAACTGCATCTTATTTTAGTGTAGGTTTTTTTTAAAAAAAATGAAGTGTTTTTGATTGTGCCCCTTCCCCAAAGATCTTAAAATCCCAATAGGAACTCCTTGCTTCAGGAAGTCATTGGGAGCTGAAAATTGGGGGTTAGGGAGGAGTGTAGTCTTCAATATCTAAGAATTGCTGCTGCTGGAAAATTCATCCTGGCAGCAATTTTGGTAATTAAAGACTCCTTCGCCATCCTACTGTGCCTAGTGGTTTTCTGGCGAGAAAAGGGATTCCTTGGGAGAGACTAGAAATGGTGTTCTAAGCCACAGTGGCGAACCTTGGCACTCCAGCTGTTCTTGAACTTCAATTCCCAGAAGCCCTGATCAGCAGGTATACTGACTTGGGCTTGTGGTAATTGAAGTTAATTGGAGTGCCAAGGTTCACCACCACTGTAAGGCATTACTCCATTTATTACTGTAATGCAGCAGTTTCATTGTCATTGATTGCCACTTTTGATGGCATGGGGAAAACAGGGACATCTTCCTGCTTGCTAAATGTGGTTGTGAAAGATATCCTTCTCTCCACTTTAGAGTAAGTTGAACTATTGCAAGGCACTTTTTAAACTTTAGCATGCTATGTGAATCATTGTCAATATGAATTTTACATTTTTCTGTTGGTCTCTGGAGAATAAAATAAGTAACAAATTAAGTGGAAAATGCCAGAAGATTAGTTGTGCTTTTTGTGTGTGGCCAAAGCAAATCAACCTTTCAAAAGCAGAAGTATTGTTGCGGCAATACTACAGGCAGCCAACTGCTTGGTTTTATTCTTGAGATATGGCCATTGTATATCCTAGGAGACAATGAGTTCATTTTAATTTCTTCAGGGTAGTTGCGTGACTTGGAAGTCACTGATTTAAACCAAGGCTTTAAAAACCTGTGGCGCATTTGAGACTGATTTGTTGTGATCTAATTGAGGTTTGAAACCATCATTTCATAAAGTGGACAAGTCTAGCTTTGCTTTATTGAGGAAAACAAAAACTGACCCATCACACTAAAAGCACAGATAGCTAGAGCATAAAAATATAATATTCAGATCTAATGTTGTACCATTGCTTGGTGTTACAAGCATAAACTGTAAGAAGCTTCAGAAGCATGGATTTCTATCCAGAGAGGGACATCATAGTTTGCAATTATTTGCAAGCTCAGCCAGGCACAAGCTATGATTTGCCCATTTGAATGAGACTGCAATCATTTGCCATACCATGCAGAGGAAGGGAACCGTAGCTAAAAGAAAAAGCATGGCAACTATATTGAAAGTAAACACACCATTTACTGTGGCCTATGGTCTGGGTGGGTTTTTTTTTTTAATACTGCAGTGTATGGAACTAACAGTAGTTCTAATTTAACTTTGGGGTATACAGAAAGAGCCTCCTCAAACATTGTGGTATTTTTGAACTACAATTGGGCGCACTCTGGTAACAGCCACCTTGTCTGTTGCTGGCTAATCTTTCTCACTCTAGGACAGGCAAAAGGAACTGTGGAAATAAATTCATCAAAAAGTGGCTTCATTTTGGTAGTTTCACATCTGGCGGAGAAGAAGAGGAAGATTTAACTCTCTTCACAAGAGAACAGTGACATCATGATGTTTATGTAAGAGAACATTGACACTGGACTCACCCGGATTATACTACAACCATGATTAGTTCTATCAAATTTAAATGTGTAGATCATACCTTCAGTTGTATATCACTGTGAGGGGGTCCATCTCTGGCATAGGTGGTTGATCCTGCTCCCTCAATCAGGCAAACCAAAAAGAAGTGTTTGCTGAAAAAGCAAACTCTTTTATTAGAGTTTATTTTTTATGTCTGATGAAGTGGACTTGATGTATGAAAGCTAACATTAAAATACAGGAGTTAGTCTTTTATTAGTGTTGAACTATTTACAATGGGAACACTTCTTCTTCTGTGTCTAGGCCAGACATGAAACTGTCAAAATGAAGGCACCCTTTGGTGAGTTCATCCTGCAGTTTCCTTCACCTGTCCTAGTGTGAGAAAGATTAGTCAGTAACACAAGGTTGCTGTTACTAGAGTACACCAAATTGTGGTTCAAGAATAACACAATTATCGAAGCGGATCTTTCTATGTACCCCAATAGGAACCCTGAGAGTGAGCTACTTCACTTCACTTCAACCAACTGCTTTCCCTTCCTTGATATTACTTGATACTCTTCAAGAAGGGCAATTATTTCTCAGTTTTTAGTTCTTATTCTGAGAAGTCTTGGGATAATGCAGAGAATTTACAGCTCACTTCAAAGTCTGCAGTAGCTTAGTGGTTAAGACGCTAAATTTGCTGTCTGGAAGGTCTGTAGGTCAGCAGTTCGATGGAATGAGCTCCCCATTCTGTCCCAGCTCCTGCCAACCTAGCAGTAGATAAATATTGCAAGTAGATAAATAGGTATCACTTCGGTGGGAAGATAAACAGTAACGTGCACTCCAGTGTCTAGTCATGTCTGCCACATGTCCATGGAAACGTCTGCAAACGCAGACAGTGTTGGCTCTTTGGCTGTAAACAGAGATGAGCACTGAACCCTAGAGTTGAATACAACTGGCTTTCAAGCAAGGATGAACTTTATCTTACAAAGTCTTAATAGTTAAGTCCAGGTCTCTCATACATTGCTGTAAGCCCTTTTGCTGTTGATGTTTGTGCTCCTGTTCCAGGGTCCACACCTCTCCAGATCTCTCATGACGGAGATGTTCTCTATACTGTCTTTCTCCCCAGCAGCTGGGTATTGGTACTTTCAAAATACTCCATACTAAGGACACTGCCTTTTCTGGTATACAAAGCCTCAACAGGAGAGCCAGTCCACTGATTGTTTTTCGTTACTTCAAGCCTGTTGAAAATTCCCCAGACCTACTTGCACTTCCACACCAACCCATTCTTTCTCCACCCATGTTTTTTTAAAAAAAATCTTCTCAGTCTCACCTTTTATACTTCCACTTCCAACTTTTTTCTCCAACCATGCCTGGTCTTCTCCATAGACTTCTGGAAGGTTCCATACTTTAATCTTCTCAGCCATCATTTGCTCTCCCAGGTCTATGGGACAGCTGCATAGAATGCCTAAGTCAGGTTCCTCCTGACTAACTTCACAATCATACATTGCATGCCATGCACACACCCACATAACAGTGGTTCAGTCAAGGCAGGACTTTTAATCAGAAGCCCATGGATCCCCTCAACTCAATGGGCAAGAAGGTTTCTAAATGCAACAGGCCTAGCTTATCATATTTTCAACAAAGTGAAGCAATCCACATTACCTCCCGTATGATCCTCATCCCGCCTCATAGGATCATTGTGTATAAAATTATCTAGTGTACCACTGATTTGTACACAGTTTTGTGGTAATTGAGGCAAATGAGGTAAACAAAAATATGAAAACAAGCATGAGTAGAATGAGAAATTAAACTGTGAAAACATGCAGTTGGAAACGACTCTAAGAGACCTGTGGTGAGATGTTGCTTGGGCTTTTCTTTCTCTGTCTCTTGTTTCTCTTTTTCTATTTGAATAAAATAGTTCTTTAATTCTGTTTCAATTATGACAATGGGAATTGGAGTATGGGGGAGGAGCCATATCTTTATGTGCCTTGCATTCAGTTCTAATGTTTATAGATTGCATGATGGCTGTGAGACATGAATATTTCTTTTTGTGACTTCCACTTTAGTAGATGTGCTGCTTTAGGTAAAAGGTAAGGTCTCCCTTGCTCAAAAGCCAGTTGTATCCAACTCTAAGGTTCAGTGCTCATCTCTGTTTATAACCAAAGGGCCGGCGCTGTCTGCATTTATAGATGTTTCCATGGACATGTGGCAAACATGCCTAGACACCCGAGTGCATGGAACACTGTTTCCCTTCTCACCGAAGTGGTATCTATTTATCTACTTGCAATTTCTTGCTTTCCAACTGCTAGGTCGGCAGGAGTTGGGACAGAGATGGGCACTCACTCAATCGTGCAGTACTCGGGTCTCAAACTGCTGACCTGCCAACCTTCCAGTCATCTAGTACAGCATCTTAACCACTTGAGCCACCGCAGTCCCTGTTGATTTACAGGTGGCAAATATATCTGCCTGATCTGGAAACTACGTGTTCTTAAATTGGCCTCCAGGGGCCAGTTTGTTGTCCTTAAGAAAGCCAGTCTTCAGAAGATTTATCAATATATCCATGTATAGCATGATCTAGAAAAGTATTAAATGGTTCTGCATTCATATCCAGTAAATGACTAAATGATATTTTGCCTTCATGGGAAACTGTACTGAAGAAAAACGGTTATACACTAAGATATTAATCTGAACATATCCTAAATGTATGATTCAGCTGTGTCTTGAACCATGTTTAATACTGCATGATACATTTGGTATTTTAAGGCAGACTTTAAAGGCTAATGCCTTAAAATTCACTCAGACCAAGCTGAGGCTTTGGCTTTCAGTATTTCAGTAAAACGACACACACAATTTGTGTTGCAATTTGAAGCAGTGCAATACTGTGTTGTTGTCCACAAGAGGGTAGCAAGATTACATAGTTAATGCCTTATAAAGGCTTTGTGTGCTACAAATGCTTTTTCAGTGCTTGGTGTATTTAAAAGGTTATCTAAAGCGATCACCTATCTGTAATCTAAAAAAACCTGTTTTGCTTGGGGTTCTGCAGGGTGAAAACCATTTTAGAAGAATAGATTTGAGCCACTGATATATTTGAAGACTCCTTGATTCAGAGCATATCTCCCATGAAATACTATTCCATGAAGAGGCAATTGTTGTAGCTGGTGATAAATAATTTGCTGTGCGGCCTTTAAAATATAGCAAGGCAATTTTCACAGGAGAAAAATTCCTGGACTTGGAACTGCAGAGCTGCAAGGGATATTGAAGATCATTATTCTAAAGCAAGTATTTGCCATTTTGGGGGGGGGGGGGGCACACCAAAAAAAAATTCTCACAAATTCTCACAACATCCCTAGTAGGTGGACACTTCCCTTCTCCTTAAAAACATTTGGTGCATCTGCAGACATTTCTGTGGACATGTGGCAGGCATGACTAGACACTGGAGTGCACGGAATGCTTTTTACCTTCCCATCAAAGTGGTACCTATTTATCTACTTGCTATTTCTTGCTTTCGAACTGCCAGGTTGGCAGAATCTGGGACAGAGACATGAGCTCACGCTGTCATGCAGTACTCAGGTACACTAATATTAAAGGGCACTAAAAATGTAGCAAGTCCGGAGAGTGAGGAGGCAGCCTTTCCTATCTCTTTCATCCTGGAGCCAGCCTTAGGACTTTATTACATCTGGGGATAACTGATCAGGGACACCTAAGCCAGGATGAACTAACCATTGGACGGGCTGTAATCTGGTGAGAAATGGCCCTGCAGTCCTGGCAACCCGTCCCATTGGCCAGTGTAGGATCAGGTGAGGGGACAATGGGTATAATAGTTGGCTGGAAGCATCAAGGAAGTGATTAGGGGTTGGCTTTACTGTACAAATCGTTGAGCGGTCATCTGACCCAAGACCCAGAGGAACTTCCCACAAGGGTAGTAGTAGTAGTAGTAATAATAATAATAATAATAATAATAATAATAATAATAATAATAATAATAATAATAATAATAATAATAATAATAATAATAATAATAATAATAATTGTTGTGTTCTAATGGTTTTATCTTCCACATGGATTACAATGTATCTGAACCAATGTAACCGTGCCTATAGCAACAATGTAACCTTCAGCTGTATCATATGAACCCTGTAATAGGACGCGAGCTAATGACCACCAGCTGGCAGCAGCGAGCGTCCAAGCTCTCTTGGTCCAAACTCATCAAAGGCAACAGCGCGGGAAGTTTTCCCGCCACCACCTACACCTGGACAAGAAGGGCGTGACCAGCAATGACGTCACGCAGACAGTAGCCAATGGGCTACCATGCAACCACGTTCAAATGTATTACTACTGTATATAAAGAGCTATCGATCCGCCATTACCTCATGTCCCTCTGTCCACGATGCAATAAACCTGAGTTAACCCAGCCCGAGGCTGTGTCCTGTGTCTTGGTTCTCATACACCAAATTGGCACGCAGACCAACTGAGGCACCGAGTGAGTGGGCCAGTCAGTGGGGCGCAGCAACAAGATTCAGCGTTAGGGTTCTCCCCCACCCGTTTAGCCCAAGGGGGAGACAGCAGCGGACAACAGTCCCAAGCAAGGGGGGAAGGCAGAAGCAGCGGCCCCGACTCATACCCTTTGGATACGCCAGTTCTACCAGAGGTCGGGGAAGGGGGAGAGGAGTTCGCGACCGCTGCCCCCGAATGTAATTTTGATTTTGATTTTGCGAGCCGGGGGGGTTTTCAGGAGTGTTCCCCCACCCATCCAAGCGAGAAGAGGGGTTTTTCGTTAGCCCCCAATGCCCCCGGTTCTTCCCTAAGAATGAGCACACCTCCAAACAACGCCGCGGAGCCGCGGCAAGTCACTAACGAGTCTCCCTCTCCAATTACAGGACAGGAAACCAGGGAACAAAGAAAAGGTAGCAAACCCGGGGAAAGGCAGCCTGCATCGAGACCCCAACGTGTTCGAAATAAGCCATCTTGGCTGAGAGACTTTGTCTCCTAGGGGGGGGAGTGTGTTTAAGTGTGGGCTCGAGACTTTGTCTCATCCTAGGGGGGAGGGGTGTTGTGTTCTAATGGTTTTATCTTCCACATGGATTACAATGTATCTGAACCAATGTAACCGTGCCTATAGCAACAATGTAACCTTCAGCTGTATCATATGAACCCTGTAATAGGACGCGAGCTAATGACCACCAGCTGGCAGCAGCGAGCGTCCAAGCTCTCTTGGTCCAAACTCATCAAAGGCAACAGCGCGGGAAGTTTTCCCGCCACCACCTACACCTGGACAAGAAGGGCGTGACCAGCAATGACGTCACGCAGACAGTAGCCAATGGGCTACCATGCAACCACGTTCAAATGTATTACTACTGTATATAAAGAGCTATCGATCCGCCATTACCTCATGTCCCTCTGTCCACGATGCAATAAACCTGAGTTAACCCAGCCCGAGGCTGTGTCCTGTGTCTTGGTTCTCATACACCAAAATAATAATAATAATAATAATATGCCGCCCCCTCGATTGCTCGACTCTGGGTGGCTCACAGAACAGGTAAACATCACAAAATCATATAAGTCATAAATACAACATTACAAAATATCATCATAAAAATACAACGGTTTTTCTATTAGCGATTAGTCCTATAAGGCTTGTAAGATTCCACTCTTTTGCTTCTTTTCAAGTTTGGCAGATTTTTGTAGACTGCAAGGTTTGTTCTATCTCTTTTTGGTTTTTCACTTTTGACTATCTTACTTTGTATTTCTGAGTTCATGTGTGAGTGAAAGTCCTTTTCTTTTGGGGGTGTGTACATCCTTGTTTTTGGACTATTTTGTTTTGTTTTAATTAATTAATAAAGGTGTTTTTGTTAGAAGCCATTTTTGGAGCCGTGATGTTTACTCAGTGTTCTGGAGCACTAAATCCAATTCTGGGTTCCTAAATTGTGGGGTGCAGTTGGAGAGCAAAACAAAGCAATCACACTTACATACCACCCCATAGCACTTAGTGCATTCTCTGGGCAGTTCACAAGTTAACTAGGAGTTGTTATCCTGTTAAGTTTCATATCACTGCCTAGCTCTCCCTGCCCTTCCCAGGAATCAAGATGAGGACAATTATCAAACAGGTTTCAATCTAGCAAAGGCAATGAAGATTACTTGACCAGTGCCTAACCTAAAGGAAATACTTAAGGAAAAAAAGTTAATTATCATTTTGCCCCAACATGCTGGGTACTCATTTTACTGACCTTGGAAAGATGGAAGGCTGAGTCAACCTTGAGCCCTGGTCAAGATCAAACTCACAGTCTTTTGGTTACAGTATAGCAGATTAACCTCTGCACCACCAGGGCACCAGACCGACTATCACTCAGGTCAGGTACCAAGAAGGAAAGGCAGGTCCACACAAGATCTGGCCCAAGAGTCTTTCCCCTTTTGGAAGATGTCTTTCTAGCATGGAGTGGGTAGGGTATAGAGCTTATGCCCTGGGCAGAGCTTGAAGGTTGCCTAAAAGCAAGATTAATCACCCCTGGGGTCCATCACTTCACACTATCATTTTGCCATATTTGGTTGGATAACACAGTGAACTGGGTGTTTGGCTGCAGAGGTGATGGTTGGGAGTTTGATTCCCTACTGTGCTTTCTAAGAGAAGAGCCAGCTGAGTAGCCTTGGACAAGCTACAAGAGTCCATGGCACCCTCGGAAGAGAATGGTAGATCATTTCTCTGTTTAACTAGAAAATTCAGAATCAACTTGAAGGCACACAATTAAAGCTGGCTAAATATAGGTGTCTGGCTACAGAACCAATGATTCCCTACTGTGCCCCCTGAGAGAAGAACCCGCCAGAAGAAGGGAATAATAAACTACTTCCAAGTACTATGCCTAGAAAATCCCAGAAATAGTCTTCATAAATCAAAACCAACTTGCCACCATATAATAATTATTGTATTTTTCTCAATACTTTCTTCAAACTAAAAATAGATGGGTTTTCACTCTTCCCTTACAGGACTTGGTTTCCAGATCGTACCAGATTTGCTTGCCTTCTGCTTATGTGGTTAAATCAGGGTGTTTTTTTAAAAACATATACTGTACCCCATTTCCTCAAATAAATTCAAAGCAGTCTATTGTCATTCTTACTGGCCCTGACTATTGGGCATTCTGGCTAAGGATAATTGGAATTGGAGCCATTAGCCAGGGGTTCTCAATTTATGGCCCGTGGGCTGGCCCTAGCCTGTAATGCCATTCCATATGGCTTGTTGCAGCCTCTGCCGCACCTGGAAGTGGAAGTGGGTGCATTTGCATCAGCTGTGAAATGCACCTGTGCAAATGAACCCGTGGTTGTTGTAAATGCGGAGGTGGCTGCATTTACAACATTTGTAAATGCACCCACTTCCATTTCCAGGGGCATGTCCAGCCCACTCAGCTGTCCAGGGGCAACCCCTGCATTAAACATTTGGAGAGACAAATACAGGTTCCTAAAAGAGATTATTAACTTTTAATCACTACTAGTTTTGGTAGCTGGTGGAGCAAGTACAGCTGGAGGGTCAGGGATGATTTCAACATCACATACTTCTGAAATAGGGTTCACCCAAATTGCCCTGGGTCTTTTCTTCCCTCACATCAAATGTATATGTACTGTAACTTGAAGGGGAGTTCCCAGCAACCAGGTGTTGCTTTGTACAGGAGAGATTTCCTGAGAATAGGGGCTTAACCTTTCCTTGGATATGATGTAGCGACATGGTATAGATATGGAAGGAGATGCCAGGTACTCCTCACAAGTCTGTTTCACACCCACAGAAGATGCTGTCCAACTTGACAGTATCAGTCTGAGTGCTGATGCCATCCTTGTCCTTCCCTGGCACATTGGCTCTTTGGCGATAAGTGCCTTCTTCACATCTTTATTTTGACCCCATGTCCTGTCTTGGCTGGAATGCACAGAGATGTTTTACACACACACACACACACACACACACACACACACACACACACACACACACACACACACACACACACACAGAGCTTTTTCATAGTTTCAGTGTTGAATAACAGAAGTGTGTGATATAAATAAAAATTTCCAAACATGAATGCGCATCCAAACATGTTTGATTAAATTTTGGACCAATATGTGTACAATCCAGTCTGAGTATTGTGTATGTCTGAACACACATGAGCAAAGCTACACATCAGGACATTTAAAAATCTGACCCTAACATTGAAAATAGCTGCAACACAAAAGTGTAGTTGCAGTATAGTGATGAAGCCCCCTCCCCGGTCTGGCATTGGCTATGGGGAAGTTGGGAGCACCTGGACTCTGTAGCCAGCTGGAGGTGAGACGCATTTGGGGATGCCCTGGTTGAAAAAGCTGAGACGTGGAGCTCCTTCCCTGGCTTCGATGGCTGGTGAGATTGGGAGCTCTTGCGCCGGTTCCCCGTGGACCAAAGAACTGTTGCGGCCTCGCTGGTGTCAAGATACGGCGTTTCTTCCTTTGGCCTGCCAAGGACGCCAAGCATTTGTTTTGTCAGGACCGTAAGGAATTGATTATGTAGTTTGATTCTTGTTTATTGTATAATGTAGATTGTATTGGATACTGTATTATTGTATTTTTATATTTATTGTATACTGTATTGTCAATTTGTATACTGCATTGTTTTGTATTTCATTATGCACTTTATTTGTTGTGAACCGCCTTGAGTCACCCGCAGGGTCAAGAAAGACAGTATACAAATAAAACTTGAAATGAAATGATATGAAATGTATCTAATTTTCAGTAACATTAAAATGATGGGGAACTCAAAATATACAAGTTGCCTTTTTCTTCTTGCATTTTTTTTATTTTCCAGTGATTTATAAGGCTTCAAAAACCTAATAAAATAATCATACGAAAAAAGGAAGCTGTAAGCTTATTAGTTTCTTGGTAGGAAGCTATCAGTGGGTTGTTCTCAGGAAATGTTATTAGAGACATTGTGAAGTCAAAGAAAGCCATAAGCTGTCTTCAAAGAAAAAGCTTTTAAAATGTTTTTAAGGAAAAAATAGCCATCCATAGAAGAGCTACTTTGACAGATAGCTTCCTAAAATATACACAGTTATACTCTGGAAAATGGATTGTATATTAATCAAGTCAAAACCCTACAAACGTAGATTAGAAAGGCTTCTGAGAAAATTTCATAAATGTTCATGAATGTTATAAAAATGAAATTGTGCACATTTCAGTAGAGCTAAATTCTTCACTTCATTTGCCACTAGGAGGAGACTTTTGTCTGACTTGTTCTATTTCAAAACCCATTTCTCCATCTCTCAGGAGAAAAAGTTCTTTTACTGGTGTCTAAGTTGCCTTCATATTGTCACTGCACAAAACCAGAAGGGGTTTGGGTTTCTATGAACCAAGGTTTCTGTGGCAGATAATTTGCCAGCTACTAATTTAAATGAATCAGTTCCATGAGAACAGAAAGTTCAGTTTGTCTCTAGTAGTGAGTATTCTTTGGTTTTTACAGAAGTACAGTACTCTCAGTTCTGTTCACACACATGAAGCAGATTCCATTCCAGCAATATGGAAAGATAAGAGACTGTCCAAAAACCACAGATGAGAATACTTTTGCTGATCCATGCTTGCTTAAGAGAAATTCTGTAAGTTTTGGTGGCACGTTGCTGCTCATTAACAATGTGCTGGTTGTGTTATACATATTTGCTTGAACTTGCATGTCTAGAAATTCAATCACTACCTTATCAATATTCAGCAATGTGTCATCAAAACTTGTATGATTTCCCTTAGTAAAAGTTTCCCTTGCTCGAAAGCCAGTCGTATCCGACTCTAGGGTGCAGTGCTCATCTCTGTTTCAAAGCCGAAGAGCCAGCGCTGTCTGCTTCTGCAGACATTTCCCTGGTCATGTGGCAGGCATGACTAGACACCGGAGTGCACGGAACGCTGTTACCTTCCCACCGAAGTGGTCCCTATTTATCTACTTGCAGTTTCTTGCTTTCGAACTGCTAGGTTGGCAGGAGCTGGGACAAAGACGGGAGCTCATTCCGTCCTGCAGTACTCGGGAATCGAACTGCTGACCTTCCGCTTCCCAGTCAGCATCTTAGCCACTTGGGTCACTGCAGCCCCTTCCTTATATGGATATAAATGAGTAGCTGGATTCTGGCCTATGTATATTTAATTCAGGATCTTTTAAAATCTTACTCTATTGTTAATAGATTTTGTATTTAATTTAATTTAATTTATTTATTTATTTATTTATTTATTTATGGTTCAAATTTCTAGGCCGCCCAATCAGGCGAACCTGACTCAGGGTTACTTTGCCTTGCATATTTATTTGCATATCTATTAATCAAAATGCAAATACTTTTAAAACTAACAATGTAATGAATGGACAAAGCAAGCAAAATTGATAGAGCTGTGGGGGAGAGCTTGGTTCCGGTAGTTCTATTTGCTTACACCTTCTTCTCAGGCGAAGGTAGAACCATTTTCGCTAGATAAGTAACAGCAATCATCATGAACATGAAAAATAGAAGAAATAATAGTCAAAAGTGGCCAAAACCTTAAAACGAATTTGTAGTCCTTAATAAGGTAGTCTTGCTGTGAGATATGAGATGAGTGATTAAAATGAGTAACACTGGTTTCAGCTTCAGAGAAACGTGACTTGGCCTCAATGTCTGGATTTGTGCTCAGGAGTGGAGATCAAACATCTGCTACACTTTCTGCATTTAGTGGGCTCAAGAGAAGGTGAGCAATGAGGCTTAGAGAGTTTTGAGGAATGCCTTGACCTGGAGCCGTCCATTGGTTTCAAAATGTATACCAAGGAGGATCCAACAGGAGCTAAAATAGATTCGCCCTTCTTTTTGCCAAGGCTGATGGTGTAAGTTTGGAGCATTCAAATGCTTGGCTGGTGGTCTGGCACAGTCAGGTCTTTCTTTTTTACTGGTTGGTTCTCAAGCCTTAGAATTGGGGAAGTTGTTCTTTTTTTATTTGTGTCAGATGCCCCACCAGCATATAATAACATACAAAGCTAAAATTAACACATCTAAAAACAAAATAGAATTAAAAAGGGCTAGATGATATCTGCCCAATATCGGGCTACTTCAACAGCATTTCCTCTTGCCAACATAAGGTCCTCTTCAGTGCACGTTGAGGGGCATTGTGTGCATTGTATCATATGGGAGATAGTTTGTACTTCTCTGCATTCACACAGGCTGTCATCTACAGGGAAACCCCACTTTCTCAGATTAGCCCTTGATCTTCCTACCCCTTCATGCAGTCTATTTAAAGCTTTCCATACAGGCCATGGTTGTTCTTGGCCTGGCGGTAGAGAATCATGTGGTTCTGCCTGGTTATCTGGTAGCTCCTTGCTCACCTTCCATAGTTCTAAGACAGTCTGCGGTGGCTGGTTGTTTGGAGGGGCAGAGGTTGTGGGGAAGCTATGCCTTGATTTCAGTCTCTGCTTTGGTGGTTGGTGATCAAATAGCAGCTGTTTTCTGAGGAATTTGCTTTGACCCACTCTTTCTGAGCAGCACTTTCTTGACAGAATTTTGATGGAGGGATGTCAGCTAGGAAAAGCCCTTTTGTATCAGGGTTGGTTTTAGGCATCCTGTGACCAATCTCACTGTTTCATTTAGGGCCACATCCACCTGCCCTGCATGCTTTGATCTGCATCACACTGGACTAGCATACTCTCCTGCAGATTAACATAAAGCTAGCGCAGAAGTTCTTAATGTATGTGGTTGGGCACCCCAATTTGTGGCTGTTTTCCCCCTCAGAATATCATTCTATATATATTAAACAATGTGGGGGTTAGCACACTGCCCTGCGGGAGGCCATTTCTTAAAATTCTCCATCAGCTACACTGTCCTAGGAAATTGACAAAAAATCTAGTTTTCCAATAAACAGCCTATGATTTTTGTGAATTTAACATCCTTTCTGATGTGGGAGACTTTCTTCAGCAATTCTGTGTGATTGACTGTGTCATAGTTGCACTGAGATCTATAAATACTATGCCTGTGATTTTCTTCAGTTCAAAACCATCTTCTATGTACTGTGTTAAGAATTTATGCTGTACAATCTTTGCCAGGTCTGAAACCAGCTTATTGTGGTATAAGCCGGGGTTCTACTATTACAGACAGTCAGTCAGTTCAGGATTAAACGTTCATATATCTTATATAGGTGGCTAAAAAGAGATATGGGCCTATAGCTTTTTGGGTCTTCTGGTGGCTTGCCTGGTTGAAGTATAGCTACCACCTGAGCCTTCTTCCATATCTTTGATATCTGGACTACATTCAAGCATTTATTATAGAGGCTAAGTGACCATTTTTTTTATTGGTCCAAAATGTTTGATCTGCTCAACCTGAATCTCATCCATGCCAGCTGCTTTACCATTCTTACACCTGCCTATTGCCTATTCCAGCTCTCCCATGGTCAGATCACTTGTCTTCCATTTCTCATTCCTTCTTAACTTTTTTTTTTTCTCCAGTGGATTGTTTTTCTGTGGGTTGGAATCTGGTTTTCCATTAAGTAATTGCTGGTGGGCAATTTGGTTAGCTGAGACATTGGCACGTACTGGTCATTTTTCTAACAGCTCTGTGATGTATATGTACGGGTTGTGACATTGAAATGGTAAAGGTATGTACCCATGAATGATGACCATGAAAGAAGATGGTTAATGTCTATAAGCAAACATGATGACAAGGTAGAGTGATCAGAAGACCTGACTGGACACTTCCCACAATAGAAACACTCAAGGGATCCTCAGTTAAAAACAATTGCAATAAAGATAAGTTTTTTTTCATGTTCTCTAGTGTGATGGACACGCTCTCAGTTTCATCATTGTTGCTTCCAGGTATCCTTCAGGCTTGATTTTTATCTAGGCCCCACTTGTTTCTCTTTCTAACATATTAGTTCAGTTCTCCTCCAGCACCATTTTTCAAACCAATCATTACTTTTCTTGTCAGTTTTCTTCATTGTACAACTTTTTCATCTGTTCATAGCAATTGCCTTCACATTTTGTGGGACTACAATAAACAACTGCATCTAGGCCATAGTTTCTAAGCAAACAAAAGTATTAAAAGTTGCAAAAGCACAGTAAAACAGAGAGGGTTTTTCACTCTTGAACGACGGCGTCTAAGAGGTGACCTGATTGAAGTTTATAAAATCATGCACGGTGTGGACAAAGTAGATAAGGAAAAACTGTTTTCCCTATCGCACAACACTAGAACTAGGGGACACTCCATGAAACTTTTGGGTACTAGTTCTCAAACAAATAAGAGAAAGTACTTTTTCACCCAGAGGATTACTGGTCTATGGAACTCCCTGCCAGAAGAAGTGGTGACAGCTGTCAGACTTGACAGCTTTAAGAAAGGATTAGACAAGTTCTTGGAGGACAAGTGTATCAATGGCTATAATTATGGCTACCTAAGGACAACCTCCGGGTTGGAGAGATAGGCAGGATATCTCTCAATGCCATTTCCAGGGAATCCTAAGCAGGTGAAGGCATCTCCTTGGGAATACCCTGAAGGAAATGGTGAGCCACTGTGTGAGACAGAATGCTGGACTGGATGGGCTGTGGCCTGTTCCAGCAAGGCTGTTCTTATGTTCTTATGTTCTTAGGGTTACAGGGCTTATGAACCTGTGAGGCTGTGCAAAGTCAGTAATTACTTTGTTCAACTCTACATAGAATAACAGTGGATAGCACATGCCCTGTGTATGACTCCCTGCCCATTTCTGTGAATCAGCAAAATGAATAATTGCCATTGCAGGCGCACCCCCCAATAAAGGACTCAGACACTGGTAAAAGTGGATAACGGCATTGGGCCACATTTATTGATTCATGCCCTAGTCCGAATTATAAATTTCTATTGGTAAAACGACCAATCATAATTCTTAAGGCAAGCAGGCCGAAGTAACACTGGTAAGGTACCACCCCAAAATTGCCAACGGCAATTGGTTACAATGTATCTATTTGTATCAATTTGTTTGTTGACAACAAACAAATTGTTGACCGTAGTCAATATCTAACTAATGACCCCACCCTCTGACGCGTATCCGTGAAATCACGGGGTGATGCATGCTGTCTAGCTATCGCCATCACCCCGTCGCCTAGTTCGTCGTTGACCGGACAACGTTTAACCAACTTATGCCTGTCTAGTGTTGTCCAGTCAATTGCGAACCTGCCGGATACCTGTGGGTCATAAATGTTTACCTTACCAGTGATACCCGCCCATGTGACCAAAGTCAACAGCAGCAACAGAAACCCCTATATCAAACCATAGCAACAGTGTGGGATGGGCGAAAAAACCAGGACCCGAGAGCCAATTGTGGGTCCCAGCCAAAAATTCCCACCCGGCCCCGAAGCGACCAAAATATCACACTGTTAACTAGGGAGGGGGTGGAGGGGAAAAACTTCTCCGCTCCATCGCTTCGCAAAATGGCAGCTTGGCTGCCTCATGGCCACCCCTTTTATAAGGGAGCTGGCCATGCCCCTAACTACCCGGATGCCTTCGTCCTATGGGGGGGGCCCGCAAAGGGCGCGGCGGCCATTTTGGCACCGCGCTTGCATTGCAGGCGCACCCCCCAATAAAGGACTCAGACACTGGTAAAAGTGGATAACGGCATTGGGCCACATTTATTGATTCATGCCCTAGTCCGAATTATAAATTTCTATTGGTAAAACGACCAATCATAATTCTTAAGGCAAGCAGGCCGAAGTAACACTGGTAAGGTACCACCCCAAAATTGCCAACGGCAATTGGTTACAATGTATCTATTTGTATCAATTTGTTTGTTGACAACAAACAAATTGTTGACCGTAGTCAATATCTAACTAATGACCCCACCCTCTGACGCGTATCCGTGAAATCACGGGTTGATGCATGCTGTCTAGCTATCGCCATCACCCCATCGCCTAGTTCGTCGTTGACCGGACAACGTTTAACCAACTTATGCCTGTCTAGTGTTGTCCAGTCAATTGCGAACCTGCCGGATACCTGTGGGTCATAAATGTTTACCTTACCAGTGATACCCGCCACATGGGGAGGCTTCCAAAAGGCTCACCGCCCACCCCCAAGACCGTCAGCTCGGTCGACAGGCCTGCTCGCCAGTCCACTAACCAGAGGTCCATACCTCCCTGCGACAGATGGGCCCCATCCCCTGAGTAAAGCTCGTAAATTTGCAGACTGATGTCGGGGAGGCTAATGACGCCTCCCCCGCCCTTGTCAAAAAGGAACTGGGCAATAGCCCCGTTCACAGAGCGTCGGTCGGCTCAGTCAAGAGCCTCGAGGTCGAACGCCCCCCTGTAAGCGTACCGCGGTAACGTGTCCGACCAATTGAGGGATGTGGCAGGCCACACATAATGTGAGCAGGGCAGGTCACTGCAAACCGCAAGTTTCCGCGATAGGTCAGTGACCTGCCCCAAGCCATCGCCCCCAAGGTACATAACCAGGACATCGGGCGAGTCAGCATCCCTGATGTAGAAAAGGAATGGCAACAGTTCTCGCCATAACATGCCGCGCTTACCATACCACCTGAGACGTGCGGATGCACCCAGTCCCAGTCGGGGTCCCACTCTGTCGCCTGCAGCGTAACGCGCTGCCCTGTGCAGCGAAACGCGCTGCCCTGTGCAGCGTAACGCGCTGCCCCATGCAGCGTAACGCGCTGCCCTGTGCACGTGGCTACGGCCCACCAGGCATACTGTCACGGGTGTAAAACGACACCCAGGGTCTGTCAAGAAAAAAAGGGGGGGAGAGACAGTGCAGTGACTAAACTGGTACTCACGGTTGAAGAAGGCGAACACAAAACTGAAAACATTGTGATCCCCACCCTCCCCTGCGGCGTATTTAGCCCAGGAGTACCCCAAAGACAGCTGCAGTAGAAGCCGCCCCTATCCTGAACGAATGGGTGCCGCAACTAGCCCCAGAGAGGCCAACACTGTCTAGTGCCTTCCCGGCACCCTCCAAAATTGTAATTTAGTAAGGGAAGACCCACCCTGGTGACAGAAAAACGGGCCATGGCACGTGCCACACAGTGCAAGGAAATCCTGTAGGGCACCAACCGGACAGATGTCTGTCGAGGAACATCGTAGCAGTCTACTCCACTGCCTACGCCGTGCTGATTCGTTTTAGAGGAGCGTATCCCTAACTGAGCCCAATATTGTCCACACAGACATCTTCGAGTTCCAGTGCCCTACGACTTGCATCCGCCTTATACAGCATCTCAAGCTCGCTGATGCGGAGCGCTCCAAAAAGGCCACCGTTGTAGCCGCATGAATTGGGCTGCCTCATCTATCAAAACAGAGGCCAGGCCAGCCCCAGGCCAATTGGGTAAAAAACCCCTGGGAAAATCTTGCATCCGCCTTATACAGCATCTCAAGCTCGCTGATGCAGAGCGCTCCAAAAAGGCCACCGTAGTAGCCGCATGAAATGGGCTGCCTCATCTATCAAAACAGAGGCCAGGCCAGCCCCGGGCCAATTGGGTAAAAAACCCCTGGGGAAATCGGGTGGGGTCGCCCGGGAAACGCCCACGCGCGCGCACCCACCCCTCCAAAACCTGTCTCACACGGAAGTCATTGGTGCTGTCCGCACGACCTCCCACTTTGGCCATAAAAGCCAACCCTGACAGCTTAGATGCTATGGTGCGTGGTGCAAGGCCCTGGGCATACAGGTAAACCATGAACCGCAGAACATGGGTTACCGGGATCGGCCAGGTTCCTGGCAGTCGAAATTGGGTACAGAATGCTCTAAAAGAACTAAATGCATGGTGATACGCCTTACGCGTGCATGGCGCTAGTGACAGGCCAATTGCCCGGTTCACCTCTCCTTGCGAACGTCCCATATCTCGTCCGTGAGTGGCGAGGGAAATTCCTCCGCATCCGGGGCCAAGGCACGGAACCAGGAGATCTGCAGGAGGGACAAAGCGTCAGGAATATCATTATCAACCCCTGGGAGATGCCTGGCCCTGAAGAGAACGTTAAGGCGCAGGCTGCGCAACACAAACTAGCGCACTAGGTCCATAACCCTGGGCGATTTAGCAGTCTGTGCATTGACAATGTGGCCAACAGCCGCATTGTCACACCAAAAATGCACAACCGAGTTGGCCCACTCCTTGCCCCACAGCATCCAAGCACCCAGGATAGGTAAACATTCCAGATACGTGAGACCACGCAGGCGACCCATGCCTGCCCAGGGTGGTGGCCACCCACCATAGGCCCACTTCCAATTAAAGTACATCCCATAACCCAGGGATCCCGAGGCATCAGACTGTATCTGAAAGCAAGGGGGAGCCAGGAGCTCAGACCTCCAAAATGACACCCCATTGAACTCCCTCTGGATCTGTGGCCAGACAAGCACGTCTGCCCTGATACCCCGGGTAAGTCTAACCCTATGGTGGGGCCTGGATAATCCTGCCATGGCGTCGCACAAGCGCCGAGCAAATGCCCTGCCCGGTGCGACGACCCTGCAAGCGGAATTGAGGTGACCATGTAGCACCAGCAGTTCCCTCAGTGATGCCATGCGCTCGGCCAGCAAGTCCGAGATAAGGGCCACTAGCCTTGACACCTTATCCCGCTGCCACCTAGAAGCCTGCACTACCGTGTCAATCCCCACCCCCAGGAATACTAGCTGTGTAGACGGGCCCCGGTCTTTTCGGGCGCTAAAGGGACACCAAGTTCCTCCATTAGCGTCTGAAATGCGTTGAGGAGACGTGTGCACGTGTCCCAGCCCCGTTCAGCCCCGAATAAAACCATCCAGGGAATGGGCTACAGACCGGGACCCTGACCTGCGGACAAAAGCCCACTCCCGGAAGGTGGAGAAACGCTCGAATGCCGAGCCCAAATGGAACAGCCAAAAGGCATGGCATCATAGAAATAATATGCTCCCCGGAACGGGGGCGCAGGGACAGGGCCAACGACCCTGCCCGCATAGACCTCCTTGTCAATGCTGGCAGCAGCCACCTCCTCCCTCCCCCTAAGGGATAAAAGATTGGGGGCATCCTGAGGGGACCTAACTCCCATGAAAGGGATCCGGAACCCCTGCCTAGAACCCTGAAGGAGATTACCCTCGAGTACAATGTGGGCCAACACTCCAACATGTCCACATTAATTGAGAAGGGAGCCCTTCGGTGAACTAGATCCATCTGCGGCAGTCTTGCCAGCCCCCGTCCGCCCCTCACTCTGCCCCGCATCCCTCCAGGCCTGGGACAGGCAGAGGCCGCATGGGGGCCAGCACAGGTGGGACACTCACGTCTGTATTTGCCATTCCTCCCATTGCAGGAACCATTGGACGAGAAAGTCCAGCACAGCAGGCGGGCTG
This sequence comes from Bradypodion ventrale, assembly GCA_035047345.1. Taxonomy (NCBI): domain Eukaryota; kingdom Metazoa; phylum Chordata; class Lepidosauria; order Squamata; family Chamaeleonidae; genus Bradypodion; species Bradypodion ventrale. Next base: position 300,368,167 of record JAWDJE010000003.1, on the reverse strand, counting down.
GAACCCCCCTGCCCCGCCCCCTGGCAGGTGATCTGTGCTGGGGCCGCCTGCTGGACCACATGTCCACAATGGTATATGTCCCCGAGCGCGGGGCGCGTGGGCGTCACGTACAAAAGCCACAGCCTCTAGCATGGCTCATCCCACCTAATCTCGGGGTGCGGGGAAATCTGCCTACGGCATTCCTCGTCATAAGCCAACCACGATGGGCCCGGGAAGTCAACCATCGCCCGGTAGATGCTGTCCAAATACTGGACCATCGGAATTGCCAAATCCGGCCGGGCCCTAAGGTACACCGCCATGTATATGAAGTAGGCCGGCGACCATTTGGCCCACGTACTTGGTGGCTTGCGACGACGTGCCTGCTCCTTATCCTTCTCATCCTGCCCCTCCCTCTCCTCCTTGGTGGGCTCTCTGCTTAGGAGTGAGAAGATATCCACGTACTCCCCCTGCCAAACTTTCTCTCTGGTGGCCTGTGCCAAGTGGTCACCCAGCGGTAAGGAATACCCCGCTTTCGGCAAGGCTGAGACAGGCACCGCAGAAACTGCGGGCATATGAAAAGGGGCTTGGACCAACCCAGCCACCCCCAAAACATTCCCCGCAGGGTAGGAAACACCCCCCACCACGGGGCCCTGGGTGGTAGTCGTCGTCGCCGGGTGGGGCATCAGCGGCTGTACCGCCGCACCACCCACGCGAGGACAAGGCCATTGGAAAGCCCCCCCCAAGGAAGTCAGTTGTGTGGGTGCATTAGCTTGAACTGCATACTCACCCGATGCACCCCCACGGGCCGCCCCCACCGGGGGTTCCGGCCCACTGGGGGCGTCGGAGCTCACGACCACCGTAGAGCTCGTCACTGGGGCCTGACCCGCACCGGCCCGTTGGTTGGGGAGCTGCGAGGCAGTGGCCGAGGTCGTGCCACACGCCTCAAGCAGCTCGACCCGCCCCGTCGCCTGCCGCTGCCCAGCAGACGACGCGTCGAAATGAACCCCAAAGGGAGCCCCAGAGTGGCTAGCCAGGGCCAGGGATGCCTCGAGGGCCGCCACACGGGCCAATAAGGCTCCCACGCTGACAAGGGGCAAAGGGCCAGCTGGCCCACCTACTGCAGGCATGGGCACAGGTCCCTGTGCCCCGGGGCCCGAATAGGGAGGATCAGACCACCCCCCAAGGTTGGAAGGCCCCGGAGCGAGCTGCGCCCCTATAGAGGAAGGGCCAGCGGAATGGGCAACACCAGGAGCGGTGTTCACCGCTTGTGGGCCGAGGGCCGCAGCCCCTACTGGACCCGTGCGTGGGCCAGCATTCTCCGGCCAGGGAAAAAAGACCCCATTCCACCGGTCCCGGTGGGTGCAGGCAAAGGCGGCTGCTTGGGAGGTGCGGCCGCGGTCCTCCGACCCGGATCGCGCCTCCGAACCGCACGAGCTGCGCTCGCCGCCGCCTTCTTCTTCAAGAGCACCTCAGCCAATCAACGGGAAGCCGAAACGATAGAATTCAGCAGCCAAAAGGCTTCCCGGTAAAGGTAAAAGCGAGGGAGGTAAGAGGGAAAAACTTCTCCGCTCCGTCGCTTCGCAAAATGGCAGCTCGGCTGCCTCATGGCCACCCCTTTTATAAGGGAGCTGGCCACGCCCCTAACTACCCGGATGCCTTCGTCCTATGGGGGGGGCCGCAAAGGGCACGGCGGCCATTTTGGCGCCGCGCTTGCATTCTTGGAAAGCACCTCCTCCTTTTCTTTCTCATTCTGCTGTAGAAGGCTGGGGATCACCATGGGTATTTTGATTTTGGAGGCTCTAAAAATGTTGATGTGCTACAACTAGGGAAGTTATTTTAGACAAGGTGCCAAAGTCATTCATTTAACCCCCAGAATGGTTTCATAAAACCAAAAGTTCACTTTGGGTGATGTGGCCTATAGGAAAATATTATTAGCTATCCCTCCCCTCCAAACTATACTTAACGAAGGTCATTTTCTTGCAATTCATTGTCTTTTTCTTCTGCTGCTGTATCTGAATCTGAATATTGGCGATCATCATGGTGATCAGCCAGGAAGACTGTCCTGAAAATATAATGCAGTGGCCTTCCGCATCACAGCATGACACCTGTACCACTGATACAGTTCTGCAAGTCACTTTCTGGTCCTGAGCCCTTTTGGCACACAAAGTCCTCCTCAGTCCCAAGCCAGTATTGATGAAGCTGATGCCCTCCATCAAGATGGATTAAAGTGGGATTTAATCCACTTGGGGACCATCACCCTTCCCTGTGGATTTCAGCACCCAATGCCATTAGTCCTCAGGGTTGTCAGGTTAGTTAACCACTGCCTGACACTCAGTGTTGAGTTGCTGGCAGTATAGTCTACTCTATTACCATAGAAGGATAACCTGGCCAGACCCAAGCTATTCATTGTATCCCCACAAAAATCCATTAGGGAAGGCTCTGAGTAGGGATTTGAATCTGGGTCTCTCCAGTCTCAATCACATTCTCCAACTACTGCAGAAGATTCTGAACCTTTTAACAAAATGTCTTACCAAAGTCTGCAGTGAATAAAAACAGGTTTAATATGTGAACTTGCTGGGAAGTAAGTTACACCTAGACTCTGTAAAGCTTAACTGTCTATCCTGCTGGAAGATTCTGGGAGTGTTCCTCAAAAATGGAATGTTTCTTAGCTGTGGATATAACACTTGTCCATTTACCCCACGATTATGGCTATCTAAGGGCATATATTTTTTGTTCCTTTAATTAACACCCTTGTGTCTGAAGATCCCACCAACTGGTACTTTTGCATACAGAGGACATTTTGTACTACTGCACAATGACTGCTTATGCTGAAAAATAATTTAAAGCCCAAGAGTGAAATGATAGCTGACTAAGGACCGTCAAGTGTACTGGGATTAGAAAATATATGTGCCAGATAGTCATATATTCTGGTCTTCCTTTACTTTTAGAGATACAGTGATACCTCATACAACATTCAAACTTGGTTCCACAAGTTTGGACTTTATACGGATTTGGACTTTGTATGAGGCATGCAAAATCCTAGCCACGATGCCTCATACAACGTCCAAATCCTTGCCACAATGCCTTGTACAACGTCGTTTCCATAGAGACACATTGTACTGTAACAGCACAGACTTCAGGGCAAAGTCAAGGAAACAGACAGGAAACTGACAGAACTTTAAGAAATCATTGTCTAAAGGCTAAATACTTTACCAAAACATGTCAAACAACCCTGATTGTCCAAGAACCTGAAGAATGCTGCATAAATCCCAGGAATGCTTCTAAAAATTCTGACGAAAAAATTCAAAAAATAAATAAATCCAAAATCACACTCAAAACCACTCGTAAACATTCTTCACCTCATGCAAAACCCAGAAGAGCAATGCACACATGTGTCCTGCCTTTTATACTGCCCAGGCACAATGCAACCTGGGAAAAACCCAATGCCTCATACAAAGTCGCACGATTTTGTATGAGGCAACTTTTTTCAAGGAATTAGGCGATGTTGTATGAATCCGATGTTGTATGAAGCGGACTTTGTATAAGGTATTACTGTATATGAGTTGGCAGTGATTCCAGTCTAAATTAGTGTTGTGGCCATCAGTTCTGGGCAAAAATGATATTCCTCCAGCTCTTCAAGGTCTATCTGAGCATGAAACTTGGTGTGGAAGAGATAACAATGATGTTTGTTGCAGAGTTCTGAATTTCTGATAGAATACTCTGCATAGTAGAAGTACAAAGACTCACAGAGGAGAATAGCTACAAGTCTCCCACAGGCAGTGGTGCGCTCCAAAAATTTCTACTACCACAATGTGGGCGTGGCCTACTTTGTGAACGTGGCTATGTGACTGGGTGGGCAATCTAATCATGCCTGCCAGATGACCATGAACATGTCTGCAAATACAGACAGCACTGGCTCTTGGGCTGTAAATGGAGATGAGCACCACACCCTAGAGTCAGATATAATTGGCTTTTGAGCAAGGACAACCTTTCCTACCAAAGTGGCCCCTATTTATCTACAATACTTGCAATTTCTTGCTTTCAAACTGCTAGGTTGGCAGGAGTAGGGATAGGGATGGGAGCTCACTCCATCATGCAGTACTTGAGAATCGAAGTCCAGAAGCAGGAAAAAACTAACATGTTAAAAGTTTTGATCTTAGAAGCATTGGAGGGCTGAGTTACCAAAAGATCTTTTGAGGGCAACATTCCCTCAAGAGAGTAAAGGAGGAAAGTGGTGGGGGAGCAGAGGCTGGATGGAAAAGGAAATGGCCCCTTTCTAAAAAGCCTCCCTTTCAGTTCGTCCCTTTTATCTCTCCCCACAAGGAGGAAAGGAGAGGGGGAGCAGAGGCTGGAGGGAATAGGAGTTTCCACCCGGAGAGATGTTTTTTCTTGGGGTGGGGTGAGGGTGGGGTTGGAGTTGGGAGGGGAAGTAGTTGGGGGACCCCTCCCCAGACCCACACCTTGCCCTGTAGATTGTTTGTTGGTGTGCAAGAGGAGCCCCCTGGAAGGAAGACCCAGAAAGAGGTGCAGGGAGGAAAATGGAAAATTTCTACTAACCACCACCACCCCGCCGCGCGCAAACGGGTGTGATGCGGGAGCTGCCCATCACTGCCCACAGGCCACCCCTTTCTCATTAACTGGCACTTACAGTCTCAGTAACTCACTCTGCAGTATTTGTAAGAAAAAGAATCAAAACTTTTTTACTTACAATTAGTTGAAATTACAGATGTGTGTATGTGCTACTTTATTGCATGCTAGTAACCAATGAAGCAGACCAACAGCAACAAGCAACTGACACCAGCAGACAAGAGAGGGAAAGAACACAGAGAACAGAGAGAGTTTTCTTTGAATTCTGAGGTGGGAAGGAACAATTGGTTAGTGCTGGATAGATGTACAGTCACCACAGGCCAATTACAGGCAGCATGTGAGGTTGCAAGTAAAACTGCAACAATACTTACATCTAAAATTTTACATAACTTGCACAACAGGATTTCAACCGCTGTCCCAATCAACTTCAAACTGTTGTCAGTTTTTGCTTGTGTGTCAAGATAGCCTGGAGCAATTGCAGTGGCTCAGTTAGTTAAGATGCTGACTGGAAGGCCAGCAGGTCAGCAGTTTGAGACCTGAGTACTGCACGACAGAGTGAGCTCCCATCTCTGTCCCAGCTGCTGCCAACCTAGCAGTTCGAAAGCAAGAAATTGCAATGAGATAAATAGGTACCACTTCGGTGGGAAGGTAAACAGCATTCCATACACTCTGGTGTTGAGTCTTGCCTGCCACATGTCCATGTAGTTGTCTGCACACGCAGACAGCACTGGCTGTTTGGTAGTAAACAGAGATGAGCACCAAACCCAAGAGTCAGATATGACTGGCTTTCAAGCAAGGGCAACCTTTACCTTTAACTTTACAAGATAGCCTCTGTCTATCTAGTGTCTGACGACACTAAATTATACAGGGTAGTTAAAACTGTGAGAGATTGTGAGGAGCTCCAGAGGGATCACTTGACACTGGGAGAATGGACCAAACAGTGGCAAATGAGCTTCGACACTAGTAAGTGCAGAGTGATGCATGTTGGGGCAAGAACCCCAATTACATTTATAAACTGATGGGGTCTGAACTCTCTGCGACAAACCAGGAAAGGGACCTTGGTGTCCTGGTGGACAGCTCAATGAAGGTGTCAACCCAGTGTGCCTCAGCAGTGAAAAAAGCAAACTCAATGCTAGGGATCATTAGGAAGGGTGTAGAAAATAAGTCAACAAGTGTCATTTTGCCTCTTTATAAATCTATGCTGAGGCCCCATCTGGAATACTGTGTATAGTTCTGGTTGCCATACCTCCAGAAGGATATCATGGAGCTGGAAAAAGTGCAGAGGAGTGCAACCAGAATGACTAGGGGACTGGAACACCTTCCTTACCATCTGAGGCTGCAATGGTTGGGTCTCTTCACTCTTGAACGACGGCGTCTAAGAGGTGACCTGATTGAAGTTTATAAAATCATGCATGGTGTGGACAACACTAAAACTAGGGGACACTCCATGAAACTTTTTGGTACTAATTCTCAAACAAATAAGAGAAAGTACTTTTTCATCCAGAGGATCACTGGTCTATGGAACTCCCTTCCAGAAGAAGTGGTGACAGCTGTCAGTCTTGACAGCTTTAAGAAAGGATTAGACAAGTTCATGGAGGACAAGGGTATCAATGACTATAATTATGGATACCTAAGGACAACCTCTGGGTTGGAGAGATAGGCAGGATATCTCTCAATGCCATTTCCAGGGAATCCTAAGCAGGTGAAGGCATCTGCTTGGGAATACCCTGAAGCAAATGGTGAGCCACTGTGTGAGACAGAATGCTGGACTGGATGGGCTGTGGTCTGTTCCAGCAAGGCTGTTCTTATGTTCTTATCATACAATCTAATATGTATAGTTCAAATGTTCATTCTTTGGAACTTTTTTTTATCCGCATGTAATTTCCCCAGTAAAATATAAAGCCTTTTTATTGATATGAAGACCTGATGGGATTATTTCATTTCCCAGATAAATGTTTTTACTAGGTTCTGAATTTATATACGGAATACAGAATAATATTAAACAGATTGGTTCATTACTCCCAAAATCACAACACAGTTTTCCTTGTAGTTCATATCCTCAATTTATATTTCTCCCTTGGTATGTATTTTTATCATAAACATATGTTTTTAAAAGACATAAAAACACAAAAGAAAAGGAAAACTCAACAGGGAAACAAGAAAAGAAATAGAGGCAGGTTTGGGGAAAACTTTTCTCTGTAATGAGTTGTGATAAAAAAAACTTGATAGTGTGAAGCAACATTTGGAAGAAATTACATTTGAAGGATCACTTCAGTATTAGCCAAATGTTTCATTTTTGTGTCTAACCCTCTCTTCTTCCTTATTCGGCCCACCTGATTTTCAGAGAAGATTAATTTTGCACATATTTCTAGCTTCTCATTCCCATATGTGTGGGAAATCTGATCTAAGAAACATCTTTAGGCTGTATGAGAACAAAAATAAATATCGGGCAGCATTGTCTTCTGGAATATATGTAGTCCCTGTGAGCAAAGAAAAGGAATGCAGATTAAAGTTGATCTGCCTTTTGTCCTTTTGGTGACATTCTGAATCAATCCTTGTCTGCATCCTGAAGCTATTTGTATATTTCTTGCTCTCCATGTAGACACCTGTGGATTTCAGCACCCAATGCCATTAGTCCTCAGGGTTGTCAGGTTAGTTAACCACTGCCTGACACTCAGTGTTGAGTTGCTGGCAGTATGGTCTACTCTATTACCATAGAAGGATAACCTGGCCAGACCCAAGCTATTCATTGTATCCCCACAAAAATCTATTAGAGAAGGCTCTGAGCAAGGATTTGAATCTGCGTCTCTCCAGTTTCAAACTCATTCTCCAACTACTGCAGAAGATTCTGAATCTTTTAACAAAATGTATTTCCAAAGTCTGCAGTGAATAAAAATTGTCTGTGTGTGCAGACAATTACATGGACATGTGGCAGGCAAGACTCAACACCAGAGTGAATGGAACACTGTTTACCTTCCCACCGAAGCAGTACCTTTTTATTGTTGCGGGAGGAAATCCTGATACCATGAAATGCCCAGGCAGAGATACGGTCCAGCCGACCGCCTGGGGAGAGCTCTCTCGAACCACCCCAACCAGTATCTTTTATTGCCAAAATCCAGTAGCAGATAAGAATACAGGAACAATAGTGCATTCAGCAGAAAGGGAGCAAAATGGATTACATAATGAACAATAGGGAGTATTCAGCCGTAGGTTACATTTGGTATACATTGTTTCTAACATTAGGGTACCGTGTGAGAATCATGCTAGCTACAGTACGTGATTAGAGTCCTGATTGGTTAGAGCAGCTAAGACAGCATACTAGCCTCATGAAACCTGCATGATCAGTCTCTCTATAGTAGAAGCTTAGACCTTGATTACATGTGTACTGACATTCTTTCAGAGAAAGATTGAAACATAGTAAAGGGATGCAGGACATCTCTCGGGGGAAACTGAGAAGCCAAACAGGAGTGTTTGCACTCTCATGAACTTGGCTTATGGTTCATCCCTATCAGATTCCCACATGCCCCCACCATACGCCAACAATTTATCTCCTTGCAATTTCTTGCTTTCGAACTGCTAGGTTGGCAGCAGCTGGGACAGAGATGGGAGCTCACTCTGTCATGCAGTACTCTGGTCTCAAACTGCTGACCTGCTGGATTTCCAGTCAGCATCTTAACTGAGCCACTGCAATTGCCCCAGGCTATCTTGACACACAAGCAAAAACTGACATCAGTTTGAAGTTGATGGGGACATTTCTGAGGATGGGAGAAAACGAAAGGTAAGATCCAGCCTTAGATCGAATGGTGCAGGCAAGACAGAAAGTCACCAAAAGCCACCATACTTGGGTGCTCTTATTTTATTTCTATTTCTCTGTTTTTCCCCCAGCTACCAGCAGAATATCCTAATCAACTTCATAAGACAGCCACCAGGAAGACAGTAGCTGAAATCCAGCAACTAGAATAGGACTATTGAATCAGTGGAGATTTGACTAGTCATCTCCATACATTCAACTGATTCAATGGGCCCACTGCAGCTGTGATTGTCTACTAGATTTCAGCCAGTGAGTGAAGGATGATGGGCATAGTCCTTTTTAATTCCTGTTTAATGGGCAAAACAGAATGGGCAAATGTACTGTTGGCTATTGAAATTCTACTGTTCTCCGTAACAGCCATACAAAATCCTCATACAATGGTACCTCGAGTTACGAATTTAATGCATTCCCCAGGACATTTTATATTATATTGTAACCTGAAATGTGGTTTCCCATAGGAGTGCATTGAAAATCATTCTGGGGAATGCAGAGGAATGAATTTAAAACCAATTTGTCCATTCCCCAATAACATACATACATACATACATACATACATACATACATACATACATACATACATACATACATACATACATACATACATACATAAATAAAATCATAACTTGAGGCATTATTTTCAATAGATTTTCATTTGTATCGTGAAAATTTTGTAACATGACGTGTTCATAACTCAAGGTACCACTGTATTTGTACTATATGCTCACTATGTAATTTATAACACAATAATTGTTGTTGGCAATCCTTGCAAGGGTCTTAAAGCATGCCAGGATTATTATCCATTTACTGATTGTGTTTAATTGTAGCAATACTAGTTTTAACAAGCCTTGTCAGAATGCTGGATATTTTGATTTTACATTTTTTGGAATAGTAGCCATGTTAGACTGTGGTTCAGGCATATCAGAAACCAAAAACCAAAAACACTGCAACACTTTAAAGACTAACTGCTATATTTTTACTGTGAACCTTTGTGGATCAAGTCCACTTCTTCAGACAAAGGAGTAAAACTTCCAGGCATGGTTCATATACACCAGATGTAGGAGTCAAGATGTCACAAGGTAAATGGATCACAAAGCAATGAGGTAAAGAGTAATCAAGCAGAATGACAGACAAGCATGCATATCAATACAGCTTCCTACAGCTAGCAGGAACAAATGATTATTCAGATTATTCAGACCCAACCCGGCCCAAGAAGAGACCTGGTCCTGGTCCCCCATGGCCCCCAGCCCACCCTTCTGCCACTACCCAGGTGGGGGAACTGAACCCAGGCCAAGGAGAGACCTGAGACCTGCACCCCCCCCCCACCCCATTGGCGATACCTGATTGTCCACATCCGTTGCCCTCCTGACGGTCCCGGCGGGGCTGGCCAAGGCCTCTTCGGACCCAGGCTATCAGGTTGCTTTCCTCCTGTCCTGAATAAGAACCCTGTCTTGATGACTTAATAGGACATCTGTCTGTCTAATTACAGGGCTTAATTTAATTGCCTAAGTGCACTGATGTTGTTCTAGAGAAGGGCCTAAACCAGCAGTTCAAATTTTAAAGGTTAAGATTTGGTTCCAGTTCTATACCTCTCAAATGAAACTGTAGATGATATTATCCAGATGAAGAGCCTAATGTGGAGGGGATAGTAGCGTTTTAATCTTTTGCTGCTGGGTATTCTTGCAAATAAGATTATGTTAATTAGTTGCTGAGGTTTGAATAAGGATATAGCTTAATGTATTCTTTAATACAGAATGACCAATATGGATTCTTTATTTCTTCCCTTCTTTCTTGGCATAATCAATACTATGTCTTGACTTTTTCTCCTATTATTTCTCTACCCTTATCTCAGAGTTCAGGTGCTGTTTCAATTCTGGGAAGACACTGCAGTAAAATGAGCTTAGTAATGCAGTCCGAGAAGGTTTTGCATGAAATAAGAGCTCTAGTGCAGGCATTCTCAACCTTTATCCAGATTGGGCCAGTCCCGCCCCAACATGCAACTGCAGGGGCTGGAGGTGGGTTGCTCTCGGCACTTAACATTTTGACGTCATCTACGGTGATGGCGGCGGTAGCCATGCTTTCTCCCTGATGTTCTAAACAGGATACGCTGATACCTGGGGCAGCAGAAGCCTTTGCCAAGGTAGATCGCTGTGTTTTTAAAAAATTTCGCTGCTTTCTCGCTTTGCAATCCGTGCCACTAGAAGAGTTCCCTTGGCACATGGTGCTGACATCTAGCGTGGCACTAGAGGTGACCGGGTTCTCACCATGAGCTGGAATAATTATATGCATAGGCCCAATTAGGCCCATGGGCCAGAGGTTGAGACCACCTGCTCTAGTGTTTAGATTGTCTATTATTTTATTGCTTTTTCAAAAAGCAAAAAACAAAACAGTTAATGGTAAATTATGCACAAATTAGATTTTAAAAATCTAACTAATGGCTTATGAAATGAGTTCATTTTTAAACATGTGTGTTCTAATCTTTTCTCCCAAAACCAGATTGGCTTCTCAGCCTCTTGGATCTTCTCTTATTTAAACAAATTGCAGCTTCTGCCAAAAATACCAGGAAAGATGGAAGTCAGTAGGAAAAAAAGGAAGATGAAACATGAGATGGATTGATTCTGTGAGGGAAGCCACAGGGTTGAGTTTGCAAGAACTGAGTATGATTGTGTTGAGGACAGAACATATTGAAGATCTTTTATTCATAGGGTCGCCATAAGCCAGAGACAACACCAAAACAGCTTCTGTTACTATTGCAGATTTTGCTGTTTTGGCATTCACTCAGGAATTGCTTGTCTCCCCCCCCCCCCCCCGCCCCGGTCATTTAAACCAATGGCAGCCACTACTTCCTTTGTTTCCTGCTTTACCCTCAACTCAAACAACTGTGAGCACCCCCTACTACTGCCACTACTTGCCATCATCAATGGTTTAAAACCATTGCCTTCGTCTCTCTCTCTCTCCCCCCCCATCCTCTCTCCATCAAAATCATGAGGCTCTACTTCCATTCTTCTGAGCATGGAGGCCACACCATCTACTGTCAATGGTAAAATAGTTCTATGATTTCTGCTTTCTGAGTGGCAGATTTGTGTGTGTGTGTTGTGTTCTGTACTGTACCTTTTACAATGTATCCATTCACGTGTATCCAATGTAACCATGCTTGTGTAACATTATAACCAGCAGCTGCAGCTGGGGTCACCGAGAGCTGCTGGTAGGCTTGTGCTAAGTCGAGCTTAGCGAAACACTTTCCCCCATGTAACTTGGCCAGCAGATGGCTGACTACCGGCACCGGATACGCATTAGGGCGAATGGCCTTGTTGATGGTGCACTTGTAATCAGCGCATATGCGCACCTCCCCGTTGGCCTTCAGTGCTGTTACAATTGGAGTTTCCCACTCCGCAGAATCAACAGGAACAAGAATCCCCTGGCCCACCAATTTGTCCAGTTCCGCCTCTATTTTGTCCTTGAGCGCGAATGGCACCCGGCGCGGTTTGAGTCTTATTGGGCGGACCTCAGGGTCTAGGTCGAATGCTACTGGGGGTCCCTTAAATTTCCCAAGTCCCTTTTTGAAGACTTCTGGGTGCGCGTCACACACCTCCTGAATCGGGTCAGTCCCAACGGCAACGGCGTGCACCCCCCCCCCAATGAACAAACCCAGGGGCTGGAACCATTGAGTCCCGAGGAGGCTGCAATTCCCCCCTTTGAGAACAACTAGGGGGAGAGTCGCGGCGTGTTTCTTAAATTGGACCTGGAAATTCCCAACCCCCAACACCGGAATGCAGTTCCCTTGCACGTCCCGTAGCGTGGACCTCAAAGCTTTGAGTTTGGGCCGCACGTGGGGGGCAATTCTCAGAAACTCCTTCTGGGGAATGATGGAATATGAGGAACCCGAGTCAATTTCCATCCTAATGGGGGCCCCTTGTACTAGTACCTCAACAAAGTAACGGGGGTGTCCCGCAGACACGCTGAACACTGGTGCGTCGTCCTCGCTGTCATCGGTGATGCGGCCCACGCCGTCTCGCTTCCTTGTGGCCTGGGTGCCGTCCTTGGGTCTCGTCGCGCTGTCTCTCGAGCTCTTCCGGGCCTCACGCCGTTTCCTGCAGACCTTGGCGATGTGCCCGCGGCGGCCGCAGTTGTGGCACTCGGCCTTTCTGAAGGGGCATTTGGCGCGGTCGTGGTTCGCTCCGCAGCCGTCGCAACGCCGGCCTTCTTTCCGGACCTTCCGGACGTCCTCGTCGTCGCTGCTCTCCGCGGACGACTTCGAAACTCGCCGGGCCGCGTGCACCGAAACGTGCACCGAAGTTTCTGCCTTGCTCGTCTTTGGCCGCCAGTCCTGGAGCTCCTGGACCCCGGCCTTCGTGGCTTCCGCGGCTTGTGCCTCCTTCAGGACCTCCTGCAATGTGGGGGGTGGCTCGCGGTTCATCAATGTGCGCTGATTCGGCATCGCTCAGGCCGCACAGCACGCAGTCTCTTAGTGTGATTTCTGCATTCTCCCATTTGCATGGGCCGGCCGCCAGTCGCAGGGCCGCTGCGAAGTCGGCGACCGTCTCCCCGGGCGCTTGGACTCGCCTCCAAAACGCGCTCCGAGCGGGGAACATCGCCGTCGAGGGCCGGAAGTACTCACGCAGCATGTGCATGAGCTCTTTCACCTTGAATTCACTCGCCCTCCTCGGCGCGATCAGGTCCACCAAGACCCTCTTGGTGTCTGGCCCCAGCATCTGGGTGAAGATGGCCCTTTTCTTTGCCTCATCCGTGACTTCGGATTCCACCAGGGCTCCCTGGAAGTCCATCTCGAAGATGTCCCAGTCTGCCGGTCTCCTGATTTCGAAACCGGCGCATGTCTTGGTCCCGTGGGCAGCCATATCCCACCTTCGTCGCCAATTTAGTGTATGGGACCAAAGACAACGAACAGCCGAAAGGTTGGCTTAACACAGGTTTATTGCATGATGATCCAGGGGAACATGAGGTAATGGCGGATGGGTAGCTCAATATATACAGTGGCTATACATTTGAATGTGGCTCCTCGACAGTCTATTGGTTACTGTCCGCGTGACGTCACGGACGGTCACGCCCTTCTTGTCCAGGTGTAGGTGATGGCGGGAATCTTCCCGCGCTGTTGTTTGCTGGTGAGTCTGGGCCAGGAGAGCTTGAACGCTCGCTATTGCCACCAGGTGGACAAACTATAGTCACCCATAAGGGGGCGTTCCAGGTGACGCGCCTTCAATTCGGCGTAAACTCGGCGCCTGGAATTTTCCAGTCACCCGTGGAACGCCTCCTGAAGGGGCTCGAGGGGGTGTTGCCTTATTTTGATGACGTATTGATAACGGGGGGGGGGGGAGTCAGGCCGAATTGGCAAAGAGGTTGGGCAAGGTCTTGGCGATATTCGAAAAGGCGGGGTTGAGACTGCGAAAAGACAAATGCGTCTTCTTCGCGACCGAGGTCGAATTCCTAGGGTTCCGTGTCACTCCTGAGGGAATAAGGCCGTCCAAGTCTAAGGTAGCCGCCATCAAGCAAGCCCCTCGCCCCACCTCCAAGCCCGAGTTGCAGTCGTTCCTAGGGCTGCTGAACTTTTACCACTCCTTCCTTCCCCGGAAAGCAGCCGTAGCCGAGCCGTTGCACAGGCTGCTTAAAAAGGACGAGGCATGGAGGTGGGGCGACCAGCAAGAGAGGGCATTTAGTGAGCTAAAGCAGCTTCTGGCGTCTGACGCCATCCTCACCCACTTCAACCCCAAGCGGCCAGTGGTCCTGATCTGTGATGCATCCCCGGTGGGGGTGAGGGCGGTGCTGTGCCACGTGCTGGAAAACGGGAGGGAGGCCCCGATAGCGTTCTATTCCAGGTCCCTGTCCCAAGCGGAGAGAAACTACACCCAGACAGACAGGGAAGCATTAGCAATAATTGCGGGAACAAAAAAGTTCCACGACTTCCTGTATGGCCGCCCCTTCACAATCGTAACCGATCACAAGCCCCTGCTAGGCATCTTTACCGCAGATAAGCCCACGCCACAGATCCTGTCCCCTAGGATGCTAAGGTGGGCCATTTTTCTCAACGCGTATCAGCACGCGTTAGTGTACAGGCCCGGGAGGGAGATCAGCCATGCGGACGCTCTATTGAGGTCCCCCCTTCCCCAGGAGAACAGCCACGTGGGCGAGGAGGAGCCAGACCATCAGGTGCTGATGATAGAAGTCCTCGACTCGCCCCCAATACTGCCCGCCGACATCACCAAGGCGACCGGCAAGGACAACATTTTAGCAAGAGTTAGCTCCTGGGTGCAGAAAGGGTGGCCAGCGTCCTCCCCGGCAGCGGAGTTCGACCCATTTTTCCGAAAGAAGTTAGAGTTGTCCCTTGAGAGGGGGTGCCTTCTGTGGGGCCAGCGAGTAGTGATCCCGGCGTCCTTGCGGCCGAGGGTACTCAAACTCCTGCACGTCAGTCACCCTGGGATTGTGCGCTCCAAAGCCCTGGCACGGAGCTATTTCTGGTGCCCCCAGCTAGACGCCGACATCGAGCACATGGTCGGCACTTGTGAGCCCTGCCAAAGTTCCAGGCCGGAAGAAGCCCGCCTGCCTCACAGGGAGTGGGACGCGGCGAAGGGGCCGTGGTCCCGAGTTCATGTAGACTTCGCTGGCCCGTTCCGTGGGACGCTGTTTCTCCTTGTGGTGGACGCCTTCTCCAAGTGGTTGGAGGTCATTCCGGTTACAAGCACGTCCACAGCCACAACCATAAAGCATTTGCGGAGGGTCTTTTCCACGTTCGGTTTACCCGACACCCTCGTAAGCGACAACGCAAGTTGCTTCACGTCCTCTGAGTTCAGGGCATTCACAGAAATCAACGCTATTCGGCACATCACCTCCGCCCCTTTTCACCCTGCCACAAACGGCCAAGTAGAGCGCCTTGTGCGAACCACCAAGGACGCGCTGCGGCGCATGGGGCCCGGGGACCTAAACCATCAAGTGTGCCAGTTTCTGCTAGGTTACAGAGTGACTCCCCTAGCGTCAGGATACTCCCCCGCAGAGCTGCTGATGCGCAGGAAGCTGACCACCATACTAACTAGGCTAGACCCCACAAGAGTAGAGGACAAGGGGAAGAACATTGGGATAGAGGACACAAAGAGTTTCGATGTGGGGGCCCCCGTGTATTGCAGGAATTATGCCAGCGCGGGTCCGGCCTGGGTACCGGGCGTCATCCTAGAGCGGACCGGCCCCGTCTCGTACCACGTCGAGACTGACACAGGTCTACTCTGGAGGCGGCACGCAGACCAGCTCCGGCGCAGGATCCCCGGCGAACAGGGCACGGACCGCGGGACACAAGATTCAGCGTTAGGGTTCTCCCCCACCCGTTCAGCCCAAGGGGGAGGAAAGGGGGGCCATGGGTCCCCACCAAGGGGGGAGGAAAGGGAGGAAAGGGGGGCCATGGGTCCCCACCAAGGGGGGAGGAAAGGGAATCTGTCCTCGTAGACATCCTGCGGGATCGGTCAGCAGAGAGAAGGGAAGCCGATCTCATAGATACGGATACGGATACCCCAACAGAGTTAGATTTTGATTTTCAGAACCGGGGAAGTTTTGCGGAGTGGTCCCCCACCCGTCCAAGCGAGAAGAGGGGTTTTTCGTTAGCCCCGAGTGTCTCCGGTCTGCCCACAATGGAGTTTTTCCCTTCCCCCAAAACCGCCAAACCGCGGCAAGCCTCTAACAAGTCTCCCTCTCCCGTTTCAGGACAAGGGACCAGGGAACGAGGAAGCAGTAGCGCCCCTGGGGCAGGTCAGCTCACATCGCGGCCCAAACGCATGTGCAATAAGCCATCTTGGCTGAGGGACTTCGTCCCATCCTAGGGGGGAGGGATGTTGTGTTCTGTACTGTACCTTTTACAATGTATCCATTCATGTGTATCCAATGTAACCATGCTTGTGTAACATTATAACCAGCAGCTGCTTAATTGTAGCCCTTGCAATAGGACGCGAGCTAATGACCACCTGGTGGCAATAGCGAGCGTTCAAGCTCTCCTGGCCCAGACTCACCAGCAAACAACAGCGCGGGAAGATTCCCGCCATCACCTACACCTGGACAAGAAGGGCGTGACCGTCCGTGACGTCACGCGGACAGTAACCAATAGACTGTCGAGGAGCCACATTCAAATGTATAGCCACTGTATATATTGAGCTACCCATCCACCATTACCTCATGTTCCCCTGGATCATCATGCAATAAACCTGTGTTAAGCCAACCTTTCGGCTGTTCGTTGTCTTTGGTCCCATACACTAAAGTGTGTGTGTGTGTGTGTGTGTGTGTGTGTGTGTGTGTGTGTGTGTGTGTGTGTGTGTGTGTGTGTGTGTGTGTGTGTTAGAAGATTGGTAGCCACTGTTTTAGGAGTCTCCATAACAGTGGGAAGTTCTTTTTGGTGTTGCTGCCACCACTTCTAAACAGGTAGAAAAAGTATACTTGCTGGAGGAGGCAGAGATGGTAGAAGTGATCTAATGGTAATGAACTATAACAGCAAAATAATTCCTTGGTAAACAACTACAACTACTACTACTCCCTTTCATTGTCGAGGGAGATACAGGGTTTTGCTCTGGCACTTCTAGCAATTTCTACCAGCATTATTTACGGTAAATAAGAAATTAAATGAAAAAGAAAATTAAAGAAAAATGAAATGGAAAGACTTTTTGGAGTAATACTTGGGAGACAACACAGATAATAAGGTACTAAATGTCACAGTAAAGTTAAGTAAAATCAATTTTTTATTGGTAGGATTGTGGGACTTTTATTTTTCTCTTTTTTCTTCTTTTCCCTGCTGTGCTCCCATTGTTTATGACACACATACATCCTCTTTGGTTATATAGGCCCTGGTCACTCAAATAACACTGAAAGTGACCCATAACGAAGACCTTTTTTGCACCTCTAGTGTGGAAAATAAAAGAGTTAAGAAGCCCAAAAAGAGAGTAAGATTGACAACACAAGAGCTGCAAGGCAAATGATACCATTCATCATGATACATTATGGTTTGTTGTCAAGTAATTTCTTCATACAGTGCTCTGTAGTCTGCATGAGGGTGTGAGCATTACTATGAGTTTGTGTCCTTAGAAAAGGCACTGAATGGCTATACCTAACCAGTCTTATAACCCAAAGTATCTCTCAGACTTCATGCTGCTAAGGAAACACATCTTATTTTCCTGAGAAATGATTGTGTGAATAAAATTTATCTTTATCTTCATTTATATTAATACAGTCTTATTGGGAGATAACAGAAGAGAAATCTTGGAAGACACCAAGATTAATGTAGCTGTGGTTATTTGTACTCGATCTCTGTCTGGCTATATATGCAGAACATTATATTTTGATGAGTGACTAAAGTGTGAAAGGAGAAGGTGAAATGAACAAGGAACGAATGGCTAGTATTTTGCTATGTTACACAGGCATGGGTGGGCTGTCACATAAGTGTTCCCCCATTCCTGTTGTCTCCCCTTAGCATGCCTGTTTCATGATACTCATGAGATTGATTGTGCAACAGTTGTGAGATGTGTATATGTTGGGATTTGATTCATGCAAAGATATCTTCTCAATCAGTCAGCCTCATTAGCAGCAGTTTATATCCTCAGATCTTTTGAGGTAGAGACAGAAAAACACGACTCCAGTCCTTGGCTGACAAACGATACTGATGCCTTCTCTTTATTCAGGCAGAGAGTCTCAGAAACGAAACTTAGGCTAGCATTGTATACCAGAAACGAAACTTAACAGAAACAAAACTCAGGGCAAACAGCCAATCAGAAGTGTCAGAACCCAAAGAAAGAGAGATAAGGAGAATAGCAAGCAAAGAGGCTTTTGTTTACAAAATGTGTCAGAGACAGCCTGACAGAATCCAGATGCATTCCTACATGTCCTCCTTTTTCATTTAAATTTGAGAGAGGGACGGCTAATCATACCCCTGCATGTCATCATACTCCATAACTACTCCTCCATATACATCATCACTGTCCTCCTGGACATCGTACCCCTCCTGACTCCTGGTACTTTGTTCTGGAGGATGATAACTCATTGAGTACAATTGCCGTCATGCAAAACTCGATGTCTCCCTTCTACGCAATGGACATGTGTTACACATAGAAATAAGATTAGGAATACAAGTAATGCAAAAATACAAAGGTATAAAGCAGATAATAATAATAAACCCATAAAAGAAAACTTGTCTAAGGACAGATAAATCAGGCAACCAAGAAGTCACCCAATCAAAGAGATTAACATCAGTGCGTACATTGTTAGTAATGCTCTCCTGTAAATTCTGAAGTTCTTTCTCAATAGTATTATTCAGATCCTGGAATTTTACCCGACATCCCTGGTTCCCGACCAGTTCACAAAATCCTCCGGATTTTGCTAACAGGTAATCTATGGCCAGTCTGTCCTGCATTTGGTCTTGATGAAGCTCAGTGATTTCCATTTGAAGATCCCGTATGACCCTCCCTGTGGCATTGATTGATTTCTCCAGCCTACAGGTGAGTCCCAAAATGGACCTTCTATTCTCCTGGGAAATGACACCTGGGTATGATCCCAAGGTGAGTGCTCCAGTGATAGCACTCCCTATAGCTCTCCCCCAGGAGCTGCCATCAGAAAGCTGAACATCGATTATCACTTCATCGTTGCAACCAGAACCCATCGGGCCGGCAGCAGCTCTCCGGCGCCGTGCATGTGCCTGAGGCGGCATTTGCACTTGTACGGGTAAGGTAAAATAACCCAATGCTGCACATTGATATTGTCCTGGATGGAAATTCGTGGCAACTCCATTAAAAAAGAACCACATGTTAGGATCCTTGATTTGCCATCCATTGCAAATTGAACCACTATCTATAGCAGAATAATCAGGAGTAAACATAGGAAACACATCATATATATCTTCAATAGTAGTGTTAAACAAGGTATAATTAAGCTTATAAGAACTGTTATAACTACCCCATAACCAAAAATAATCATCACAACCCGTATAATTGCCTACATTCTGCAAAACCCTTTGTGCTTGAGTCCAGTACTTCCATTTACTATTCCAGTCTCCAGAACTATGACAGCAGAAACAAAGTCCCTTAGTGTATTTCTTGAAAGTCATGCTTCGCCAGCGGGTGTTGTTAAATTGTTCTGGAGGATTAGAGAAGAGTGTAGACCTATCAAGATGTTGCAAATGTCCAATAACCAACTCTGGCGTGTTGAACAATGCCGGAAGAAAAGCCATTTGAGACACTGCCAGTGGATGCTCATAGTATAACGTTGCATTCTTACCATGAACTTCAAACATATAGTTAGCATGACGAATCCAAAAGTTGGGGTTGCCCCCATGAGGCATTGTTCTTACAGCTGGAAGCACAGTAAGAAAGAAAAGAACAAATGTCAGCAAATTTAGTTTACTGGTGAACCACCATCCTGGAGCTGAGTAACCTTTCTCCATGGGCGGATCGCTCCAGCAGGAATCCTTCCACTCAGGATCCCCTTGTTGCCAATAAACGACCAATGGCTTAGGAAGACACTCCCCTAAGAAACAGGAGCATGCCCTGTTATTACTAGTACCATATAACTAAACGTGAAACATGAGTGACATATAACACAAATGCAATATCACAAACCCATTTACATGTGTAGAGTACTGAAACCTCTTCCAGGTGCTTCTGGAGGTACCTTGAGAAATGCAGTTTCATAAGACAATACATAACATAAGCAAGGACAGGTCTTTCTCCTGCAAAAGAATAAGCAAAACATTTAAGCATAAACAAGACATGAACATTTCTTTTCTTCCTTACATGAAGGAAGCCTGGTTGCATTTTAGAAGGCATTTCTCACTTCCCCAATTACATGAGTAAGGCATTAAACTTCTTCTTCTCCCACTAGATGTAAAGTGAAAGAGGCATTCAATAACTTAAACCAGCATAGCATGGTAAACCAATACAGTACAAATCTCATTAGAGCATTTCACACTCATAGCATGAGCAGGTTGCTTAAAAAAGGTTTTCAGGTTTTAACATGCAAACAAAGCCAATTCTTTTTTACAATCCACACAAACTTTTTAGTCCAATTAAAATGTCCAAATTAAAAGTCCAAACGTTGATTGAAGATTTCTTCTTCTCAGATTACAATGTAATAAACACTATCTTCTCTCCAGCACATTTCTTGGCATGGCAAGTTGAAATTAAGCCATAAATTAAGTCTCACTGACTTCACAAGACAATCCCACACAACCCCCCTTTTCAGCTTTTCAGGCAAACACACATTCCTTCATGCTCCAGCCACACCCATCTGCATTAAGGCAGGCCGAGGAGGTGTGAAGGCACAAAGACTTCTCCAGAAGTTGCAAGTAATTTTCACACAGAAGAAAATCACAGGGAAGTCCAAGTTGCTTTCCCTGCAATCCTGATGCTTGAAACTTGGGACAGCTCACTCTGGATCTCTTTGTTTGAGGGTTGGGCAGTTCAAAATCAGCCAAAAACTCCTTGTATTTTTGCCACAGCCTGCTGTCCATACTGGCAAGATTAACCCCCCTCTTTCTCTGTATTTCTTTCATCTCCAGCATATGATTCTCAACCTTATGACAACCTGCATCTGTTAGTTTGTACTTGCACCCCTTTTTTGTCTTGGGTTTTGTGCGTTCCTCCTTTGGGCCATCCTTCCATTTCTGCAGGATCTTCCTGCCCAAACGTGAGGTATCAAATTTACTACTCAGCTTCTCCTGCTTTTGTGATGAGGGTTGATTCACGGGGGGGCTGAGATCCCCTAAGCTGCTCTTTGAAACACACTCCTTGCTTTCTGCCACTCTGCATGCATTAACAACTTCAATCTGTGATGAGCTCCCCACCATTTGTTCCCCATCAGCTGGCACTAGTATTGCAGCAGTCTCATTTGCCAGCGGCTCTCTGTTCACTGGATATACATCAACAGGTTCCATATCCAGCACAGCTGTAGTTAACGCAGCAGAGAACAGGTCTTTTGTAGGGCTAAAAGGACTTGATTGTTGCAAGTCAGGACCTAATTGCAAGGCAGGATATAATGTCCCATCTCCATTTTCCACCTCCACCCCCATCAGGGGGCTGTTGTTTCTCATATGATGGAAGGGCAGTTGCCATGGCCCCCCCTTTATCTGGAGGCAAAAGCTGTGGGAGGGGGCCGCCATCAAGTCTTTGAGACAATAAAATATTTTTTGGAGTAAGTCTCTGAAGGCAGTCTTCAATTTCCTCCCATGTAAATAATATTGATCTAGAAATTCCATTATGCTTCTGCATTTCTCTCCCGATCTGTTTCCACTGTTTTAAGTCCAGACCTTCATATTTAAACCAAGGACAGATTTTTCCTATAGCTTTAACTAGCTTTTGTATCTCCTGCTCATCAGCTCGTTTCCCATTGTGATTCAAAAGATCTGAGATATCTTTACAAAGTTCCTGCGTTTGCGAAGAAAGCACACACCCCATAATTAAAAAAAAATCACTCACGTAATGTGGGACCCAAAGTTGACTTTGGATGAATCTCGAGCGCTCGAATGACCTTTCCTCCGGTCTGACCTTTTGCCTGGTCGTAGGCGAGTGGACCTTGCCCCCGGTCGCCAATTATGAGGTGTTAATTAGATGCTAAATGCTGAAGCAGCTTTCACAGAGAGTTCTCATTGTAGTTCAAAGCGTCACACGGAGCGCCACTTGTTGGGATTTGATTCATGCAAAGATATCTTCTCAATCAGTCAGCCTCATTAGCAGCAGTTTATATCCTCAGATCTTTTGAGGTAGAGACAGAAAAACACGACTCCAGTCCTTGGCTGACAAACGATACTGATGCCTTCTCTTTATTCAGGCAGAGAGTCTCAGAAACGAAACTTAGGCTAGCATTGTATACCAGAAACGAAACTTAACAGAAACAAAACTCAGGGCAAACAGCCAATCAGAAGTGTCAGAACCCAAAGAAAGAGAGATAAGGAGAATAGCAAGCAAAGAGGCTTTTGTTTACAAAATGTGTCAGAGACAGCCTGACAGAATCCAGATGCATTCCTACATGTATACAACTAGGGGACTACTGGAATAAGGAAAAGCTAGTGTGATTGTCCTTATGCTTCAAATATGATACTGGATTATGATTTTAAACATGCACGTCCTTCAGTTTCAGAAACTGTGCAGAATCCAAATTGAAGTGGGGTACTTATTGGTTTGGTGACAGAAACAAAGTACTGTACCACATGTCAACACTAAAATCGAATAGGGTTTCTCTAAAGGCCTAGACATTGCTTCAGCATTTCAGATGTGGGGGGAAAACGCCTGAAAATTATGTTGGGCTAATAGCGATCTTGCATGCACTAACACTGGGTATCAGTGGGAAAGCACCTCACAACCCACTGTGATTGTTCCTTGCCACTAATTTAATTGGTAAAGTCCCCCCTCCACCTCTAGCATTTGAGACAAGCCCCTGCCCTCTTCTCCTGTTTGTTTTTATTTGCTCTCATTGTTTTTGTTGATAGTTCTTCCTTCTTTCACTGACCTCTGGCCAAGCAACAAACATGATGTTTCTCTCTACGTGCTAGTTTGTAAAGTGTGTGTGTGTGTGTGGGGGGGGGGACCAAAAGAGTAGACATGGTATTTCTGAGCTGCTGTTATTTTCTATCTCAGGCATTGCTAACTAAGAGGAATAACATTTTTAAATAAAATATGGGGAGGGAAAACAGTTTGTGCCTGTGAGTTCTACTCAGAAAATACAAGAATGAGGGAATTCGAAACAGAAGATTGGCAACACATAAACTAATAAAAAGCAACACATTCCTGGTAACTAGAATCACAGAGCCCCAACCTGTCATTTGACGAATACCATTTTGTATTTGGGCAGGTAAGAGAGAAGGATAAGGCTTCTGTTTCTATTCTGAGGTTGCTTCTGTGATTCATGTGTTAGTTAGAGAAGGAGTTCCCAATGTGGGATCCATGCCCCACAAGGAGACTTCAATTCCCAGAAGCCTAAGTCAGTACATTGGCTGAACAGTGCTTTGGGGAACTGACTTACTGGACAAACGTGCCCAGTTTACATAATGATGGGATCAAATGTAGATTTCATTGTAGAAGATCCAGGATGATATACCACTAGAAAATGACACCCAATTAATTCAGGATGGATGTCTGGAAGGACAGGATCTTGGCAAAGAATGCATTATAGGCTGCCAAGTGTAGGGAGAAAGAAAGTGAGAAAGAAGGAATGAACCTATGAAATTCTGTTGTACACTGAAAAGTGAAGTTGAGCAGTAATGATGGCAGTAAGTTTCATTCCCTCATGTCAAGTCAGCGCTCCTTGTTTTCCTCATTTTCATTCCTCCCTCTACCCATTATTTGGATCAACGCAAAGTGAACAGACTAGAAATTTGCACAAGGCAGAGTGATTGTGATCTGTAAGACTGAGGCCAAATCAAAACAAATAGTATCATCATACCCCCAAGTTTAAACAAATTGTTTATATTCTTATTTCTACATTCATCCTGTTAAAATTCCTCATAAGAGTCTTGGTTTATCAAGAACAGATTCTGTTAATATGTACCAGGACACAATGTTCAAATTAAGATGAGGTACCCAAATTCCCAGACTAGATTACATTCATCTACACCTGTTATGCCTATTGATTTATGGCTCAATTCTATGGATTGGTCTAATATTATTCATTTAAGATGTTTACTTCAGCTGCTGTAGTGCACACAATGACTCTTATTAATGTGAGCAAAATATAATCCCAGTGCTAGGAGACAGGAAGGGACGCATTACCTCTGTCCAGTCAGGCATCTGAATGCATTCCCTTGTAGTAGTAGTAGTAGTAGTAGTAGTAGTAGTAGTAGTAGTAGTAGTAGTAGTAGTAGTAGTAGTAGTAGTAGTAGTAGTAGTAGTAGTAGTAGTTGTTGTTGTTATGTGTCAGAAATTATTCTGGGTTGAAAGGATTTTTGCAGAAGAAACTCCACTCAGGGAATGCCCAAATGAGACTCCTTTCATGTCCCCAAGAGCTGGGACAGAGATGGGTGTTCAATCCGTCATGCAGTACAGTACCTGGGTGTTGAACTGCCAACTTGCCTGCCTTACAGGTAACAAGGCGAGCTTCTTAACCACTGAGCCACTGCAGCCCCTCATTCCCTTGTTGCAATTACAGGGCAGATGTTTCAGTCCAAAGAAGTATGTGGATGTGCTCTGTTTGTTTCTCTGTTGAGAATTTTGGGGTTACACTAACATATCATGCGATAACAAGCCCTACTGTGGTTCAAAATTGTGCCCAATCTGATTCTTTTCTGATCTGGTTTTTTTTATGGATACACTGCAGTGTTATGTGGTACACAACTGCCCCCTTTTCCTGCTGGTTGTCTGTCCACCATCACTCCTTCTCCTTGCTCCTCTCTGGAGTATCATTATTTCTTCAGTTATATTGTTCCTTTGCACCTCCATTCAGTGTGGATTTCTGATTCCTTTTTACTTTCAATTAAAATTTAATATCTGAAGATGTACATTGACACCTTTTTTTTAAGAAATAGAAAAGAGAGAATGGGAGCAGAAGATAACATTCTCATTGGGTGACATCATGCCCAGTTTTTTACATGCCTATGGTGAAAGCATGCATGCCCACTCAGAGTAGATTAAAACAAAGAAAAAAGCCCATCTCTTTAGGCCTGCACTTCAAGCAGGGTCACATCGGTTTGGAGCTATCCTGCAGCATATACAGTTTCTCCAGTTTATTGCAAACCTTCAGTTCCAGACCAATTTACAAGCCTTTTTTTACATGTTACTTATTGAGGGAGTGGGGAAATACTGCCTTGAATGGAGCCCCAGTGGTGCATTGGTTAAAACTCAGCTCATTTTCTGAGTTTGGTTCCGATGGGCTCAGGGTTGGCACAGCCTTCTATCCTTCTGAGGTCGGTAAAATGAATGCTATTACTATTGTGTTTTGTGATTGGAAGATGCCATTTCCCCTCTACAGTAAAACCCCTATTTATGAAAAAAGTCTGTTCCATAGGCTTTTGCTTAAATTGTTTTTTTATGTAACTTGAAGCAAACCCATAGGAAAAATTATTTTTTATGTAACTCAAAGCAAACCCATAGGAAAAATAATTTTTTATGTAAGTCAAAGCAAACAGATAGGGAAATGAATTTTTACGTAACTTGAAGCAAACCCATAGGACATTGTGTAAATTGGGGCATGGTTTTAGCACAAAACCATTATGTAAGCCGAATTTTATGTAACTCGAGGCATTTGTAAGTCGGGGTTTTACTGTATTTTTAAATATTCTGAAAAATGTTTGTGACACAATATTCCTTCTGTGTTGCAAAATAAATAGGTCAGTTGTCAGCTACAATTCCAGGAGTAGAAGCAACCCAAAGCTCTAGTCACATCAAAAAAATTCTTATACCTGGCTGTACTTCCTGCATTGGATCATGTGAGAGGACACAACTGAATGTGATAGGACTATTTGCCTGGTTGGAGCTATACTCTAACTCAGGGGTTTGCAACCTACGACCGCCGTGGGCCGAACCCGGCCTGCAACACCATTTAATGTGGCCTGCCACTCCCGTCACTGTCAGAACCAGCAGAAGCACCAAAAACATGCCACCCTTGCTCCCACCGCCGCCGCCGCCAAAAGTGGTGAAAACAGCCAAAAATGTATCGTAAATGCACCCATGGCTGTCATAAACACATTTATGACAACTGCAGATGCATTTTACGGCAGCATTTACAGTGAGAACCACGTGTCTGGCCTGCTCAGCTGTCTGAGGGGGTGTGGTCCAGCCCACTGCTGGAAAACGTTGAGAACCCCTGCTCTAATTCCATAAAACCTGGCTACTTAAAATGTGGTGTGGTGTGAAACTTAAAAGACCCTAGAAGTTTGCACCTTTGAATATTCTTTCTAAATATACAAATGAAACTTAGTCATTTGAATATGTTTGAAGTACAGTACCATCTTAGACACTAGGCATTCTCGATTGTCCCTACAAAGAAGACTAGAGACAGGTTTCTATCTACAGATGGGAGGTTTCTATCTACAGAAAGTTTTTAGTTACTGTACAGTAATTGGATATGCTGCTTACCTTTGTGTGGCCCAGAAATCTTCAAACAGCTTCAAGAAAGAAACCAAATATCCTTGCTGCTCTCTATGGGGCAATTGAGAGAAAAATGAGGAGTTTTAAAAAGTCTGAATTAGCACAGTGGGCAGGGAGAGTGGAATGGAACAAAGGGATAAATCAGAATGGAAAACTGCAGAAGAGCGAGAGAAAAAGCAGGGAAAAAGAGAAGTGTCACTCTTTAAAAAGAGCATAGGGTGGGACAGCAGGTGCTTTCTAACCTAGAGAAAATGGGTACTTCTGCTAATTTGTAATGATACAAATGTTCCTGTGTGTTTCTATTTTTTTGCAAAAAAGCTGGGGGAAAAACCCACCAAAATAGATGGAGAAACTATTAAGTGATCTAATTTATAACTGCTACTGTTCCTTCCAAATCCTGCAATGCAGCAATCATAGAACCTCTGCATTGTGAAACGATTTTGCTTAATGAAACTCTGTACCACTGTCTGGCACCTGAAAACTTCCCTCTTAGATCAAACTGCAGCTTTGAGAAGTGCACTGGGATTTAAAATGACTTCTTGAATGCTGCAGTCTCCATCCTGATCTTCGACCCCAATGTATCCCTAGCTGATTCATTAATTGCAGTAAGTATCAGTGTTACCATTATTTATTAATTGCATTAAGTATTACCACATGCTTAGCCTGAGGAGCATTCATTTTTTTTAAAAAAAAAGATTCCTGCCTGAGACATTATAAATTTTTGATTTTGAATCAACATCAGTTTAGATGTCTGCAGGTGAAATTTTTTAACCTACACCTTTAATATCCCATTGTTCCATAAGATCTGAAGCCAAACTTGGAATAATGCTAAATTTAAACCAGCTTGTCTTACCTTCCTTTGCCTCCATCATTCATAAGTTTTGATTACTTTGCAATTTTGTTTTACTTGGGGGAAGTCTTCCAAGCAGGAGTTAAAGCACCACTGCAGTATATTTGAAAAATGCAGAAAAAGACCAAGTTGGCTTAGCTTACAAAGCTATTAAGTAAATTGACATGCTGGGCCAAACAGAGATGAATTTAGCCCAATCCTTGGGGAGGTGTCACTTTTTGCAAAATAACTGGAGCCTTCAAACCTGATAGGGAGTTAATAACAGGTACTTAAGGTTTTGGCAGGATCTTTTTACTTAGGAAGTGATTTTTCTGATCCAGTGGTGGCACTAACCTACAAAGCACACTTTCCAGATTTGATAGCATAGGTTTATAGGCAGCTAAAGCAGAACTTATATAAATGTGACGGGGTATGGTAATTTCCACGACTGATTGGTATATGGTTTTAAATGAAAGGAGTAGCAATTGAGGCTAGACAGAGTCGCTTTGGTTTTAATGTGCAATATGGATTACAAGTGAAATGTGATTATATGCATTATTACTGCAGAAATAAATCATAAGGTAAAAGAATAATGGCTTTTGTTTAATTTGTTTTAAAGGGCTAAATTGGATCCTTCTGTTCCTTCCTTTCTTGATACCATTCCATCCATAATGGAGATTGCCTCAATTGTCATAGAAACACCATTTACTGCAGTGGAATTTGCACTGAAATGCTTTGCGTATGTGTCTGAGTCATTTGGTTTTATACATTAATCCACACTAATCCTGCTGCTGAATTCTTTCAGAGTGCAACTGGGGAGCACATGCCCATGATCTATTTCCCATTTTACCTTGTTTTGACTAATTTAATGGTTCACTGAATCTTTATGTAGGAATCTCCATGGACTGAAAAACAAAATACTGTACAGGTTTCCCCTCCATATCCATGGAGGATATGTTTCAACACCTTTCACAGATACTTGAGACTATAGATAACTGCAAACCTTATATTTATCGCACGTACCTGAGTCATAGAAGCAGGGGAGGGGTTTCAAAGGCCCCCATTTTTCTACATTAGAGCTACCAAAATTTCTGCCCCCATTCCTTGTAAACATTACACTGCAGACAGTGTACTGGTACTAGTGGACTGGTAATGTGCCATAGTGATACTGATTTCAGGGTTTTTTATTGAATATTTTTAGACTAGCTGATTATTATTATTATTTATTTGATTTATAGACCGCCCTACTCAGCACAGGCTGACTCAGGGCAGCTCACAAATTTAAAGATACAATATAACAAATGCAAGAATACAATATCAAAAAATACAATATGGCAAAACAAAAATACAATATAGCAGAGAACAAGTCCAAACTACAATAGAAAACAGTAACAACTCCATAGTACACATATAGCTCACTCCTGTCCCCAACAAGTCCAAGTGAAAAGTAGGGGCAGCAAAAATCCTACTGCCTCAATGGACTTTAAAGTCCTGGCCAGAGGCGGGGCCCAGGGATGCTGGCGGTGGTCTCGGCATCCAAACGCTGCGGGTGCCTTCCCCCCAACAAGAGGGCTGGAGGCGGCGACAAAGTCCTGCCACCTCAATGGCCTTGAAGTCATGACAGGAGGCAGGGCCCCAGGGAAGCCCAGTCCTCCACCCTCGGCACTGGCAGGGCCGAAGGTGAGTGGGGCCCGGAGAAGGGGGGAGGGAGCAAACCTCCACCGCCCAAGCAGCTGCAGCTGTTGCTGTCTTCCTCCCCCTATGGCATTGACAGGGCCGAAGGTGCATGGCGGGAGCATCCCGGTCCATGGTTGAGGCAGGCTTTTGTCCCTTTCTGGGTAGGCAGGGCCCAGAGAAGGGAGGCGGGAGCAAACCTCCACTGCACAAGCAGCTGCAGCTGTCACCATCTTCCTCCCTATCGGCATTAATGGGTCTGAAGGTGCATGGCAGGAGCACCCCGGTCCATGGCTGAGGCAGGCTTTTGTCCCTTTCTGAGCAGGCGGGGCCCAGAGAAGGTGGCGGGAGCGAACCTCCACCGCACAAGCAGCTGCAGTTGTCACCATCTTCCTCCCCCTTTGGCGTGAAACCACAGATACTTAACCTGTGGATATGGTGGGGGGAACCTGTATGCTGAAAAGGCATTTGAAAAATGAAAATCTGTTACTGTAATTTGAACTGCAATACATGACACCAGCAAATCTGGGATGCTGTGACTGCTCTAAGAACCTGTGTGGACATAATGCTAATGCTTTTTCCATGAACAACAATAGGAGAACTTTGTTTATGTCTCTGTTTGTGTCCATATGTGTGCTGCTGCTACACTGCTGATGCCACTTGTGTTGCATCCCCTATGTTTGGCAGAGGTGATGAAGGTGGGTCAGTGGTGTCCTTTTTCAGGCAACTTTAGAGATCTTATTTTATCAGCATGACTCAGAGCAGTTTACAGCCACACACACACAGAGAGAGGTAGGAATCCTAAATGGAGAGCCAGCTCCATTAGGGAGAATAAAGAAGAAACAGAGGTAGAATGAATTACACACAACTGCAGTCTTAGAGCTCAACAAAGGAATCATGGTGTCTCTTTATTAAACAGAGTATAAGATACAAGAGTCATACACATATCAGCCTATCAGAATCTCAGACCCATATATGGAGGGTGAATCAGCATTTTTCACACTGTCTGCGCATGTACCAAAGCAAGCATCGTCTCACGTCACACAGTCCATAGACTCAGAAACACGCAGAAAGGCAATATAGGCAGGTTAAGGCAGCTTTCAAGATCAGATGAATTCCCACATGTCCTCTTTCTTTACTTTAATGTTGAGAGAGGGACGGCCAATCATACCCCTGCATGTCAGCATACTCCATAACTACTCCTCCATATTCATCATCACTGTCCTCCTGGACATTGTACCCCTCCTGATTCCTGGTACCTTGTTCCAGAGGATGATACCTCATCGAGTACAATTGCCGTCGTGCAAAACCAGATGTCTCCCTTCTACGCAGTGGACATGCATTACACATAGAAATAAGATTAGGAATACAATAAATGCAAAAACATAAAAATATAAGGCAAATAATAGCAATGACCCCATAAAAGAAAACTTGTCTAAGGACAGACAGATCAGGCAACCAAGAAGTCATCCAATCAAAGAGATTAACATCAGTGTGTACATTATTAGTAATGCTCTCCTGTAAATTCTGAAGTTCTTTCTCAATAGTATTATTCAGATCCTGGAATTTTACCTGACACCCCTGGTTCCCGACCAGTTTACAAAATCCTCCGGATTTTGCTAATAGGTAATCTATGGCCAGTCTGTCCTGCATTTGGTCTTGATGGAGCTTAGTGATTTCCATTTGAAGATCCCATATAACCCTCCCTGTGGCGTTGATCAGTTTATCCAGCCTACAGGTGAGTCCCAAAATGGACCTTCTATTCTCCTGGGAAATGACACCTGGGTACGATCCCAAGGTGAGTGCTCCAGTGATAACACTCCCTATAGCTCTCCCCCAGGAGCTACCATCAGAAAGTTGAACATTGATTATCACTTCATCATTGCAACCAAAACCCATCGGGCCGGCAACAGCTCTCCGGCGCCATGCATCTGCCTGAAGCGGCGTTTGCACTTGTACGGGTAAGGTAAAATAATCCAATGCTGCACATTGATATTGTCCTGGGTGGAAATTCGTGGCAACTCCATTAAAAAAGAACCACATGTTGGGATCCTTAATTTGCCATCCATTGCAAATTGAACCACTAGCTATAGCAGAATAATCAGGAGTAAACATAGGAAATACATCATATATATCTTCAATAGTAGTGTTAAACAAGGTATAATTAAGCGTATAAGAACTGTTATAGCTACCCCATAACCAAAAATAACCATCACATCCCGTATAATTGCCTACATTCTGCAAAACCCTTTTTGTTTGAGTCCAGTGCTTCCATTTACTATTCCGGACCCCAGAACTATGACAGCAGAAACAAAGCCCTTTAGTGTATTTCTTGAATGTCATGCTTCGCCAGCGGGTGTTGTTAAATTGTTCTGGGGGGTTGGAGAAGAGTGTAGACCTGTCAATATGTTGCAAGTGTCCGATAACCAACTCAGGCGTGTTGAACAATGCTGGAAGAAAGGCCATTTGAGACACTGCCAGTGGATGCTTATAGTATAAAGTTGCATTCTTACCATGAACCTCAAACATATAGTTAGCGTGGCGAAGCCAAAAGTTGGGGTTGCCCCCATGAATCATTGTTCTTACAGCTGGAAGCACAGTAAGAAAGAAAAGAACAAATGTCAGCAAATTTAGTTTACTGGTGAACCACCGTCCTGGAGCTGAGTAACCTTCTTTTCTCTCCATGGGCGGATCGCTCGGGCAGGGACCCATACAGGCCCTGAGGTAGTAGAAACAGCTGCGTATCCTCGTCCCCAGGTGATTAGAGGCACAGGACCCTTCCACTCAGGATCCGGTTGTTGCCGATAAACGACCAATGGCTTAGGAAGACACTCCTCTAAGAAACAGGAACATGCCCTGTTTGATGACCAGTGCTATGTTATTACTAGCACCATGGAACTAGACATGAAACATGCCTGACATATAACACAAGTGTAATATCACAAACCCATTTACATACGTAGGGTACTGAAAACTCTTCCATGTACTTCTGGAGGTACCTTGAGATATGCAGTTACATAAGCAAAATATAGCATAAGCAAAGACAGGTGTTTCCCCTGCAAGAGAATAAGCAAAACATTTAAGCATGAACAAAACATGAACATTTTTCTTCTTCCTTACATGAAGGAAGTTTCTGTAGCATTCTAGCAAGCATTTCTCACTCCCCAATTACATGAGTAAGGCATTACATTTCTTCTCTCACTAGGTATAAGTGAAAGAGGCATTCAATATCTTAAAACCAGCATAGCATGGTAAATCGAATAGGTACAGTACAAATATCATTAGAGCATTTCAAACTCATAGCATGAGCATGTAGACAATTTAAAAAGGTTTCCAGGTTTTATAATGCAAACAAAACCAATTCACTGAAATCACAGATTTTTGAAGTCCATGACAAACCTTGGTCCCAATTAAAATGTCCAAATTAAGAGTCCAAATGTTGATTGAAGATTTCTTCTTCTCAGAATAGAACTTAAACACTTAAACACTATCTTCTCTCCAGCACAGTTCTTAGTATGGCAAGGTTGAAATTAGGCCATGAGTTAATTCACACTGAATTCACAAGACAACCAGGCAACCCTCCACCCTCCAAACAGCCACATCTTTCAGCTTTTCAGCCAAACACCTATTCCTTCATGCTCCAGGCACACCCATCTGTATTGAAGCAGGCAGATGAGGTATGAGCACAAAGAACAGCTTCTCCAGAAGTTGCAAGTAACTTCCACACTGATGAACAGTACAGGGACTTCCCAGTTGCTTCCCCTGCGGTCCTGATGCTTGAAACTTGGAACAACCCACTCTGGATCTCTTTGCTTGAGGGTTGAGCAATTCAAAATCAGCCAAAAACTGGAGTATGTCCTCTCCCTCCTTGTATTTTTGCAAAAGCCTGCTGTCCATAGAGGAAGGATCCACACCACTTTTCCTCTGGACTTCTTTCATCTGCAGCATCTGAATCTCAACTTGATGACAAACTGCACCTGTTAGGTTGTATTTGCGAGAAGACCTCTTTCTGGGCTTGGGTTTTCTGCATTCCTCCTCTGGCCCATCCTTCCAATTCCTGCCCACAAGTGAGGTATCAAGGTTACCACTCAGCTTCTCCTGCTTGGTCCTCTCTTCCTTTCGTGATGAGGGTTGCTTCAGGGGTGAGCTGAGATCTTCTGTGCTGCCCTTGGAATCACAATCCTTGCTTTCTTCCACTCTGCATGTAGCAATAGCTTCAATCTGTGATGAGGTCCTCACCATTTGTTCCCAATCAGCTGGCACTAGTTGTTTTTTAGACCTGGCAGGCAGTGTTGCAGCATTCCCATTTGCCAGAGCCTCTCTGTTCACTGGATATACAGCAACAGGTTCCATATCCAGCACAGCTGCAGTTAAAGCAGCAGAGAACGGTATTTTTGTAGGGCTAACAGCGCTTGATTGCTGTAAGGTAGGGTATAATGTCCCACCTCCATCTCCACCCCCACCTCCATCAGGGGGCTCATGCTGTTGTTTCTCATATGGTGTGGGGGGGCAGTAGAGGACAGAGGCTCTCCCTTGGCTGGTGGCAAAAGCTGTGGCAGTGGGGCAGCAAGCCTCTGGGACAGCAAAATATTTTTTGGAGTAAGTCTTTGAAGACAATTTCTGACTTCATTCCAGGTACTGGACAGAAACTCCAGCATGTTTCTGCAAATCATTTCCAACCCTGTCCCATGTTCTTAAATCAAGACAGCCATGTTTCGGATACCAAGGGGAAACATTTTCTATAGTCTGAATCAAGTCTTGCACCTCTTTTGTGTCTGCCCTTTGTCCATTCTTATGCAAAAGATATGTCAGATCTTTGCAAAACTCCTGCTCTGGTGACGTTAAAGCACCCCCCACAATAAATCTGTCACTCACCCTGTGGGATCCAAGATAGAGCTTGGATGATATCAGGCGCCTGAAGACCTTTTCTCTGGTCGGAATGAGTGACGATAGACCTTCCCCGGTCGTTTATGAGGTGTTAATTGCTGTATCAGAGTTCAAAGAAGTCTTTCACCGCAGTTCAAAGCCTCACATGGGGCACCACTTTTAGAGATCTTATGCATGTAGAGATTTTATCAGCATGACTCAGAGCAGTTTATAGCCACAGAGAGAGAGAGAGAGAGGGAGAGGGAGAGAGGGAGAGAGAGGGAGAGAGGTAGGAATCCTAAATGGAGAGCCAGCTCCATTAGGGAAAATAAAGAAGAAACAGAGGTAGAATGAATTACACACAACTGCAGTCTTAGAGCTCAACAAAGGAATCATGGCGTCTCTTTATTAAACAGAGTATAAGATACAAGAGTCATACACATATCAGCCTATCAGAATCTCAGACCCATATATGGAGGGTGAATCAGCATTTTTCACACTGTCTGCGCATGTACCAAAGCAAGCATTGTCTCACGTCACACAGTCCATAGACTCAGAAACACACAGAAAGGCAATATAGGCAGGTTAAGGCAGCTTTCAAGATCAGATGAATTCCCACAGGCAACATATTTGATTTGCTATGTGTGATGGCTGTTTTCCATCAGGTGGAAAGCAATCTCCATTTGATGCCTGCTTTTTTGAATTTTTTTAGAGCTAGACAAAGACCTTTTTATTCTTGGCCTTTTAAGTAACTCTACTGCCCACATCTACAGTATCTTAAACTCCTGTCTTATAGCTGTTTTTCTTTCAGATCCCAGACGATATTTCTCCGATTGTTTTAGTGTTTGCTGAGTTCAATATTCCAGATTTCATTCCTTAAAATGTGTTTATGGCTGTTCTTAACTTTGCTGTCTTTTGATTCAGCAGGATTTTATTGTGTTTTATGTTGAATTTGTATATGTCTCCTGGTCAGCTTCATCTGTACTGTTATTCACAAGTTTAATTACCAGCAGTACTACTGTATATTTAAGGCTAAGGAAGTTGAACAAGTTTATAAGGTAGTGAGGCCTCTAGAAGGCTCAGCTAGGGATATGAAAGGTAAAATCACTTGTTCTCAATATGACAGGCTCTTGAGAGCTCAGCACAGCTGTCAAGTCTCCTGTATTGGCTGGGAAAGTCTCATTTTTTACTCCTCTTTCCCACCATCATCCCGTATTTGTATTTTCCTGTAAATCTCCCGTATTCTGTAATTTTTTTAAAAAATGGGTGGGGAACTACAGCCCCCATGGTGTTTTGCGTGGAAGTAAAAAGCAAAACCTGTACTGCGCATGTGCACCGGCGCAAAATGGGCCAGGAACTACAGACCCCATGGTGCCTTGCATGGAAGGAAAACACAAAGCCTGTACTGTGCATGCGCACCAGCGTAGTGATTATCCAGTGCCACTGGATTTCCCTTATTTTCAAATCCAAAATTTGACAGGTGTGGAGCTCAGCAGCTGTTGTGCAAGATCTCACCTCCAGTGTGAACATGAAACAAAAGGTGTTTTGCTTTTGACAGTTTCCCCATAATTTGTGCACAAGGCTTTCCCCCCCAAACAACTGTCTTTTCTATTTGTAGAGGACAGCATGGTACACATTTACTGATATAAATTAAGCACAGAGGAAGTGGATGACTGATTTAAAAAATGCAACCAAGAACATCCATTTGCACATGAGAACAAGACAACTTATGTATCTGGCCTTTGGTAGGTCAGATAGCACTGATCTTTGACATTGAGCCAGTCCTTTTATAGTCTTCCTTTTTATTTTATTTTTTATTTTTTTATTTTGTGCATCTATATCCCGCCCTCCTGGTGAGTACACCACTCAGGGCAGCTAACAACAAAAAGGGAAAGGGAAGAGGGAGAAAATACAATAAGTAAAAATTACAATATAAAACAGTTTAACAACAACAGCTAAAAACAAGACCCAAGAACCCCAGCTAAAACCAACATTAAAACACAAACAAACAAATCATCATTAAAAAACAACCCTACCCACCCTATCCATGTTAAAACAGAATAACCAAGCTGGGGGGGGGGGCTTGCTGCCCCACTGCCACATAGGCTAAATCAGCCAGTGGGCTTGACTAGTGGAGTCAAGCGTGCCCCAAACCTGCTGAAAGAGCCATGTCTTCAGCATCTTTCTAAAGGGCAGTAGTTCCATCTGGAGACCCAACTCAGGTGGTAAGAGGTTCCATAGGGCTGGGGCAGACATGGAAAAGGCTCTCTTCCTGGTCCCAATAAGATGTACTTCTTTCACTGATGGGACCACCAGTGAGCCCCTCCTGTCTGTCCTAGTAGGATGGGCTGAATTCCTTGTGGCAATGCAGTCTCTTAAGTAGCCTGGTCCAATGCCATGAAGGGCTTTAAAGGTCAAAACCAGCACCTTGAATTGCACTCGGATGCACATTGGCAACCAGTGCAGCTCCCAGAGAACTGATGAGGCATGAGCATAACGCCTGCACCCCATCACAACCCGGGCAGCCACATTCTGGACCAACTGAAGCCTCCGAATGGTCACCAAGGGCAGCCCCATGTAGAGCACATTACACTAATCCAATCTGGTGGTGACCAGAGCGTGAGTGACCGCGAGCAAGGAGTCCCGGTCCAGGAGAGGGTGCAATTGGTAAATGACATGGAGCTGTGCAAAGGCCCTCCTAGCCATGGCTGCCACCTGCTCTTCGAGCAATAGCCGCGAGTCCAGGAGGACCCCCAAATTGCTCACCGGATCTGACTGTGGCAAAGATGCCCCAGCCAAGACCAAAGATGGAAGCTCCCAAGATAACACGGGACCCCGCACCCAAAGCCACTCAGTCTTGCCAAGATTCAGCTGAAGCCCATTGTCCCCCATCCAGACCCGAACAGCCTCCAGACATCTGGTTAGGACTTCGACTGCATCACTCGGGTTCCCACGAGCCGAGATGTACAGCTGGGTATCATCTGCATAATGATGATACCTCACCCTGTGGGAACGAATGATCTCACCCTGCGGTTTCATGTAGATATTAAACAATAGAGGCGAGAGTACCGAGCCCTGAGGCACCTCATATGGGAGCAACCTAGGGCTGGACAACCCACTCTCTAAAGACACCGACTGTGTACGGCACATCAGAAATGGGGAGAACCAGGACAACACAGTGCCCTGGGCCCCCAAGCCTCGGAGCCGGCCCAGAAGGATACCGTGGTTGACGGTATCAAAAGCCGCTGAGAGGTCAAGAAGAGCAAGGACAGAGGGGTTGCCTCCATCACGCTCCCGCCAGAGATCATCCAAGAGTGCAACCAATGCTGCTGGACACACTTTCTAAAAGATAATTCTTCAGGGTTAAGTGTCAAATTTATTGCATAGGGAACTAGGAATGTATACTGACACCCTAACTTAGTGGGGTACACAGAAACAGCCTCCTCGAAGATTGTAGTATTTTTGAACCACAATCGGGCATACCTTGGTAACGGCAACCTTGTGTTGCTGGCTAATCTTTCTCACACTAGGTCAAGCAAAAGGAACTGCAGAATGAACTCAACAAATGGAGCCTTCATTTTGGCAGTTTCATTTTTGGCCTAGACACAGAAGAAGAAGACGACGACCCTAACTTAGTATATGTCTGCATAAGGACACACTGATTGATTTATGATCTGCCCTCTGCCCTCTGCATTTCTGGAATATACTCCAATCTGATGTTGCCCATGTCTGTGCCTAATTGTGCATTTTTGAACTTCAAGGGCGCGGACCATTCCAGTGAATGAGAATTTGTGTGAGAGTTGCCCAGCACCATTAGAATTATGTGTGGCAAAAATATTTGCTCATGTACAGCCCAGAGAAAGAGAAGAGAAGCAGGAGACAGCTGTTATGAACTTTGGCAGTGACACCACCACACTAATGAGAGCGAGGGAGAGAGAGAGATGGAGGGGAAAGAGGGAGAGAGGGAGAGATGGAGGGGGCAGATAGAGAGAGAGATGGAGGAAAGAGGCTGATTAGAGACTGCTTGAAAGGGGAGACAGGCCCTAATGTCCTAAAGTGAAGTCCTGAGTTAGCTACACAGAACCCACCCAAAAATTCAGGCATACATCTCACACACATACTAGGAAAGCAGTGTAAGGGTGTAATCACAATCATCCGATTGTGATGGAAAGAATTATTTTGTTGAGAACTGTCACCTTTAAATGACCCTTCCATCCATATGGAAATTGGTCCTGCTTCAAAAAAGAAAAAAAAAGAAAAAAGGAGTAGCCCTGCTGCTGGAGCAGAAAGATCCAGCTTGAGGATGGGGCAGAGTGTGGCTAAGCCATGACCTCCTTGTGTGATTGCTGGACAATATCTCGCACTGCTCAGTGCCAAGAGTAGTCCAGAATGTGAGCTATATAATACAGTATGTCTGTTTGATTTCACCATAACTAATTGATCTTAAGAAAGGGGAGGAGGCAGGATTCTTTGATTCAAAACCAAAGCAATATCCTACATTAGTCTGTAACTTCATACTGTAAATTGTTTTGTAAAAATTGTGAAGAGTAGCTGCTACAATCTGCTGACTTCATGAAAACATTATTTTATGTCTCAGTGACTGCTGTGTGCAGTAAAGGTCTTAAGGTTCATTGGATGGTGAAGTTGTCGGTCCTGTTCTCTTTGGTGCTATTTAGCATCTTCTTTGTATATATTTGTACTTTCAGTTTCTTTCCCCCTCCTTTTAAGCTTATCATGCCTTTTTAATGTTAAAATTGTTAACTCCATAAATGGCACACTTAACATGAAAGCTATGGGGGAGTGGGTTGCCATTTCACCTCTGGTTATGATTCCTCTGGGATCTTTGTTGTGACTTGTGTTTGCCACAGAGACAAAAATTAGTCCTAATTCCATTATTTGTATAGAATTTGACAGAATACATCTCACAGCCCTACCAAAAACTGATGTATCCCCATTATATACTGTACTAGATCCCAGTAAGGGATTTGTATACTGTACTAGATCCCAGTAAGGGATTTGGGTACTGTCATTAAGCCCAAAAGAAGTTGTAAAGCGAAATTAACAAACAGTTTTATTTAGGAGATTTGGAGTGGAGGTTGGTATCATTGCAGTTATACAAGGAATCAAGGGCAATATTCCAGTCTCAGAACAAATGTGCTTCCTGCTCAGAGACAGCTGCACTGAAGATCTTGCCAAAACAGTGGTCAAAATGATCCACCAACTACTTTCACTGTTAAGGTTAGGAACAAATTTCATTTAAACACTCCACATGACCTCTTCAAGTTGTTTGCAATGGATGCCTCATATTTGAAGTGAAGGGCATTCATTTTGGCATCCAGGTTTCTGATAATTTCTTGTATAATAATAATAATAATAATAATTTTGTGTCAGAAATTATTCTGGGTTGAAAGAATTTTTGTAGAAGAAAATCAGCTCAGGGAACACCCAAATGAGGCTCCTTTCATGTCCCCAAGAGTTGGGACATAGATATTCACTCAATCCATCATGTAGTACCCAGGTCTCAAACTGCTGACTTGCCAGCCTTCCAGCTAACCACTGAGCCACCACTCTGCTACCCACAGTTTACTTGGGTAGCCCAGAAAGTCCCAATCTTAAACCATCTGGAAAGTTCCAATCTTAAACCATCAGGAAAACAGGAGATGCAATTTGCACAAGTAGAATCAATGGTGTTTAAAATAGAATCGATGGTGTAACAAAACTTGTCTCCAGAAAAGAGCAAGAAAGTCCCCTGGAGTGTCTCTGATCTGATCAGCTTTCTGGAAGTCAATGACAATAGTATTTACGCTAGTAGTATATATTGATATAACATGGCATGGCCCCATGCTGTGGTTTTGTTCTTATGAACTTACAATTCATGTGATGTGAATGTGGGGATGTCTTGTCTCACTTTGCTT
This sequence comes from Bradypodion ventrale, assembly GCA_035047345.1. Classification (NCBI taxonomy): domain Eukaryota; kingdom Metazoa; phylum Chordata; class Lepidosauria; order Squamata; family Chamaeleonidae; genus Bradypodion; species Bradypodion ventrale. The sequence goes on along the minus strand of JAWDJE010000003.1, from coordinate 300,328,465 downwards.
CATTAGACACATTGGGGTGCAATCTTTAGGCACAGGTTCATATACACAGTGTACATGGGGGTGGGGGAGGGGCATTGAGATGTCCTACAAGCATAACATTCAAAGTAGCAAAAATATTCATAATGCACTGATACTTCTGACATTGACTGGCTGAAGGAGAATTCGAAAAGATTTTGAGGAATGTGACTGTGAGGGTAAGCATGATGATCGGTGTTAATTATTTTTTTACACCCATTTGATGCATGGAGAATGATTTTTCAATGCTTGATACTATATTTGACTGTAATGGCCAAGAGATAATATTCCTCTGGCTGTTTCTGACTTAAGGGCAGAACTAAAGTAAATGTGTTTACTTGATTTACCCACATTAGAGAAGTGAGCCTCAAGAGCTTTTAAATGTTGCTGAAGAAATAGCTGCTGAATGAAGAATGAGCCTTTGCTTAGTTTGATTGCAAGAAACTGCTTCAGTGACTTGCAACTGCTATTAGAGGAACTAGTATGTTTGATGGCTCAAGTTCTTTTTTACATCCTTGACTGATATTCACCTCTCAAAGTCCAACCCTGCATCCACACTGTGAGAGGTGGTAACAGGCCAAAGTAATGGAATGCTAGGATGAAAGTAGAGACATCATCCTGCCAACAAAAGTCTGCATAGCTAAAGCAATGGCCTCCCCAGTAGTAATGTATGGCTGTGAGAGTTGGACCATAAGGAAGGCTGAGCACAGAACAATAGATGCCTTTGAACTGTGGAGCTGGAGGAGACTTTTGAGAGTCCCCTGGGCAGCATGGAAATCAAATCAGTAAATCCTAAAGGAAATCAACCCTGACTGCTCCTTGGAAGGACAAATACTGGAGCTGATGCTCAAGTACTTTAGCCAGCAAATGAAAAGACAGGACTGTTAGAGCAGTCATGGAGGCCATACTGGGTCACCCTGAAATGATCTGACCAAGGGGGCTTTGGTGAAGTTGCTACAGGCCCAGCAAGCTGTAAATAGATAGTATATTGCTATGGAAATCCAAATGGGGGTACAAATGGGCTGATCAAATAGGAAATGACTGAGGCACAGCTAAAGTACTAAGAGACAGAACAATGAAGTACAAAATAGAAAGTCTGAATACAACCAGCTTAGGAAATAAAAGAGAAAAACTATGTGGAAAAAGCAAAAGCAGAAAAATATGGTATAGGTACAAACACACTGTATAGTGGTGTGAAGAGGTTAAATAATTTTAATTTAGTTTAATTTAATTTAATTTTTGCACTTGTATGCATCCCAGTCAGGGAACCCGACACAGGGTGGACTGAAGAAGCCTGAAAAAAGAGTTATATAAACATTGGGTAAAATCCAGGAGAGAAGAAGACTATATAAAGTATAGAATGCAATACAGGATAATCGAAAAAGCAAAAGGAGGATACTTTGATCAAGGCTAAAGAAAGATATAGAAAAGAGCTTAGCAAAGGTAAAGGTCTCCCTTGCTTGAAAGCCAGCTGTGCCCAACTCTAGGAGGTGGTGTTCATCTCTTTATACAGCCAAAGTGTCAACACTGTCTGCATCAGCTTCTAAGGACATGTGGCAGGCATGACTAGATGCTGGAATGCATGGGACACTCCTACCTTTCCCGCAGAAATGGTACCTATTTATCTACTTGCAGTTTCTTGCTTTTGAACTGCTAGGTTGTTAGAACTGGGACACATGACAGGTGCTCACTCTGTCATGCATCACACAGGTCTCACACTGCTGACTTGTCAATCCAGTCATCAAGTTCAGAGTCTTAACCACTAAGTCACCATGGCCTCGAGAAAACAGCATACAACACTATAAATTCTCTGCCTACTCTCCCTTCCTCCCTCTATCAATTAGATGTTACCACACCTTTTTTGCCCTTCCCAAATAATTCACTTTTGTAGCCACTAGTATATCCTTTCCATGGAGAGCTAGGCAAAATAACCTGGGATGCCCTTTGGTCCCCATCCCCACAAACTCAATACATAAACATTACAAGTCATTAATGGTTTTATTGAAAGAAAATGAGTACTGGATATAAAAAGCCACTGCCTAGATTGACTGCAGCAGCACAGAATTGGCATAGCTTAGACAGAGAGCAGATCCATAAGTAGTGATGTAGGCAGTTGAGTCATGATGCTCAGGACCAAGAAAACATGCCCCCACATTTCCCCCCTCTCACAATTATCCTCTTTAAAAAAATTCTTATATATAGATTAACACTAGAGCACCCTATTACCTTATCAATGGGTCATTGTTATTAGTCTCTTCCCCCACACACCCATGTATTTCTCTATGCTTGGCTTATGAATTGAAGTAAGAGAGTGGTGGTGAATAAGTAAAAATGAGAAGTTGTTCTTGCCAAGAGTGCCTACCCTGGCAAACAGCCAAGGAAAGGAAACTTAGTCCTGCTGCTTCCCAAAAGGGAGGAGAGGAACAGAGATGAATGTTTAGCAGTAACATCAGCAGAAATTCTTTTAACCTAAGTGAGATACAAGGTGCTCAGCTTTGAATAGGGAGGACAGGAGAGAGGAATCCCAATTTAGTGTGCTGTGCATGTGCGTGCATGCATTTCAAAGCCCCAACTCTTTTTCCTTATTGTGACATTCATTAACATTATTTCCTAGTACGATTGGACTGGTATTTATTTATTTATTAGTTCAGATTTATATTGCCACCCACTTGCCGTAGCGACTCAGGGCGGCTTACAAACAATAAAATACATTACAGTACAATATGTTGATGGGGGCTCAGGGGGAGGGCCAGCAACGTCCTCAACCTGTCTTGGCTTCTTCTCCAGCCATTGGTGTGGGCTCATGGGGAGGGGTGGTAAAGTCCTCAACCTGCCATGGCTTCTTCTTCCCTGGCCGTTGGTGTGGGCACAGGTATCAATAGGATTGCTAATGAGGTTCCCTTCTGTGGTTTTAATTAGGTTTGTTCTAAGATTGCTTTAGCTATCCCCACACACAAAACTGGAAAGACAGTGAACCATAAAAGGATTGGCAAAGACAGGATTAGAGGATGAAAAGACAGGCAGAGATGGAACTAGATGAACCAGAAAGAGGAGGCAGGTTGTAGGCTGGAGTCACATCTAGTTTGAATAGTGAAACAAATCAATCTAACTGGATATATAGTGCATCATTTTACTGAAACCCTTTAAATTGCTTGGAACGTGCCATTAATTAGATTAGAAACTTTGTAGCTTGTCATTTGTGGCATATTAATAGCTTGCTGTCTATAAAGAGGCACTGCAGGGTATCCCAAATGTAGCACATAAATGACAGCAAGTTTAAGAAAGATCTATGCCCTGGTCGTTTCCACAGACATGAATTCTTGCTCTTTCTTGCAGGGAGGTCTCCCTATCAATCTTCTCCCACCTACCTCTTTTTAAAAACAATTTCTCATACTTCTTATCTTTTTAGGGAAGATAAGACTTTTACACAAAATCCACTTAGACAAAGGTCTGCCTTATTCTGGCTGGTTTCTGCTGCGATCTTAAAATGGGCAGCAATTTTCCAAAGCACTAAGAGGCAGTGAGTTGGGGGAAGGAGGAATCAATTTTAATTAGTATTTTTGGCTTTAATGAAAAGTGATTACAGAGTTGGCATTTTAGCTAGTACTGTGGAGATGTATGGGAGTGTGATGCTAATTAATTTTCCGTTGAATAGCTGCAGGCCATGAATAACTGCAATAAAAAGACAGATTTGCTGATACCAGGTTTATATCAGCACTTCAGAGCTTCTGAACATACAAAAAAGGAGGGAGCTCAATATGTTGTAGGTATATTTTACATTACTTATCCTAAATGGCACATTATTACTTATCTATAAAGATATTTCTGACAATTAAATCTTCTGCATTCATATAATAAGGCAATGCTTTTCCATATAAAGGGACTGTGGTGGTTTAGTGGTTACAATGCTGAACTTGACAACTGGAAGGTTGGCAGGTCAGCAGTTTGAGACCCAAGTACTGCACAACGAAGTGTGCTCCTGTCTGTTTACAAGAAAACACAGTGCAGTGTTGCCAAATATGACACTTCACATTCTTCCAAATATGGTTCATAAAAATAACCATTTCTGACTTAGTTTGTGCAGGAATACGGAAGGTAAAATGTAGCTTGAAAAAGAAGCATTCAAACTGCAAAGCCAACCTATAGGAACAGCAGAAATCAATCTGGACTGGCTTTCTTGAAATAGGGATATTGTGTTTGATTCAGAGCCATATCTCCCTTAATAAAAAAAAGCAGTTTGTCATTGATTCTGGCAGAGAGATCAGTTCCTTATCAAGAAAAGTACCCAGATGCTACATCTTCAGAGATGTTAAACAACTGGAGACACAAAAAAGCTGACATGCAACCGATTGCATTCCAGATCAGAAGCAAATGTTACTGGAACCATTGTTCATGTTTAAAATCCCAATTTGTTCTGAAAAAGAACTCGATGTGGCCATTCTCAGTTGGAAACCACAGGAGTACTTATAGTTTAACCCTATGCAAGTCTCCAAATTAAATCACATTTTTAATCAAGGCAGGGATTTAAACCTCTCGCCTATGCATTTCCAACAAATAAAAATTGACAGCAGGCTTTAAATACTGATAGAAAATTGGTTTTGATGCCAATGAAGCTCTCTTAAAATTTCTGTTTGCTGCACAAGTTTGGCTGGTGCTGCCACAGTGGTGAAGGAAAGAAAACATACAGTAATCCTCTCCTCTATCCCCACACCCCAGGTATTACTTTCAAGAATCTTCCCTGATTAGTATAATTTAACACACACACAAACTGTCAAGCAGCACATTAAAATTAATGTGTAGATAGGCCCATATTGGTCTCTACCTGAAAATTAGGGCAGAGTTAGAATGAAAAAATAACACTCTCTAGAATGTTCCCCATTGCTTAGAAAGGTAAGACCCTGATGCTAGGAAAGATTGAAGGTAAAAGAAGAAGGTGACAGAGGATGACATGGTTAGACAGCATAGTTGATGCAGTGGGCATAGATCCTGGTGGACTACAGAGGATGGCGGTTGACATAGGAGCTTGGCATGCTGTGGTCCATGGAGTCTCAAAGGGTCGGCCTTGACTATGTGGCACAACAACAACAACAAGAAGAAGAAGAAGTAATTAACTAATTATAGATTGCAACAATGAATTAAGGTGTCTGAAAAGAACACACCTGGATGACAAAATCCTGACCCATGAATTATGGGAATTTTTTTCCTTGCAGTTATTCACTGCTACTGTAAGGATTGCCCCATTTGAGCCTGGTTTAAAGATAAATGCCAGAATCTTACTCAAGGGCAGGAATGTAGACTAAAGGGCAGTTGTACACTGTTTCACCTCTTGACTTGCCATCCAATGTGTAATCAGATGCATGACTGTTTCACTGTTGGGAGGAAGCAGAGGATTGCAATGGACAGAGAGCAGAATAAGCAGACTCATTTATCTAACTGCCCACTATACACTGCATGAATCCAGGAGATTCTGGTCAAAGAATCATAAGAAGGGAGAGTCGTCCAGAGTAACAGTGGGTTGATTACTGCCCCACTATGGTGACAAGTACTGCAGCTCTATTGAAATGATAGCCTTTGGCTTGAAGCCTGTTAACATACACTGTTACATGAGAACAATCTTTCATGCAATGTGAGCTGTCTTCCATGCAATTCATCCCCTACTGGCACAGTCATTTTCATGATCTGGAATAGAGCCAGCAACCCAGAATCTGCAAACTTTGCTCACATAATTGCCTTTCCAGGCACAGAGTTTTCGCCCATTGTTTCTGATTTTGCCACTACACATTTAAATTAATACATACAAATTTTATGCAAGTCTGTTTTCTTTTTTGTGGTGATAAAGTTCTCCTTTTTAATGTGGTACAAATCTGTGTAGAGATTACATTAAACAGATAGCCAGTTCTATATAAGAAACATAGAGAGACTGTATCTATATATCTGTATTTTAGTTTAATCACATGAAATATTATTATTGATGTGGTTAAGTCAAACCATCTAGAGATCTAGCTGTGATAAATATCATAATCTGATTCTCATGCTGTTAGGGAATTATAATGGTTTCTTTACATGCTTTGATTAAACACCAGCAATTTGTCCTAACAACCGTCAAGAGAGTTGTCCCCTGAAATTATGTTGAGCAGGGGTATGACATATGAAGTCTTTCTTTCATTTTTCCCCAACAGCATGCAAATTAATTTACAAAAAGCTGCAAACTGACACACTTGTGGGAAAGTAAGTAGAAGTTCACAAAGCCATAACTTTTGAATGACTGTGCTCTAATCAGAAGTTGATACAAATGGACTGTAGCTTTTTTTAAGTTCTTGGTATAAATTTTAGCCTTTGTTTATTGGACTCCAGGTTTTGCAAGTACTGTAAACTCAGTGATGAAGATCGTTGAGTTGTTGTTATTTTCATATACTCATTGTTTCGCCTTTACTGTGTCATTCCTATAAAATCCTAAAATTAACCAGTACCAGCTGTGAAGGACCCATGGGTCCCTTCCCCTTTTATGGCAAGGAAAAATATCTTATATGTTTCTCAGATGCAAAGTGAAGCCACAATAGTTTACAAAAAGCTCATACATGAACTAATTAGCACTACTGTTTATCAGATAAGATGGAGAATGCAGCTGAAGTCAGAAAATGAACAGCGATAGTGAAGAGGAGAAAGTAAAGATAGCATTATTATCAGCGATAACAACAAGAATGCCAAAATCATCTGTTAGAATAAAATAAAATTGCTACAAAATGATCTGGAGGTGGTATATGATACCAATATGATTAAGTCACTATAACTTCATGTACAAGAAGGAATGGTGGAGATGTAAAAAAGAGCATGGGACATACCTATATTTATGGTGGGAATGGGAATCTATCAAAAAAATGGAAAAGGTTTTTAATGAAATTAATCAAATACTGTCTATAAAACTAGAAGTATGTCCCAGAATAGCTTTATTAATGGACTTTGGAAACATCACCATAGCAAGAAACAAGAAGGAAATGATTATAACAATGGTAACAGCTATGAGACTGCCTATTGTTTAAAGATGGAAAGTATAGAATATATATGTATAGAATATTGTTAATACCAATAAAATAGGTGGTGGGAAGCACAAAGAGGATTGCTTTGTTAATATAAAATTATATATGCATATAATTTATTAATAGCATTTAATGTGATAGTGTAATTTTGTGTGTGTTTGAATGTTGTCTTGTTTTAATAATAAAAAAATTAATAATGTGTGTATGTGATTAGACCAACCCACCCCAACCTGCTCCAAAATCACCCCAAAGAGTGGACTATAGGCCCGAGTAGACAGCATCTCAGATAACTTTAAAACCCTATTATTATCACCAGAGATTAGAAAGTGACTTGATGACAACACAAAGACTACAGAATATTTGTGACAACAATTCATGTTTCTAGATCATGAGGTGAGCTGATGTGTTCCCGTTGCAGACATTCCTTCTACTATTGATAACAACAGCCAAGATATGTTGCATTGTAACAACAAGGGCAGGATGAGCTGGTATACCCCCAATCTCCCAAACTGTTCCTTGCCTCAAGGGGGCTCTTCACAAATATCATTTTGGGAATGGATGCTGCATTTAATAACTCACCCTGACTTTAACCACACACATATAACATTTTTGCAGAGCAAGGAAACATTTACCACTTGGTGTTAGACAAATGCTTCTTCTAGGAAAGGATTGAATTTGCTACTGGTGATGAATCTGAATGAATGCAGGAAGCACTAGCAATAATGTTATTCCATTTGCAAGTGCGGAAAATAGCATGCTTGTTGCATATTGGTTAATTGTTCCAAAGTACATAGGGAAACAACTTTTAAGAAGACTTCAGTGGTAGCAGATTTACAAAGGTTTTAGTCACTGAATGATAAAAATACAACACTGGTTAATACTTACAACCTAAGAAGATACTTGGACATTCTGGTGCGAACATGAGGTAGCCTGTTGCAAATTTTGATGAAAAAGGTGCATATATTGATTCCAAGGTTAATAAAGCACACCAGAAAAGCTTGTATGATTTCTTAATCCTGACACCTAATACCTTTTTTTTACCCTTTACCTCTGAAACTACTTCTTCCCATAAGAGAAATATAAAGTGCATGAAAGGCAATAAAAATTTACCGAGCAAGAATGAGGGAGAAATAAAAAAATATCATTCACAATATTCTCACAGAAGCTTTTGAAGACTCCTGCTCAGTCCTAAGAGTGCCACATGGTGTGTACATGAAGATTCATTGCACCTCTTCATTATACAGCATGTAGGCATACCTCTATTACACCTATTTGTATTTATCTATTGATATTGCTGGATATTAGAACAGAACTGTATCTTGCTCTGTGCACAAAGCTGTCAAGGGATAAAGGGTAAGGATAGTGTCTAATAAAGTACCAGATATTTTGAACTAGGACCTCTGTACATCAGCCCATGGTGCCTTCTTTCCATGAAAGGAATTGATACTACGGTATTCAGAGCCTGGAAAAATTACTCTTTTTTAAAAAACTGCAATTCCCAGTAGCAAGCAGCCAGCAAACTGGCTGGAGTTTCTAAGGAGCTGCAGTTCAGCAATTTAATTTTTCCTAGGTTCTCATGGCAGCTTTCCAGAAAATGATTCTTCTAATCTGCTGTTCTTGGTGGTACTCAGAGAATATGGCTGCAGCTGCTTCTAATTCATCAGTTGTCAGATAACTAAAAGATGTATGTGTTCAAAGAGGAAGATCTGCCAGAAATAAAGCCTCAAACGTAACCTTAGTTTCTTAGCCTCAGCACCTTATTCATTTACATGTGTTGCTATTTGCCATCATGTTGCATGTTGGGTAGCAGTAAATAATCTGACTCCCAATGGCTATGGGCAGATGAGCCCTTTTGGGTGGGGTGATAGTCCCCTCAGTGGAGGAAATACCACTGGAAACCATCATATCGGGCCTAATGGCAAAATGAGCAGAGGAGAAACCACTTTACTACTATGGTTACCAACAGTCATGGAAGCGGAAGATGACATACCAGATGGACTGGTTGTGAAGGCGCACTGTGATAATATCCTCAAGGCTGCGACAGTCCATTACAGTCCCGGTGTCAAATCCTGCATGTTTTCATTTCATATGCCGCAGGAGATGGCTCTGAGATCATAGTGTGTTGGTCACTTCATGGCAAGCTGGAATCCACCTTAAACAAATTCATGCCATTGGCATTTTCCCTGCTTGCCTCAGAGGGTGAAGCAGCCCAGAACCAGCCAACCTCCAAGGTTTCCCAGCACCCTGGGGCAGGAAAAAACATATACTTGGATTGAGTTGCAGTTGCTTACATTTCTGATTTATGCTAACCCTATGACCTTTTCACTTTCAAAATCTCTCTCATTGACAGGCCTGCTCAGGTGCTGCATAATCAATTCCACTGGTTTCTCTTCTTTGGTCTACCTCTTTCTTTGTTGCCTTCTGCACTTTTCTATTTCTTTGAATCATTTCTTGTTGCTTTCCATCTTTACCTATAAGAAGGGGCATTAACCATTGGTATCTGCATTCACGCCCGCACCCTTCCTTACCATACCTGTCAACTTTTGGCTTTGAAAATAAGGGAAATTTTGTGGGCGTGGCCAAATCAGTGGGTGTGGCCAAATCAGTGGGTGTGGTCAAATCGGTGGGTGTGGCTAAATCAGTGGACGTGGCAAAATCCCCCCAACCCTTCCAGAGCTAGGGGAACTGGGAGAGAGGGGATCCCCCCACAGGATACCCCGTTATTAAAGAGAAGAACCCAAGTGGTTTCTTCTCTTTAAAAACGGAGTGTTGGGGGGGGGGGGATGGAATCAATCCCCTCTCCTGGGTGCCCTGGGTTCAGGGGGCTGTGGGGACAAAAGGGGTCTGTCCCCCAAACCCTTCCAGAGCTAGGGGAGCTGGCAGAGAGGGGATCCCCCCACAGGACACCCCGTTATTAAACAGAAGAAACCAAGCGGTTTCTTCTCTTTAACAACGGAGTTTGGGGGGTGGGGTGGATTTGCTCCCTTCTCCCGCGTCTCTTGTGTCTGGAAGAGTTGGGGGACAAAGGGGGTCTGTCTCCCCAACCCTCCTGAACCTACCACCCTCTCCGCTGGGTCCCCTGGGTTCAGGAGGGTTGGGGAGACAGACCCCTTTTGTCCCCCCCCCAACACTCCCAACCCCAGGGGAGCCAGCAGAGAGGGGGATCACAACCCCCCACCCACTGATATTAAAGGGGAAACCCTGATTGAGTTTTCCCTTTTAATATCAGGGAAGCGGAAGGTCAGCAGTTGGATTCCCGAGTACTGCAGGACGGAATGAGCTCCTGTCTTTGTCCCAGCTCCTCCCAACCTAGCAGTTCAAAAGCAAGAAATTGCAAGTAGATAAATAGGGACCACTTCAGTGGGAAGGTAACAGCGTTCCGTGCGCTCCGGTGTCTAGTCATGCCTGCCACATGACCACGGAAATGTCTGCAGAAGCAGACAGCGCTGGCTCTTTGGCTTAGAAACAGAGATGAGCACTGCACCCTAGAGTCAGATACGACTGGCTTTCGAGCAAGGGAAACCTTTACCTTTACCTTTACCAGGGGGTGGGGTGGATTCGATCCACTCTCCTGGGTCCCGTGGGTCCGTGAGGGTTCGGGGGACAAAAGGGGTCTGTCCCCCCAACCCTTCTGGCCCCAGGAGAGCCAGTGGAGAGGGGGATCACAACCCCCACCCACTGATATTAAAGGGGAAACCCTGATCGGGTTTTCCCTTTAATATAGGGGGTGGGGTGGATTCGATCCACTCTCCTGGGTCCCGTTGGTCCGTGAGGGTTGGGGGAACAAAAGGGGTCTGTCCCCCCAACCGTTCTGGCCCCAGTGGAGCCAGTGGAAAGGCGGATCGCAACCCCCACCCACTGATATTAAAGGGGAAACCCTGATTGGGTTTTCCCTTTAATATCAGGGGGTGGGGTGGATTCAATCCACTCTCCTGGGTCCTGTGGGTCTGTGAGGGTTGGGGGGACAAAAGGGGTCTGTCCCCCCAACCCTTCTGGCCCCAGGGGAGCCAGTGGAGAGGGGGATCGCAACCCCCCACCCACTGATATTAAAGGGGAAACCCTGATCGGGTTTTCCCTTTAATATTAGGTGGTGTGGTGGATTCGATCCACTCTCCTGGGTCCCATGGGTCCGTGAGGGTTGGGGGGACAAAAGGGGTCTGTCCCCCTAACCGTTCTGGCCCCAGTGGAGCCAGTGGAGAGGGGGATCACAACCCCCCACCCACTGATATTAAAGGGGAAACCCTGATCATGTTTTCCCTTTTAATATCAGGGGGTGGAGTGAGGAGGAGGAGGACCAGCTGAGCGGCGGTGGTGGTAGCTGGCCTTCCTGCCTCTCAGCTGCTGGTGCTCCTCCTTCTCCACACCCCCAGCTGGGGGGGGTGGTGGTCTCCGGTCCGGGCGGCCTCCGCCCAGCTCTGGATGGAGGGAAATAAGAGTAAATACAGGGAAATTAATAAAACGGGAGCGTCGGGAAGAGGGGTAAAAAATAAGGCGTTTTCCCTGGTAAAATGGGATGGTTGACAAGTATGGTCCTTACTATCCGGTACTGAGCTGCCTGCACTTACTTTAACACCATCCGAGCATTGGCACAAGGGTCCACCAGCCGCGAGTGGGGCAACCGCCCCACAAACACACACACACACAAAAGCCCTGCCAAAACACAAACACACACACACACAAAGTAAAAACCACAAGGCCCAGCATCTTCTGTGCTTTGCCACCTCTCAGCCAATGAGGCTGAAGGGCGCAAGCACGGAGGAGGTGGAGCAGCCGGCATGCCGGCTTTAAAAAAAAACTGTGCCAGGGGGGAAAGACCCAGCCGGCAAAAAGGTTAGTGTGGTGGGGGTTAGGGAGTGGGGGTGAGGCATGACCCCGGTAATTACACCGCCCCCACCCCCCACCTTGCCCCCCCCCACTCCCTAACCCCCGCCACACTTACCTTTTGCCGGTTGGGTCTTCCTCCCCCTGCCTGGCATGGCCTTCTGCGTTGGGAAGCGCACCAGCCTGTCCTTCATCCCTGCAGGCGTGGAGGCCTCTAACTGTGCCTCCCAGGAGAACGACCAAGATTTGTAGGCTTCAGCAAGTGAAGCACTTTTGAGTACTTTATGACTAGAAAACCCTGACAAAAGTAGCTGTAAGTTAGAATAGAGAAGATGGCATATCATCATCATCATCATCATCATCGTCGTCGTCATCATCATTGTCATCATCATCAACAACAACCTACTGATGAACATCATTTGAGTGAGGACCAAGAAATTCTTATGATCCATACTTGTATACCTAATGGTTGTTTTGTCACACTATTATCAATACGTACTTTCACATAATGACCTCCAGTTCACATTAAAAAAGGACATAGTCAACATTTTGAAAGCTTGGCAGCAGGTGCACATAACTTGTGCTCTGGGATGAGGCTCACCAATGACACACTTTTCATGCTTTTCTTTGCACTTGCACAGTCAAAACCTTTCAGAGCAGAACAGATACATTAGCATAACTTCACAAACACTTCTGGTTACTTGTAAGAGCATCCAATTAGATCATTGTTTTACCCAAGTACTTAGTTGTTCCTTTGGATCACATACTGACCTACAAGAAGCCCTGCCAAAACACAAAGCAAAAGGTGTCCACAAGGAACAATATTATTTGAAAGCTACTGGAGGCAAGTAAGGGCAGACAGCTATAAACACTGAGATCTATCTATCTATCTATCTATCTATCTATCTATCTATCTATCTATCTATCTATCTATCTATCTATCTATCTATCTATCTATCTATCTATCACAGGGTGGGTTACAGAGCTGTATGAAACCATTTTAGACCATAAGAAATTTAATTTAAAACCAAACAGTTTAAAAGACCAAATTAAAATATTAAGACCACTGTAAAACCTGTGAAGACCATGAGCCTCAACCTCTTAAAATCCAATAAAATTTAAAAGTGGTAGTTTACAAACCTTCAAAGCTAGCTGTCTGTAGTTTGGCAAGTTTTCCTTTCTTTCCACAACCTTTCAGAAGGTTCATCACTTTGGCCTCTGTTTATTTATTAGTTACATTTATATCCCGCCCCTCTAGGGGAAAATACATCCCAACACGAGGCAGCTAACATCATAAAATCCCTCGTACAACAAACAAACTTATTAAAAATTAATCTATCTCCAAATGCTGTCTCCGTATTCCATATAAATCAGTACAAAAACTAAACAGGTACTTTAGTGTTCCTGAAATAATAGGCAGCAGCCAGCAATAATTTAATTTTAATTTAATTTAATAGTCATATTTATATATGCCGCCCACTCAGGCAGAACCCGACTCAGGGCGGCATTACAACAAATTCTAAAAACACATAAAAACACTTTAAAAGACCCATATCCCACCCACTTTAAAAGACCCATATCCCACCCACCCATCCCACCCACTATAAAAAGAAGAAGAGAGAGTTCTTAATGGTTTACATAAGCCAGCAGGCGGGGACCGTGTTCCCATTCGGGCCCCACACCTGCCCTGCCAGCCAGGTCTTCAATCCTTTCCTGAAGGGCAGCAATTCTCTTTGAAGTCTTAGATCTGTTGGCAGGAGGTTCCAGAGAGTTGGGGCGGACACGGAGAAGGCCCTCCTTCGGGTGCTGGACAGATGTGCACCTCTAGTTGATGGCACTATTAGAGAGCCCCTCAGGTCTGCTCTAGTTGGACAGGCAGACACTCTTGGGACGGTCTCTAAGGTATCCTGGCCCACTGCCATATAGGGTTTTAAAGGTCAAAACCAGCACCTTGAATACGGTCCAAACACATAACTTTTATTCAAGAATCAGAAATCATTTACAATTGCACCGCAGCGACTTATATACAGTCAGTGAAAGATACATTTAGGCGGGAATTAACAGGATTGGTGGATTGAAATCAGGAGAGAGTGGGGTGATCCTTTACCAGCTAGAACTCACGCTTCTCATACTAAAATGGCACGAACCCCAATCTCACGTTACTTGAAAAATAAGGAGAAACCAAAATGATGAATGCCTTTTTCTAAATACATTAACACAATCATACATACACAACAGGTACATTTTGGTTTTCCATTTTGAATCAATGTGAGGTTAGAGATTAAAATTTACAATTTGGATGGGGTCCAAATTGCTTCAACCTGAATCAAGACACATCAGAAATTGCCAAATTGTCCTCCAAACTGAATCGGGACCAATGCACAGTCCTTCTGACAAATCATGATGACCCGATATTTTGGCATTCATCTGAGACATAATAACACTTGCAGCTCATGGCTATGGACTGTGATGGCTCAGTGGTTAAAAAGCTTGCCTTGTTAGCTGAAAGGTTGGCAAGTCAGCAGTTCAAGACCCAGGTACTACATGACAGAATGAGCACCTTTTCTCTGTCCTAGCTCCTGCCAACCTAGCAGATCGAAAGCCAAGAAATTGCAAGTAGATAAATAGGGACCACTTCAGTGGGAAAAGATCTTGGGGACATGGAAGGAGCCTCATTTGGGCACCCCCTGAGTGGAGTTTCTCCAGCAAAAATCCTTTCAACCCAGAAAGCACCTTTGTGTGCTTCTGATACGATAAAAAATGACTGTGGAAATAAAGCTTTATAGGCCTACCTCAAAGGTAACAGAAATCTGTTGATACACCATAATTTTATCAATAATGCGAGTCACAAGAAATTGTGAATCATATTTTTACAAGTCAGCAGTTCAGTGCAGCCTTCTACTGGATACAAGTTTCCCAGAATTTACAGTGCAAGGAATTGCAGGCGTATACCATCAAAAAGCTCAAAATGTTTCAGCGATGAATCATTTTTTAAAATGTTGAGACCAGGATCTTAAAAATCCTATTTGGGAGATAGGAATTATATACCAAAGATAGGGGAAATATAAATCTTGAGCTACCAATCAATGCTGAAATGAAGAAGATGGGGATTTTCTTCATCCGGAAATCTGATTAGGAAAGCCACAAAAAGAAGAATTAGGATGGGAGAAGATAACATATGAAGAGGATATTAAAAGACTATAAAGACACCACCAACTGATAATAAAACTAGGGCTATACACAATGGATCACAGAGTTCAAAAGAGAGCTCAAAACATTAATAAATTGACTTGCAAGACAGATTTCTGAGGAGTGCAGTACATGGATTGAGGAAAATAGAAGTGTCCATAGACTGGCTACATGAATGGTTTCTTAGATTTTTCTTTCTTTAATGTGCAACAGAACTTAAGTCTTGGCTACACTGTCCCTTAATGCAGAAGTAACCCACTTCTGCTGATCAGATAATTTATTGGGGAGTTTTCCCACAGTGGGTGTGCATATAGGGATCTATACTTACTTTTAGGGCAAAGTGCATTAATGAATTTTACTAAAGCAAAGTATTTTTTTAATGAAAAATTATCTGAGTTTGCATTTTCTCTGTATCACTGTATCACTCAGTTGGAAACAATCCATACAATATAAAAATGCAATGGGAATTTGTAATGTATGATTAAGAAGGGAGCCAAGAATAATTACTACACAACAAGCAGGGTAGGGAACAAAACTTTAGCATCTATTGAAGTAAAGATAAAAGCAAGCAAAACTTTCATTTAGCATCATGGAACAAAAAGAAAGCCTTATTTAATTTCATATACTATTAGGGGGAAATTAAAACCACTCAAGTAGTGTAATGAAGTGGAAAAATAAATCTAAATCTAGGTTTAATGCCTGGATCTCATCTTACCCAAAAAGAATTTGATCTACATGTATGTTGTAAATTTTTACAAAATATTCTATACCAGGGTTTCTCAACATTTTTGGCTGTCTCAGCCAGACACGTGGGTTCCCCCTACCGCAGGCACTGCTGTAAATCACGGCGGGCATGTTTGTGCATGTGTTGGTGTGTTTGTGCATGTTTGGGTGCATTTACAGCTGTCATAAACACATCTGTTGCTGCCTCCGGGGCTGCTGCCACAGGCCAGATGATTTGCCACAGGGGTCCGGGTCCAGACCGCAGGCTGTAGATTGCAAATCCTTGATCTATACTTCTATATTATCAGTTCTGAACTGTTTTACTTGTGGAGTGTTACATTTGAAACTTATTAGAGATTGATTAGAGATTGTTTATAGCTCTTCTCAATTAATTGTGTTTTTTCTTAGCCATTTTGTAATTCACTTTGCCACCTTGCAACTATTTAGCTTATGCAAAGAAGAAACATCTTAGCCATCTCAGGGATATCTTGGCTGTCCAAAGAATTGGGTTTCCAATTGGATTTTAAAAAACAAATTAGGTGGAGCTCACATGGTGTTTTCTCTTGTTTGCATGTCCTTGGAAACCTTGCCCAATTTTTTTAAACCCTGAAGCAGTGGCGGAATTCAGCAGGTTTGCCCCAGTTCGCCAGAACTGGTAGCAGAAATTCTGGCTGGTCCTGCCCATCCAAGTTTTGAAACAATGCAGGGCTTTCTCCCTTGCCACGCTCGCCATACCACACCCATAGAGTAGGTAGTAAAAAAATTTATGAATCCCACCACTGCCATGAAGCCATTGCTGGCAAGCACCTGCCCAAACATATTTTGATAAAAGACAGATCCATGAAGTCAAAAACAGATTGTCATGGGTCCACGTGATTTTTACAATTACTGGGAACTATCAAGGAAATATTGTCTGCTATTTTTTTCAAACCAACACTAGCTAGTTTGGGATACATATTTTGGAACAATAAGCAAAAATATGAAAAAGTGTTGTGTCTATGCACACAGTAGCTTCTGAGGCACAAATAATTTAATTCCAAAGCTCCTTAATGAAGTACCATAACTATGTAGCCGAAAACGGGCAAATCCCAGCTAGTGTGGCTGTGGGTATTAAAAGGAATACAGGCACCAGAATTAGGAGAAAGACATTATTAAAATATTTTTTGCAAAAGGGCCATCTTTTCTCCACCCTCCTTCGAGAGATGGGTAGAGAGAATAAAAGACAACCAATTCAGGAGCATAGGTAATTTTATAGACTAAAACCAAAGGCAAATCTAGAAACTATACACTCTATTGTTACCGCATCCTGATCTCTGCCCCTCTTTTACAAACTTAAGCTAATGTGATGGCTGTGCCATTTCAGAATCATTTTCTTGATGGCTGGGCCATTAAGGATGGACTCCTGTCTCCTGGAAACATGTGTCAATGGACATTAAGTAACATATAAGAAATGCCTAGAGGCAAGGTGTAGGTAGGAGGGGGTTAGGGGGACTTTTTTACCTTTAGTTTACTTAAAGTTCAAAATGGCTTTTCTTTGGCTACATTTGAAACTAGTTAGGGTATCAAAACAACAAGGTCTCAAACTGTAGTTTAAGGCAGGGGTTCTCAACCTTTCCATGCTGGGGGCTGGGTCACGGTAACTCAGACAGCTTCGGGGTCAGATGGCCATTTTGCCCTGCCTGCCACACATGGCACTCCCGGGTGTGGTGGAGGCGGTGGGGGCCACATAAAATAGTGTTGTGGGCCACATCGAGCCCCAGGGCCAAAGGTTGAGAACCCCTGATTTAAGGTTTCATATAATTCAGATCTGTCCTGGTCGAGATATAATGGAGACTTATCTCGATAAAGATTCCCCAGATTATTGTGGTACTCTGTGATGGAAGGAAGAAACAGGGCACTAACAGTAGAATAGAAAAGCTGATATGCATCTTACTACACTGAGACACATGTGTCTAATTTAAATTTGTTGTTGTTCAGTCGCACAGTCGGTTCCGACCCTTTGCGACCCTATGGACCATTGCTCTCCAGGCGCCTCTGTCCTCCACCATCCCCCTCAGCCCTCCCAGCTCTGTGCCCATTGTGTCTACAATGCCATCTAGCCATCTCATCCTTGGCCTCCCCCTTCTTCTTTTGCCCTCCACCTTTCCCAACATCAATGCCTTCTCAAGTGAATCCTCCCTTCTCATTTAATGTCCAAAGTATTTTAGCTTCATCTTTACTATTTGACCTTCCAGTGAGCATTCAGGGTTAATTTCTTCTAAGATTGACCTATTTGTTCTCCTCGCTGTCCAGGGTACTCTCAAAACCCTCCTCCAACACCACATTTCAAAGGCATCTATTCTTCTGCGTTCAGCCTTCCTAATTGTCCAGCTCTCACATCCGTACATTACTACTGGGAAGACCATTGCTTTGACTATTCTAATTTTTGTTTTCAGTGTGATGTCTCTGCTTTTCACTATGTTCCCCAGGTTTCTCATTGCTTGTCTCCCAAGAATCAGTCGCCTTTTTATTTCATGGCTACAATCCCCATCTGCAGTGATCTTTGATCCCAGAAAAGTAAAATCTGTCACTGCTTCTACTTCTTCCCCATCTATCTTCCATGAACTGATTGGGCCTGTTGCCATTATCTTGGTTTTCTTGATATTTAGTCTCAAGCCAGCTTTTGCACTCTCCTCCTTCAGCCCAATCAAGAGATTCTTTAGGTCTTCCTCACTTTCTGCCATTAGGGTGGTATCGTCTGCATATCTCAAATTATTGATGTTTCTCCCAGCGATTTTAATCCCATATTGTGATTCCTCCATCCCTGCACTGCGCATTATGTGCTCTGTGTATAGGTTGAATAGGCATGGTGGATTTCTATTTGTTTATTAAATAGATGCTAAGTTACATTATATTGACATGGAGAATCAAAGGAAGAAACAGTAGATAGGGTAAAAAATCCCTGTGAATATTTTGAACCCTTGAAATTATATTGCCCTTTATCAGGGGAATTTTGAAACTACCTGATTCAGATAAAAGGAGCCTGATGAATAAGTTTAAATTATATCAGAGAGTAAACAAAACAAAATGCTTGCACAGACTAACATGGCTACCACTTCAAAAATTTCAAGTTTAAATTAGATGCTTTTTTATTTTGTATTTCTCTGATGAAGATTGACAATAACTGAATGAGCCTAAAAAACTTTGGGATAGTATCTATCGAATAAATATTAAGTACTGTCCAATTTGACTTTACCTTTTGACTGGATTTCATGCAGCTAAAGGGCCTGCAGCAAAAGAATTCTGGATATGGGTCTCCACCTTCCATCCCCTATGCACTCACAGCACGGAGAGAATAGGTTAGGTTGTTAGTAGAGAGAAGTCTGCTACTCTCGATCCACAGATGATTAGCTCCCAAGGCTGAAAGGTTCTATCCTTAAGATTTGTTCAGGTTTTGGAGCACCTGGAAGGTTACTCTATGTTTTAATATTATTGGCTTTAATTGACAGCCTTTTTACTTCACAACTCAGCATCATAGCATGTGGAAGTTTGAGCATCTTTGGTCTCTTTTCCCCTTTCCCCCAATAAATTCAATTTTTAAAAGCCAATTTTGGTACTGGGTTCATTGGATTTACTGTGGTGCTAGATCCAGACCTGTGCTCTCAGGCTCATTTGGAGCAAGGACAGTGTCACTTGTGTCAGCTACCATAAAGAAGCATAGTCGCATCTTACACCTTGCTTGAGAAATCTGTGTTTTTTTGGGAATACGCTCTAGCCAGGGACAGAGTTGTAGGAAGTACAGAGAGAGCATCCTGTAACCTAGGTGCTCTGACAGCCCCAGGAAGTTCTTGGAAGGCAACAGCCATGCAGCCGGGAGGCATGCGGTGGACTCTCCTTGTTACCTTCAGTTCCATCTCTCGACACAGTGAGATTTAAATATGTACTCTTTCATCATTTGCTATCCAATATACACAGGGGCTGCATTGGCTTAGTAGTTAAGATGCTGAGCTTGACAACCGTAAGGTGATCATGTCAGCAGTTTGAGACTGATGGCTGTATGACGGAGTGAGTGCCCATTGTCTGTCCCAGTTCCAGTCAACCTAGCAGCTTGAAAACAAGAGGTTGCAAGTAGATAAATAGATACCATTTTAACAGGAAAGGTAACAGTGTTCCATGCACTCAGGCACCTAGTCATGCCTGCCACATGTCAATGAAAATGTCTACAGATGCAGACAGTGCTGGCTCTTTGGGTGTAAACGGAGATGAGTACTGCCCCCTACAGCCAGATATGACTGGCTTTTTGAGCAAGGGAGACCTTTACCTTTACTACCCAATGTGTATATTTTAGCTGAGACTAGCAATTGGATGCAAGGCCTGTTCGAATCCTGGGTACCCATCTCTGTCCCGGTTCTTGGGGACATGAAAGGAGCCTCATTTGGGCATTCCCTGAGTGGAGTTTCTCTCACAAAAATCCTTTCAACCCAGAATAATTTCTGACACAAAATTATTATAATCAATTTTCTTGAATTGGTAAGATAAATACACAATACCAGAAAATATATAGATTCATTATGTGATATATATTGTTATATGTCTTGCTTTTTAGTTACCCAAATATTTTATCCCTCACTTAACCCCACCAGACCACTCAATCCTGTTTCCTTGCTAACCAGCTATATTCAACCAAGGCCTTTCATGACCACTCCCATGTGAGTCACTGTTCTGTGTATATCTTTGCAGTCTTTGGAAGAATGTGTGAGGACCAGAAGTGGAAAGGGTCTGGAGCTGTACAAAGTGATCCTGTTCCCAACTTCTCTTTCCATTCCAAACTCCACCTTGTTATTCCACTAGAATAGAACTGCAGTATATCTGCAGCTGGGTAGGTATTTATTTCTAAAGAAGAGAAGAACACTGCCCTCATTGGCCTTATCCCTCTGTTCCATAACCTAGTTCAGGGTTTCCCAACCTTGGCCCCCTATATGTTCTTGGACTTCAATTACCAGAAGCCCATGTCAGCTCACCTGCTGACCGGGGCTACTGGGAATTGAAGTCCAAGAACATCTGGGGGGCAAAGTTGGGAAACACTGAACTAATTCATAGAATGATATTCAGCCCATTGCAGAGGAAATCTAGATGAGTACAGCTCTGATTACAGATGACAAGGAGGAAGAAGCGAAGACAGCATGGCAGAAAGATCAGCAGAGCCTTTTGGCAGAAAATTCCATTTATAAGATTTTCAGATCTATTGCATTTGACTGAAATCAGATTTGGACTCTATTTTTGTAGCTGCTGTTTTTGACTACGTAGAACAGGTTTAGTTCCAGCCTCCGATATGAATATTTTACCTCTAAAGTTCTTTGAAGTATATCTGAGTTTGTCTTGGAGCTATTAGGAGAAGTGCCACTTTGTCTGATAGTAGAGTCTTCATTCATTTGCTGGGTTCTATAGCTATTCTGTCTGGGATGGAAACACATCAGTCTGAGTCACTTGGAAGATGTGTAAGAAAACAACATTTCCCCCCATAAACCAGGGGTGCCCAAACATTTTGGGCCACGGGTCAGTCATGTGGTTCAGCGGGCCGGTCACGTGGTTCCTCCCACTGGAAGTGGAAGTAAAAGACGCCTTGCAATCTGTTTTGCAACAGGATGAGATAGATTTTAAGCTGCCATTTTCTCTGCTTAAACCAGGGGTGCCCAAATTATGGCCCATGGCCCAGATATGGCCCCCAACACCAATTCCTCCAACCCACACCACCCTCATCGCTCCCGGAAGTGGAAGTAAAATGTGCCCATATGGGCGTGTTTTACCTCTGCTTCCAGGAGTGACGAGGGTGGTGTGGGCTGGATGAATTGGCATTGGGGGCCAGATCTGCCCTATGGGCCATAGTTTGGACACCCCTGCTATAAACCCATACCACATTTTTATCTCAAAAAGTGAGGCTTCGTTTATGACAGAAATTGACAGTGCTGAAAAAAATTGTCGAAAGATGCTGAGATAGCAGTCTTTGTTTCTGGCACAAATTGTAACATTCCATTAATCATGGGCCATAACTCGCATGGACCACATGGATCATTGTCATTCTGCTTCCAACAGCATTGTCCAATGCATTTCTTTCTCATAGTGGTAAGACAGCAAAGCATGCAGCTATACCCAGGTTCTGTACTGTTCACAGAAGGCTGTAAGTACTGCCATGAATGACAGTTTGAAGGAAGAAAGACCAGATACTGATAGATCATTAGTGTCAAGTCTATAGGTAAAGGTAAAGGTCTCCCTTGCTCGAAAGCCAGTCATATCTGACTCTAGGGTTCAGTGCTCATCTCTGTTTATAGCCAAAGAGCCAGTGCTCTCTGCGTTTGCAGGCATTTCCATGAATATGCATGCCTTGACATCAAAGTGCACAGAATGCTGTTTTACCTTCCCACCAACATGGTCCCTATTTATCTACTTGCAATTTCTTGCTTTCAAACTGCTAGGTTGGTAGGAGCTGGGACAGAAACAGGAACTCACTCCATTGTGCTGTACTTAGGTCTCAAACTTTGACCTTCCAGTCTTCAAATTCAGAATCTTTTCAACTTGAGCCACCGCAGTGCCAGTGTTAAGTCTGTAGTAGGGTCATAAACCAATGATAGAATCAGACTATGCTTTTCAGTCAAGGGTACATAGTCTACATTGCATCATCCAGCCTGTTTCTCCTTCCTCCCCTCCCTTTTGCCACTCAATAATAATAATATTTCTTGTATTTATATACCACTTTCCTCATCCTGAGGGTGACCCAAAGTGGTTCACAAATTTACAAAATATACAAGGTATAGGTTCAAATAGCAAGACACATAACAATTATAGCAAAAATACAATTTGTACATATCAGCAAAAAAATTACAATAAATATCTAAGAAAACATTATGATAGTGGCGGCAACAATACGCATGGCATTCTTGTGCTGGCGTCATGCCATCCAGCTGGCCCCAATTTCCTCCATGCCTGGATCAGCGGAGGGAAGAGTCCCGTGGCAGCGGTGGCGGCAGGAGTGGTGCTCTTTATGCTGGTGTCGGGCTGCCCAGCTAGAGTCATTTACGTCTCACATTTATGCCTATTATCTTCTTTCCATTTAATCTTTGCAGGCGCACCCCCCAATAAAGGACTCAGACACTGGTAAAAGTGGATAACGGCATTGGGCCACATTTATTGATTCATGCCCTAGTCCGAATTATAAATTTCTATTGGTATTCAACCAATTATAATTCTTAAGAAAGCAGGCCGAAGTAACACTGGTAAGGTTCCACCCAAAATTGCCAACGGCAATTGGTTACAATGTATCCATTTGTATCCATTTGTTTGTTGACAACAAACAAATTGTTGACCGTAGTCAATAATCTAACTACTGACCCCACCCTCTGACGCGTATCCGTAAAATAACGGGGTGATGCATGCTGCCTAGCTCGTGCCATCACCCCATTGCCTGGTTCATCGTTGACCGGAAAACCTTAACCAACTTGTGCCTGTCTAGTGTTGTCCAGTCAATTGCGAACCTGCCGGATACCTGTGGGTCATAAATGTTTACCTTACCAGTGCTACCCGCCACACGGGGAGGCTTCAACAAAGGCTCACCGCCCCCCCAGACCGTCAGCTCGGTCAACAGGCCTGCTCGCCAATCTCCCAACAAGAGGTCCATACCTCCCGGCGACAGATGGACCCCACCCCCTGTGTAAAGCTCATAATTTTGGAGACTGATGGTGGGGTGTCGTATGACGCGCCCGCAACCCTTGTCCAGAAAGAACCGGGCAATAGCCCTGCTCACCGAGCGCCGAGCCCGATCAAGGGCCTGGAGGTTAAACCCTCCCCTGTAAGCGTGCCGCGGTATCATGTCCGACCAAAGCAGGGTTGTGGCAGGCCACACATAATGCAAGTAGGCCAGGTCACCGCAAATCGCATGCTTCAGCGATAGGCCCGTGACCTGTCACAAATCATTACCCCCAAGGTGTATAATCAGGACATCAGGCGGGTCAGCATTCCTGATGGAGAAAAGGAATGGCAACAGTTCCCGCCATACCATTCCGCGCTTACCGTACCACCTGGGACTTGCGGATGCACCCAGTCCCAGCAGGGGTCCCCACTCTGTCACCTCAGCGAACTGCGCTGCCCTGTGCACATAGCTGTGGCGCACCAGCCATACTGTCACCGGTGTAAGACGACACCTAGGGTCTGTCAAGGAAAAAAGGAAACAGGGCAGTGACTTAACTGGTACTCACTGTTGAAGAGGGCGAACATACAACTGAAAACATCGTGATCCCCACCTTCCCATGTTGCGTATCTCAGCCCCAGAGTACCCAAACGCCGCTGCGGTGGAAGCCGCCCCTATCCTGAATGAATGGGTGCCGTAGCGAGCCCCAGGGAGGCCAACACTGGCTAGTGCCTTACCGGTCACCTTCCAAAATTGAAATTTAGTAAGGGGAGACCCATCTTGGTGACAGAAAAAATGGGCCAGGGTGCGTACCATGTAGTGCAAGGAACTCCTGTAGGGCACCAACCGGACAGATGTCTGCCATGGAACATCGTAGCAGTCTTACACCACTGCCTACACCGTGCTGATCAACCTTAGAGGAGCGTATCCTCAGCTGAGCCCAATCATTGGAAACATAGACATCTTCGAGTTCCAATGCCCTATGACTCGCATCCGCCTTAGACAGTAGCACCAGCTCACTGATGCGGAGCGCCCCAAAAAAGGCCACCGTTGTAGCCGCGTGAAACAGGGTTGCCTCATACCTGTCGAAAAACAGGTCATGCCAGCCCCGTGCAAGGTGGGTAAGTACCCCTGGAGAAATCGGGTGGCGGTCGTCCGGGCTGCTCCCACGTTCCCGCACCCACCCTTCCAAAACATGTCATATGCGAAAATCATTTATGCTGTCAGCAAAACCACCCACCTTGGCCATGAATGCCAGCGCTGACAGCCTGGATGCTATGGTGCGGGGAGCTAAGCCCTGGGTATGTAAGTAAACCATAAATTGGAGGACGTGAGCCACTGGGATGGGCCAACTTTCAGGTAGCCGGGATTGGGCACAAAAGGCCCTGAATGAACTGAATGCATGGTTATACGCCTTACGCGTGCGGGGCGCGAGAAACATGCCGATCGCCCGGTTCACCTCTCCTTGCCAAGCATCCATATCTCGTCCGGGAGCGGCGAGGGAAATTCCTCTGCATCCGGGGCCAAGGCACGGAACCGGGGGATCTGCAGGAGGGACAAAGCGTCAGCAATATCATTATTAATACCTGGAACATGTCTGGCCCTAAAGAGCACATTGAGGCGTAGGCTGCGCAACACAAACTGGCGAACCAGCTCCATAACCCTGGGAGATTTTGACGTCTGTGAGTTGACAATGTGGACAACTGCCGCATTGTCACACCAGAAATGAACGACCGAATTGGCCCACTCCTCGCCCCATAGCATCAAAGCTCCCAGAATGGGGAAAAATTCCAGGTACGTGAGATCGCGCAAACAATCCGTGCCCCACCAGGCTGGTGGCCATCTGCCGTAGGCCCACTTCCCTTCGAAGTAAATCCCATAACCCAGGGACCCTGATGCATCCGACTGAACCTGAAAACGAGGGGAAACCAAAAGGTCGGACCTCCAAAATGACACCCCGTTGAATTCCCTCAGAAACTGAAGCCAGATGAGCATATCAGCCCTCATGCCCTTGTTCAGTCGGACCCTGTGGTGGGGCCTGGCCAAGCCAGTCATGGCGTCGCACAAGCGTCGAGCAAATGCTCTGCCAGGTGCGACCACCCTGCAAGCGAAATTGAGGTGACCATGTAACACCTGGAGCTCCCGAAGGGACACCTTGCATTTGGCCAGCAAGTCCAAAATGAGTGCAACGATCCGTGAAACCTTATCAACAGGTAACCTGGATGCTTGCACGACCGTGTCAATCTCCACCCCCAGAAATGTGAGCTTGGTTGATGGGCCCTCAGTCTTTTCAGGCGCTAAAGGGACACCAAGTTCCTTCATTAGCCTCTGAAATGTATGTAGGAGACGCGTGCACGTGTCCCAGCCCCGTTCACCCCCGAATAAGAAATCATCAAGGTAGTGGGCTACAGACCGGGACCCTGACCTGCGAACAAAGGCCCACTGCAGGAAGGTGCTGAAGCATTCAAATGCCGAGCATGAAATGGAGCAGCCAAAAGGTATGGCCTTGTCAAAATAAAATTCACCCCGGAACTTGAAACCCAGCAACTCAAAGTCACCCGGGTGCACTGGCAGGAGACGGAACGTGGACTTAATGTCGCACTTAGCCAGTAGTGCACCCGGGCCACATGAGCGCACCATGCGCAGGGCCTGGTCAAAAGATGTATACCTGACTGAACAAAGGTCATCAGGGATAGCATCGTTGACCAAACGGCTGGCCGGGTAAGACAAGTGGTGTATCAAACGGAATTCCCCCGGTGACTTCTTGGGCACTAACCCCAACGGGGAAACCTTGAGATTGGGAAATGGCGGGACAGGGAAAGGGCCAGCGACCCTGCCAGCATTAACCTCCTTAGCAATGCTCATGGCAGAAACCTCCTCCCTTCCCCTGAGTGACAACAGATTGGGGGCATCTTGGGGGTACCTGTCCCCTGTGAAAGGAATGTGAAACCCCTGCTGGAAACCCTCAAGCAGGTAAGCTGCATCCACCCTCCTAGGGTACATCATGAGCCAACGCTCCAACATGTCCACATTAATTGGGGAGGGGGCCTTTTGCTTGACCAGCTCCCTCCGCGGCAGTTCTGCCCGCTCCCTGTCCACTTCTACCTCTGCCCCGCAGTCCGCCTGCCCTAGGACACGTGGAGGCGGCATGGGGGCCAGCACAAGAGGGACACTTGTGCCTGTATCGACACTGCTTCCTGTTGCACGCACCATTGGCCGAGAAGCTCCAACACAGCAGGCGGGCTGGAACCCCCTGCCCCGCCACCTGGCGGGGTGCCTGGGCTGGAGCAGCTCGCTGGACCGCATGTCCACAATGGTACCTCTCCCCTGGCGCAGGGCGCGTGGGGGTCATGTACAGAAGCCACAGCTTCTGGCAGGGCTCATCCCACCTCATCTCTGGGTGTAGGGGCACTCTCATACGGAATTCTTCGTCGTAAGCCAACCACGACGGGCCAGGGAAATCGACCATCGCCCGGTATATGTTGTCCAAATACTGGACCATCGGAATAGCCAGGTCAGGACGGGCCCTGAGGTACACCGCCATGTATATAAGGTACGCGGGTAACCAGTTGGCCCACGTGCGTGGCGGCTTACGTCGACGTGACTGCTCCTTGTCCTTCTCGTCCTGCCCCTCCCTCTCCTCTTTGGTGGGTTCTCTATTCAAGAGGGAGAAAATGTCCACATACTCCCCCCGCCAGATCTTTTCCTTGGTGGCCTGGGCCAGATGATCCCCAAGGGGTAACGAATAACCTGCTGTCGGAAACGCCGACACCGGCACATTGACAGTGCTGGGCACCATGAAAGGAGCCTGGACCAGCCCCGCCACCCCCAGTAGGTTCCCTGCAGGACAGGGTGCCCCGCCCCAAGTGGGGCCTTGGAGTGGTAGAGCCGTCCCCGGATGGGCCAGCGGCGGCTGACCCGCCGCCCCAGCCAGGCGAGGCCACGGCCACTGTATGCCTCCCCCCGTTGTGGGTTGTGGTGTGGGTGCACTAGCTTGAACCGTATACTCACAAGTTGCACCCCCATGGGCCACCCCACCGGGGGTTCCGGCCCACTGCGGGCGTCGGAGCTCGCGACCGCAACCGAGCTCGTAGATGGGGCCTGACCACTACCTGCTGGCAGCATCTGCTGCGTGGGGAGCTGCGAGGCCGCGGCTGGCGCCGACCTACGTGCCTCAGGCAGCTCAACCCGTTCGGCCGCCTGCCGAGGACCGGCAGACGTTGTGTTGACCTGTAAACTAAAAGGTGCCCCGGATGGATTAACTATCCCCAAAGATGCCTCCAGGGCCGCTACACGGGCCAGTAGGGCATCAATGTTTACATAGCCCCCAACGCTGATAGGGGGCATAGGGCCGGCCAGCCCACTGGTCGCAGGTGCCGGGCCAGGTCTCTGGATCCCGGGGCCCGAATATGGCCATGCCCCAACCACCGGCCCCGGAGGGGCCGGGGGCATGCCCTGCCAGGGAAGGGAACCCAGCCAACCCCCTTGGTTAAAGCCCACCACTGGAAGCTGCGTGCCAAGGTCCGAAGGCCCAGCCTGGTTATGTGCCAGGCCCGGGCCGGTGGCCGCTAATTGCGGGCCGGGGGCCGCAGCCCCTGCCGGGCCGGTCTGAGGCTGCCCAGCCTCAGGCCAAGGAGCAATCGACCCATCCCACCGGTCCCGGTGGGCGCCCCCAGAAAGGGGGCCTGCTGAGGGGGCGCAGTCGTGGTCCTCCGACCCGGCTGGCGCCTCCTGGAAGGGTGAACCGCATTCGCCATCGCCTTCTTTTTGGAAGGCATTGCCGCGAATTGCTGGGAAGCCGAAGAAAAAGGAGAGAAGAAAAAAACGCTGCCCAAAAAAGGCTACCCAGCTAAAGGTAAGAGCGACGGAGCAATTGGGGAAAAACTTCTCCTCTCCGTCACTTCGCAAAATGGCAGCGCGGCTGCCTCGTGGCCACCCCTTTTAAAGGGTGCTGGCCACGCCCCCTAACTGCCCGGATGTCCAAGTCTGGTGGGGGGGGGCCCGCAAAGAGCGTGGCGGCCATTTTGGCGCCGCGCTTGCATTCTTTCTTAAATTGCAGTGTTCTTATAAAGTGCAGTTCACACTTCTAGTTAACTGCCTAATTTTTGTTTCACCACTTATACTTCCAAAGATAGAAATTCATGTAAATGTACTGAGAAGGAAGGAAGGAAGGAAGGGAAGTTGAACAAAATGCAAGATACTGTATTATTAACTTTTGAGATTGTAATTGTATTGCTGTTTTTAATGGTAAGACAAATGGGCATGCCCACAAATGTCAATTTCAGATTTTTCTGTAAATTCAATAAGAGGTATAGCTCACTGTTACAACACAGTTAATTCTCAAATACAGAGAGTGCACTGGAAAGATCTC
The DNA here is from genome assembly GCA_035047345.1 of Bradypodion ventrale. Lineage (NCBI taxonomy): Eukaryota > Metazoa > Chordata > Lepidosauria > Squamata > Chamaeleonidae > Bradypodion > Bradypodion ventrale. The sequence continues at coordinate 300,299,649 of JAWDJE010000003.1, read as the reverse complement.
ATTAAGGACCAAATTAATTAGCTCAAACCTCAATACATTTCCCTCCATTTGCTAAATTATAACCCCACATACAATTTAACTCTCATTACGCAATCAGGCAGTTTTAAATGTGCATGACATCTCATCAGACCATTTTTAATTTTTTCATTAAAACATAAAACAAACACACGTATCATATCACTTAAAGCAAATTACATATTACAAAAAAAAAACTTTGTCATACACCTCTAATCATTTAATATATACAATGTGTACCCTCCACCCTGGTACCTTTTTCTCTTCTCTTATCACATCTCTTACCTCTCTAAACAATCCTATCTGTTCATTTATAAGTATCTTATCCCTAATTTCCAAAATGTTGCATATTCTTGGCCAGACTTAACTCCATTGGATTTATGAAATACATATTCAATAAACTTTCCCCAGATATCTATAAACTCACTTTTTTGTCACAGCTTTTTTCAATTTTAATTCACATCAGTTTATCGTTTATAGTCATATTCCATAATTCCAAAATACCTATACATTTTCCAGTTTGTAGCTATTAATAATCTTGCAGCTGTTACCATAATAACAATCAGATCCTTTTTATGCTCATCCACATTTGTATCTTCCAGTACACAGAAAGAGCCTTCTTGAAGATTTGTGGTATTTTTGAACCACAAATGAGCATATCCTAGTAACGGCAACCTCGCTAATCACACTAGGTCAGGTGAAAGGAACTGCAGAATGAACTCACCAAAAGGTGGTTTCATTTGGCAGTTTTACATCTGGCCTAGACATGGAAGAAGAACCTCCCAGCTCCATTAGCAATGCAGTCCTGGGTCATATGTTTAGCTTTAATGATAATATCTTATTAATTTTCTCAAAAACATTTGTCCAAATATTTTGCAGCCTCAGCACAAGAGAGGCAAGTAAAAAAAGTGCATGTCTGGGAAATGTTGGACTGTGAGGAATTATAGAGCATGCCTCCTTTCTGTCTATGTCACAAGAACACAAGAACATAAGAACAGCCTTGCTGGAACAGGCCACAGCCCATCCAGTCCAGCATTCTGTCTCACACAGTGGCGCACCATTGCAGGCGCACCCCCCCAATAACGGACACAGACAACATTGAAAGTGGATAACAGCATCGGGCCACATTTATTGATTCAATGCCCTAGTCCGAATTATAAATTTGTATTGGTAAAACGACCAATCATAATTCATAAGGCAAGCAGGCCGAAGTAACACTGGTAAGGTACCACCCCAAAATTGCCAACGGCAATTGGTTACAATGTATCAATTTGTATCAATTTGTTTGTTGACAACAAACAAATTGTTGACCGTAGTCAATAACTAACTCATGACCCCACCCTCTGACGCGTATCCGTGAAATCACAGGGGTGATGCATGCTGGTTAGCAATCGTCATCACCCCATCGCCTGGTTCGTCGTTGACCGGACAACGTTTAACTAATTTATTCCTGTCTAGTGTTGTCCAGTCAATTGCGAACCTGCCGGATACTTGTGGGTCATACTGTTTACCTTACCAGTGCTACCCGCCACATGGAGGGGCTTCAAAGAAGACCTGACGCCCCCCCCAGACCGTCAGCTCGGTCAACAGGCCTGCTCGCCAATCACCCAACAGGAGGTCCATACCTCCTCGCGACAGATGGACCCCATCCCCTGCGTACAAGTCATAATTTTGTAGGCTAATATCGGGGTGATGACTGACCCGTCCCCAAGCCCTGTCGGCAAGAAACCGCGCCAGCGCCCTATTGACCGTGCGCCTAGCGCGGTCAAGGGCCAGGAGGTTAACGCCCCCTCTATAGTAATGGCGCGGGACAATGTCCGCAAAACCAGGGTTGTGGCAGGCCAGACATAATGCAAGTAGGCGAGGTCCTCGCAAATCGCATGCTTAAGCTATAAGCCGGTGACCTGGCCCAAATCATTGCCCCCAAGGTGGATGATGAGAATGTCAGGCGGGTCAGCACCCAGGCCAGAAAAAAGGAAAGGCCGCAGCTCCCGCCATAACATCCCAGGCTTACCATGCCATGTGAGACTGGCGTGTTCACCCAGTCCCAGTCGGGGTCCCCACTCTGTCGCCGCAGCGTAACGCGCTGCCCTGTGCACATAGCTGTGGCCCACCAGCCATACTGTCACCGGTGTAATACGACACCCAGGGTCTGTAAGAAAATTGAGAAAAATTGAGAAAAAGACGGGAAGGTGACTGGATTGGTACTCATGGCGGAAGTGGGCGCACATAAAACTGAAAACATTGCGAGCCCCACCTCCCCATGCTGCGTATGCCAGCCCCAGAGTACCCAAAAGCAGCTGCTGTAGAGGCTGCACCAGTACGGAATGAATGTGTGCCATAACGGGCACCTGTGAGGGCACTCCCTGTCACCTTCCAAAACTGAAATTTAGTAAGGGGAGACCCATCTTGGTGACAGAAAAACGGGCCGTGGTGCATGCCACGCAGTGCCAGGAACTCCTGTAGGGCACCAACCGGACAGATGTCTGCCAAAGAACACCGTAGCAGTCTTACACCACTGCCTACGCCATGCTGATCTGTATTAGAGGAGCGTATCCTCAACTGGGCCCAGTCTTTGGCAACATAGACATCCTCGAGTTCCAGTGCCCTACAACTTGCATCCGCCTTATACAGCATCTCAAGCTCGCTGTCGCGGAGCGCTACAAAAAGGCCACCGTTGTAGCCGCATGAAGTGGGCTGCCTCATTTCCAAAACAGAGGCCAGGCCAGCCCCGGGCCAATTGGGTAAAACCCTGGGAAAATCTTGCATCCGCCTTACTCAGCATCTCAAGCTCGCCGATGCGGAGGGCTCCAAAAAGGCCACCGTTGTAGCCGCATAAAGTGGGCTGCCTCATTTATCGAAACTGAGGCAAGGCCAGCCCCGGGCCAATTGGGTAAAAACCCTGGGAAAATCTTGCATCCGCCTTACTCAGCATCTCAAGCTCGCCGATGCGGAGGGCTCCAAAAAGGCCACCGTTGTAGCCGCATGAAGTGGGCTGCCTCATCTATCAAAACAGAGGCCAGGCCAGCCCCGGGCCAACTGGGTAAAAACCCCTGGTAAATGGGGTGGCGGTCGGCCGGGAAACGCCCGCGCACGCGCACCCACCCCTACCAAACATGTCTCACCCGGAAGTCATTGGTGCCGTCCACACGACCTCCCACTTTGGCCCTAAAAGCCAACCCGACAGCTGAGATGCTATGGTGCGTGGTGCAAGGCCCTAGGCATACAGGTAAACCATGAACCGCAGAACATGGGCTACTGGGATCGGCCAGGTTCCTGGCAGTCGGAATCGGGTACATAATACTCTAAAGGAACTAAATGCGTGGTGATACGCCTTACTCATGCATGGCGCTAGTGACAGGCCAATCGCCCGGTTCACCTCTCCTCGCCAACGTTCCATCTCTCGTCCAGGAGTGGCGAGGGAAATTCCTCCGCATCCGGGGGCCGAGGCACGGAACCGGGAGATCTGCAGGCGGGACAAAGCAGCAGCAATATCGTTATCAACCCTTGGGACATGCCTGGCCCTGCAGGGAACGTTGAGGCACAGGTTGCATAACACAAACCAACACACTAGCCCCATAACCCCGGGCGATTTGGAAATCTGTGCAGTGACGATGCGGACAACAGCCGCGTTGCCATGCCAAAATTGCACAACTGAGTTGGCCCACTCCTTGCCCCATAGCATCAAAGCACCCAGGATAGGGAAACATTCCAGATACGTGAGACCATGCAGGCGACACTTGCCTGCCCAGTATGTTGGCCACCCACCATAGGCCCACTTCCAATTGAAGTACATCCCGTAAACCCAGGAATCCTGAGGCATCGGACCGCATCTGAAAGCAAGGGGGAGCCAGGAGATCAGACCCCAAAATGACACCCCGGTGAACCACCTCTGGATCTATGGCCAGACAGCACGTCTGCCCCGATACCCCGGGTAAATCTGAGCCTGTGGTGGGGCCTGGAGAATCCCGCCAAGGCATCGCACCAGCGCAGAGCAAATGCCCTGCCCGGTGCTACGACCCTGCCAGCTAAACTGGGGTGACCACGTAGCACCAAAAGTTCCCTCAGTGATGCCATGCGCTCGGCCAGCCAGACCGAGACAAGGGCCACTAGCTTTGGGACCTTATCCCACTGCAACCTAGAATCCTGCGCTACCGTGTTACTCTCCACCCCAGGAATACTAGCTGTGGAGATGGGCCCTCGGTCTTTTCGGGCGCTAAAGGGACACCCAGTTCCTCCATTAGCGTCTGAAATGTGTTGAGGAGACGTGTGTACGTGTCCCAGCCCCGTTCAGCCCCGAATAAAACCATCCAGGGATTGGGCTACAGACCGGGACCCTGACCAGCGGACAAAAGCGCAATCTAGGAAAGTGGTGAAACGCTCGAATACCGAGCCCCAATGGAATAGCCAAAAGGCATGGCATCATTGAAATAATGTGCTCCCCGGGACGGGGGTGCAGGGACAGGGCCATCGACCCTGCCCGCATAGACCCTATTGTCAAAGCTAGCAGCAGCCACCTCCTCCCTCCCCTTAAGGGATAAAAGATTGGGGGCATCCTGAGGGGACCTATTACCCATGAAAGGGATCCGGAACCCCTGCCTAGAACCCTGAAGGAGAGAACCCGCATCCTCTCCCTTCGGGTACCATGTGAGCCACGCTCCAACATGTCCACCTTAACTGGGGAGGGAGCCCTTCGGTGAACTAGATCCATCTGCGGCAGTCTTGCCAGCCCCCTGTCTGCCCCACCCTCTGCCCCACATCCTTCTAGGCCTGGGACAGGCAGAGGCCGCATGGGGGCCAACACAGTTGGGATACTTCTGTCTGTATTGCAAGTCTTCCCCTCAGAGGAGCCATTGGACAAGAAAGTCCAGCACAGCAGGCGGGCTGGAACCCCCCGCCCCGCCCCCTGGCAGGTGACCTATGCTGGGGCCGCCTGCTGAACCGCATGCCCACAATGGTATATCTCCCCGGGCGCAGGGCGCGTGGGCGTCACGTACAAAAGCCGCAGTCTCTGGCCTGGCTAATCCCGCCTAATCTCGGGGTGCGGGGAATTCCGCCTACGGCATTCCTCGTCACAAGCCAACCACGCTGGGTCCGGAAAGTAAACCATCGCCCGGTGGACCTTGTCCAAATACTGGACCATCGGAATTGCCAGATCCGGCCGGGCCCTAAGGTACCCCGCCATGCATATGATGCAGGCCGGCAACCATTTGGCCCACATACTTGGTGGCTTGAGACAACGTGCCTGCCACTATCCTTCTCATTCTGCCCCTCCCTCTCTCCTTGATGGGCACCTTGTTTAGGAGCGTGAAGATATCCACGCACTCCCCCCGCCAAATTTACTCTCTGGCGGCCTGTGCCAAGCGGTCACTCAGCGGTAAGGAATAGGGGCTTGGACCAACCCGGCCACCCAAAACATTCCCCTCAGGGTAGGGAACACCCCCCACCACGGGGCCCTGGGTGTTAGCTGTCATCGCCGGGTGAGGCGTCAGCGGGTACACCGCCGCACCACCCGCGCGAGGCCAAGGCCATTGAAAAGCCCCCCCCATATTGGGAATGTGTGTGGATGTACTTGCTTACACCGTATACTCACATGCTGCACCCCCGCGGGCCGCCCCCACCGGGGGTTCCGGCCCACTGGGGGCGTCGGAGCTCATGACCGACGTAGAGCTCATCACCGGGGCCTGACCCGCACCTGGCTGCTGGCTGGGGAGCTGCGAGGCAGTGGGCGAAACCGCGCCACGCGCCTGCAGCAGCTCAACCCTCCTTGTCGGCTGTTGTCCTCCTGCCGGCAGCGCCTCAAAAGGAACCCCAAAGGGAGGGCCCCCGCCTGACTGGCCCGAGCCAACGACGCTTCAAGGGCCGCCCGGCGGGCCAGTAAGGCTTCCACGTTGACCTAGGGCCAAGGGCCGGCCGGCCCGCACGGTCCAAGGCGTGGGTACAGGTCGCTGTACCCCAGGACCCGAATATGGCCATTGGCCAACACCGAAGCCCGGCAGGGTCGGTGGAGAAACCTGCCAAGGCAGGGGGCCGCACCACCCCCCAAGGCTAGAGGGCCCCGGGAGAGGCTGCGACCCAAGAGCAGCAGGCCCAACCTGGTGGGCGGGTGCAGGAGCGGTGTCCACCGCTCGCGGGCCGCGGGCCGGAGCCCCTACCGCGCCCGCAAATTGTTCGCCCGCTCCGGGCCAAGGGGTGATAGACCCCATTCCGCCGGTCCCGGCAGGGGCCTGCAAAGGCTGCTGCTGGGGAGGCGGCACCGCGGTCCTCCGACCCGGGTTGCGCCTCCTAACAGCGCGAGCCGCACTCCAAGCTGCCTTCTTCTTCGAAGGCATCTCCACCGAAGCAAAGGGAAGCCGAAAAGGAAGAATCGCTACCAAAAGGCTTCCCGGTAAGCTAAAGAGCGACGGAGACACAGGGGAAAAGACTTCTCCGCTCCGTCGCTGAGGTAAAATGGCAGCTCGGCTGCCTCATGGCCACCCCTTTTATAAGGGAGCTGGCCACGCCCCTAACTACCCGGATTCTCTGTCCTGTGGGGGGGGGGCCCGCAAAGGGCGCGGCGGCCATTTTGGCGCCGCGCTTGCATTTGCTTCAGGGTATTCCCAAGCAGATGCCTTCACCTGTTTAGGATTATCTGGAAATGGCATTGAGAGATATCCTGCCTATCTATCCAACCCGGAGGTTGTCCTTAGGTATCCATAATTACCCTTGTCCTCCATGAACTTGTCTAATCCTTTCTTAAACCTGTCAAGACTGACAGCTGTCACCACTTCTTCTGGCAGGGAATTCCATAGTCCAGTGATCCTCTGGGTGAAAAAGTACTTTCTCTTATTTGTTTGAGAACTAGTACCCAAAAGTTTCATGGAGTGTCCACTAGTTCTAGTGTTATGTGATAGGGAAAACAGTTTTTCCTTATCTACTTTGTCTACACCATGCATGATTTTATAAACTTCAATCAGGTCACCTCTTAGATGCCGTCGTTCAAGAGTGAAGAGGCCCAACCGTTGCAGCCTCAGATGGTAAGGAAGGTGTTCCAGTCCCCTAATCATTCTGGTTGCCCTCCTCTGCACTTTTTCCAGCTCCATAATATCCTTCTGGAGGTATGGCGACCAGAACTGTAGACAGTATTCCAGATGGGGCCTCACCGTAGATTTATAAAGAGGCAAAATGACACTTGCTGACTTATTTTCTATACCCTTCCTAATGATCCCTAGCATTGAGTTTGCTTTTTTCACTGCTGAGGCATACTGGGTCCTAGCTGAAAGCTTGTTTCCCTGACTTATCTCCCAGAACTTGAAGTTGGGAGAACTACAGTGACAACAACAGAGTCCCTGAACAGGCAAAAAGTGTCCAAGTGCCTAATACAGTGATGGTGAACCTTGGCACTCCAGTTGTTCCTGAACCTAAATTCCCAGAAGTCCTGATCAGCAAGAGTGCTGACTTGGGCTTCTGGGAATTGAAGTTCAAGAACAGCTATAGTACCAAGGTTCCCCATAACTGGCCTAATGGCTCTAACTCAATCCTCTGAGAATAAATTGTCCCTTTAATAAAAGTTGTTCCAAGCAAGAAAAGTGACTTAAAGGCCATGGAGTTTGTTGCAGGGGAGCTTGGTTCTGCCAGAACATTAGGTATGGGCTTGACATGCTTTATCCCACCACCTCAACATAACTCTATTAAGTTTATTTGAGGAACCTGTATAACAGCAGTTCATCTCTAGACAGAATGACCAGTAGTCAAGGCTACTGAGGGACAGCACAACCTAGAAGACGTTTGATCCAGTGGAGTACATAGCAGTTTACTTGGAATGACCAATGATAAATGTGCGTTTTAACTGTATTATTGACTAGATAAATAAATATACAACAGGGGTGCCCAAACTATGGACCATGGGCTGAATCTGGCCCTCGATGCCAATTCACCCACCCTGCACCACCCTCACTGCTCCAGGAAGCTGAAGTAAAACGTGCTCGCACATGCGCAGAACACTGCCTTAAATGCACCCGCGGCTGTCATAAACAGGTGCATTTATGGTAGTGTTCTGTGCATGTGGGGACACATTTTACTTCCACTTCTGGTGGGAGGAACCATGTGACCGGTCTGATGAACCACATGACCCGCCCGCAGCCTGAAAAGTTTGGGCACCCCTGATATACATCATTAAACTGTCAGAATGACAGCTGGGGCTGTGGTAGCAAAATAGCAAAGAGTCTTGTGGTACCTTATAGAATAAAACATTTTATTTGGTATAAGCTTTCATGGAAGCAATCAGCTTTTCAAATGTCTTGCATCTGCACAGGTGAGCTGCAGTTCACAAAAGACAATCTGTTGTTTCTACAGCAGCAAATATTGTTCCCCCTCAATGAAACATATAGTCTTATGAAAATGTCAAGATCAGCTGAAACTCTTGTATTTCTTTCCTAACTTTCTATGTGTAAGCAGGAGATTTTAAATATGTCAACTTCAGGTCTGAAATGGTATATATTAGAAACCATTTTAATACCATATTTATTCATGGGAGAGCAGGTCCAGGTTTCATACATTGGGTAGGATTCAATAAAGTGAAAATATGGACAGAGTGGGGGATGCACAATGTAACCAAGAGACAAGGAAAAAATGCACATTCCTTTTGCAATGCCTTTTTTTTAACTTTCCATGGCACCTTTGGTAAACCATTTGATTGAAGCAGGTCATAGTGACCGGGATTTTAAATTTGTGGTTTTGCAAAGCTGCAAATCTGATCCTTACTCTCGTAGCAACATTGAAAGAAAACTGTTACAAAGAGATTGCAGGCGCACTCCCCAATAAAGGACTCAGACACTGGTAAAAGTGGATAACGGCATTGGGCCACATTTATTGATTCATGCCCTAGTCCGAATTATAAATTTCTATTGGTAATTGACCAATCATAATTCTTAAGGCAAGCAGGCCGAAGTAACACTGGTAAGGTACCACCCAAAATTGCCAACGGCAATTGTTACAATGTATCTATTTGTATCAATTTGTTTGTTGACAACAAACAAATTGTTGACCGTAGTCAATATCTAACTAATGACCCCACCCTCTGACGCGTATCCGTGAAATCACGGGGTGATGCATGCTGTCTAGCTGTAGCCATCACCCCGTCGCCTGGTTCGTCGTTGACCGGACAACGTTTAACCAACTTATGCCTGTCTAGTGTTGTCCAGTCAATTGCGAACCTGCCGGATACCTGTGGGTCATAAATGTTTACCTTACCAGTGATACCCGCCCATGTGACCAAAGTCAACAGCAGCAACAGAAACCCCTATATCAAACCATAGCAACAGTGTGGGATGGGCGAAAAAACCAGGACCCGAGAGCCAATTGTGGGTCCCAGCCAAAAATTCCCACCCGGCCCCGAAGCGACCAAAATATCACACTGTTAACTAGGGAGGGGGTGGAGGGGAAAAACTTCTCCGCTCCGTCGCTTCGCAAAATGGCAGCTCGGCTGCCTCATGGCCACCCCTTTTATAAGGGAGCTGGCCACGCCCCCTAACTACCCGGATGCCTTCATCCGATGGGGGGGGGGGCGCGCAAAGAGCGCGGTGGCCATTTTGGCGCCGCGCTTGCAATGTTTCTATATCCACCGCTTTAAGACGCTTCACCCATATGGTCTCAATATGGAGATTGATTTCTCCTGTTTCTTGTAATTTGATTTCGCACACCTGTTGATGGATTTAGAGTTACTTTAAATTTAAAGTGTTGGTAATGTTTTTTCAACGTCCGTCGGCACAGAAAGACTGTACGTGTGAGACTTGGGATGCAATTTAAAATACTTAAAAATACTTCAAAACTTTGAAAAGTATAAATACTTCAAGATATTATAACAAGAATATACAGGTAATTCCTTGTTTGATGAAATATCATTAAGTATCCGAGGCTTGTTGTAAATATGTATATATGTATGTATATATTGATTGTGATTATAATATTAGTAAATTGTTTGTATCATTATGTTTTATAGATCCCTGAGGAAGGTTTATACTGAAACTTCTTATTACTAGATGGAATTTGGATCTGTTTTGGATATACTTAAAGTGCATTAAACTCGTTTTATTTCATTGCCACAAACAGTCTTACTGCCTTTCTATTGCATTTCACTGTTTGGCCCCTTCTCCTGCACACTGATATAGCAGCACATTATTTACAGAATCTTATTGATTTTCCCCCCAGTTCCTAAAAGGCCCTTGGAAAGCACAGTAATGGAATGGGTGGTTGTTTTTTTTCTGGTAGATCAATCAGTGTGAGTTTCATGGATGGCATAAAGTGGACAAATGTACAGAGCTCAGCAAATTGTTCTGACTGCACTTTCAACAGCAGCCAGGCACTTAGTACTAGTTACCTACTTTCCGGAAAAGCTAGTAAGAAATGAACAATCAAGTATGATTTTGGCAGCATATATACACTCTTCAGCTGCTTTAATTTCTGCTGATTAATCAACACAGTGCACATCTCAAGTGAAATATTCCCATCTAGAAGTGTACTGTAAAATATTCTTTTCATCATTAAATCAGATGCAGAGTCATTCTAGCAGTTAAAGCTCAAACTTTACTGAATAGGTAAATTATTCATTTTCACATGGATTTTATATATGTTATTCTACCCTGTCACACTTTAGAGGACCAAGGTGCTAATTTTTCCATATATAGTCGGTTGATGCCAGATAGTTCTGTTCCTTATATTGAAGGAACCTCTTTTAATTTTAAAAACTAAGAAGAAGACTAATACGAACTCTTCACTTTTCATAATGTAGTCATTCAAGCTATGTTTTTTCTCCTTCTACTCTCTGTTTCACCTGTAGGAGTCCTCTGCTACCCTCAGCTCTGGGTAAGTACAAATGATCAACTTCACATTTTCTATGCAGGGCATAATGCATAGACATTAGTTTTCTTGTTTGATCTAGGTTGTCTGATTCCATTTGGGGCCAATCAATTATTCCAGCTGAATATCGTATAACAGGCACTGCCCAGATATTGCCTCCACTCAGTTTTGACCTTACGATTTTCTGGACCCACTTCATGTATTTTGTAGAAGTAGCTCTTTTAACTTGGTTTTGTAGCAGGTCAGATGCTTTGAGAACTGCAACACACTTGTATCCCTCTTTTGATGTTACTGCTTTTAGACATTCTTCATTATCTAGCTCAAATCCATCACCTTTGACAATTTTGCCTGGCATAACAGTGATTGTTGCATACTTCTCAATTCCAAATTGCATTCTGATGTCTTTACTAAATGTCTAAATGTCTTTTTACTTTCCAGCAATGTACTTAATTGAGCCATTTTCTTTCAAAACCATTTTGTTGTTGTTCAGTCGCACAGTCGATTCTGACCCTTTGCGACCCTATGGACCATTGTTCTCCAGGCGTCTCTGTCCTCCACCATCCCCCTCAGTTCTCCCAGTTCTGTGCCCATTGTGTTTACAATACCATCTATCCATCTCATCTTTGGCCTCCCCCTTCTTCTTTTGCCCTCCACCTTTCCCAACATCACGGCCTTCTCAAGTGAGTCCCCCCTTCTCATTTGATGCCCAAAGTACTTTAGCCTCATCTTTACTATTTGACCTTCCAATGAGCAGTCAGGGTTGATTTCTTCTAAGATTGACCTATTTGTTCTCCTCGCTGTCCAGGGTACCCTCAAAACCCTCCTCCAACACCACATTTCAAAGGCATCTATTCTTCTGCGTTCAGCTTTCCTAATTGTCCAGCTCTCACATCCGTACATTACCACTGGGAATACCATTGCTTTGACTATTCTAATTTTTGTTTTCAAGGCGATGTCTCTGCTTTTCACTATGTTCCCCAGGTTTCTCATAGCTTGTCTCCCAAGAATCAGTCACCTTTTTATTTCATGGCTGCAATCCCCATCTGCAGTGATCTTTGATCCTAAGAATGTAAAATCTGTCACTGCTTCTACTTCTTCTCCATCTATTTTCCAGGAACTGATTGGGCCTGTTGCCATTATCTTGGTTTTCTTGATATTGAGTCTCAAGCCAGTTTTTGCACTCTCTTCCTTCAATCCACTCAAGAGATTATTTAGGTCTTCCTCACTTTCTGCCATTAGGGTGGTATCGTTGATGTTTCTCCCAGTGATTTTAATCCCATATTGTGAATCCTCCATCCCTGCATGCGCATTATGTGCTCTGTGTATAGGTTGAATAAGCAGGGTGACAAAATGCAGCCTTGTCTTACTCCTTTTCCTATTCTAAACCACTCTGTCATTCCGTGCTCTGTCCTAACTGTTGCTTCTTGGTTCATGTACAGAGTTCTCAGGAGGCATATGAGGTGCTCTGGTATTCCCATCTCTTTAATTACTTGCCACATTTTGTTGTGGTCCACACAGTCAAATGCCTTAGTGTAGTCAATAAAACAAAAGTAAACTTGTTTCTGGTATCCCTTTGTTTTCTCCATGATCCAGCGTATGTTGGCAATGTGGTCTCTAGTCCCCCTGCCTCTTCTGAAACCAGCCTGCACCTCTGGTAATTCTCTCTCCACATGCTGCTGAAGTCTATCCTGTATTATCTTAAGCATCACCTTGCTGGCGTGTGGGATGAGCGCGATTGTTCGATAATTTGAACATTCTTTGGCATTGCCCTTTTTTGGGATTGGGACGTATACTGATCTTTTCCAATCCTGTGGCCACTGTTTTGTTTTCCAAATCTGCTGGCATATTGAATGCAGTAATTTGACACCATCATCTTTTAGTGCTTTAAAACCATTTTAGATTGTTCAAATAGAGCAGTCTTTTCTTAGCCAATTCATATCCACAGTTTTTCTATTTTGAATAGTTATCAGTGATGCCATTGATAACACAAATAGAAGAGGTGATAGTGAGTCACCTTGAAAAATTCCATGCTTAATTTTAACTTCACCAAATTCTTCTCCACATGCCATTAACTTTACTCACCATGAAACTTTGAATATTTTTGTTAATTCCAAAAATGCTGTTGTGGCGGCAGCGGCGATGTGAACAGTATAGTGGAAAGGGACCTATCTAGTCTAGCACCTTTGACTATTGATATGTTTTGTTATCCCATATTTCAGTAGCAGTGCTATTGTGCTATTATTTTTTGAAAACGTTTTATATAAAATATATACTTGATTCTGGAGTAACTCTTATGGATGGAAGACAAGAATAATCATCTCCTTTCATCATGCTCAAAATATCCTTCCAATCAGTTTTTCTTATCATTCTGTTCAAAATTGTAATTCTATTGTTTTTCTAAGCTTTAGTAAGGTTTGATTTATCTTTCCCCTTACGCAAACTCAAGCATTAGATTACCTGAGAGGTTAAAGCGTGTGGCTATTTTTCTGTTGTATGTGTTCCACTTAGTCACATATTTGCTTCTCCATTTCAATAAGCCTAAAACAGCCCTTTAAAATATCTTGGCACAGTGAGATTACAGCCACATTCTAGCTGTCCTTGGAACCATAGTACAGATCATGTGCTTATCTTCTGGGATCCTCTAGCATTGGATAATGTGGGAAGTTTCGGTTGGCATTTGTGTGTTATGTATTTAAACTTAAAAATCCATTTTTAAAAGCCTGGAGATTCAATTTTTCAAAAAATCCCTCTGATTTATGAATGTGGAATATTGTGCTTCTGAATTCATGATTTAAAATTCCAGAAAGTCCAGATATTGCTGCAGAATATTGTCACTATGTTGCCAACAGGAAAAAGGATGCCAAGCTTTATATAGCAAAGGGCAACCTGAATGTTAATAGCCCCGATGGCAACAGATATTCATTTCATTTCCCCCCTTCATTTATTGTATTTGTATGCCACCCAATCTATCGTGTGGCTCAGGGTGGCTTACATACACCAAAAAAACCTTCAATAATACAATAAAAACATAATAGCATACACAAACAGACAATAGCAAGCAATACAGTCAATGGAGTCAATAGCATACAATATAATAAAAAATGCAGAATATAAGGGCACCCCAGTGGCCACAGCATCTTTTCAGTCCTCTGGCCAGGCAGGGCCAGGAGGGTGGTGATGGCGGCTGCAGCTGCATCCTATCTCTGGCTGGTAGTGAGGGCTATGGGGAAAGCAGAGAGGTCCTCAAGCCTGGTGGCTGCAGCGTCTTTTCAACCCTCCAGACAGGCAGGGCCAGGAGGGTGGTGATGGCAACCACTGCTGCATCCTATCCCTGGCTGGTGGTGAGGGCTGTGGGGAAAGCGGCGAGGTCTCTATCTATGTTCCATATATGTTCCATGTACCCTCTAACCTTCTACATTGTTTAAGATTTAACTTATCCCCATGCTGCTATTCAACTGCCCCTTAATTTATATGGAGTTACTCCCACTCTTATATTTTAATGCTTCCCATATCTATATTTTAATGCTTTCCTTATCTGGTTCAGTGGTTAAGAAGCTCGGCTTGTTAGCTGGAAGGCTGGCAAGTCAGCAGTTCAAAACCTGGGTACTGCATGACAGATTGAATGCCCATCTCTGTTCCAGCTCTTGGGGACATGAAAGGAGCCTCATTTGGGCATTCCCCAAGTAGAGTTTCTTCCACAAAATTCTTTTCAACCCAGAATAATTTCTGACACGAAATTATTATTATTATCTATTCTCTTCCCTTCTTTACTTATAACAACCTATTTTTTGTGTAGAACATTATAATCAATTTAGAACCTTAATTCACTAATTTACTAATTTACATTCTTTACCTTTATTTCTGTTTTGAGTTCTCCTGACACTAATAAAATATATAAAACCAATCTCAAAAATATTTTCTTTAAATCTTATTCACTGCAATGTCCATAGAACATTTCTTCTCACAACTTCGAACCCTGTTTTTGTAGCATTTGTGATACCAGACAAATAAGACTTCAGAATAGCTCAGTGGTTTAGATGTTGGAAATATGATCCCCCCACTATGCCTCATTTATGGGCTGAACTTAATTATCCGTATGGCTCTTCCCAGTTCTGCAGTTCTAAGGTGATGATGAGGATGATCTTTGAAAAAACAATCTCATTTCTCTCTCTTTCTAAAATTGATCTTCTTTACATTATTTTTAAAATTTCAAATAATAATGTAGCCTCTTCTTTTCCAATTTTTCTTTTTGGAGTGAGCAGAGAGTAGCCTTTCAAGGCTTCCATCAATGCAACTGAGATAGAACAAGTGTAATGGATAACACAGTGAAAGAAAAGTGCCTTAAAATATGAGCTAGTGAGATGGAAAATATTAGCTTCTATCATTAGTCTTTCTAGCTTTCCACCTTAAACAGAAGACATATGTAAATTGCAGACTGATTAGCTTTGAACCAACCCAGGCAATTACCATTATAAAAAGCAATCCATGGGAAGACAACATCTCAACTTTCATTGGAAGTGGAAGTAGTTTGGGTAGTCTAAACCACAAGAGAATTGAAGCACATGCCACTTTCTTTCTCTTGCTAAGTGAGTATTAGTTATCATAAACCAGTTTCTAAGGGTCATTCTTGCATTTCCTAGGAATGGCAGAATGAATGCATAATTATAACTCATGGAATAAATTCTGAAATGTATGTACACTTTAAAAGGTTAATTAATATGTAAATATCTTTTTTTATTCTGCACCTGGATCTTTAAAAAGAATCTCACATTTTATACTGATTGAAAAAGGACTTGTTCTAAAACATGTCTCAATAATTTGAAAGCAGCAATTGTTTATGCAATAAAGGTTCTATGTAGCTCATGATGAAATATATTCACTGAAGATGGCAGCACCTGTTTCTCAAGAAGGCCCTACTTTTCCTTAAACTTGCTAGGTCAGTGGTGTACATAATGCTGTAAACATCATCCTGAAAAAACTGTTCAAGATCTTTCTTTAGCAGGAACGCTCAGAAGCCACAGATGTTATACACCCTTGTTCTGCTTATTGCTAAGTCATGATCCTGATTCATGGTGAAGAGTAATGAAGATACCAGGCGCCTTGTAAACACAAGAAATAATCCTACTTTTTATTGTAGGGCAGTGTTGCAGGATGGACAGAAAAATGAAACTCATCCCTACTTCCATTAGTTGCATTCTATTCATAGCAGAGTCTCATTACATCACAGAATCTGTCATCTTTTTTAGATTATGGCTCAGTTAATGACACAAAATATGAGTCAATCAACAAATTAGGAAGAGATTTGGGACTGTAGGCAGTTCCATGTGTATTGCTAGGTACGGGGTGGCTTTTTGTTCAGTTTCAGCACTCTGGAGAGCAACAACACAAATAGTGTCCTGATAATAATAATAATTTTGTGTCACAAATTATTCTGGTTTGAAAGGATTTTTGCGGGAGATACTCCACTCAGGGAATGCCCAAATTAGGCTCCTTTCATGTCCCAAAGAGCTGGGAGAGAGACAGGTGCTCAATCCATCATTCAGTACCTGGGTTTCGAACTGCCAACTTGCTGGCCTTCTAGCTAACACAGTGAGCTTCTTAACCACTGAGCCATTGTAGTCCTGATAAAATACCCTGTACCCTGCCCTTAGGTAACTGGCAAGGTTTAACGGGCAAGGTAGAACAGTTCTTCAAGAAGCTCCACCAACACAAGCACTGCCTAGTGAGGTTTGAAGGAAAGGGTTGAAGAACACTTTGGAGATTCTCCAAGCTCAATGGAGGAGCCAAAGGACTGCTTCTCAAGGTCAGAGGGCAGCAACAGCTCCTATGAGCTACATGAGAGAGCTAAGACAGAAGGCATGCCAATGGCTCTGACACCCGACAGTTGTTCAAAATCCTGTCCTCTGAGAACTTCCAGTTTTGATCCCTGATGGGAGAAACTCAGAATAAACATCAAGTGAAGGAGAAGCATGCAAATATGGTGTTGTTGTTGCCACAGCTGATACAGTTTCAAAGGAACAACAAGAAGGATTCAGATAGCTATGTTGGTCTGATGCACAGTTTCATCCTAAAAATATGTTCACAGAAGCAAGTGAATGTGTGTTATCTCTCTAAATGAAAGACCAACATGCTCAAGTGGGGACTGCTGGTGGACAACAACACATTATTATTATTATTATTATTATTATTATTATTATTATTATTATTATTATTATTATTATTATTATTATTATTATTATTATTATTATTATTATTATTATTATTATTATTATTATTATTATTTCTATACCACCTTTCTTACCCAACGGGCAACTCAAGGTGGCTCACAGCATGAAACAAAACAAAAAACAAAAAACAAAATCTGAACAAACAACAGCAGCAATAGCAATACAATAGTTACAAAATAAATAAATACATAACTATACAGCATAATCTATACAATCAATATGACAATAGTAGTATCAAAAGGTCCCAAAAAGAAAGAAAAATACAGTGTTCAATCCCCACACAATACAATACACTAGCAAAGACATATTAAACACAGCGAGGGACAGCAAAGGACAAAGGACAGCAGCCGTGAAAGGTCCTTTTTATGTCCCACAGGGACAAAGCAGGTATCACCCATTCCTCTCCGGTTTTCTGGACCGGGAGGGGGCTCCAAGCCCCGGCGTTGGTGGCGAAAGGCATTGGTGGCCGTGAAGGTCCTTTTATGTCCCACAGGGGCAGAGCAGGTATTGTTCATTCCTCTCCGGTTTGCCAGACCAGGAGGGGGCTTCAAGCCCTTGCGTTGGCATTGGCGGTGGCCATGAAAGGTCCTTTTATGTCCCGCAGGGGTGGAACAGGTGTTGCCCATTCCTCTCCGGTTTGCCAGACCAGGAGGGGGCTTCAAGCCCTGGCGTTGGCGTTGGCCACGAAAGGTCCTTTTATGTCCCGCAGGGGTGGAACAGGTGTTGCCCATTCCTCCCCAGTTTGCTGGACTGGGAGGGAGCTCCAAGCCCTGGTGTTGACGGCAGCCGCAAAGGTCCATTTAAGCCCCGCAGGGGCGAAGCAGGTGTTGCCCATGGTGTGAATGTGGAGAGACACAGAATCCAACCCATTTGCTGGTCTGCCAATTGCTGCCAGAGACATGGACAGATGAGGACTTGCATTTGGGCAATGGCAAAGCGAAGAAAGTGGCTTTATTTTTGTAGTCCAGGGTCTGATCAGGACATTAAAAAGAAAGATCACTCTGTGCACACAGCTTGTTGGCTTGCATTTTTTTTTGAAGTTTTGTGAAAACACAGTTTGAAGATGAATATTTGCCAAGAGCTGTTTTTTAATCATATGGACAGGTTTTTCAGGGATATTAGACCCTATTTGATCCAAATAAAAGATGGTTGTTGCAAAGAAGGTCCTATTGCTCAGTAAAAGAAATCAAAACCAAACATATGAAAAAAGGAATCTACATACTGTATATCTCTTGATGGGAAAGAACATTACTAATCTGTACAATATTTATGTTTAGGCATGTGTGCCAGTTCCTCAAACTATTCCTTGTCTAAAAGGGTATACAGATCAGGGCCTACCACCCTTGTAACTTTTAGGAGACATTCTGATGCACTCATTGTCTGGGTCCATGATGTACTGTCTGTATTTTCAGAGTTCCATTAAAAAATAAATAAATTCCACGATGAGGTAATACAAACTACTATGACAGAGTGTAGGGATTATACAGAGCAATAAATTTTGGAGATTGTGATGGACCTTAAATATTGAATGTTGCATGCTGTATTGCGGCATATTTTTTCTAACCTCTTACTAGGAACCACATAAGCACTAAGGCCAACATGCAGTGTTATTGTACCACCACCAAAACAAATGATAAAAGGAAAGGAGAAATGATTGGGGCAAGACAGAATTCAATATCCTAATTGTTCTACTGATTCATTCTTTTTGGTCTTTGGCTCATATATGGTTCTAGATCTCATGATTCTCCCCTTCTCTAATGTCTCTGTGTAGAAAAGGAACTGCTTCAGTGGTTGCCAGAGAAGCAGTTATTTTCAGGAAATACATGGAAAAAAAGAAATTAGAATTTAATTACTAAATGCATTTAAACCTGGATATTAATTAAGTGGCTGCTACTCATAGTGAAAAAGGCATCAGCACTTTCCCTCTCATGTATTTTGCTGACTGTAGGCAGTAATATGCTTTCATACTCAACACAGCCACTGCAACACTCAGAGCAAAAGGCCAGGAAAAGCAGCCAACAAATTTTGTTGATGTTAAAGACTAGGGCTCCTTACCAATTATGCTAAAAGCCAAGCCTGCAATTGCTTCTTGACTATCTAGAGAACAAAGTTAAGTGGTTTCTGTGGTAGAGTTTTTAATTAAGCATTTGTAACAATCATACCTGAGGTCTCAAAGGTTCGCAATCAGTTAGAAGCTTATTTCTTTGGAGGCAGCAAACATGAAGTGAGAGCTGGATAGGCAGCAGCAAGTTGCTCATCAGTTGATTGACAAGTTTTTGTAAAGCAAGTTGGGGATCAACAAACAGAGAGGTGTTTGCTCTCATCTGGTTCAGCCAGCTGCTTGCCATCTTGCTAGGGTTTATTTCTCTTTCTCTTATTCAGTGTAAACCCACCCAATGTTCATTGAGGGTTGCATTCATATCTGCAGTCTTTTATTGACTAAAAGGGGAACTAATGAAGAAGGCAAGACAGGTAGAATTTCCATGAAGAGGTTGCAGCGAGTCTTTCCCGCCAATTGCCAGCCAGAATGAAAATGATGAAAAGCATCCAAATGAGCACACCCATAAGGCAGCATTCCTATTTAGAAGCTTGCTTTTTATACCACTAACATTTTTTTGCCCGGCAAGTCCGGCATGTTTATTGTGTGTGTTGGTGGTTAGTGGTGGTTTTGTTCTGTGCACACATATACACACACATACACACACACACTGGGCAGGTTTGAAATGTGCAACCCAGTAGGGAGAGAGAGAGAGAGAGAGGGAGAGGAGGCTGCAGTTGAGGTCGGAGGCTGCGCCTGGGTGAGTACCTCCGGAGGCGAAGGCAGCAACTGGAGCCCCGTTCACTGCCTTTGTTTCCCAGGGAATTGGTTCACTTTCAACAGGGGGTGGGGTGGGGGGGCGAATGCACCAGTCCAGTGCCTTTGCCCCACCCCCCATTGAAAATGAAACACTTCCTCGGAAAGTAAAGGCAGTGACCGGAGCCCCGTTCGCTGCCTTTGCTTCCTGGGGAATTGGTTCACTTTCAATGGGGGGTGGGGGGGGTGGAGGTGGGCAAATTCACCAGTGCCTTCACCCCCACCCCCCATTGAAATCGAAACACTTCCTTGGGAAGTAAAGGCAGCGACCGGAGCCCCGTTCACTGCCTTTGCTTCCCTGGGAATTGGTTCGCTTTCAGCGGGGGGTGAAGGTAAGTGGGGTGGGGTACATGGACTGGAGGGGAAAGGGGGAATGGTGTGTGTGTGGTGTGATTCCTGGAACTGTTTCACCCCCCAGTCCATCTCCCCCACCCCACTTACCTTTTGCCAGCTTGGTCTTTCTCCGGCGCGGCCTTGTGAGCAGGGATGCTCACTGGGCTGCCATCTCCCTGCTACCTTGTCAAAGCAGGTGGGGGGGATAGGTGGTGCTCCTCTTTTCCCCAAGCTATAGCGAGGCCAGTGCCAGACTCCAGTGCTGTGGGGAGACAATTTTCTCTCCCTACTACCTCACCGAAGCCACGGGGGGGGGGGGGGAGAGGAGGGGCTCCTCTTCCCCCCAAAAGCTATGGCGAGGCCAGCGCAAGCCTCCGGAGCTGCGAGGAGATGATCTTTTCTCTCTGCTACCTCACTGAAGCTGCAGGGGGGGGGAAGAGGAGGGGCTCCTCTTCCCCCAAGCTATGGCAAGGCCGGCACCAGCCTTCACCGGTGGGGCAGAGGGCAGCAAAAGTTCAGTGTGTTGGCGGGTTTTTTAACCGCACGCGCCAGCTTTTCCGGCCTCCTCCACACTCGCACCCTTCAGCCTCATTGGCTGAGGGGTGGTACGGTGCAGAGGATGCTGGGCCTTGTAGGTTTTTTTGGTCACATTCATGGGGCAGTTGCCCCACTCTCAAAGACCCTTGTGGTGATGCTCCAAGGGTGGTCAGGTAAGTGTAGGCGGCTCGGTACGGGATAGTACGGACGGGTGTGGGCATGCATGCCGGACACTAATGGTTAACAGGCCTTCTTATAGGTAAAGATTAGAATTGTCTGAATTCAGGTACAGGGCTAGGTCTTTGCTTTTCTCATTGTTGAGATGCAGGTGAACATTGACAACAGAAAGCCAGAGGAAGAAGGCCTTCTCTGTAGCGGCTCCCACTTTTTGGAATAAACTACCTGCAGAGCTGAGGCAGGTTGCCTTTGTAACAACATTTAAAAAGGGCTTTACAACCCACCTATATAACAAGACTTTTAATGTCACATCTTAGATAGTTCATGTGATTCTAACTAGTACATGTTATGGGGTGGACCTCTAGAGTTTTCTCTTCTGGAATACACTTACTAGGTTTGCAAAAATGTGTGCTGGTCATTGGTATTTTGAAAAGAACTGTCGAGCATGACAAATATGTTGGCGTGTGGTTCTTACATGGTATACATTCCAGAAAAAAGTGGCAAGTTAAGGGTTGCTCTTTCAATCAGGTTACTTAAGGGAGCCAGAGAGGGCATTGGGTCTGATGGCATAGAGAGGTTAAGTGGTCTCTGCAATTAGTTTTGATCATTTCCTTTGACCCTGCTTGTCTACATTTAATGTAGTTACAAGGGGAACTATTTCAGAGGTGTCTGCTAGCTTGGTCCATTTTGTAAGTGATCAAGCCTGCCGAATAAGAGGAATTTAGTAAAGTCAAAGTTATTTTCATTCAGCCATTGCCGTAACTGGTGGACCATAATTTATTCAGCACATTTACAAAAGAAACAAAATTACAAGTTTTGAATTGTTAACTAGGAAAATTAGTAAGACTCAAAACAAAGAAAAAATATATCCTTCCATAGTCAATGCAAATAATACAGGACAAGGCATGGGGCTGCATTTCTCTTTTGTAGAATTATTATTCATACATAAGACTTTACAATATTTATTTATTGGCTCTAACACAAAGTGGCATTTAAGGTGACTAAATGATAAAGTCAAATACAAATACTGTACAGATACAAACCATAAAGCGGATAAAAAATATAACATATCTGAATGTGAAGGAGTACCTGACTGAGAAACAGGCATTGAGAATTCAATTTCCAAGTGTGTTTCTCAGGAAAAGAATCTGCCTATATGGCTTTGGATAGTCCCAGAGTGATCCCAGAAGATAGGAGTGGCAAACAACTTCAGAGTACAGTGAAACCTCATACAACAATCGCCCCGTATAGCAACAAAATTGCATAAGAATTAGGTTTTTTGGGGAAATGGCATCCCGCATAACAATTTTCCCTATGGAAAAAATCGTACAATCATTTTTCAATGGGGAAAACCACTTAGCAAAAAAATTGTTGTATGATGCATCCCATAGGAAAAATCGCTATACGATGAATGTATCGTATAGCAATTGTTTCGTACAACAACGAGCCCCGTAGAATGGATTAAAATCATTGTATGAGGTACCACTGTACTTTCAACCTACAAAACTCTAGGAAGGGTTGCCAAAAGTTAGAATCAGTTTGATAGCATACAGTTATTAGCACTAGTAAGAAAAGACCAGTAGTCACATAGTCAGGAGCCATTCCATAAGAAGCCAGTTAATGGCCATTCACCTTCTTTAATTAAAAGGGTCTCTGTTTTCTTGTGGAAGAACACTGGGGGAGGCAGCCTAATTTTCATTGGTGCAACAGGAGGAAAAAGAGGATCTGCAAAATATCTGTCCATGGAATAGCATCTTGTTTCATTTGGGCAGCATGCTGGGTACCACAAGAAGACTTTTGAAAACCAAAGCTTAACAAGTGTGTTATGGTTAATGCACTAGTTTTGTAGATTAGCGTCTGATTCATTAGAAACGAGACACATAAGTCTGATAATAGAAAATGCTTACTGAAACAACCAGACCAGGGATTCCCAACCTTTTTGGGCCATGGGCTGGTCACGTGGTTCCTCCCACCTGGAAGCGGAAGTAAAATGCACCAGTGCATGTTCAAAACACTGCCATAAATACACCTGCGGATGTCCCCTGACTTGGTTTTCCTGTCGGAGTGGTGGCTGAGTGATCTGAAACTACAGCATATAGAGACAACTCCTGTGTCATGGTCGGATCACTATCTGGTGACTCTAGATTTTTGGGGTATGGCGCCTAACCGTAGGGAGGCAAGGCCTATTAAATCTGGCTGGCCCCGGCGACTTATGGACTCCGAGAGATTTCAGACGGAGCTGGGACCTTTTCCTATGGACAGGTTGCACGATTCAACTGAGACCTTGGTTGCCCTTTGGGAAAGGGAAGCAACCTCGGTCTTGGATACAATCACACCGATGCGCCTCTCCCACCCTGCAGGACGCGTAGGGCTCCTTGGTTCATGGATGATCTGAGGGAGCTGAAGCGGGTTAGGAGATGCCTTGAGCGCCATTGGGTGAAGACCCGGAACAAGTGCAACCAAACACGAGTTAGAGCCTCTATTAAAGCCTACCTCATGGCGATGAGGGTGGTGAAGCGTTCATACTTCACCACTCTCATTGTCTCTGCTGACAGTCGTCTGGTGGCCCTGTTCCAGGTTACCAGGTCCCTTCTAGGCAGGGAGAGGCCTGGGCCTGGGTGGCAGGGCTTGGCAGATGATTTTGCTGACCATCTTGCAGAGAAAGTTGCTCGCATCCGCTTGGGGTTTGACCCTGACATGGAAAAAAAATCACCTGGAGAGGGCTGGAGCAATGTCTAGCCATGTTATCTGGGATTGGTTTGATCCTGTTGCCCCTGAGGAAGTGGACAGACTTCTTGGAGCTGTTCGTGATACCACTTGCTTATTCGATTGCTGTCCTGCCTGGTTGGTTAGAGCAGCCAAGGCTACCACAGGCAGCTGGGTCGGTGCGATGGTGAATGCCTCTCTGTGGGAGGGGGTGTTTCCAGTGGCTTTCAAACATGCGCTGGTGCGCCCCCTCCTGAAAAAGCCATCGCTCGACCCTACAATTATTTCAAACTACAGACCGATTTCCAACCTTCCCTTTGTGGGGAAGGTGTTGAAACAGCAGTGGCATGGCAGCTTCAGTTTTTTTTGGATGATACAGATTTTCTGGACCTGTTTCAGTCAGGTTTCAGGCCCGGCTATGGTACTGAGACTGCATTGGTCACACTCTTGGATGATCTCTGGCGGGAGCGGAACAGGGGTAACCCCTCTGTTCTTGCTCTTCTCGACCTCTCAGCGGCTTTCGATACCATCGACCATGGTATCCTTCTGGCCCAGCTCAGAGGATTGGGGGCCCAGGGCACTGTGTTGTCCTGGTTTTCCTCCTTTCTGAAGGGCCAGTTCCAGTCGGTGTCTTTAGAGGGCGAGTTGTCCAGTCCTAGGCCGCTCCTTTGTGGGGTGCCTCAGGGCTCGGTACTATCACCTCTATTATTTAACATCTACATGAAACCACTGGGTGAGATCATTCATTCCCATGGTGTGGGGTATCATCAGTATGCAGATGATACCCAATTATTCTCTGCCCATGGGGACCCGAGTGATGCAGTCAAAGTCCTAACCAGGTGTCTGGAGGCTGTGCGGGTCTGGATGGGGGGCAATGGGCTTCAGCTGAATCCTGGCAAGACTGAGTGGCTGTGGGTTCGTGGCCCCGTGCTTACCCGGGAGCTACCAGGTTTGGTTCTGGATGGGGCAGTGTTGCCCCAGACAGACCCGGTGCACAACCTGGGGGTTCTCCTGGACTCACGGCTACTGCTCGAAGAGCAGGTGGCAGCTGTGGCCAGGAGGGCCTTTGCACAGCTTCGTTTAATTTACCAGCGCTGCACGCTCCTGGACCGGGACTCCCTGCTCACGGTCACTCACGCTCTGGTCACCTCCAGATTGGATTACTGCAATGCGCTCTTACATGGGGCTGCTCTTGATAACCATTCGGAGGTTTCAGATTGTCCAGAATGCTGCTGCTCGGGTGGTGATGGGGCACATTTGTTTTGCCCATGCCTTGCCACTGCTCCTGGAGCTGCACTGGCTCCCAGTTTGCCTCCGAGTGCAATTCAAGGGGCTGGTTTTGACCTTTAAAGCCCTTCATGGCATTGTTCCAGGGTATCTAAGAGACCGCAGCTCCCCAAGGCTTCCAACCCATCCCACTAGGGCAGACAAGAGGGGCTCAGTTGTGGTCCCATCTGCAAAAGAAGTCCATTTTACAGGGACCAGAAGGAGAACCTTCTCCGTGTCTGCCCCAGCCCTGTGGAACCTCTTACCACTGTAACTCCGTCTCCAGTCGGATCCCCTATCCTTTAGGAAGATGTTAAAGACATGGTTGTGCCAGCAGGTGTGGGGTGAGTCTGATTCCACTTCACAGGCCTGCTGGCTTGTATAGCCCGCCTGAGGCCACTATATACAATACAAGATGTACCCCATTTTCCCAGGGTATTTTAAGAGGGAAAAAGTGGGTCTTATATGCCAGCAAATAGGGTATTTCTTCAGTAGGTATTCTCAGACAGGCAAAGGGAGACTCAAATATACATGTTCTTCTATTGGCCTGGCAATATGCAAATGAGTCCTTGAATATGACAAAAATTAGCCTTTATGATTCCCAGTCAAACTCCTGTGTGCAAGTAGGAGGGTATGACACAGAAGTGATGAGGGTGCCTATGGGAGGAATTGGGGGGGGGTATATGGGCACCCGGGGTCAACAGCCTCCTCTTCCTCAGGCTGGGAGTGACCAGGTGGGGCCATTTGAGATCTCTCTCCACCCCACCCCATTCCCATTTCCCAGCACAGAGCCTTACTGGGAACTCTCCACAGGCCTCTCTCACTGAGGCCTGGGCTGGAGAAGGGAAGGTGAGATGCCCATCAGCCTCCCCTCCTGCAATGCCCTCCCCCAGTTTTGGGTGATCCCCGGAACTCAACGCTGACCTGCTCTAGCTGTTGCACTCCTGGTGGCTCTTGGCCATGATCACCCAGCCGGGGGCTGCGGAGAGGCCTGGCCTGGGGAAGCAGCAGGAGTTGAGGGTGGGTTGAGTGCTGAGGGCAGTGCCTGGCTCAACTCCACATCTCCGGCAAGGGAGGAGACAGGCATGGAGCCCTTGGACCGGCCCCAGTGCAAATATGGATCCACTGAGCCAGAGGAGGAGGCAGTGGGTGGGCAATCAGGATGGTGTGGGGTCTGCCTTCTCCCCCATCCCTGACACTGTGGGTCCCAATGACCCCCATCCTGGGAACTTCTGCCTTGGCCACCACTCCTTGTTGTGTTTGCCTGGTGTGCAGCACTTGGGGACATAGGGATGTGCTGAGCCGAGGGCACTGGGGTGCACACATATGCACCTGGCAGGAGCAGCCCGAGAAGTTGCCTCACTGTTGCTATGGAAGAGGAGGAGCACCAGGCTGTTTCCCCCCAAACCTTGGTTTGAAAAAAAAAGAGCCTGGTGCTCCTCCTCTTGCAGCCAATGGGAATGGTGAAGCAGCTTTTCTGACTGCTCCTCCCAGGTATGTGCCCGTGTCCATGGTCAATCCAAGGACACCAATTGTACTGGGGGCCTAGGGCACACCGGGATGAGTCCCACTATTCTGCTGGGTCTGCACGGGCCTGAATTGGACTTAATTTTGTGTTCAATCAATGCTCATGTTGAGGAGATGATATTCTAGTTGAGACTTTATATTCTTATCTTTTGTGGTGTTTTTTTAAACAATAAAACAATTTTGCCTAAGATTAGAGGGAAGCAGGGTAGTGATGAAGGTTTCCCCCTTTCCTCTCACAATGAAATTGAGTTCCCAAACATGGTTTCTGGAATATGTTTGATGAAGGCAAGTGAATAGACCCAAGATTTTGTTCATCCTTCAATTTGGGACTTCAAGAAATCTACTTTTTCACAGAGCAGTTCAAAGCCAATACACTTTGATTCTGTCCTTGAAGCAAAGTTATCTCTGTAATCTAACCCAGACACACTTTTAAAGTTTCTCTCTCTCTAGGTGTTATTTTATAAAACATTACTTGAGACAAAGAGATAAAATTACAAAACAGAGACAGGCTGACCGCTAGGTAACTGTAAATGCAGGGGGACATGAGTGGTAGTTCCTCAGTTGTACTGTTTAGTTCCCTGACCATGTACAACTCTTGGAGGCCAGAGCTGTTTGTGACACAGACTTTATCCTGCATTACTAAACTACTCTTGGGGGCTGGGGTAGACAATGCTATTATATTTCCAATATTAGGAAAGATTCAGCTGCTAGTCCAGCTAGCTTCTAAATATGACACAGAGTGTCACACTGTCTGCTATTTTCTTGAGGCAAAAAAAAATGTCCCAGACCATCACTTGTTTATGAAAAACCTTTATTCAATAGGCCTTTAATTTCGAAGTTTCTTTTGGTCATGAGGAAGATACCAGGAAGAGGTTTTTTTTTTCTTTAGCTGGATGAAGATATATAGAAAATATGGCAAGGATATCTCTTTAGCTATGTGTAGTGAAGCCTTCCTTCCTTCAACATTTTCTTCAAGAAATTAAATGTAAGTGGCAACTGACAGGTAAAGGTGGCAGAAAGAGATTATTTTGTTTGGAAGATGCATTTGCAAAAATCGAAAGCAATTTGGATAAATATCTACTCTAATAATTTTGATTCTGTCCTTTTATTGAAGATGCTGTGCAAAAAAATAATGAGAAATAACAGGAACAAGTTTAACATCTTCACTAAATAGCTTGTCAGACAGAATCATGATTGTTCTATTATTATCAAACAAATTCACCCTCCCTTTATGCTCAGTAACTTCCTCCAGTTATACCAAACTGAACTGAGGAGACATTTAAAATAAATCTGTCTTTAGATAAAATCATGTCAGAAATGCATGATGTGATAAAGTTGAATCTTTGACTTGGGCTAACCTCCTCCAACTTTTGTGGTAAAGACAAGTTGTCTTCTGGGATTTAACAGAAGAATGATCCTGGCAGATAGCTTGTTGCTGTTAGGCACTACAATCAAGTATTTCAGATCTGTGCTTGAGACTTACAACTGCAAGATCAATACCAACTTTTCATACAACAACAAAACCTCTTTAGTAGAAGCTGTACACTCCCAATAAAGTATGGCCAACCCATCTCATTATTTGAGAGGAGGAAGGATGCATTCAGCAATGACTGAAAAGTGGTAACAACAAAACTCCCATGCGCAACTTCTCCACGACCTTTCAGAACTTCTGCTTTTTAGCTTGCATGGTCCCTTTGGCCAAAACAGACTCACTCCCACACTGGATGAAATTAATTTGATGCACATCTGCCAGCATAAATCAACAGTAATTTTAGGCCATGGCTTTATTCATACTGTGATATGTGTAATATTATTTTCAAGGCAGTATTTCCAGCAAGGTCAGAAAATAATTCAGTTTTGCATCTGAAGCAGGACCAACCATCTGCCATGTCTGCGGTAAGCACAAGCAGCAAAGAAAGGAAGAGGTAAGGTATTGTTCAAATAAATAATTGCAGCAGACTTAAAAACAAAAGTAAATTATGAAACAGTGGAAGATTTGGGTCCTTCTCCTAATGCTACTATGATTTCATGCTACTCAAATACCACATGTTGGCACCAATTTCATACACATAGGTACTGAGTAGACTGGATTGAGCTCTGCAGCTACCTAAAAAACAAGAAAACATTTTCAAATGTATATCCACTCTTTCTCCTGAAAAATCAAAGCAACGGAAATAGTTATCTCTGTCTATTGTCTCTAACATGTTTCCTTTGCAAAATGCAGCTAATCTCAGGAATGCAGAATTCACTACGTACTGGTACTACATGCAACCGAAGACTGCAGCTGTAAGTTCAAAAGTAACAAGGGTGATGGCCAAAATATTACATCACTGTTTTTGGTTTTTTTAAAAAACAAACACCTGGTTTTCAACTTTGTGTATCTGCAGCTACATCCTACTTGGAAAATACAATATGGAAATACAGCCTCCCTTGTATTTTGTGGCATTGTTTCTAAATAGTATGCATTTAAGAAATTAAAATCATTTCTTTTCATTATACAAAATCAACAAAATAGGGTAAGCCAACAAACAGATGAAAAGTTAGAATATAGCTATAGCATTAGAAGAATTCCAGTATCATTTACAATATTAATCTTGCTAAAGATTAATGGTAAAAATTGTTAATAAACAGTAAAACATTTATAATATTAATCCCACTATAGTATTTATTATTATCCTTTGAAGTGGGACACATAATTATTTAAAAGGGTCCAAAAGTTTCCTTTTATGCTCTGTATAAACTCAAAATCAATAAATAAAACAACAAAATCTGAGATATTTACCATACTAGTGTGGGAAAAATGGGGCCATTGCCTGTTTGAAGGAAAAATAGTGTCTTCTTAATTTCAATTGCAAAATTTTTATTTTCATTTATTTCTTTTATTTATTTATGAATTTATATCCCGCCCTCCTGATGAAAAACATCACTCAGGGCAGCTAACAACATATATAAAATACAATATGACAACAGATAAAACAACAACCGCTAAAAAAATGCCAGACCCAACCTACTAAAAACAACATTAAAAACACATAAAACTAATCAGATTATGACTAAAAAACACCCTCGCCCTCCCCCCACCCAGCATAAAATGGCAAAAAACAAACAGAGATATTAAACAGTGAGAAACATGATCCCTCAACAGGCTAAGTAAGCCAGCATGCTTGTACAGAAGAGTCACACATGCCCCAAACCCGCTGGCATAACCAGGTCTTCAACATTTTTTTGAAGGGGAGAAGATCCGACTAGAGACGCAATTCTGGTGGTAGAAGGTTTCACAGGGCTGGGGCAGACACAGAGAAGGCTCTCTTCCTAACCCCACTAAGATGAACTTTTTTCACAGATAGGACCACCATTGAGCCCCTCCTGTCTTCCCTTGTAGGACGGGCTGAACAACTTGGGGTAACACAGTCTCTTAAGTACCCTGGACCAATGCCATGTAGGGCTTTAGAGGTCAAAACCAGCACCTTGAATTGCACCCGGAGGCAAACCGAAAGCCAGTGCAACTCCCAAAGCAGTGGTGAGGCCTGGGCATAACACCCACACCCCATCACCAGCTGCATTCTGGACCAGCTGAAGCCTCCGGATGTAGAGTGTGTTACAGTAATCCAATCTGGAGGTGACCAGAGCATGAGTGACCATGATCAAGGAGTCCTGGCCCAAGAGAGGGCATAATTGGTAGATGACACGGAGCTGATCAAAGGCCCTCCTAGTCATGGCTGCCACCTGCTCCTCGAGCAGTAGCCGCGAGTCCAGGAGGACCCCCAAATCAAGCACCAGATCTGACTGCGGCAAAGATGCCCCAGCCAGGACCAAAGATGGTAGCTCCCGAGAAATCACGGGCCCCCTGATCCATAGCCACTCAGTCTTGCCAGGATTCAGTTGTAGCCCATTGTCCCCCATCCAGACCCTAACAGCCTCCAGACACCTGGTTAGGACTTTGACTGCATTACTCGGGTCCCCACGGGCTGTGATGTACAGTTGGGTATCATCTGCATACTGATTCACCCCATGGGAACGAAAATTGCAGGTAGACTATTAGTGTATGACACACACACCCTTCCAATACCATATCATCTTGTATTGGTGGCACACATCACTGGTACATACCTTTGAAAAAGCTAATACTTGATATATATATTTTCTCACACTCCGCTTGACTGGTACTTCCCATTAGCATGCGACCAAAGCATGCAGACAATTGGCTTGATTAACTACTTGGGATATCAAGTCAGTTCTACTATTCATCCACATATATATATGAGCCTCCTTTCCCATTATCAGACAATTCGGGTACTTGAAACAACTTTTTATATATCATCAGTTCTACCAGCCCAGACTGTTGTGATTTTTAAAGCCCCATCAGTTTAACTGTCAGCTCACTCTGGAAATCTTGCAATTTGTAACTGGGTGCTTAGAA
Source organism: Bradypodion ventrale (assembly GCA_035047345.1). Lineage (NCBI taxonomy): Eukaryota > Metazoa > Chordata > Lepidosauria > Squamata > Chamaeleonidae > Bradypodion > Bradypodion ventrale. Next base: position 300,268,751 of record JAWDJE010000003.1, on the reverse strand, counting down.
TTCTTTGCTGGAGAATGATGGTGATGTGCTATAGCTCTTTAGCATGGAATGTTAAGTAGTTCACCAAACTACTAAACATAGGATTCCATAAGGGATCATGAGAGTTAAAGTAGTATCAGCCTCATGTAACTGTGCAGTGGAATAACACCTTAAGTTCTGTCTTCTAGAATTTGATGCGTCACAGTCTAGCATTGCCATGTTTAGTGTTAAAGGAAGCATATGGAATCAAAACATGAAAATATCAAGTCAATCTGATGGCAAGGAGACAGAAAAAGAAAAGAAAAAACCACAAAAAAGCATGAATTTCTTGAACACAGGATTGTAGGAAGAGGGTTCGGAATTCCAGTGTATTTGATGCCCACTGGCCTGGGGATTGCTACGTTGATGGGTAGAAGCAAAAGAATTAACTGTCCGGGTTTAGTGTATGGGACCAAAGACAATGAACAGCCGAAGGGTTGGCTTAACACAGGTTTATTGCATGATGATCCGGGGGAACATGAGGTAATGGCGGATGGGTAGCTCAATATATATGGTGGCTATACATTTTGAATGTGGCTCCTCGACAGTCTATTGGTTACTGTCCGCATGACGTCATGGATGGTCACGCCCTTCTTGTCCAGGTGTAGGTGATGGCGGGAATCTTCCCGCGCTGTTTTTTGCTGGTGAGTATGGGCCAGGAGAGCTTGAACGCTCGCTATTGCCACCAGGTGGTCATTAGCTCGCGTCCTATTGTAAAGGCTACAGTTAAGCAGCTGCTGGTTATAATGTTACACAAGCATGGTTACATTGGATACACGTGAATGGATACATTGTAAAAGGTACAGTAATAGAACACAACATCCCTCCCCCCTAGGATGGGACGAAGTCCCTCAGCCAAGATGGCTTATTGCAAACGCGTTTGGGCCGCGATGTGGGCTGACCCGCCCCAGGGGCGCTACTGCTTCCTCGTTCCCTGGTCCCTTGTCCTGAAACGGGAGAGGGAGACTTGTTAGAGGCTTGCCGTGGTTTGGCGGTTTTGGGGGAAGGGAAAAACTCAATTGTGGGCAGACCGGAGACACTCGGGGCTAACGAAAAACCCCTCTTCTCGCTTGGACGGGTGGGGGACCACTCCGCAAAACTTCCCCGGTTCTGGAAATCAAAATCTAACTCTGTTGGGGTATCCGTATTTGTGGGGAGATCCCGCGGGATATCTATGAGATCGGCTTCCCTTCTCTCTGCTGACCGATCCCGCAGGATATCTACGAGGACAGATTCCCTTTCCTCCCCCCTTGGTGGGGACCCATGGCCCCCCTTTCCTCCCCCTTGGGCTGAACGGGTGGGGGAGAACCCTAACGCTGAATCCTGTTTCCCGCGGTCCGTGCCCTGCTCGTCGGGGACCCTGCGCTGGAGCTGGTCTGCGTGCCGCCTCCAGAGTAGACCTGTGCTGGTCTTGACGCGGTACGAGACGGGACCGGTCTGCTCTACGATGACGCCCGGTACCCAGGCCGGACCCGCGCTGGCGTAATTCCTGCAATACACGGGGGCACCCACGTCGAAACTCTTTGTGTCCTCTATCCCAATGTTCTTCCCCTTGTCCTGTACTCCCGTGGGGTCTAGCCTAGTTAGTATGGTGGTCAGTTTCCTGCGCATAAGCAGCTCCGCGGGGGAGTATCCTGACGCTAGGGGAGTCACTCTGTAACCCAGCAGAAACTGGCACACTTGATGGTTTAGGTCCCCGGGCCCCATGCGCCGCAGCGCGTCCTTGGTGGTACGCACAAGGCGCTCTACTTGGCCGTTTGTGGCGGGGTGAAAAGGAGCGGAGGTGATGTGCCGAATGGCGTTGATTTCTGTGAATGCCCTGAACTCTGAGGACGTGAAGCAACTTGCGTTGTCGCTTACGAGGGTGTCGGGTAAACCGAACGTGGAAAAAACCCTCCGCAAATGCTTTATGGTAGTGGCCGTGGACGTGCTTGTCACCGGGATGACCTCCAACCACTTGGAGAAGGCATCCACCACAAGGAGAAACAGCGTCCCACGGAACGGGCCGGCAAAGTCTACATGCACCCGGGACCACGGCCCCTGCGCCGCGTCCCACTCCCTGTGAGGCAGGCGGGCTTCTTCTGGTCTGGAGTTTTGGCAGGGCTCACAAGTGCCGACCATGTGCTCGATGTCGGCGTCTAGTTGGGGCCACCAGAAATAGCTCTGTGCCAGGGCTTTGGAACGCACAATTCCCGGGTGGCTGACGTGCAGGAGTTTGAGTACCCGCGGTCGTAAGGACGCCGGGATCACTACTCGCTGGCCCCACAGAAGGCACCCCCTCTCCAGGGACAACTCTAACTTCTTTCGAAAAAATGGGTCGAACTCCACTGCTGGGGAGGACGCTGGCCACCCTTTCTGCACCCAGGAGCTGACCTTCGCTAAAATGTTGTCCTTGCCGGTCGCTTTGGCGATTTCGGCGGGCAGTACTGGGGGCGAGTCGAGGACCTCTATCATCAGCACCTGGTGGTCTGGCTCCTCCCCGCCCACGTGGCTGCTATCCTGGGGAAGGGGGGACCTCGATAGAGCATCCGCATGGCTTATCTCCCTCCCGGGTCTGTACACTACGCGTGCTGATACGCGTTGAGAAAAATGGCCCACCTAAGCATCCTTGGGGACAGGATCTGTGGCGTGGGCTTGTCTGCGGTAAAAATGCCTAGCAGGGGCTTGTGGTCGGTCACTATCGTGAAGGGGCGGCCATACAGGAAGTCGTGGAACTTTTTTGTTCCCACAATTATCGCTAATGCTTCCCTGTCTGTCTGGGCGTAGTTTCTCTCCGCTTGGGACAGGGACCTGGAATAGAACGCTATCGGGGCCTCCCTCCCGTTTTCCAGCACGTGGCACAGCACCGCCCCCACCCCCACCGGGGATGCGTCACAGATCAGGACCACTGGGCGCTTGGGGTTGAAATGGGTGAGGATGGCATCAGACGCCAGAAGCTGCTTGAGCTCCCTAAATGCCCTCTCTTGCTCGTCGCCCCACTTCCATGCCTCGTCCTTTTTAAGCAATCTGTGCAACGGTTCGGCCACGGCCGCTTTCCGGGGGAGGAAGGAGTGGTAAAAGTTCAGCAGCCCTAGGAATGACTGCAACTCGGGCTTGGAGGTGGGGCGAGGGGCTTTCTTGATGGCGGCTACCTTAGATGTGGACGGCCTTATTCCCTCGGGAGTGACAAGGAACCCTAGGAATTCGACTTCGGTCGCGAAGAAGATGCATTTGTCTTTTCGCAGTCTCAACCCCGCCTTTTCGAATATCGCTAGAACCTTGCCCAACCTCTTTGCCAATTCGGCCCGACTCCCCCCTGTTATCAATACGTCATCAAAATAAGGCAACACCCCCTCGAGCCCCTTCAGGAGGCGTTCCACGAGTGACTGGAAAATTCCAGGCGCTGAGTTTACGCCGAATTGAAGGCACGTCACCTGGAACGCCCCCTTATGGGTGACTATGGTTTGGGCAGCAGCTGCGGCTGGGGTCACCGAGAGCTGCTGGTAGGCTTGTGCTAAGTCGAGCTTAGCGAAACACTTTCCCCCATGTAACCTGGCCAGCAAGTGGCTGACTACTGGCACCGGATACGCATTAGGGCGAATGGCCTTGTTGATGGTGCACTTGTAATCAGCGCATATGCGCACCTCCCCGTTGGCCTTTAGTGCTGTTACAATTGGAGTTTCCCACTCTGCGGAATCAACAGGAACAAGAATCCCCTGGCCCACCAGTTTGTCCAGTTCCGCCTCTATTTTGTCCTTGAGTGCGAATGGCACCCGACGCGGTTTGAGTCTTATTGGGCGGACCTCAGGGTCTAGGTCGAAGGCTACTGGGGGTCCCTTAAATTTCCCAAGTCCCTTTTTGAAGACTTCGGGGTGCGCGTCGCACACCTCCTGAATCGGGTCAGTCCCCACGGCAACGGCGTGCACCCCCCCCCAATGAACAAACCCAGGGGCTGGAACCATTGAGTCCCGAGGAGGCTGCAACTCCCCCCTTTAAGAACAACTAGGGGGAGAGTTGCGGTGTGTTTCTTAAATTGGACCTGACATTTTCCAACCCCCAACACTGGAATGCAGTTCCCTTGCACGTCCCGTAGCGTGGACCTCAAAGCTTTGAGTTTGGGCCGCACATGGGGGGCAATTTTCAGAAACTCCTTCTGGGGAATGATGGAATATGAGCAACCCGAGTCAATTTCCATCCTAATGGGGGCCCCTTGTACTAGTACCTCAACAAAGTAACGGGGGTGTCCCGCGGACACGCTGAACACTGGTGCGTCGTCCTCGCTGTCGTCGGCGATGCGGCCCACGCCGTCTCGCTTCCTCGTGGCCTGGGTGCCGTCCTTGGGTCTCGCCGCGCGGTCTCTCGAGCTCTTCCGGGCCTCGCGCCGTTTCCTGCAGACTTTGGCGATGTGCCCGCGGCGGCCGCAGTTGTGGCACTCGGCCTTTCTGAAGGGGCATTTGGCGTGGTCGTGGTTCGCTCCGCAGCCGTCGCAACGCCGGCCTTCCTTCCGGACCTTCCGGACGTCCTCGTCGTCGCTGCTCTCTGCGGACGACTTCGAAACTCGCCGGGCCGCGTGCACCGAAACGTGCACCGAAGTCTCTGCCTTGCCCGTCTTTGGCCGCCAGTCCTGGAGCTCCTGGACCCCGGCCTTCGTAGCTTCCGCGGCTTGTGCCTCCTTCAGGACCTCCTGCAATGTGGGGGGTGGCTCGCGGTTCATCAATGTATGCTGAGTTTCGGCATCGCTCAGGCCGCACAGCACGCAGTCTCTTAGTGTGATTTCTGCGTTCTCCCATTTGCATGGGCCGGCCGCCAGTCGCAGGGCCGCTGCGAAGTCGGCGACCGTCTCCCCGGGCGCTTGGACTCGCCTCCAAAACGCGCTCCGAGCGGGGAACATCGCCGTCGAAGGCCGGAAGTACTCACGCAGCATGTGCATGAGCTCTTTCACCTTGAATTCACTCGCCCTCCTTGGCGCGATCAGGTCCACCAAGACCCTCTTGGTGTCTGGCCCCAGCATCCGGGTGAAGATGGCCCTTTTCTTTGCCTCATCCGTGACTTCGGATTCCACCAGGGCTCCCTGGAAGTCCATCTCGAAGATGTCCCAGTCTGCCGGTCTCCTGATTTCGAAACCGGCGCATGTCTTGGTCCCGTGGGCAGCCATATCCCACCTTCGTCGCCAATTTAGTGTATGGGACCAAAGACAATGAACAGCCGAAGGGTTGGCTTAACACAGGTTTATTGCATGATGATCCGGGGGAACATGAGGTAATGGCGGATGGGTAGCTCAATATATATGGTGGCTATACATTTTGAATGTGGCTCCTCGACAGTCTATTGGTTACTGTCCGCGTGACGTCATGGACGGTCACGCCCTTCTTGTCCAGGTGTAGGTGATGGCGGGAATCTTCCCGCGCTGTTGTTTGCTGGTGAGTATGGGCCAGGAGAGCTTGAACGCTCGCTATTGCCACCAGGTGGTCATTAGCTCGCGTCCTATTGTAAAGGCTACAGTTAAGCAGCTGCTGGTTATAATGTTACACAAGCATGGTTACATTGGATACACGTGAATGGATACATTGTAAAAGGTACAGTAATAGAACACAACACCGGGAAAGTGAAATAAAGGGAGGGAGCAATAAGGTGAATCTGTCCATTGTGACATGATTCAATTCCATTTGAGTGCAGAAGTCCTGTCAGGAAAAAAAAGAGGAAGTGAGAGTTATAGTACATCTGGGTTTCAGTTACCCGCTCCTTGACCCTATTCAGAGTAATTACTTATCTGAAAAATTTCCTGCTGGGATCTATTCAACAGGCAGCGGCTGAAGCTGCTCCCACCCCTGTTGTAAAATTGTTTGTAGAGAATAGACTCTACTAATAAGATGCTCATGCGGGAAAGGTGAATGATGATGTCTGTTTCCTTCTGCTTGTTAAAGAAAGTCACTAGAGCTTCAGCCAACACTTAGAATTCACAACCTGAACTGTAGCTGCATGTCTACAAGGTCCAGATATACAAGTGTAAAACAGCAGCCAAAAGCTTTGATTGTGGGATGTATTCAGGGATTCTGTTACTCATACGTCTGAGCTACATGTAAATGATTTGACACAGAACATTAATCGAGCTTGGAATAGTGATATTTTGGACTATTAGTTCCACAACTCGATTCAGCATTTAAAATGTATTTGTTCCCTAGTTTTGCTTTAATATAACTTTACTGGGGAAAAGATTATGGTAGCCAGAACAGCTTGTACTGATATTCTCTTCTATTCGCTCTTAATCTTCATGTTCTGATTGTGATAATTTCCTTCTTTTTAAGTTACAACCACAATTTTGTCAAAATGAAACTTATGGCAAGATGCTTATTTTGTTGTTCAGTCGCACAGTCGATTCCGACTCTTTGCGACCCCATGGACCATCGCTCTCCAGGCACCCCTGTCCTCCACCATCCTCCCCAGTCCACACAGCCCCGTGCCCATTGTGTCTACAATACCATCTAGCCATCTCATCTTTGGCCGTCCCCTTCTTCTTCTGCCCTCCACCTTCCCCAGCATCAAGGCCTTCTCAAGTGAATCCTCTCTTCTCATTTGATGTCCAAAATACTTCAACTTCATCTTTGTTATTTGTCCTTCTAAGGAGCACTCAGGGCTAATCTCTTCTAATATTGACCTATTTGTTCTCCTCGCTGTCCAGGGGACTCTCAAAACTCTCCTCCAGCACCACATCTCAAAGGCATCTATTTTTCTTCGCTCAGCCTTTCTAATGGTCCAGCTCTCACAGCCATACATTACCACCGGGAATACCATTGCTTTGACTATGCGGACCTTTGTTTGCAGTGAGATATCTCTGCTTTTCACTATGTTCCCCAGGTTTTTCATAGCTTGTCTCCCAAGAATCAGTCGCCTTTTTATTTCATGGCTGCAATCCCCATCTGCAGAGATCTTGGATCCTAAGAAAGTAAAATCTGTTACTGCTTCTACTTCTTCCCCATCTATTTTCCAGGGACTTATAGCGCCTGTTGCCATTATCTTGGTTTTCTTGATATTGAGTCTCAGGCCAGCTTTTGCACTCTCTTCTTTCAACCTAATCAGGAGCTTCTTTAGGTCTTCTTCACTTTCTGCCATTAGGGTGGTATCATCTGCATATCTCAAATTGTTGATGTTTCTCCCAGCAATTTTGATCCCATATGGTGATTCCTCCATCCCTGCATTGCGCATTATGTGCTCTGTGTATAAGTTGAATAAGCAGGGTGACAGAATGCAGCCTTGTCTTACTCCTTTTCCTATTCCAAACCACTCCGTCATTCCATACTCTGTCCTAACTGTTGCTTCTTGACTCATGTACAGATTTCTCATGAGACATATGAGGTGTTCTGGTATTCCCATTTCTTTAATTACTTGCCACATTTTGTTGTGGTCCACACAATCAAAGGCCTTGGTGTAGTCAATGAAACAGAAGTAAGCTTGTTTCTGGTATTCCTTTGTTTTCTCCATGATCCAGCGTATGTTGGCAATGTGATCTCTGGTCCCCCTGCCTCTTCTGAATCCAGCCTGCACCTCTGGTAGTTCTCTTTCTACATGCTGCTGTAGTCTATCCTGTATTATCTTGAGCATCACTTTGCTAGCTTGTGGGATTAGCGCAATTGTTCGATAATTTGAACATTCTTTGGCATTGCCCTTTTTTGGGATTGGGACATATACTGATCTTTTCCAATCCTGTGGCCACTGTTTCGTTTTCCAAATCTGCTGGCATATAGCATGTAGTAGCTTGATTCCATCATCTTTCAGGGCTTTGAAGAATTCAACTGGGATACCATCATATCCACTGGCTTTGTTGTTTGCCGTGCTTTTTTAGGGCCTTTCTGACTTCACTCTCTAGGATGTCTGGTTTAAGTTCAATTTCCCCCTCATTGTTATTATCCGCGGTGTTTAGGTCTTTTTTGTAAAGTTCCTCTGTGTACTCTTTCCATCTTTTCTTTATCTCTTCTGCATCCACTAACTCTTTGCCATCTTTGTCTTTTACCGTGATCATTTTTGCTTTGAACGTTCCCTTGACTTCCCCAATTTTTTAAAAGAGATCTCTAGTCCTGCCTCTTGTGTTGTTTTCCTCTATTTCTTTGCACTGTTCATTTAGGTAGCTTTCCTTATCTCTCCTTGCTTTTCTTTGAAATTCTTTATTTAAGTGATTGTATTTTTTCCTTTCTCCTTTGCCTTTTGCGTTCCTTCTTTCCTCTGCTATTTTAAGAGCCTCGTCCGACAACCACTTTGCTTTCTTGCGCTTCTTTTCTTTTGGTATAGTTTTCCTTGCTGCCTCCTGCATAATGTCTCTCATCTCTGTCCATAATTCCTCTGGTACTCTGTCTATCTGGTCCAGACCATTGAATCTGTTCCTCACCTCCACCGTGTATTCCTTGGGTATGTTGTCTAGATCATATCTATCTGGCCTATTAGTTTTCCTTATTTTCTTCAGTCTGAGCCTGAATTTTGCAATCAGTAGATTGTGATCTGAGCCACAGTCCGCTCCAGGTCTTGTTTTTGCTGACTGTATGGAGGTTCTCCATCTTTGGCTGCAGAGTATATAGTCAATTTGGTTTCGATGTTGGCCATCTGGTGATGTCCATGTGTAGATCTCCTCTTGTGTTGCTGAAAAGGGTGTTTGCTATGACTTGTGTGTTATCTTGGCAGAACTCTATCAGTCTTTGCCCTGCTTCGTTTTGTGTTCCCAGACCAAACTTGCCTGTTATTCCGTCCACTTTTTGATTTCCTACTTTTGCATTCCAGTCTCCTAAGATAATGTGGACATCGTTTCTTGGTGTCTGTTCTATAAGATGTTGTAGGTCCTCATAGAACTGGTCTACTGTGGCTTGATCTGCACTGGTAGTTGGTGCATATATTTGGATTACAGTGATATTAAATGGTTTGCCTTGTAGTCTGACTGATATCATTCTATCATTTTTGAGATTGTATCCCATTACTGCTTTTCTCACTCTTTTATTTACAATTATGGCCACTCCATTTCTTCTGAGGTTTTCTTGTCCACAGTAGTAGATATGATGGTTTCCAGAGCTGAACTCGCCCATACCTGTCCATTTTAGCTCACTGATTCCCAAGATGTCAATACTTATTCTTTCCATTTCCTTTTTTACCACTTCCAGCTTTCCTTGGTTCATAGATCTTACATTCCATGTCCCTATGCAATATTGTTCCTTACAACACTGTATTTCTCCTCCCCCTTTCCTGCCCATCCCTTTCTGTCCATCTAATGTGCTGAGCATCCCTCCTGTTTCCTCTGGTTTGTCCCTTTGTTTTGCCTTTGTTTTGGTCAATAGGGTTTTCTTGGCAAACTCCCTGGCATGCTTTGCCGGTTTCTACGCCATTCCCCCCCATCATACATATTATCACAGTTTAAAACAAGGTAACATCATCATGCATATTATCACAGTTTAGAACACAGTATCAGTTTAGAACTGATGTCAGTCAGCTCTAAACTGACACAGTGACACAGTCACTATGTCAGTTGCTGTAAGTCATCTATGTTCAGTCAACTATATTATTTCAGTTCGGTTACTGATCCCTTGCATGCATGCAGCAGCTCTCGCCTCCCTTGGGCTGCAGAAAGTTGGTTAAAGGCGCCAACTCAGGCCTCACTGTGATGGTGGCTACGGATGGTGTCTTCTGGGGGTGGTCGAGGGTCTCCTGTGTCTGCAGTGTCTGTAGTGTCAGCGTGGCCCTTCCTAGTTTCCCTCTGGGGTGTTGCTACTCTAGGAGGACTCCCGTGGGCCTCTGGATGGTTACTGGGCAGTTGGGGCCTGGTCTTTCTCTGCCTCTTTCTTCCTTGCACCCAGGTTTTAGGATGGGGTGGGAGGGAGGGGCCGATTCTTCACTCACCTCCCTTCAAGGCCTCTGGATGGTTACTGGGCAGTTGGGGCCTGGTCTTTCTCTGCCTCTTTCTTCCTTGCACCCAGGTTTTAGGATGGGGTGGGAGGGAGGGGCCGATTCTTCACTCACCTCCCTCCAAGGCCTCTGGATGGTTTCTGGGCAGTTGGGGCCTGGTCTTTCTCTGCCTCTTTCTTCCTTGCACCCAGGTTTTAGGATGGGGTGGGAGGGAGGGGCCGATTCTTCACTCACCTCCCTCCAAGGCCTCTGGATGGTTTCTGGGCAGTTGGGGCCTGGTCTTTCTCTGCTTCTTTCTTCCTTACACCCAGGTTTTAGGATGGGGTGGGAGGGAGGGGCCGATTCTTTACTCACCTCCCTCCAAGGCCTCTGGATGGTTTCTGGGCAGTTGGGGCCTGGTCTTTCTCTGCCTCTTTCTTCCTTGCACCCAGGTTTTAGGATGGGGTGGGAGGGAGGGGCCGATTCTTCACTCACCTCCCTCCAAGGCCTCTGGATGGTTTCTGGGCAGTTGGGGCCTGGTCTTTCTCTGCCTCTTTCTTCCTTACACCCAGGTTTTAGGATGGGGTGGGAGGGAGGGGCCGATTCTTTACTCACCTCCCTCCAAGGCCTCTGGATGGTTACTGGGCAGTTGGGGCCTGGTCTTTCTCTGCCTCTTTCTTCCTTGCACCCAGGTTTTAGGATGGGGTGGGAGGGAGGGGCCGATTCTTCACTCACCTCCCTCCAAGGCCTCTGGATGGTTTCTGGGCAGTTGGGGCCTGGTCTTTCTCTGCCTCTTTCTTCCTTGCACCCAGGTTTTAGGATGGGGTGGGAGGGAGGGGCTGATTCTTCACTCACCTCCCTCCAAGGCCTCTGGATGGTTTCTGGGCAGTTGGGGCCTGGTCTTTCTCTGCCTCTTTCTTCCTTACACCCAGGTTTTAGGATGGGGTGGGCGGGAGGGGCCTATTCTTTACTCACCTCCCTCCAAGGCCTCTGGATGGTGACTGGGCAGTTGGGGCCTGGTCTTTCTCTGCCTCTTTCTTCCTTGCACCCAGGTTTTAGGATGGGGTGGGAGGGAGGGGCCGATTCTTCACTCACCTCCCTCCAAGGCCTCTGGATGGTTTCTGGGCAGTTGGGGCCTGGTCTTTCTCTTCCTCTTTCTTCCTTACACCCAGGTTTTAGGATGGGGTGGGAGGGAGGGGCCGATTCTTCACTCACCTCCTTCCAAGGCCTCTGGATGGTTTCTGGGCAGTTGGGGCCTGGTCTTTCTCTGCCTCTTTCTTCCTTGCACCCAGGTTTTAGGATGGGGTGGGAGGGAGGGGCCGATTCTTCACTCACCTCCCTCCAAGGCCTCTGGATGGTTTCTGGGCAGTTGGGGCCTGGTCTTTCTCTGCCTCTTTCTTCCTTACACCCAGGTTTTAGGATGGGGTGGGAGGGAGGGGCTGATTCTTCACTCACCTCCCTCCAAGGCCTCTGGATGGTTTCTGGGCAGTTGGGGCCTGGTCTTTCTCTGCCTCTTTCTTCCTTACACCCAGGTTTTAGGATGGGGTGGGAGGGAGGGGCCAATTCTTTACTCACCTCCCTCCAAGGCCTCTGGATGGTTTCTGGGCAGTTGGGGCCTGGTCTTTCTCTGCCTCTTTCTTCCTTACACCCAGGTTTTAGGATGGGGTGGGAGGGAGGGGCCGATTCTTTACTCACCTCCCTCCAAGGCCTCTGGATGGTTTCTGGGCAGTTGGGGCCTGGTCTTTCTCTGCCTCTTTCTTCCTTACACCCAGGTTTTAGGATGGGGTGGGAGGGAGGGGCCGATTCTTCACTCACCTCCCTCCAAGGCCTCTGGATGGTTTCTGGGCAGTTGGGGCCTGGTCTTTCTCTGCCTCTTTCTTCCTTACACCCAGGTTTTAGGATGGGGTGGGAGGGAGGGGCCGATTCTTTACTCACCTCCCTCCAAGGCCTCTGGATGGTTTCTGGGCAGTTGGGGCCTGGTCTTTCTCTGCCTCTTTCTTCCTTGCACCCAGGTTTTAGGATGGGGTGGGAGGGAGGGGCCGATTCTTCACTCACCTCCCTCCAAGGCCTCTGGATGGTGACTGGGCAGTTACTTTTAAGTTTGATACCTTTAAATGAATAGAAATCTAAACATAGGTTTTTCGTATTTTTAATATGTGTTTCCAATATGTTTTTAATATGCGAGTTCACCTTGTTAGCCACCCAGAGTGGGAAAACCTTCTAGATGGGTAGGGTATAAGTGGAATAAATGAAAAAAAATAAACACCAGTAAAATGTTTTATCCCTATAATAGCCTGGCCATGACTTAAATTCAGCAGGGTACACTATGGTGATTAATCAGACTACACAACTATTGATACACTGTGTAGAAAAAGATCTATCACCACACAAGATGTATACTCTGTACAGTGCATACTCTTTAGCTATCAACAGCATTTTAATTGGCTGATCTGATTTGACTTTTTTTTTTGGTAGAGGCATTTTTCTCGTATTCTTAATCCAGAAGATTTTTTCAAGAATATGGTTACCTAAAGGAAGAAAGTCTGAGAAGTAATAGGACAACCTTTGTCCAATATTTGAGTCATGAGAGATGGAGAGATGGTAGAAGCTGTTTTCGATGGCTCCAAAGAATAGGACTTAAAGTAATGGGCCATAAATTGCCCCAGCTAGTGAATTAAATTAAATTAGATTACAAGAAGGCATCATGAAAATAAACATCAGTGTAGTATATACTTGCTATAGAAATTTTGACGTTATTATTCAGGTAGAAATACTATGTAAAGAAATGGAACACATTTCATACAATTTTCCTTTATTTTATTTCATGCCAACAAGGTTTTCAAGCTCTGACGGGAAATCATTTTTAAGTAATACAACATCTGCCCAAGTAATTGACTCCTTTCTAAATCTTTTTCAGAGAAATCTTCATGTCAAGGATTTTAATATACTATATTCCATAAATTAAGAGCTAAGTGATCTGAATGTTAAGAATTGAAAACATGTGACCACCAGAGTCAAGTCTTAATTGAATGCTTTCTGTTTCCTAGTGATTTGATAATAAATCTCTCGGCTTTTAGCAGCAAAGGTAATACTGATAGAAAAAAATCATTTACTTTTCAGTAAAGACAGTAGATCTATTTCATCTAAGAGGTAATATCCTGTGCAATATAAAATAGATAAGATATATTCTTCCTTTGACTAGAGAGCTTTTGTTGACCCATCACTCACTGTCAGTGTACAGATATTGAAAATTGATCTTGAAAGTTACATTAGAGCAGAGCATTCAAGTCATGTGTTAGAAGTCACATTATCTGTGACACATTACTTTTGGAGGTATAGAAAGGCACAACATTGTTCTCCTATGTAAAATAGTGTAATGAACTGTTATGTTAATAATGTATATCCATGATTTCTACAACCCTGTTCCCCCCTCCCCTGTGGGATCTTTGAGTTATTTTGGAGAGCCTTTGGGTTATTTCTATATTTGTAAATATCTATATCTATAAAACAGAGCTCTCTGTTTGTATATGCTCCAAAGGCTCCGGCACCACTGGGCCGATCCCACTGAAATGTAGCACATACGTACCTTGGGCTTGCAAGATCAACACTGTGGGGATCCTGAAACACATTTGGGGGTCTATGCCCCCCAAAATCAATACTTGATCCACAACCAATCCCAAGGGCTGACCAGGTCTGGGCCTTTGTGACATCATGGGGGCCCGCCCCTGATCAACCAATCCCAAGGGCTGACCAGGTCTGGGCTTTTGTGACATCACATGGCCCCACCCCTTGGCCGGGGCAGGGCAGGAATCCAGTGAACAGAGGAGGAAAGGAGAGAGGCTGGCAGGGACCCTCAGGAGAGGAAGCAGGCAAGTTCTCTTGTTCAGCGTATAGTGAGTTCACAAAACAGATAGTTTATGGGCTGGAGATGCCTGTGATCTTGGTGAAGCCATCGAAGTCACCCTGAGAAGGACAGCCAGTTAGGTCATGGGCCACACTTTGGGTTTTGATACCCTTTGAGGGTGCTTTGGGCCTTAGAAATATAAAAACACAGGGGTGACAAAAAACCGAGCAAGGCCAGGTAACCAGCTAGTATTCTTATAAAAATAATGAAAAATACATTTTTAGTAAGATGCTGTTCTGAAAATAATGAGTAGTATGTTACTCTTTAAAAACAATCAAGCTCCAAATTAGACAATATTCCTTTTCTAGTCCAACTCCATCAGAATCCCACCTAACTAATCATACGTCAAGTCATGAATTTAAGTTTTTACTGTAGAACATTGCCTGTTAAGGATACAGACCTATGTTCAGAAAATCATCCCAGACCACAAAAGATTAATGTTGTCTCTTTCACACAGAGGTGACTGGTAAGTGCATGAACTGTTTTGAGTTGTCATGCCACTGAGTGTTATGGCCATGGTAAGGGATGAAAGAACCACACCGTTCCTTAAAATTACTTTTCTCTGTTTTGCCATCTCGTTTCATGTAACCAGCATATGATTTTTCTCCACAGTGTTCTATACGTATATTTGTGTTGGAAGTTAGACCTCAAAAGATATTTTTTTCTGATGCAGGCAAATGGTGATGAGTTTTTACCAGTCTGCAATGCCGGAATTCTGTGGCTCAGACTTCTTTTCAGACTCCTAAACCAGTCAGTGCCTGACACTTTAACACCATCATTAAATGAAAAAAGAAGTTATTAAGTAATTCCAGCAATGCAGGAATGAGCAAGTCATGACTTCTAAGAAGTATTTCTCTCAAAATGGAATAAGAACACTATTAATCAGCAATGTATTTGGTTTGGTTTAAAGATGTGGGGGAGAAATGTTCAGAAAAATTCTGTAAATAGGTAGAACACTCCAATTATTTATTTGCCATTCTCCTCTTACATAGATAAATATTATTTTACACTAGAATTTCAAGGAAATAAAATCATTAGGAACATATGTTCTGGATTATGCATGTGGTTTATTGGCTCCTAAATATTGCAAGCACACATCAACCTTTGTTTTAAGCTTTGAAATATGCTGTAGAACACCTATAAGCCATTTTTCTTTGTGCTGGTTTCCAGCTCTGTAATGTTCCCCATGGGAGATTCTGGCTGGAAAGGGGAATATTTTTATGAGATAAGCAGTATTGCTCTCTTCCTTCTTCCACCCCTTTCTGGAACCTCCAGGGCTAGACAAATTGACTGATTAAGACAGAGGAAGGAGGAAGCAAATATTTATTTTGAGGGGGAAAAGCACTGACTACATGGACATCTGGCTGCGATCATTAATTTTAAGATACTTTGAAAGGGCAGTCTTTAAGACATTCATATATCTTGAACTTACTACAGTATTCAGTCTATCATATCGCCTCCTTTTTGTCTCTCTTTCTTCATGTATCTAATTTTATCCTGGAACTGTTCTGTGAATATGCAAAAAAGGACAGAGCTCTCCTGTAAATTTAGCAGCTGCGTAGAAAGTGGGATTTCTGAAAGTGTAGCTTATATTGTTCGCTGAAATACCCTTTTTAACTCTTACAGGCACACACACTGTTTAGATAGCTCAGCTAGTTGGATACCTGCTGGCAGAACCAGAGGTTGGAAGCATCAAGAAACTTCACTCTGATCCTTTGGGGTTCTTCAGAAACACGGTACTGCAAAAGCCACAATATGGCCAACTGAAATGCTCGGCAAGAATCCAGTCAAAATTCTACTGAGTCTCAGAAGCCTCGAGGCAACTAAATTGTGTCCTCTAACTCTGGGAATTGCATAGCCAGTAAAAACCAACCCTGCAAAGGAGGACAAACTTAAGTTGCAAAAAAAATTTGATGGTAACTACTAGTGCAGACAATTTCAGCCCAAAGGAACTGAATTTAGAATTGTGCTCCACCACCACCAACAACAACCAAGAAACACATTGAGTGGAAATTTTAGACTTTATTTAAATAAGAAAAGAAAAGCCAATTGCAATAAAATAGAAAACAATGTTTGAATCAGCAAGACAATTCAAATAAAAATATTTTACTAATGTTTGTTATTGATTTTATTTTATTTGGATTGTTTTGTTTAATGCCACTGTTTTATGGTTTGTCTTTTCACTGTTGCAAGCTGGCCAGAGTGGTCCTTACACCAACAGAGGCATGGTAATAAACAAACAAACAAATAAATAAATACCTACTTACCTGCATGCATACATACATAAGAAACTAAGAAAATAGTTATATAACCTAAGTTAAATACTAAAGGACCTAAAGGATAAATATACCAAGGTTTCTGAGATAGTACAGAGTGTCAAATATTACTAATGGCAAAACTTCTAGATCTCCAAACAGTGTACCCTCCCAAAGTGCGGATTTCAGCTGACTTTATGCCCTCTTCTACAGACTCTCAGATGACTTGGCGGCACAGTGGCTAAACTGATGTACTGCAATCAAATGGTTGTGAGTTCAGTCTTGCGCAGGAATCAAGGTTGACTCAGCCTTCCATCCTTCCTTTTGGGGGCAAAATGCTAATTAACTTGTGAACTGCCCAGAGAGTGCACTAAGTGCTATGGGGTGGTAAATAGATATGATTGCTTCACTTTACTTCCTTCAGTCAAATTAATTATTCTACCAAACTTTCTAGAAGACATGCTTCCCTATATGCAAGGTGCTGCAGGACAATTATGAATTAGTCTTGAAATGAAATTCTGACATTGAGTTTCAGCATCTCTCCAAAGTCCATGTATCATATTATCAATCATATTCTCATTTTCCAGCCTAACTCTCCTGCAAGATTGATGGTGCTAGAGTGGAATTAGCCTGGTACTTGGTTATAAATTAGCTTTTTGGTGTTTCAAAGCCATTTCTCTGAATTTCTTCACAGGTAGCCTGATTTCCCACTATGCCCCTTGAGAGAAGAGCCAGCATGTGTGGCCTTGGTTCCAGAGCACCCCTGAAGAAAGGAATGGTAAACTATTTTTGAGTACCTTACACTTAGAAAGCCTTGTGAAGGATTGTCCTAAATAGATCTTTACTTAATAGCACATAACAGGTTTCCCCAGCTGAAGTTTATTCCCAGCACCCTGAAACTTGGCCAGTACAAATAATGAGATTCCTACAATTCTCCTAAATTGTTGGCCAAGATCAGCAGCCAGAGAAAAAGCAATTGAACACCCTTTTTTATACAATTGGCCCTGCAGCAAAGACTATTGGAGTGATTAGATAGGGAAGTTGTCCTCTGTTGGATCAGGTTCAGTTGTGGCTATGGAACTATTTGAATAACATTTAGGTCTCTAGAGGATCTCTGAAGTTCAATCAAAGGTAATTTCCTGCCTCACAGAAATACTATTTTTATATAAGCCTTTTCACATTCCATAGGATGAAACAACTGCTGAAAGAATGATAGTTTTATATGGATTCTGTAACAATAATAGATTCAAAATTGCTAACAATAGGCAAAAAGCAACAGCACAAGGTAATAAAAATAAGTTCAGAATCTTGGATGCAGCTTTTTGTTGACTGTAACAGAGAGACAAAGAGAACTATTGCAATAACAAGTCCAAAGAAATATAGGAGAACAAGAAAAGGTATCTCTTCTAGATGATCCAAGAAATCCAAAGGAAAACGTAAATCCAGATTAGGAATGCTGAAAGAACAACAGGGAAGCACACTATCTGACCAGGAGAAAATAAAGAGAAAGTGTTGACAGTATACTTAAGACCCATACAGAGGAGTTAGAAGGATGACAGATCCCTTGAAGAAGAATCCTATAATGAACAATCTGCAGATCTAGAAAACAAAATAAAAGCTGCTTTGAAACTACTGGGGAAAAATAAATAACATGGATAGATGGAATACTGTTAGAACGATTTCATCACAGGGACTGAAAATGTCAAAATCCTAACAAGAATATGCCAGCAAATCTGGAAAACAAAACAATGGCCCACAGAAAGGAGATACCAAAGTACAGTACCTATTAGGACCATTAGTTTAATTTCGCATGCAGACAAAGTGATGCTCAACAACAAAGGCTTTTACCTTATAAAGAGAAATACCTGATGTTCAAGCTGGATTTTGGAAAGGAAGAGGCACTCATGATAATGTTGCAATTATCCTCTGGTTATGTTTTATAGACTACTGTACAGCAAAGTCTTTAACCTTGAGGAGCATAAGAAACTTTGGGTTGTTCTGGATGACACAGGTATGCCTCAGCACTTGATTCAGTGATGGGCATGAGCCGGATAGGACCAGTACGCATGTACCGGTAGTAAGAATGGCTTGCCCTGCCCACCTCCCTACCCCGCCCACCACCTCCTCCTCCTAGAAGAGGCTTCAGAGGGGTCTGGCTCCATTTCCCCTTTCATCCAAGGCTTTTCCTGGGCTCCATTTCACCCCAAAGGGTGAAACAGAGCCGTGGAAAAGCCTTGGACAAGGGGGTACTGGCTTCAAAAGTACGCTATAGAGTGATGAAAATAGAAGAGGCTTCTGTTTTCATAGCTCTATAGCGAAGAGCAGTCACAAGGCCAGCAGGCCACACCCACCCAATCACATGGCCACGCCCACAGCATAGTAGGATTTTTTTATGCCCACCACTGCCTTGATTGTCCTGATGTATAATATGTATTGTGGACAAGAAGCTACCATTAGATCAGAATGATTTGGAAAAATCATACCTGTCAACCCGCGGCTCTGGAAAAAACAGGACCTGCGCAGATCACTTTTGCGCAGGTCGCTTTCCATGCATGCGTGGAAGCGCTCCGCCACTTGTGTAAATGCTGCACAAGCAGCGGAGCGCTTCCATGCATGCGTGGAAAGCATTTCCCCCCCCCCCACTGCCAAATTACGGGGTTTTGGCAGCGCCGGCGGGTTATGATGTCAATCGGCGTCAAATTCCGTGGTAATCCCGGCCAAATCAGGGTGGTTGACAGGTATGGGAAAAATAAGAACAAAGGGGGAGGCCCTCATGAACTGCCACCAGAATTATTGGATCTGTCATGGTAGCTTATCCAAGATATCAGGAGGTATTTGTGATCAAGGGCTTCTTTTTCTATTTGGGAGTTCATTGCAGGAAGAGCTCATGATGCACACATCATTAAGGTGTATTCTGCAGAACATTCAGCCAAATGTGCAAAAACTAATCAAATTGGTATTCTTTTGCAATTCTCATGGGGGAGAGACAAGGAACAACCGTCTACTTGTAAAGTAGAGTGATACCATAACAAATCCGTCGCATCCCATTTGTAGGCTTTAAAAGATCATCAGTAATTTGAAGAGAGGAACAGGGGAATCAAAAGTGATATGCTAGACTGAGATGCTTGTGCAAAGAGGCAAAATGAATGACAGCTGAATCTGTCAATAATGTTCAAGATCTTTCCTGGGCTGTCCAGCCACTGACTGACTCCTCAGGCTCAAACTGAAGTGTATGTGTGTGTGCATATGTGCATGCCTGTCCACCTTTGCAGCTGCTTCACAAGCCACTTTTGTGAAGGCAAAGAACAATACTTGCATCATTGCTTAGCTTACCTGGAGAAGGATTTCCCTTATTCCATACTAGCTTAGTGCCCAGCTGCACTCAGGGTTTGTTATTGTAGGGCAAGACTAGGGGTGTAATTTTTTACGCCCCCCAACACACACTGACCTTGACTTGCCCCTCCCTGTTCCTCTCTCTCCCTGTTTCTCTCTGTGTGTGTCTCTCTCTCTCACTCTCTCTCTGTCACACACACACACACACACACACACACACACACACACACACACACACACACACACACACACACACACACACACACACACACACACACACACACACAGAGTAATGGGGGATCGGGTCTGCATGCCATCCTGTCCTGGAGGCCATTCTGTTCCTCCGCTGTGATCTCCTCTGCCACTTCTGCAGAAAGGAGGAGAATAGAATAGATTAGAAGCTTTTATTTATACCCCACCCTCCTGGTGAAAGCACCACTCAGGGCGGCTTACAATATAAAGAAAAAAACTTAACAATATATAATACACAATATCCAATAAATACAAAGAATACAGTAAAACACAGTTACAATAAGATACAATCGCATGTAGGGCTACAACAAATCTGCCCAACAACAACAATAAATAGCAAATAGTCCTCTATCATTCAGATCCCACTGTCCCTACAGAGCCAGGGCTCAACGTCTTTACGGAGTCCAGGCTCAACATCCTTGCAGCGCCTGGGGCTCTACGTCTTTACGGAGCCTGGGGCTCAGATACGCCCACTTCCCTGCCATTCAGCCAGGCCAGGGGGAAGGAGTGCGGGGCCTTTGCAG
Organism: Bradypodion ventrale; assembly: GCA_035047345.1. Classification (NCBI taxonomy): domain Eukaryota; kingdom Metazoa; phylum Chordata; class Lepidosauria; order Squamata; family Chamaeleonidae; genus Bradypodion; species Bradypodion ventrale. The sequence continues at coordinate 300,248,628 of JAWDJE010000003.1, read as the reverse complement.
TGATGGTGGTGGCAGCTCTTCCAGCTGCAAGGGTCGCCTGCAGCTGTTCCAATAGCCAACGGGGCCAGGGAAGAAGCTGAAGATGGTAGTGGTGTTGGTTCTTGTAGCCCCGCCATGGTAGGTCAGCTGTTCCCACTCCCCATGGGCAACATAGCCAGGGAAGGAGCCGAAGATGGTGATGGTGTTGTCATCAGCTCTTGTAGCCCCACCACCGTGGGTCAGATGCTCCCATTTCCCATAGCCAACAGGGCTGGGGAAGGAGCCGAAGGTGGTAGTGGTGGCTCCTCTTGTAGCCTCGCCACTGCGGATCAGCTGTTCCCAACTCCCATGGCCAACAAAGCCGGGGAAGGAGCCGAAGGTGGCGTCGGCTGCAGCTCTTGTAGCCCCGCCGCTGGGGGTCAGCTGTTCCCAATTCCTGCAGCCAACAGAGCTGGGGAAGGAGCTGAAGGTGGCGGCTGTGGTGGCTCTTGTAGCCCCACCACTGCAGGTCAGCTGTTCCCACTTCCCACAGCCAACAGAGGCAGAGGAGGAGGAAAAGATTCACAGTGAGGCATTGTGCCGGCTGGCCAGCAAGGCAGGAAGTAGATCAGGGAGGAGTGGGTTGGCTGGCTAGTTGGGGAGGGGGTATCATGGATGGTCAGGTTTTGTCTGCCAGTGCCAGCAGCCTGGTGGTTTTTTTTTTGATTGGCCCCTTCCCCTGGCCATACTTTTCCCCTCCATTTCCCGACCCCTCACCCTGCTCAGCAGGCCAAGGAGAGCCTTGCGGTGGCACCTCTGGAGCAATGGGAAGTTTGTCTATAAAGCTCCCCCCGGGACTGGGGCTGGAATTCTCTGGGACCACCATGGTTGGTGGGGTGAGGGGACTGTGATGGGGATTTGTGGTGGGGCTCTGCTGCACCTCCTGGTACCTGTCGGGGCAGTGGAGGTGAGGGCAAATCCCCAACTGGCAGGTGCCGCAAGCCTGGCCCTGTTTTGGGCCCTGGGCTGGCCACTGGCTGTCTTGAGGCCTCTGCCCACTGCGGCCTAGGAGGTGGGTGGTGGAGAATGTGGCAAACCCCCAGCCGGCCTGCATAGCAGACCATGGCCTGGTTCTTGCCCTGGCACCCTCATCATGTCGCCGTTTGACAGAGGATGGAGGCCTCTGCCCAGGCAGATGAGTGGTGGGGTGGTTGAGGCCTGAAGCTGGGTAACCGGGTGTGGTCAGCTCCCCAGGGCCACACCTGGGTGGACGCATCCTTGGTAGTGTGTCCCCCTCTTTCTGGCCAGACTTTGGTGTTTTTTGCGGTGGTGGAGCTGGGCTTGGCTCCCCTGCCCTAGTCCTCATTCCTTGTGCCACACACCTGCCCAGGCTAGTCCCCCTCTGTTCCAGGCCTCACGATCTGCCATTGTTCCTGACGACCCCACTGTTTTTTCTGCCCTCTTTGCCACCGTCTCCTGTTGGCTGGCGGCCTCTGTTGTCCTCGCCAGCACCATAGTCATCAGATGGTCAAACGCACTCTGCAGCCCTGTGCTCCACATCGGGGCAAGCTGTTCCCACTGGGGCCCCCATCTCCCCACTGAGGGCAACACCAATAGGCCTTTTGCTGCATCCTTGCGCTCTCCTGCCTGGGCAATTGAGGCTGCAGGCCAACAGGAAATGGCGGCAAAGAGGGCAGAAAAAACAGTGTTACTTCCTCATTTCTCCTCATGGCTGCATTCTTAGCATGTGGCGGCCATTGGTTCAGCAGTCACATGGCTGTTGCCCTGCCTCTTCCTTGCTTTTTGTTTTGGTCCCATTTTGTGGGGCATAGGGGGCCCCATTGCAGTCTGGACCCCGACATTGACCTTCTCTAATGCACCAGGTAATTGTGTGTGAAGTTTGGATGGGGACAGTTAAGGGGTGTAGATTTGTATTCAGGACCCACAAGGGGACATCTCTGCTTTATAGATATACTAGCATAGGTTGCCTGGTGTTGCCAGGCTGTTATAAACTGTGATCAGCTTTTTTTTTTGTGGATTAAAAAAAGAACAAAGGATGATATAATTGTTTCAAATTGTTTTATTTAACCAAATAACATGTTAGTATGTGACTTTTTTTGTTAATAGTTGTACCATAGGTAATATTTTTTAAAATGTGAAAGTACATTTTTTTTTGCATTCAATGTTTTAAAACTGTGTTTAGATGTTTTGGGTTTTTATTTGAGTTAAAACTCAACAGAGGATGCTATAAATCATTTTATTTTATTTATTTAACATATGTTTGTTACTTGTATAAACTTTTGATTAATTGTTATGTTTCTGACTTGTTTTTATTTTTGTGGCCTCTAGGTGGAGCTTTATTGTTTTTGAGTTGTTTTTAATATTCCACCCTGCAGGAGGGGCTGTTAGTGGTTTTGTTTTTGTTTCACATGTTTTTCCTCTCCTGGCCTCTAGGTGGGGCTTCTTCCGGTAAGTAGTCTTTGTTTCTTCATTTCTGTTCCAATCTCGTGGAGGGAGGACGTGCTGGTGAGTTCTCTGGGTTTTCTTTCTTCTGGGTTTTTTTTTTTTTGTGGTGGTGGGCTGGGAGGTGTTTCTGTTTCTTCTTTTGTGGTTTGGTTGGATTTTAGGTTTGTTTAATTGGTTTGTTTATTTCTGGTTTGTTTAATTTTTGTGATTTTGTTGTTGTTTATTTGTGTAATTTGTGGTAGTTGTGTTGTCAGAGTTAGGTATTCTCGTGTTGTAGTTAGGTGTTCTGTCTGTGCTTTTGTAGTATTGTTGACATTTTTGATTGTGTATTTTGTGCTTTACTTTTTTGTTTATTAATGGTTTTTTTAGTTATTGATTTATTTGTGTTTTATTAATTTTTATTAATGTTGTTGTTTGTTGTTGTTGTTGTATATTTTTGTGTGAAGAACGGGCTGCCTGTCGGATCCTCTTTTCCCTATTGCTGCTTCAAATTTTGGTTTCAATGCAGCCATGGGGGAAAGGAGGAGCCAGCAGTCAGCCTGCTCTTCCCCCAGGAAGGTTTGTTAGGTAGGTCATGGGAGAAGGAGGCAGATAAGAGCTATCTGCCTGACGATGGTTCTCTCCTCTCTGTCTCCTTTCTCTCCTGGCTTACCTAACCGGAGATCGTCAGGCAGTTTTTTCCCCACCCCGGCTCAACTTTCCTTGAGGCCGGTGGTGGTCTCACCGTGTCTTCGGCAGGGTAGCATGGAGGAGAGGGAGTCCCTCTTCTCCCCATTGCTCCAGGAAAGAAGGCCGGTGGGTATCTCGTGGTGGAGTTTTGTGGCTTGTTTGTTTTGCAAGGCTGTGAGGCATTGCATCTGCCTGCTGGGGACTTGCACTCCCATTGCGTTTTTTAAGTTTATTTTCCGCACGCCGGCTTTCTCAGCATTCTGCGCACTCACGGCGCACAGGACACTGGGTCTTGTAGTTTTGCGTTTTTGGTTTGCGTTCATGCAGCGTTTTTTCCCTGCGGCTCAATTTTAATTGGCCGCGTCGCGTTTCCCAACGTTATTTTTGCTGGTGCCTCTCAGCCTGATTGGCTGTGGCGTGGCACAGAGAACGTTGGGAAGTGCAGTTATTTTCCTTTTTTCACATTCGTGGGGCTCTTGCCCCACTGGAGCCTTTCTCAACCCTGCAGTAACCTCCGGACCGGTTTCGGGCGAGTGCAGGAGGCTCGGTATGGGATGAGATGGACGGGTGTACAAACGTATAGCAAGTTCCAATGGTTAACCCTTGGATTTATAGGTATAGATAGAAGATAGATAGATGATGTAACATCTGCTGAAATTATGATAAATTTATTCAGGGTCTTAGTATTAAAGGAGGCGATTGTTTTTGCATTCACTAGGAATGATATTTTCATGGTGGCTTGCAACACAGTTGAGTTTTTAAGCAGATATTCACTTTAGACTTTGAGGCTGACAACTTACACAGTTTCTCTCCCCACTCACCCATTTCATCACTCACCACTGCAATTTCCTTCTGCCTTCCTGGGAGAATAGATCAAGTATTTTGATGGGAAAGAAAAAGAGAGAGGTTGGCAGACAAGGAGCAGGGGTGGAGATAAGGCTTGATCAGTAATACAGTCCTTCTATGCTTGCTGCGTGACCCCAAATTGTTCAACCTGAAAATTTGCCTTGAACTGGAAAATTAGAAGAGAAAAGGGCTTTAAGAAGCTGTAGGAAGTCATCTGAGGAAAATTCCTGTACCTCTTCTCCATTTGCTTCTGCTGTGCATGCAAGAGCCCTGACCTAAGGGACAGAATTGCTGAGAATGAAAGAGAGGCTGAATAAGGAAAGTGACTTTACATCCAGGTTTCCTACTACTTCCCCAGCCTTCACCTGTGCTTCATAAAAGAAAAGGTGATCATTTCCACAGATGGTAAAACCTCACAAAAAAGGAGAAAGAAATCTCTTTGATTCATGCTCAAACTTCCAGAGAGAAATTGTGCAAGCATCAGCCGTTTCTTAGAAAGTTGCCTTGACGTGCTGCAAAAGTAATTTTCATCATGGACAAGTAATTTTGTACATATCCTTCACCTCCCTATATCTTGCTATCCCTAAAAGACTGAAGTTCTCTGCTATGACAATCAGAGACAGAAGTGAGTTTTCCAGAAGGTAAATACAATATTTCAGCCAGATTATTGATGGCATGATCCAGGGGGGAAAATCCAAACTATCACCCAATTCCAATTCACCTCAATATTTTAGAGAGGTATGTAGATTCATGGACATGTTAATACTTAGCAGAATTTTCCCACTCCACTTAGTGGAGAAATCCAAACAGAGACTTTTTACATTCACAGCACTCTCGGTAGTGAGATGCTAAGTAACAAACAGCAAGGCCTAAGCATTCTTCTTGAATTATTGCAGGTGCTATTTGTTGTTACATGCCGTTAAGTCAGCTTTTGCCATCCCAACACCATCCCTGTAATTCTGCATTCTTCCTTTGTAGCCTGAACGTCTTTCAACTTCCTTTATGTGTCCTATTTTGTTTTTAGGTCCACTCGGAGCTTTTTCTGAAGCCATACTTTCTTTTTTGCTATCTTCTACTTTTTTTCTTTTTGGAATTGTTTGTAGAATTTTCCTTTTTAGAAACTCAAACCCATCTTGAATTCCTTTTCCTGTTAAGATCCCCTGATATGTGACATATTATTGTTCTGACTTTATTAAAATTGGCTTTCCTAAAGTGAAGTATATATGTGCAGGTACACTCTGCTTTTGTTTCCTTTGACCTCAAGAACTCAAGTAGACTATGTCATCCCCCCCCCCCCCAGAATTCTTCTTGCTGTCACTTCTTCAGAAAGTTATCTGTGTTGGTTAGAATCAAGTCAAGGCAGCTAGTCCTCTAGTTTCTTCTTCCATTTTGTGATAATTCTAAGCCACACAAGCCAGGAATTTGTTGGAAGGGCCATATTTGGCACAATTTGTATCCTAACAAATATCAGGATACAGTAATTGAAATCTCCCACTACTACTATGTCATGTTTATTTGACATTCTTGCAGTTGGTTTTTCCAAAGGTTTCATCCTCATCTTCTCTTGACTGGGCAGTTGGTAGTAGACTCTAGTTATCATTTTCCTTTTGTTTTTCACCCCAATTATATTAATCCAGCAGTTCCATATATATGATATATGATAATTGGAGTCTACTACCAATTGCCCAGTCAAAGAGAAGATGAGGATGAAACCTTTGAAAGAGCCAATTACAAGAATATATATGGGATTGCTGTGACTCAAGTGGTTAAGATGCTGCACTTGATGACTGTAAGGTTGGAGTTCTTCATGCTGTGTCCAAATACATTCTTCCCATTTCTTATGAGTTGCAATCCACATCTTTCCAGCAAGCCATCTTCTAGGAAGCATAGTCTATGGTCCCCAAATCCCTCATGTCAGCACCACCTTCATGGCCAGTCGTCCACTGAAGTTTCATTTCCTTTTAGTCATCTTCTGAGTACTGGTAGGATGGATGTCAAGACTATCTAGGCCCCAAAGTCCTTGATGTCCCCTGGCTTCAAAGTTTGTTGCAATTTCTTCCTTTTGGCTGTATCATTTGTTCTCACATAGATGAGAAGAAAGAGATATGCATTTCTGAGTTTAATGAACAATGACAATTCTTATGTCACATTCCTATTCTATTCTCCAGGGAGGCAGCATACCTAGTAGTTCTAAGGATCTTCCTATCATGTTTCAGTTTCAATCCCATGCAATGATGAGTCTCCTATTAAAACTATTCCTTTTTGGTGTGGTGTAGGTTCAATATCTCTGTTTTGATAGGCTTCAACCTCTCTCATGTCCTCCTGTGGAATCTCTTGTTTGTCTTCTGCATGCAGTCTGCCAGACTCCTCTTCAAGAATCTGATTTTTTTTTTGGTTCTACGGATGAAGAATGTCTTCTTCTTCTTTTGCTCCTAATTGTGACAGTTCCACATGGTGCTTCCACCACTATTTTATGATTGTTCTTTCATCCTCCTCTTTGCCTTGCTGTTCTTCATCCTCCTCTTTGCCTCTCTTGATTGCTGCTGAAGCTCAATAATTGTGGTCTATGTACTCTTCATCTTCTCTTATAGTCTTAGGTGTGGCCACGTGGTTCTCTAGTTCTTTCACTTTTTCAGTGGTACCAGTTTATACTTGCTACATATGTACAATGTGTTGTTCTCAGGCATGAAGACAAATATTCCACAATTTCAGGATTTGCAGCTGCTCCTCTAAATTCCTGAAGGATTGGAGCCCCCAGCCTGAAAACAGCTGCTAATTCCCATCTGTGGTATCTGGGGAAGGATCCAGACCTTCATAGGCTCCACCTGGAGATTCTGGCTGGCTTAACTATACAAGAACCAGCCCCTTCTCAACAACAAGTATATTTACAGTTGCATTGCTTGCCTCCTGGATCTCTTGCCTTGTTTTTGGCTGTGCTTTAGAAGATATCCTATCTTGGTTCTGGTTCTGCTTTAAAAGATCCCTGGCCTTATTCCTGATTCTGAAGACTTCTGCCCAATTCCTGGTTCCTGTGGACTGTTGTTTTGCCTTGCCTGGATCCTTGCTTCTTGAAGGATCCAGGCAAGGCAAAACATCCTCACCTTGCTCCAACCCATGAAGGTACTCTGTCTTATCTGTTCTCTTGGTCACTTGACTTCTGGCTCACTCAAACTATGCTTCTGTCATTTGGACTAATCCTAATCTGATTTGGTCTTGGACTCTGTACTGAGATACTGTTTGTCCTGTTACCTGATTGCCCCAGTTTCCTGGAATTCATGTCAGCTGCATATGCCCTGGACTCTGACACACACCTTGTAGATCACCACCACTGAAGTATCTTTCCCCTCCATGATCTGTTACATTTTTACTTCCATTAGTCTTTCAGTGTCCCCCCTTTTTTGTCTTGCCTGCCTTAGAGCCTGCTGGGAAAATTCACTTCTTCTTCCATGTTTAGGCCAGACATGAAACTGCCAAAATGAAGGAACCTCTTAGTGAGTCATTCTGACTTTTTGCCTAACCTAGTGTGGAAAAGATTAGCTGGGAACACTAGGTTGCCATTACCAGGGTACGCCTGATTATGGTTAAAAAATACCACAATTTTCAAGGAGGCTCTTTATGTGTATCCCGAAAAGTTCACTTATATATAATTATATTCAAAAGCCAACTTACAGGGCTCCTCCTTGGCCTTCCTGACTGAACTCTCCCATCAAACCCCTGTTTGTTTTCCATGTTTGCTCACTCCTGTTCACTTGCTCAGGGGTTTATCTCTGTTTTCCTCTCCTGTGTTCTCAGGAAACAGAAAGGACTGTTACTAATAATTCTCAGCAGATATCAAGTCTTGCCCCTTTCCCTTAGATCAAGAGTTATTTACCTTTTCCAGTAAGACAGTTGATAGGGCCAGACTGGTGGTCGCCCCGCTGTTTACTGCTGTCATAAGTGCATTTGTGACAGCCACCGACTCATTTATGGCTGTCATAAATGTGTTGCAACAGCCGTAAATGAGTCTGTGGCCAGCTGTGGTGGTGGCTGAAGTAAGGGTGTGGGTCAGATTATTTGGTGCTGTGACAGTAGGATCCTTACTCTTGAGTAGGCCCTATTGTCCTTCTGAGTTGCAGCCCCCTGGCTGGACAACCCAGGCATCAGATGTGTGTAGAATCAGGTAGCGTAGAGCCAAGTAACCACTCCAGCGTCTCTTCAGGCATTTTATAATTGTATTGAAAGCATAGAAAGATACAGGATACAGTCCATCAAAAGATCAGGAAGCAAATAGATGAAGCAGGCTGCTTGGGTGAGGGAAAGCCAGACGTGCCCCCCCTTTCTCTCAAGCCCTTACATCTTGGCTGCTTGCAAAGCAGGCATTCCAGAGAGTGTCTGAAAGCTGCTGTGTGTGTGTCTGTGTGAAATCTCCTCCCACAGGGTCCACCTTTTGGCCCTCCCCCTTAGGGACTCCAGCCAATGATGTTACAGCAAGACATGTCAATCACACAACAAGTCTCATTTCTCCTACACCACGAGGCTCATATTGTTTACATTCTTTCACTCTCCCCCGGACTTGAAATTGCCATTTTGAAAAAGACACAGGGTATAGTTCATTCCGTCACAGGTGCCACTGGCCAGATCCGGCCCATGGGTCATAAATTGCCTACTCTTGGTTTAGATTATCACTCTTCCTATTGGAATGTCTTTTGGATATCACTTGAAGCTTAGCACCATTATACAAGAAGTCCAAACTGGTTATTCTTAAGTAATTGCAACAGTATACTTTTGACAAACTGCATAAGAAATACAGAGACATCACATAATGCCTCTAAGAATGGAGAGGAAAAGAATTATATCTGTGTGGTGATCAGAATTAAGCAACTAGTTCCAGTGAAGAGTTGGAAACTGTGACTCTTATGTCTGTATGACAGCAAATCCATCTTAGCCTTAACGACCTCTGTCCTTCCAAATAAACCTTGGCAAAAAGTTTTTGGTGACATTATCTAACTGTTAACAAATCTAATGATTAACAATTTTTGAAAATGTATTCAAATTGTTAAACTGCCCGATACACTATAAGGAATAACTATCAAAATAAGATCAGTTTTTACTTGGTTTTGAGCTTTTCTTTCTTGATAATGGTTCAGTTTTCCTCTGACCTTTTAGGCAGTTTGCAGAGGATGAGAGTTCACCACCTGCTACTTCTGGACTTTTGCTCTCCTAGAGCAATGAGGAATCAGAACAGATGGTCAAGTCCCTAAAACAGCTGCTGTTTAAATCTTCAGACCCCTACTTGGCACTTTCAGCATAGCCTTCCACACCTGGTTGGAGCTCATGGAAGGATAATTATACTCCATAATCCCACTTGTAGCTTCTTAGCTAAGACTATGTTGGCTCTATATGTACTAAGGTTGCTAAGTTGCCCTAGACAAAAAGGCAAGAGTCTGAAGGTAAAGAATAGCATTTAAGTCTTCTGGGGATGCCCTAGGATTGTGCAGCTTGCTCATGATTACACAGGTTGGGCTTTCTCCCAGGAAGCACAATGGGGAATCAAGTTCCCAACCTCTTGCTCCACAGCGAGGCTCCTAAACCACTGAACTCTACAGCCAGCTTCAGTCTTTTGACTATTTCAGGGACACAGGAGTAGGGCTAGACTGCTTCATTCTTCTCATGGTGAGTATACCTGGAATGCCTAAATAGATATGTCATGTACAAATGAAAAGTTTTTATTGGTTTTGTGAAATAGGAAATGCAGCTCCCATGAAGGAATAAGACATCCAGGCAACTCTTATTTGTCTGCTTGAAGATGGGGGAAATGAAACTAATGTATGGCAAAAACCTGAAAATGGTGAGGTAGGGGATAACACTTTAGTGAGTTACAGTAGAACCTCAGATAAAGTCCAAACTCCATTCCAGAAGTTTGGACTTTATCTGAATCAGATGGGTGATGCATCGGATAATATCCAAAATGAACTGTATCTGAGGTTCCTATACCAAATACCTTGGATAATGTCCATTTTTATAACATGTGCATGAAAACCGTGACTTTACCTGAATTGGACTTTGTCCGAATCGGACTTTATCCAAGGTACCACTGTATAGCTAAAACTAGAGCATCTGACAAAAAGAATACCCTGAAATATGAAGAAAAGTCTGGCTGCAGTGAAAGGCTGTAGTGGATGTAATACATGTACATTCAAACTGGGAAGTATTGACTTTTAGCAATAAGACTAGAACCAGTTTGCTTGACTGTGATTTTCTCTGACTAGAAACTTCACCAATAGTGCTTATAGGAGACTGTCCGGATTGCTCTTCTTGCAAAGAAGCCATGTTTGTCCATGTGGTATGGATTTAATTGTAGTAAGGGAGCCTAGACTAGGAGAAAAATGCATAGGACAGTTTTCTACAGTGGGCTGCAGACTCCCAGAGAACTCTAACATCCAAAAAAGAGCAAAGAATTGTTGTTAATCTATGAACAGTGCAGTTTATGGTATTAAAGGGTAATGTGGTGCGATGAGTTAATCTCAGTAACAATAAAGACAACTTATTAGACAGTAGGTGGTCAGTTCTTTTTTTAGAGTCAATTTTCAATTCCCAGCCCTAGGCCAAGTATGTGGGATGCGGAGAATTGTAACTTGATAACCTTTAGAAGACCAACCAGTGTCTTTCCCTGTCTTAGGCATTCTTATTTACCCAGCAAATAAATGCATTTCCACACTGTGAAGTACAAAGATGGGCAGGGCCAACAAATGCCAGACTATAGAGTGAAGTTCAAAGGAAGACCCGCCATGAAATCAATCAAGTTTAAGGCACAGCTTTTCCTTTGTAGATAACATTTGAGTAATTGAGCAACATACTTTGTTTTAATGCGAGGAACCAAATTCATTCCTGCTAAATTATTTATATAAGATTGGTAGTTTGCTTCTCTAAAAGTTATAAAACTATAATATCAATGTAAATTTGACTAAAGAAAAGAGAATAAAAGTCATGACCTTAAACCCTAACAGCTATGCATAAGGAAACAGCAGTTATCTGGCTTAGTCAAGTCATGCAATGGTGGAAAGAAAATGCTGAACAAACAAGTGTGTCCAACATATTATATTTCTTGATGAAAATAATTGTTAGATATTTTATCCTGTGCATTAACTAATAGCACTAATGGCAATGAATAGTTACATCTGAGTGTTTGTGTGTCAGTTATAATATTACTGATGCATGAAAGCTAGGGACAGTACAGTATATGCTGATAGATTGGAGGTTATAGAGTGAAGTTCCAAGGCCAACTCTAGCCCAAAATCATTAAATACAGCAGATTAAGAAGTCATAATTTGTCCTTGTGGTGTGAAAGATAACAAGATTTTATCTTGCTTAAAAGTATTAATTAATTTACCACTGCTGAATTTCAGAACCACAGCTGACAATCCTGCAGCTAAAGCAAAAAATAGAAACTCTGCCTTGTTTATGGTCAGGGCAAGCAATTCATTCTGAAAGCATCACCCCCCTTTAGTGCTGTACGTGTGACCATCTCAGAGAGCTTGATCGTTCTTTGTTCTGCTTGCTCAGTTTTGTAGATGTGTAAAACAAAGTAGGCAAATGGTCCTCAGGGTCTTTCAATTCTTGAAAGGATTCCAAAGCCTATGCCTTGATCTGGTGGCAGCCACACTTCACTGCTGTTTGCAAATCAGAGCACACAACCTGGCAAGATCATTAAACCTGGCAACTAGTGTGGAGGTGTTACTCCAATCTGATGGAATAGGGAGTGCCCCAGGTCCATGCTCCAGCAAGAAAGAGACAAATCACACCAGCTATCACAAATTAAGGAATTTATTAAAAATGTGAAGATGTACAGCTAGGGATCCACTCTCTAAGAGCAAGGGATGGATGATTTCACAGGTTCAAACAACATGGCTTTATAACATGAAAACAACAACAACAGGAAACAAATATGTCAAGTGAGATAAAGAGTTCCAATAACAAAGTGGCAAACTTTGTGTTCTGACATTTGGCTTTTACCAATTAGCTGAAGTTACATCTCTTGCATCTACTAAGCAAAGCATAGACCTCTAAAATTATACTTTCTTGAAGTTTGGACTTTGCAGGCGCACCCCCCAATAAAGGACTCAGACACTGGTAAAAGTGGATAACGGCATTGGGCCACATTTATTGATTCATGCCCTAGTCCGAATTATAAATTTCTATTGTTATTCAACCAATTATAATTCTTAAGGCAAGCAGGCCGAAGTAACACTGGTAAGGTTCCACCCAAAATTGCCAACGGCAATTGGTTACAATGTATCCATTTGTATCAATTTGTTTGTTGACAACAAACAAATTGTTGACCGTAGTCAATAATCTAACTAGTGACCCCACCCTCTGACGCGTATCCGTAAAATAACGGGGTGATGCCTGCTGCCCAGCTCATGCCATCACCCCATTGCCTGGTTTGTCGTTGACCGGACAACGTTAACCAACTTGTGCCTGTCTAGTGTTGTCCAGTCAATTGCGAACCTGCTGGATACCTGTGGGTCATAAATGTTTACCTTACCAGTGCTACCCGCCACACGGGGAGGCTTCAATAAAGGCTCACCGCCCCCCCCCGACCGTCAGCTCGGTCAACAGGCCTGCTCGCCAATCTCCTAACAAGAGGTCCATACCTCCCGGCGACAGATGGACCCCATCCCCTGCGTAAAGCTCATAATTTTGGAGACTGATGGTGGGGTGTCATATGACACGCCCCCAACCCTTGTCCAGAAGGAACTGGGCAATAGCCCTGTTCACCAAGCGCCGAGCCCGACCAAGGGCCCGGAGGTTAAACCCTCCCCTGTAAGCGTGCCGCGGTACCATGTCCGACCAAATCAGGGTTGTGGCGGGCCACACATAATGGAGATAGGCCAGGTCACCGCAAATCGCATGCTTCAGCGATAGGCCCATGACCTGTCCCAAATCATTACCCCCGAGGTGTATAATCAGGACATCAGGCGGGTCAGCATCCCTGATGGAGAAAAGGAATGGCAACAGTTCCCGCCATAACATTCCGCGCTTACCGTACCACCTGAGACTTGCGGATGCACCTAGTCCCAGTCGGGGTCCCCACTCTGTCGCTGCAGCAAACTGCGCTGCCCTGTGCACATAGCTGTGGCCCACCAGCCATACTGTCACCGGTGTAAGACGACACCCAGGGTCTGTCAAGGAAAAAAGGAAACAGGGCAGTGACTTAACTGGTACTCACTGTTGAAGAGGGTGAACATACAACTGAAAACATCGTGATCCCCACAGTCCCATGTTGCAGATTTCGGCCCCAGAGTACCCAAACGCCGCTGCGGTGGAAGCCGCCCCTATCCTAAATGAATGGGTGCTGTAACGAGCCCCCGGGAAGCCAACACTGGCTAGTGCCTTACTGGTCACCTTCCAAAATTGAAATTTAGTAAGGGGAGACCCATCTTGGTGACAGAAAAACGGGCCAGGGTGCGTACCACGTAGTGCAAGGAACTCCTGTAGGGCACCAACCGGACAGATGTTTGCCATGGAACATCGTAGCAGTCTTACACCACTGCCTACACCGTGCTGATCAACCTTAGAGGAAAGTATCCTCAGCTGAGCCCAATCATCGGAAACATAGACATCTTCGAGTTCCAGTGCCCTACGACTCGCATCCGCCTTAGACAGTAGCACCAGCTCACTGATGCGGAGCGCTCCAAAAAAGGCCACCGTAGTAGCCGTGTGAAACAGGGTTGCCTCATACCTGTCAAAACACAGGTCATGCCAACCCCGTGCAAGGTGGGTAAGTACCCCTGGGGAAATAGGGTGGCGGTCGTCCGGGCTGTGCCCACGTTCCCGCGCCCACCCCTCCAAAACATGTCGTATGCGAAAATCATTTGTGCTGTCAGCAAAACCACCCACCTTGGCCATGAATGGCAGAGCTGACAGCCTGGATGCTATGGTGCAGGGGGCTAAGCCCTGGGCATGTAAGTAAACCATAAATTGGAGAACATGAGCGACTGGGATGGGCCAACTCTCATGCAGCCGTGACTGGGCACAAAAGGCCCTGAATGAATTGAATGCATGGTTATACGCCTTTCGTGTGCGGGGGCGAGCGACATGATGATCGCCCGGTTCACCTCTCCTTGCCAAGCGTCCATATCTCGTTCGGAAGCGGTGAGGGAAATTCCTCTGCGTCCGGGGCCAAGGCACGGAACCGGGGGATCTGCAGGCGGGACAAAGCGTCAGCAATATCGTTATTAATACCTGGAACATGTCTGGCCTTAAAAAGCACATTGAGGCATAGGCTGCGCAGGACAAACTGGCGAACCAGTTCCATGACCCTTGGAGATTTAGACGTCTGTGAGTTGACAATGTGGACCACTGCCGCATTGTCACACCAGAAATGTACGACCGAATTGGCCCACTCCTCGCCCCATAGCATCAAAGCTCCCAGAATGGGGAAAAATTCCAGGTACGTGAGATCGCGCAAGCGATCCGTGCCCCACCAGGCTGGTGGCCAGCTGCCATAGGCCCACTTCCCTTCGAAGTAAATCCCATAACCCAGGGACCCCGATGCATCCGACTGAACCTGAAACGAGGGGAAACCAAAAGGTCAGATCTCCAAAATGACACCCCATTGAATTCCCTCAGGAACTGGAGCGAAATGAGCATATCATCCCTCATGCCCTTGTTCAGTCGTACCCTGTGGTGGGGCCTGGTCAAGCCAGTCATGGCGTCGCACAAACGTCGAGCAAATGCTCTGCCAGGTGCGATGACCCTGCAAGCGAAATTGAGGTGACCATGTAACACCTGGAGCTCCCAAAGGGACACCTTGCGTTTCGCCAGCAAGTCCAAAATGAGTGCAACGATCCGTGACACCTTATCAGCAGGTAACCTGGATGCCTGCACCACTGTGTCAATCTCAACCCCCAGGAATGTGAGCTTGGTTGAAGGGCCCTCTGTCTTTTCGGGCGCTAAAGGGACACCGAGTTCCTTCATTAGCGTCTGAAATGTATTAAGGAGACGTGTGCACGTGTCCCAGCCCCGTTCACCCCCAAATAAGAAATCATCAAGATAGTGGGCTACAGACCGGGACCCTGACCTGCGAACAAAGGCCCATTGGAGGAAGGTGCTGAAGCGCTCAAATGCCGAGCATGAAATGGAGCAGCCAAAAGGCATGGCTTTGTCGAAATAAAATTCACCCCGGAACTTGAAACCCAGCAACTCAAAGTCGCCTGGGTGCACTGGCAGGAGACGGAACGCAGACTTAATGTCGCACTTAGCTAGTAGTGCACCCGGGCCACAGGAGCGCACCATACGTAGGGCCTGGTCAAAAGATGTATACCTGACCGAACAAAGGTCGTCAGGGATAGCATCGTTGACCGAACGGCCAGCCGGGTAAGATAAGTGGTGTATCAAACGAAACTCCCCCGGCGACTTCTTGGGCACCAACCCCAACGGGGAAACCTTGAGGTTGGGAAATGGCGGGAGAGGGAAAGGCCCAGCGACCCTGCCTGCAGCAACCTCCTTAGCAATGCTCATGGCAGCCACCTCCTCCCTTCCCCTAAGTGATAACAGGTTGGGTGCATCTTGAGGGGACCTGATCCCTGTGAAAGGAATGTGAAACCCTTGCTGAAAACCCTCAAGAAGGTAAGCTGCGTCTATCCTCCTCGGGTACATCGTGAGCCAACGCTCCAACATGTCCACATTAATTGGGGAGGGGGCCTTTTGCCTGACCAGCTCCCTCTGTGGCAGTTCTGCCCGCTCCCTGTCCACCTCTACCTCTGCCCCACAGTCCGCCTGCCCTAGGACACGCAGAGGCGGCATGGGGGCCAGCACAAGAGGGACACTCGTGCCTGTATCGGCACTGCTTCCTGTTGCACGCACCATTGGCCGAAAAGCTCCAACACAGCAGGCGGGCTGGAACCCCCTGCCCCACCACCTGGCAGGGTGCCTGGGCTGGAGCGCATGTCCACAATGGTACCTCTCCTCTGGCGCCGGGCGCGTGGGGGTCATGTACAGAAGCCACAGCTTCTGGCAGGGCTCATCCCACCTCATTTCCGGGTGTAGGGGCACTCTCATACGGAATTCCTCTTCGTAAGCCAACCACGACGGGCCAGGGAAATCGACCATCGCCCGGTATATGTTGTCCAAATACTGGACCATCGGAATTGCCAGGTCAGGCCGGGCCCTGAGGTACACCGCCATGTATATAAGGTACACGGGTAACAAGTTGGCCCACGTGCGTGGTGGCTTATGTTGACGAGACTGTTCCTTATCCTTCTCGTCCTGCCCCACCCGCTCCTCTTTGGTGGGTTCTCTATTCAAGAGGGAGAAAATGTCCACATACTCCCCCCGCCAGATCTTTTCCTTGGTGATCTCCAAGGGGCAATGAATAACCTGCTGTCGGTAAGGCCGACACCGGAACATTGACAGTGCTGGGCACCATGAAAGGGGCCTGTACCAGCCCTGCCACCCCCATTAAGTTGCCTGGAGGACAGGGTACCCCTCCCCAAGAGGGGCCTTGAAGTGTTGAAGCCGTACCCTGATTGGCTGGCGGCGGCTGACCCGCCGCCACAGCCAGGCGAGGCCACGGCCACTGCAAACCTCCCCCCGTTGTGGGTTGTGATGTGGGTGCGCTAGTTTGGACTGTATACTCACAAGTTGTACCCCCATGGGCCTCCCCCACCGGGGGTTCCGGCCCACAGCGGGCGTTGGAGCTCGCGACCGCAACCGAGCTCGTAGATGTGGCCTGACCACTGCCAGCTGGCGGCATCTGCTGGGTGGGGAGCTGCGAGGCCGCGGCTGGTGCCGACCTACTTGCCTCAGGCAGCTCAACCCTGTCGGCCGCCTGCCGAGAACCGGCAGGCGCTGAGTTGACCTGTAAACCAAACGGTGCCCCGGATGGATTAACTACCCTCAAAGATGCTTCGAGGGCCGCTACGCGGGCCAGCAGGGCATCCACGTTGACATAGCCCCCAACGCTGACAGGGGGTAAAGGGCCAGCCGGCCCACCGGTCACTGGCGCCGGGCCAGGTCTCGGGACCCCTGCGCCCGCATATGGCCATGCCCCAACCACCGGCCCTTGAGGGGCAGGGGGCATGCCCTGCCAGGGAAGGGAACCCAGCCAACCCCCTTGGTTAAAGCCCACCGCTGGAAGCTGCATGCCAAAGCCAGAAGGCCCAGCCTGGCTATTGCCAGGTCCGTGGCGGTGGCCGCTGATTGCGGGCCGGGGGCCGCATCCCCTGCAGGGCCGGTCTGAGGCTGCCCAGCCTCAGGCCAGGGAGCAATCGACCCCATCCCGCTGGTCCCGGCGGGCGCTCCCGGAAAGGGGGCCTGCTGAGGGGGCGCAGTCGCGGTCCTAGAAGTGCGAACCGTGTTCGCCATCACCTTCTTCTTGGAAGGCATTGCTGCCAATCCTTGAGAAGCCGGAGAAAGAAGCGCAGAAGAAACCGCTGCCTAAAAAAGGCTTCCCAGCTAAAGGAAGAGCGACGGAGCAAAAGGGGAAAAACTTCTCCTCTCCGTCGCTTCGCAAAATGGCAGCGCGGCTGCCTCGTGGCCACCCCTTTTAAAGGGTGCTGGCCAGGCCCCCCTAACTACCCGGATGTCCAAGTCCAGTGGGGGGGGGCTGCAAAGAGCGCGGCGGCCATTTTGGCGCCGCGCTTGCATTTGCAGTTTTTACAACTTGTAAGCTAAATGTTCCTGTCCCTCAGTGGAAGCTTGGTTACACTCTCCCTTTTCTCTCTCCCTTTCTCCATTGACAGAGGTTGTGATTTGTGAAAAGTAAGTGCAGCTCCCTCTTGAGGATTTCTAATTAGTCTCCATTACCAAGAGGGCTACAGCCCACCTACTATAGGACAGCCCATTCTTTATCAATTCTCCTAGCTTTGTAGCCCAGCTCTGGGCAAGCTACAGAGACCCCAGGAAGTCAGCCACCTGATCTAACACTTTCAGCAAGGAAAATAGATTATCACCACCTATATCAGATCTTTCAGAAAATATGAACTGAAATGAAGAATATATGGATCAGGTACAGGACTAGCATCACATATGATAATTCAGTGCTCAGTGAATGGGCTGAGGTAGATGGATCCCAGATTCTGCAGCAACCTTTCCCTGCATTATTTTCCATGCTTGGAAACTCTGGTGGGAAATCTCACATAATTTCTCAGGTGTTTTATGTTTGTTATTCTCAGGCAAATGTACGAGTTGGGGATCTGGCAGAAAGCATCCAAAGAAAGTAAGACAAAATGGATGTTTCCACAGGAAATGTGCTCTCGAAAGACACAATATTTGGCACTGGACACTATGAGAATATTAGAAAACAAGGGTTTCTGCTGAAAGGAGTTTCTGCAGAAACGAGAGAGCCAGAAATGCCTTGGCTAGTTCTACCTGTAGAAGGGAGTTACTGTACTAGAATGCAGACTGATTACCACATGACTGTGATGCTAGATGAAATGTTGCAAAAGCTCTGATGTATTTTTTTGACCATTAACAACAAGGGCTGTGTTTGTTTAGTAAATAGATCTTCTTCCAGAAACCTCAAAGAACTGTACTGATACTGTCACATTTTATTTCCTTTCACAACAACCTTATAAATTAGATCAGATACATATAAAGTTATAGGCTTAAGTTCATGCCTAAATGGTTCTTGTGTAATACTGGTCATATTTCCCTCCTGCAGCTATTTAAAGTGCCCCTCCTAAAGCCCCATACTGGTGGTAGTGGTGGTGGTGGTGGTGAGTTCAAAAGATCATTGTTTTGCTCCTCAGAGCTTTCAAGACAAATTGTTTTGCAAATCCTTGCCCTGCAAATCCCCTGAAATCTAAAAGAACAAAACCAGAAGCTGCTACCTAGGGGCTTCATGTGTAACACACATGCTAGTTTTTCTGGATTTGGGGTGGCTACTTATCATGGTGGATCCTGAGTTCAGTAACATGCCCCCCGCCCGCTACATTTCTATCCAATGCAACTAACTAGGCCTGTATTGGTGGTGTCCCGGTTGCAAAAGGATGTGGAGGTGATTGGCATCTGAATACTTCAGAGTTCCAAAGCTGAGGACACTTAAGAATTACCATATTTATTCATGTATAACGCGCAAAATTTTATACCAAAAAAGAAATTAAAGTTGGGGTGCGCGTTATAAACGAGGACTGGTGTGGCAGTGGCGGCCGGTCCCTTGAGGGCGCAAATGGTGAGTTCCCGCGAGTTCACGTCACCTTGTCGTGTACAGTGTGCATCACAAATAGGGTTGTGCCGCTTCATTTCCTCGCCCACACGGGAGACTCAGTGAGCGCATGACATCACCCACCCTACAAGGACGGCGCCGGCGTGGTTTTCTCCAGCAGAACGGGGCATGGCCTCCGCCTCCAGCCATTTCCCGCCATACGCCTCCTCACTCCCGGAGTCCCACCCCCGTCGCGAGCCTCTTTTGCTTCCTTTTTAGAATTGGGTCGACTGTCTATTGCTGCGGCGGGTGAAGGGGAGGCGGGGGCGTGGCTTTGAAGAAATTGACGGGATCTGATTGGGTGGCGCAGGAGACGAGGCGTGGCCCGGAGGTAGCTCTTATGAACAAGCTTTTTCACCACGCATTCAATTACAATGCGTGGTGTGAAACAAAATTTTATACCGAGGTTTCATGGAAAATTAGGGGTGCGCGTTATACACGAGTGCGCGTTATACACGAATAAATACGGTAGGTCATTCTCAATTTTAAAGTCAAAAAGTGTGACAGAATATGGAAAACATATAGCAATAGGCAACATACAGACACCTAAAATACTGATGGTCCTGTTTATACTGAATGATGCATCATACATGTTAGTAGTTTTTATAAAGAGCACAGATGAGAAGGTGGACCTTGGACCATAGCTAGGGTCAACCTCGGCATCTTCCACCAGTCTGCAAGTTTCCCATTAGAAGGACGGCACAACAAATGTACAACTACATATGCCATTCTTTGAGGGACTTTGCTTATGGCACAGTGACCCTTTGGTTTGGACAAAAATGGTTCAGTATGGAAACTTAGAAGCTGCTCAAGGTGGGAAGGAAGAGAGCAGAGAAGAAAGAAGAGAAGAATAGATTAATGCTCTGGAATGACCGTGATATCCA
This sequence comes from Bradypodion ventrale, assembly GCA_035047345.1. NCBI lineage: Eukaryota > Metazoa > Chordata > Lepidosauria > Squamata > Chamaeleonidae > Bradypodion > Bradypodion ventrale. The sequence goes on along the minus strand of JAWDJE010000003.1, from coordinate 300,228,618 downwards.
GAGATCCCCTTCTACTTCTGGTACATCAAGTCTGTCATAGTGTGCTTTCCTCCAGAGTCCAGGGCCATACAGTTTTGCCATAGCTGGGCCTGAAGCCTCCTAGACTTCCCTGAGACCACATCAAAGGTGGAACAGCTGGGCCCACACCTTTGCTGCTGAACCCAATACTGCCTTCTGCATGGAAACTGACCCCAGATGAGTAGTGGCTCTAATAGCAGTTTAAGAGGGTTTGTCAGCCAGAGAGAAACCTACAAGTTCAAGAAGAGCAACAGAAGGAGCCAAGGTACTGAAATATTTGGGGAGGGGGTTTACAATAAATTGCCCAGGAAAAAGAGGATACAAATTGCATGGGGGTGAAGGAGAACTACCTTGACTGAACTAAGAGGACCATGGTTGTATGAGAAATTTGAACCACAAATAAATAAATAAATAAATAAATAAATAAATAAACGAGGGTCTGGAGCAATTACATAACAAAAGGAAATCCATAGAAAATTGTGGCTCAGTTTACAGATCTCTACCCCCACCCAGGAATGGATTAAATGGTTTTCAATGCATTCCTATGGGGAATTGCATTCAATGCATTCCTATGGGATGCCATGGGAAAATGCAGACTTTTAGGTTTGAGCATGCTGCTCACTTAAAGGACTAATCTAGAGTTATTATTTTAAAGTGTGAAATGACTAAAGTGCAAAGTCTTGATCCTATGCCATAACCAGAGAAACTTATAATAAAGCATTTACAATATACAACCTTTGTTTATTAATTTGGGTAAAGAACTATGCTGGAGCCCCAAGACCAACGCTACCGCTGAAGTATTTTTAAAGGAGTCCTACATATGCAAGCTACCCAGAAGTCAACCAGAGTACTGGGGAGTACACGTGGTGCAGCGCACATGAAAAAGTGCAGGCTACTGTTGGTTAATCTGGTGAGGATTTGGCATTTCCAAGCAGAGCGGGGTCAAATTTGTATCCATTACAAGGGAAATTTGGTTAAAGTAATTTTTGCTGTAAGAAACATCCTGGAGAACACATTAGTTACGTTAACTGAGGTTCCACTGTATTATGGGAACAAAATTCCTATTATCTGTATCTTCTGCTCTCATGTATAGTATAACATCAAACCCCACGAGCCTCTTTGGCATCTTTTTGCCCATGGAGGGACTAAGAGTCCATACAGAAGACTAAGTCAATTCCCCAAAACACTGATCAGCCAATTTACTGACTTTGGTTTCTGGGAATTGAAGTCTACCAGTGTTCCACGGAACATAGATTGTGAAACACTGAATTAGAGGAAGGAGAAGAGATTTGACAATCCTGATTGCACAGTTACCCCAGGTTAAATGAACATTTTTTCTAAACATTTCAAATCTTTTAGGTATAAGAGCATTTTTTAAAAATACTTGATCAAAGCACAAACTTAGCCATCCTGCAGTCAATAGGCAGGCTTCAGAACAGATGACTGATGTGAAAGATTTATATCTTTATATTTCAGCAAAAGATTGTAATAATCTGTCAGTTGGGCACATCTTAAAAGAGCTATCACTTTCTCTTATTCATGTTTCTGAACTCTTTATCTTAATTAATTAAAAGCCTTTAAATGCTAAAGTAAATGGACATTGATTTTTAAGTTGGAACAATCATTCCAAAACCTAAAGAAAGTGAGGGTTATTTAAAGCCACAGCCTGATTCATTTATAGGTACTTTCTGGAACCAGCTCTTTATAAATGGTTAACTACTGATTATTGATAGAACTGGGGAAAGAAGGTCCCTGGCTATTTTTAAACTATGTAAATGAGGCTTCTCTGGCACTAATGCTAGCTGATCAGAAAAAGTTATGGGGCTCTTCAAATATTCTAGGCAAGATGATCACTCAGCATTTAATCCCTGGCTGGCAGTCAAAGCAATGCAGTAGTTGCTCTCCTTATGCAGAAAAATAGATGTGAAAATGCAAAAGATGTCTAAGAAAGATTCTGAAGTGCAAGAATAGATTCCTATTGATTCTGGCAAATCAAGTTGGATTATACATGGACTTGGCTGGCCTTGCCTTTAGGAGTAGTGGTGTTTGGAAGTGAAAAATTAGAAAACTCTATACTAGTAACTAATTCTTTTTTTCTTCAGTAAGTTAGTTATAGCTTAATTACTGCAATTATAATTAGAGATATTTTCCCTCTTTTTTGTGATGTAATTAACTTTTTAGGGACTGTGGTGGCTCAAGTGGTTAAGATACTAAACTTGTCAACTGGAATGTTGGCAGGTCAGCAGTTAGAGACCCGAGTACTGCATGATGGTTTGAGTGCCTGTCTCTGTCCCAGCTCCTGCCAACCTAGCAGTTCGAAAGCAAGAAATTGCAAGTAGATAAACAGGTATCACTTTGATGGGAAGGTAAACAGCATTCCATGCACTCTGGTGTGTTGGCATGCCTGCCTCATGTCCACAGAAATGTCTGCAGACACAGAAAGCACTGGCTCTTTGGCTGTAAACAGAAATGAACGCTGAACCCTAGAGCCGGGATATGATTGGCTTTCGAACAAGGGCAAACTTTACCTAATTAACTTTTTAGGTACCTTTATAGCTAACAGGGGGGCTACAGTGGTTTAGTGGTTATGACACTGAACTTGACAACTGGAATATGGGCAGGTCAGCAGTTCAAGGCCTGACTGTTGCATGATGGAGTGAGTGCCCATTGTCTCTCCCAGCTCCTGCCAACCTAGCAGTTTGAAAGCAAGAAATTGCAGGTAGTTAAATAGGCACTGTTTCGGTGGTAAAGGTAACAGTGTTCCAGCATCTGGGCATGCCTGCTACATGCAGACACAGACAGCTGGCTCTTTGGGTGTAAACGGAGATGAACACCATACCCTAGAGTTGGATATGAATGGCATTTGAGCAAGGGAGACTTTTACCTTTACCGTAGTTTACAAGGGTCACCTTCATCAAGTAGTTGAGGAGGAGCATCATGTGGTTCAAGCCGTGGTCTGTACAGTGCTTCACACTGCATGCTGTTTGGGGGACATGAAGGTGGTAGATGGATAAAGATGTTCTCGGCCACAGTCCAATGTCTTGTTTAAACAATTATTTACTTTAGAAAAATGAAAGTGGAAAATTAATTTGAAATGCAAATGTAATGGTAATACATTACCTTTAGGAGGGCCCCTTGCAGTATACATGCAACTTAACTAAGCAAGGAGTGGTGAAAGTGCTGTCATATCACCTGAATAAAAAGAAAACTTAACTATCAATTTAATAGATTTAAAATCAAATAGGGAGGTATTATTTTGCCCTAACCTTCAAAACTTGGCCTCGAAGTAAGAAATGCATTTAGCAAGTCATTAGGAGCAGAATGCCCTTATAAGACAAAAGCTGTCTGTGTATCCTAGTACAGTACAGGCTTTCTTCACTTTTCCATTTTGGAAATCAATTTGCTTTTACTTTGCAGCATATAATTCAGAGATAAGCATGGGCCTCCTTTGAAAGCATGACTGTGGCATCAAAACCTGGCATGATTGCACCTAGGATTTATGTTATGACAATTGTTCAGGATTCTGAACCCTATGCTCAGTCCAAGTGGACAGACCAAGCATACCTAGCAGGATGAAAAATATATTGTGTAATGCAGCACCTAGTTGTACAACCCCATCCCCGTAATTGTTATTTTCAGTGTCACCAGTGGCTAGTGCCACCCTTCCTCATTGCAGGCGCACCCCCCAATAAAGGACTCAGACACAAATGAAAGTGGATAACGGCATTGGGCCACATTTATTGATTCATGCCCTAGTCCGAATTATAAATTTCTATTGGTAATTGACCAATCATAATTCTTAAGGCAAGCAGGCCGAAGTAACACTGTACCGAAGTAACACAGGCCGAAGTAAAAAGTAAGGTACCACCCAAAATTGCCAACGGCAATTGTTACAATGTATATATTTGTATCAAGTTGTTTGTTGACAACAAACAAATTGTTGACCGTAGTCAATATCTAACTAATGACCCCACCCTCTGACGTGTATCTGTAAAATCAGGGGGTGATGCATGCTGTCTAGCTGTACCCATCACCCCCTCGCCTGGTTCGTCGTTGACCGGACAACGTTTAAACAACTTATGCCTATCTAGTGTTGTCCAGTCAATTGCGAACCTGCCGGATACCTGTGGGTCATAAATGTTTACCTTACCAGTGCTACCCGCCACCCGGAGAGGCTTCAATAAAGGCTCGACGCCCCCCCAAGACCGTCAGCTCGGTCGACAGGCCTGCTCGCCAATCGCCCAGCAGGAGGTCCATACCTCCTCGCGACAGATGGACCCCATCCCCTGCATAAATCCCGTAATTTTGCAAACTAATGGCGGGATGACGACTGACCCGCCCCCGGCCCTTGGTCAAAAGGAATCGGGCCACCGCCCTGTTCACCATGCGCCTAGCGCGGTCCAAGGCCTGAAGGTCAACGCCTCCCCTATAAGCGTGCCGTGGGACCATATCTGACCAAACAAGGGTTGTGGCGGGCCATACGTAATGTAAGTAGGCGAGGTCACTGCAAATCGCATGCTTCAGCGACAATCCAGTGACCTGTCCCAAATCATTACCCCCAAGGTGTATGATCAGAATGTCGGGCGGGTCAGCATTCCTTGCTGAAAAGAGGAATGGCAAGAGCTCCCGCCACAACATACCGGGCTTACCGTACCATGTGAGACTTGCGTATGCATCCAGTCCCAGTCGGGGTCCCCAATCTGTCGCCGCAGCGTAACGCGCTGCCCTGTGCACGTAGCTATGGCCCACCAGCCATACTGTCACCGGTGTGATACGACACCCAGGGTCTGTCAAGGAAAAAACAGGGAAGGAAAAAATTATGCGGTGACTAAACCGGTACTCACGGCGGGAGCGGGCAAACATAAAAATGGAAAGACTGAGAGCCCCACCTCCCCATGCTGCGTATGTCAGCCCCGGAGTACCCATAAGCAGCCGCAGTAGAGGCCGCCCCAATTCTAAACGAATGGGTGCCGTAACGGGCCCCAGGGAGGCCCACACTAGCCAGTGCCTTCCCAGTCACCTTCCAAAATTGAAATTTAGTGAAGGGAGACCCATCTTGGTGACAGAAAAATGGGCCATGGTGCGTGCCACGCAGTGCAAGGAACTCCTGTAGGGCACCAACCGGACAGATGTCTGCCAATGAACATCGTAGCAGTCTTACTCCACTGCCTACGCCATGCTGATCTGTTTTAGAGGAGCGTATCCTCAACTGAGCCCAATCATTGCAAACATAGACATCTTCGAGTTCCAGTGCCCTACGACTTGCATCCGCCTTAGACAGCATCACAAGCTCGCTGATGCGGAGCGCTCCAAAAAAGGCCACCGTTGTAGCCGCATGAAACAGGGCTGCCTCATACCTATCGGAACATAGGTCATGCCAGCCCCGTGCCAGTCGGGTAAGAACCCCAAGGGAAATTGGGTGGCGGTCGTCCAGGCTACGCCCACATTCCCGCACCCACCCCTCCAAAACGTGTCTCACACAGAAATCAGCGGTACTATCCGCATGACCTCCCACCTTGGCCATGAAAGCCAGCGCTGACAGCCTAGATGCTATGGTGCGGGGTGCAAGGCCCTGGGCATGCAGGTAAACCATGAAACGAAGGACGTGGGCCACTGGGATCGGCCAGGTATCTGGCAATCGAGATTGGGTACAAAATGTCCGAAAGGAAACCAACGCATGGTGATACGCCTTACGCGTGCGTGGCGCCAGCGACATGCTGATCGCCCGGTTCACCTCTCCTTGCCAAAGGTCCACATCTCCTCCGGGAGTGGCGAGGGAAATTCCTCCGCATCCGGGGCCAAGGCGCGGAACCGGGAGATCTGCAGGCGGGACAAAGCGTCAGCAATATCATTATTGACCCCCGGGACATGCCTGGGCCTGAACAGTACATTGAGGCGCAGGCTGCGCAATACAAACTGGCGCACTAGGTCCATGACCCTGGGAGATTTAGAAGTCTGTGAGTTGACAATGTGGACAACAGCCACATTGTCACACCAGAAATGCACCACAGAGTTGGCCCACTCCTCACCCCATAGCATCAAAGCTCCCAGTATGGGAAAAAATTCCAAATATGTGAGATCCCTCAGGCGACCCGTGCCTGACCAGGCTGGTGGCCATCCACCATAGGCCCACTTCCCATTGAAGTACATCCCATAACCCAGGGATCCCGAGGCATCAGACTGTATCTGAAAGTGAGGTGAAGCCAGGAGGTCAGACCTCCAAAATGAGACCCCATTGAACTCCCTCAGGAACTGGAGCCATATGTGCATGTCTGCCCTGATGCCCCGTGTCAATCTCGCCCTGTGATGGGGCCTGGATAAGCCTGTCATGGCGTCACACAAGCGCCGAGCAAATGCCCTGCCAGGTGCGACCACCCTGCAAGCGAAATTAAGGTGACCATGTAGCACCTGCAGTTCCCTAAGGGATGCCTTGCGCTTAGCCAGCAAGTCCGATATGAGGGCCACTACCCTTGCCACCTTGTCCCCCGGCAACCTGGACGCCTGCGCTACCGTGTCAATCTCCACCCCCAGGAATACTAGCTTAGTAGATGGGCCTTCGGTCTTTTCGGGCGCTAAAGGGACACCGAGTTCCTCCATTAGCGTCTGAAATGTGTTGAGGAGACGTGTGCACGTGTCCCAGCCCCGTTCACCCCCGAATAAAAAGTCATCCAGGTAATGGGCTACAGACCGAGACCCTGACCTACGGACAAATGCCCACTGCAGGAATGTACTGAAACGCTTGAAAGCCGAGCAGGAGATGGAACAGCCGAAAGGCATGGCTTTATCAAAATAATATCCCCCCCGATATTTGAAACCCAGCAATTCAAAGTCGCCCGGGTGCACCGGCAGGAGACGAAAAGCCGACTTAATGTCACACTTAGCCAACAATGCACCCGGGCCACATGAGCGCACCATGTGCAATGCCTGGTCGAAGGATGTATACCTGACCGAGCAAAGGTCATCAGGGATAGCATCATTGACCGAGCTACCGGCTGGGTAGGACAAGTGATGAATCAGGCGGAACTCGCCCGGGGACTTCTTGGGCACTAGTCCTAGTGGGGATACTTTAAGGTTGGGGAACGGGGGCGCGGGAAAAGGGCCAGCTACCCTGCCCGCATCAACCTCCTTATTAATGCTGGCAGCAGCCACCTCCTCCCTTCCTCTAAGTGACAAAGGTTGGGTGCGTCTTGTGGTGACCTATCCCCCATGAAAGGAATACGAAACCCTAGTTGAAAACCATGAAGGAGGTACACTGCGTCTGCCCTCCTTGGGTACAATGCGAGCCAGCGCTCCAGCATGTCCACATTAATTGGGGAGGGGGCCTTTCGGTGGACCTGCGCCCTCAGCGGCAGTCCTACCTGCCCCTTGTCCACCCCTACCCCTGCCCCTAGGACAGGCGGAGGCAGCATGGGGGCCAGAACAAGAGGGACACTCATGCTTGTACTTGCAATTCTTTCTGCTGCAAGAACCATTGGACGAGAAGGTCCAGCACAGCAGGCGGGCTGGAACCCCCTGCCCCGCCACTTGGCGGGGTACCTGTACTGGGGCTGCTCGTTGGACCGCATGTCCACAATGGTATCTCTCCCCAGGCGCCGGGCGCGTGGGGGTCATATACAGAAGCCACAGCTTCTGGCAGGGCTCATCCCACCTCATCTCTGGGTGCAGTGGAATCCTCATGCGGAATTCCTCGTCGCAAGCCAGCCACGACGGACCCGGGAAGTCAACCATAGCCCGGTAAATGTTGTCCAAATACTGGACCATAGGGATGGCCAGATCTGGCCTAGCCCTGAGGTAAACAGCCATGTAAATTAGGTACGCTGGCAACCAATTTGCCCACGTACGTGGCGGCTTACGACAACGTGCCTGCTCCTTGTCCTTCTCGTCCTGCCCTTCCCTCTCTTCCTTGGTGGGCTCCCTGTTAAGAAGGGAGAAGATGTCTACATACTCGCCCCTCCAGATCTTTTCCTTGGTGGACTGGGCCAGATGATCCCCCAGGGGCAAGGAATACCCTGCTGTCGGCAATGCCGACACCGGCACAGAGGGAACTGCGGGCAAAGGAAAGGGGGCCTGTACTAACCCGGGCAACCCCAACATAGGGAGCGCCACCACAACCCGGGCCCTGGGTCAGGGATGAAGTCGCCGGGTGGGCCGGGGGCGGTTGTACCGCCGGTCCACCTGTGCGAGGCCATGGCCACTGAAAAGCCCCCCTCAGGGAAATCAGTTGTGTGGGTGCACTAGCTTGAACTGCATACTCACCCGATGCACCCCCATGGGCCGCCCCCACCGGGGGTTCCGGCCCGCTGTGGGCGTCGGAGCTCACGACCGAAGCTGAGCTCGTCGACGGGGCCCGATCAGCACAAGTCTGCTGCGCCTGCTGAGTGGGGAGCTGCGAGGCAGTGGCCGCCACCGGCCCGCGCGCCTCAGGCAGCTCAACCAGACCCGTCGCCTGCCGCTGCCCGGCAGCCAAAGGGTCAACCTGAAACCCAAAAGACACCCCCGCTTGATTAGCCCTTGCCAGGGATGCCTCGAGGGCCGCTACGCGGGCCAGAAGGGCCTCCACGTTAACATAGCCCCCGGCCCCTACAAGGGGCAAAGGGCCAGACGGCCCGCAAGTCACGGGCACCTGTCCAGGTCCCTGGTCCCCAGGGGCCGGATACGGCCAAGAGCCCATGCTCGGCCCTTGAGGGGCCGTGGGCACGCCCTGCCAGGGCGGGGAACCCAACCACCCCCCATGGCTCGCTCCTCCCGTGGGGAACTGTGCACCCCGGATAGAAGGCCCAGCCACACAGACCATGCCAAGGGCAGTGGTCATCGCTTGTGGGCCAAGGGCCGAGGCCCCGTCCGGGGCAGCTTGCGCGGACCGCGCATCGGGCCAAGGGGCCACCGACCCCATCCCACCGGTCCCGGTGGGCTCCGCCAAAGGTGGCTGTTGGGCGGGCGCAGTCGCGGTCCTCCGACCCGGCTGACGCCTCCGCGCCGATCGAGCCACGTTCGCAGCTGCCTTCTTCTTAGAGGGCATAGCTGGTTTAGCCAGGAAGCCAAAGAAAAGGAAAGCTGCACGAAAAAGGCTTCCCTGAAAGGACAAGAGCGACGGAGGTAAGAGGGAAAAACTTCTCCGCTCCGTCGCTTCGCCAAAATGGCAGCTTGGCTGCCTCGTGGCCAGCCCTTTTATTAGGGTGCTGGCCACGCCCCTAACTACCCGGATGCCTTTGTCCGGTGGGGGGGGCGCAAAGAGCGCGGCGGCCATTTTGGCGCCACGCTTGCATTCTTGCTGCCACAATTTTGCCTACCAAGGAGGGAAACAGAGAGCAAGATGGCTGTAGCTGCCGACGCCACCGCATCATACAGATACCAGTAGTAATATTCTCTATGCCAGAAAGTGTGTGCGTGAAGCTTGAAATTCCCAGATTCCATCTGTCAGTATTAAGTATCATGCTGAACGAAAGAGGTTCTGGAAATTATAGCCACAAAAATAACTTTTCCAGGTTCTGAGAAAAATCTATTGAAGGCAGGTGGTAATAATACAGTAGCAAGAAACTGGCACAGATGACCCCTACAGGGCAAAGGGTTGGACAGTTTTCGCACAGTGCCAACTCCAAGGCTACTTTTATTGAGGTTTGTTGTCGTTGACTTTTGGGAGTTCCACACTGCCCCACAAACTTATGTGAGACAATAAGATATACAGCAAATATTGCATGGCACACACCATAAAGAAAAATATAACGAGAAAAAAAATGTCAGTAAGTGAATAGCATTCTTGCAATTATTCTAATGGTTTTAATGTTTCCATTATTTTCAGCAATGTCCACTAATGGCATTTTTACTGTCTTTACTAGAAACTGGGATAAAAGAACAGGAAAAAGAAAGAACTTGTCTTAAAAAAATTAAGTCTACAGCAACTATGGTCTCACTGGGGATAGGGAAACTCTGCTGTAACAGATGGAGAGGGAAACCTATGCACCCCACAAAATACAAACTTTTAATTCTTCAAAGTTCCTATATGTCTGTGATGGCGAACCTTGACACTCCAGATGTTCTCCAATTCCCAGAAGCCTGAGCATCCTATGAATCAACACAAATGGGTTTACTGCAATTCATCTGGCCACTTCTGCCCTCATCCTCACAGTGGCCACCTCTGCCCTCATCCTCACACCCATCACAGTGGGTTTACTGTGATTCCTCCGGTCTGCTCTGCCCTCGTCGCTCCCCGAAGCGGAAGTAAAACGCGCCCGTATGGGTGAATTTTACTTCCGCTTCTGGGAGCGACGAGATCAGTGTGGGCTGGATGAATTGCAGTAGACTCATTCATGTGGATTCATAGGATGCTTGGGCTTCTGGGAATTGAAGTCCAAGAACATCTGGAGAGCCAAGGTTCGCCATCACGGCTATATGCAGTAGCACTGTTTTACTAGGGTTGCTCCTCCAGTCAAAATTTGGAGGCAGAGAAGGAAAAAAAAAGTGTTTTGGCTGTAGATGAGGAGCTTTCAATCCACATTTATCAAAAGCCTTCCTGTTCAGCTGAAACTTGAAGACTATATTTACATTTTAAGGTGCAGTTAAAGAGCACTACTATCTGTCATTACATCTGAACAAATATAGCAAAATGAATGGAAGTGTGTGAGGAAAGAAGACATGAACTACTCTGAAAAAAGCACTGCGATTTCCAACATCAGAAGTGCTTATCAAACCTCCTACTTTATGGAAATTATTTGCTCAATGGATTGCTGTAACACAGAGATGAAGTGTACAAATGCAATGAAAGAGAGGGGAAAAATGCCCTTTTCTTCCTATGATAATAAGTCATTCAAATTATGATTTACTTCATCAATTGATCTACAGGTGTTTCAACCTTTGCCACAGAGATTCATTGCTGATGTGCAAAGAAACTATCTTTGGTATCTCTTTAGAAATATAAAACAGACTTGATAGCCTAATCAGCTATTGGTTGTTTTTTTTAAAAAAGACAGGGTGTTTGGTGTGAAAAACATCTGCTTTTGTGAAGAGTGTGCAAAGAATCAAATCTGATAGTCTCAGCTATGATCTACTGTAATTGTGGGTAAGTTTGCTTCTACAGCAGTATTTACTTAAGCCTGTATTCAGCAGAAATGCAGTGTCTGTGGCTGTTTTCCAATTTCTATGGGCTTCTAGAATCTGGCACTCGTACAACTTAACCCCGATTCCATAAATATACATTTCTGTCTTTTCAGAAAGAAAATTATTTTACACCAGACTGTGGCAAAGTAATTTGCATGGGATTAATCCAATTGCTTGTCCCAGCTGGATATTTATTGATAGATTATATTGGGTTTTTATCTTCTCCCCCAGGGCCGGGGTGGCTCAGTGGTTAAGAAGCTCACCTTGTTAGCTCAAAGGCTGGCAAGTTGGCAGTTTGAGACTTGGTTGCTGCATGATGGATTGAGAGCCCATCTCTGTCCCAGCTCTTGGGGATATGAAAGGAGCCTCCTTTGGGTGTTCCCTGAGTGGAGTTTCTCCCGCAAAAATCCTTTCAACTCAGAATAATTTCTGACACGAAATTATTATATTATCTTCTCTCCCCTGCCCCAGTGGGGACCCAAGGTGGCATACAAAATTTAAAATTCATAATTAATTAAAACAAAATAATTAAAATTTTAAACTGTACTATGCAAATATTTTAAAAATATTTCATAATAATCAATTCAAGTTTTTTTAATAAAGAAACTTCCTAACTTTGATTCCCCAAAAGCTTCCTTAAAGAGGTAAGAAGTAAATTGGTAAGCATTCAGTTGCTGGCAGAAGGAAAGGAAGAGAGGGGCAAATGAGACCTTCTGAAGAAGAGAGCCCTTACAGAAAAAAGCCCTTATGAGTTTAATAGATCCACTCCTTTCAGGACAGACCTGTATTTAGCCTTAATCCATTCACCTACTTAAAGGACAGTAGTCCTCACATCTTTCTGCCTCTGTTGAGAGAGCTCTTTAAAACATCTGTGAGGAATGAGCAGAAAAATATCCATAGATCTTTAGTACCACTGCAACTGCAAAAGAGATGCAGCATTCCAAAATCAACATCAGTTAAAAACATTTATCCTTTCCCAACATTTAACAATTAAAACTTTGCAATACAACAGGCTTGAAATACTATGCAAAACTACATGAAAATTAGCTCAGCATGAATTAACATGATAACCAAGATTGGAAGTAAGTTTCAACGCATTTTAGAACATTTTTTTCTTTTGTTGTTGTTGTTGTTGTAGTAGTAGTATTTTCTTCAATAGTTTTTACTATGTATTTGTAATTTCTATGTTTGTTTGAAGTTTATGTTTATTAATAAAAGTTTATAAAAAAGAACATTTAAAACATATAAATATCATAAATAAATAGAGCATTCCCTTGACCTTCACTTGTTGCTTAAAAGACTGCCAGAAAAGGAAGGTCTTTGCCTAATGATGAAAGGACAAGAGGGATGGGGCAAGCTGGCTTCTTGGGGCAAGCCTGGCAGCAAAGACTGAGAAGGCCTTCTCTTGTGTCTCACCAAAGGAACTGGGAAAGGTGGAATTGAGAGAGTGACCTACTCAAAAGATCTTAAAATCCCAGTAAGTTCATATGGGTTGACATGTTCACTCAGAAAGCGAATCCAAGCAATATAGGTGAAGATTGCTACAAGAAATGGGCTCAATTTAAATTGACTGTGTTACAAGTAGTGAGATGGGCTTATATAAAAGTTGAAAGACTGATACCAAAGAAGGGCTGGCTTCAGCACCCGCTTCCCTCAGAAAGATCCTGGCAGAGCAGAATGCTGCTGCTTGTTGCTTTCAGTGGTCTGGTGGGTATTGTGATAGCTGTGAGTCACCATTTAAATCCTCTTCAAAAACTTGGAATACCCCAGAATAGAACTGCTTTAGAGACAGGTGAGAAATTCAAGTTGAGCAAGATTTTGTCAGGGAACTGCAGTGGCTTGGTGGTTAAGATGCTGAACTTGATGACTGGAAGGCCAGCAGTTTGAGACCTAGCAGTTCAAAACATACCTGTCAAGTTTTGGATTTGGAAATAAGGGAAATTTCCTGGCAAATACGGGATACTTGACAGCTATGCTTATCCTGTGCTGCCCTCCAATGGTGGCAATAGGGCATTGCAGTCTAATTAATAAGGGATGACAGCAGGAAAGAGGGTAAAATAAGGGGTTTTCCAGGCCAATAAGGGATACTTGACAGCTATGGTTCAAAAGCAAGAAATTCTAAGTAGATAAATAGGTACTGCTTCAGTGCAGCATTATGTGCACTCCAGTGTCTAGTCACGCCTGCCACATGACCACAGATATCTCTGCAAATGCAGACAGCGCTGGCTGTAAATCAGGAGTTTAAAGCCAGGGGCCAGGTCAGGCTCCCTCAGACAGTTTCGGGGGACAGATGGCCATTTTGCCCTTCCTCCACCACATGGCACTTCCTGGTGTGGTGGAGGCGGTGAGGGGCCACATGAAATGGTGCCACAGGCTGCATCTGGCCCACAAGCCACAGGTTGAGAATCCCTGCTGTAAATGAAGATGAGCACTGTACCCTAGAGTCAGATATGGTTGGCATTTGAGCAAAGGTGGCCTTTATCAGATTTGTCAGGTGTACATATAAGAGGGCATTGATAATCCCTTCATAAATCAAATGTTCAAGAAGCAGTTGGTATCATAAGGACTGGCTTGAGACACCACAGTCCCTTAAGGACAGGGCAAAGTGAACTTAACTGATCCAAGAGTAGGTGTAAGGGGATAAGCTAAATGGCTAAAGATTTACTATTCAGGCCTCCTATTACTAATTGCAGGGAATCCATACTCAAGTCAAACTCAGAAAGAAACTATTTTGGCTACTATTCTTTTAAAAGCGACTGCATTAGATATACAGCATGCTAAAAGTGTGACAGCCCTGAATACTTCTTGGCAATCTTCCTAAATCATCACTTATACATTTCTTCCTTTCATGCTCTGATTTACAGTAAATACAGTCAGGGACTTATCTGCATAGCTGCACAGAAAGAAAGAAAGGAACATCAAACCAAAGGGATTTATTACTTTTTAAAAAAGGACTTGATAGTACTCAATGAATATAAAAGAATTGGGATATTATATAAGAAGGGAAATATGGAATCTCTAGATCCTTTCTACTCTACTTAGAATTTTACTGCAGAGCTTAGTTCTTATGGAGTGGGGTAGGCAAGAATGGCTACTTGACAATTTGACTGAACAGCTTTCTAAATGTTTCCCAGCAAGTCCCTACCTATGATGGAAATGACCAATCATAGCTGGGGTAGGAGGATTTAACAGCCTCAGGACAGCAGTTTCACTGTCAATCATAGCTCAAATATAGAAAGGGATTATATTGGATTAAGCAGGTAGGATAATCTCGAAATTTCCTCTGGGAGAAGAAAAACACCTGGAACTGGGATGTCAATGCTTTTAAAGAGAAAGGAATAGTAAAGTGCCCATTGTGGAAAGGATTGGTTTCAGAGAACAATTCATTGACAGAAAGTATTGTTTGAGGGTCAGCAGTATTTGAAGGCTGTTAGATTGAATCCTTTTTACAGCTACATACAAATTTTGTGCCTAGAATTGGAGAAACTAGTGGGCTTTTTCTATTTCAGCTATTGCCTCAGATGCCACTTCTTCCTCAGGGCAAGGGATATTTAGTAGGAGGGCATCAAAGCCCCTCAATCCATTCTGTAGCCTAATAGAGGTCAAAGATTGAGCTAACCTGCCTCATCCTTTTCAAAAATGCTGCAAACCATTTCATTCCTGGGTCCATACTTCCGGATCTCTCCCTCTCTCCCTCTCCCTCCCTCTCTTTCCCTCTCGCTCTCATTTTTTTATTATTATTATTTTGGATGTTGCCAGTTATGACTAGGGATGAAGAATGAAAAGACTGGCATAAAATAATTATTAAATTTTGTAAGAGAGATCAAAAAGTTGGGATTAATTTTTTAAAATGTGGTATACGATGTAAAAGAATGGGAAGTCTAAGTTCTTTAAACATTAAACTAAACTATATAACTAATCAATTGAAATACATATCAGATTTTTTAATCATACGAATAATAATAAGTTTGTGTCAGGACCTGGGACAAAGACAGGAGCTTATTCCATCCTGCAGTATCCAGGTCTCAAAGTGTCGACTTGCCATCCTTCCAGCTAACAAGGTGGGCTTCTTAACCACTGCCCATAGCTATTTATGGGCAGACATGGAATTCCTGGAGATGAAAGATAAAATTGATTGAAAAAAACACACTGAAAGTGTTGGAAAGAATAGAAAACCCCATGTTTTTCTAGAGTTATTCCAGATTTGGAGCACACATTGTTAATTTCTCTTTAAACCCTAATAGTCAAATTGAGTAAACTTCTGTAAAATATGAAAGCGTGTGATAGCCTTCCTTTTAGTCATGTTTGCTTTTATGGACAGTTCTAGATTCTTGTTCTTCTTCCATGTCTAGGCCAGACGTGAAACTACCAAAATAAAAGTGCCTTTTGGTGAGTTCATTCTGCACTTCCTTTCACCTGACTCAGTGTGAGAAAGATTAGCTGGCAACACAACGTTACCATTGCCAGGGTAAGCCTGATTGTAGTTCAAAAATACCGCAAACTTTGAGGAGGCTCTTGAGGATGCTCCAGTTATAGATGACATATGCATAGCTAAATAGATGCTTAGGATCAATGGTGTAGCTAAATTTTAGACTGTGGATTTACAATAATTTACTTATATTTTATATGAGTTCACATACTGTAGTTATATTACTTCTGCAATGCTCAATTAACACATCTCTTCTTCCTTACCCTACTTCATATGTTACAACTGCCACTGGCATTTGTGATAAAGTCCAAACAATTGTAGTTTGCATGCATAGTTTTGCATTTTAAACTCGCACCATGGCAGGACTATGATGATAGAAATAAAATAGGGCTTGTTTTTTCTGATCCATGGTGCTAAACATTTTCATGCTGTGAAAAAGACTTTGGTCATTTTTGAAATAAAAATCATAAAACAAGCATTTGTGTATATGCTGAAGTGCCCCCACCCAACAATCGAATGTCTTAACCTGTTTTTAAAAATGAACAGCAGCTACATCAACTGGCATCAGCCCAAGTACTGACAAGATAGCAGTCATGGTTGGTGCTTCCCGTTCACCTGTGACTATCTGAACCATCTTTTAGGGTTGACTGGATTGCAGCATCCTCGTCTCTCAGCTGTAGTCAGCACTTGCTGTACCACTGCTTGAAAACTTAATACATTCTCCATTCATCTAAGCTTCCAACATAGATTGCACAGGAACTGGCATATTCATGATATATTATCCATTCAAACTTCAGATTAGATAGGGTGACACATTAGATCCCTTCAGCCATTATGAATAATATGCTGACAGTTAATCCTATATGAATGTAATCCATTGAGTATATTCCTGTTCCATATTTCCCCAGTTTAGATTTCTGCTTTTAATTTTGGGTTGTAAAAGTCCAGAAGATTTCATAGTGAATAGTAAAGGTAAAGGTTTCCCTTGCTCGAAAGCCAGTCGTATCTGACTCTAGGGTTCAGTGCTCATCTCTGTTTCAAAGCCAAAGAGCCAGCACTGTCTGCTGTTGCAGACATTTCTGTGGTCATGTGGCAGGCATGACTAGACACCGGAGTGCACGGAATGCTGTTTACCTTCCCACCGAGGTAGTCCCTATGTATCTACTTGTAATTTCTTGCTTTTGAACTGCTAGGTTGGCAGGAGCTGGGACAAAGACGGGAGCTCATTCTGTCCTGCAGGACTCAGGAATCGAACTGCTGACCTTCCACCTTCCAGTCAGTGTCTTAGCCACTAGAGCCTCTACCTGTCTTTTTAAAATGAGGTCAGTGGAAGCAAAATCACAAGAAAGCTGCAAATGCATCAAACCCTGTGATTTTTACAAATTTCTCCAAGCTTGGACTCAGAAATCAATTTGAGGGGCTCTTTCTAAAATTGAACAATAGGGTTTAGAAGCCCCAAGATTTTCTATTGTCTTGGATTAAAATATATACAGGTCACTCCCCATATCTGCAGGTTCAGTATCCAACCAGTGAGACAATTTAGAGACATAGGAGTTACTCAGGATTTTGTTGCTGTAGATTAGAAGCAGGTCATTAGAAACATCTCTATTGCCAGTATGACAATCATACTGGGTTACACTTTCATTTAGCCTTTCCCCATTAGTCCAAAATGTCTTTCCTAGTTTATTTCTTCCAACTCACAGCTGACAGTAGCTGCCTATATGTGCTTGATTTCAGATACTGTATATGTTAATAGATTATCCAAATGATCAAGAGATCTATTGATTAAAAATTATACAATACATTTATTTAAAAACCTTAAGCCAATGGACGATTATAACCAAACCCAAATAAAAATAAGATTATGTACTTCGTTGTTCTCTTGCTAAGGCTGATAGAAATCTTCCCATTGACTTCAAAAAGTTGAAAGTTAGCTTCTTAATATCAAAGAGGAGATAATACAGGCTAACCTTTCCCTCCAGCTCTTATTAGTAGTTTCACAAAAGCTTGAGGGAGTCTTTGAAATTTGAAGATTATGACACTGGAGAATTCTAAATTCTGGCCCTGAAGTCAATCTTCATCATTCTCATAGAAAAATAGATCTATTTTTAAAAATTATTTATGGCAAGAACAAACATTCTTGAGGGTATGCAAGAACAAAACAAAATTAGAAGATGGAAGAAGGAGCTGCTCACTGGACAAGGAATAACATTAAAGTGGGATATAGCTGAGGAATACACACCCACCCACCCTACATCACTTAGAGGACTCTGAATAGGCTGAGGTTTGGAGTACCTAAATGTAAGACCAATATGCTCAAGTGGGGCCTGCTGGCAGACATCGACATGCTGTGTGAATGTGGAGAGATACTAAATCTGGCTCATTTACTAGTCTGCCGATTACTGCCAGAAACATGCACGGATGAGGATTTAACTTTGGCCAATGACAAAGCCAAGACAATGGCTTTATTTTGACAGTCCAAGGTTTAATCCGTACATGAAAGAAAAACAATTATTTTAGTTTTCTAACACTGTAAAGGTAAACATTAGCCCTATATGGCTTTCTTCTTTTGACAAGTTTCTTCTTTTGACAGCGGGATAAACATTCATTTTTATATATTTTGGTGTATGATTATAATGTTAAGGTGGTAATGGAATCCAAAGATTATCATGAAAATGATTTTCTTTCAGCCCAACAGCCATCTATTCCAATCTAGTGAGCATAGGGTATGATTACACTTGGAAATAGATTTCATTTTGGCCAGCTTGTGGAGCAGTCCAGTGCAATTTCCAGTGCTATTTCTTGGTGATAACATGACATGGGAATAGTGCTCTATTCCATCTTGATATGTGCCCAAGTTGAATCTTTATGGTTCAGATGTAGGGCTATGCTGCAGTGATTCCAAAGCAGACAAAAGGAATACTTTAAGGGAAAACACTCCCATTAAAATTACATTTTCTGATGCAACTAGGTGCATGCCTTTTCAGCTGTTTAATTGTACCCTTCATCTTGAAGGTAAAAGAACTTCATTTATGTCCCACCATTACAACAGTATTTATATTGTTCAGCTTTCATGAATGTCAGCTACCAAAATTTCTACAGGTATATATTTCAACAAAAGAAATAAAATAAAAAACTTCCTATGGAAATTTTGCCCAGCTGCCTTGTAAAAGAGTGTATAAATTCTTGAACTTAGCATCAGGGCCATAGCCAGAGGGGCCCCAGGGTGGGTTTGGCCCATCCTGAGTTAGCAGTTTGCCTACCCTGGCAAGGTGTGGTTTCCTATAGGAATGCATTGAACAGAGGCTTTGTTGCCCACCCTGAAAAAATATTTGCACATCCACATATAGAATCCAGGCTACAGTCCTGCTTAGGATTCAACCTTAGTTATCTCGACCTCTTTTAACATGAGAGATTAGATAAATTGTATCTGAGATTTCTATGATGAAATCTTTCTAATGAGCAGACATTCAAACTTCAACATACAGTATTTCATATCTTAAGGTTATGTTGTTATAAACTTTATTTGTCATCTTATATTCTTGTTTCAGTTTCTTGGATTTCTGATGTGACAGCCTTGTTTGCTTATAATTACTGTCAAAGTAAATATCTTTATTGTCTTAGATACTGACTTATCAAAATCCTTTCTGTAACTGAACAGAATTTAATAGATTTTTTCTGTAAAAATATGTTATTGACTATAAAAAAGTCCTTGATTATTATAATAATTTCTCTTTTTAGAATAATGTAATCAGAACTGCTTATATAATTCCACATTTGGTGATATTGCAATATTTCTGACTCATTTTATTTATTTATTTATTTCAATTTTTATGCCTCCCACTCAGGTAAAAACCCGACTCAGGGCAGTGTACAACAGTTAAAACATATAAAAACATGTCAAAACACAATCATCCTCCCCTCCAGCCACCCTCATTACACCCACCCCACTTAAAACCAAACTAAAAGCTAAGAAGGAGGGGGAAAATGCAAAGACACAAAGGAGGGCACAACTGGACTAGTTGGGGATGAGCCAGCAGGCCAGGCCTATATTCCCATTAGGGCCCCACACCTGCCCCACCAGCCAGGTTTGCAAACCTTTCCTGAAAGGCAGCAATTCTGTCTGTAGCCTCAATTCTGTTGGCAGGAGGTTCCATAGGGCTGGAGCGGACACGGAGAAGGCCCTCCTCCGTGTGCCAGAGAGGCGAGCCCCTCTAGCTGAAGGCACAACTAGGGAACCCCTCCGGTCTGCTCTGGTTGGACAGGCAGACACTCTTGGGATGATGTGGTCTCTCAGGTAACCTGGCCCACTGCCATATAGGGCTTTAAAGGTCAAAACCAGCACCTTGAATTGCACCCGGAGGCAAACTGGCAACCAGTGCAGCTCCCGGAGTAGTGGGGAGGTGCGGGCATAGCGCCCGCACCCCATCACCACCCTAGCAGCTGCATTCTGTACCAGCTGTAGCTTCCGAATGGTAGTCAAGGGCAGCCCCATGTAGAGTTCATTGCAGTAATCTAATCTGGAGGTGACCAGAGCATGAGTGACCATGAGCAAGGAGTCTTGGTCCAGGAGCGGGCGTAACTGGCGAATTACTCTAATTTGAGCAAAAGCCCTCCTGGCCACAGCCGCCACCTGTTCTTCCAGCAGCAGCTGCCAATCCAAGAGGACCCGCAAGTTGTGCACTGGGTCTGTCTGGGGCAGAACTGCCTCATCCAAGACCAGAGATGGTAACTCTCTGGATAACCCCGGACCCTCAACCCATAGCCACTCAGTCTTGCTATGGTTCAGCTGAAGCCCGTTGCCCCCCATCCAGACCCCAACAGCCTCCAGGCATTTGGACAGGACTTTGACCGCATTACTGGGGTCCCCACGGGCCGAGATGTACACCTGGGTGTCATCCGCGTACTGATGGTACTGCGCCCCATGGGAATCGATGATCTCACCCAGCGGTTTTATGTAGATGTTAAATAAGGGAGGAGAGAGCCCCGAGCCCTGTGGCACCCCATATTTAAGGGGCCTAGGACTGGATTTCTACCTCTCCAACCACACCGACTGGGTACGGCCCTCCAGAAATGAGGAAAAACAGGACAATACTGTGCCTTGGATCCCCAATCCTTTGAGCTGTTCCAGAAGGATACCGTGGTTGATGGTATCGAAGGCCGCTGAGAGGTCAAGGAGAGTAAGGATGGTTGGATGACCGCCATCCCGCTCCCACCTGAGATCATCCACCAGCGCGACCAATGCCGTCTCTGTACCATGTCTGGGCCTGAATCCTGATTGAAAGGGGTCCAGATAATCAGCTTCCTCCAGAGCCCCCTGCAGCTGGCGCGCCACTGCCTTCTCCAATACCTCCCCCAAAAAGGGGAGATTGGAGACTGGCCTGTAGTTGGTTAGGGCAGCTGGGTCAAGGGCCAGTTTCTTCAGGAGGGGGTGCACCAAAGCATGTTTTAACAGTGTAGGAAACACCCCCTTCCACAAAGATTCATTTATTATAGCCCCGACTCAGCCTCCTGTCACTACCTTAGAAGCTTTCACTAACCAGGAGGGACAGGGTTCCAAAGGACATGTGGTGGCCCGCACTGCTGGAAGGAGCCTGTCCACTTCATCAGGGGCAACCGGGTCAAACTGATGCCAGATCACACCATAAGACTGTACTCCAGCCCCCCCCCCCGACCTTCACTGCCCATGCCAGGGTTAAGCCCCGAGCAAATCCGATCGATTTTCTCCACAAGATGGTCTGCAAAGTCCTCAGCCAAACCCTGCCAACTGAGCACCAGCCCCTCCCTGCCCAGGAGAGACCTGGTCACCCGAAACAGGGTGGCTGGGTGATTATCGGCGGAAATAATAAGGGTGGTGAAGTATTGCCGCCTCACCACCCCATCGCCACTAGATAGTGTCCAATCGGAAATGCTCCAGGTTTTTGCCCAGTGGTGCTCTTAGCCTGTTTGAGCTCCCGCAGTTCATCAGTGAACCACAGGGATGGCTTAACCCCATGGGCTCGGAGAGGCCACAGTGGCGCGATTTCATCCAAGGCCGCTGTCGCCATCCTATTCCATAGGTTGACAAGCGCCTCAGGTGAATCAAGAAGCTGATCCTGAGGAAAATCCTCCAGCTCCTGCTGGAATCCTACCAGATTCATTAGTTGCCGCAGGCGGGCCAATTTGATAGAACCTGACTCCCTATGGTGAAGTGTCACCCCCAGAAAGTTCAGAGTCACCAGATAGTGATCTGACCATGGCACAGGTGTTATGTCTAATTTCTGCAATCTCAGATCACTCTGCGACTGCTCCGACAAGAAAACTAAATCCGGTGTGTGGCCGCTGCACCTGGTCGGGCCCTGAATTACCTGAGTCAGGCCCATGGCTGCCATGGAAGCCATGAACTCCTGTGCAACCTCAGAGCCAGTACCCAGCAAAAGCAAATTGAAGTCCCCCAGAACCATTAGCCTAGGGAACTCCAATGCCAATGCTGAGATGGCCTCTAGGAGCTCAGGCAGGGAGTCCCTTAACCTGTAAGGGGGCAGGTACAGGAGTAAGACTCCCAACTGACCCATAGGGCCCAACCTCAGGAGCAGAGCCTCACAACCTGGAACTTGCAGAGCAGCGGCCCTGGCGACTCTCACAGACTCTCTGACTAATATGGCAACTCCATCGCCCTTCCCCTCAACCCTGGGCTGGTGCCAAATACTGAACCCGGCCGGACAGATCTCCAACAGAGGAACACTGTCCTCCAGTCTCAGCCAGGTTTCGGTAATGCATGCCAGGTTGGCTCCACCCCCAGGATGGAATCTGCGATCAGGGAGGCCTTATTGCAAACTGACCTGGCATTCATCATCAGCAGTGTAAGGGAGGGGTCACTCAGGATCTGCTGCTCAGAGCCTGGACGTGTAATTGAGGAGCTGGAATGAGGGACAGATACTAAACATCGGTCCCACATTCCCCAAGTGCGGCCCACCCCTCGGTACCCGCCATATCATCCCATGCCCATCACAACCCTTATGTGTTCCCCCAGAAACTCCCTGCCATCCCCAGACAGAATGCTGCCCTCCCCCACTGACTGGCAGGGCAGCTCATCCGATTCCCTCCATCTCTCCCTCCCCAGCATAAAACCCTCAACCATACAGCCCTCCAGGCCCACCTTGTTGCCATCCCACCACAGTGCCGTGGTGTCTCCTTCCATCCTGCCAATGATTAAACTCCCTGTCAGAGGAGGGAGTAAAGCTCCCTGGGCTGCCAAAGCAATACAGGTGCCGGCAGTGATGTTCCCCGCCTGGGAACAGAGCTGGCTTCGCCAGGGCGGGGGTGCGTCTTCTCCCTGGGCTGCTGGAGCGACCCAGGTGCTGGCGATGATGTTCTCCACCCGGGAACGGAGATGGCCTCGGTGTGGGCGGGGGTGCCTCTTCTCCCTGGGCCACCGGAGCAACCCAGGTGCCAGCGATGATGTTCCCCGCCTGGGAACAGAGCTGCTTTGGCGGGGGTGGGGATGCCTCTTCTCCCTGGGCTGCCGAAGCAACCCAGGTGCCGGCGATGATGTTCTCCACCCGGGAATGGAGCTGGCCTCAGTGGGGGTGGGGGTGCCTCTTCTCCCTGGGCCGCCGAAGTGACCCAGGTGCCGGCGATGATGTTCCCTGCCCGGGAACGGAGCTGACCTCGGCGGGGGTGGGGTGCCTCTTCTCCCTGGACCGCCGGAGCGACCCAGGTGCCGGCAATTATGTTCCCCTCCCCGGAATGGAGCTGGCCACCACTTAGTGGTGGAAAATCATTTTCCTACAAAGGCCTATTGATGAAGATCAATTGAGGGAGAATACTGCTAACAGAGCATGGAGTAGATCCAGATACATGATAAATGACCAAGAGCTAAAGCCAGCCTAGGTTTTTGGTATTGCAGGACTTCATAGCTCTTTCTGTCTCAGTGCTTGCTCTTTTCTATTTTTGGTATATCCATTACTTGCAGAAAGTAGAACAGGAAGCCATTCCTAGAGAGGCCTTTGCCTAGAAAGCAAATAGAAAGATTTATGATCCTGAAGGCTACTTCATGGCCCTCTGGCTATACGTTCATCATCCTTCATCTTTCATTTCAGTCTTCTCTCCCAATTCACTTAAGATTGGCAATCCTGAGGCGTCCTAACTGGTAGCAGGTCAACAAACATTATATTTTGCTCCATGTTTTCCTCTTTCTGTTGGTATCCATCTCACGCTTCTACTCAGTTGGCATGAATCCCAAAAGAAATTGGGATGCAGATAAGGATTATACAGTCTGCAACAGAGGTAAAGAAACCGTGCTCCTCTTGATTTCGCAAAATGTACCTAACCATTCACCATGCTGTATAGATCTAATAGGAATTATAATTTATCCAAAAACATCTGAAAAGCCACATGTCTAGAACATACCTGTCAACCGCGGCTCAGGACAATCTGGGACCTGCACACAACAGTTCTGCGCAAGTCGCGTTCTACGCATGCGTGGAAGGCTTTTACACTTGCGTAGAACCCTTTTATGATTGCGTAACCTTCTACGCAAACGTCGTAGCCTTCTACGCAAGCGTAAAAGGGTTCTACGCAAGTGTAAAAGCCTTCTGTGAATGCGTAGAAGGTGACTTGCGGAGAAGGGCTGCACAGTACCTCCTTTCCCCCACTGCCAAATTCCGGGGTTTCAGCAGCATGGGGCGGAAAATAGCGCAAATCGGCGCCAAAGACTGTGAAATCCCGGCCAATCCGGGAAGGCTGACAGGTATGGTCTAGAAGCTAGGACACACTTCGAAATACAGCACATCTGTCACTTAAACCTGATGAAAAGATCGAACATAGATCTGCGAATTACATCAAGAATTACAGATTCTTACTGATCTTAACCTATAAATTCAAGGGTTAACCATTGGAACTGGCTATAGGTTGCTATGCCTCGCCCTACTGACCTGCACCCACCATTCGTGCGCACGGCCAAAGTGGGTCCGCAGGTCAACGAAGATTTCAGAAAATTGGCCCGGGGGCAACAGCCCCACAAACGACAAGAAATGGAAAGAACTTCATTTCCCAACATTCTTTGCGCCATGCCGCACCACAGCCAATCAGGCTGAGAGACGCGACCACAAAGAACGTGGAGAAACGCAGCGCAGCCAATCAAAAATAAGCTTCAGAAAAAAAATGCAGCACGAACTACGAATCCCAGAGTCCTCTGCGCTGCACAACCCCTCAGCCATTCAGGCTGAGGGACGCGAGTGCAGAGGAGGCTGGCAAAGCGTGGCACGCCAAAGTTAAAAAATAAACTACCAGGAGGGAAAGACTTTTAAAGACCCAGCGGGACTCAGGAGGTAAGCATGGTAGCACCGATTAGGGAGTGGGAGTGGGGAGGCACAGCCCCGGTAACCACGCTGCCACCCCACCCGCCCCACCACCTAGCCCACCCTTCCTAACCCCCACCGACCACGCTTGCCTCCTAGCTCCGACTGGGTGTTTAAAGGTTTCCCTCCTGGTGTTGCCTTCTACATCTCACCCTCGCTTCTCTCTGGGCTGCCTGCAAAGGAAACTCCTTTCCAAGCAAACCCAGACAGAAGCAAACCCCTTCCCTGCTGGGGATTTCTTCTCCCCAGGAGGCAAAAGTCTCTTTGCCTCCCGAAGAGAAAGTATCGCTTCTCTCTGGGCTGCCTGCAAAGGAAACTCCTTTCCAAGCAAACCCAGACAGAAGCAAACCCCTTCCCTGCTGGGGATTTCTTCTCCCCAGGAGGCAAAAGTCTCTTTGCCTCCCGAAGAGAAAGAATCCTGTGCTGAGTTTTAACTCAAATTAAAACCCAAAACATCTAAACACATTTTAAAAACATTAAATGTAAAAAAACATTTACTTTCACATTATTTAAATTATTACCTATGGTACAACTATTTTAAAAAATTCCAAAAACTAAAACATTATTCAGTTACATAAAACAATTTAAAAAAACTATATCATACTTTGTTCTTTTATTAATGCTAAAAAAACACAAAAAAGCAGATCATAGTTTATAACAGCCAAGCCAAAAAATTTTTTACATAAATAAACATTGTAAAAATTAAAATTTCAGACTAAGCAATTTTTAAAAAACATTAACACAATTTAACATTTCAACACAATTTAAAACAGCCCAGCAACACCGGGCAACCCTTGCTAGTATATATATATTTTGACTGGGAATTTCACTCAGAATTATAGGCTCCTACTGAAAAAACAACAACCAACAGCCACATTTTAGAGCTGCCTGTAAAAATTGTTAGCAAGAAAAGCTCTAAAATAGGTTCCACTGAATTTATATTGGAAGACAGATAGAACTGCCCAATACATGCTTTTACTGTGAACAGACTATAAAATGCTTACAATTCTCACAATACTACATAATCTACAAAGTAGGAAGTGTTACCCACTCTGTGGTTTTGAAAGCTTCCATTTTATTACAGATGTGTTTATAAATTAAAAGGGAATTTTAACATAAAATGTAAAATAAATAAATAAAGAATTGTCCACAGAGCCAACTCACTTGAATTAAAAGCTTTTAAAAACAAGAGAATATTCTGTAAAAATATAGCAGAGTCGACAATGTCTGGATGGTTCAGCTCCAACTTTTGAATAATTAAAGTGATAGCACCAATAAAATAGCTGCTTTCTTGAACTCAGTGGAACTTACTCATGAATAAACATGAATAGGACTGTGCTGTAAAAGACCATTCAAAGACCTCCTTCCCTCATAAAACACTACAGAATAGCACTAATGCCATTTAAGCCATGCCATTAGCCCGAACAAACCAGAACCTACACAGACCAAAGACTTGAAATAAGATGAGAGATGCAGCAGATCAGAGAAAATCCCATTGAGCTTCCGCTGAGCAGGAACTCTCACCAGGAGAGAAATTTACTCAAGCATTACTAATGTGTAAAAGGTGATTGTTAAAAAGAAAACCCATCATCCAACACAACAATAATGATTTTCCAAACAGGAGCTTCCACTAAGTAGGAGTTCAGTAGATTACTGGCTAAAAATTGTTCCACAGCACAATTTATGGATAATGTTCCACAGCCTGGTACTTGCCCACCATCCCTGAGCAGCAGGATTTGTAGTTCAACACATCTAGATGTGCCATGTTGGAAAATTGCCCTTCAATTATACTATTTAATGACTTGTAGTTAACATTTTCCACCAACCTGTTGCATATTTTCTATTCTTTCTACGCCCAATCACTTCCTGCAACATAAATGTTTCCCTTGCTCGAAAGCCAGCCGTATCCGACTCTAGGGTTCAGTGCTATCTCTGTTTCAAAGCCGAAGAGCCAGTGCTATCTGCTTCTGCAGATGTTTCCATGGCCATGTGGCAGGCATGACTAGACACCAGAGCTTATAGAATGCTGTTTACCTTCCCACCGAAGTGGTCCCTATTTATCTACTTGCAATTTCTTGCTTTTGAACTGCTAGGTTGACAGGAGCTGGGACAAAGACGGTAGCTCATTCCGTCCTGCAGTACTCGGGAATCAAACTGCTGACCTCCTGCCTTCCAGTCAGTATCTTAGCCACTTGAGCCACTACATACATGATCCTCGTTCATTCTCTAAATATCATTACTTTTTGAAAGAAAAAATGGCATAGAATTTACTTTCAACATACATCTAAAATGCTCTTCAAAGGTAACCTTGGGGAAAAACCCAACCAGAATATATTACTGCTTACATGAAAAGTGTAATGATTCTGTGCCGAAGACATTCTAGTAAAGGTAAAGGTTGCCCTTGCTTAAACGCCAGTTGTATCCAACTCTAGGGTACAGTACTCATCTCTGTTTATAACCAAAGAGCCAGAACTATCTGCGTCTGCAGACATTTCCATAGTAATGTGGCAGGCATGACTAGACACCAAAGCTCTTGGAACACTGTTACATTTCCTGCTGAAGAGGTACCTATTTGTCGACTTGCAATTTCTTGCTTTGGAACAACTAGGTTGGCAGGGGCAGAGACAAGAGCGCAATTCGTCGTGCAGCACTCAGATCTCAAACAGCTGACCTGTTAAAATTCCAGTTGTCAAGTTCAGCATCTTAACCACTAAGCCACCACTGTCCCTCTTAAAGACATTCTACCTAAATTCAAATCAGGACCCTTCTTATTTTAAAGAACAGTCCTACACCTAAATTACATATATAATAAGAATCACAATTTATAGACAGGGTATGTTAATTCAGGGGGAAATTTAAGAAGGGTAATATAATTTTAAAGGACTGCAGAAAGTGAGAAGCCCTGCTTCTTATTGAAATGCACTTCTTGCTCTGCTTTCAGAAAAACTAAATGCATTGCTCTAAGAGGCCAAGTTTTTTTAATACTAAAATTAATAATCTCTGCCCATTCTCATTTGTCATAATAGTTGGTCTATCATTATCATGTTGAACACATCCACTTTTCAGGATAGTTTGACATAAATATTCAGTTGATGCAACCTAGTCCTATGCACCTTAAAATGTGACTCCATTAGTTCAAACATGACTTGTTCAAGATTTAAAGTGCATAGTTATTTAAACCACCATGCAACTCCATCTATATCCATAAAATGATATGGACAGTGTTATTTACACATGAGTAAAATATGCAAAGTGTCATCTAGATTATTACCAAAGATTAGATATCATGAAGCTGTAACTAAATTTGCACTCATTTGCAGGAGACAAATAATGCCTGATTGCTTTCAAAAGTAAGAGGTCTTTGAATGAAAAGTTCTCAAAACAAACAAGGAAGCTTTGCTTTATTTCCTCTGAAGCAACATTTCCATATCTTTGGGATTAATGTTTCACATATATTCAACAGAACGTTTCAATATTTGTAGCTGACATCATCATGGTTTTTCAGACATGCCTTTTAAATCCCATATTACAAAAATTCCTCAGAAACAAGAATAAGAATGCAACATGCAGAAACACGCGAGAGTGAAGTAAAAAAAAAAGTATAAACTGGGAGTAGAGTGCAACATGTAACAATCCTATTCCCAAAATGACTTTGTAGGGGTTTTCAGTTTGCTTTATTTTCAATGACTTCCAACACTATCCATCTTTGCAGGACTGTCATCAGCATTTAGGTAAGAAACACAAGGACTGGAAGGCTCATATCCTTGACTACTTGAGACAAGAGCAATCAGGATAGGCTTCACCATTAGCATTGAATCTGGTTGGGCTTTAATTTCTTGATCAATAGCATTTTCAGGCAATGGGCCATCATCCTTTGCCTGCAATTGTTCAAGCTCTTTCGGTCTTAAAGCTGGGCCAGAAAAATCATATTCGAGTGTATCATCCAGATTGTCTTCCCCAAGGCGAGAATGCCTCTCTTTGTTTGTAGAAATCTAGAAACAATAGGCAGTTAGATTTCTACCATTTACAAGGTCACATTACAACAAACTTCATATAATAGAGAAGCAGTAACTTTATCTTTTCAAAGTGAAAGAATTTCTTTTAGATGTGGTGACAGCATAAAACACTAGTGGAGAACAAGCCAGAATTTTTGTTAAAGTAATAGAAAAAGAATATATGAGCAGTAAGACAGTAAAGCAGAGACAAACCTTACGATCCTTCTGGTGACCCTGGGGAACAGATTTCACAGCACCTCCTTAGAATGTGACTTATGTTGAAACTCAACGATGGCCAAAATACCTTGCATTTATGTATTTTTTTAGGGCATGTGCCTGTTCATTAAGAACATCTCTGTACAGCCAACTTCTTGGATGTTTATATCTTAATAAAAGGCAAAATTATAGCAGAGCATCTCAATAAGGAAAAAACCAACAACTCCTAAAACCCAACATCACATGATAGCAAAATATGACATCAAATGATAGCACTTGCTAAGGCTATTCAACCTGGGTATTTCTTATCATTTTGGACTTGTCACACAGAACATCTTGAGAAAACAATTTTGCACTGTGCTAAGTGACTTCTGCTCATTTGGTGAAATCAGACTGGAGTCTGCTGATTTGCAGAAGTGGAAGTCTTCTCCAGGTAAACACTAGTAACCTCTGATGCCTGTTACTGTCCAACAGTAGCTTAGGTATTAGGTATTGAGAGAAATGTTGTTGCATACCACATTAAACCTCTTTGTTATTACTAATGTTTTTTGCACAGATATTACAGATACCTCTGATCTTCTGCAGACATCACAAAGGACCATAACGTTTTGTACAAACCATTTCCACAAAGAATATTAATTTGTGCACAAACAAACAAGTTGTCCAGTATATCTAAGTATGACATTCTACTTTTCTTTCACAGATGCTGAGTGCTTAACATTCAGGGCTAAGTATAGTTGTTAAGTCCTCATCAGTGCTGTTCTTCCAAGTAGTAAAGACCAGTTCTTTATTGGTCTCACTAGGTTAGCAGCTTCCTTCTCAATTCAAATGTTTTTATGTCATGTATATTTTGGCAGGCATGTTAATTTGACCTCATTTTATAGTTAAAGAGTGTAAAAAAAAAGCCCAGGATTAGATTTTATTCATTTCAGAAATCACATTTTAGCAGTAGTAAAATTAAGAGCAATGATATTTTTCCCCTGACTGGAATATTAAGCACAATAAAAAAATGATGGAGGTGAAAATACCATCCATTAAGCTAGTGCTTCCACTAAAAATTGTAAAATTCATTATACCAGATGAATTTGGGACTTTGTCTTCAAGCCATATATTTCAG
Organism: Bradypodion ventrale; assembly: GCA_035047345.1. Classification (NCBI taxonomy): domain Eukaryota; kingdom Metazoa; phylum Chordata; class Lepidosauria; order Squamata; family Chamaeleonidae; genus Bradypodion; species Bradypodion ventrale. The sequence continues at coordinate 300,198,408 of JAWDJE010000003.1, read as the reverse complement.
TACAAGTTTTCCAGATCCTCTATTCCTAACACTTAGGAAAACAGTTTCATTCATTCTAAAGGATTTCATCAGTTTTTTCAAAGAAAAAAAATATCTTACCTCTTCATCTGAAACTATATAATCAGAATCCTGCATTTTTAATCTAGTTGTAAAGCACTTCTGGGGAATGAAACCAGAGAAGATTTAGTGGAGTTTTAAGAGACAAGTCTCATCTTAGACAATTACAACAAAACAAAAACACACACACAAAACTCAAGTCCAGCTGCAAATATTCACTCTAAGACATTCTAAGAACCCAAAATTAACAAACTTTGTGGAAGAGTGGTGACAAAACAGAAATAATGAGAAAACCACTTACCTTGGTGTTTTTAGGTAGCAGCAAACAAAGCTACTCCTCCGTTTTTAACCTATTACCTAAATAAAGAGCAGAGAGAAGACGTTTTAAAAAGACCCCAGCCCATTAATGCTTGAAACTTTGGTTGTAACTGGTTGACTGTTTAAGAGGAAGGAGGAATTAGGAAAAAACATATTTGACACAAGCAAAGCTAAAGGAATATGTCTGAAAGATTGGACTTTCATCTTTTGTGCCAAATAATTAGTGCATCTTGTCTGTAGCTAGGATAATCACATAAAATGGAGGGCTGCATATCTTGCAATTTAGCAGTTACAGTATGTGGTAGAGATTATTTGAGCGTGCATAGTTTTCATAACAAGCAACACCTGCTGAAATCTCTTCTGCACAACTATTAAAGATACAAGATACCCAGACCTTCATTTCATATGATCATTCTGTTCTTAACTCTTCCACAAGTTTTTTAAGCTGAGTCACGCTTTCTATAAACCAACCTTTTTTTTTGTTGTGCAGTCGCATAGTCGATTCCAACCCTTTGCGACCCTATGAACCATTGTCTTCCAAGCACCTCTGTCCTCCACCATCCTCCTCAACACACCCAGCTCTGTGCCCGTTGCATCTACAATACCATCCATCCATCTCATTTTTTGGCCACCCCCTTCTTCTTTTGCCCCCACCTTTCCCAGCATCAAAGCTTTCTCAGGTGAATCCTCTCTTCTCATTTGATGTCCAAAGTACTTTAGCTTCATCTTTACTATTTGACCTTCCAATGAGCAGTCAGGGTTAATTTCTTCTAAGATTGACCTATTTGTTCTCCTTGCTGTCCAGGGTACTCTCTAAACTCTCCTCCAACACCACATTTCAAAGGCACCTATTCTTCTGCACTCAGCCTTCCTTATGGTCCAGCTCTCACAACCATACATTACAACTGGGAATACCATTGCTTTGACTATGCGAGTTTTGGCTTGCAAGGTGATGTCTCTACTTTTCACTATGTTCCCCAGGTTTCTCATAGCTTGTCTCCCAAGAATCAGTCTCCTTTTTATTTCATGGCTGCAATCACTATCTGCACTGATCTTTGATCCTAGGAAAGTAAAATCTGTCACTGCTTCTACTTCTTCCCATCCATTTTCCAAGGACTGATAGGACCTGTTGCCATTATCTTGTTTTTCTTGATGTGCATGCAAAAAACAGAGGAAAATGTTTTATAAAAGATGTTTTCTTCTACAAATGTCGCATAGTGACTTATTGGTACTGTGGATGCTGGTTAATCAGAAATAGGTAGACTCTGGGTGACTTGCAGCTACAGTTTGCCTGCACCCCCACCATCCATGGGGATACATTCAAAAGCCTACCATGGATACCTGAAACTGCAGATAATAGCGAGTTATATATTTTTTCATTGCAGACAGTAGCCTCTATTGGCCAGGGCTGGTAATGCACCATCAAGATTTTGTATTGAATATTTTTAGACTGAAACCATGGATACAGGACCCACGGATGGGTGACGGCAAATACTCTGTACTTCTGCTATGCAGCTAAAGGGAACTTTACCAGAAATTCAAAACTCTGTAACACACAGTACTCAAAGGTAGTTTATCATCCTTTTGTAAACTATTTCTGGAGATGTCCTAGGTTGGAGTTTAAATTTTCCCCATTACACAGGTTACAGAGGCTGGCTCTTCTCCTGAGATGTAGAGTAAGGAATCAAAAGCCTAACCTCTAGCTCCATAGCCAGATACGCAACTCATTGAGCTATCCAACCAAAAATTAAAGGAAGTATCTATTTTGGCCCAGTGTTGCTCTTCTTATATGTACACTATCTGCCTATCACAGAAGCTTAAATACCTCATGAGACAAATGCCAATCAGCTGCTGCTAAATATGCTGGGGATAATGTGCAGTATAAGGATGACTGAGTGAAAGACCAAGGAAATACAGAGAATTCCTTCTAAGTAAGCACATGTAGGATCATGCTGCTTTTACTGCCTCCTTCATGTAAGAAAGATGCATTAGAGTCTAAGCACATAGAGTACATCTACACTGCACAGTTAAAGCAGTTTGATGTCCCTTTAGTGACCATGATTTTATCCTACAGAATCCTGAGATTTGTAATTTGGTGAAGTACTTAGAATTTTACATGAGAGGGTTCCACCTGAACAATAGCAGAGAATTCTAAGTAACCTTAACATACTATGAATCCCAAATCCCCTGCAGAAGAAGCCATTTGATTTTTTAAAGTAGCATTAATGCTCATAGATGCATAGCATAACTACATAACAAAAACAAAGATAGCAAAAATAAAGATAACACAAGACATTCAAAATTATTGTTTTGGCTACAATTCAGCAATCTCACAGGTATCCTGACCACAATTATGGATGTTATAGTCCAAAAATGTACTCTTCCTGCTCCCAAGTGTAAACTCAGTGCTCCATTTCTAGATTCATGCAATTAGTCCCAGACAGGGCCAATTCCATCTTCTTTTTAATTACTTGGTGGGTTTCTTAGTTTATCTTGAAAGTACCATCCTGCATATTTATAAGAAATGCAGACATGGTGTTAAGGTTAATAAAGATTTCAGCCCTGTTCCCAAATGATTCGATTACGTCTCTTGGTCCTTTGTGGACTGTTCATAAAAGGCAGATGTTTCATTATCTCAATCTACCCATGGAGCTATAAAGAGAAAGCTTGCATTTAATCCATTTTAAAAGCTCCTTGTAGAAAGAGATGTTAATGTATCTTTGAAATAGAAAATGACATTTGAAATTTAAATAAATCAGAATTGTGGATTCTCTGGATATTGGAGTAATTGGATTGCTGATTTTTTATTTTATATCAACAAACCATTCTGTTCATTATAGTTATGTTGTTTCCCCCCACTAATTATTTTGGCTGCCCTTCATCATTTAATTTCTGTTGAATTTCATTGGACTTTGATTGCCAACTTTCTCCAACAGCACTGGAAGGGCAAAATATAAACCGAGGTTGTTAAAGCAAATAGCTTTAGGCAGCATCATGGCAGAGGGGAGTGATTAGCATACCTGTCAAGTTTCGGGAAATTTCTGTCGAACCCCCGTATTTTACACTTTTTCCTGCCATCATACCATATTAGTTAGACTGCAATTAGACTGGAGTTGGACTAGAGGCCAGCACAGAATAAGCATAGCTGTCCAGTTTCCTGTTTTGGCCTGGAAATTTCCCTTATTTGACAGAAATTTCCCGAAACTTGACAGGTATGGTGATTAGGTGAATGTAAGAACCAGTATTGCATGAAAAATATGTTTCAAGCATTGTCCTGGTGCTTGTGTCATGGGATACGATCTGGGCTCTGCTTCAGGTGGCACAAAGGTTGGGTAACATTGATTTGAAATGGGTGAACCAGTGCCATTCCATTTTGAATGGAACTAGAGTAATTCTTTACATAGCAAAAGAAAGTAACTACCACAAGATGCATTAATGGATGTCAATGGGTACTAATCATGATGATTTATTATTATCAGTGCCAGATATAATACATCCACCTAATACAACTCATGGGAGATATGAATGTAAAAATGTTATTATACTCATACATTGCTTGTCAAATGGAGTTCCCATAGTCACCTGGTTGCTCATTATGGGAACAGAATTCTGAATTAGCCAAGCCTTTGGTTCTTAAGAAGAACAAACTGATACATAAGTAGTTCATGGAGGGGGAAAAAGCTGGGTTTCATATTTTTATATCTATAGGGTACAATAGTTTTGTGTTAGTGTATACTTTGCATCTCAGCTATCTCCAATGCCAACTAGCAGGCCTTGGACAATAGCTTTAATTCAGAATAAACAATACTAGCCTAGAAAAACTGGTGGTCAGAATCAACTTAAGATAGTTTATCTATTAGTCTTTAAGTAGCAGACACCTATTGGGTGGCCCTGTAGAAGGAGAACAAGAGGTTCCCCCCCTTCATGAGGGGTGCATTCACCAGGGGTCAATTGGTTGTGCATTTGTAACACACCCAAGTTTCTCTCAGCTGACTGTCAATTTTACACTAGTGCACAAGAGCTCCTGCCCATAGATCTGTCCGTGCTCATATTTAACCAGGCACTCAATGTGCCTTTTCACATCATTGTCAAAGACTCCAGATTGCTCAGTCCATTCTCTATTCTCGATCTCACATTAGGGAATGATTTAAGTTTGGCCTTTTGTTAGGACTCTAATTTTTCAGTTATACTGCCACTACTGGTTGCCAAATGGAAGCCTTTTAAAAATGATAGTTTTCTTTCCTTCTCTACTTCAGCTGAGCTATGGCCAAACAATCAATGTGGATGTTTATTATTTGATCATTGTCACTAGGAAATAAAAAGATGTTCGTTATACATAAGAAATAGTGTTTTTATTCTAGTAATAGATTGTTATACCCCATGTGATGTAGAGATAGAGTGATGGACTAAAACTCAGTAGACCTAGGTTAGAATCCCTGCTCAGCTTTTGAAATTCACTGGGGGAATGGAACTGGTAAAACCACTCCTTAAATAACCCACCTTGAAAACATCTCTTTGGGTCACTGTAAGTTTGTCATGACAGCTCATAACAACAGTAATATATTAAATAGTAATTATTGGAATATTAGCAATGGAAAAAAAGTTATAGATATTTCTTACAGACTTTTAATGTATTTAAGCTAAATTCAATCTTTTCAAAAATTTAACAATTTCCAATTTTGGCTGTTTAATTACCCTTTCCATTCAGTCAGGCACTACTTATTATACCACTATATCAGATGACCAGCTAACATATTTAAACATATTTATCAACAAAGAAAAAAAAGAGGACTGAAATAATCATAGGATCATTTTCAGGTGGTGGAATGATTAGTAGAGTTTGAGATCAGAGAAGCTTAATTTCCATACTGTAAATATAATTTGGCATTATATGCCCATATTATGTAAATTAGGCATATTGATTATTACATCATTTTATTACCAATGTATTTCTGCCTTGGCCCCATTTAACTAGTAATACTAATCAAAAAGAACAAGTATAATGTAATGTTTGTAATCCTGGTTTTAGAACAAGGAAAACTAAATGTTAATCCCTAATGAGTCACAAAGATTTCTTGCTCTCTTTGTAAGTGATCGTCACAAGGTCAGAAAATCATTAATTCATACAGGCTAGCTCTTCTGGGATGCACAGTGAGGAAATGAAGTTCCAAACTCTGGCTAATGCCTACGTCACTGAGCTTTCTAGCCAATCAAGGAAGGACAAGAAGCTTTAAATTAAAAAGTAACATCCATGGTGTCAGACGGCTCCCAGGCGGAATTAGTGCACGTTGCCCAAATTCACTGCTTTCCCCCTCGCCCTTTTCTGCCTGCGTGGCCCAGGCCTAGGTGCTCCACTCTCCACGTCCCAGTATGCTAGTGTCCTAGGGAAGATAGCTGTGCATGCTTCCAAGCAGGATGTGTGGTAGCTAATAACATGGCAAAGTAAGAGCCTTGTTTATATCTACCATCTCCCAAACAACCACACTTCATACATAGAGGGAAAGGCCCTGGAAAATGAGGTGGTGTAAAAATGTAACTTTTACCTCAGAGATGATAAGCTTTCCCAGGCCGTGGATGTGAAAGTAACTCCTTCTGGATCACGGGATCAAACCCTTATATTTAATTTAATGTCTCCTTTGAGCCTTCTTGCTCTCCAAGGTTCTGTTGATGTTAGAATGCAGCCTTATTCCGGGCTTGCACCTGTTAGCAGAGCTCCAGTGAAACTCCCCTTCTTCTGTAGCAAAGACGCAACTCCGAAGCTTCTTTTTGAAGCTTTATTCGAAGCTTAAATTTCATCCATAGTATAAAAAATAAACATGTAAAGAACTAATCTATTCTAACCTAACTTGGAATATAAGAAAATAATAAGAGAGAATGTACTGTAGATAACCTCATAGTTGTTAGATTGTGGGCGATTAGCCCTCATTCGAGACATGATCCTATAGTCCCAATAGAGAGAATGAGTGACAAGGGTTCTTGCTAACCTGGGGGATAGAACCCTCTCGATCGCTGAAAAGCTTATTCTTTTATACCCTTTAGCCCACTCCTCACACCTTCCTTTAGAATGCGAAAGATTTAAGATGTTTGATTATTTTGACTATTTTCCTGATTATTGAGATACTCAGGTGTTATTGTGTTGAAATATACCCATTGCTGGGATTCCCCTTTTGAGTGACATCCCGTTCCTTAATCACGTGCTAATGAGTGGAGTATGCTGAGTGTGTATTGGAATGTTACAGACGTAATTGCCTCTCTATTTGAGAATTAGCCTTTCTCAACCTTAAAGAGAATATTGAAACTACTGTGTAACTTAAGAGAATACAAAGTAAATCAAGGAATAGTAAAGATCCCCTAAGATTTTCACAACACATGGCATTATATGTCAAAGTGCACAAAGAGATACTTAACAGGGTTAAAGCCAAAAGTGCAAGTGTTCCCAACTTTATATACATGTTGTAAGGATTTGAGCTAGCAGGAAATGATCAAGAAAGAAATCTGGGTATAGAAAACTTGATGAAAATGCAAACCCCAAATACAGCTGCTATTAAAAAGGCAAATTCAGAATGAACAAAGCACTGGAGCAACAAGGTTGCAATGTCTGATCCTGTTTAGTTTTTAAAAAGTCAATGGACATTTGATGGAGTTTCATTGGTATGATGTAGTCAAAGAGGATAGTGAACATTTTCTCCACTTTCTTCCAATATTAGAACCTGGAATCACCATCTGAAGATGAACAGGGAAAGATTCAGAACAGAAAAAAGGACATAAATGTTCACCCAGAGCACAGTTAAACTATAATTGATTATTTCAATGCATAAGGTTGGCCATAAGTTTGGATAGTTTTAAAAGGGAATTAGACAAAATGACAAATGATAAGGAAATCAAATGCTACTGCTGATGCATTTACCTCCACTATCAAAAGCAATAGGAGAGCTACATAGATGCCATCTCATCACCTATACCAGTGGTGGAAATAGAAGCCAGATTAATTTTAATTTATAGAGAAAGTATGACTTTACCATTGTATCCAACATGAAGGTTATGTCCTCTGACCTCTTCACCCCACAAAACAAACTACTCATTACAGATTCAAAGAAAAAATGGCATAAGTGAATGGGTGGTACTAGTGGTCCAGAAAAGATCAAATGGTGTAAGTTATGGAACCATTGAGAAAGGATGGTTAGAAAAATCATATTTCCACCTATCAACACCACCTCAAGTGTCATCACTTGGACAGAATTCTATGATTTTATTTATTTATATTTATTTATTATTTACATTTATATCCCACCCCCTTGGGAAAAATCATCCCTACTCTGGGCGGCTAACATCATAAGACCAATCATACAACAATCAAGAATTATTTTAAAATTACACACAATAAAATCATCAACAAACTTTACAATAGGCAGAAAGTACCACAATCCATGACCCTGAAAGTGCAACCTAATTAAGCCGGGCAGTATTTCCAGCAGCCAGAGATAGGCAGAACATTCCCAAAGGCCTCCTCAAAGAGCAGTGTTTTAGTCATTTTTTAAAATGTCTGCAGGGATGGAGCCTAGTGGTGCAGCTCATCTGGAATTGCATTCCACAGCATTGGTGCCGCCACCAAGAAGACCCTTCTCCTTGTCACAGCCCTTCTCACCAGTCTCGGGGTCAGCACCTGAAGCTGCACTGACAGAGAAGAACGGGGGATGCGGGCTACTGTCCTGAGGGGATAGTAGCCAGGGAAGTTCTCAGCATCACAAAACTGGGCTGCCAAGACCGATACAATTGCCTAGAAAAGTGAAAAGGACACCTACTGGTTGGTCAAAGCTCAAATGAAAGCCACCCAAGAAATTGAGCATTACATGTGAAAAATCCAGTGTTAAAAGGGGGTGTAGACAAGAACGTTATGCAGAGATGCTGGGAGTACATTTTCCCTGAGAATTTTGGATGTTTGGCAAAGAACCTAGAATCAGGGTTTCAAAGGTGGAGGACAAGTGTGTACTGTGCTTTAGACAGTGTGTGTGTTTGTTCAAACCTGGGGTCCATTTGACCTTAACAGAGATCATAAAATCTGACAGACAAAACTGCACTGGTTGTTGGTGAGCCGGACAACGATTTTCCATATGTCACAGCTGCTCAAGCCAATGGACTGTCAAAATTAACATCTACGTGTCATGAACGCTGTACACAATAAAGCCACTGAGACTTCAACCACATCCAAAGGCTGACTTCCTGAAACTTAGATGTCAGTTCCACAGTCCATTGGCTTGGACAGCCATGACATGTCAAAGAATGTGGAATGATGACAACATCTTTGCAGCTCATCAGCTCATAGAAAAACAATGAGAGGTGATCCAACCGTTCCACATGACATCCCCAGGCCTGGAGAAACCATTTGACTGTTTCTCACACCAATTGATTTGGTATGCCTATGCACTCCATGAACAAGGTGTGACTGAACCACTCATCAACTGAGTCAAAATACTACACAAAAACACCAGCAGCTTCTGTGATGCTCAGCTGGCCTCTCTAAGTTTCCCAGTCACTGGGATTTTGTATCTGGAACACAGGACCCCCCCCCCCCCCCATCTGTTCATTCTGTGGGCTGTGGTGGCTCAGTGGCTAAGAAGCTCACTTTATTAGCTGGAAACCGGCAAGTTCGAGACCCAGGTACTGCGTGATGGATTGAGTGCCTGTCTCTGTCACAGCTCCTATCAACCTAGTAGTTCGAAAACAAGAAATTGCAAGTAGATAAATAGGGACCACTTTGGTGTGTGTGTGTGTGTGTGTGTGAAAATGGGGACATGAAAGGAGCCTCCTTTGGGCATCCCCTGAGTGGAGTTTCTCCAGCAAAAATCCTTTCAACCCAGAATAATTTCTGGTGCAAAATTCTTATTGGAGATTCTGGAAGCTGGAGTTCAAAACGTTAACAATTATTCCCCCCAATGCTATTCATGTTTGTCATCCTTTGTTTGGGGCATCCTAATGGCTTGGATCCTAACCTGTGGCTCATCAACCAAGTCTTGTAAGCATGCACGATCGGGAAAGGTACTCTGTGCGTGCCTGCAGATACCTGTACTTTTTCATTACTCTGGTCTTGGATATCATACAGGGCTCAGCTGGGTTGACTTGGTGCTAAAGCAGAGATTCTCAACCTGGGGCGGTGGGCCGGGTGCGGCCCACAGCACCATTTCATGTGGGCCCTCCACCACACCAGGGAGTGTCATGTGGTGGAGGAAGGGCAAAAAGGCCATCTGGCCCCCCAAAGCTGTCTGAGGGAGTGTGACCTGGCCCCTGGCTTTAAAAAGTTGAGGACTCCTGGGCTAAAGCAAAACTATTGGACAAAATCTGCCAAACTGACGCGTGTTCTGGAGAGAGTGGTCTCGGTGGAAGGGAGGCATTCCCGTTAGACACAATAGTGTGCGTGTGTACGTGTGTGTATTGGGATTGGGGGGGGGGGGAGCAGACGAAGGCAGAGGTTCCCTTTGGCGCCAGCCAGTTGTATTTTGGCAACGTCGCCCCCTTTTTCGCCGCCTCTGCGGCAGCTCTTGGAAACCCCCTCAGGGTGAGGAGGGGGGGGCGCGCTGCTGCTGAATCCACTGCTTTCGAGACCCCCTCCTCAGCCCAGCCCAGCCTTACTCCCCGCTCTGTGTGTCCCCCCCACCCACCCACTCTCCTCAAAAGCTGCAACGCAGCAGTTTTTCCTCGAGGAAAATCAATAAAGCGCGAGCTTGGCCGAGGCGCGGGACTGACAGGAGCCTTTAAAACCAGGAGAGCCTCGCCACCACCGGCTTCTCCTCTTTACCTCACAGGGTGCGAGGAAAGGAAGGCGGCAGAGCAGACGCGCGCCGTGCTCTCTCTTTCTCTCTCCCCCCCCCGCCTCGGTCTCGCCTCCTTCGCACCCCCTTCGCCCCACCCTGTCCCGTCCGCGTCTTTTTCTCGCGCTTCCTTCGCCGGAGCGGGAATGAGCGGCGCCCCCGCGGCCAGGGCAGAGGCGGGAGCGGAGCACCCCCCTCACAGCGGCTCCGTGCTTTGAGTCGGTTCCCAGCCCTCGCTGCGGAGAGGACGGACCGTGCGACGCCTGCCTCAGTGCCTCCTCGTGCCACCTGTCTCCTGCTGCGGCACACCTCCGGCGAAAGGCTTTCCCCGCGAGTTCGAGCCGCGCGGGCGCCCGCTGCCATGGTCCTGCTCCTCTCCCGGCGCGGAGGGGCTCCTCCTTCCTTCTTGGTGCTGCTGCTGGGCTCCTGGTGGTGGTTGTGGGCGCAGAGGTGTCTCGCCCAGCAAGTCCTGAGTGGTGAGTAAGGGACTATAAAAGCAGATAACTTGGTCCTGGAGGCGTTTTGGTGATTGGTGGGTGGGTGGGGGAGGGGTTCGGGGCGGGGGACAGAAGGAAATGGACCTGTAAACCAGGGGTGCCCAAACTTTTTTGGGCCACGGGCTGGTCACGTGGTTCAGTGGGCCGGTCACTACAACCCGTGGGCTGGATCCGGACCGGATGCCAATTCATCCGGCCCTGCGAAGCCCTCGTCGCTCCAGAAAGCGGAAGTAAAAGTGCCCATCTGGGCACGTTTTACTTCCGCTTCCGAGAGCGACGAGGGTTTTGCAGGGCCGGATGAATTGGCATTGGGGCCAGATCCGGCCCATGGGCCATAGTTTGGGCACCCCTGCTGTAAACCTAACGTGTGTTCTTTCCAGGTTTTAAAAGATCCAGATTTCCTGGGACACCCCGATTTGCTGGAAAAGAAAATCGACGCCCTCTCCTTAACCTGCTTTCCCCACTTCCACCCATCATTGGAACAACTGGTGGTTCACTAGCAGTTAGGAAAGAGAGTTAAATTACTAAGAACAACAAAAAAAGGACTCCCTCTGGAAGGAAGGGAGCTTTCTCCTTCCAAAGGGAGAGAGTGATCCTTCAGGACCTGACTCAGGTCTCGATGCATTTCGTGGGGGATCCGCTTGGTCCCGGATGAGCCCGTGTGTCGTTTGCTGCAGGTTTCAGGGTGACAGCCTGGTGAGCCCAAAGCTCAGATGCTGCTCGCCCAAAGGCTCCAGCAAGTGTGTGAAACTCTCCAGCTCCTGCTTGGGGGAACTCTGGTGTCTTTCAAAGATGATCCACATGATCCTTCACTGCTTTGTTTGAAATACTGGTGTGTGTGTGTGTGTGTGTCACTTGACAGCCAGTGCAAGTTTGATGCCCTTTACTAGGGAGATTTCCTATGTCAACATGTTTTGCCCACCTTTGTGTCAACCATTAAAGCGGGTAGATACATCAGATCATTTATAATCTGTATTTATAAGCATATGTGGCTGGAACAAACCTTTATATTTGCAAGCGCAACTCTTTCTGTCAAAAAGGGTGATCCTCAGCTGTCAAAGTAAGTGTGTGTGTGTGTGTGTGTGTGTTTCTTACTGATATGTAATTGTCGCTTGTGCTGGGAGTATTTTTTAAAATGAATTGTGTTGTTACCATGTTCCTTGAAAATGGTAATGCGGCACAGATATGTCTGATGGATGGCGAGCTGTTGTGTGCAGAATACCCCTTGAGCCATTGCGCAGTAGCGCAAATCCCCCCCCCCCCACACACACACACACACTTGAACTTCCACTGGACTTCAGCTGAGCATTAGTATTGAGAAGTTTAGTTTCTTCTTTAAAAACAAGTATCACCAACATTTAGCAATTCAATCGTCCATCAAAGTGAATTGTGTTATGAGTCATGATGGTTCATTTCTGCTTAACTAACAGCAGCAGGATGGAGAAGATTCAGCTCCTGAAGATCAGGCTGTGAGGCTGTCAGTCTGCGGTTATTGTAGTGGGGAAAATGAATTAAATAGTGGTTTAAATAGTCTCAGTAGAATATGTCTCATTGTACATGAAAGCTAAATAGGAAATACAGCAACAAATCAGAAACCAACAATTTTTCCTTATTATATATGGGATGCTCATGAACTCTGATTTACAAACTCTTTCCCATCTTACATTTTCCATACATTTCTATTTGCTTTTACATTCCAGTTGATTGTTTTTGACTGTGACACTGGGAATCGTAGGAAAAAATGATTGGGAATAAAAGGGTATTCTGTATATACAGTATAGTTAACTCTAACCTCCTTTTGCCTTCAATATTTGCTTTCAAGTAGAGACTGAGGCTGACACCTCAGAAATCCCATTGAACTGGTGAATCCTTCTTACAGTTAGGAGGTTTTGCCCACATCCATTACATGTACCATGAGTGTACCTATATGTAGGCTAGAATTCAGACTATAAATTTAAACAAATAATAAGAGCTTTAGCTCACCTGCCTGGGACAATTGTGGGACCAGAAAAAAATGTTTTTAAAACAAAATGAAACATTCTTGTCCTAAATATTTTATGATTTCACTATGGTGCTCTAACACAATTCAGATCTTCCTTAACTTTCTTCTGGAGTATGATAAAATGCAATGACTAGAAATAGCATGCAAGGATTAAGTAGAAAGAAGCCTAGAAACTGATCAGTGAATAGCTAAAAGTTAAGTGTTGTGTTGAATCCATTACAGGACAATAAATTCACTGGATGAGTGAGGTTCATCATATCATGTTTTCCCATTTATGTTAACAGTGGCATTACAACAATAAAACCAGAAACCAGGCAAAACCAGGATATAATCTGTAGTATGGAATTTTTTAAGCTATATGTATGCAGAAATATATTTTAACTGAAATATTTAAAACATACTCTCACTCATTTACACATACATAGGAGTTTAAAATAAGTTGGGGAGGCTTAATTTGTAATAGCCTTTATGAGTATAGTCTGTAAAGCAAACATTTATGTCCAGCTTACCATTCTTAAAAGTCTTATCCTTGAATAAGGGGAAGTCCTAAACATTTATGTGAGGATTTCTCAGTGGTGGCACTCCATCCTTTAAATTATCTCTCAATTAAATGATTAGGCACAGCTTAAAATACATATATTTGTGCAAGTATTTGGAAAAAGGCCAAATGTTTCATTTGTTTTGTTGCTGATCCCTTTTGCTGCCTATATTATACACAGTATTTCTATGACAGATCTACCTGGCATACAGTTTATCAACCTGAGTATGGCTTGCAGTTTCCAGTAAATAGAATCATAGAATGATTGGCTTGGAAGGAACATATAAGGCAATTGAGTCCAACCCTCTGCACATTGGAGGAAGGTAGATCTGACAGATGATTGTGTAACTTTCTTTTGGAGTGCTCACCATCTGAAGTAATTGTAGTTCTGGTCTGTTGAGAGGTCTTTCCTGATATTCTGCCTATATCTATCCCATCATTACATGTCTTGCATTCTAGGGTGATGGAGAACTGAACCTGCTCCTCCACTTCCTGACTGTCTTTCAAGTATTTGGAAACTGCCATTAACATCTTGATAGTCCCAGTGGTGAGGCATGGGCGTTATGCCTGTGCGTCACCCCTGCTATGGGAGCTGCATTAGTTGCCAGTGTGCCTCCAGGTGCAATTTAATGTGCTGGTAATTCCCATATTTTTTGGACCATAAGCCACACCTGACCATAAGATACACCCAGTTTTTAGCACAGGAAAACAAGAAAAAAATTCAGAACCAAATAGTACTGTATGTATGTGCACCACCAACCAGTGGTGGCGCTGGAGGGGAAATGGGTGGGTAGGCCAATTGCACTGAGGCAGGAAGTGATGCTCTAGCCTAGCCTCTTGCTCTTCCTGCAACCAGGAAGCATGGCTTCCCCCTCCATTTTGACCACGTGTAGCAGGGACAAAGGAGCAGGGAAACATGGAGCAGGAACAAGGAAGGTAAATGAAACCCTTTAATTTTATGCACAAGTTTGGTTTCCCACTTAAATGCATTGGGAACATACAAACAGAAAAGCTTTAGAATACAAGAAATTGATTTTCAATGCATTTAAATGGAAAATTGCGATTTGTGCCCTCTTGTGGCCACCTGTGGTAATGGCCCACCAAAAATATGTTTTTCTTTCCCCTCTCCTGAAGCCAAGATGCACTGGAGCAGCTGTGGCAGTGGAGGTGGAGGTCTTCAGCAAGCCACGGCTATTGTAAAATATCCTTTTACAACAGCCTTGCTGGACAGCATTTGGACTATAAGACACACCCTCATCCCCCCCACTTTTTTGGGGGTGGGGGGGTGGGGACGTGCATTTTATGGTCCAAAATATGGTACCTTTAAAGCCATACATGGTAGTCGTACAATGGAACAATGGCCAAATGGTGTAATATACCAATAGAGAACAGAAATACCGTTTGAGGCAGTATAAAACTTTGATCAATATAATCCAGTACACATGGGAAAAACTTCCTGCTGTTGACCCTTGCAGTATAAATTGGTCCAATTGTAACAACTGAATCCATTCCTTCTTAAGTTTGATGCGTTAATATGTAAATTCAATTACTTAAAGTTCCCAAAGAAAAACCATCAATAAAAAATTCCAACCAAAAAACATCCGTTTATTGCATTCATCTCATCAAAGCTGATCCGGTATTTTCAAGCTTTTCACCAATTGTTCCTCAGGATTTCTACGGGATAATACAAAAACAAAACATTGACTAATATTATCATGTTAACATAATTATGTTTGAAAAAGATCCTAAGACCTTAATATATAGTTTTAAAATCATGATGTGTTAGAAGGCAAATTAAATATATTAGGAGTCGTAGCTTCTGCCACAAAAGATATAGGTCAACTATTACAAACTCTTATAACATAACAACAATATAGTACACCATAATATGTAAATTCATCATTGCTATTTGTTGTTCAGTCGCACAGTCGACTCCGACCCTTTGCGACCCCATGGACCATTTTCCTCCAGGCGCCTCTGTCCTCTACCATCCCCCTCAGCCCTCCCAGCTCTGTGCCCATTGTGTCTACAATACCATCTAGCCATCTCATCCTTGGCCTCCCCCTTCTTCTTTTGCCCTCCACCTTTCCCAACATCAATGCCTTCTCAAGTGAATCCTCCCTTCTCATTTGATGTCCAAAGTATTTTAGCTTCATCTTTACTATTTGACCTTCCAATGAGCAGTCAGGGTTAATTTCTTCTAAGATTGACCTATTTGTTCTCCTCGCTGTCCAGGGGACTCTCAAAACCCTCCTCCAACACCACATTTCAAAGGCATCTATTCTTCTGCGTTCAGCCTTCCTAATTGTCCAGCTCTCACATCCATACATTACTACTGGGAAAACCATTGCTTTGACTATTCTAATTTTTGTTTGCAATGTAATGTCTCTGCTTTTCACTATGTTCCCCAGGTTTCTCATCGCTTGTCTCCCAAGAATCAGTCGCCTTTTTATTTCATGGCTACAATCCCCATCTGCAGTGATCTTTGATCCTAAGAAAGTAAAATCTGTCACTGCTTCTACTTCTTCCCCGTCTATTTTCCAGGAACTGATGGGGCCTGTTGCCATTATCTTGGTTTTCTTGATATTGAGTCTCAAGCCAGCTTTTGCACTCTCCTCCTTCAGCCCAATCAAGAGATTCTTTAGGTCTTCCTCACTTTCTGCCATTAGGGTGGTATCGTCTGCATATCTCAGATTATTGATGTTTCTCCCAGCGATTTTAATCCCATATTGTGATTCCTCCATCCCTGCACTGCGCATTATGTGCTCTGTGTATAGGTTGAATAAGCATGGTGACAAAATGCAGCCTTGTCTTACTCCTTTTCCTATTCCAAACCACTCTGTTATTCCATGTTCTGTCCTAACTGTTGCTTCGTGGTTCATGTACAGATTTCTCAGGAGGCATATGAGGTGCTCTGGTATTCCCATCTCTTTAATTACTTGCCACATCTTGTTGTGGTCCACACAGTCAAATGCCTTAGTGTAGTCAATAAAACAAAAGTAAACTTGTTTCTGGTATTCCTTTGTTTTCTCCATGATCCAGCGTATGTTGGCGATGTGGTCTCTAGTCCCCCTGCCTCTTCTGAAACCAGCCTGCACCTCTGGTAATTCTCTCTCCACATGCTGCTGAAGTCTGTCCTGTATTATTT
Organism: Bradypodion ventrale; assembly: GCA_035047345.1. Lineage (NCBI taxonomy): Eukaryota > Metazoa > Chordata > Lepidosauria > Squamata > Chamaeleonidae > Bradypodion > Bradypodion ventrale. The sequence goes on along the minus strand of JAWDJE010000003.1, from coordinate 300,182,042 downwards.
TGAGCATCACCTTGCTGGCATGTGGGATGAGCGCGATTGTTCGATAATTTGAACATTCTTTGGCATTGCCCTTTTTTGGGATTGGGACGTATACTGATCTTTTCCAATCCTGTGGCCACTGTTTTGTTTTCCAAATCTGCTGGCATATTAAATGCAGTAATTTGACGCCATCATCTTTTAGCGCTTTGAAAAATTCAACTGGGATAGCATCATCTCCACTAGCTTTGTTGTTTGCAGTGCTCTTTAGGGCCTTTATGACTTCACTCTCCAGGATGTCTGGCTCAAGTTCAATTTCTTCATCATTGTGATTATCAGGAGTGTTGAGGTCCTTTTTGTAAAGTTCCTCTGTGTACTCTTTCCATCTTTTCTTAATTTCTTCTGCATCAGCTAGCTCCTTTCCGTCTTTGTCCCTTATCATGGTCATTTTTGCTTTAAATGTTCCCTTGATTTCCCCAATTTTTTTGAAAAGATCTCTGGTTCTGCCTCTTTTGTTGTTTTCCTCCATTTCTCTGCACTGTTCTTTTAGGTAGTTTTCCTTATCTCTCCTTGCTTTTCTTTGAAATTCTGTGTTCAAATGGTTGTAGTTTTTCCTTTCTCCTTTGACTTTTGCGTTCCTTCTTTCCTCTGCTATTTTAAGAGCCTCATCAGACAACCACTTTGCTTTCTTACTCTTCTTTTCTTTTGGTATGGTTTTCTTTGCTGCTTCCTGCATGATGTCCCTCATCTCCGTCCATAATTCTTCCGGTACTCTGTCTACCGAGTCTAAGCCATTAAATCTGTTCATCACCTCCACCGTGTATTCTTTAGGGATGCTGTCTAGGTGATATCTTTCTGGTCTCCGTGTTTTCCCTATTTTCTTTAGTCTAAGCCTGAATTTTGCGATCAGTAGAATTTTGCTATTATAACCAATTAAATACCTTTAAATAATTTGCGTTGAGAGCCTCTCATCTAGCGCATTCGTCTTTCCGTGCTCGAGATGTTAAGTTACCCAAGTAACTTGGGAAATTTTATACCATAACAGGGTTGTTATATGTGTTACCAATAATCAATGACAACTGAGTACTAATTTATAAAAAAACACAACAGATCAAACTCGCAATTTAACCCATTAGGTTCCATAGTGCTGAATCTGTGAATATAATAAGCCTCTCGCTGAAGAAGTAATTTGTCTAAATTAACTCTTTCATAGCGCTTTGAAGAAACAGTTTCCAATGCTACAAATTTAAGTTCATTTTCTGAATGTCCTTTCTCCAAATAATGAGCTACCAAGGGAGCATGCAATATTTGACCCCTAATCCGGGGTCTGTGTTCTCTAATCCACGTTTTTAAAGGTCTACTCATTTCTCCAATGTAACACTTGTTGCAAAGGCATATCCACATATAAATAACATTGATTGAGTTACAATTTGCTGCCTTTCAGGAAAGAGCTGAAAACCTGGCTGGCAGGGCAGGTGTAGGGAGGTGGAGAGGGAGCAACCCCCCCCCCCCCGGCTCATTTCGAGCAGGATCACTCATGTTTTTAAAAGTTTTTAACTAGATTTTTAATTGGTGCTGGTGGGAGGTAGTTTTTCAGTGTTTTTAGGATTTTTAAGGGTTTCCATAGTTTAAACATTGGGGATTTTATGTACGCCGCCCAGAGTCGTATGTTGATTGGGGCGGCTATACAAATTGAATAAATAAATAAAAATAAATAAATAATAATAGTCAGTAGACAAAGATATAATGCATGTTGATCTAGTCATGACTCCCTACCACCAAACAAATTATCATCTACAAAACAACTGACACCAACCAACAAAAGAGAAAAAGAACACAGAGCAGAAAGATGCGAGGCTCTTTTTGAACTCAGAGGTGGGAAGGAATAATTGGTTAGTACTAGATAGATAGCCAGTCGTCCCAACCTGGAAGAATCCCTGCCACTTCATCTATAGGAAGCATTCAAAATTGTAAATAAATCTCCAACATCCCCATTTTCCATACCAAGAGTATATAGTCTGCACATAAAACAATTTTTATTTGCATCTACGCTGAATGTGAGAGGCTGACAACATGGTTTGCAATCCTAAAAGGTACATTTAATTTAATCCCTGTGAGAGATATGAGAGAAATCAAGGAATAGGAAATTGAATAATACTGGGTCAGCTCAGGGATCAGACTAGTGGGGTTCTCTTTATGGTCACAAGCCATTTATAAATACTGTAAGACCATTCCCCTATTTAGCATGGATTCTCGAAACAAGGATTCAAGAATCAGAAATACAAAGTAACCTTTTTTTGTTAATCTTCTAAAAGGTCTTTAGGAATGACACTATTAATTTAGGTGATCTAGACCCAATTTCTCCCCTTTTCATATGGAAAACAAGCCTGATGTCTTAGTTACATTTGCATAGCATTCAGAATTGGAACTGTTGGTTAACATCATGGAATATTTGCCAAGACTTGTGCTACAACAAGGCCTTTCCTACTGCCCCTATCCATGTTCTCCTTCGATGTCTATGTTTGTTCACCTGTATCTCCTTAGTTCAATAGAGTGACAATCTGGAAGTGGAATATCTATGCAACTTGGCTAAAGAAAGCAACTCATTGGACATTGGTGACAGTAGGACAGGTATAGCAATCTTATGTACCACCCCATGGTGATTAGTGCACTTTCTGGATAGTTCATAAGGTAATTAGCATTGGGTACTCATTTTACCAACCTCGGAAGGATGGAAGGCTAAGTCAACCTTGATCCCTGTCAGGATTCAAGTAATAACATCAGCAGATTTGGGCTGCAATACAGCAGTTTATCCACAAAGAGTCAGAGATGGGTATGAACTGAGTTCTTCCCAAACTGGAGACAACAATGTTAACAGTTTAAAAGGAATCCATAGCTTTCATGTTGAGCATTCGCCTAGGAATTCATTATATGCATGGACTATTACTGTAAGAATTGAATTAGTGATTATATGATCCATTCACATGCCAAGCATTTTCCCTCCCCACCCCCGCCAAATTCAGGTTGCCTGATCTTCATCTGAAAATAGTACCAGTCAGTCTTAAAATTTGTTTGCACAGAGAAAACTAGATATTAGTTCCACTTTCAGCCTACTGCTCTAGTCTTCCTTCTGTCCAACTGCTCTCTCAGTATCTGTTATGGTTTTGCCACTGCAAAGGATGAAGGGAAAAAATGAGACTTCTGGAGTTGTTCTGGAGGAAATGCAGTAATCTCAGTGGGGCTGTGGTGGCTCAGTGGTTAAGAAGCTTACCTTGTTAGCTGGAAGGCCAGCAAGTCGGCAGTTTGAGACCAGGGTACTGCATGATGGAATGAGTGCCCATCTCTGTGCCAGCTCCTGCCAACCTAGCAGTTCGAAAGCAAGAAATTGCTTTCTCCAGCAAAAATCCTTTCAACACAGAATAATTTCTGACACAAAATTATTATTGTTACTAGTAACCTCAGTCTTGGCACTATAGTGTATTTCAAAAGTTATGGAGAATAAATGGATAGGAAAATGACTCATTTTCTAAAGCAAACCAAGTCAAAACACAATAAAGTTCTTAGCAGGCCCATGGTGGCCATTTGGGACACCAGGATAAGTCCCGGTGTGCCCCAGAGACTAGCACCCCTAAGAGGTGGGCAGGTGAATTTTGTTTTTGTTTTTGTTTTTTGAAAAAAAAACAGGCAAGTAGTGTCTTTCAAACTCGGCTCTTCCACCCGCCCCCTTGCACCAAAGCACCTCCCCATTGGTGCACTAAGTCAAAAGCTGCCTGGTAACAGCTTATGTCACTGGCTACAGAAGGGCGTGCTAATAGTCGATTGGTGCCTTAGTGCACTAATCAAGGGGTGTTTTGGGGCAAGGGAGCAGGCGAAAGAACTGAGTTTGAAAGGGATGCCATCCAATTACAAAGCGGCGTGCATGCCAGGAAGTGCTGAGGTGGCAGGGTTGGTTTTGTTTCTGCCCTTTTACCCCGCCGGTTGAGCAAGAGACCCGAATCATCAGGGATGGGGGAGAAGGCAGTGCCACCGCCCTGATCACCTACCCCACCACCTCTTGCTCTGGATAGGTGGATCTGCCTTTGCTCTAGGCACTCCGTAGCTGCTGCGTCCTCCCTTGCTGGAGATGTGGAGCTGAACCAGGTGCTGCCCTTGGCTGCCCAACCTGCCCTTACCTCCCATCGCCTCCCTGGGCCAAAGCGGGAGAGACACCTGGATATAGGTGCTATGAAGTGGGGAGGAGGAAGAGGGGAAAACACAGGAACTCAGTGGGATGGAGAGAGATCTTGAATGGCCCTGCCCTGTTGCCCCTGGCCCAAGGAGGAGGAGGCTGTTGGCCCCAAGGGCATGGATCCCACAATTCTCCCCCCATAAGTGCCTCCAATGACTTCTGCCCATACTGCCCCCCACCCCGAATGGTAGCCAGCCCAGGCCTGGTTCTTAGGTAGAAGGAGGTCAGCCAAGGACTTGAAGTGTGAGTAAGTTGATGATGTCCAGACAGTTTTCCCATTTCATCTGTGACAGATGAGGTTTTAGATGTGCCATATTGGTACCTAGGATCAATGTTGCAAGGCTAAGATCAATAAATTAATGGTCAGCCCAGACCTGGGAGAAATGTTATCAATGGATGACTTGGCTGGCTTTGATTATGGTGTTTAGCTTTTTCTGAAACAAGTTGCATCACTAGTGGCGGGCATCAGCCGGTTCGCACTGGATCACACATACCTGCAGCAAAACCAGCTGGCCATACACTCCTCCCCACCCCACCCCACCCACCTCACATCCCCACTCCCCCCTCCCACCACCTCCTCCTTCCCCCACACTCTCTGGGCGTGACCAGGAGCCAAAAGGAAGGAGGAGGAACAACCACCGCCGCCAGAGCCAGGGAGGAGGAGGAGCCATGTTGGGGTGGGGTGGGGAGGTGGCCTCCCCCTGCTCCCATGATGACGCCCCTATTGCCACTGAAGTGCTGTGCCCTCCCCTTTTGGGCATCATCGTTGGAGCAGGGGGAGGCTGCCAGCCCACCTCGCCACCCCGCCCTCCTCCCTGGGAGCAAGGAGGAAGAGGAAGCCACCTGATGTGGCTGTCCTGGGCCAGGCTGGGCCTGTCACTTGAATGCTCCTGCCTCTGTCCCCCCCCCCCCGTGGTCCCGGGGGGAGAAGGAAGAGGGAGCCACCCAAGTCCGATGTGGCTGGCTTGGGCCATGCTGCTGCTGCTTGGGCACTCCTACCTAGCCCCCTGGTTTTCAAGCAAGGGCAACCTTTACCTAATAACAGAATATCCCTGATTGGTATTCAAATTTACTGTGAGGGTTTGGCCCTATTTAGTTGCAAGTAAAGGTCTCCCTTGCTCAAAAGCCAGTCATATCCCGTTTTTTGTACAAGTGGCAGGCATGACTAGATCGCGTGGCCACCCCCAGCAGGTCACACACCCACATATTTGCCCCCACCCACATATTTGCCCCCACCCACATATTTGGCCCCACCCACAGTGTGGTAGTAATTTTTTTTGATGCCTATCACTGGGCATCACCCCATGTAGAACTCATGATTTCTCCTAGAAGTAGAGGTGTAAATTATATTTTGGAGGTAGGCAAAGATGTGCCCTATAAGTTGTTTCACACTTAAGTGCAGGGTATCAGGCTGATGTAGGTCTATGGATCATTATTAGGAATTATCAGTGCAATTCCTAAAATATTTACTTAGACACACTTCTCTCTAAATCAAGCTACAACTATTATTACAATTTTAGAAGAAAATTAAACAAATAAATCTAAAAGTACTGCATAAAAACAATGCTAAAAACACACTTAAAAGGAACAAGGTACCAGCAATCCCATTTTAAGAACCTCCTCTTAGAAAACCTTCCTGAAGAGAAAGGTCTTTGCATGCTTGCAGATAGATAATCAAGGTGTCCATGTCTGAAAGAGGAACTTAGTCTGAATTACTATTTGCATAACTATTTTCTTTAAGCTTTGCTTCAAGGATTTTTCTTCTATGTAGATTTTTCTGATTTTTGACATGTAAGGATCTCAGCGCCATTTAAGATATACCTGTCAAGTTTTGGACATGAAAATAAGGAAAAATTTAGGCCACACCCTTCTTTCCCAGGCCACACCCACCTCTCCACAAAATCTAGGCACATCCAAGAGCCTAGAAGATGAGGAGCCACAGAGGAATGCTGAGTACTCCTGGTGGAGGAAGAACCACCCTATAGGCACAACTGCTTCCCCTCACAGGGAAAAAGGCAGCTAGCAAGTCAAGCTTACTTCAATAATTCTATTCTATATTCCCCCCTATTCTCCCCCCTATTCGACTGCATTTCATATTATGGTGATTTTTCATGGAACTGTTTTTCACATTTTAATCAGTTAATTGTCTCCTGTCTTAGCGTTTTGTGCCTCAATTTCATTTTAAAAAACTCTGTATTTAAGAGAAAACCATGGACGTATGCTGTTTATATTGTATGCAAATATACTTGAAACCCTCTCTCTCCTGGGAAAGAGGGTGTTAAAGGGAAGTCAATGAGTCAATCGGCTTCAAGTATATTTGCATACAGGATAAACAGGATACTTCTATGGTTTTCTCCTAAACACAGAGTTTTGAAAAATGAAATTGAGGCAAAAAACACTAAGACAGGAGACAATTAACTGATTAAAGTGTAAAAAACAGTTCCATGAAAAATCACCATAATATGAAATGCAGTCGAATAAGGGGGGGGGGGGAGAGTAGGGGGAAATGTAGAATAAAATTATTAGTAAGCTTGGCTTGCTAACTGCAGTTTTCCCTGTGAGAGGAAGCAGTTGTTCTTATGGGGTAGTTCTTTCTCCACCAGGGGGAGCCCAACATTCCTCTTCAATGGTATGAGCTGCACACCTCATAAAGATATAATGTAATAATATATGGAAGGTTTACATGTCCCTGATTTTTTAAAAAATATATGGGAAATTACAAAAAAAAAGTGATGGGGGGATTGGGGGCTCTAAATTATGGGGTTTTCCTGGGCAAAATGGGATACTTGACAGGTATGATTTAAGACAAACTCTGAATTTAAATAACAATGTAAAATGAGAGTCTTGTTTTTTTAAAAAGCCAATAAGTAGATAAAGAAACCAAGCAATGAAGTGCAACACTAAACCTCAGATTTGTACAAAGCAACCAACTTCTCCAAATCATTTCTAGTTAGAAGCCTAAGGAAAAATGAAGAAAGAGTTTCTATTTAATCTTGTTTCTTAAAGAAACAGGTCATGCTTTCATTCAGTTATCATAAATCCCTCTCTCATAGAGTACTGGTATGTCACTCTATGTTCCACACTACTCATACCAGGATAAAAAAAGTTTAAATAAAACTTTTCCAAGCAAAGGGGTGAGAATTTCGGAAACCACAGTTTTTACTTTACAGTTGATATTGCATCATACCCTTGTTGGTAAAAGGCACAACAGGCTTTTCTATGGTGATACTATAGAGAGATGAAACTCCAGAATTCGTAAATAATGGTGTCAGTGAAAAATGTCAAAAGGGAAACTTGTGAAATAGTCTTCCAAGTCCCCCTGCTCCTGCCACTGCCTAGGACGGTGGTGGTGAATCTATGTAGAACCTATGCAGTCACCCCAGCACAGATTTTGCCTTCCCTTCTGCCCAGCAGCCCGATGGGAGAGCTTTCTCCCTCCCCCCAACACAGTTCATCCTGCCCCTCTGCCCAGCAGCCCAGTGGGAGTGTTTCCTTCCTCCCATGTTGTTGTGTTGGCACTTTGTGATAAATAAGTGGGTTTTGGGTTGCTGTTTGGGCACTCGGTCTCTAAAAGGTTCGCCATCACTGGCCTAATGGTCCAGCAGCAGTGGCGTCTCCAGGCAACACCACCATGAACTTCAACTTTAGGTTTTGTCACTCAGACCAGTTTTTATTGAAAGAGTAACATCAGCCAAAACCGACCCTTCTCTCACAGTCACAGAAGGTTGAATTTATGGGACTAACCCCTTGGGCCCAGCTTGCCTAGTTGTGCCTCCATTTGAATCACTGTCTTCTCAGTAGTCCAGGTATAAGGAAGTGAGTGGTATGTGACTGGTTCCAATATGTAGACCTTTTAGGAAGGGCTGATAAAGGTAGGTCATGAGGACTATCCTCTGTGATACTTTTCCTCCTAGAGTGTCCCTGGGCATACCGTGTGCACCTCCAGTGTCAAAACTAGGTCAGGTTAGATGGCAGGGCTTTTGATGGGTGGCAGGGATGCTGAGGCTGGGGCAGTGCTGAATCTCTCTCTCACACACCTTTTTCGGTTCTATTTTGTTCTACTGTGCACCAGCATTCGGCCACGGAGACATGATCTCAATTGGTTTTGGATGCTAAATAAGATTGGGCTTGATTAATATTTGGACAGGAGGCTACCAGGAAATACCAGTTATTAGGAGCACTGGTTCTGAAATAGATAGTTTAGGCATGTGGTGACCCAACTTTTAGCTAAGTACGTTTTTGGTATCAGTGTTTATAGTGGAATGTCTTGTGCTGACAGAAAGACAGCTCTTAAAAACAGAGTGAAGGTAGGGCCAGGGAAAAGTGCTGAGTGTTTAATAACCCGCATTGCTGTCACCATGACATCATAAAGCATAAAAAGTGATGATAATGCAGTTTGCAAAACTGCAATTATTTTAAGTGTCTGCTGGGCAGGAAAGGAGCAAGCTAATCTTATTACTAGCCACTTAACAACCCATGAATTAATCAAAGCCATTATACCTAATGTTTGCTGTGAGTTTGGCTTTTTTTTTTTGGTGACTTTTTTGTCAACATTGTCAGAGCAAATTCCAAAGCCTGTGCTACAGTTTATGTTCTACTGATAAAATCTCTGTTAACTGAAGATAATCAAGGAGGTAGGTATGCCATTTATTAATGCTGGAAACTGTATTACTTATAGGGACTGGATTAAGGAATACAGAGCTTGGAGTAGTTAGGAGCCCTGGGGTGGTGTGGGTAAACTGCTGTACTGCAGCCAAAATGTTGTGAGTTCAATTCTGATGGGACTCAAGGTTGATTGATCCTTCCAGGGTTGGTAAAATGAGTACCCAGCATGTTGGGGGCAAAATGCTAATTACTTTGTGAACCACTCAGAGAGTGCACTAAGCGCTATGGGGTGGTATATAAGTGTAATTGCTAATTGCTATCGCTATTTTTATAGGTTACACCTCTCAACATCCCTTGGTCAGTTTGGAGCCTTTCCAAGCTCTAAAAGAGCATTATGGTGAACTAAAGATTGGCACAATTCAAGATCATGTTTGTATGCAAACAGTACTTATACAGTAATCCAAAGTGTGGCTGGGGAAATAAGCATTACTCCATATCACAAGATATATGGCAATGAGTAAATTAAAAATAGATTGTTTAGTAAGAGTCAATTAAATCATATTTTTTCACCTATGTGTAATCTCTCCTAGCATATTTACTTCTGAGAGTGTGTGTATTGTGCTATATTATATTTGTCATCATAGTTTTCGCATTCATTGTTCTAATGATTGATTATAAATACTTTATTTCTTTATTCTAAGCACCACCCTTGGTTTCTATGGGAGGAAGGACATAATAACAATAACAGTGTTAATAATAAAAATTATAAAAAATGATAATTGTCTAATTTTCCCCCTCCTATTAAAACTAAGGAGCATGACTGAATTCAGTATCCAATGCCAAAAATAGTCTACTTTATGTATGGTTTGTTTTTCCTTTCATTATTTACACTTGTATCAAAGCATGCAAGACTCTCAGGCCAGTATACACAGAGATAGCTCTCCTCTCTGTGACTCACAAGATGCCTATGTGAAAGGCAGATATATGATGAATACTAGCAGAGATTGCCCGGTGTTGCCGGGCTGTTTTAAATTGTGTTGTAAGGGATAATTTTTTTGGTAATTTATGTAAAAAAAGAGGTGTGTTGTGTTGGTGGTTAGGGATGGTTTTGGGTGTGCACAACCACCACCACCCATACAATACTACTCCAACCACCAACACACACATTAAAAATTTCCTGGCAAGGCAGGAGTGCCGTGTGTATGTGTGTGTGTGTGTGTGTGTGTGTGAGAGAGAGAGAGAGAGAGAGAGAAGCAGTGTGAGTTTGTGTGTGTTGTCCCCCCAAACCCTGGGGACCCTGCAGAGAGGGGATCCCCCCGTAGGACACTCCATTATTAAAGAGAAGAAACCAAGCGGTTTCCTCTCTTTAAAAACGGAGTGTTTGAGGGGTGTGTGTGGATTCGATCCCCTGTCCCTGGTCCCCTGAGTTTGGTAGGGTTGGGGGGACAAAAGGGGTCTGTCCCCCAACCCTTCCAGAGCCAGGGGACCTGGCAGAGAGGGGATTGTTTCCCCCTCCCAAAAAAACAACACTCTGTTTTTAAAGAGAAGAAACCAAGTGGTTTCTTCTCTTTTAAAATGGAGTGCTTGGGGTGTGTGTGTGGGTTTGATCCCCTGTCCCTGTTCTCCTGGGTCCAGAAGGGTTGGGGGACAAAAGGGGTCTGTCCCCCAACCCTTCCAGAGCCAAGGGACCTGGCAGAGAGGGGATCGTTTCCCCCACCCCAAAAAACCTCCATTTTTAAAGAGAAGAAACCAAGTGGTTCCTTCTCTTTAAAAATGGAGTGCTTGGGGGTGTGTGTGGATTCAATCCCCTGTCCTGGGTCTCCTGGGTCCAGAAGGGTTGGGGGGACAAACTGTCGCCCCAACCCTTCTGGACCCAGCACCTTTCATTGCCTCCCTCACCCACTCCCTAACCCCACCGGCTGCACTTACCTTTTCCTGACTCCCTACAGCTGGGTCTTTCAAAGTCTTTCCCTCCGGCTCCCAGCGTGTTTTTTTTTTCAGTCAGCGCGCGCGTTCCCAGCCTCCTCTGTGCTCATATCCCTCAGCCTGATTGGCTGAGGGGTTGCACAGCACAAAGGACGCTGGGAATTGCAGTCCTTTTTCTTTGCTCGTGTTTGTGGGTCTCCTGCCCCACTGGCATATTTCTAAAATATTTGTTGACCTCCGGACCCATTTCGGGCAAGTGCATGAAGGCTTGGTACGGGTTAGTATAGCCTGGTGCAGGATCCTTTGCCAAGTTCCAACGGTTAACGCTCAGATTTATAGGTATAGATTTGCCTAAAGGTCCTAAATAAACATTGAATCAAGACTTCTATATTTGGTATTATATTCATTATGCTCAAAGACAAATACAGCACATAGGGGAATAGGGGAATAGGGACAGTCACCCCCACAAGTGTTGGCTGTTATCTTGAATAGATTTAAAATGAGATCGCACAAATTTATAGTAGGGACTAATAGGTAGATATGATATTCCACTACCAGAGGCAACACACATCTGTGTATCGGTTGCTGAGAAGTGGAATGTGGTAAACCTACTGTATCTTCTCAGTAATTCTGCAAAACAGTTTAGGCCCAAGACATTCTGTGATCTTCATGGCTGCGAGAAGATTTTCCTGGTTCATGTTCAAATATTCCTTCATTATTAAGTCGCCCTTTCAGAAACTCTTTTGGATTCATTCATTTATGAAAATAGAAGCACAACTAAGCCATTTGTGTTAAGCAGAAAATTCTAAGTCTTTAATTAACTTGTGGGTGCCACTTTTGTTTGGCTATTATATGGGGAGAAAAACCATGGGTTCAGTTCGAGTTCTAGGTTCAGTCATCCCACATTTTTAAAGTGATGGTGAACATTTTAGAGACGGAGTGCCCAAACTCAACAGGCTGCCATCTGTGCTGCAGAGGGGCAGGGTAAACTCTGTGCTGGGGGAGGGAGGAAGCGCTTCCATTGGGCTGCTGGGCAGAGAGGTAGAGCAAACTACTGGGGGAGGGAGGAAGCACTCTCATTGGGATTTTGAGTAGAGGGGTGGGCAAACTGTGCTGGAGCAACAGCACATGTGCCCACAGAGAGGGCTCTGAGTGCCCCCTCTGGCACCTGAGCCATAGGTTCACCACCTGTGCTCTAGATCTTTGTGGAGCCAAAGATATCACCAGTTTGAGATACAGAGGCAATATCTTCCAGATACTTTCCCTTAGATAAAGTTGTGGCTGCCTGCCAAGATCAATCCCATTTGTAAGTTGCAAGATACACATGATCAAGGAATCAGATGGGAAAAAGGCATCTATTACAGAAATAATTAAATGCTTTTTTTTATCATTTATGGCATCTTTTCTTTAATATATGGATTAGAACTAATGCCAGAAAGCAGACATTTTCCACTTAGAAGGAAAAATAAAGCTGACAGTTTTTAAAAATAGTTTGGCATTCAATCGCCATAAGGAAATACTGTAATGTACAGATTTTTCCTTCTCATTAAAGATATACCACTTAAACCAATAAGTTGAGCAATGTCTCATTTGTTCCAGCAGGATAATTCATTTTTCTCTGACTCAAATCCATTTACCTTGTATTGATTCAGGTAATTGGATTGACACATTTCATCTTAAAATCTGTGAATGCTAAAATGTTGATGAACCTCTTTCTTTTTTATTCAAAGAAGTACACTGATCCCAAAGATCAGAAGAGCTATCCTTATACAGAAAATTCTTTCAGTGTTCTAAATGAAAAGTGTCTCACACCTATTATGGTGATTTCATCCATACTGGGTGTCAGACACTTTAGATAGGGACATTGTTCCATGGCAAATTCCCCTGTTTTTAATTACTGGTTATGTTGGCTAGGAATCGCGGACATTGCAGACCAACAGTGTTGCTCACATTCATCCATTTACTCTAAATGCATTCATTCCTTATATACCTTATCTTTTATTTGAAGTGTTTCCTGATAAAAATACATATATCAGCTTTTCTTTTATTTATCTCAGATTCAGTCCTCTTCCTTTTAAGTACAGAACCAAAGCCTTTGGCATTAAATGTCAAAATTCTTAAATGTTTACCCATAGATCTAACCCAGTGAATACAATCACCAATACAAAATTTCATAAAGCAAACACTAATTGTCCTATAATTGGCTCCTACCCTCATACTCTTTTCACCATTTCCACTCTCCACCCACAAGTAATTTCCTCTCCCCCTTGATTTCCCCCCAAGCATCAGCACAGATTGCAGAAGGCTGCTTCTCAATGGGGTTATCTGAGAGTAAATAAAACAGAAAAGCAAAAATAGACAAAAATGTTGGACTACCTTAAAGACTAACTTCTGCATTTAACTGTGAGTTTTCATGGACCAAGTCCACTTCATCAGACATACAGGATAAATACAGGATAAATACATTTTGTCTTTAAGGTGGCATAACACTTTTTGTCTTTTTTTGCTGTTCTTTTGATTTACTCTCAGATATGCTTGCACAGACTAACATGGCTGCCACTTCAAACATCTGGCCTCTTAATTGTCAATCCATCCTGAATTCAATTTGACAGCACCATCCACCTCTTGTATCTCATTAGAAATTTCTTTTAGCTCCAGAGAGATTTTATTCATTCCAAAGCCACCCTTTACCTCCTTCATCTTTTCTTTCATGTCGTCTTCTAATTCATTAATTTACTCTTCGCTTCCACCAAATCTTTTTTCATATTTTTCTTTACTCCTTTGCCTGTTGTAGATCTGAAAGCAGCTGCTTCTTTAGGTCTAACAATTGCTTAACTTTGTTATCTAGTATGCCACTGAGAGATGAGGGTTCCCTAGAACGTGCATGCAGTGTCCTTGACATGCATCCAACTAGAACTTTTAACATTCAGAAAAGTAGCTGTCAATTAGGCTATTGCGTTCAAACCAGTAGATGGAGCTCCTTTAACTCTTGAACTATTATGACATAAATCAAAGAAAGTGAAAGTGCCAGAAAAGTCAGAACATCTATTATTAAACTCTTCTACAGAAACCTTTTATAGCCTCCAGATATTGTACAGTTCAAAGCACTTTTTCACACTTCCTGGACTTAGAGAGAGAGACTTGATACACTTGAAATTCCACCTCCACTTTCATCTGCATTCGTAGCCTGGCAGAAAATCCACCTCAAAGTGTGATCTTATTTATACAGACAGTTATGCCAATCCCTTTTCAACCTTCTCAACAGCAGTCATTTACATCTCTTCCAGTGTTAAAAAGCTTATAAATAATAGCTCTTCAAAAGATACTCACTCATACGTCATTATGTCTTTGGTCTGTACATGCCCACTGCCTCCACTAGAAACTGAAAGATGGAATTTACAATCTATCTTCACATCTGTTTATCTTACCAGGGAATCTCCTTACACAAACTATATACTATTCTTAAACCTCTAGACAGTTAATTAGCACATGGCTTTATTTTTAATGACAGAAAAACAGCAACTTGGCTGGGAGATACCAAAGAACAAGAAACCTATAGCACCATGTTGTCCAGCTCAGACACACCCATTGTCATTGTCTGCTACTCGCATCCAAGTATACATTTCCCCCCTGAAAAATAATCTTTAGAAAAAATGCCACTGGTGTGAATTTATTTAAGGTGTATCACAGCTTGCCATGAAGTGACCCACACACTGTGATCACAGAGCCATCTCCTGTGGCACATATGAAATAAGACATGCAGGATTTTATACCAATGGATGCTGCAGCCTTGAGGATATTAATAAGGTGCACCTTCACAGCCAGTCCATCTGGCATTGCTTCTTCTGCTTCCATGACAGTTGGGAATCAGAATAGTGAAGTGGTTCCTTTTGTGCTCATTTTGCCATTGGGCCCAATATGATGGTTCCCAGTGACATTCCCTCCACTGAGAGGACCATCACTCCACTTATAGGGGCTCATCTGCCCGTAGCTGTTGGCCCCTTTAGGGAGTTAGGTTATATACCACCACCCAACACTCGGCGTTTAGTTGTTGGCTATATGGTCTACTCCATCACCGTAGTGGGATGTCCAGCCAGACACACCCATGTAGTCAGCTATTAGCTTATCAGGTTATTGGTAAATAGGTGAGATCTGCATAATGATGAACAAATTTATAACATAGGCTTTCATGGACTTAAGTCTAGTTCAAGAGACATACAAAGTTTAATTCTCAGTTCTATTCATGGTTGGTTCATCTGAACTAAATCAAAATATTTGGTCCAACTAGAATAGACCACTAAATCACTGGGACTTATTTACGTGTTGATTTACCAAAGTCCTATTGGTTCAAAATTCTAGTTGGGACTAAGATTTGAATTTAGCTCTCTTTATCTCTGCCTACATAGCCATCTACATGCTGGACTGCAACTTTAGTAATTTTTATCCAGCATAACCGACAGTGTGAGCTGATGGAAAGTACTGTACAGTGTAACATCTTGTTCCCCATCTTTGATTTATGTTTATACAGACTGAGCTAATTGCATTAAAAGCTTAAGATAAGCAAAGCATCTATTCAGTGCAATCAAAGCAGTGGTTGATGATAACGTAAAAAGCTTTAAAGTATCTAATATTAGTGTTTAATCTCTGCTGATTTCTGAGTGCAAAAATGTACATTTGTAAATTAAAAACAAGCAAACAACTTGAGAGTTATACTAACTTATATTTTCTATTTATGTCAAAGGCAGATAGCTTTGGTTGAAACCCAGCAGTCTATTTTGTGTTTTTGTTTTTTCCTTGGTAAAGCCAAAGGGCACTATATATTAGTTTTTTGTTATTTACAAAAATGTAAATTTATTTTATAGGTTTTTGCATGTACAAAATGTAGCTATTAATCAAATTGTTTTAGGTATTACTTTAAAGAAATCTGATAACAATAGTTCCTGAGCCAGTCTTTACCTCTGCCATTGCAAGCATATGCTGTGATAAACAGATGTCCTTCCACACTTGAGGGAGGAGCCACTTTTAAATATATGTTAAATATATGTTTTGGTTTTGTGTTTTAATTTGTTGCACAGCATGGGACTGTGGTGGCTCAAGTGGTTAAGACACTGACCTCGCTGACTGGAAGGTTGGAGTTCAATGCCTGGGTACTGCCTGATGGAGTGAGCTCCCACCTCTGTCCCAGCTCCTGCCAACCTAGCAGTTCAAAAGCAAGAAATTGCAAGTAGATAAATAGGGACCACTTCAGTGGGAAGGTAAACAGTGTTCCATGTACTCCAGTTGAGGCATGCCTACCACATGTCCACAGAAACATCTGCAGATGCAGACAGAGCTGGCTTTGACTATAAACAGATAAGCACTGAACCATAGAGTCGGATATGACTGGCTTTTGAGCAAGGACAACCTTTACCTATGGTCCTTAAACAGTTACTTAAATTTAGGAGGACTTTTTGGAAGTCGAGTGGGACCAAATGTACATCTAGTATAGACCTTGGAAACATTACTTTTTGGACTATATATTCCCAAATTCCACAACCAGCATGGCAGTCGTTGACTGGGGATAGATAGAGAGATAGATAAGTCACTTTTCTCCCAATTTGGGGGGGGGGGGGTAATGGTGGCTCAAAATATTAAACAGATCAAATTTTAAAACACAGTTATTACTACAATTAAAAATGTTAAACTAGAGTAATAATTAAAATACAGTAAAACCTCGCATAAAGAGTGCCTCGCTTAGATACTAACTCTCTTAAAAATCAGACTTTTCTCTGAATGGTCGCCTCACTTAACAAATAAAACCAACCAAAAACTCACTTAACAACTAAATCGGGGTTCACAATCCCCCCCCCCTGCCAGAAGTCACAATTGGTTACTTACAATGGTGTTTTGCTTAAAGAGCAAACTCACTTAAAGAGCAATCCCGTGGAATGCATTATGCTCTTTAAGCGAGGTACCACTGTACATTAAATAATTAAAACAGGATTAAAACAGTAAAAAACAGACAACATTTAAAAAAGAATAAGCTAGAAACCAACATCCAGGGTCTCAGTTGTAATTATTGAAAGCCTGCCTGAAGAGATGAGTCCTCAACTGTCAGTAGAAGGATAAAAAAGAGGGGGCCAACCTAATTTCCTGATGGAGCACATTCCATAATCGGGAATTTAGGAAGATGTAGTTTAAAAAACTAACTTTTCCAAGTTGTGAAAAAGGTTATATTGCAAAATGCAACACACTTAGGATAATATTAATAGTAATGTACTAAGAAAAGGATTAGGTCATCCTGTTTCAACTCAGGGAAAATAAATTGTTGTTACATTTTATCAAGTTGCCCCAATTTATGGTGAACCTGTGAATGAGAGATATACAAAATGGCATGCCCTCAACGAGGATGCTCAGTTCTTCTGAATGCATGTCTTTGGTCTTTGCAGGCGCACCCCCCCCAATGATGGACTCAGACACAAATGAAAGTGGATAACGGCATGGGCCACATTTATTGATTCAAGCCCTAGTCCGAATTATAAATTTCTATTGGTAAAACGACCAATCATAATTCTTAAGGCAAGCAGGCCGAAGTAACACTGGTAAGGTACCACCCAAAATTGCCAACGGCAATTGTTACAATGTATCTATTTGTATCAATTTGTTTGTTGACAACAAACAAACTGTTGACCGTAGTCAATATCTAACTAATGACCCCACCCTCTGACGCGTATCCGCAAAATCAGGGGGTGATACCAGCTGTCTAGTGGTAACCATCACCCCCTTGCCTGGTTCGTCGTTGACCGGACAACGTTTAAACAACTTATGCCTATCTAGTGTTGTCCAGTCAATTGCGAACCTGCCGGATACTTGTGGGTCATCAATGTTTACCTTACCAGTGCTACCCGCCAATGTGACCAAAGTCAACAACAGCACAGAACGACCCCTATATCAAACCATAGCAACAGTGTGGGATGGGCAAAAAAGCCAGGACTCAAGGGCCAATGCGAGTCCCAGCCAAAAATTCCCACCCGGCCCCGAAGCGACCAAAAAATCACACTGTTAACTAGGGAGGGGGTGGAGGGGAAAAACTTCTCCGCTCCGTCGGTTCGCCAAAATGGCAGCACGGCTGCCTCGTGGCCAGCCCCTTTTATTAGGGTGCTGGCCACGCCCCTAACTACCCGGATGGTTTCGTCCGGTGGGGGGCCCCGCAAAGAGCGCGGCGGCCATTTTGGCGCCGCGCTTCCATTGCAGGCGCACCCCCCCAATGATGGACTCAGACACAAATGAAAGTGGATAACAGCATGGGCCACATTTATTGATTCAAGCCCTAGTCCGAATTATAAATTTCTATTGGTAAAACGACCAATCATAATTCTTAAGGCAAGCAGGCCGAAGTAACACTGGTAAGGTACCACCCAAAATTGCCAACGGCAATTGTTACAATGTATCTATTTGTATCAATTTGTTTGTTGACAACAAACAAACTGTTGACCGTAGTCAATATCTAACTAATGACCCCACCCTCTGACGCGTATCCGTAAAATCAGGGGGTGATACCAGCTGTCTAGTGGTAACCATCACCCCCTTGCCTGGTTCGTCGTTGACCGGACAACGTTTAAACAACTTATGCCTATCTAGTGTTGTCCAGTCAATTGCGAACCTGCCGGATACCTGTGGGTCATAAATGTTTACCTTACCAGTGCTACCCGCCACCCGGAGAGGCTTCAATAAAGGCTCGACGCCCCCCCAAGACCGTCAGCTCGGTCGACAGGCCTGCTCGCCAATCACCCAGCAGGAGGTCCATACCTCCTCGCGACAGATGGACCCCATCCCTAGAATAAAGCCCAAAATTTTGCAAACTAATGGTGGGATGATGACTGACCCGCCCCCAGCTTCAGCGATAAGCCAGTGACCTGACCCAAGTCATTACCCCCTAGGTGTATGATCAGGATGTCGGGCGGGTCAGCACTCCTTGATGAAAAGAGGAATGGCAAAAGCTCCCGCCACAACATACCGGGCTTACCGTGCCATGTGAATTGTGCGTATGCACCCAGTCCCAGTCGGGGTCCCCAATCTGTCGCCGCAGCCTAACGCGCTGCCCTGTGCACATAGCTGTGGCCCACCAGCCATACTGTCACCGGTGTGATACGACACCCAGGGTCTGTCAAGGGAAAAAACAGGGAAGGAAAGATTCATGGTGACTCAGAAGGTACTCACGGTGGGAGTGAGCGAACATAAAACTGGAAACAGTGTGAGTCCCACCTCCCCATGCTGCGTATGTCAGCCCCGGAGTACCCATAAGCAGCCGCAGTAGAGGCCGCCCCAATTCTAAATGAATGGGTGCCGTAACGGGCCCCAGGGAGGCCAACTCTGGCCAGTGCCTCCCCTGTCACCTTCCAAAACTGAAATTTAGTGAGGGGAGACCCATCTTGGTGACAGAAAAACGGGCCATGGTGTGTGCACGCAGTGCAAGGAACTCCTGTAGGGCATCAACCGGACAGATGTCTGCCATTGAACATCGTAGCAGTCTTATTCCACTGCCTACGCCATGCTGATCTGTTTTAGAGGAGCGTATCCTCAGCTGAGCTCAATCATTGCAAACATAGACATCTTCGAGTTCCAGTGCCCTACGACTTGCATCCGCCTTAGACAGCATCACAAGCTCGCTGATGCGGAGCGCTCCAAAAAAGGCCACCGTTGTAGCCGCATGAAACAGGGCTGCCTCATACCTATCAAAACATAGGTCATGCCAGCCTCGTGCCAGTTGGGTAAGTACCCCAGGGGAAATTGGGTGACGGTCGTCCAGGCTACGCCCACGTTCCCGCACCCACCCCTCCAAAACATGTCTCACACGGAAATCAGCGGTGCTGTCCGCATGACCTCCCACCTTGGCCATAAAGGCCAGCGCTGATAGCCTAGCTGCTATGGTGCGTGGCGCCAGGCCCTGGGCGTGCAGGTAAACCATAAAACGGAGGATGTGGGCCACTGGGATCGGCCAGGTATCTGGCAAGCAATATTGGGAACAAAAGGTCCGAAATGAAATCAACGCGTGGTGATACGCCTTACGCGTGCGTGGCGCCAGTGACATGCCTATCGCCCGGTTCACCTCTCCCTGCCAATGGTCCATATCTCCTGCGGTAGTGGCGAGGGAAATTCCTCCGCATCCGGAGCCAAGGCACGGAACCGGGAGATCTGCAGGCGGGACAAAGCGTCAGCAATATCATTATTCACCCCCGGGACATGCCTGGCCCTGAACAGTACATTGAGGCGCAGGCTGCGCAATACAAACTGGCGCACAAGATCCATGACCCTGGGAGATTTAGAGGTCTGTGAGTTGACAATGTGGACAACAGCCGAATTGTCACACCAGAAATGCACCACAGAGTTGGCCCACTCCTCACCCCATAGCATCAAGGCCCCCAGTATGGGAAAAAATTCCAAATATGTGAGATCCCTCAGGCGACCCGTGCCTGACCAGGCTGCTGGCCATCCACCATATGCCCACTTCCCATTGAAGTACATCCCATAACCCAGGGATCCCGAGGCATCAGACTGAATTTGAAAGTGGGGCGAAGCCAGGAGGTCAGACCTCCAAAATGAGACCCCATTGAACTCCCTCAAGAACTGGAGCCATACATGCAGATCTGCCCTGATGCCCCGTGTCAATCTCACCCTATGATGGGGCCTGGATAAGCCTGCCATGGCGTCGCACAAGCGCCGAGCAAAGGCCCTGCCAGGTGCCACCACCCTACAAGCGAAATTGAGGTGGCCATGTAGCACCTGCAATTCCCGAAGGGATGCCTTGCGCTTAGCCAGCAAGTCCGATATAAGGGCAACTATCCTTGCCACCTTGTCTGCGGGCAACCTAGAAGCCTGCGCTACCGTGTCAATTTCCACCCCCAGGAATATTAACTTGTCAGACGGGCCTTCGGTCTTTTCGGGCGCTAAAGGGACACCAAGTTCCTCCATTAGCGTCTGAAATGTATTGAGGAGACGTGTACACGTGTCCCAGCCCCGTTCACCCCCGAATAAAAAATCATCCAGGTAATGGGCTACAGACCGAGACCCTGACCTACGGACAAATGCCCACTGCAGGAAGGTACTGAAACGCTCAAAAGCCGAGCAGGATATGGAACAGCCGAATGGCATGGCTTTGTCGAAATAATATTCACCCCGGAATTTGAAACCCAGCAACTCGAAGTCACCCGGGTGCACGGGCAAGAGGCGAAACGCCGACTTAATGTCACACTTAGCCAACATTGCACCCGGGCCACATGAGCGCACCATGCGCAATGCCTGGTCAAAGGATGTATACCTGACAGAACAAAGGTCATCAGGGATAGCATCATTGACCGAGTGGCCGGCTGGGTAGGACAAGTGGTGAATCAGGCGAAACTCGCCCGGTGACTTCTTGGGCACCAGTCCTAGCGGGGACACTTTAAGGTTGGGAAACGGGGGTGCGGGGAAAGGGCCGGCGACCGTGCCCGCAGCAACCTCCTTATTAATGCTGGCGGCAGCCACCTCCTCCCTTCCCCTAAGTGACAAAAGGTTAGGTGCATCCTGAGGTGACCTATCCCCCGTGAAAGGAATACGAAAACCCAGTTGAAAACCCCGAAGGAGGTACACAGCGTCTGCTCTCCTCGGGTACGATGCGAGCCAACGCTCCAGCATGTCGACATTAATTGGGGAGGGGGCCTTTTGGTGAACCCGCTCCCTCCATGGCAGCCTTGCCTGCCCCTTGTCCGCCCCTACCCCTGCCCCTGTATCCTCCCGGCCTGGGACAGGCGGAGGCAGCATGGGGGCCAGAACAAGAGGGGCACTCATGCTTGTACTTGCAATTCTTTCTGTTGCAAGAACCATTGGACGAGAAGGTCCAGCACAGCAGGCGGGCTGGAACCCCCTGCCCCGCCGCTTGGCAGGGTACCTGTACTGGGGCCGCTCGTTGGACCGCATGTCCACAATGGTATCTCTCCCCAGGTGCCGGGCGCGTGGGGGTCATATACAGAAGCCACAGCTTCTGGCAGGGCTCATCCCACCTCATCTCTGGGTGCAGCGGAATTCTCATTCGGAACTCTTCGTCGTAAGCCAGCCATGACGGGCCTGGGAAGTGAACCATAGCCCGGTAAATATTATCCAGATATTGGACCATGGGAATAGCCAAATCCGGCCTAGCCCGGAGATAAACGGCCATGTAAATCAAGTACGCTGGCAGCCAATTCGCCCACGTGCGTGGCGGCTTACGACGACGTGCCTGCTCCTTATCCTTCTCGTCCAGCCCTTCCCTCTCCTCCTTGGTCGGCTCCCTATTTAAAAGTGAGAAGATATCTACGTACTCGCCCCTCCAAATCTTTTCCTTGGTAGACTGGGCCAAATGGTCCCCCAGGGGCAAGGAATACCCTGCTGTTGGCAAAGCCGACACCGGCACTGAGGGAACTACGGGCAAGGTAAATTGAGCCTGAGCTAGCCCGTGGATCCCCAACACATTTCCCAGCACGTTGGGGGTACCTCCCCGCCCCAAGCCCTGTGTCGTGGTCAAAGTCGCTGGTTGGGCCGGGGGCCATTGTGCCGCCGTGCCAGCCGAGCGAGGCCAAGGCCATTGAAACCCCCCCGGTGAAGTCAGTTGTGTGGGTGCATTAACTTGGACTGCATACTCACCCGCTGCACCCCCGCGGGCCGCCCCCACCGGGGGTTCCGGCCCGCTGGGGGCGTCGGAGCTCACGACCGAAGCTGAGCTCGTCGACGGGGCCAGACCAGCACCAGACTCCTGCACCTGTGGGGTGGGGAGCTGCGAGGCAGTGGCCACCAACGGCCCGCGCGCCTCAGGCGGCTCAACCCGACCCATCACCGGCCGTTGTTTGGCGGCCAAAGGGGGGAACCTGGAAACCTAGAGGTACGCCTACTTGGTTGGCCCTCGCCAAGGACGCTTCAAGGGCCGCAACCCGAGCAAGAAGGGCCTCCACGTCGACGTAGGGCCCGGCCCCGACAGGGGGCAATTGGGCAACCGGCCCAAAATTCACGGGTACCTAACCAGGCCCCTGCGCCCCAGTGGCCAGATAAGGCCAAGAGCCCATGCTCGGCCCCTGGAAAGTCGTAGGAACGCCCTGCGAGGGCAGGGAACCCAACCACCCTCCATGGCTCACACCCCCCATGGGGAACTGCGCACCCGGGCAAGAAGGCCCCACTGGACGAACTATGGCAGGGGCCGTGTTCGTCGTTTGCGGGCCAAGGGCCGAGGCCCCGTCCGGGGCTGCGGGTATGCTCCGCGCACCATGCCAAGGAGCTACCGATCCCATCCCACCGTCCCCGGTGGGATCTGCTAGAGGTGGCTGCGGAACGGCGCAGTCGCGGTCCTCCGACCCGGCTGACGCCTCCGCGCCGATCGAGCCACGTTTGCGGCTGCCTTCTTCTTCGAGGGCATGGCCAATGTAGCTGAAGGAAGTCTAAAGGAAAGAGAAAGCTGCCCGAAAAGGCTTCCCTCAAGAAGACACGATCGACGGAGGTAAGGAGGAAAAACTTCTCCGCTCCGTCGGTTCGCCAAAATGGCAGCACGGCTGCCTCGTGGCCAGCCCCTTTTATTAGGGTGCTGGCCACGCCCCTAACTACCCGGATGGTTTCGTCCGGTGGGGGGGGGCCGCAAAGAGCGTGGCGGCCATTTTGGCGCCGCGCTTCCATTCTTCTTTTATTTTTATTAAAAGTCACTTCAAGTGGTTTGACTGTGTCACTAAAGATGAGAGCAATGCTGCCATGGGACAAGCCTCCATTAAGATCTTGGACTCCTAGTAGGGTCACCCAAGGTGGAATGGCCTCAGTTGAGAAACCTGACAAAGATGCTTCCGTCTTCTTCAAGGTAGCTATTGGGCATCTAAGATGAGGATAATTGGTTGTAATGGGATTTAAAATGCTATTGACAGATAATATAGTTTCTCTTGGACTCAAAGACTAAAATGAAATTCTGTGTTTACTCAGAATTTTCAGGTTGGGTGAGATTTAGTCCCTAGGAATGCTGTTTGGATTGCTCTGAAAATTGCATTTTCTGTTAGCATAAAGCAATATACTGTAATGAAATTCCACTCAGTGGACAATAACTATTAGAAGAGTTCAAGTCCAGGAACTGTGCCCTAATTAAAAGGAAAGGTATAGGAATATTCAAAGAGATGCTAGCTGATATCCTGTTGCTTTGCATAGTAAGTCACACTAGAGTGGGCCCATTGAACCAGTAAAATTTTTGTGAGTCATTGTTTCCGTAAGTGATTAAAGTGAATCCGCTTTAGTTGTGACTCACTTTAGCATAGTAAATCCCAGGTTTGGCAAGCAAAATAAACGAAAAACCACCACTACTGTTCAAAAAAGACTAGCATTTTTCTTCTTTCCTCAATTAGGAAGTTCTGATATGTGAACCAACCTGTGAAATTATGCTAATAAAAGTAAAGTATAAGGCAAAAGTTGTCATCAACTGGAATGGTTTATCAGAAAGTAAACATTTCCTGCTTCTATTATCCTAATGCACCCATGTGGCTATTTCCTTTCATTATCCAGAATCTGTGGGTTGGTCGGATAACCAAAAGAAGTCTTTAATTACCAAAAGTGCCACTGCCATGATCACTTTATTTATCTGTAACCAAAGACCTCCTCTTCCTGTTCACTGGTCTCCATTGGTTAATATGAAAAGTATTACATGAGACCCATGGGTGCCTTGGAATATTACTGCAAAGTGTTTAATTTCATCCTGATCTATAATGCCATTAGACTTATATATAGTGTAGCTTACCCAAACATGATATCAGCCTGTATATAAAACTTTTTTTCATACTACTGATCAGATAGTATTAAAGGAGGAAGGCATTCAATACACTCCCAATGATGTGAACTAGAATCCCACCAACTAGAATAACTCCTACTCCTTCAAAGAGCAGAATAGAAAAAGTAGAAAAGAAAATTGAAACAGTCATGCAACACTGGTGGTCAAAGTCATGGTTTATGAAGGAGTATTTGATGAAGTTTGAAGTTAGCTCAAGATATTAAATTTATATGGTTCCAGATAGTTTCTCTTAACATGGCTGGAACACATTTTGCTATAAATTCATTTATGAAATTAAACAAAGAATTAATGCATTTTTTCTTTCAATATATCATGCTTCTGTTCTTGTATTTGCTGACATTTCACATACAGCATAGCAAATATAAAACCTTCTGATCTAAATTATGATTTCATGGGAGATCAGGAGGGGGAGCATTAAAAAATAGTTTGACCCAACATGGTCTTAGACAGTAAGTGAGTGTGACGTGCATTTCTTATTTTCCTTGAAATTTCTCTTTCTCCTATTCTCAATCTTTCCATCTCTTGCTATGCCATAGTGTGTGACACAGTTATTTAGGATGGCTAAAACAAAATTTGTATAAAGCTCTGATGGGATCTCTTCAAACTGGGGATGTGGACTATAAAACACCAAATGAGGTTCAATATAAGTGACTTGTGCAGTTGGGCAAAATGGGCTTAGTCTAACAAAAAAAACAACACCAAATGTCATTTTTTTAAAAAAGCAGGATAGCTGGATATATTTTAAATTGCATTTAATACTTCATTAACTTTGAGAGCAATATAGTGGTCCCGATGCACCAACAAGGAAACACAAGGTAGATGAAACACAGACCCTAATGTGCTAAAACTGAAACTGTAAACTATTGATTCTCAATGCATACAAGAATAGATGTAACCACTGTTTCTACACACAAACACACATACCGTATTTTTCGCCCTATAAGACGCTCCGGCATATAAGACGCACCCAATTTTAAAGGAGGAAAATCTAGAAAAAAAAGATTCTGAACCAAATACTGTACTAAAAGGGAAGAAAAAAACCCACATCTTTTCAGAAACCCCACATGTCCAGGTACAATAAAGCCACCACAAAAATACTCAAAGTCAAAAACTACGTACCTGCCCTAGTCAACCTCCAAGAGGAACAAAGGTCCGGGAGGGCACGATGCTTCGCAGCAGCGGCGTCTTCGGAGCCTCCTGGGCCACGGAAGGCTCCCTTTATCTCCCCGCCGATGGTGGGGGCGTCCCTCCCCGCCCCCTGCCTCCGGGCGGGGAGGTTAAAAGGGCTCCCTGGCCGAGGGAGCCGTCGCCACCGCCGCGTTGCGCCGCGCGAAGCCGTCCCTCCCCGCCCCCTGCCACCGGGCGGGGAGGTTAAAAGGGCTCCCTGGCCGAGGGAGCCGCCGCCGCGTCGCGCCGCGCGAAGCCGTCCCTCCCCGCCCCCTGCCACCGGGCGGGGAGGTTAAAAGGGCTCCCTGGCCGAGGGAGCCGAAGACGCTGCCGCCGCCGCGCCACGCTGCGCGAAGCCGTCCCTCCCCGCCCCCTGCCACCGGGCGGGGAGGTTAAAATGGCTCCCTGGCTGAGGGAGCCGCCGCCGCCGCCGCCGCCGCCGCCGCCGCCGCCGCCGCCGCCATGCCGCGCGAAGCCGTCCCTCCCCGCCCCCTGCCACCGGGTGGGGAGGTTAAAATGGCTCCCTGGCCGAGGGAGCCGCCGCCGCCGCCGCCGCCGCACCGCGCCACGCCACGCGAAGCCGTCCCTCCCCGCCCCTGCCACCGGGCGGGGAGGTTAAAATGGCTCCCTGGCCGAGGGAGCCGCCGCCACCGCCGCCGCCGCCGCACCGCCGCCGCCGGGCGGGGAGGTTAAAATGGCTCCCTGGCTGAGGGAGCCGCCGCCGCCGTGCCGCGCGAAGCCGTCCCTCCCCGCCCCCTGCCACCGGGCGAGGAGGTTAAAATGGCTCCCCGCCCGGTGGCAGGGGGCGGGGAGGGACGGCTTCGCGCGTCGTCGTCGTCGTCGTCGTCTTCGGCTCCCTCGGCCAGGGAGCCCTTTTAACCTCCCCACCTGGTGGCAGGGGGCGGGGAGGGACGGCTTCGCGTGTCGCGGCGCGGCGGCGGTGGCGTCTTCGGCTCCCTCGGCCAGGGAGCCCTTTTAACCTCCCCGCCCGGTGGCAGGGGGCGGGGAGGGACGGCTTCGCGCGGCGTGGCGGCGGCGGCAGCGGCGGCGGCGGCGGCGGCGGCGGCGGCTCCCTCAGCCAGGGAGCCCTTTTAACCTCCCCGCCTGGTGGCAGGGGGCGGGGAGGGACGGCTTTGCGCGGCGCGGCACGGCGGCGGCGGCGTCTTCGGCTCCCTCGGCCAGGGAGCCCTTTTAACCTCCCCGCCCGGTGGCAGGGGGCGGGGAGGGACGGCGGCGGCGGCGGCGGCGGCGGCGGCGGCTCCCTCGGCCAGGGAGCCCTTTTAACCTCCCCGCCCGGTGGCAGGGTGCGGGGAGGGACGGCTTCGCGCGGCGCGGCGGCGGCGGTGGCGGCGGTGGCGGCATCTTCGGCTCCCTCGGCCAGGGAGCCCTTTTAACCTCCCCGCCGGGTGGCAGGGGGCGGGGAGGGACGGCTTTGCGCGGCGTGGCGCGGCAGCGGTGGCGGCGGCGGCTTCGGCTCCCTCGGCCAGGGAGCCCTTTTAACCTCCCCGTCCGGTGGCAGGGGGCGGGGAGGGACGGCTTCGCGCGGCGCGGCGCGGCGGCTCCCTCGGCCAGGGAGCCCTTTTAACCTCCCCGCCCGGTGGCAGGGGGCGGGGAGGGACGGCTTCGCGCGGCGCGGCTCCCTTTATCTCCCCGCCGATGGTGGGGGCGGGGAGAGCGCGGCTGCCATATATTTGCCGTATAAGATGCACCAACTTCCCCCCCCCAGTTTTGGGGAAGAAAAAGTGTGTCTTATATGGCGAAAAATACGGTAATCCTAATTATTTTTTTTAAAAAAAATTCAAAAACACAGTAAATTAGGCTAGGTTTTAGGCAATATGTTACTACTGCTTTGTACTGGGGGACCAGTGCTGTTGGTTCCTCATCCCGCATGTATACTGAATTCTGCACAAAGTGGCTTCCAGAAAATAAGAGATCTGCTAAAGTGACAGGAATTTGCAGAAGAAAAATGTTTGGCTTCACTGCAGGTGAATCTATCATTCCTTTCCCCCTGTTCTCATCTCAGGCTACTTCTCCACCATTCTTGTATTGCCATTTTCACATATATCCCCCCCCCCCCCCCTTTTATGGTGTCATATTAAAATACACACTTTTTCTTACTCCCAATTCTTGGACTTTACCAGAGTTTGTGTGGGTCTGGTCATCTCATCACCATGAACAGTAGTTTGCTCTGATCTGTGGTAGGCCTGTTTTTGTTTCAAAATATCCCCGATTTAGTTGCTTTTTTGGCATATGTTTGAATCTAGTGAATAGCCTTAATAAAAAGCATAGTATTATAGCAGAATAATTCTAATATATGAAAGAGAGAGGGTAAAAGAAAATAAGTCTATTACCCTATAAGCGCTCTTTTCCATTACATTACTTTTCAGCCAAACTGCATGCAGGTATATATTGGCATGGTTTGTTTTTGTTTGTTTTTAAGGTCAAAAGATCTGTTATGGTGATTCAACACATCCCTGCTACATGATAGCCTACTTCCAAGACCTGTCCAGACGAGTGGGCTTCCAGGAGGCTCGCCAAGGGTGTGAAATGGAAGGTGGAGGACTCCTGAGTCTTGAAAGTGAAGCAGAACAGAAGCTTATAGAAAGTATGTTGCAGAACCTCACAAAATCAGGTCTTGGCATTTCTGATGGGGATTTCTGGATTGGGCTGTGGAGAAGTGGTGAGGGACAAACTACATCAAGGGCCTGCCCAGACCTTTACAAATGGACAGATGGAAGCAGTTCACTCTTCAGGTAAAAAACTGGTGAGATTTATCATTTTATTACAAGAAAAATGCTGAAAACAGAGACCTACAGTGATTCAAGGCTAGAATTGTAAATAGGCAAGCTAGGCAACAGTCTTAGGCTTCATAACTTAAGGAACACAAAATCCTTGGAAGAGAAGCCTAGGACTGGAAAATCGTGTAAGGTACTTCCAGTGAGCCTTACATATATCTTTATCTATTAAAATCCTAGGTCTGTCATAGAAATGGGACATTGTTTTTATATTCTTAACACTTTCTCATCATATGTGAACTCACCATCATTTTGTCAGGTTTCAGAAATTATATCAAAGTGACTGAATATTAAAGGGTTTAGAATGAATCAAATCATCTTCATGGATGTTTTAGTGGTGTGCGTTAGTCCCAATTGAGCAGCTATGTCAGATTTTCTCTAATTGGGGCTATCTTGCAGGATTTACAATCCAGAAATATTTTGGTAAGTGAAGAGAGAGAAGCTGCTATTATGTGAATTTTAACTTCATTTGCCTTTTTTATTTCTTTTGATTAATTTTCTTACTCAGAATGTTTTTGCCCAGCCTTCCATATTCTTGTACAACAGCATAAGTACAGTGGAACCTTGGTTAACAAAAGGCTCGGTTAACATAAAAATTGCATAACAAAAGGAAATCCATAGAAAATAGTGGCTCGGTTTACAGAATTGTTTTCAGAACTGATTAATTGGTCTTCAGTGCATTTCTATGGGAAACTGCATTTCAGTTAAAGTATTTTGGTTTTCAATGCATCCCTATGGGAAATTGCATTCAATGCATTCCTATGGGAAATTCGGTTAAAGTAATTTTCATTGTAAGAACTGTCCCGGTGAATGTACTAATTACATTAACCTTGGTTCCACTGTACATAAATAAAGACAGCAAGCTGGGCATTAAGATTACTTTCTTAAGGAGGGAAATTCAAAGCTGAGCATCACCATTGCAAAAAGTCATCTCCTTTACAATAACGCAACACAGAGTTAAAACCTCAATGAAAGAGCTTGAAATCTGGCATAAGCTGCTAGAGGTATTTGAAAGCTATACTGTTTAGAGCTGTAAAGCTTGAATTGGATCCTGCAATAAAGAAGACCAAATCTCTTAAGATTGTAAGGTGAGCATGATATGGAAAAAACTGGTTGCGTAATTCGAAATTGTGGGAACTGAATTTTATGGCAGCCTACTGCACAATATATCACAATAATTTAACAGGGAGATAACCAATATATGCTGTTCTGCATGAGGGAGTGAGCTTCCACCTCTGTCCCAGCTCCTATCAACCTAGTGGTTTGAAAGCAAGAAATTGCAAGTAGATGAATAGGTACTGCTTTGGTGAGAAGGTAACAATGTTACAATGTTCCATTGTATGGGGTTCCATGCACCCCATACATGCCAGACATATGATCACGGAAACGTACTGGCTCGCTTGCTGCAAATAGAGATGAGCACCACTCCCCTAGAGTTGGATATGACTGACTTTTGAGTAAGGGCAACCTTTACCTTCACCAGTATATGAATCACTGTTACCAAAGAACCCTTGTCCAGAAATGCCAATCCAGTAAACCAGCCAAAGCTGGTAAGAGGCATTCACCACAGAGGGTACTTATTTTCCATTGGTAAAGTAAACTCTAGGATACAAGATCCAAGATCTGAGAATTATTACTCATAGTGTCTCTGTCTTATAAGGATTCATTTTCATCTTTGTACATCCCATTACTATTTGGAATCATCAGAACATAAGAGTCTGACAGGTAACATTTGAGTTACCACATACACACACATATCTTTATTCGACCGTCTGTCAGTACAAAATTACACACAGAGATTTAAACCAACATTTAAGCCTGACAAACTTTACCTTCAGGATATAGATACTCTATGTTAATAGGCCCGAGTCAATACTGTCAATTTTAATCTTGCAACGTTTGAGTGCCAAAATAGGAATTTAGAAACTTGTATGGCTGACAAAGCAGCAGTACTATTCAAGAGAAATCGAACCTGATTTTCTCTAGGCTCAAATTTGATTTGGCAAAGAGGAGGAGCTATGAGTATTTGTCTAATGTCAGCATAGAAAGGACAATTCAGATAGAGCTTGTTTCTTAGCATACAGGGTTCTAATTGATAGGGCAGCTTTAGATGCATTTGTAGATACATAATCTCTATGGGCCAGAAAGGACCTATTAGATCGAATTACTTGGCCGAGGTATTTAAAGCAATGGACTTGCTCCAATGTAATTCCATTCAGAGCCCAGGTATAAAGTTTCGGCGGGGGAGAGAAGACCATTATTTTAGTCTTGATATAATTTAGTTGGAGCTCCTGTTATTTGAGTTACCTAACATTATTTTTTGGTGTTTCTACATCATAACAGAAATTGGTATACAGATGAACCTTCCTGCGGGAGTGAAGCTTGTGTTGTGATGTATCATCAGCCATCAGCAAATCCTGGTCTGGGAGGACCTTATCTTTACCAGTGGAATGATGACAGATGTAATATGAAGCACAATTTTATCTGCAAGTATGGGCCAGGTAGGGAATGTTGAAACCTGGCTTCTTGCACAATGTGGTTTAATAGTTCCTTTGCCTCTTACATCAAAATCAAGGGGAAATCACTGTGCAAGGCACAGACAGTTGTAGTCTCCTTTTACATATTGTGAATGAAATCCAGTTAACAGTCACAATCCTTTTGGGTAATTATGTCGGCAGAGGGGAAATAGTATAACTTGTCAGGGCAAATTAACACTAATTAAAGTCTCCACTAGGGTTACACATTGCATTCTCATGGTGTGCAACCAGAAATAAAATGGGGACTGGAAGATAGTAGTGATTTGCCACTGCAAGTTGCTTGACTTCTCTTCTGCCAGACTGTTAGGCTTTTATCCCTCAACCCATAGTTCAGATATCCTGTTCTGTTTTACCCATCCCCACAGGATACAATAAAGTGAAGCAATTTACTTTAGCCCCTGACAAGTTCTCAAAATGGGACAGGTTGGGGATGGCTTGGAGTGGATTGTCCTAGCTGCTCTATAGATGGAATTGAACCAACCTGACTCAAATGATGGACTATATATCCATGTAGATCACCCCTCTGTTCTGACAACACAAACTCTTCCTTTGGAATTGCTTGCTCATTTTTCACTCACTTGAGAATCATCCATATTTTCAACTCCTTGGAAGTTACTTAGAAGTTCCATTGAGTTCAATGAGTACTCCCACATTAGTAGAAAAATAGCAATTATATATAGTTAAGTAATATTTAAGGTACAGGAAATCTTGTCTTCTTGGTATAACAGAACAACACGTGGAATATAATGGTTGATTTACAGTTTAATTTAACACCTGAAAAGTAGTATATTAAATCTGAACATTGCATATATTTCTTCTATCTGTACTCATATGTGGGAAACAACCTAAACTGTATTTTTTCCTTGCATTGTTCATCTATTAATTTAACAGAAGACATTCAAGAAAAAGAAATAGGAGACAGACCAGATGCATATCACGGTAAGAAACATTTGAACTGAGTTGCAGAAATAAAGCAGTATAGTCTGACTAACCATACCCAAAATCAAAATAGTTCTGTAAATGGGAAAAACAGGCTACCAGTGAACCATGAATCCTGTTGAGTGTAGTATTTTCAATGTATATTTGAATAAATATATCTTTCAAAGTATTTCTGTTTATAATTTGTAAACCTTATACCAGATTTCATTCCAATTTTACAGTAACGGCTTATAAGCAAAATTATCACTCTTGTATACTCACCTAAAAAGCCCGTTTAGTTTTGGAAACTTTGTTTTCTTTTTAAAGTGCAATTGTGTGAACAGATGCTGCAATTCACAAAACAGATTCTTATTTTAACAAAATATGAAATTGCTTTCTCAGACATCCAAGTAACAGTGCCAACAGAGAAGCCTCATGACTCAAGCAAACCAGAAGATGGTTTTCCTGTGGTTGTTACTGAAACCAGTGGTAAATTATCATATGATTTTTATATTAAGCAAAAAAAAAAAGACATAACCCACAGACCACTTAAATGTGTAATCACCATTTATTCCTAATATATGATGAAACTGACTGAAATCCTAAAAAGTAAAATGAATCTAAGTATTAGAATGAAATGCTATTAAGAGATTGCTAATGGCAAGCTCTACATAAGGGAAACTGCTGAAGTAGATATTGGCTTAAATCCTGTTGC
Organism: Bradypodion ventrale; assembly: GCA_035047345.1. Taxonomy (NCBI): domain Eukaryota; kingdom Metazoa; phylum Chordata; class Lepidosauria; order Squamata; family Chamaeleonidae; genus Bradypodion; species Bradypodion ventrale. The sequence goes on along the minus strand of JAWDJE010000003.1, from coordinate 300,149,374 downwards.
ATAGTGTAATAATATGCACTAGAGTAGCCCTGTTGAATCAGTGGGGAATTGGTAACACAACTCGTCTGTAAGTTCCATTGATTTAATCATGTTCTTCTTTTTTCATGTCCAGATCAAACTTTAAGTTGCCAAAATGAAACCACCTTCTTGGCTTTGCCATTGGTCTATGCTTCCAGTAGTAATCAACACACCAGTAAATGAGCTGGATTCTGTTTCTCTCCACATTCACATAATGTGTTGTTGTTTGACAACAGCCCCAACTTGATCATGTTGGTCTTACATTTAAGCACTCTGACCCTTAGACTATTCAGGGTCCTCCAAGTAACATAGGGGAGTTTGAGCTCCTCAGCCATGCCCTCCTTTAATGTTATTCCTTGTTCAGTGATCATCTTCCTCCATCTTATAATTGGATTTTGCTTTTGCATAACCTCAAAAATATTTGTTCTAGTCATAAAGCTGTAGGTTTGAGGCATCCCATCACTATACACATTATTTCATCAATAGTGATGTTAACTAGTTTTATGTGTGCAGATGCACTCCATACTGGAGTAGCATACTCTGCTGCAGAGATGCTCAGGGCCAGATATGAATAAACTGTGTTGATGGCTGAGCTTCTCCCCATGTATACTTTGTCAATTTCCTGATGATATTGTTCCTCAAACACTTTAGCCTTGGTATTCAGGCAGTGCTGCTTAAAAGAGAGCGTCCTGCCAAGTGTCACACCAAGGCATTTCAGTGCTGAACAATGCTATACTCAATTCCCTTGCCACATAACATCCAACTTAAAGCCTGCATTTCTGTTTCAAAGCTGGAAAGCACACACTTGAGACTTACTTGTGTTAGGCTTCAAATGGCTGATGGTGTAATACTGTCCTAAGTCTTCAAGTGCTCCATTAAGTTTTCCAGCTATCTCGTCAAAACTTAATCCTTGTATGGCCATTGCTGGGTTGTCCACATACAGGTGAAACTTGGAAAATTAGAATATAGTGCAAATATTCATTCATTTCACTTAAAAGGTGAAACAAATATATGAGATAGACTCACTACATGCAAAGTGAGAGATGTCATGCCTTAATTTGTTATAATTGTGATGATCATGGCATACAGAGTACATGAGATTATGTGATGATTATGGGGTACATGAGATTGGGGGTTGGGGTTTTCATAAACTGTAAGCCATAAGCATCAATATTATAACAAATTAAGGCATGAACTATCTTGCTTTGCATGTAATGAGTCTATCTCATATATTTGTTTCACCCTTTAAGTTGCATTATTGAACTGAATGAACATTTGCACAATATTCTAATTTTCTGAGTTTTACCTGTATATGATAAAAATTGTATTGCCAGGAATTGGTTGATCATTCATGTATACATTATACAATGTTGGAGACAATACTCATCCTTGTAGCAGTTCATTCTTTTGCAATCTCCATATACTGTTCTTTACATTCATTGTCACATAGAATCTCCTGTTCTGGAGGAAGCAGCCCATAATCCTAGTAAGCTTGTTATTGCTTTAATGGGTCTGCTCAAATTGTGCCTTGTTGTTATGTACAATCAAGTTGTTCCTGAATTTGGCAATCCTACAAATGAAAGCGCGGCGCCAAAATGGCCGCCGCGCTCTTTGCAGCCCCCCCAGACATCCGGGTGAGTTAGGGGGGCGTGGCCACCCCTCTATAAAAGGGGTGGGCACGAGGCAGCCGAGCTGCCATTTTGGAAAAGCGACGGAGAGGAGAAGTTTTCTCCGTTGCTCTTCGTTTCCTCGGAGCCGCAGTTGGCTATAGAGCCTTGCGGGTATTCGGAGTTTTCAATCTTCGGCTTTTCAGCCATCTCGCTTGCGATCCCTGGAAAGGGATCGTTTCTTCACCATGCCTCCCAAGAAGAAGGCTACGGCGGCTCAGGCGCGCCCGAAGGGGAGGACTTTGCCTGGAGGGCAGCAGTCGGGTCGGGTGCACTTCTGGCCAAATGTGACATTAAATCGGCATTCCAATTGTTGCCAGTCCACCCGGGGGACTTTGAGCTATTGGGTTTTAGATTCCAAGGGAAATTTTATGTAGATAAAGCCATGCCTTTTGGCTGCTCTATTTCCTGTTCAGCATTTGAACGTTTTAGCACTTTCCTTCAGTGGGCCTTTGTTCGCAGGTCTGGGTCCCAGTCTGTAGCCCATTACCTCGATGATTTTTTGTTCGGGGGTGAACGGGGCTGGGACACGTGCACGCGTCTCCTCACTACATTTCAGACGCTAATGCAGGAACTTGGTGTCCCTTTAGCGCCCGAAAAGACCGAGGGCCCATCAACTACGCTCACATTCTGGGTATTGAAATTGACACGGTCTCGCAGGCATCCAGGTTACCCATGGATAAGGTTACCCGGATCACTGCAATGATTTTGGCCTTACTGGCCAAACGCAAGGTGTCACTTCGTGAGCTCCAGGTTCTACATGGTCACCTTAACTTCGCCTGCAGAGTGGTCACGCCTGGCAGGACTTTTGCTCGACGCTTATGCGACGCCATGACTGGGCTATCCAGGCGCCATCACAGGGTCCGATTGAACAAGGGCATGAGGGCTGACATGTTGGTTTGGCTCAAGTTCCTGAGGGAGTTCAATGGGGTGTCATTTTGGAGATCTGACCTTTTGGTTTCCCCTAGGTTCCAGGTTCAGTCGGATGCCTCGGGGTCCCTGGGATATGGGATTTACTTTGAGGGGAGGTGGGCCTACGGCCGATGGCCTCCAGCATGGCAGGGCACGGATCGTCTACGCGATCTTACATTCCTTGAGTTCTTCCCGATACTGGGAGCTTTGATGCTATGGGGTGAGGAGTGGGCCAATTCAGTAGTTCATTTCTGGTGTGACAATGCTGCGGTAGTGCACATCGTCAATTCCCAGACATCTAAATCACCCAAGGTCATGGAGTTAGTTCGCCAGTTTGTGTTACGCAGCCTACGCCTCAATGTGCTCTTCAGGGCCAGACATGTACCAGGTATTAATAATGATATTGCTGATGCTTTATCCCGCCTGCAGATCCCCCGGTTCCGCGCTTTGGCTCCGGACGCAGAGGAATTCCCCTCGCCACTCCCGGACGAGATTTGGACATTTGGCAAGGAGAGGTGAACTGGGCGATCGGCATGTCACTTGCGCCCCGCACGCGTAAGGCGTATCACCATGCATTCAGTCAATTTACAATTTTTTGTGTGCAACTCCGGTTGCCCGAGGTGTGGCCCATTCCAGTTGAACACGTTCTCCAATTTATGGTCTACCTACACAGTCAGGGCCTAGCTCCCCGCACCATAGCATCCAGGCTGTCAGCACTGGCATTCATGGCCAAAGTAAGGGGTTCTGCTGACAACACGAATGATTTCCGTATACGACATGTTTTGGAGGGGTGGACACGGGAACGTGGACGCCGCCCGGACAATCGCCACCCAATTTCTCCAGGGGTCCTTACACACCTGGCACGAGGCTGGCATGACCTGTGTTTTGACAGGTATGAGGCAGCTCTTTTTCATGCGGCTACCACGGTGGCCTTTTTTGGAGCGCTCCGCATCAGTGAGTTGGTGCTACTGTCTAAGGAGGATGCGGCTCGTAGGGCACTGGAACTCGAAGTTGTCTATGTCTCTAATGAGTGGGCTCAGTTGAGGATACGGTCCTCAAAAGTTGACCAGCACAGTGTAGGCAGTGGTGTTAGACTGCTACGATGTTCCATTGCAGACATCTGTCCGGTTGGTGCCCTACATGAGTTCATTGCAGTGCGAGGTATGCACCCTGGCCCGTTTTTCTGCCACCAAGATGGGTCTCCCCTTACAAAATTTCAATTTTGGAAGGTGACCGGTAAGGCACTGTCCAGTGTTGGCCTCCCCGGGGCTCGTTACGGCACCCATTCTTTTAGAATAGGAGCTGCTTCTACTGTGGCTGCATTTGGGTACTCGGAGGCAGATATACGCCATATGGGGAGGTGGGGATCTAACTGTTTTGAATTATATGTTCGCCCTCTTCAAGTATGAGTACCAGATAAGTCACTGTCCTTTCTTTTTTTATCTTACAGACCTTGTGTGTCCCCGCACACCGGTGGCAGTATGGCTGGTGGGCCATAGCTATGTGCACTGGGCAGCGCAGTACGCTGCGGCGACAGAGTGGGGACCCCAGCTTGGACTATGTGCCTCCGCATGTATCAGGTGGTATGGTAAGCGCGGAATGTTATGGTGGGAACTGTTGCCATTCCTTTTCTCCATTAGGGATGCTGAACCGCCTGATGTCCTGGTGCTGCACCTCGGGGGCAATGACCTAGGCCAGGTCACTGGCCTTTCCTTAAAACATACGATCTGCAGCGACCTAGCTTATTTGCATTATGTGTGGCCTGCCACAACGCTGCTATGGTCAGACATCATACCGCGTCACGCTTACAGGGGGGGTATTAACCTCCATGCCCTTGACCGCGCTCGTCGCTCGGTGAACAGGGCTGTGGCCCGGTTCTTTGCTGACAAGGGTTTGGGGCGGGTCATCCGACACCCCACCATTAGTCTCCAAAATTATGACCTTTACACAGGGGATGGGGTCCATCTGTCGCCCAGAGGTATGAACCTCTTTTTGGAAGATTTGCAAGCAGGCCTGTTGACCGAGCTGACGATCTGGGGGGGGGGCAGTGAGTCTTTATTAAGCCTCCCCATGTGGCGGGTAGCACTGGTAAGGTAAATATTTATGACCCACAGGTATCCGGCAGGTTCGCAATTGACTGGCCAACACTAGATAGGTACAAGTTTGTTAACGTTGACCGGTCAACGACGAACCAGGCAATGGGGTGATGGCAGGAGCTCTTCAGCATGCATCACCCCGTGATTTGATGGATACACGTCAGAGGGTGGGGTCAGTAGATAGTTTATTGACTACGGTCAACAATTTGTTGTAAACAAACAAATTGATACAAATGGATACATTGTAGCCAATTGCCATTGGCTTTTTTGGGAGGAACCTTACCAGTGTTTCTGCGGCCTGCTTGCTTTAAGAATTATAATTGGCCGAGTACCAATTGAAATTTATAATTCGGACTGGGGCATGATTTAATAAATGTGGCCCAATGCCATTATCCATATACCGGTGTCTGAGTCTTTTTGGGGGGGTGCGCCTGCAATGAAAACGCGGCGCCAAAATGGCTGCCGCGCTCTTTGCGGGCCCCCCCACCCGGACTCAGACATCCGGGTGAGTTAGGGGGGCGTGGCCACCCCTCTATAAAAGGGGTGGCCACGAGGCAGCCGAGCTGCCATTTTGGAAAACTGACGGAGAGGAGAAGTTTTTCCCTCCACCACCTCCCTAGTGAACAGTGTGATATTTTGGTCACTTCGGGGCCGGGTGGGAATTTTTGGCTGGAACCTACAATTGGCCTCCTGGTTCTGGCTTTTTTGCCCATCCCTCACTGTTGCTATGGTTTGATACAGGGGTTTTTGCTCTTGACTTTGGTCACATGGGCGGGTAGCACTGGTAAGGTAAATATTTATGACCCACAGGTATCCGGCAGGTTCGCAATTGACTGGCCAACACTAGATAGGTACAAGTTTGTTAACGTTGACCGGTCAACGACGAACCAGGCAATGGGGTGATGGCAGGAGCTCTTCAGCATGCATCACCCCGTGATTTGACGGATACACGTCAGAGGGTGGGGTCAGTAGATAGCTTATTGACTACTGTCAACAATTTGTTTGTTGTCAACAAACAAATTGATACAAATGGATACATTGTAGCCAATTGTCATTGGCAATTTTGGGAGGAACCTTACCAGTGTTACTGCGGCCTGCTTGCCTTAAGAATTATAATTGGCTGAGTACCAATTGAAATTTATAATTCGGACTAGGGCATGATTTAATAAATGTGGCCCAATGCCGTTATCCATATACCGGTGTCTGAGTCTTTTTTGGGGGGTGCGCCTGCAATGAGAGATCTCCAAAATGTTCTGTCGTCAACAGCCCTGTTGAGCTTCTGTAACTTATAGACTGTGGCTTCCCTTAGGTAATCAATCCATATCACTTTGCAGGCGCACCCCCCAAAGAAAGACTCAGACACCGGTATTGGATTAAAGGCATCGGGCCACTTTTATTGAATAATGCCCTAGTCCGAATTATCACTTTCAATTGGTGTATCATCCAATTGTAATTCTTTAAGGCAAGCAGGCCGCAGTAACACTGGTAAGGTTCCTCCCAAAATGCCAATGGCAATTGGCTACATGTATCTATTTGTATCAATTTGTTTGTTGACACAAACAAATTGTTGACCGGAGTCAATATACTATCTACTGACCCCACCCTATGACGTGTATCCGTTCAAATATCAAGGTGATGCAGGCTGTGAAGCTCCTGACATCACCCCTTGCATGGTTCGCCCTTGGCCGGCCAATCCTATTTCCCCTGTACCTGTCTACGTGTTGGCCAGTCAATTGCGAACCTGCCGGATACCTATGGGTCATAAATCTTTACCTTACCAGTGCTACCCGCCACACGGGGAGGCGTCCATGATGACTCACCGCCCCCCCCCCCCAGACCATCAGCTCGGTCACCAGGCCTGCTTGCACATCCTCAAGAAAGAGGTCAATACCTCTGGCCGACAAGTGGACCCCATCTCCTGCATAGAGATCAAAATCCTGCAAGCCTATTCTAGGATGTCGAATGGCCATCCCAAAGCCATTGTCCACAAGGAACCGGGCAACAGCCCTGTTCACCGACCGTTGAGCACGGTCAAGACCACGGAGGTCAATGCCTCCCCTGTAACACTGTCTCGGCACAATGTCTGACCATAGCAGCCGCGTGTATGGCCATAAGTGATGTAAATAGGCTAGTCGCTGCACACCAACAATTTTAAAGAAAGGCCAGTGATCTGTGCGAGATCATTGCCGCCGAGGTGCAGAATTAGGACATCGGGCGGTCCGGCATCCCTGATGGACATCAGGAAGGGCAACAGTTCCCGCCATCTCATGCCACGCTTACCATACCATCGCTTACGTGCGGCTGCAAGTAGCCCAAGATGGGGTCCCCACTCTGTCACTGCAGCATACTGCGCTGCCCAGTGCACGTAACTGTGGCCCACTAGCCATACTGTGCATGGACACACAGGGTCTGTAAAAGAAGGAAAAGGAATTAATGACATAACTAGTACTCATGCAGTGAGGGGGCGTACATATAAGGAAAAACGCATAGACCCCCACCTGCCCATCCAGCATATATCAGCCTCAGAGTACCCAAACGCAGCCGCCGTGGACGCGGCACATATCCTAAAGGAATGGGTGCCGTAACGCGCCCCAGGGAGGCCAACACTGTGAAGTGCCATACCGGTCATCTTCCAAAACTGGAATTTGGTAAGGGGAGACCCATCCTGGTGGCAGAAAAACGGGTCAGGGTGCGTACCACACACTGCCAAAAACTCATGTAGGGCACCAACCAGACAGATGTCAGCAATTGAACATCGTAGCAGTCTCACACCACTGCCTACGCCGTGCAGATCAGCCTTTGAGGAACGTATCCTCAACTGGGCCCACTCTTGGGTGATAGAGACGTGCCCTACGAGACACGTCCCCTTTTGACAATGGGACCAGCTCACTGATACGGAGTGCTCCAAAAAAGGCTACGGTGGTAGCTGCATGAAAGAGATCCTCCTCGTACCTATCGTAACACAGGCCATGCCAACCTTGTGCAAGGTGGGTCAGAACACCTGGTGAAACTGGGTGACGTGTGTCCAGGCGGCGGCCACGTTCACGTGTCCACCCTTCTAATATGTGGCGTATGCGGAAGTCATTCACGTAGTCAGTGAAGCCCCGTGCCTTGGCGATAAATGCCAATGCTGAAAGCCTAGTGGCGATGGTGCGAGGGGCCAACCCTTGACCGTGAAGGTAAACCATATACTGCAAAATCTGGTTGACTGGTATCGGCCACACCTCGGGCAACTGCCTTTGCCCGCAAAAAGTTCTAAATTGGAAGAAAGCATGTAGATACGCCTTACGCGTGCGAGGTGCCAAAGACATGCCGATCGCCCGGTTCACCTCTCCTCGCCAAATGTCCAGATCTTGGCCGGGAGTGGAGAGGGAAATTCCTCTGCTTCTGGAGCCAAGGCACGGAACCGGGAGATCTGCAGGCAGGATAAAGCATCAGCAATATCATTATTAATGCCTGGCACATGTCTGGCCCTGAATAGCACATTAAGGCGTAGGGATCTCAAAACAAATTGATGAACCAATGCCATGTTTCTGGGGGATTTGGATGTCTGGGTGTTGACGATGTGCACCACTGCAGCATTGTCACACCAAAAGTGAACCACCGAATTGGCCCACTTGTCACCCCATAGCATTAGTGCTCCCAAGATGGGAAAAATTCTAGGAAAGTAAGATCGCGTAAGCGATCCGTGCCTTGCCTTGCGTGAGGCCATTGACCATAGGCCCACCGTCCCTCAAAATAAATCCCATAACCCAGAGAGCTGGAGGCATCCGACTGTACTTGGAACTGAGGGCTGACCATAAGCTCTGATCTCCAGAAAGAGACACCGTTAAAGTCCTGTAGGAATATGAGCCAAACCGAAAGGTCTGCCCGTAAACCTCTGGTCAGCCGCACCCTGTGGTGGCATTTTAATAGGCCTGCCATGGTGTCACACAGACGCCTAGCAAAAGCTCTGCCTGGCGTTACTACCCTACAGGCGAAGTTGAGGTGGCCGTGAAGCACCTGTAACTCTCGGAGAGACACCTTACACTTGGCAAGCATTGCCAAAATTGCAGCCGAGATCCAAGTCACCTTTTCCACAGGTAACCTGGATGTCTGGGCGACGGTGTCAATTTCAATACCTAAAAAGGTGAGAGTGGTGGCTGGGCCCTTGGTCTTTTCAGGTGCTAAGGGGACACCCAGTTCCCGCATAAGCACCTGAAATGTGGCGAGGAGACGGGCACACGTGTCCGAGCCCTGTTCATCCCCCGAACAAAAAATCGTCGAGGTAGTGGGCTACAGACCGGGACCCCGACCTACAAACAAAAGCCCAGTGAAGGAAGGTGCTAAATCGTTTGAAGGCTGAACATGATATACAACAGCCAAAAGGCATGGCCATGTCTACATAAAAATTGCCCCGAAAACAAAAACCTAACAGCTCAAAGTCATCCGGGTGTACTGGCAGTAATCGGAATGCCGATTTGATATCGCACTTTGCCAGTAGCGCCCCATGACCACACGAGCGTCCCATCTGTAAGGCCTGGTCAAAGGACGTATACCTGACCGAGCAAAGGTCATCAGGTATCGCGTCGTTGACCGAAGAACCCGCAGGGTAAAAAAGGTGGTGAATTAGGCGAAATTCACCCGGGGACTTCTTAGGGACTAAACCCAGAGGAGATACTTTTAAGTTAGGGAATGGTGGGTCAGCAAATGGCCCAGCGACCCTCATTGCAGCTACCTCCTTCGCTATACTTTGGGCAGCAATATCTTCATTACCCCAAAGAGAAAGTAAGTTTGGGGCATCCTGAGGCCCGCGAACACCCTTAAAGGGTATACGAAAGCCAAACTGGAAAACTTCAAGTAGGTACCTCGCATCATCCCATCTAGAATAATCGGGAAGCCATCGTTCCAGCACCGGGACATTAATTGGGGAGGGGGCCTTTTGAATGGGTAGCACTGTCAGAGGGAGCTCTGACCGCCCCCTGCCCACGCCTACCTCTGCCTCGTGACCCACCAGCCTGCGGGCACGCGGAGGCAGCGTGAGGGCCAGAACAAGAGGGACACTCGTGCCGGAATCAACACTGATGCTTGTTGCACACTCTGCTGGCGGAGAAGCTCCAACACAGCAGGCAGGCTGGAACCCCCTGCCCCACCGGCTGGCGGGGAGCCTGTGTAGCAGCAGCCCGCTGCACGGCGTGGCCGCAATGGTATCGGTCACCAGGCGCTGGCCACGTGGGGGTCATGTACAAGAGGCACAATTGCTGGCAGGGCTCGTCCCACCTCATCTCAGGATGGAGGGCCACTCTCATCCTAAACTCTTCATCTTAAGCCAACCATGATGGGCCAGGAAAATCCACCACCGCCCGATAAATATTATCCAGGTATTGTACCATCGGAATGGCCAAGTCAGGCCGGGCCCTCAGATATACCGCCATATAAATGAGATAGGCCGGTAACCAATTGGCCCAGGTACGCGGTGGCTTACGACGATGGGACAACTCCTTGTCCCTATCGTCCTGTCCCTCCCTCTTTTCCTTGGTGGGCTCACGGTTTAGGAGGGAGAAGATATCCACATATTCCCCTGCCAAATCTTTTCCCTCGTGGCCTGGGAGAGATGATTGCCCAGGGGTAAGGAATAACCAGCCATCGGCAGGGCCACCGTCGGCACAGATTGGATTGATGGTGTGTGCAGTGGGCCCTGAATAACCCCTGGTACGTTAGGCATACCCATAGGGGCAGTCACCCCTGCCATAACCGGGGGGTAATTAGACAACCAAGAATTAACGGGACAGTGTGGATACAACTGTCCTCCCACAGTAACCTGTCGTGGCCATGGCCACTGAAACCCGCCCCCCCAGTGTTACTAGGTAGTGTCACTGGTGTACTTAATTGACCAGGATACTCACCTGGTGCACCCCCATGGGCTGCCCCCACTGGGGGTTCTGGCCCACGGCGGGCGTCGGAGCTCGCGATGGATATCGAGCTCTGCGTTCCGCTGCACCCCTGCCACACAGGACTGGTCCCCAGCGGCAAGCCCCGCTGTGATGGTCTGGCAGGGAGCTGCGAGGCGCCAGCTTGGGCTGGCCTGATGGCCTCAAGCAGCTCGACCCTGTTGGCGGCCCGCTGGAGAGTCGTGGCCGATGTGCGGGCCGGAATTGAAGGATTTGCAAGCCCACCATCAGAAGGTGGTGGGGCAATGCCCATTGATGCCTCCAGAACCGAAATGCATGCGAGGAGGGCATCAACAGTCTCCGACCCACCGAAACCCGCACTGGGCCCAAATGGGCCGCCCTGCCCCGAGCCGGGCAAAGGCCCTACAGGGGTAGGAACCGCAGAGGGGCCAGCCTGTGCTGGCCCTGCCTGAATCCCTAAATCGGGTGGGCAGGCAGAAGCCTGTTCGCCCGCATTGGTGGTAGTGGGTAAACCAACCCCACCACCCGGTTGTGGGGTTGCCGCCTGAGCCCTCTGGCCCGGTGGCAGCCCCCTAGATGAGGAGGGGGTGGGTAGAGCCCTCCCCCTCAGCCGCAGCTTAGTAGCCGTTGCCTTGCGCTTGGGAGCCATGTCTCCCAAGCAGAAGAACCGCTCTGCTTTGCTGCGTATACTGCTGTATAAGTACCGCGCACTAACCGATTGAGCAGCAAAGGGGAAAAAAACTCCCTTTAAAAGAGAAAAAGGAGCAAAACCGGGGAGAAAATGGCGCATTCAAAATGGCAGCTCGGCTGCCTCATGGCCACCCCTTTTAAAGAGGGTGGCCACGCCCCCTAACTCACTCGGATGTCTGAGTCCGGGTGGGTGGGGTCCCTGCAAAGAGCGCGGCGGCCATTTTGGCGCCGTGCTTGCATTTGCCTTCCTTTTTTTCCTGCTGCCTTCCACTTTTCACAGAATTATCATTTTTTTTTCCAGAGACTCTTGCCTTCTTAAGAAATTCCCAATGTAGGACAGTCACAATTACATAATTTTTGTCTCCAGAGATAGTTCAGGTTAACTTGTCTAGGACTCACTTAGTCATCTTTTTTGGCAACCCAGGGTATCTATAGAGTTATCCTCCAGCACCATATTTCAAAGAATCATTTTTTACTATCAGTTTTTTTCCTATCCAACTTTTGCATCTATACATAATGACTAGGAATACAATAGTGTGGATTAATCTAGTCTTGGTTTCCAGTGACACACTTTTACATTAGATTATCTTTTTAAAATTTCTTCATTCCTCTCCTTCCAAGTTTCAACCTTTTGATTTCTTGGCTACAGTCCCCATTTGAATTGATAATTGAATCTGGGTCCATTCAATAGCTTGATTTCTTCAAATTGTGTAATATTGATATTTTGTTTTCTTAATGTTCAAAAAGAGAAAATTGAAAGCTTATATATAAACATTCAGGAAGAAATTGATCACACACTCAAACGAGACATGCTTACAATCATAGGCTACTGGAACAGCAAAGCAGAGAACAAAGGAAAACCAAATGTCCTTAGAAAATTTGGTCTAGGGTTCAGAAATGAAGCAGAAGAGAAACTCCTAGAATTTTGTGTGGTTTACAATATGCTTATTTAAATTAGATTATGTGCAAAAAGATCTTTAATTTTCTAGAGTGGTCCATTCATTTAAGCTTTCTGACAGCAAATAGCGTGTGGAGAAAAAGGGTGAAAAGCTGAGGAGAAATACACAGTGAGATACAAACAATGAGATACAAAGGGGTTTTCACCCTTGTGGAATAATGCAGTTCTGCTTGTCTGTTGTAGTTTGGGACCACTGTTATTTGCCAGTATTAACTGACATTGTGTCCTACTTGTACACACAATACTATATCAGAAACAAAAAACAAACAAAAAAAATTCCCAACAGATTTGTTACCCTTTGTTACACATCCTTTAAGATGTATACACAGTATAAGGTAAAGGTTTCCCTTGCTCGAAAGCCAGTCATATCCAACTCTAGGATTCGATGCTCATCTCTGTTTCAAATCAGAAGAGCCAGCGCTGTCTGCTTCTGCAGACCTTTCTGTTCTTATGTGGCACAGAATGGAACACTGTTTACCTTCCCACTGAAGTGGTCCCTAGTTATCTACTTGCAATTTCTTGCTTTCGAACTGCTAGGTTGGCAGGAGCTGGGACAAAGACGGGAGCTCATTCCATCCTGCAGTACTCAGGAATCAAACTGCTGAGCTCCCACCTTCCAGTCAGCATCTTAGCCACTTGAGCCACTGCAATATATTTGTTGGCTAAAATCAGAACATCCAGTTGAGTTATTTTTGTTTAGCTGATATGAAGCAATTGAGATGCAAGGGCCCATAAATGTATCCTTTTATTAGCACAAAAACATCTATGTATATTTTTTTACGAAGTTCACAAAATACATGAATACTCTTCTATTCCCAACCAGTGATGAGAATAGTTTTGAAATGTTACTTATGAGAATGATACAAGGGAAAACTTGTGTCCTGATTGCCCTGATTGTAGTTTGAAAATCTGTGCCAGTTGAGTCTGTAAGGTTATGTAGATCATGATTTTACTTAGATTGGAACTCTCCTGAGTGCATGTACCAATTGTCTGTGTTTGATTGCATTTAATTAGTATAATTCAAAAATATTTGTATGTGCCATTTTAATGAGATGAAAACTGAGTCTTAGAATTTTAGAGTAGAGGCACTCACAGAATTCTTTTTCTTACAGGTTTAATTCCCAATCTAATTTATGTTGTTATACCAACTATACCTTTGCTGCTATTGATATTAGTGGCTTTGGGGACTTGCTGTTTCCAGATGCTGCATAAAAGGTAAAGATTGTACTTGGGTTGACATGGGAACAATGGAATTCAAGCTGGTGTACTATGGAATTTTCCTACTTCCATTAACCATTTATTCATATTCATTCCATATGCTATACAAGGCCATTGACATTTGAACATGGAGTTAATAGTTGTAAGTAGCATGTGTTGTAACAACACAAACAACAATAGCAACAACAAACATTTAATTAACTGCCAGCACAGCCAAATATATATACTGTACTAGAGTTCACATATTAGCATATTACTGACCCCTCTTTACCTTTGTAAATAAATGTTAGTCATATACTACTATAAAGATACTGTTACTGTATATTATCAGTACTAGAAAAATGACAGATCAATTTTATCTGTTAAAATTGTTAATTTTTAATATGTCACAAGGTTCTATAGTTTAATCTGTTAGAAAAGTAGCATTTTATCATCATATAAATGATCTAATACAAAAAGCACAAAAATGTTAGGAAGAGGGGAAAGCCCTATGGCATTCTGATAAAAATCTTTAACCTTCACTATCCTGCTTTTGAACATGTCTAATTTTTGTTTTTAAATGTTTGCTCAATAAAATCACAATAAATTACATCCAGAGACTTCTCAAGATCTTAATGTTTGTTTTTAATCTACCAAAACAAGCATGGCACATCCTTGTTTCTTTAGATAGATTCTTTTGGCCATAGATATAAAAACCTTATTCCCACTCCAACTATTCTGTTTCTTGCTCCTTTTGTTCAGGAGATGCATTATAGGGGTATACCAGATGTGTTGCACACAGCATGAAAAATAGTTGAAATAAATATGGTTCCTATTTATACAGACATCTCCATAATAGTAGCTTCAATTCTGTTGATGATTTAACACAATTCAGAACATTCAGTCCATTCAGTCCATTCTTAGCTGGAAGTAAATTGTCCACACCATGATTCTCCAGTTCTTGAGAGTCATGGTAGAGAATCTCTATGTGTCAGGATAGACTGAATGAATTGTGTTATGCTAAGCAACAGGTTTTTTTTATTTCCATTTATTTGTTATAATTATACCTCATCTTTTCTTCTGAGTTCAAAAGCCCTCTTCCTACTTTAGCCTTACAGATCGGAAGTAGAAGCGGGCCGTAGACATAATCTGTAAAACGCTCCCATGCCTGCACATACACACCTGTGGCTGACATAAACTCGGAAGTGGACACATTTATGACAGCGGTAAATGTGCCTGTTTCTGTTTCCAGGGGCATGGTCTGGCCTGCTCAGCTGTTCTGGGGGTGTGGTCAGGCCCACGGCACAAAAAGGTTTGGGTACCCCTGGCCTAAGAGATTGAGGCTGGTCTAAGACCACCTAGTAAGTTTCATGACCAAGTAGTAATTTGTATCTTAGTTGCTCAAGTCATCCAACCACAACACCATGCTAATTACATAAAGATATTCACATTTGAATGTCAGCATTTACATTATGCAGTGCTACATGGTAGATCTTAAACCAGAACAGAAGTACATTGAATAATGTAAAATGAAATTTGCATTCAGGAATATTAGCTTTCTTATTGGGGTGTATGAGTCATTTATTTATTTTTATTTTTTTTAAAAATGTATATACCGCTTTCCTCATCATTTGATAACTCGAAGCGGTTTACAACAGAATACAGAGATACAATAAACAATGCAAAATACAGAATAAGATATACAATAAAAATGTCTAATACAATATCCCCCAATACAGACAGAGAAGCACAAAAATAGAATCAATACAAAAATCAATAATAACCATCAAATTAATAACAATATAAAATGTTAAGTTGAGGCTACAGAACTATAGCAATTAACCCTCTAAAGCGACTGCCACTACCTCCCACGGCCGACCAGTCCACAAGGAGAGGCAAAACGGAGACAGCTGAATGAGCGTCGTCGTCGGCTTTTGATACTGAACCTCCCTCCAGTCACACTGCACCTTCTCCCATCGGCTCAGCCAGGAGGTATGAGGGGTACTCCAAGACTTCAACAGTTTTTGGAAAGGTCCAGGGCCGCCAGCTGTGGCAAATCTCCCCATCCGCCTGCTGAGCCGGTGAACATAGAGCTGGGAAGAAAACATTTGCTGATCCCCTTGCCCAGATCGTAATCAGAGGAGCCCATAACATAGAGCTGGGAAGAAAACACTGGTGTACCTCTCTAAGATTCATAAGGAAAGGAAGATATTGACATGAGGTTGCCACTGTAGCCAGAGTCACATGTTGAACATCACATTTAGTTGTGTTCCTAAAGTGTAGTTCCCATAGTGTATTGTTCTTGTCTGGCCTCTAGAGAACAAAGAAGCTGATGGGAGAATTGAGAACCCAAGGATGGCATCAGAAGCATCCATGTCAGTATAACTTAATTAAAGTCACAAAGTCAAGCATTTCTCCTGTGCTTTTGACAGCAGCTTATTCATGCTTAGCAGCTTTCCCTTTCCTTTCTTCTAGGGAAGCAAGGAGAAACTGCTTCAATGACTCATCTCCATTATCATCTGAATGCCTTGCAGAACATTTAGATTCTAACTTGGTATATTTTTCAGTTTTTAAGATTATATTTTGAAAGTTAGTGTTGCACTTCTTGACAGCTTCCCCAGAATCTCCCAGTATGGTATCAGCATATTCTAGCTCAGAAACTTGAAGTTATGATGTTCTACATAAACTCAGAATATCTAATTCAAATAATAGATTTACGTGATTTTGTATGGCACATGTTATTTCCATGTTTATTTACATCAGTCATATTAAATCATTCATTTCTTGCTCATTGCTGATCACAGTGAAAAGGAAGCATAATCTCACCATGATAAAAAAAAAAAACTTGTTCCCAATTGGACAGTTATACATGTTCAGACTTTTTTTTAAAGTGTATTTTTCATTTGTGGTACATTGGTAGAAAAAAATAACAAGGAATTAGGAATAGAACACTGTGCCTATAGTTGCTACTTGCATGCAACAAGGTCACAAATTGCAGGTGGAATTGGTAATAGATGGCATGTCTTATTTGTAGGAGGACATAAGGAAATGTTATAAAAACCCCATGTCCTGCCTCCTCAGTCCCATCAGTGGTATATGTGCAATTAGTTGAGAAATTAACTTAGATGACATCCTTTAAATGCAGTTGCAGTAGCATGAAATGATTATTTATGTACTTCATTTTATGGAGTGCTAAACATTTAAACTTTCAGCTCTTGAAAAAAGTTATGTTTATTGATAGGTTCCTAAATTCCCTATCTAGCATCAATAGTGGCCATGAT
Organism: Bradypodion ventrale; assembly: GCA_035047345.1. NCBI lineage: Eukaryota > Metazoa > Chordata > Lepidosauria > Squamata > Chamaeleonidae > Bradypodion > Bradypodion ventrale. The sequence goes on along the minus strand of JAWDJE010000003.1, from coordinate 300,132,664 downwards.
GGCTGGGGGGTTCTGGGAATTGTAGATAGAAAATTAACTTTTCCAAGCTCTTCCCCAGGGTTACTATCTTGCCCCATAAAAAGTTATGGTTAGCAAATATATGGAAAGGATAGTCATGTTATGCTAACAATTAATTGCTATAGCGCCTCCCTATTAGCTGAAAAATATGCTTACTTTAGAAAATTGGTTAGCATGGTTAATGGTGAAGTTAAGCATAAAAGTCACTATTTATGACCACATTTAATGACTTGTTGGGCAAAATCCCATTGGCATGAATTTATGCTGCATAACTTAGATCAGGTGCCAGAAATAGTTAATTTAAACTAGTGGAAATCTACCCTTCTCCAATTTTAGGTTCTGATGTTCCTTTGGACTTTGCAAATCTTGGGTCATAGTGTGTATGTATGTGGGGACCTGTAACAGTTAACACCCACCCCCCAAATCATCATCACTGAATCAACACCAGCCACACAATGGTGTTCTTGTGATATTTTAACATCAGAGGCTCCACCCCCAACCTCAACATCTCCCTGAGGTTCTCAAGCCAACCCTAAGGATGGGTAGAATGTCTATAACTAGAAATAGAAATCCCTGGATATCTTTAAAAAAACAACTCAAAACTTTCCTATTCAAGGAAGCTTTTAAGAATATTACTCCCTTAACAATAAACTAGCTGGTCAGTTGACCCTGTGTGCCCACAGATGCCAGGCACTTTATTTTATTTTATTGATGTTATTTCGTTGTTTTGTTTTATTTTAATGTTTGTTTTATTATGTTTTTTTTTGTTATTTGTATATGCACCGCCCAGATTGGGAAATGGAAATGGAAATATCCCAGATGGGTGGTATTAAATGCAATAAATAAAATCAAAATAAATAAAGGCTTCTCCAGAATGAATAAGAGCCCTAGGAAGCATGAGAACCTGAAAAGGAGATGGGGATCGGAAGCTTTAGTTTCAAGTAAATATTTCTGGCACTCATTCAGGTTACACTGAATGTAACACAGCAGGATTTTGACCACTGCATCTGAACTAAATGTGATAGCTGTTAGATGTCTTTAGGGATCTTTACATCAGGGGTGCCCAAACTACGGCCCAAGGGCCAGATCCGGGTCCTGATGCCAATTCATCTGACCCACACCACCCTCGTCACTCCCGGAAGTGGAAGTAAAATGAGTTTTACTTCCGCTTCCGGGAGTGATGAGGGCTGGATGAATTAGCATCAGGGGCCAGATCTGGCCTGAGGGCTGTAGTTTGGGCACCCCAGTTTTACATTAATTCTCATTAGTTTTGGATCAGATTGTGAATGAATACATGTAGTAAGATCAATGCTCAGGTATGCTGCATCCATTTTAAGTAGAGGTTACAATCCAATACAAAATGAGCACTTTCTGAAGTCTAATGTAGCACCTAAGCATTTATCTCTAGATGAAATTTGCACTTTCCACAAATATGTGTTTTTTTATTCATTGTTCAATTGATAAACACAGAGAAACATGTGCATGTGCTTGTACATAACTTTTTCAGTATAGTAGAATAGATGTGCTGGTTGCAGCCATTATTCAGAGAATGTCTACCTCCATTACAAGTAATTTTGGTCAGTTTTCCTACTTAGTTTAGAAACGTTAATTCTAGTATTCTAGCGTGTGTCAAATAATTTCCTAGTACAGTAAAACCCCAACTTACATATGCCTTGAGTTACATAAAATTCAACTTAAATAATATTTCTGCACTAAAACCATGTCCCAATTTACATAAATGTCCCGATTTTCATAACACAATTTCTGTAATAAAATAAGTAGTAGTAGTAATTTCCTATGGGTTTGCTTTGAGTTATGCAAAAAAATCATTGTTCCTATGGGTTTGCTTCAAGTTAAGTAAAAAATCAATCTACATAAAAGTCTATGGAATGGACTTTTTACGTAAGTAGGGTTTTTACTGTAGTGATGGTTTACTGTTACCTGTGCTGTTGGTAAGCAGAAATGTAGAGGTTTATATAAACGGACCACAAGCCCTATAGCAGTGGTGGCGAACCTATGGCATGCTTGCCAAAGGTGGAACTCGAAGCCCTCTCTGTGGGCACCCATGCAGTCACCCCAGCACAGAGTTTGCCCCAGCACAGAGTTTGCCCTGCCCCTCTGCCCAGCAGCCCAATGGGAGCTCTTCCTCCCTCCAAAGCACAGGGTTCACCCCACCCCTCTGCCCAGCAGTCCAAGGGGAGCATTTCCTCCCTCCCCCAGCAGGGAGTTCACCCTGCCCCTCTGCCCAGCAGCCCAATGGGAGTGTTTCCTTCCTCCCCTGTTGCTGTGTTGGCACTTTGCAATAAATAAATGGGGTTTGGGTTGCAGTTTGGGCACTCAGCCTCTAAAAGGTTCGCCATCACTGCCCTATAGGAATTGCCTTACATGCATCATTTCAAGTGTTATTTTCAAAAAATACATCCTGTCAAGTCTGAATTAGCTTCAGTTATTACAGTTAGCTCTTAAAAAATAAACAAGGTCAGATTAAGTAACATTGTAACACTGACAATCCAAAATAGTTTTACAGTTGCTTCCTATGTACTATCATCCATCTTTGTTTGCATGATTAATTGAACGAAGTTGAATGAATTGATTATTTTCATTTGTGAGCTGCCTTTATTCCAGTTAAGGGATCCAAGGTAGCTTCAGTATTATGAAAGGAATAAGTGTGTAATTTTTTTTTAATTTTCCAGTAAAGGAAGGACAAAAACCAGTCCGGACCAGTCTACGCTATGGATTTCTAAGCACCAAAGGAAAGACAGTAGCATGGAGGTATAAAATTTGACTGAAAGGAAAGCAAAAATAACACGTTTCCATTCAGGATCTATTATACGGTCATATCAGATACTTGCTTGGAATGGCTTGAAATTGCAATGGATCAACAAAATGAACTGGAAGCTCCCCCTTGAGGCAGTTGCTCAAATCATTTTTATAGGCAGTGTTTGGTTTTTAATTCAGTAGCAAGAAATGGCACTCTAAAAGTGGAAAAAGAATGCATTTATTTTGCTACAGAAGTGACTTGCTACAGATAGTAATGAGATGGACAGAGTATTTGAAATATGTATGGAAAATATCTACTGTCAGTTCTGGAACAATCATTTTTAGTTTAACCTTTTCTTGTTAGTTTCTCATACATTGTACCATTTCCTCATTAATGGATGTACTGCAAATTTAGTTAAATGTAAATTTACAGTGTAACAAAATTAATTTATCTTTTCATAAAAATTTGATAAAATATTGACTCAAGGATTATTTATTTGCTATTAAAATGGTTTTATCCGTATTCTAACTATGATCTACATTTGGAAAGACATCTGACAGTGCTGTCCTATTCTTTAACAACAAGCTTCAAAGAAACAGGAAAAGCAACTTGATGCACTCTAATGAGTATCCTTTGCTAGCAACTGATTATATTCTGATAATATGCTTTCCCAGCACCAATATGAGCCATTCTGCCCATGGTAAATTAGTTAATTCAGATTTTGTTCAAGTCAGTAAAACCAACAAGGAAAACAGGAAGTAAGAAGTCTAGTTAACGATGGGTAAAACAATTCAGTTGGTTAAATAAGGTCAACATCATACTTAAAATCTCCCCCCCCCCCCCGAAGTTTAAGTATGATGTGGACCTTATGCAACCAACTGAATTGTTGTAGCTTCTGTTCTGATGTTGCATGTATTGTTGTCAATCCACAGTTTGCATAATTTATACTCCTGAGTTTTTGGCCTAGGAATTATCTCAGTAGAAAATGCTCAAGTGAGTTTGGTGCTTGGAGTTCAGTGGTTTGATCTCTGCTTGACATGTGAACATGCTTGTTTATATTGGGGTCATGTCATCATTTCAATAAGAATGAAGAAATCATTTAAGAACTATGGGCAATGTATGGCTCTCTAGATGCTATTGAGTTGACGCTGCCATTAGTCTTAGTCTGCACAGGCAAAGGTGAGACATTATTGAATTTGTAGTCCAGCAACACTGGAGAGCTTTTTAAATGCTACTTGAAATAAACCACCATTCTTGCTGGTTGGTTGATTTGGAGAATGTGTTCTGTTGAGAGCTACTCAAGGAGAGCTAGTGACTCACTTCCCTGTGCGATCTTTGCCTTTTCCTGTAAGGCCTTAGGACAGCAGTCAGGACAGACAAGGTGTAATTGTGTTTCAACCTATTATCCTGCAGAATTCCAATAAATTTCTTAGATTACTCTTGAAGTAAACCTTAGTCCTAATTTGAATTGTTTGTCTGACTTCATCAGGAGGTATGATATTGATGGCACCTGCAGTATGTATCCTTGCCCTAGATTCCTCATGGTTTTCAAGGGGTGGTGGTGGTGATGAGAATGCTATTAATGAATTATTCCTTTTATCCAGTCAACAAATTTTGAAACATTTACATATACGCCAGGCCGAAGTGGCAGCGCACACTGATAGCCAAAGGATGTCACACCAGCCAATATCCACTTTTCATTCTCTTGACACATCAAGGGCCCACCAGAATCACCCTGGAATGAGAAATAAGAATTAAAACATTTTACTTACAGTCTTTCTATTGGAAACAGAACTAATTACATAGCCAAAATGAGATTGGCTATGGCCTTAGGCATTTGGTGTGATGCCTGTCAGTTATATGCAGTATTAAGGTTGTCTCCTGTCTGAGTTTTTACTTTAAGCTGATTTCTTTGAGCCTGCATGAAAGTTATGTCACAAGGACTTTGGGGGAACAATGCACTGCCTTTCTTGGACTGCAAGAACATCCTTTGAAAAAAGCTACTCATAGAAGCCCATGAGCTGTAAATTATATGGGTTATTAATAGGACCTTGCATGATGAGTTCTAGATGTTTAAAGTTTTTCTCCAATAAATCCAAAGTCACAAATAGCAATGGGAAAAAACATGATGATGATTTTATTTTATTTTTCTTCTTATTTTATATTCATATTTATATAGCCGCCCAACTCACAAAGACTCTGGGCAGCATACAATCTTAAAAACCCTTAAAACAAGGACAATCCCATTAAAACAAATTACCCCACTAAAACCCCCACACATTTTGTTGTTGTTCAGTCGCACAGTCGATTCCGACCCTTTGCGACCGTATGGACCATTGGTCTCCAGGCGCCTCTGTCCTCCACCATCCCCCTCAGCACTCCCAGCTCTGCGCCCATTGTGTCTACAATACCATCTAGCCATCTCATCTTTGGCCTCCCCCTTCTTCTTTTGCCCTCCACCTTTCCCAACATCAAGGCCTTCTCAAGTGAATCCTCCCTTCTCATTTGATGTCCAACGTACTTTAGCTTCGTCTTTACTATTAGCCCTTCCAATGAGCAGTCAGTGTTGATTTCTTCTAAGATTGACCTATTTGTTCTCCTCGCTGTCCAGGGGTCTCTCAAAACTCTCCTCCAACACCACATTTCAAAGGCATCTATTCTTCTGCGTTCAGCTTTCCTTATTGTCCAGCTCTCGCATCCGTACATTACCACTGGGAATACCATTGCTTTGACTATTCTAATTTTTGTTTGCAATATGATGTCTCTGCTTTTCACTATGTTCCCCAGGTTTCTCATTGCTTGTCTCCCAAGAATCAGTCGCCTTTTTATTTCATGGCTGCAATCCCCATCTGCAGTGATCTTTGATCCCAGGAAAGTAAAATCTATCACTGCTTCTACTTCTTCCCCATCTATTTTCTAGGAACTGATCGGACCTGTTGCCATTATCTTGGTTTTCTTGATATTGAGTCTCAAACCAGCTTTTGCACTCTCCTCCTTCAATCCAATCAAGAGGTTCTTTAGATCTTCCTCACTTTCTGCCATTACGGTGGTATTGACTGCATATCTCAGATTGTTTATGTTTCTCCCAGCAATTTTAATCCCATATTGTGATTCCTCCATCCCTGCATTGTGCATTATGTGCTCTGTGTATAGATTAAATAAGCAGGGTGATAAAATGCAGCCTTGTCTTACTCCTTTTCCTATTCCAAACCACTCTGTCATTCCGTGTTCTGTCCTGACTGTTGCTTCTTGGTTCATGTACATATTTCTCAGGAGGCATATGAGGTGCTCTGGTATTCCCATCTCTTTAATTACTTGCCACATCTTTTTGTGGTCCACACAGTCAAATGCCTTAGTGTAATCAATGAAACAAAAGTAAACTTGTTTCTGGTATTCCTTTGTTTTCTCCATGATCCAACGTATGTTGGCAATGTGGTCTCTAGTCCCCCTGCCTCTTCTGAAACCGGCCTGCACCTCTGGTAGTTCTCTCTCCACATGCTGCTGAAGTCTGTCCTGTATTATCTTGAGAGGAAAATTACTTTGATATTAAACCAACCAGCAGGCAGGGTCACTTTCCCACCAGTACCCCACACCTGCCCCACCAGCCATGTTTTCAGATCTTTCCTGAAGGGCAGAAATTCCATCTGCAGTCTTGGTTCCACTGGCAAGAGGTTCCATAGGGCCAGAGCGGACACAGAGAAGGCCCTCCTTCTTGTGCTAGAGAGACGGGCCCCTCTAGCAGATGGTACAAGCAGAGAGCCCCTCCGGTCCGCTCTGGTTGTACGGGCAGTCGTTCTTGGGGCAATGTGGTCTCTTAGGTATCCTGGCCCACTACCATATTGGGCTTTAAAGGTAATGACCAGCACCTTGAATTGCATCCGGAGGCAAATTGGAAGCAGGTGCAGCTCCCGAAGCAGTGGTGAGGCGTGAGCATAACACCCACACCCCATCACCACCTGAGCAGCTGCAGCCTCCGGATGGTCATCAAGGGCAGCCCCATGCAGAGTGCATTGCAATAATCTAGTCTAGAGGTGACCAGAGCATGAGTGACCATGAGTAAGGAGTCCCGGTCTAGGAGCAGGCGCAAATGACGAATCACCCGAAGTTGGGTGAAAACCCTCCTGCCCATGGCCGCTACCTGATCTTCCAGCAGCAGTTGTGAGTCCAGGAGGACCCCCAAGTTGTGCACTGGATGATAATAATGATGATACCATTGTTGGAGCAAAGGTTTCAAGTGCTGCCAAATTCAGTAATATTTTCCCTATATCAATGGCATATGGTCTCAGTAACAAGCAATGAGTCACTCATTAATTAACTATACTGTAGCCTAGAAAACATCCTTTCTTCATTTACCTGGCAGGAATCAATTCCTCCTTCTTCATATCCAGCACATATCATATTTTCAGTAATATTGTATTCTGGCATCAGTTGTTGGCATTTCTCATGAGTTATAAGAGGGACGTCTGCTTCTTGTAATACACTTGCAGATGAACCTGTCTCAAATCCAGAAATGTATTTAATCAGCTTCCATGCATAACAAGTTCTTCAAAAATATTTTCATTCTTTCTCACATTACATTTTTTCATTAGGCAGCACTGTAGGTGGCCTAATTTCCACATGTTACCATTTCATTAATTCAGTGAATTCTATCCAAGTATGTGTAGAAATCTGATCAGTGCTGCCTATGGATGTCCAGTAATTATTCATGTATTCTGAATAATGGGAATTAGAATGTTTGCTTCCAGTAGTAAGGTAAGAGCTACACATTATGATCATTTCATGAAAAATATTACTTGTCTTTCCAGCAGCAAAATCATAATTTGAAAAAAATATTCATGGAAATATTCATGGCTCAAGTGGCTAAGACGCTGACTGGAAAGCGGAAGGTCAGCAGTTCGATTCCCGCGTACTGCAGGACGGAAATGAGCTCCCGTCTTCATCCCAGCTCCTGCCAACCTAGCAGTTCGAAAGCAAGAAATTGCAAGTAGATAAATAGGGACCACTTTGGTGGGAAGGTAACAGCGTTCCGTGCGCTCCGGTGACTAGTCATGCCTGCCACATGACCACGGAAACATCTGCAGAAGCAGACAGCGCTGGCTCTTCGGCTTAGAAAAAGAGATGAGCACTGCACCCTAGAGTCGGATACGACTGGCTTTCGAGCAAGGGAACCCTTTACCTTTACTTAAATATTTAACTATTTGGGAAACCTGACTGATTTTTTGTGTGTGGAAAATCTCATGTATCTTGCAGAAAATGTCATGTTTCTTCATTGGATTCAGTATGGCCTTCTACCAAGGGCAATGACTGCCGTTCTAATGTTGTTGAACTTCAGTTCCCAGGAATCTTAGCAAGCATAATTAAAGTGTGTGAGATCATAGGAGCTCTGACAGCTAGTTGTCAGCCTTGTTCTAAATAGAGAAGCAAGGGAGGAGAAAAAGTCAACATTCCACATGTATATAAGATTCATAATTGAAGCAATCTACTAAGTCAACCTGAAGGGCTCCTTTATAACAGGGTTGATGGAACTTTGGTCCTCCAGATGGTCTTGGCTACAATTAATATCAACCCCAGCCAACATGGCCAGTGCTGAGAGATTATGGGAGCTTTTGCCTGAAAATCAAGCTTTAGGACTGTGTCCAACTACCATTTTAAAATTGCATTGAGACTCACAGAAAATCAGTATGATTGGATTGTAGCCACCACAATTTGTCAGTATATGTTGTTATAGCCAAGAGACTAGCTTGAAGTGAGGACTGACATAGTAATTAGGATATTCATATCAAGTAGGCATGTCTTTTGGCTTTCAAATTCATTCAGATTCTGAAGCAGCACACTAGTCAAAGCACAGCTCTCTAGAGCCCTGCATATTGCTTCCATGATTTACAGATGCAGAATGCTTTTTAAAATGAATAAACAAGCAAGCAAGCAAACAAGGGGGAAAATAAGTGGAATATTAGAACTAGGAAGCCCAAAGTGGTATAAGATTGACAGCTGAAACTTCAACGAAAAGCCTAGCATCTCCAGTCACAGAACCAATGGAAGGGAATTCTGGCTGTGTGAGCAACAGCTATTTTGTGAGGATAGCATTTGACAATCAGAGGGAAAAATGCTATAGTCCTTCCTCTCACTTTCAGGAGCTAGGGAGAATAGGAGGATTTCTTCTTCCTTTTTAGGTATCTGCAGATCTCAATCCAATTAGCTCTATTGTGTATGTGGAATTTGTGACATCATGTGAGATTTCAATGTAGTAGGTTGAAATATCATTAGGAAAAGGACTTAAGCTATTTAAATTTAATGGCTCCTGGTGATGGAGAAGAAGGAAAGAAACTGACAGGGGCTTTGCCTGCAGAATGACAATCAAGAAGAAGTTGCTGGCTCTGAGTTCCACCCTCTCCCATTACAGGTCATGCACTTCTTTCCTCCATTTCATGTTTTCCCCCCTATTGCTTGAACGTGCAAAAATCCATGAAAATATTTCATAATATTTTGATAAGAATTGAAGCAGGTGGGCTGCGAATCAGCAAGAAACAAATTGGTTGTGATTTGTAAGAAAAAACAATTCTAACCAAATCAAAGCAGATGGTGTTTGCACATCTCTAATATTAATTCATTCTGCTTATGAAGATTTTTTTAAAATTACAGACTAATGACATACACACAGAAGATCAATTGAAGCAGATATGGCAGCTTCTTTGCTTTTTGCACCACAACTCCTAAAATCCTAGGTTGAGGCGTTTGGGAAGATGTAGTCCCAATCCCCAATAAATTCCCACATCTTGCCTAAGGTAACATGCTGAAGATGAACAAGTTTATATCTAGTCAGCTGCCTGGGTGGAAGCTTGCCTGTGATAAGCCTTGATTTCCATCATGATGGAAAGATGGGATGTAAATGTAATTATGGAACAAAAATGAGTTCTTAAAAGCAAAATGAAATACTAAATTTAGTTGGAGCATAAGATTGGCTCTCCCTGAGAATTTTTTATAATATACTGGGATAAAAATCAACTTTCTATTCCCTTGCTGTGAGTGACCACAAAGCCATCTTGCAAGTTATATATGTATCTTGGCTGTTTAATAAATAATAGTTTGTCAAAATGTTTCCAAAAAGTTCTGCACATTAATTTAGACAAAATATTTGTTGGGGATATATATCTAGACTGCATGTTTCTGGACTTCAGACAGATATAATGAAGAACCTCCTTCTGAAGTCCAGAAGCATGCATTCTATGATCTAGTGACAAATTCAAGAAAGACAGCCAAATTTCTGTTGAAGTATATAAACAACTACTCCTTCTTCCTTGTCTAGACCAGACGTAAAATTGCCAAAACGAAGACACTTTTGGGGAGTTCATTCTTTAGTTCCTTTCACCTGACCCAGTGTGGTTCAAAAATACCACAATCTTTGAGGAGGCTCTTACAAACAACTAAGAGTGTTGCAATACTGTAATAAAGAACAAATTTATTACAGCACAATCTTTTGTAAAGCTGCCATTCTGTCCTTCTGTTTACAATTTTTATTGTCTACATCTACATACATATTTACCAACTGAGTGTAACCATTTGGACAGCTGATAAATCGGGCTATATTCATTAAAACATACTGTATGCCACAATAAATCTGTTATTTTTTTAAAGTACTGAAGATTTTATTTTCCTTTATTTTGCAATTGATGATTTATTGCTCACTCTACAGCCTAGTAAAAAGTCTTCCACTCTATGTTCCACCTTAATAATGAACACTAAAGAAAAACACAATAGTTGTACAGGTATACCTGGGTATAATAGTTAGAAATTGGGTATAACAACATACCTTGATTTGTGGTTCTTCCCCAACCAGCAATGGAGCAATTGGTTCCTGGCAAAAATAATTTGTTTTCTTCTGGGAGGCAAATGGGTTGAATATAATCTAAGAAGTAAGCAAGTAAGTAAATTAGTTAGTTAGTTTCATATCCAACATCTATTGGATTTTAGAATTACTCAAGCAGGTCTAAAGTAGCAAAATCAGAATGTGCCAAATTTTGAGTACTAGTTTAATATTCTTTCATTGGAAACATATAATATTTTAATTTTCAATGTTTATTCAGATTTGTATCTACAACAGTGTATCACAGAAAGAAACAGCTATAGAAGAAAACCATCCTACCTGTGTAATTTACTCTGAATTGGAGATGCATCAAAGCAATATCACTGTCTTTTGTTCTCTTATTGTAATGGGGATTTATGATAATTTGATCAATATTTTGAATCACTGTTTGTGGATATGACAGATTCAGATGGGTGTGTAAGCCAATGTATGCTTTCCACTGGGATGGCTTCATATTCCTCCTGAGGAATAGAATGAATATTATGAAGCAGAATCATCTATGATTACAAAGCAGATCTAAATGATTTGTGATATATAATTCTATTTTGCCACCCATTTTTCTGACATATACAAATCTCATGCTTTCCAGTGTGCCTGTGTATCCAATAGACTATATCCCATGTGTCCCTTGTATTATGCCTTAAAATAGGCAGAGAATGCTGATATTAGTCTAAAGTCATTGCTTGCAAAGTTTTGACATCCTGTCTACAATTTTGCCCAAGTAAAATTGCAGAGCTAGAGCACACATTTGCATTATTTCTCAGAAAAATGTAGCCTCATAGCCATTGTGTTCAGTTTATATTGCCTTCTAGCATAATATTGCACAGTAACTTGGTATTGAACAGTTTCTCCAAATGTTGAGACCCCAGAGCTTCTGCTGGGTCAAAAAACCCTCTAGTTAGCATGGCCACTAGACAGGACTTCTATAAGGTGCAACCCAGAGCATGTGCCCCTGCGTTTTGGTACTGACTCTACTCTTTTTGTGTAGCCATTCTTTGTACCAAATATTGGTGACTGGATCCAACTGCACCTTTGAACTTTCCAAGAAAATTAGAACAGATAAAACTTCATGAAGGAAAGCCTGGAAGATGTTGACAAGGAACTGGGCCTTCTAGGCAGTGGTGCCCTCCCCGTGGAACATTTTGTCATAAGGTATACATTTAGTTCCTTCCCTTCAGTCTTGTGAATAAATCTATAAATAAAATATATACACGTAGAAGGGAATATATATTTCTTCTGATTACAAACAGACAAACTGAAATAATCCAATTTATTTTGCCCGACATCAGCTGAGGTCTTAGCAGCTAAGCTGCAACATCTACCTTAATCACACTACTGGCAACCTCTAGGATGAGTAATGCATATACTCAATTGATGCTAGATAAAATGGGAACACTTCACTTGGTACACTGTATTTAGTGTACACAACTTTACATTAATCATTCTTTATTTGCTGTAACTGATGAAATATGATGTTGCAACCAAATTGAGGAACCACCAGGGCCGTAGCAGGTGTGTGTGTGTGTGTGTGTGTATGTGTGTGAAAATCCTCCTGAGCTAACAGCTCATCCACCCACCCCACCCCGTGGTGCCAATGTTATATATGTGAATGTGACATTGTCATACTCCTGGTTTTTTTGGCCCCTCCTGAAACATTCCCCGCCCCTGCCTAGGGCCGGCCCTACCATAAGGCGAATGTAGTGGTTGCTATAGGCGCCCACTTCCAGAGGGCGCTACAGTGGTAAAGCATGTGTAAAGTTTCACCAAGTAACTTAATTTAACTCCATATATTAGGGGTGACCAAGAGGGCACCATAGTTGGATCTCGCTCCACCCTAAAACTTGCCTCGGGCCTGCACTGCCCTCGCCCCCATCTAGAATCCTAGCTGCGGCCCTGGGAACCACCAAGCTGGATTCCATTTTTAGTACTGGAGAGCTTTACATAATTACTTTCACATTGTTATATTATGTAGAAGACTTTGGTGATGTATAGCAAGATAAATGCTGATACAAGAAACAAATAGCCAGTCAAGAGTTAAATAGTTATCTATAGTAATGTTTCTTTTATGGTTTGTTTAATAAAGTAAAAACAGAATGAAGCAGGACAAAATGTATCAAAGGTGGTGTATTTCTGTGTGAAACTTTTGTGTATGTATTTTGGCCTTAATGTCAGAGTATGTTGGGCTTCTGTCTACAACACCTTACTCATATGCATGGAACTGTGGAATGCAGGGGGCCTTTGCAAGAACTGAGTACTCTCTGCATTCTTTGCTCAGCAAGAGTGCTTCTCAGACTTCTAGCTCTGCCTTAGAGCAGATATGAGAAGTCATTTAAATGAAAACACATGCAAGAATAACTTCAGATTTTTCTAAATATAAATTCTTAACTGATTCACACACACACAAAAGGACTTAGAGGAATGGTTATATGTACTAGAACATGCAAGGGTTGAGAGGATCACCTCTGAATATAGAAGAAAATTGTGACTTGGTTGAAGGGATAGATCCAGTTTCAAAGAAATGCTTTGAGGCAATAGCTTTCTTTCAGACACTTCTTCCCCATATGCATGCCAAAAACAGTTTCTGCCATTGCATTCATTCATTCTCTTCCTGTTGTCCTTTTCCCTCAGAGCACGGCAGTGCTAGGAAGATAACCTGCACTGCCAGTGCTTTGCACAACACTGGCAAATACTCATCAAAGTCTCATAAATTTTAAAAATGTCTTGTTCTAAGGAAAAATCACTGATACAGATTGAAATATAGTATTGCATTATAGCAGTGTATGACTGAGTTAGAAACAGGCACACCAATCTTTTTAAATTATCACAGCCAAGTTACTAGATATTCCTACTATTCTGTATTCAAACGTTCAGTTGAATCAATTTGAGATAAAGCAAAAGTAATCACACCTGTATACCACCCCATAGCATTTAGTGCACACTCTGGGCAGTTTGCAAGTTAATTAGCATTTTGCCCCCAACATGCTGGGTACTGATTTTACTGATCTCGGAAGGATGGAAGACTGAGTCAACCTTGATCCCTGGTCAATACTGATCTCACAACCTTTTGGTTGCAGTACAGCAGTTTAACCACTGCGCCACCAGGGCTTCTATAGTCACAAAATGGGTTACTTGGATACTCTGTTGAGACTGGCTTTCCATGTCAACACCACAGGTAGCAGAGAAGAATAAAGACTTTGTGGAGTCCATGGTCTATGAAAAGTCTGACTGATGCTATGGAATAAAATCTGATGTTACTTTGATTTTATAACTGTGTGTTAGAAGGCAGGGCAGCATTCACACACAAAAAGGATCTCAAGTAAAATTTGTTATAATTTGTCAAGATGGAAAACGAGGTTTATAAAAAGGACAGAAAGAGTTGTGTTTACCCATAGACACAGTGTGCAGCAGAGATCAGCCATTCGCTGCTAACAAGGGAAGCTCCACAGATTGGTCTAGAATTAAAATATAATGAGACCATCCAGGGCCAAGCACCTTCCTGGGCATCAGAACCACCAACAATTTTTGTTATGTGCTTTTGAGTAATCAGTCTTTCTCCACATGCTATTGGAAAAGGAGGAAAAAACCATTCAAGTTAAGAACATATCATTTTGAACAGCTCAGATTTAAATAGGCTAGTCTTCCTTGGTGTTGGAATTTGGATGGGAGCTCTATTGTTAGAATTGGTATCATTTATATGTTTGTTTAGGACTACAGGGGGTTAGTGGCTATGATGCTGCACTTGACACCTGGAAGGTCGGCAGGCCAGCAGTTCATGACCTGAGTATTGTCTCTGTCTCAGCTCCTGCCAACCTAGTAGTTCAAAAGCAAGAAATTGCAAGCAGATAAATAGGTACCACTTTGGTGGAAAGTTAAACAGCATTCCGTGCACTCTGGTGTCTACTCATGCCTGCCACATGTCCATGGAAATGTTTCCAAATGCAGACAGTGCTGGCTCTTTGGCTGTATACAGAGATGAGCACTGAACCCTAGAGTTGGAGATGACACTTTTGAGCAAGGGTGACCTGTATCTTACTATATGTTTGTTTTGGATCTAGAAAGCTTTTAAATATTTTTGCTTAATTTACTTATGGGAATGTGCTATGCTTTAGGATCAATTATAACCTCTACAACCATTGTTTGAACTTAATATATGTACAAAAGAAACATTCTTGATGAATTTTCTTAACAAGACAATGTCTTTTTCAGCAAGACTCTATAATGAGCCAGCTTTGCTTTGAAATGAAGCACTGAAGTGTTACTATTTTATTATTTTACGTGGGTGGCTTGTTGGTATGCTAATGTGAGCCAAGATAGACAAGAAGTTTACTTTCTGTTATACAGATCTGTTTAATGTAAAAAAAATGTAACATACGATGTGTCCAGAGAAAAATATATGTAGAAACATCTGATTGGAACTTGTGATATTCCAGACACTTACGTTTATTCTTGCATTGGAGATGCATCACCAGATTATTTACACAGTGTGCCCTAGAATGAGAACATACTTATTATATTTGTGGTGTTCATACAGCAGGGATAGAGCATAAATGACCCCGCTATTCTCCAAAAGCAATTCATTGAGGCTGCTTGCTGAAGTTAGCTATGAGAATGGCTAGAACCAAAAGTAGGTACAGAGACTCTGTTTAATGTTATTTGTTCTTCTATGCATTTTTCTTTCTCATGCAGTTGTCAGATGTCTCTGTTTTACTTTCTCTGTTCCTCTACTTCCATGCCCAGCAGGCTACCAACAAAGGGAAAGATCAAGTTTGCCAGAGACAGAGCTTCACAATGTCACCTTTTCAGAATACAGCTCAAAGAATAGGAATGTGTCCTCTGGATCGTTTGGACTTCAGTTCTCAAAATTCTTCATTCTGGGAATATCACTTGTAATACCCACACATATAGACATCTAAATGTGGCTTACCTGGAGAAAGACCTAGTTGGAATACTTCATGGCTTAGCAGAGTGATCTAGCTCAGGGGTCAGCAAACTTTGCTCTCCAGATGTTCTTGGACTTCAATTCCCAAAAGCCCTGATTAGCAGGTATACGGGCTTGGACTTTAACTGAAGTCCAAGAACACCTGGAGAGCCAAGTTTGCTGACCCCTGGCCTAGCTTCCTGATAAAGAGAAAGAAGGCACCCCAGTGCTCACTGGGAATTGAAGTTCAAAAATATCTGAATTGCACCTTCTTTAAATGATTATGTAAAATTGACTTGGCTTGGCAATCTAAATAAATAAAAGAAAACAAAACCATATCAGACCCTGTACTTCTCTAACCAGGACCCTCATAGAAAATATGCATTTAGCTTGCTCAGTAATTTGATGCTCACTCGTTTATCAAAAAATAACATTCTGCTGCTTTCTTATGTGTTTACACAAGCATTTGCCACTAGAGATCAGTGTGACCAAAGATTTTAAAATGTTCACTTGATAGAAAGTAACATGCATTTCCATAGATATAACCACTCTGTCAAGTCTATCTCAACCTTGTTCAAATACTTTAGAAGCAGTTGGCTAAGAAACAAAGCAAATAGATTCCAAAGCAGCAAGAGACCACAGATCATAATGGTTTTAGCATATGTGTGCTCAAGTGATCTGAAGAAGTTTGCAATTCATCTGAGGTTTTGTTCATTCCAAGAACAGTGCACCACAGACAAGTGTGGTATCAAGGATAAATACTGTCATTTAAATATAACAAACTCAGACACAAAGAGAAATTGAGCATTGGTTCTTCATAATTTGCCATCTCTCTGTTATCTAAACTGAATAGCATACCTTCCCTCCTCACATTCATAATTATATTGACCTCTGAATGTACTTCATGCCCCTTTCTGTTCAGATAGGAACTTCTTTGATGTTACATGCCTTTGGTTTAGGCTGACTGAAGGTATAGTCAAGGATTCTAAGACCTTCACATCAAAACATATTTTACCCCCTTAAAGAGAGTTTTCTTTGTAGGTTTAGAATAGATCTGAATCTATACTGGCCACGTCAGCTGCTCACTTAGTAATGAGAAAAATTCTTCTGATCAATTTTTCTCTTTTGTGTTTTGTTCTGCATGGCAGGAAGAGTTCTAACAATAGGATCCCTCAATTAAATATATGGATTGGTACAGTTTTGGTGCCTGATCTGGGGATGTGAGACTGGTCTCCTCCACAGGGCAATAAAGTATTTAAGCTTCCTTCCACGATCTTATCAGATCTTGCTTCCAGAAAGAGACTGCACATGATTTTTCATCTTCAATAGTGTTTTTCACAATTTGGGCAACATATACTTTTTGAAAGCCTACGTTATACAAAAGTGTGAAAGAAAAGTTCATTGATGTGGCCCATTTTCTTACTTCAAGAGCACACATGAGTGTGTCTAGATCAGTGGTTCCCAACATGGGGCCCACGCCCCACAGGTGGACTTCAATTCCCAGAAGCCTAAGTCAGTACATTGGCTGATCAGTTGCTTTGGGGAATTGACTTAAGCTTTTGAGAATTGAAGTCCAAAAAACAAAGGTTGGGAAACACTGGTCTAGATGATAACAGATATGGCTAAAGAATTACTTTTGACTATTCATAGGCAAGACATGAATCATCCCCTATACTTCTAGAGCAGTGATGGTGAACCTTGGCACTCCAGCTGTTCTTGAGCTTCAATTCCCAGAAGCCCTAATAAGCACTCCTGCTGATCAGGGCTTTGGGGAATTGAAGTTCAAGAACAGCTGGAGTGCCAAGGTATGCCATCACTGTCCTAGAGCATATGAGATGATTGTAACATAATTTACTTTTAAACATTCTATTGTTAGCAAGCATAGTTTTTAATTCTTGAACAAAATAAAAAAATCCCATACCAAATGGATTATAGCATCTTTAAAAGCAACCAAACTTTTGCACAGTGAGCTTTTGAGGACACAGTTCACTGCAGACATATTTCAGATGTTTCTGAAGAAGTAGATTGTATCCATAAAAGCTCACACTAAAAAGTAGGCTTAAAAGGACTGGAAGTACCTAGTGTGGTGCAGTGGATGAACTGATAGACAAGGAGGTATATTTCTTTCTTGTCCTTTCTTTTCCTCCAGCCCACTAGTGGCAACAGATATTTTTGCTTATGATGGTAAATGCAAGGATGCTTGATTCTCTTAGTAAAATAGAGAAATATTGTGAAATTTGACCAGACTTTAAAGACTAATTGCTATATTTCAGTGTTAACTTTCACGGAAGTGAATGCACAAAAGCAAACATTAAAATACAGCAGTTAGTCTTTAAGGTACCACAAAGTTTTTTCTGATTGATTGATTATTTTTTGCTGTGTTTTTTGTCTGATATGCTTGGACAGATTAACATGGCTACCACTTCAAATACTTGATCACACTGGTTTATGGAGCTGGTTAAGAAGCTGTGGACAGTTTCTAACCAGAACACAGCTTTAGTTCTTCATCCATTTCCTCATCATCGTTGAATACTTACGTTGGTGTTAGTATTAAGCTGTTATTGATTGTTTTTGCAACTTCTACAAAAGGACCTGTCCCATTAAACAACACAGGAGATGAATTATTCAGATCTCTATAAGAGAAAACAGTGTTTTCATCAGCAGCAGCATTAGAATACATTTCATACAACACAGGCATTATAATTATAATAGTTTCATATCAGAAATTATTCTGAGTTGAAAGGATTTTTGTGGAAGAGACTCCACTCAGGGAATACCCAAAATTAGGCTCCTTTCATGTCCCCAAGAGCTGGACAGAGAAGGGTGTTCAAACCATCATGCAGTACCTGGGTCTCGAACTGCCAACTTGCCAGCCTTCCAGTAACAAGTTGAGCTTCTTAACCACTGAGCCACCCCAGCCCCTACAGGTATTATGATGAAGTGAGACACATATATAGAGTGACCAGAATATGGCTACCAGCTCTTCAAATCATAATGACATTTTGCTGTTTAAAATGTCTTAAAAATCTCCCCACACCTGTAATTACTATTATATTATTCATTTTTGGCATTGTAACATGATCTTGCAACACAGATAGAGCGGTCATTTTGTAGAGGGCAGTAATCAAATCAGCTGGTGCTCCTCCTCCAATAAATAAGTGGCTACTGCCTCTACACTAAGAGTACCAGATTATATATCAGCAATCAGTTGAACATTATAGTAACATAGTTATCTGCTGAGCTATGTAGAACTGCACAGTGCTCTGCAAAGTAACAGAGAACAAATGCATTTCATGTCATTATGAAATTTCTGCTCAAACATATGAGAGTTTCACCAGATGTCAAATGCTACGGTCACACAGTCGTGCATCAATTTAATAATGTACACATCAATTAGTTTAGCTCGGATTTTATTGGAATCCTTAGTTTATAGTCTGAGTGCAAGGGAATGGCAATGAATAAAAGTGAACAAAATGCAGAGCAAGTCATAGGTTTATTTATTTATTTATTTATTTATTTATTTTTCATGCTTATATACCGCCCACTCAGGTACAACCCAACTCAGGGCGGTTTACATAGCGGACAGTAAATACATAAAAGACACATAATAAAACAAAGTTAAAATTTAAAAAACCCACCCCTAAAAGGTGCACAAGAACCGAAGGGACCTTGGGGGAAGGCACACTTCTCTATACCAACCACCCAACGGTACCCCCATCCCCACCCGCACCCCAAACTTGGCCCGCCAGCCTGTGAATATCTTAATTCAGATATGGAGAATTCACATTTACTCCAGTTGGTACATATGGTTTCTCCTTCAGTGAAATAATTTGTGTGTTAATAAAGCATGATTTGGTATTAGTGCAAAAGTGGATAATTCTTCACAAAAGCAGAAATTGCCAACTAACTCCTTACTCTATTCCAGTTTATAAACATTGGAATATTTTAATGTGGAGAGAAAGAATGCTTATGCCTACCTTTTAGAACTTTTATTTTACCTACAGCTGACTAAGGAAAAATTCAAACACAATTTGTTCTTATGTATTGCAGAAGAAGCAATTCTCAGTAGGCCTCCTACTTCCAATTGGGGTAAAGTACCAAAGAAATGAAAATGTGGGCCAAATATCAGCAGATGTCCATATAATAAAATGCACAGAAGTTAATGGGCAGTCATAAAATATCCTGCAGGCTTAAAAGGTAGGCAACTAAAGCATGTATGACCACACCATTGGGGAATAATCCTTCAGGAAGATAGGCTAAATGACCTAGCAGGTCTTTTCTATATGCAGCTGGCTCAATTTTATTACTGACGTTGCTCTTGTTACTTTACTGGAGTTCTTGGAAGCAGCAGGTTCTACAGAGACTGCTGAGGGAGGATGGAAGAATGCAGTTAAACACAGAGCAATCTTTCATATAAGAATTCAACTTAGTCATATCTCTCCCCCCCCCCCCCCCCGATTTCAAGCAATGGGAATGGTAGAGACTGTCAATTGACACACAATACTGTGCTAAATTCAGCCTCCTCCTCCTCCTCCTTCTTCTACAACTGCCAGTTTTACAAACTATTCTTCCTGCCATTATCATAAGAGGGGACTCTGAGGTCTCAAACAGTCTTTTTCTTTATTTTTTAAAATTTTTAAAGCTTTTATTAAGAACTGAAGTAATACAAAAACAAATAATGAAAATAATACAAAAAATAATACAGTAACAAATCTATACATTATAAAAAATACCTAAAGCATTAAAACAATATAACCCGACCACCTGTGCTCTGTCGGGGGATGTCGGCAGGGGTTTCTTGACCATTTGCCTTCAATTCTATTTCCAAAATTGGATCGTGTCAGGGCTTGGGTTAAACCCCCAAATCTCCCAAAATGGTGTCTTTATTGGTAACCCCTTTTTCTGGTGAACTTGGATAGTTAATTTCTCACTGAGAGCCAATTGCCAAACATCTGCGTACCATCTAACTTTACTAATATTAGTTCCACTCTTCCATTCCTTGGCAATTAGCTGTCTGGCTACCATCAATAAAGATAACAATAATTCTTTTTTATTATTTTCCAGATGTAAATCATCCACTTCACCTAATAATACTATCTTTGGACTTAGCACTATTGTTATTTTTAATATTTTATTCAATTCCTCTTCTATAACATCCCAGAAATTCCTCATTTTATCACACAGCCACCACATGTGAATGTAAGTCCCTTTTCCTTTATTACATCTCCAGCATAAATCAGAGTTCTTATTATTTATTATATGTAATTTGGCTGGAGTGAGATACCACCTCCAAAGTACTTTACAATTATGTTCTTTTTCCTTTATTGAAAGTGATTTCATACTTCTATGGGTCCATTTCTTTTTCCAGTTCTCATCTTTTATTATAATTCCCAAATCCTCCTCCCAATTTTTTTAAGCCAATGCTGAGTATCTTCACTAGAATTTAACAACTGATAAATCTTACCCACTAAACCTTTTAAATTCTTTTTACCAGTCTCACACAGTCTATCTGTAGGAAGATCAGAGATCTCCAATATGATCAACAGGTAGCCTTTTTCTCCTCTCAAGAAAAGAAGGTTCCCCTAAGTATTGACCCAGAAAATGGACTTCTTGAAAGTATCTGCCTATTTGAAAGTTGCTCCTGCTCCTCAGTGTCTTTCAATTTTAAAGCAACTGGCAAAGGCCAGAGCAAAGCTAAAATGGAACACTTATATGTTTGAAAGGTTCTAGTGAAAGAGGTAGAATGAGTATCAACTTAAAAGTTTATGTTAACATTAGAAAGAAGCTTATAGCATTGCTAGACCCAAATGACACAAAAATCTTTGTGAATATGAAGGATTAAATTGTTGTTAATGCAGTTGTTACTACTAGTACTACTATTATTATAATTGGCCAAGCAGTAGAACCGGACCCACTTCCAGAGATTTTTAGATATTGAAAACTTGCTCCAATTTATCCGAAGTTCCTCAAAGTATTCCACAGGTCAAAAAGCAAGCCTCAGAATTTGAACGAAGAGATAGGGAAGTTTAAATTAAAGATTAAAGTCCATTGGTGATGTCATTCTCAGTCTTTATATGTGTGAAGTTGTGTCACAAGATTCTGGATATTAAATCTTGAGAAAGGTTTTTTTCAGCGGAGAAATGAGAAGACAATCTCATTTAATGGTGTCCTTCTCTTAAGAGCCATGCTTTCAGTTGGTTGCTGGATAATCACACTAAAATGTTGCTGAAGCCCACTACATAGTTTATGTATCTCTGAAATGAAAGCTTTTCACCAGTTAAATTTGTTATGTAACTGGCCATTAATGAATGACCCAGATATTCTACCCTTGTATATCAAAAAAGGTGGATTGTTCTCCACAAAAGTCCATACTCAAATAAAATGATTAGCCTTAAAGAGGCAACCATACTTTTGTCTTGCTTTGTTTAAATTTTATGATTATTAAACAGCCTTACCCGAGTCCTAACCAGTGGCAAATTCTGCTTGAGGACTCTACACTCCAGTCATCTGCACAAGCTGTATACCACTCACTTTCAACCTTGAACTGGACCAACCCACTGAAGCCAACAGAACCATTGACCAAGCGCACTGTGAACAAAATAAATTATCAGAAAAATGATATTTAAATTTAATTTAATTTAATAGTCATATTTAAATATGCCACCCACTCAGGTAGAACCCGACTCAGGGCGGCATTACAATAAGTTCTAAAAACACATAAAAACACTTAAAAAACCCATATCCCACCCGCTTCAAAAAAACCATATCCCACCCACCCATCCCACCCACTATAAAAAAGAAGAGAGAGTTCTTAATTGTTTACATAAGCCAGCAGGCGGGGACTGTGTTCCCATTAGGGCCCCACACCTGCCCTGCCAGCCAGGTCTTCAATCCTTTCCTGAAGGGCAGCAATTCTCTTTGAAGTCTTAGATCTGTTGGCAGGAGGTTCCAGAGAGTTGGTGCAGACACGGAGAAGGCCCTCCTTCGGGTGCTGGATAGATGTGCACCCCTAGTTGATGGCACTATTAGTGAGCCCCTCTGGTCCACTCTGTTTGGACGGGCAGACACTCTTGGGATGATGCAGTCTCTAAGGTATCCTGGCCCACTGCCATATAGGGCTTTAAAGGTCAAAACCAGCACCTTGAATTGCACCCGGAGACAAACTGGTAACCAGTACAGCTCCCGAAGTAGCGGTGAGGCATGGGCATATCGTCTGTACCCCATCACCAGCCTGGCCGCTGCATTCTGGACCAGCTGCAGCCTCCGAATGGTCATCAAGGGCAGCCCCATGTAGAGCGTGTTACAGTAATCTTGATACTCAATGCTGATGATAGCTTATTTTTGCTGGGAATTCTGCATGGGCTCATCTTGTACTCTCTCTTTCTCCAGCTATTCTGAAGCCAATCCCTGCACTCTTGAAAATAATTATGAATAATAATATTTACAGCGATTGTTTCATATCCTTTTTCATACATATTTTTAATATTTTGGTGGCTGCTGAGGCCACCTGTGAGCCCTGGGGACAAAAAATTGACCTCTGAACCTTCTGAAATTGCCCATCTCTGGGATAAAAGCATTCTTCTAGGTCTAGTTATACTGTATATATAGATGAATGTGCAAATATGAACTCAGGCATAAGGTAGAATGAAGGGTCCAGAGAAATTTAACCAAAAGAAGTGGCATACCCATGGTTCCCTCATGGTAAATATGGCAGAAAAACTCAGAAGAAGAGAAAGTTGTTAATGTTTCCTGTCTTTCCCATTGCATAGTGATCAGTTGAATGATCAAAGTCTTATGGATGCAATACCACTAATTTCACATCCAAGGAACAGCAAGGGCAAAAGCTGAAAGAAGGGCCAGCCCTACCATAAGGCGAACGGATGTCCAAGGGGGTGCCATAGTTGGATGGATCTCACCCCATCCTAAAACTTGCCTCGGGCCAGCACTGGCTGAAAGCAGTGCAGAAAGAGCAAAGAAAAAAAAGCTCTCTACATCGCACCTTTAAGAACGAATGAAAGATTATTTTGCCCACTTCTTTTTTAAAGTTGCCCTGCATTCCCTTCATGGTGACTGCCCGAGGAAGCAGATGAGAGGACTTTCTCTTGCTGGTTGGAAAAAAATGGGGAAACTGAAAGCAAAATTGCCCAGTTCTGCAGACTACTGCTGGTAGTAATCTCTCCTGCTTGCATTGTTCAATCTATCCTATGGCCTTGCTCTCTCTGCATTTCCAGATTTGTGAGAATAAGGTCTTCATTGAGAACTGGAAGTGCACAAATACTGTCAGAGACTAGAGTTAGAGTTTCCCCAAAGTGCCATGGCACTGTTTGGCCCCAATCTCTGTTCCTTTCAATCCACTACAGATCTGGTTAGGAGGCTTCTGCCTATCTCTTACCTTGACCACAAGTTTCCTGAAACATAGTGCTCAGTTCTAGAAGCCCCTTAGTTGATGCAACACTTTGCATGGGATTATAAGCACACTGTTAGATGAGCCACATAAACAGAAGCATTTATGATGCATTTGATCACTAAGAAGATATCTCACTCTATAGTTTGGTTCTAAATGTTTCAGCGGCTGATATCAATCACAATGCTTCAGATCAAATATCAGCACATGAATCACTTGCCTTCCTCCTCCTCCTCCTCCTCCTCCTCCTTCATCTTTACAGAGAGTAGCACTATTAGGTACCAACCAGATTTGTCAGATGGTACCTCACTGACTCTTAGGTCCAAGGCTGGGACCTTAGCAGTGTGGGTTCCAAAACTCTGGTGCAAACATCTGGTGGAACATGTACACCTACATCATCATCATCAATGTTCTTATCCCCATGTAGACTTTTGTTAATTTTAAAACCTTTTCCCCCATCACCTAATAGAATTAGATAAGAGGTATTAGGAACTGTATTTTGCCTGTGAATGCTTATATCACTAACTATACAGTCCAAAATATGCGCAACAGACGTTTAAATATTTCACTACTACCAATTTTGTTTTACTTGACATAAGCCAAGTCTCCAAACATAAACATCCACACACAGAAACAAGTGTGTTAGCCAGCTCTTTGTCTGTAAGAACAGTTTATTTTTTTGAAAACCAGATTCTGGCATCACTTAAATAGAAGTTCTGCATATAAATGGTTGTACATAAGCCATTATTTCTGGTTTATGTGAAACAGAGCTATGTATGGAACATTTAATTTTGGAAATAACTACCTTTGCTGTGTGCTGTGACAACAGCTGTCATTGTTGTCAAAGTAACCCCCATACATGTTTGTGAAACAGTTGAAATGTGCTCTCAGCATCTGCTTTATGATCCTGTCAGAGACTTTTATCAGGCTTATATCTGATCCTGAACTCATTTCCTTGAAAATAGTCTTAAGAATTTAGCCCTAAGCATGTTTCTTAGGCAAAAACTGATGTGAGTAGCCAGGCCTTTGCAAAGTCAAGAACTCCATAAATCCCTTATGTGTAAAAAGGCCCCACAATGGAATAAGTACATTTTGCTCAATGTTTTGTGTTTCACACCTCAACAATTTCTCCTCTGATTCCAGTGGAAATGAAAAGTCCTCAAGAAAATCAGAAGCTGACTAAGGAATGGGAAAGTCATTTGTTTGGCTTGCAATTTAATGTGCATGACTTCCTAACAAATATGCAAACCAGAATTATCCTTTGGTTGTTGTTTTTTTTGACAACCCCCACACCCTCAGTTTTGCTATATTAGGCTCCAGATATTTGTAAATTTATGTCCTAGAGAAAATTCTAAATAAATATAAAGGTAAAATACCTTGCAAAAAGAAATAAGTTGTATTTCTGAAAATGCAGAATGCATGCTATTCATAGTTTCAGAAAGAGAAATAAGTATGAAAATGCACATTTTTTTTTCTGAGAGGGTATACAAACTAGATCTTTTGAGACCTATGTAGTCATTCTGCCCACTAAACTACTCTTTCTTCATCAACCTTTTTTTTAGCTTATATAGAAAGCAAAAGTAGCTAGAAGTAGATTTTCAGTTTATAGGGGAAATAGTTACCACAGTCTGCTTCATCTGAATTATCATTACAGTGTTGTGTTTGGTCACAAAGGTAAACTGATAGTATGCATTCTCCACTTCCACACTGATAATAATTGGGTAAACAAGGATCTGTGAAATGAGAGAGAAACAAACTATAGGTCATAATAAAAGCAGATACTTTACTTATTTGGATTGTTAATTCCATTATTCCATTTACACAGATCAGGTATTCCTACTTGGATCTTGAAAACACAACTTAGAGAAATGTAGTAGCCTCTGGTTAGCCGCTAGTATCCTGCATGTAAGGTGATTTATATTGTTTGATATAACTGCAAGTAATTGAATCTGATAAGGACGTTGGGATTTTATAATTTTCTATAATGGACTCTGTTTACACATGAAAATATACTAGATACTCCGGGTCAAAAACACATTACCTAGATCTAATAATAGTAGGGTCCCCTGGTCTCATAGTGCCAGTTAAAATCCAGATAGGGGGACAAGATCTGAGGGTGAGGGTTGCTTCTTATTCTTCCATGTCTAAGCCAGACATAAAACTGCCAAAATGAAGGCACCTTTTGGTAAATTCAATCTGCAGTTCCATTCACCTGACTTAGTGTGAGAAAGATTAGCCAGCAACACAAGGTTTCCATTACCAGGGTACACCCGATTGTGGTTCAAAAATACCACAATCCTTGAGGAGGCTCTTTCTGTGTGCCCTGGCGAGGGTTGCTGAAAGAAGATATGGTTTTATATTGTCTGAGGTGTCCTTAAAGATAGGATTTTTGTTCACATCTAGCTGGTGCTAGGGCTCACTAGCTCAGCAAAAGTATGTTTCAATGTATGTTTTCCTTTCTCATTCTTGTCTATCCTACTTCTGTATTGTTACAAGAACCACCTCTGTGATATCAGAAGGACCCTTCTTCACAATGAAGACCCTTCCCTTTGGCATCAGAAGCCCCCAAACCCTGGTTTCAATTTGACTTTTGAAATTTCAGGAGAGGGAACTCTATAATCTAACAGTTATTTATGTATGGCTGAAATCTGACAGTATAGATTACATCATCAGCCACAGTGGCTTTTTTCTTGGAAATTAAAATTGTGTTCCCCTACCCCACTCCTCCCAAAAATGGTCCCAAAGTTCTCTTTCATTGTGAGGAAGCACACTGTGGGTGGACACAAGTGATTACTTTCTAAAACCTGCTGCCATTAGGATAATTTTACCAACAGTGGTGATTTTCAGAAATTAAAAACATTCCCCCAAAGATCTCATAGCTCCCAACCACTTCTCCACAATGAAAGAGATCCTTTGGTGCCTTGTGTGTGTGTTATTTTTGAAAAATCACCATGACTGATGGTGTAGATGGGTGAACAGGATTTTAAGTAGTGATGTTTCATTTTTCTAGATGTCATGCTTTCTAATGAAGATATAGAAGTGAGGATCCTTACATTTTTTTCTGTGTGTTATCCCCTATTGAAAGCACAGAATGCTATAGGCTGGTATTCTGTAGATGTAGTGGCAAGAGTTTCAGGAGGAAAGTCACTTCTTTGTGAAAAAGCATCCTCTTTCTTAGGACTGTGGAGCACAGTACCAGCCATTGCACTAATACTAGCAGGTTTATTGACAATGAAAGTGAAACATATAGTTGAACACAAGATAGATTGCAAAATTATCGTTCTTCATTGTTTTACTTAAGCATTGGTCCATGCAAAACTCACCTGCCATGCCCAGATGGTAGCCTGTTGTGAAATTGGCTATAAATCCTGTCTTTGTTCCACTTTGATCAGTAATGAAGAGTACTGTCATCTGGTGTGTAGCAGAGAATACATCGGGCACTGGGGAATTGCCAGTGTATACAGCTATACACCGGGGAGAAATAGTGATATAATTTAGATCTAGAACAATTAATTTCTGCTTAAAAGTCAGTGCAATGTTGTCAATGCATCAACATTAGGGGAAAAACAGTTTGTAACCAAGAAACACATATTATTCTTCACAGGCAAAAGAGGTGAGCAAAGCTCTAGGAATCACTTTTGCACCTCAGAATCTAGATGGTTGCATCTTTCCATTATGCCAACACCTTGAACAAAATCATCTCCCTAAAATTCAACTTCCATTAGACTTGCATAGATGAGATTTGCTAAATAAACATAATTTTACCCCAAAGACCTGCTTTAGAATAAAGCACAACTAAGTTTTAAAAAGGTGATTTAAACCTTAAAACTGGCCAAGGAGTGCATTATAGAGGCAAATTGTGCCAATATTGGCGAGGGTTTCATTGATTCTATTTTGGGACCTATTTGCAGAAATGAAGGTTGAAGGTTTGGGATCAGTCATTTCTGCTCTAAATCTAGTACTCTACATTTTTCAAAGAAAACCTTCCATGGGTAGCCTAAGAAAAATAATTTGAACAATTCTTTAGATATTCTGATCAAAGATAAAATTTAATATCTGTAATAATTGAGTGCCAGCAAGTTGATTCTAACAAATGGCAATCCTTTCCAGGTTTTTCTTGGTAGAGAATACACAGTAGAGGTTTACCGTTCCCTTCTTCTGTGGCTACCATGGCATGGGATTTTACAGCTTGCACATGATTACACAGTCTGGTTCTTCTCCCAAGAGGCACAGTGGAGAACTGAGCTCTCAATTTCAGGTCCTCGACCAGATATTTAAATCACTGAGTTATCCAGTCCCCTTAGACTCCCGATGGTGGAGTACCATCTGTAGATGGTGCTGAATATTGCCCCAGCTGGAATTAGCACTTATTTTACAGTTTGTGTCTGGACAAATGTACTTAGACCTAAATCAGATCCACATTTCTTTGGCAAATCAGGGTTTAGAAAATTGTAGATTCACAACTGGGACCCATGGTGTATGTGAAACAATGTCACCACATTACACTAAAATGCAGCACAATGATGTTACAATAATGCTTGGCACATCAAACGAGCATGCAGACACATGGACATGGAGTTGCAATATGTCACATTTTGTAACTGTCCTGCCAGCTTCCATAAAAAACATTGAAAATTCACGGTTTTCAAACCACTTGATTTTTTTTGGGGGGGAAATCACACATTTTTCTTGCACTTGTATTGGAACCACCAGCAGGTGACAGCAGCAGCAGCTTGGTGAACAAGGAAAAAAGAGCGGGGGGAATGTGTCTTTCTCTTGTGGCGTCTGTAGCAGCAGCCGTTACACGAATACTGCAGGATGGAATGAGCTCTCTTCTTTGTCCCAGCTCCTGCAAACCTAGCAGTTCAAAAGCAAGAAATGGCAAGTAGATAAATAGGGACCACTTCGGGGGGGGGGGGGGAGAAGGTAAACAGTTTTCCATGCACTTCGGTGTCTAGTCATGCCTGCCACATGACCACAAAAACATCAGCTCCCGTCTCTGTCCCAGCTCCTGCAAACCTAGCAGTATGAAAACAAGAAATGGCAAGTAGATAAATAGGGACCACTTTGGGGGAAAGGTAAACAGCGTTCCGTGCACTCCAGTGTCTAGTCATGCCTGCCACATGACCACGGAAATGTTTGCAGAAGCAGACAGAGCTGGCTCTTTGGCTTTGAAACAGAGATGAGCACTGAACCCTAGAGTCGGATATGACTGGCTTTTGAGCAAGGTTGACCTTTACTTCTATCTCGTTTCTGTGGGAGGGAATTATGGTAACCCTACATGGACACTTCTGCTATATTATGGCACCAATTCTAGAACCCAGAATGGCCTTCCCAAATTTGTTCTGCACATTTTTGTCTTAGCTTCTTTTCTGTCATGCAGTTCAAAACTCATAGGATTCTCAAATATCTCCGATTTGGCCAATGACGTAGTCTCTTAGTTTCAGCTACTGGCTCAATCTGTATGTTCTAAATAAGTATACTTGGGCCTTTAGATTGATTTAAACTGAAGAATCTGCATGCAAACTTAAAAATAATATCTGGGAAAGGTCAATAAAACATTTCCCCAGTGGAGCCTGGCTAGCTATGGTTTGACCAGTAGTGGACTTTTACTGAAAATACAATATTTGAAATAGGATGGTACACTTGACAGCCTATCTACACTTATCTTTAGCCCACTCTTTTCAGAATTATTGCAGGGGTTTGGTCCACTTCCCTCCTGACATTTACACCTGTTGAATCAACTACCTGTAGTCCCAAAGCTCCACTTTTTGAGCCTGTGTTTGGTGATGCTCTCTTTTATCCTGAGAATAGGGTAAAAGAGAGGGAAGTACCTGGTAATTCTTTACTTTGCAGCCATCATATATTATCATCATCTATGATAGCAATAAAGTAAAACAATTTCTTCTTATGATTGCTAGCAATCAGAGGAACTGATTCATTTTCATACAACCTACAGGCACATCTACCAATCAGCGTTGTTCTGGTCAAATCAGAAGTCATTGGGGACAGAAAGAAGTCCTTAATTCCCCCAAATCACAGCTGCATTCCTTACACTAAGGGAGGTGATTGCCCTAGCAGTGGATCAAAAACAGCAGAAGTATTGGGGAGTCAATCCTCTAATTAGCTGCTCAGTGGATCAGCTCCTCCATAATTCTAATGCTGCCCATCTGTTGTTAAGGTGATCACCTGCCACTGCTGCTATCAATCAGCTGACCACTGGCAGCCTTTGAGATGATTAGTAGTCATCTGATTATCATTGTCGTCAGAGGCATTTCTGCCATCACCAATGGTGTTGGTGTTGGGAGGCAATCACCCAGCGGTGGATTGGTAGAGGCATAGGAGAGCCAGTCTGGGACTTAAAAAGCAGGCAGCAGTGGATGGACCCTCACCTCCGCCTTCTGAACACCTGTGGAAGGAGGGAACCTGCTGGGACCACCGCTGCCTCGGCGTTTTGCCCCCTGCCCTCCGCCCGGGACTTTAAAAGCAGGTGGCAGTGAATGGACCCTCACCACTGCCTTCTCAACATCTGGTGGCTGTGTGAACATCCGGGGCATGGAGAATCACCATCAGGGCTTCTCCAGCTGTCACCATCCCGGCTTATCATCTGGCCAAATTGACCTTGGGAGGTGGGTGCGTAGGTGGTTGAACCCCCGGTGGCAAGTGGTGGCGGGGTTTGTCGGTGCCGATGTTGTGCCAGCTGATGCACCTTTAACCAGCAAAGACTTCAAGTCAGCACGAGGCTATGCTGGGGCTTGCTTTTCTTTTCTTTTTTTTCTTCTGATGTTATTGTGGGCTTTGATTCAAGGAGCTCCAACTCGACATTGAGCCATATGACTCTGTCAGGATTGTTGAGCTCTGAATTGGGTCTGTGGGGAACTGTTATATTATTGATTCATTATTATGTATTTTGTTGAATTGTCTGGTTATGATATTTGATGGATTGTTACTTTGTTTTGATACTTTGCTAGGAATATGTTTTGTTTAATTTATGTTGTACGCCGCCTAGAGTCACACGATGTGTTGAGAGAGGTGGGATAGAAATCTAACAAACAAACAAATAAATAAATAAGTCCTCCAATCGACTTCTCAGCAGATTGACTCTCCCAGAGTGTTACTACTGCCAATCCACTTTTGGGTCAATCCCACCCAGAACACAGGGAAAGCTGCTGCTGCTGCTAATGTCCCTACTGAAACACTACCAGGACAATGGTGAATGCAAGCGTGGCGCCAAAATGGCCGCCGCGCTCTTTGCGGCCCCCCCCCACCGGACGAAGGCATCCGGGTAGTTAGGGGCGTGGCCAGCACCCTAATAAAAGGGCTGGCCACGAGGCAGCCGTGCTGCCATTTTGGCGAAGCGACGGAGCGGAGAAGTTTTTCCCTCTTACCTCCGTCGCTCGTGTTCTTTCAGGGGAAACCTTTTTGGTGCAGCTTTTCTTTTTCTTCGGCTTCCTAGCTAAACCAGCTATGCCCTCTAAGAAGAAGGCAGCTGCGAACGTGCCTCGATCGGCGCGGAGGCGTCAGCCGGGTTGGAGGACCGCGACTGCACCCGCCCAGCAGCCACCTTTAGCGGAGCCCACCGGGACCGGTGGGATGGGATCGGTGGCCCCTTGGCCCGATGCGCGGTGCGCGCAGGCTGCCCCGGACGGGGCCTCGGCCCTTGGCCCGCAAACGGTGACCACTGCCCCCGGCATGGTCCGTGCGGCTGGGCCCTCTTGCCCGGGCGCACAGTTCCCCATGGGGGGAGCGAGCCACTGGGGGTGGTTGGGTTCCCTGCCTTGGCAGGGCGTGCCCACGGCTCCTCAAGGGCCGAGCATGGGCTCTTGGCCTTATCTGGCCCCTGGGGCCCAGGGATCTGGACAGGTACCCGTGACTTATGGGCCGGCTGCCCATTTGCCCCCTGTCGGGGCTGGGGCCTATGTTAACGTAGAGGCCCTTCTGGCCCGCGTAGCGGCCCTTGATGCATCCCTGGCGAGGGCCAATCAAACGGGGGCGTCTCTCGGATTCCAGGTTGACCCTTTGGCTGCCGGACAGCGGCAGGCGACGGGTCGGGTTGAGCTGCCTGAGGCGCGCGGGCCGGTGGCGGCCACTGCCTCGCAGCTCCCCACTCGGCAGGTGCAGCAGTCTGGTGCTGATCTGGCCCCGTCAACGAGCTCAGCTTTGGTCGTGAGCTCCGACGCCCCCAGCGGGCCGGAACCCCCGGTGGGGCGGCCCGTGGGGGTGCATCGGGTGAGTATGCAGTTCAAGCTAGTGCACCCACACAACTGACTTCCCTGGGGGGGGCTTTCCAGTGGCCATGGCCTCGCACGGGTGGTCCGGTGGTCCAATCACCCCCGGCCCACCCGGCGACTTCATCCCTGACCCAGGGCCCGGGTTGGGGTGGCGCCCCCTATGCGGTAGGCAATGTGTTGGGGGTCCCCGGGCTGGTGCAGGCCCCCTTTGCTTTGCCCGCAGTTCCCTCTGTGCTGGTGTCGGCATTGCCGACAGCAGGGTATTCCTTGCCCCTGGGGGACCATCTGGCCCAGTCCACCAAGGAAAAGATCTGGAGGGGCGAGTACGTAGACATCTTCTCCCTTCTTAATAGGGAGCCAACCAAGGAAGAGAGGGAAGGGCTGGACGAGAAGGATAAGGAGCAGGCACGTCGTCGTAAGCCGCCACGCACGTGGGCAAATTGGTTGCCAGCGTACCTAATTTACATGGCCGTTTACCTCAGGGCTAGGCCGGATTTGGCCATCCCTATGGTCCAGTATCTGGACAACATTTACCGGGCTATGGTTGACTTCCCGGGTCCGTCGTGGCTGGCTTACGACGAAGAATTCCGCATGAGGATTCCACTGCACCCAGAGATGAGGTGGGATGAGCCCTGCCAGAAGCTGTGGCTTCTGTACATGACCCCCACGCGCCCGGCGTCTGGGGAGAGATACCATTGTGGACATGCGGTCCAACGAGCAGCCCCGGTACAGGTACCCCGCCAGGTGGCGGGGCAGGGGGTTCCAGCCCGCCTGCTGTGCTGGACCTTCTCGTCCAATGGTTCTTGCAACAGAAAGAATTGCAAGTACAAGCATGAGTGCCCCTCTTGTTCTGGCCCCCATGCTGCTTCCGCCTGTCCCAGGCCGGGGGGATTCAGGGGCCGAGGTAGGGGTGGACAAGGGGCAGGTAGGACTGCTGCTGAGGGAGCGGGTCCACCGAAAGGCCCCCTCCCCAATTAAGGTGGACATGCTGGAGCGTTGGCTCGCATTGTATCCGAGGAGGGCAGACGCAGTGTACCTCCTTCAGGGTTTTCAACTGGGGTTTCGTATTCCTTTCATGGGGGATAGGTCATCACAAGATGCACCCAACCTTTTGTCACTTAGAGGAAGGGAGGAGGTGGCCGCTGCCAGCATTAATAAGGAGATTGCTGCAGGCAGGGTCGCGGGCCCTTTTACTGCGCCCCCGTTCCCCAACCTTAAAGTATCCCCACTAGGACTAGTGCCCAAGAAGTCCCCGGGCGAGTTCCGCCTGATTCATCACTTGTCCTACCCAGCTGGTCGCTCGGTCAATGATGCTATCCCTGCTGACCTTTGCTCGGTCAGGTATACATTCTTCGACCAAGCATTGCTCATGTGGCCCGGGTGCACTGTTGGCTAAGTGTGACATTAAGTCGGCTTTTCGTCTCCTGCCGGTGCACCCGGGTGACTTTGAGTTGCTGGGTTTCAAATTCCGGGGTGAATATTATTTTGACAAAGCCATGCCATTCGGCTGTTCCATATCCTGCTCGGCTTTCGAGCGTTTCAGTACATTCCTGCAGTGGGCATTTGTCCGTAGGTCAGGGTCTCGGTCTGTAGCCCATTACCTGGATGACTTTTTGTTCGGGGGTGAACGGGGCTGGGACACGTGCACACGTCTCCTCAACACATTTCAGACGCTAATGGAGGAACTTGGTGTCCCTTTAGCGCCCGAAAAGACCGAAGGCCCGTCTAATAAGTTAGTATTCCTGGGGGTGGAGATTGACACGGTAGCGCAGGCGTCTAGGTTGCCGGGGGACAAGGTGTCAAGGATAGTGGCCCTTATATCGGACTTGCTGGCTAAGCGCAAGGCATCCCTTCGGGAACTGCAGGTGCTACATGGCCACCTTAATTTTGCTTGCAGGGTGGTCGCACCTGGCAGGGCATTTGCTCGGCGCTTGTGCGACGCCATGGCAGGCTTATCCAGGCCCCATCATAGGGTGAGATTGACACGGGGCATCAGGGCAGATATGCACATATGGCTCCAGTTCCTGAGGGAGTTCAATGGGGTCTCATTTTGGAGGTCCAACCTCCTGGCTTCACCTCACTTTCAGATTCAGTCTGATGCCTCGGGATCCCTTGGTTATGGGATGTACTTCAATGGGAAGTGGGCCTATGGTGGATGGCCACCAGCCTGGTCAGGCACGGGTCGCCTGAGGGATCTCACATATTTGGAATTTTTCCCCATACTGGGGGCTTTGATGCTATGGGGTGAGGAGTGGGCCAACTCTGTGGTGCATTTCTGGTGTGACAATGCGGCCGTTGTCCACATTGTCAACTCACAGACCTGTAAATCTCCCAGGGTCATGGACCTCGTGCGCCAGTTTGTATTGCGCAGCCTGCGCCTCAATGTACTGTTCAGGGCCAGGCATGTCCCGGGGGTGAATAATGATATTGCTGACGCTTTGTCCCGCCTGCAGATCTCCCGGTTCCGTGCCTTGGCCCCGGATGCGGAGGAATTTCCCTCGCCACTCCCGGAGGAGATATGGACCTTTGGCAAGGAGAGGTGAACCGGGCGATCGGCATGTCGCTGGCGCCACACACGCGTAAAGCGTATCACCACGCGTTGGTTTCCTTTCAGACTTTCCGTACCCAATCTCGACTGCCAGATACCTGGCCGATCCCAGTGGCCCACCTCCTTCGTTTCATGGTTTACCTGCACGCCCAGGGCCTTGCACCCCGCACCATAGCATCTAGGCTGTCAGCGCTGGCTTTCATGGCCAAGGTGGGAGGTCATGCGGACAGTACTGCTGATTTCCGTGTGAGACACGTTTTGGAGGGGTGGGTGCGGGAACGTGGGCGTAGCCTGGACGACCGCCACCCAATTTCCCCGGGGGTCCTTACCCAACTGGCACGGGGCTGGCATGACCTATGTTTCGATAGGTATGAGGCAGCCCTGTTTCATGCGGCTACAACGGTGGCCTTTTTTGGAGCGCTCCGCATCAGCGAGCTTGTGATGCTGTCTAAGGCGGATGCAAGTCGTAGGGCACTGGAACTCGAAGATGTCTATGTTTGCAATAATTGGGCTCAGTTGAGGATACGCTCCTCTAAAACAGATCAGCACGGCGTAGGCAGTGGAGTAAGACTGCTACGATGTTCCTTGGCAGACATCTGTCCGGTTGGTGCCCTACAGGAGTTCCTTGCACTGCGTGGCACGCACCATGGCCCGTTTTTCTGTCACCAAGATGGGTCTCCCCTCACTAAATTTCAATTTTGGAAGGTGACTGGGAAGGCACTGGCTAGTGTGGGCCTCCCTGGGGCCCGTTACGGCACCCATTCGTTTAGAATTGGGGCGGCCTCTACTGCGGCTGCTTATGGGTACTCCGGGGCTGACATACGCAGCATGGGGAGGTGGGGCTCGCAGTGTTTCCAGTTTTATGTTCGCCCACTCCCACCGTGAGTACCGTTTTAGTCACCACACATCTCTTCCTTTCCTGTTTTTTCCCTTGACAGACCCTGGGTGTCGTATCACACCGGTGACAGTATGGCTGGTGGGCCATAGCTACGTGCACAGGGCAGCGCGTTACGCTGCGGCGACAGATTGGGGACCCCGACTGGGACTGGGTGCATACGCAAGTCTCACATGGTACGGTAAGCCCGGTATGTTGTGGCGGGAGCTCTTGCCATTCCTCTTTTCGGCAAGGAATGCTGACCCGCCCGACATTCTGATCATACACCTTGGGGGTAATGACTTGGGACAGGTCACTGGCTTATCGCTGAAGCATGCGATTTGCGGTGACCTCGCCTACTTACATTACGTATGGCCCGCCACAACCCTTGTTTGGTCAGATATGGTCCCACGGCATGCTTATAGGGGAGGCTTTGACCTTCAGGCCCTGGACCGCGCTAGGCGCATGGTGAACAGGGCTGTGGCCCGATTCCTTTCGACCAAGGGCTGGGGGCGGGTCAGTCGTCATCCCGCCATCAGTTTGCAAAATTATGGGCTTTATTCAGGGGATGGGGTCCATCTGTCGCGAGGAGGTATGGACCTCCTGCTGGGTGATTGGCGAGCAGACCTGTCGACCGAGCTGACGGTCTTGGGGGGGGCGTCGAGCCTTTATTGAAGCCTCTCCGGGTGGCGGGTAGCACTGGTAAGGTAAACATTTATGACCCACAGGTATCCGGCAGGTTCGCAATTGACTGGACAACACTAGATAGGCATAAATTGTTTAAACATTGTCCGGTCAACGACGAACCAGGCGAGGGGGTGATGGTTACAACTAGACAGCTGGCATCACCCCCTCATTTTACGGATACACGTCAGAGGGTGGGGTCATTAGTTAGATATTGACTACGGTCAACAATTTGTTTGTTGTCAACAAACAAATTGATACAAATAGATACATTGTAATAATTGTCGTTGGCAATTTTGGGTGGTACCTTACCAGTGTTACTTCGGCCTGCTTGCCTTAAGAATTATGATTGGTTAATTACCAATAGAAATTTATAATTCGGACTAGGGCATGAATCAATAAATGTGGCCCAATGCCGTTATCCACTTTCATTTGTGTCTGAGTCCATTATTGGGGGGCTGCACCTGCAATGCAAGCGTGGCGCCAAAATGGCCGCCGCGCTCTTTGCGGGGCCCCCCACCGGATGAAGGCATCCGGGTAGTTAGGGGCGTGGCCAGCACCCTAATAAAAGGGCTGGCCACGAGGCAGCCGTGCTGCCATTTTGTCGAAGTGACGGAGCGGAGAAGTTTTTCCCCTCCACCCCCTCCCTAGTTAACAGTGTGATTTCTTGGTCGCTTCGGGGCTGGGTGGGAATTTTTGGCTGGGACTCGCAATTGGCACTTGAGTCCTGGCTTTTTTGCCCATCCCACACTGTTGCTATGGTTTGATATAGGGGTTTGTTCTGTGCTGCTGTTGACTTTGGTCACATGGGCGGGTAGCACTGGTAAGGTAAACATTTATGACCCACAGGTATCCGGCAGGTTCGCAATTGACTGGACAACACTAGATAGGCATAAATTGTTTAAACGTTGTCCAGTCAACGACGAACCAGGCGAGGGGGTGATGGTTACAACTAGACAGCTGGCATCACCCCCTGATTTTACGGATACACGTCAGAGGGTGGGGTCATTAGTTTGATATTGACTACGGCCAACAATTTGTTTGTTGTCAACAAACAAATTGATACAAATAGATACATTGTAACAATTGCCGTTGGCAATTTTGGGTGGTACCTTACCAGTGTTACTTCGGCCTGCTTGCCTTAAGAATTATGATTGGTTAATTACTAATAGAAATTTATAATTCGGACTAGGGCATGAATCAATAAATGTGGCCCAATGCCGTTATCCACTTTCATTTGTGTCTGAGTCCATTATTGGGGGGGTGCGCCTGCAATGAGGAGCAAAATGCTGCTGGGACATGAGGATCTTGTTAAATGGCATTTTACTCCTCTCCTGTATCATTTCTTCCTACACCATACTGCCCTAAAAACAAGGAATGCGTCTGCTTCTCCTGAGAAATGCAAGATAGCTGTGATAGCATTCCTTCCTGCTCTAGGCTCTTTCATTTCAGAAAGAAGTGAATTGTACCATAATACATAGCTTTTAGTTCTGCTTAATTTAGTGTATGTGGTGGTAGATTATACTTGCCCAAAAATAAAGAATTATCTCCTCTACCATCTCTTATTTCTACGACATCATAAATATTTTCCAGATCAAAATATTGGAAATGTAGTTGAATGTTTTCCCTTTCCTCTGCATTTAAATACCATAAACCTAGAAAACAGATACAAAGAAAAACAGTCCCTTAGTTTCACAGAGAAGATGCTTTACATGAAGAGGCTGTCATACTTAATAGCATTCTTTTCCAATTAGAAAATGAATAAAGCAATCGAGTACATTTTATTCCTCTCAAGACTTTCTTACACATTAATTCACATCCTGATGTTTTATTCTTCAGTCTGAGCAGCTTTCAACATCAATATTTCCTACAACTAATTTCTTGGCATAATTTGGTAGTGTCTGTTTTAATGTGTACAGACACAAACTAAACAGTGTTTGGAAATTACTACTTTTTCCTAGCTGTATGTAGATACTAAATCCACTAGCCAGTTATGGTATGCCACACAAAATGAAGGAAATCTCTGGTTGTCATTATTACAGAGTCAATGTATAACATTCTGGGGTTCTGAAGAGTCACAACATGCTTATCACCTAGAGCAGGGGTCACATACCTGTCAAGTTTCGGGAAATTCCTGTCAAATAAGGGAAATTTCCCATCCAAAATGGGAAACTGGACAGCTATGCTTTTTCTGTGCTGGCCTCCAGTCTAACTCCAGTCTAATTGCAGTCTAACTAATATGAGATGACGGCGGGAAAGAGTGTAAAATACTGGGGTTTGACAGAAATTTCCCGAAATTTGACAGGTATGAGGGGTCAGCAAACTTGGCTCTCCAGATGTTCTTGGAGTTCAGTTCCCAGAAGCCCTGATCAGTACGTGTACTGACTTTGGCTTCTGGTAACTGAAGTTCAAGAACACCTGGGGGAGCCAAGTTTGTTGACCCCTCATACCTGTCAAATTTCGGGACTAGAACACAATGTGACATCACCAAGGACCAGTGGAAATGCCATGGTGCAGCTGAAGCTGTACAGAATTCAAACTACACTAAGTTAGTCCAGTTGAAAATCACTTTACTTGGCCTAATTTTGTGCTGGTATAGCAGCTGTTTGTCTTGGTTGGAGAAATTTAGGATCTTCTATACCCAGCTCCTTTTAACCTTCTCCACTTTC
This sequence comes from Bradypodion ventrale, assembly GCA_035047345.1. NCBI lineage: Eukaryota > Metazoa > Chordata > Lepidosauria > Squamata > Chamaeleonidae > Bradypodion > Bradypodion ventrale. Next base: position 300,093,693 of record JAWDJE010000003.1, on the reverse strand, counting down.
TTTTTTTATTGTTATTGCTTCTGCTGGTAGACTGTAGCTAGTGGAGCAGTTCTGGCAGATCCCTGAGATTAGCCAGAAGAAGAGTGTTTTACTGGCAAAGGTGCATTTTTGCTCTCAGAACAGGATTTCTTATAGCAGATAAGCCTCCAGCATATTCTGACATCTCAATAGTTGGCACATCTTTGAGTTAGGATTGCACTGTTACAAGTATTACACAAGTCATTTTTCTGTTCTAAGAATTCCCTAAATTTTAAAAGCATGCAAATACTTACAAGAGGCTTTATTGGGGTAGTTGCTGGGATAGTTTACTGAACTAAAAGTTGTGTTTGGTTCCCACAGATCAAATGGCCCACCACAATCAGCTGAAAAAAGGGGGAAATTGTTATTTTTGCAGTACAATTTTTGAAACATTTCAACCTAGATTCACCATCACTCCATAAAGCACCTTTAATATGTTATCATTTCTCCCTTAAAGGCATATTTCAGCCATATTGCTTCTATCAAAATATTTGGAAGATGAATTACTATGCAACAGTTCCACCTGGGTGTCCTGGTCCTCACATATGCACATAATAAGATTCGGTTTCTGGGAGCAACCTGACCTGCAATTTAAGATGATTACAATGGTGGGTTTCTTTTACATTCGATGCATCCGGTCCACAAAGTCACATAGCTTCACCATCTGTAGGGAAACCAGAGGTTTTCTATCCATTAAGAGTTCCCTGGTATGCTCTGCATCTGTTTTGGAGATCCTTGCTTCCAGGAGGGGACCTAAGAGTTTTATTCTGGCTGAGTTATATAGTGAGCACCAGAGGAAAATGTGCTCCATAGACTCCACTTCATTTAATATACATGAGCAGAGTCTTTCATTGTAAGGGGTTCCTCTATATTTACCCATTAAAACTGCTGAGGGCAAGGCTTGTCACCTGAGTAGGGTGAAAGCTCTTCTATACTTGTGAATGTTAACTGATGCCATGTAGGCAGCTGGTGTTATAGTGTACCTTGTGCTTGGTGGTGAGATAAAAGCAGGGGATTTAACTAAGTCTTTCTGCTACTTAGTATCTTCAATTTTTTGTTTGAGAGTTTGCTTGGCCTGGGCCAGACTTAGTGTAAATACAGTAGGTAGTTTGGGGAGAATCCCAAGGTTGCCAATTTATTCTCAACTGCTTGGAGCCAGCTAGATTGAAAGGGGTCTTGGAAAATCAAGGGAAGAAGATCTTGAGGGTTTAACACTGATTTAAGTCATAGGTACAAGGACGTAAGACAGGCCCTGGCTTCTTCTCTGATCATGCCAGTTAATTCCAGATTCTTTACAAGAGACTTAGCTGCTGAACCTATCTGTTGCTGAATAAGGTCTCAGACAACAGTCCAAATTACACTGAATTGTGAAATTGTAATGTTTTAAACAGTGGATGCATTTTATCTAGTGTGCTATATCCAGTGGAAAACTTCTAGCATTAGTGCATTTTGCTCCCAACTATTGAACATGAGGAAGACTTCATACATATCTTGAGCTATTGCACTTCATGCAATGAAATTCTTCAGCTATTATGCTGACGGTGTACGATACATGGCTCTGATAGTAACACAGAGCTTGATTTCTGTTCTCTGTTTCATACAATGATCCTGCCCAAAGTCAGAAAAGCATTTTTCTAATTGCAGTAGAGACTTTTACTCACAAAAATACCAAATGAAAGCACACATATGACACTCTATGTACAACAAAGCACAACGATAGTGTATTTTGAAAGAAGAACTGTGGCAAGTGACTTGGACTATAGTTCAAACTCTCGTCTAAAGATTTCTTGCCAGAGAGCTTCAATTCACATCTGTTTTGTGCTCCCATATAACCATCTTGTTTTAAAAGACAATTTTGATATTAAAGATTAGATGGCAAATGTATCAAGACAAATGTATTTGTGGTTCCAACTGACATGGTAACTAGCAGAGGAAGCTTTTGTTCTCTGTAAAATAGCTTGCAAAATCTTTGAATTGTTAATGCTTATTCTTCCTAAATCAACTCCCTAAATCAAGCAGTTGGCTATTGAGATCTCTAAACTGTCTGGTACCAGCTTAATGAGTACCCAATTAGCACTGTAAGGTACTTTACCTCAAGCAAACAAGTTACACACCTTTGCCAAGAAAGAAAAGACATCTGTCTTTCATTTGTTCATTCAGAAACTAATTTTTCATACTATATCACTTTTAAAAATTTGTTGTTGTTCAGTCGCACAGTCGATTCCGACCCTTTGCGACCTCATGGACCACTGCACGCCAGGCATAGAGTTGCCATATGTCCTGATTTCCCGGGATTTTAAATGTAAAAATCACAGAAACAAAGGGTTAATTTCATAGAGTTGCTATTCCTAGAGAGGGAGGACAGAAAGTGAAGCGTTGTCCTTTGCAAAATAAGTCCCTTCCTGTCTCCTGCTTTTCTCCTTCTAGAGGGAAATGGAGGGTCCATGGGTTGCATTGCCGTTCCGAGCCCCTCCTTAGAACTTTCTTCCAAGGGATCCTCATGTGGGGTTTTAGGGTGAGTCTACTTCAATGGATGTGTGTGTGTGAAGGGGAGGGGGTGACCTCAAGGGGGGGAGGGTGGTTTAAAGAGTGGCCAAAGAAAGGTAAAGGTCACCCTTGCTCAAAAGCCAGTCTTATCCAACTCTAGGGTTCAGTGATCATCTCTGCTTCATAGCTGAAGAGCCAGTGCTGTCTGTGTCTGCAGATGTCTCCATGGTCATGTGGCAGGCATGACTAGACACCGGAATGCATGGAATACTGTTTACCTTCCCACCAAAGTGGTCCCTATTTATCTACAGTACTTGCAATTTGTTGCTTTCATACTGCTAGGTTGGCAGGAGCTGGAGCAGAGATGGGAAAAGAAATAAAAATAGAACCATCAAGAATCATCTTTTGCAAGAAGAATCATATGGGAAACAATCTCTTGACTACAGCTTTTTTAAAACTGATGGTGGCTGCTCGCCCAGGATGGGGATTCTATGGGGTCTTAGAGCTGCGGTCTCCATGACACATGCACAGTTTGAAGAGTGCAACGATGTCACATGGCTGTCCCGGTTTGGTGGGAGAAAATTATGGCACCCCTAGCCAGGCACCCCTGTCCTCCACCATCCTCCTCAGCCTGCCCAGATTTGTGTTCATTGCGTCAACAACAACAACTAGGACAGTAAGTGATTTCGATTTGTAAACAGTTATGGTTTCAAGAACAATCATTTGAGCTCATGCTTTGTTTTTAACCTTACACCATGGAATTTACACAAACAGGATGTCAGCCACTGAGTTAAAATTTTAGTATATTACAGAAATCTTGAGCAAATAGATATATGTATTTTCTGTAGAATTCAAGAAATTGAATGAACTAATTATATAAGTTTTGGTTTATTTATAAACATAAAAGTTTATTATTAACATTTCACAATTCAACAATGTTGGGGAAAAACAAAATTACTCCTTTTAAAGTACAGATAAAATATAGGAAGTTCAAAATTAGCTTGTATTTCTCAAGAACATTTCTATGGCCCCAAAGAACAATTTAGAGAAGAAAAGGAATATTATGGAGATTAATAAGCATGGCAAAATTATTAGCTGCCCTAATATCTATACACTAAGTAGAACAGCCATTTCAAAATAATGAATAGCTAAGGTTTGGAATAATTTGAAATGTAATTTTACACTGAACAGCTCACTAGGCAAAGTATCTTTTATTCTTTGACTAAGAAGATGTTTTAGCTTCTGTCAAGGTACAGATGGCTTGAAAGAAGTTCTTATAGGACCTGCCATTATAATTATAATGATGCTATTAAATCAATGATAATATGACCTGTTTGCACAGGAAAGATTTTCTGTTATAATATTGTTTCATACATTCTTGTTTTACTCTTTTATTGGACACAGTACTCACTTCTGTGGAACATATATATAATGATTAGAAGCTGGAAGCCTTAATCCTTTGGAGGAAGAATCTGACTCTGGACTGCCTGCACCAATCAAGAGACAAGCCATAAAGCTAAGGGAGAAATCTCAAGAATGTAAGAAGCAAAATTCATGAAGTATTTTCCCTTCTAGTTCAGGGAATGAAGTGTAAGAAAATCCCTCCAAACATTTATGTTCATAGGATAATCATGCATAGGCTGAAATACTGTTGTTTTACCAAACAAAAAACAAGACTGATGATATCTTCAGTTGTGGCAATTGTTTTAAACTAAGAATTTCTGATTCCCCTCTGGAAAGTTCTGAGCTCAACTTCAGATACTTTTTTCCATTGGGAAGTCATTGTGGGCCTGCGATAGGGGAAGTCTTTAATTTTCAAAAAATCACAGTGTCTGGTAAAATCATCCCAGAAGTGGCAATTTTCAGAAATTATAGACTATCCTGCAGTCTTAAATGGCTTCTTTGTAATAAAAGAAATCTAAAGTGGGCATTTGGAAACTAGGGAGGAATCAGAATTTTCAATTTCCAAAAAATCAACAACAACATGGCTGATTAATTGTACACAGTGTAAGTTATGCAACAGGATTTCACCCACTCTTTATTTTTATTATGCTGTATTTTTCGTTTTGCATTAGGCCCAGCTAAGGCTCCAGTGGCATGGCTGTCACTTCCAGGCATGGGCTGTCTCACACCCCATTTCCCCCCCCCCCCAATTTCTCTTCTTTTATTTCCTAACTGCCTTAGATTACAAATGTAGCTATATACACTACAAACAAAGCCTCATAAAGGATAAATAATTTCATGTCACCTTTCATTTATTTTTAAATTTATTAGCTCTGACACAGCCAATACTGTGATGTGGCTGCAAAAAAGGCCAATGCTATTTGAGGCTGAATTAACAGAGGTATAGTCTCAACAACTCACAAGGCACTAGTCCTCCTCTATTCAGCACTAGTTAGACCTTATCTAGTGTACTGTGTCCAATTCTGGACACCACACTTTAAGAAGAATGCGAATAAAATGGAACAAGTTTGGAGGCCACCAAACACTGAGAGGAAATAACATATGAAATGGGCATGTTTAGCCTTGAGAAAAAGTGAGTGAGAAGGGATATGATAGCACTCTCTAAATACTTGAAAAAATATTAATGAAAAGGAGGAGCAGGGTTTGTATTCAATCATCCCAGAATGCCAGACATGTAATAATGGGAACAAGTTACAGGAAGTCAGATAAAGGTTGAATATAAGGAAAAACTTATTTAGAGCAGTAGGAAATATTATGAGATAGGTTATGTTATGAAATAGACTGTCCAAGGTTCAGTGTCTTTTAAAAACAAATCAAATTGTTGTACTTTACTGTTGAACTTAAGAAGCTATCTTACACTGAGTGAAAACCATAGGTCTATCTAGCCCAGCATTGTCTACAATGACTGGCAGTAGTTCTCCTAAAGATAAGCTGGATTCCTTCCAAAACCCAGATGATTGTGGGTCGATAATGGGAATTTTTACACAGAAAACATATGCCTTGCTACTGAGCTATGACCCTATTACTGAATAGTGTTTGAAGCCATTTGAACCATGTGCCAACATTCTAATCTAACCACTGATGAAGGTCAATAGCTTTGAACTACCACAAGCCAATAAGAAGTTGTTTCAGTTGATGTCTACCTTCAAACATGGATTCATAAACCTTTATTATTCTGCTTGTATTATGATGAACACTATCAATTGGACCATATTCATGTAAACAGCCACATATCTGTCTCAAAAAGAATACTATTGTGTCTTTTAAAACAAATCAAAGTTAGAGAAATGAAAAAAGGGCCTATGAATTGTTTGACTTCAACTTTCTATCTGATATTTTCCTCTATGAACTGTCAGCTACTGTGGTTAAAAAAATGGTGTTGTTTTCCCTTTTCAGCAGTGGGCATGCTATATGGTTTTCTAGCTGACTAAACTACCATGTCCAAAGATAAAGAAAATTGCACAATAGAAAAATGACATGCCAAGTGATATCCATTTAGAGAAGAGACTGATAGAATTAGTGTTTCGAGAAAAGCTTCAGCAAGCTTCATTTCTGATAAATATCAATTGTTAGCTTCTATCATGTTTCACAACAATTTTGAAATAGTGGGGAATTTGTTCACGTATTTGCTTATGGTTTTTAAACAGAAGCTCTGAAACAAAATTAAATTTGCATACAAGGAGTACTTTGGCCAAGATTTGATCCTATATGATTCTTACATGTCATGTTTCTTATGAAAGGTTTATAAATAATGTAATTCTCAAGAAAATGATGTGTCTGTGATAAAATATACTCTTAATATTGTTGCTATCTTCTTCCTATTCACCAGACTGGTAGAATCAAACAACACTATTATTAATATTATCAGGTTATCAGTACAAACAGTGACATCATGAAATAGCATCTTTTGTAATTTTGAAATATAATGATAAAATACAGTAAATCATTGGACATAAATGAGTAGTTTTTGTTTAGATAATTTTGTCTAATTATCTTCACAATATTGTACATTACTTCTTCACAATATTGTACATTAGGATATTTCTCAGACATCAATCTCAGAACATAACTTCACTATCTCTGTAAAGTTCCTTTTACTTCACAAAGCATTTTGCAGTTCTTCAGATCAATCACGGATCAATCATGTGTAGCAGGACATTTAAAGGGCATTGCTATGATCCCAGATAAGGCCTTTCAAGAGCCACAAAATAGTGCACTCATTTCCCTCCATGGGTAAAGAAAAGTTTCTGTTTCTGAAGAGAAAGACCAAGAGGTCTTCCTATGGTTGGCTATGGAAAGTTCCACCATGGTAGTTGTATTCCATTAATGCCTTACAGACAATATGGGCAAAAAAGGGCATCCAGGGAGCATGCTTCAGAAACAAAGCTATTTATGCACTACATACACTTTTGGAACAAGGCAGAAAAGGATGAAGATGGTGGATTTATTTTCCCTCCCAAAGAGAGTGATTCCTTTTTTGTAAATGTGAAGAAGTGAAAAGAACAATTAAATAAATCTGCACCTTCACATTCTAGGCTACCCAGTATAACTGCAATAGCAGCTTAGGACCATGATGGTGAACCAGGCACTCCAGGTGATCTTGAACTTCAATTCTCAGAAGCTCTGACCAGCAGGAGTGCTGACTTGGGCTTCTGGTAATTGAAGTCCAAGAACCCTGGAGTGCCAAAATTTGCCATCACAGAAGTTTTCTTTCCTAAGATTTTCCTGACCTCCTCTTACCTCTAACACCACTATCCTATATATAATAACTTGGGAATATGTCCTGTTGAACCCAGTATTGGTGCTTTTGGGCAATACATTCAAAAGATTGTGCTGTAATATTTCACAGATATTGACTTGAAGTTAAAGGAGAGAAATCTGTAGCTGCTATTTCACACAATATAGAAACTTTATATAAACCTGAAAGAGAAACTGTAAACAAGGACAAAGTTTGATGGATATTAGCTGTGTTGTGAAAGATGGCAAAACTTTACAGAACCTCTAGCTGAGTAATCCAGCTCCATTAAAAGTCACTGGCATGTTTGGCCATTGCCTTCTGTGACTGGATAGATTGCAGCCAATGCCTCTTCGAATAAGTATTTGCGGTGTTTTGTGTTTGTTGTTTTTAACAAGGCATATTTAATCATATCAGAAACATTATAAAAATTTGACAAGCTAAGTGATTGAATTTGATAGTACAGTATCTAAAGTTTCTGATAGTTCTGTGGGGAGAAAAATTCAAAATGCTTTAGCTACAGAAGGAAGATAACAAATACAAACATACAAGCACTATTTTCCAGCAAGCATAATTACTGAGTATGCTATTATTTTCCCGAACAAAGGGATCTCAGTCTGCTTCTGAACCTTTTGCTGGCCGTTTACGGTTTCTGGTCTTGATACTATTTGCCAATTTATTGAACATTTGTTAGATGTTCAGCTTATTTTTCTTCTTCCTAAAATTAATACAAATAACCCATGTGCATCACCAGCTCTGTGTCTTTTAGCAGTGGCAGCAAAACTGTAAAATTGATGAATTTAATTAAAGCATCCTTTGTTTATTGCATATGCCATATCCTATAAATGTTTTCCCCCAGATTTTCACTGAACACTGTTTTGTCATGTAATGCAATTAATGAAGTTCATCACGTCAGTGATGAGATGCAGAATGATGCCCCAGATGAATCTGCATCAGTGTGTGACGTTAATAGATAATCTTGGTATTAACAGGTTGCAAATGCTTGGTCCTTTAGAAAGGTCATGTTTTTGTCTCTAAGGTTTGTATGCCTAGTGGTTCAAATAGCAGTACTTTAGCACTATGTTGTAAGGCTGCATCCTTTTCTGATCAAAGACTTCTTTATATTCCAGATCAACTAATATAACTGTGGAGACATAGTTAGAGTTATAGCAGAGCAGTCTGAATTAATCTTCCTATTCCCTTGTATTTTTGGTTATAATAATAAATAATTGAAAGCCACCAAGTCAATTCTGACATATCAGTCCTTTCCAAGGTATAGAGTACTTAGAAATAGTTTACCGTTCTCTTCTTCTGGGAGTGTTCTGGGATTGTGCAGCTTGCCCAAGGCTACATAAGCTAACTTTTCTTCTGAGATGCACATCAGGGAACTAAACTACCAACCTCTGGCTCCAGAGCCAAATACCTAATTTACTGAGTCATCTAGCCAGCCAATAAATAGCACAGCCTCTGTGAAAGGATGAAGGGACATTAGAAGGAAAGATGGCATTCCTTCTTGAGAAATGCTATTTCTGCTCTTATTTTGTTTTCTACAATTGGCACCTGTTTGATACAAGTGATCGGGATTAAAGGTCCCTCACAATGCATCCACAGATCCATACCAATATTTCTTCAGTATCCCAAGAGTGAAAGGCTTTCATGACCACATAACTTACTGGGCAGCAGAGGAGTTGTAGGAGTTGTGGGAACTAGAGTTGGCTCTGGATAAACACTTTCTCCGCAGGCTCCGCTCATCAGTCCTATATCATCAATGGCAATGTCATCCCATCCTGGCCTTTTAATAGCATCAAAACCAACCTGGAAAAAATTATATAACAGAAAATGTTATGCTCATGTGCTGGACTTTGGAAAATAAATAAGGAAAACTCCATGTATTGTTTCGTATGAGATTATATGCATATATGCATTATAATTATAATTAGTTTATTAGTTCTATGCATGTTTATTTTATACAGTGGTACCTCATACAATGATTTCAATCTGTTCCATGGGGCTCGTTGTTGTACGAAATAATTGCTATATGATACATGAATGGTATAGCAGCTTTCCCTATGGGATGCATCATGCAATGATTTTTTTTTGCTAAGCGGTTTTTCCCATTGAAAAAATTGTTGTATGATTTTTTTTCCATAGGGAAAATTGTTATGCGGGACACCATTCCCCCCAAAGAACCTAATTGTTATGCAATTTCATTGTTATGCGGGACAATTGTTGTATGAGGTTCCACTGTATATGGATAATTTATGTAACCTACCAATTGTTTTTTTAAAAACCATATCACAATTCTGTCAGTAAATCCTGCCATGACCCATATCAATAAAGAATACAGAGTTATTTTTATAAGTGGTATTGGCTATACACCAGAGAGTTCCATTTAGCCACATTGGGCTTATGCTTCTGATAAAACTTCAGTATAAAGTAGAACATCTTCTTAAAAGTTTCCTTTGGACTATAACTGACAGAATTATCCTAGCAACCAGAACTAAAAAGTAATATTTTCAAATTATTTTTTTATTTTATTTTTTATTTCAAATTTCAACAGACATTTTCACAAGTCTTTTTTTGACTTTATAAAGAATTGTATCCTCTTTAAAGGAATTAATATAAATTTAAGATTCTTATTTAATACATAGGTTTTTTTGTAAAAAAATGTTAGTTTTCTGTCCTAACAACTGGAAGATGACATGTGAAACCTTTGAAACAGACCAAATTTATTTTCTTTATTTCTTTTTCAATACCAGAAAATGTAAGGAACAGTTTTCCTGTAGGAATGTTTCTGAAGATGTGTCAGGCATGTTTGACCAAAAAGTGCATACACTACACCTAAGCACGCACAATATGATCAAGTACAGAACTGCTGTTTTTGAATCTGTGTCTCAAAAAAGGAAGAAAAATATTCATTTTGCTACCATTTTCATGACATTCAAATTATTTTCTGGTATAGAGATTGTTAGTTATGTCTATAATTATATTTAATTACACCTCTCAAAGTAATGGTTGTCACTGGTTTTCCCCGGTGATTAAACCAGGTAGAAGTCTGATGTTCAATGTTCCAATAAAATCATCATAATTTCAGCTGCCCAAACATGCAATTTGTTCATGTTATGTCTTGCTGTAGCCATTTTTGACTGAGTACAATTGGGATGAAAACATTATTTTTGCAGGTGTGAAGATCAGCAGAAATTGTCAAAAATATAACTAAAAACTTTACTGAACATGAGTTTTTTGGGAATAGTCTCCCATGTTAGATGGAGTGGACTTGATCTATAAAAGCTCACATTAAAATATGACAGTTAGTCTTAAAAGTGCTACTGCATTTTTGTTTTGTTTTTATATGCTTGAACATGAATTGTTTTACATACTTTAAAATTAGATGTTTCATTTAATGTTATTTGCCCATAGTTCCAGTTGTTTCCATAATTCCCTTCTTTCTGGAAAATTGTGTCCTCAAATTTTTGATCATCATCATATATTATTTTAATGCTTAGCCGATACACATTAACACCATACATGTGGTACCTAATAGAAAACAAGAAGTGATTATTTATCCAATCCTGCAGTGCCTCAAGTGGCTAAGATGCTGACTGGAATGCGGGAGGTCAGCAGTTCGATTCCCGAGTACTGCAGGACGGAATGAGCTCCCGTCTTTATCCCAGCTCCTGCCAACCTAGCAGTTCGAAAGCAAGAAATTGCAGATACTGTAAATAGGGATCACTTCGGTGGGAAGGGAAACAGCATTCTGTGCACTCCAGTGTCTAGTCATGCCTGCCACATGACCATGGAAACATCTGCAGAAGCAGACAGAGCTGGCTCTTTGGCTGTGAAACAGAGATAAGCACTGAACCCTAGAGTCAGATATGACTGGCTTTCGAGCAAGGGAAGCCTTTATCTTTACTGAAGTTATAGTTTTATCCTATGACTGTTTATTAGGAGGTAAATCCCACATCCTGGGGTGATATAGTCAGAAATAGGATTTCAAATAGGAAACAAGTAGAACTTGTAACAAAATGTTGCAGTATAGCGGAGCCCTGGCCAAGGTTCCTGTTGTCCAGGCATTATCTCTTTCTGATTATTGTATTTTATCTCCCCTCTGCCTGTTTCCTCATATCCCATCTCTGTATAGCAACCAGTTAATGATCAGTTAGCTTTCCACAAACCCTAATGATACTCAGTCAATCCTTACTGAGCAGTTCTTGGCACTGCCAAAGTTTTCTTTCCTTCCTCATTTTTTCTTTCCCAAGTCTTAGGGTTCACTAATATTTTTCTTGGGTGCATCTTTAGTGACATCACTCTTCTTTTATATTTGTAGTGCCAACTCATTAGCTGATATCTCCCAACTGTGTATGGGCAATGGTACCATTTAGGATATGTAAAAACAGACATCCAAAGAAACCGACTAGATTAATATACACATTATATGTCCATCATACCAGAAACTTAGGCAGAACATGTTTGAAGTGGGGCTTAATAGTAAGCTAAGAAGTCTGACTCTCACTGGCATGCCTCCAGGCAGCGCGGGTGTTGAAATATAGTAGCCTGCAATAAACAAAGACACATGTATTAATGGTAAATTAATATGCTCCTCAGCCTCAACCAGCTATTTCATTTATGGCAGTCTCTAACAAAGAATGAAGGAATCCTGATGTTGAGGGCAGGAAAGCTGTCTTCAAAATGTGTACAAATTTACCTGTAATAAAATGGATGTTGGGATAATTAATGATTGTTCTACAAGCAAAATAATTGTTCTACAAACAAAACTGTTGATTAGTCACCTCTCAGTAGCATGATGATGAAAAACAGCTTTAGTCCTGTAAGACAACTGAGTACCTTATCATCCAGACAGTAGCAGAACCTCCTCTTCAATTGGAGGTTTTTAAACAGAAATTGGATGGCCACCTGCCAGAGATACTTGAGCAATGAATTTTCTGCTTCAACAGGATGTTGGACTTGATAACAGTTGGGGCCCCTTCATGCTCTATGATTCAGTGACTCTGTCTTTACTATGAGAAGAATCTTTTGTTTCCAGCCTGTACTAACTTATATCCTTGGGTCAGCTGCTTGCATATCACAGGGGGGCTTGGCCCACACTGAGTTAGCAGTTTGCCCACTCTGGCAAGGCGTGGTTTCCCATAGGAATGCATTGAAAAGAGGCTTTGTTGCCCACCCTGAAAAAATATTTGCCCACCCCACATCTAGCATCCTCCCTACAGTCCTGTCCTTACCTGATATGTTTCCAAATGTATGATCAAAATCAGGACCAGAGGTAGCAGGAAATGTGGGGCCATTAAGTCTTATCCAGTCATCATCATCATCTAAATCCTGAACCCAGTAACAGAAGCCATCTTCAAAAGTACAGTTAATTTTCTGGCTCTCTTGAAATGAAATGTGAATAAAAATAAAGCCAACCTATCAACAATAGAATTATATTTATAATATATTTCTTAACTACCATCCTTTCTGGATCATCATAAACAATAGCAATAATAATAATATCATAAATAAAGTGTTTATAACAAAATGGTTCCTCAAAAAAACACCACCAGGAATTTACCAGAGTAGGTTATCTTATTACTTGAATCAAATGATATATTCCTGCAAGACAATTCAACCAGCACTGAACACTCTAACTGAAAGTAGTTAAAACATTAAATTAACCAATATATGAATCATAGTGACCACTCAATTAATACTCCTAATTCTAATACATGTACACCACTAACGCTTTGAAAGCTTAAGCACCTTTCTGTCTCTATAAGCAATGTCAAAATTAAATGTTCTAAACTAAATATTTGAACTGAAAGTTGGAAAGCAAATAAGCTTTGGATATAGCAAAATAATTTGGATATAAATGAAGAACAGATGCCACTAAAATCATTAGCAAAGCTAAAAATAACTCTTCATAGATGTGTGTAATAGCCATGGACAACCTGTTCCCACATTTGTACACTAATGCTCTGGCAATTAAAATTATAAAGAGTACTTACTAGTTAATTCATCGGTATTGAATGAAGTGTATGTTGCATTAAAGCCACTATAATTTTCAGAATAATCTGTCTCAAATTCTATTGTGGCTTGGTTAGAAAAAATACGAATTGTGCCTGGATTAGAACCCCAGAGAATGGCTATGAAGAAGATATAAAAGAGTCAGAAGAGGATAATACTACATAATTCAATTATTAGGAATTAATTTGTTGTTGTTGTTGTTGTTGTTGTTGTTGTTTTGTTCAGTCACACAGTTGATTCTGACCCTTTGCGACCCTATAGAACATTGCCCTCCAGGCACCACTGTCCTCCACCATTCACCTCAGCCCGCCCAGCTCTGTGTCCATTGTGTCTACAATACCATCTAGCCATCTCATATCATTAATAGACTTGGTTTAATCATATCATTAATAGACTTGGTTTAAGAGCTAATTTTCAATGTCGATTATAGTGATGTTACCCATTTATAGATAATGGTAAAGTTCTTTCTTGCTCAAAAGCCAATCATATCCGACTCTAGGGTGCAGTGCTCTTCTCCATTTACATCCAAAGAGCCACCAATGTCTATGTCTGCAGATGTTTCTGTGGCTATGTGGCACACATGACAAGACACTGGAGCGTACAGAACGCTGGTACCTTCCCACCAAACTGTTTGGTTGGCAGGAGCTGGGACAGAGATGGGAGCTCACTCCGATGTGCAGCACTCAGGCCTTGAACTGCTGACCTGTGACCTTCCGGTTGTCAAGTTCAGCATCTTAACCACTAAGCCAGTGCAGTTCTTCGTCCATTTATAGGTGACTGAAATAAAACAATATACCTAGCTAATGGCATAGGCTTCTCATGAGGATGCTACTTATGCAGACATACTAATTTGCCGATGCAGCTGGCCTTATCACTGGGAAATTTAGGGAACTAAACTGTTTTTGTGACCACATCAGCCCTTTTAGTGTGGCTGCAGTGAGGTTGGAGGCATTCCAATGTTCAGCATTGTGATGTGGCTTAACAAACCAGCCACTTCACACTATCAGCAGATTGAACATTTCTACTCCTCCTCTGTGTATGGTTAGGAAAAGTTAATTTATTATTTTTGGGTCTGCTAGACCATTGCTGGTACACCAAACCATTTAGATTAAATTAAAAAAATATTTTTGTTTGCCCTATGTGTAGTACTGATCAAGAAACTACCCAGAGCCATGATTTTGATTATCACATATTATAATAATAATAATAATAATAATAATAATAATAATAATAATAATAATAATAATAATAATAATAATAATAATAATAATAATAATAATAATAATAATAATATGCTGTCATGTCAATTCTGATTTATGGCAACCCTTTTGAGGGATTTCTAAATAAAGACTATATAAGAGTGTGCCACTATTCCCTTCTTTTGGAAGGCATCCAGGTGCTGTGCAGCTTCCCTATGACTGCACAAGCTGGGTATTCTCCCAGGTGGCACAGTGGAGAATTGTATAAATAATAAAACATAGGGTCCAACTTTCCTCCAGTGAGTTCAATGGTGGTTCTCCATAGTTAATCATCAAAGATATCCTGTGCGTGAGTTAAAGCTGAGAGGATATGATGACCTGAGTTCATCAAGTGGACTTCATGACCAATGGAAAACTGAACCCAGGTTTCTGCATTTTGTCCTGAACTGCAATTACCATACTCTGTTGGCTCTCATGATATGACATGTTTCTTACCTCTTAAAATCTTTGTAGGACCAACACCTTCATAAATACTTAAGGTGTCTACATAATTTTGTGTGTCAAAATTACTGAAGTTGAGTTCGATAGACAGCTCTTGATTTACACTAAAAAGGGCAAAATGTTGTGTTAGTCAATAGATGTTTGATCACAGTGAAGATGACCCACAATTGTATGAAGAAAGATTTTCATGCATATTACGCTAAACCCAAGTATCCACAAGAAAGAAGCTTGTCCCTTGCCTTTTCTACTTTCCCCAGGGAAATAGCCCCCAGCTCTCTGGAGACACTGTTGAGGTTGTGATATGAGTAGCTAGCGGGGAGAAGATAATTCAGGGAAAATTGTATGAGATACTTCTAATGAGACACTTCTTAAGAAATATATGTTTCAACTAAATTGCAAACTATTTTTTGTTAAGCATTTAACATTGAAACATAAAGACTTAGGACAGAGGGACCCTTCACCCTCCAGAAACTGCTACTTAGTTGGTGAACCATGAACCAGGCTGTAGTTGCTACTCGCATTGTACTCTAGCAGTTCACTAGTTAGGACCACTGATGGAATCAAGTAATTGTAGATGTTGTCTTTAACATCTTAGTCTCTTACCCCCAATTTAAAGTGCCAATATGTATTATTTCTTTCGCTTTAAAAGTGCTAAACCTTCCCTTCTGTATTGGAATAGAGCACATTTGCATTGCATGTGCACCCACCCAAATAAAGACTCAGACACTGGTATTGGATTAAAGGCATTGGGCCACTTTTATTAAATAATGCCGTAGTCCGAATTATAACTTTCAATTGGTGTATGATCCAATTGTAATTCTTTAAGGGAAGCAGGCTGCAGTAGCACTGGTAAGGTTCCACCCAAATTGCCAATGGCAATTGGCTATTATGTATCAATTTGTATCAATTTGTTTGTGGTCACAAACAAATTGTTGACCGAAGTCAATATACTATCTATTGACCCCACCTCTGATGTGTATCCGTTAAAATATCAAGGTGATGCAGGCTGTGAAGCTCCTAGCATCACCCTGTTCATGGTTCGCCCTTGACCGACCAAGGCTGTTTCCCCTGTACCTATCTACGTGTTGGCCGATCAATTGCGAACCTGCCGGATACCTATGTGTCATAAATTTTACCTTACCAGTGCTACCCACCACATGGGGAGGCATCCATGATGACTCACCGCCCCCCCCTGGCCGACAGCTCGGTCACCAGGCCCGCTTGCACGTCCTCCAAATAGAGGTCCATACCTCTAGCCGACAGGTGAACCCCATCTCCAGAATACAGGCTAAAATCCTGTAACCCTATCCCCGGGTGTCGAATGGCTGTCCCCAAGCCATTCTCGATAAGGAACTGGGCAACAGCCCTGTTCACTGACCGCCGGGCATGGTCCAAACCACGGAGATCAATGCCTACCCTATAACAGTGTCTCAGCACGATGTCTGACCATAGCAACCGTGTGTATGGCCATAAATGGTGAAGGAACGCCAGGTCACTGCACACCGACATCTTTAAAGCAAGGCCAGTGATCTGTGCAAGATCATTGCCGCCGAGGTGCAGAATCTAAACATCTGGTGGTCTGGCATCCCCGATGGACATCAGGAATGGCAACAGTTCCCGCCACCTCATGCCGCGCACACCATACCACTGCATACGCATGGATGCATGTAGCCTGAGATGGGGTCCCCACTCCGATGAGGCAGCATACTGTGCCGCCTGGTGCACATAACTGTGGCCCACCAGCCACACTGCCACCAGTGTGCAGAAACACACAGGGTCTGTAAAAGAAGGAGAGAGAATTGAGGGCATAACGAGGCACTCATGCAGTGAGGGGACGAACATACAAAGAAAAGCGCGCAGATCCCCACCTGCCCATCCTACGTATATCAGCCTCCGAGTACCCAAATGCCACAGCAGTTGATGCGGCACCTGTCCTAAACGAATGGGTACCATAACGAGCCCCAGGGACCCCTGCACTGTGAAGTGCCGTCCCAGTAACTCTCCAGAATTGGAATTTGGTAAGGGGAGATCCATCCTTGTGGCAGAACAACAGGCCAGGACATGAACCACGCACTGCCAAAAAAGCATGTAGGGCACCAACCGGACAGATGTCAACAAACGTGCATCATAGAAGCATCACGCTACTACCCTTTCCTTGCTGATCGGCCTTTGAGGAACGAATCCTCAAGTGAGCCCATTCCTGGTTGAGAGACACATCTTCCAGTTCCAGTGGCCTACGGGACATGTCCCCTTTTGAAAGTGGGACCAGCTCGCTGATTTTCAGAGCTCCAAAGAAAGCTACGGTGGTAGCTGCATGAAAAAGAGACTCCTCATACCTATCATAACACAGGCCATGCAGGCACACCCACCCAAATAAAGACTCAGGCACCGGTATTGGATTAAAGGCATTGGGCCTGGATGTCTGGGCAATGGTGTCAATGTCTATACCAAGAAAGGTAAGGGTGGTGGCTGGGCCCTCTGTCTTTTTAGGTGCCAGAAGAATGCCAAGTTCCTTCATGAGGCCCTGAAAAGTAGTGAGCAGGCGTCCACATGTGCCCGAGTCATGTTTACCCCCGAACAAAAAATCGTCGAGGTAGTGTGCCACAGACCGGGATCCCGATCTTCAAACGAAAGCCCATTGAAGAAAGGTGCTAAAGCGTTCGAAGGCCGAGCATGAAATGGAGCAGCCAAAAGGCATGGCCTTGTCCACATAAAACTGGCCCCGAAAAGAAAAAGCTCAAAGTCGTCAGGGTGTACTGGCAACAGTCGGAAAGCCGATTTGATGTCACACTTCGCCAGTAGCGCTCCGCGACCGCATGAGCATACCATCTGCAAAGCCTGGTCAAAAGAAGTATACCGGACCGAGCAAAGGTCATCCAGTATAGCGTCATTGACCGAGGAACCCGCAGGGTAAGAAAGATGGTGAATCAAACGAAATTCACCTGAGGACTTTTTAGGCACTAAGCCAAGAGGGGATACTTTTAAATTTGAGTATGGGGGCATGTCAAACGGTCCGGCAACCCTACCCTCTCTAACCTCTTTGGGTATCTTCTCCACAGCAACACCCTCCTTACCCCTGAGAGATAGCAAATTCGGGGCATCCTGAGGTGCGCGAACACCCCTGAATGGGATGTGGAAGCCAAAAGTAAAACCCTCAAGCAGGTAGATCGCATTATCCTGTCTAGGATAGATGCGCAGCCATCGTTCAAGCATACAAAGATTAATTGGGGAGGGGGACTTTTGAATGCGTAGCGGCACCAGAGGGAGCTCTGGCTGACCCCTGGTATCCCTTTCCCCTACCCCAGGACCCACTGGCCCATGGGCACGCGGAGGCGGCATGAGGGCCGGCACAGGAAGGGCACTCTTGCCGAAATTTACATTGGAGCCTGTTGCACACCCCATTGGCGGAGTAGCTCCAACACAGCAGGTGGGCTGGAACCCCCTGCCCCGCTGGCTGGCGGGGAACCTGTGTAGTGGCAGACCGCTGTACGGCATGGCCGCAGTGGTACCGGTCACCCAGCGCCGGCCGTGTAGGGGTCATATTAAAGGAGCCAAAGTTGCTGGCAGGGCTCATCCCACCGCATCTCTGGGTGAAGGGCCGCCCTCATCCTAAATTCCTCATCATAGGCTAACCATGATGGGCCAGGGAAATCGACAACAGCCCGGTAAATATTGTCCAGGTACTGGACCATCGGAATGGCCAAATCAGGACGAGCCCTAAGATATACTGCCATGTATATTTAATAGGCCAGTAACCAGTTGGCCCAGGTACAGGGGGGCTTACGACGACAGGACAATTCCTTGTCCCTGTCGTCCTGCCCATCCTTCTCCTCCTTAGTAGGTTCATAGTTAAGGAGAGTGAAAATATCCACGTACTCCCCCCACCATATCTTTTCCCTGGTGGCCTGAGACAAGTGGTCACCCAGGGGAAGGGAGTAGCCGGCTGTTGGCATGGCCGTAGTCGGCACGGATCGGAGTGGGGGAGCAAATAATGTGCCTTGTTGCCCAACAAGAAATTGAGCTGGCACAGATGGGGCGGCTATCCCTGGCACAACCTGGGAAGAGGTAGGCGCCCAGGTGGTCAAAGGGTACTGAGTAGGGAACTGCCCACCCGGAGTAGCCTGGTGAGGCCAGGGCCACTGTACCCCACTAGTATGTTGTGTTAGCATGGATGGAGTGCTAACTTGACCATTATACTCACTTGTTGCGCCCCCCTGGGCTGCCCCCACCGGGGGTTCCAGCCTCTGGTGGGCGTCGGAGCTCGCAACAGAGGTCGAGCTCTGGGTCGCCGCCATTCCAGCCCAAGTAGCCCCGGGCACCAACGGGATGCCCTGTTGGGGCGGCCGCCCAGGGAGCTGCGGAGCACCACCATGTGTGGGCCTGATGGCCTCCAGCAGCTCAACCCGGCTCATGGCCCGCTGAGAGGTCTGCAGAGGCATGTGGGTAGCGGCCATAGATGGCCCAAACCCTGTGTCCATAGGTGGTGGGGCGATCCCCATTGATGCTTCCAGGGCCGCTATGCGGGCCAGAAGCAGATCAACCATATCTGACCCACCAGAATAAGGTGGGCCAGATGGGCCGGATGGCCCACTGGGCAAATGTGGCCCGGCATGGGGTGGGTGCGGGGGTAGGGCCATTCCCCCAGCCCAAGGCCCATAGGGGGCGGAGGGGCAAGGCCCCGCGCCAGCCCCCTGCCACAGTATGGCCAAGCCAAATAGTCCAGCCCGTGGGGTGCAGGGGCCATGGCAGGGCGCGATCCCACGCTGTGCCAAGTCAGACCACCTTGCCCAGTGGCATGTCCTGCCAATGGCCCTGTGGCCAAGCAGGGTGCCCCAGAATCCATGGGGGCTGAGGCCCCCAGGGGACAGGACAGCACCACCCCCGCACGAGTCCTCCAACTGGGCGGGGGGGGGGGCAGTGGCCTGGTCACCCTCATTGGTGGCAGTGGGTACTAAAACCCTTCCAACCCCTCTCCTTGCCCCAGGGTGAGCCCTCCAGCCCAAGGTGGTACCAGGAGAGGTGGGTGCGGGGGTAGGGCGAGCCCTCCCCCGTGCGCGGGGCCACGGCATTCCTTTTTTGGGGGGCCATGGCCACCCAGTCAGTGTCCCAACACGGGACCAAATAATGATCGGCGGAGCGGATTCTCCCGCTCCGACGATCAAACAAAGCTCAATCCATCCTGCAGTGCCGGGGAATCGAACTGCTGACCTGCTTAGTCAGCGTCTTATTCACTTGAGTCACTGAAGGAACTAGCTGGCAAAAGGGCAAGAATAGAACTTCCCCGCTCAGTCGCTTCTCAAAATGGCAGAGGGGCCGCCTCGTGGCCACCCCTTTTATAAAGGGGTTGGCCATTGCCCCTAACTACCCGGATGTCTGAGTCCAGGGGGGGTGGGGGCCCACAAAGAGCGTGGCGGCCATTTTGGCGCCGCGCTTGCCTGTGTTCTGCAATATCTTCTGTTTATTCTTTTGCACATTCTGCTCAATTGGCCCCTAAATTTCTGCCCACAAATCCTAGTCTAGCATAACGAGTGTTTAGAACTATTTTTCATATTATATTTTGTCAACTTGGAAATTAAGCCATGAATTTAGAGTACATGTTATAGCATGTTCACTTACCAACATTACAAAGTTAGCAAGAACTTAGTTCTTGACATTTAATAGATACTGCAATAGAAAACAATTCTCAGATAAGAATGGGAAGAGATTTGTCACATTTAGTTTTTTTATGTTTAGTAGAGATTATTTTATTCTAGGCAAATACTTTCAGAAAATGCAGGGAAGTAATGGAATGAGCATGGTCCCAGGTGTAAAATGTATATAAAACTAGCACATCTAATTGTCTGAAGATGATACCTATGTGAGTCTTAATATCATAGTAATTATCTAGCAACTAGAAACAGCAAAACAAAAAGCATCTTTTTCCCCCTTGGCAAGTTGTAAACACAAAAATCCATCATACTCACAATGTGCATATGAAGTTCAAAACGACAAACTGTTCTAACATACTACTTCCTGGTTGGAATCCCCACAGGAATCAAAATATAATGAAAGTGCGGTGCCAAAATGGCCGCTGTGCTCTTTGCAGGCCCCCCCACCCAGACTCAGACATCCGGGTGAGTTAGGGGGCATGGCCACCCCTCTATAAAAGGGGTGGCCACGAGGCAGCCGAGCTGCCATTTTAGAAATAGCGACGGAGAGGAGAAGTTTTCTCCGTCGCTGTTCGTTTGACTCTTCAGCTCTTTAGCCCTTGGTCCTTCCCGGCTGTGAAGGAAGGATTCGCACAGAGCCTTTGGCTTGCTGGCTGCTCTGTGCTTTTTGGCGCTAGGTCGATCCCTGAAAAGGGATCCTGCTCTTTCTGCAAGATATGCCTCCCAAACGGAAGGCCCCGGCGACGAAACCGCGGCCAAAGGGGAGGACTTTTGCGAGCCCTGCGCAGGGCAGGGAGCAGCCCTCAGGTCGGAGGACCAGGGCCGCGCCCCCATGGCAAGGTGGGGTGATGCAGGTGGGGTGATGCAGGCTGGTGCTTGGCCCGCGGCTGGCCAGCCTCCGGCCGGCCCTTCAAGAGCTTCAGCCCTCAGCCCGCAGTTGCTGGCCATGGGTCAGGACAGCGGGGGAGGGCCTGGTGCGGGTGCACAGCATGTTCCTCCTCCGGCCCCTCATGGGCCGGAGTTTTGGGCATGGCCCTATTCTGGCCCAGGCTCTCACTTTGGGGTTCCTGGTCAAATGCCTAGTGGGCCTTCCGGCCCACCTGGCCCGCTTTATACTGGGGGATCTGTGGCAGTGGATGCATTACTAACACGTTTAGCTGTGCTAGAGGCATCCTTGGAGATTGCACACAACCCCATGGGAGGGGGCCCTTCTCTCTCTACTGGGGGCCCTTCGTGTCCACCGTCTACCTCGACGGCTGCCACACTGCAACAGGCGGCCAGCCGGGTTGAGCTGCTTGAGACGCTCCGGCCTGCGCCTGCCGGTGTCTCGCAGCTCCCTGTTCATCCAGAGCTACTGCCGGGGAGTGGTCAGGTGTGGCCCCAGAGCTCGATTCCAGTCGCGAGCTCCGACGCCCGCCGTGGGCCGGAACCCCCAGTGGGGGCGGCTCACGGGGGTGCACCTAGTGAGTATCAGGTTCAAATTAATGCACCCATATTACAGTCCACTTCCAGTGGTGGGGTTCAGTGGCCATGGCCTCGTCAAGTCAAGGCGAGTGGGCATCAGTTGCCAGCCTATCCCAGTGCCCCTTGGTTCCATACTGGCACATCATTGGGGGTGGGGGTTTCCACCCCCGGGGCAGTGCCGGGCATCACAGGGGCTGTCCAGGTCCCACTGCGTATGCCCCGTGTACCTAATGTGCCGGTGACGGCCTTGCCGATGGCTGGTTATTCGTTACCCCTTGGTGATCATTTGTCCCAGGTCACGAGGGAAAAGATTTGGTGAGGGGAGTACGTGGATATATTCTCCCTATTGAACCGTGAGCCCACTAAGGAGGAGAGAGAGGGACAGGACGACAGAGACAAAGAGCTGTCCCGCCGTCGTAAGCCACCGCGCACCTGGGCCAACTGGTTGCCCGCATATCTTATTTATATGGCAGTGTACCTTAGGGCCCGGCCTGATCTGGCCATTCCTATGGTCCAATATTTGGACAATATTTACAGGGCGATGGTGGATTCTCCTGGCCCATCGTGGTTGGCTTACAATGAGGATTTTAGAATGAGGGTGCCCTTGCACCCGGAGATGAGATGGGATGAGCCCTGTCAGAAATTGTGGCTCTTGTACATGACCCCCATGCGTCCGGCGCCTGGGGATAGGTACCATTGTGGCCATGCCGTGCAGCGAGCTGCTCCAACACAGGCTCCCCGCCAGCCGGCGGGGCAGGGGGTTCCAGCCCGCTTGCTGTGTTGGAGCTTCTCGGCTAATGGCATGTGCAATAAGTGGCAGTGCCGATACAAACACGAGTGTCCCTCTTGCGCTGGCCCCCACGCCGCCGCCCCTGCCCGCGGGCCGGTGGGTCACGGGGCAGAGGTAGAGGTGGACAGGGAGCGGGCAGAGCTTCTGCTGATGGAGCTGGCCAGACAAAAGGTCCCCTCCCCAGTTAATGTGTTTATGTTGGAGCGATGATTCTCAATTTATCCAAGGAGGGAGGACGCGAGGTACCTCCTGGAGGGTTTCCAGTGGGGCTTCTGTATCCCATTCAAAGGAGTGCGGGGATCCCAAGATGCCCCCAATTTACTGTCCCTGAAGGGGAGGGAGGAGGTGGCTGCCCTGAGTATTGCCAAAGAGGTAGAGGCCAAGAGGGTAGCAGGCCCCTTTTCTGTACCACCCTTCCCCTACCTGAAGGTCTCCCCTCTGGGGTTGGTACCCAAAAAGGCCCCGGGGGAATTTCGCTTAATCCACCATCTATCGTACCCGGCGGGTTATTCTGTCAATGATGTTATTCCTGATGACCTTTGTTCGGTCAGGGATACGTCTTTTGACCAAGCCCTGCGGATGGTGCGCGCTTGTGGTCCTGGTGACCTCCTGGCAAATTGTGACATTAAATCGGCATTCCAATTGTTGCCAGTGCACCCGGGGGACTTTGAGCTATTGGGTTTTAGATTCCAAGGGAAGTTTTACGTAGATAAGGCCATGCCTTTTGGCTGCTCTATTTCATGTTCAGCATTCGAACGTTTTAGCACTTTCCTTCAGTGGGCCTTTGTTCGCAGGTCCGGGTCTCAGTCTGTAGCTCATTACCTCGATGACTTTTTGTTCGGGGGTGAACGGGGCTCAGACACGTGCACGCGTCTCCTCACCACATTTCAGACGCTAATGCAGGAACTGGGTGTCCCTTTAGCGCCCGAAAAGACTGAGGGCCCATCAACTACGCTCACATTTCTGGGTATTGAAATTGACACGGTCGCACAGACATCCCGGTTACCCATCGACAAGGTCTCCCGGATCTCCGTGATGGTTTTGGCCTTGCTGGCCAAACGTAAAGTGTCACTTCGTGAGCTTCAGGTACTACATGGCCATCTTAACTTTGCCTGCAGGGTGGTCACGCCTGGCAGAGCATTTGCTCGGCGCCTATGTGACGCCATGTCTGGCTTGTCGAGGCGCCATCATAGGGTCCGACTGACCGGGCGAATGAGAGCTGACCTTTTGGTTTGGCTCACATTCCTGCGGGAATTCAATGGGGTCTCCTTTTGGAGATCCGACCTTTTAGTTTCCCCTAGGTTCCAAGTACAGTCGGATGCCTCCGGCTCCCTGGGATATGGGATTTACTTTGAAGGGAGGTGGGCTTATGGCCAATGGCCTCTGGCATGGCGGGGCATGGATCGCCTCCGCGATCTTACATTCCTTGAGTTCTTTCCAATCCTGGGAGCTTTGATGCTATGGGGCGAGGAGTGGGCCGACTCAGTGGTACATTTTTGGTGCGACAATGCTGCAGTAGTGCACATTGTTGATGCTCAGACGTCTAAATCACCCAGGGTGATGGCGTTGGTTCGCCAGTTTGTGTTACGTAGCCTACGCCTGAATGTGCTTTTTAGGGCCAGACATGTACCAGGTATTAATAATGATATTGCTGATGCTTTATCCCGCCTGCAGATCCCCCGGTTCCGTGCCTTGGCTCCGGACGCAGAGGAATTCCCCTCGCCACTCCCGGCCGAGATTTGGACATTTGGCAAGGAGAGGTGAACCGGGCGATCGGCATGTCTTTGGCGCCCCACACGCATAAGGCGTATCATCATGCTTTCGTTCAATTTATAAATTTTTGTGTGCAACTTCAGTTGCCTGAAGTGTGGCCCATCCCAGTGGAACAAATTTTACAATTTATGGTTTATCTACACAGTCAGGGCCTAGCTCCCCGCACTATAGCATCCAGGCTGTCAGCACTGGCATTTATGGCCAAGGTGAGGGGTTTTGCTGACTGCATGAACGATTTCCACATACGACATGTTTTGGAGGGGTGGACACGGGAACGTGGACGCCGCCCGGACACTCGCCACCCAATTTCTCCAGGGGTGCTTATCCACCTTGCACGAGGCTGGCATAACCTGTGTTTTGATAGGTATGAGGCGGCTCTTTTTCATGCGGCTACCACGGTGGCCTTCTTTGGAGTGCTCCGCATCAGTGAGTTGGTACTACTGTCTAAGGCGGATGCGACTCGTAGGGCACTGGAACTCGACGATGTCTATGTTTCTAACGAGTGGGCTCAGTTGAGGATACGGTCCTCAAAAGTTGATCAGCATGGCGTAGGCAGTGGAGTTAGACTGCTACGATGTTCCATTGCAGACATCTGTCCGGTTGGTGCCCTACAGGAGTTCTTGGCAGTGCGTGACACGGACCCTGGCCCATTTTTCTGCCACCAGGATGGGTCTCCCCTTACTAAATTTCAATTTTGGAAGGTGACCGGTATGGCACTATCCAGTGTTGGCCTCCCTGGGGCTCGTTACGGCACCCATTCGTTTAGGATAGGTGCTGCTTCAACTGCGGCTGCATTTGGGTACTCTGAGGCTGATATACGCCGTATGGGAAGATGGGGATCTATGCGTTTTGCATTATATGTTCGCCCTCTTCAGGTATGAGTACCAGTTAAGTCACTGTTCTCTTTTTTCTCTTACAGACCCTGTGTGTTCCCGCACACCGGTGGCAGTATGGCTGGTGGGCCACAGTTACGTGCACTGGGCAGCGCAGTATGCTGCGGCGACAGAGTGGGGACCCCAGCTTGGACTGCACACATCCGCATGCATACGTTGGTACGGTAAGCGTGGAATGAGATGGCGGGAACTGTTGCCATTCCTTTTTTCCATCAGGGATGCTGAACCGCCTGATGTCCTTGTACTGCACCTCGGGGGCAATGACCTCGCCCAGGTCACTGGCCTTTCTTTAAATTCACGATTTGCAGTGACCTAGCTTATTTGCACTATGTGTGCCCGTCCACAAGGCTGCTATGGTCGGACATCATACCGCGTCATGCTTACAGGGGAGGTATTGACTTCCGTGCCCTTGACCGCGCTTGCCGCTCGGTAAACAGGGCGGTTGCCCGGTTCTTTGCAGACAAGGGTTTGGGGATGGTCATCCGACACCCCACCATTAGTTTACAAAATTATGATCTTTATGCAGGGGATGGGGTCCACCTGTCGGCTAGAGGTATGAACCTCTTTTTGGAAGATTTGCAAGCAGGCCTGTTGACCGAGCTGACGGTCTGGGGGGCGGGGCGGTGAGTCTTCATTGAAGCCTCCCCGTGTGGCAGGTAGCACTGGTAAGGTAAATATTTATGACCCATAGGTATCTGGCAGGTTCACAATTGACTGGCCAACACTTAGACAGGTACAGGAGTAATAACGTTGACCGGTCAACGACGAACCAGGCAAGGGGTGATGGCAGGAGCTTTTCAGCATGCATCACCCCGTGATTTGATGGATACACGTCAGAGGGTGGGGTCAGTAGATAGTTTATTTACTCCGGTCAACAATTTGTTTGTGTCAACAAACAAATTGATACAAATGGATACATTGTAGCCAATTGCCATTGGCAATTTTGGGAGGAACCTTACCAGTGTTACTGCAGCCTGCTTGCCTTAATAATTATAATTGGATGAATACCAATTGAAAGTTATAATTCGGATTAGGGCATTATTCAATAAAAGTGGCCCAATGCCTTTATCCATATACCGGTGTCTGAGTCTTTCTTTGGGGGGGGTGCGCCTGCAAAGTATGTTTGATCAAAACCATTTCAACATGCTTGTTAGCATCAATTTCAAAAGTGGAATAGAGCAAAGTTGCATGTGATCTGCAATCCCTTCTGTTTATTCTTTTGTTAGCACTTTTGTTAGATCGAAGAAGCATAGGAAATTATTTCTGACAATAAAAGAAGAGAATGCCAGAAACGTCCTCAGAAAACGAAACAAGTGATTTACATAATATGAAGGGGCATTTTGGTTATAATCAATGTATTTTTTTGACATTTATTAACAAGAATAATAATATTTTGATTCAGGAAAAAAGAACAAAATTGAATGAGGAAATGGAAAAATCTTCATAAGAACAGGACTGGTATAAATCAGCAGGATAAAAAAAAGTCTGACAGATAATCAAAGAACCTACTGCAAATTAATGTCTGAAATGTTGTATATCTTTCTGATGAATTGTTCATTAAAGAGAAGATGACAACAATATGTACAGATGCTGAACATGTTTGTCATCATACAAGGACAGGAAGTGTTATTTGTTGAATATTTTCAGAAATAACCACAACCTATGTGCCCCCACTTAAAAGTGCTTCTGATTCTGGAATTACTTGAATTAGAACTTATCAATGTGCCTAAAATTTAGTATTTAGTTTTACAAATGCATGTAAATTGTCATCTTGATAGGTTGAAAAGATTTTCAGGGAAAAGCTCAATAAATCCATTTATGGATGTCAGTTTGCCACATGGATCAGATCATGTTTTACTATCTCACTGCAGAAATTTATGGAATGCAAGAGATAGTTTGATAGCTCAGTTGGTATGATGAACAGGTACCAGACTGATAATGCTATCTTGCATGAAATAACAATCAAGGCAAGGATTTAAGTGATATCTCTATGGTAGCTCCAATATTATGGCCTAACCTTATAAAAACTGGACAATTTCGAAAACGTGAACATTTATTTTCTGTACATATAATATTGAATATTAACTGGAATGTCTAAACAAAATTAGGACTTTAGAAAAATGTGTATACATTTTATACTTAAATTTTAAAATTTTTTAAAGCTTGCTTTTTCACTACATGTAGACTCTAGTTACTACAGAATGTGATGAAGTGACTTACTATATGATCCACCGGCAAACAAGATTTGAAATATATGGTTCCGGATAATTAATAGAGTGAAAAGATCCAGAAGAACCGTTCAGGATAAATTTTCCATCACAGGACGTAGCTGTAAATAAACAATCATCATCTTTTCAATGCATTCACACTGAAAACAAGACCATTCCCAAAATGGAATGGAATATGTAATGAAAGTTAGAATGTTCTGAAAGCCTATCCTTACAAAGAAATAATGGTTCTCAATGGCTTCTTCACTAACCCCCATGGTGCAGTGGTTAAGCCAAAACTCTGCTCACAATGTGAATTGGTGGGCACAAGTTTGACTCAGCCTTCTATCCTTCCAAAGTTGGTAAAATGAGTACTCAGTTTTTGGGAGGCAAATTACAGTTTGCATAATTTACTCTTCCAAAGTATACTTTAACATTATGGGCAGTTTATAAGCAGCTGCATTTGCAGCTAAAACAGTATGATTTTCTGAACGACTATTAATCTATCTCACTCCAGCAGTCAAACTGCAAACTGTATTTTTTTCCACAGGATGTATTTCTCATTTTCTAAAGTTAACTTGCTGCATGGTAGAGTTACTACACTTCATGTTGATTTTATTTTCATCATTAAAACTAGGAAGTGGAGTTTTGCTATATCATCTGTTTTGTCCATTTCAGCTTTAGTTGATTTCACTGAACTCCTGACAACATCAGGAAGAGACTGTTCCTATTACACTCTTCCTGTGTGATAGTTTTATACATCTAGCATATACTGAATTTGGCAGCACCAAGATGAATTATAATGGAAACTGGATTATGCTATCCAAAGATCTTTGAAAGGAAATAATACCTCTTGTGCCCAAGTGTAGAAATAAAATAGTACAAATCCTAGTGTGAAATTTTACAAAGGAGACAACCCAACAATCTAAGTTTTGAGGAGACAGATATTGTTACTTTAGAGATGGGTCCTAAATGAAAAATCATGTAACCAGCAAGTTTTCTGTCAGCAGAAGTGACTGTAGCATTTGATGCTTCTCCTAACTGTGTTAGGTTGTTATTCCCCTGACACTTATACCTTTAGACTTTGGCAGAGAACACGTCTTACTGAAATAATCACATGAAACAAAATCACCTTGGTTACATGGATCAGTAAGTTTGACCTGAACAAACAAAAGAATGACATAAAAAGCTTTTCTACTCTGGCAATATCAGCAATCCAGTACATATCTGGGGTAATTTAACTAAAAATGATATGGGGTTGTCATGGATCCTTGTGCACACTAAGCAGAAAGTGGTAATAGGCACCTTTAAAAAGTCCCATCTAAGAGAAAAACGTTTTATTATTAGAATATCAAAAATATATTTCTTGTTTCTCGACAAATAATTCAAATCTGAATTTGGACTTCAGCTGAACCAGGGCACTTTTAAATCAGTGGCAGATACACTAGGCCTGTGATGGTGAACTTTGGCACTCCAGGTGTTCTTGAACTTCAATTACCAGAAACCCAAGTCAGCTGTTTTCTGAAAGACAAAACTGGAATCTGTATGTTGTGGTTGGTTGGTGTATACTTTGTTTGTTTGTGTGTGTGTCCATTGACAATCCAGCAGTAAGTCAAAGCAATAAAATCAGTGTTTTGGTTACAAAGCACCATTACTCATATAGATATGGATTGCATGAAAATATATATTTGATTGTCTGCATATAGTTTCTTCATAGACAGAATATTATTTTTGTGTAGTACTAATTCCCTTACAATGTTATTTATCATAGTTCTGATATGAACACATTTGAGAAAAGGCACAAGCTACCAGAAAATGTATTTGCTGACTCTATTACAATTATATTATTTGCAAATGACTGAAAATAATGCAAATCTAATTACAGAAGCTCAGATTCATACCACATGTTTTCTCATATTCATCAGAACCATCAGGACAATCTGGTATTCCATCGCAAAATAGTTCTTTCTTTATGCAGCTTATATGATCAGCACAGAGTTGATCAGGAGGTAAACATTTAACTAAAATGCATTTTAAAAGAGAAATGCAATTAATTAAAAAGTTAATTAATTAACTTTTGGATTCTTAAATCTCAGACAAGAAAGAGAACAAAAATCTTCATATATACAACATATGTAGACCGCTAGATTGTAAATTCAAGATGCAATTCATGTTCTAAGAAACCATTGACATCTGAAACTCATCATATATTGTTGGGCCAGATGACATTCTAGATTCCACCATAAAAACAAACTCTCTCTTTCTTCACATCTAGGGATAGCCCATTGCCTGGACAACACTTTGGAGGTGTGTGTAGCCCAGGTTTGACTTGACTTCACCAAGTTGGTGAGATTTTTCAGTTTATGGTATACTTAACATAGCGACAAAACCAGTTGCAGCCTAACAGTATCTATAAAGCCCAGGTTTAATTGCTATCAGTAACAATGCTTCTAATGCTCAAGTTTAATTCTGGTGTGCCCCCCCCTCCCAATCAGAGAACTAATCTACAATGCCACCTGCTGGAGAAAGTAAATGACTCCATCTTTACAAACAGTTTTCCTAACCAGTTTTCCCCAAGTTAGAATAATAAAAACAGTCTTACTCATCATTTTAAAGCTATTGTATCAATGTAAAACACCCTATGTTTATTTCTATTAATACTCATCAAGTGTACATATGTTGGTTAGTAAAATAGCTGTACACAGTTTTCAAATGCACTGAATATTGTGAGTAGAAAAAAGAAGAGGCAAAGCAGACTGTATAATTTAAAATGCACCCAAAGTCTTTGATACCTTCCTTATAATGTCATGTTCTATGTACTAACCTGCTGATGTCAAAGCACTGGGTGTTATGAAGGTGCCCAAACCTGAAAACAAACCAAATCAAAATGCTTTTAAATACCACTTTTAAAATATGCTTTCCACTCTCTCTTTTTTTAAGCTTATGAATCAATGTGGCAAAATGGATGAGCTTTGACCATTGACTACTAATTTAACTACTTTGACTACTAATTTAAATTGATAATTGAAACTGCTGAGAGCCACCTCTGTTCAAACAGAGGAAGCAGTTTGAAGCTTCCAGAAGCAGGGGGGCAGGGCCACACCAGGCCCTTCCCTGAACTGTGACTCATAGGGGCAGAGCCACACTAGCCTTTAAAAGCTCTGAGCTCTTTCAGGGTCAGCCATTTTGACTCTGCATGTGCTCTTAAGCAGAGCTGCTGCTGAGGAGAGCCAAACAAAGGAAGTGAGCACTGGTAAGTTTTGCAGTTGGAGTAGAGCTGCTTTAGAGGCCTCTACTAATTTAAATTGATAATTGAAACTGCTGAGAGCCACCTCTGTTCAAACAGAGGAAGCAGTTTGAAGCTTCCAGAAGCAGGGGGGCAGGGCCACACCAGGCCCTTCCCTGAACTGTGACTCATAGGGGCAGAGCCACACTAGCCTTTAAAAGCTCTGAGCTCTTTCAGGGTCAGCCATTTTGACTCTGCATGTGCTCTTAAGCAGAGCTGCTGCTGAGGAGAGCCAAACAAAGGAAGTGAGCACTGGTAAGTTTTGCAGTTGGAGTAGAGCTGCTTTAGAGGCCTCTACTAATTTAAATTGATAATTGAAACTGCTGAGAGCCACCTCTGTTCAAACAGAGGAAGCAGTTTGAAGCTTCCAGAAGCAGGGGGGCAGGGCCACACCAGGCCCTTCCCTGAACTGTGACTCATAGGGGCAGAGCCACACTAGCCTTTAAAAGCTCTGAGCTCTTTCAGGGTCAGCCATTTTGACTCTGCATGTGCTCTTAAGCAGAGCTGCTGCTGAGGAGAGCCAAACAAAGGAAGTGAGCACTGGTAAGTTTTGCAGTTGGAGTAGAGCTGCTTTAGAGGCCCACAAAAGAAGAATATAGTCTTACTAGGTAGAAAGGTAGTAAACGTGTACATTTTTGAGGCCCAGAATACTGCACTTGTTAAAATGGATTCTGAGGGAACAGCTGTAGTTACCTGTAATTCTTGTGCCATGTTTGTGTTCTTGCCAAAGCATATGGAGAACTACACTTGCAGCAAGTGCAAGCTGGTTGCACTACTAGAAGAGAAGGTCCAGCAGCTAGAGGCCCGCATATCTAACCACCAACAAATTAAGGAGTTTGAGCTGTTCTTGGACAGAGCGGAGCAGACTATGCTGGACAAAGAAGAGACAAGGCACAGTTCTGAGGGAGAAGGCCCTTCACTAACTCAGGAGGGAGATGGTTGGAGGAATTTGACTCAAAGGAGGAGAAGAGTGGGGGATCACTCTGAGAGTCTGAAATTACAGAATAAATTTGAGGCTCTTTCCCTTATCACACCTGATGAGGAACACACAGAGGAACAACTGGTTCCACCTGATGATCTCTCCTTCATCACACTTGATGAGATCCAGGAAGATGAACAACAGGAACAAACTGAGGTTCTCTCCCTTAATATGGTTGATGAGGTGCATGTAGATGAACAGATTGCAGGAGAGAGGCTCCTTGTACTAGGCGATTCAATAATTAGAAATACAGAAAAATGGATTTGTGATGCACATGATAACCATATGGTGACTTGCCTGCCAGGTGCAAAAGTTGCAGACATCACAAGAAATCTAGATAGATTGTTAGAGAGAACTGGGAACGAGCCAGTTGTCATGGTACACGTTGGTACTAATGATGTTGGGAACGCCAAGCGGTCTGTCCTGGAAGCCAAATTTAGGTTGTTAGGAAGAAGATTGAAGTCCCGGACTTCCAAGGTAGCATTTTCAGAAGTGCTGCCTGTCCCTCGCGCAGGACCTACCAGGCAGGCAGAGCTCAGAAGCCTCAATGCGTGGATGAGGCGGTGGTGTCGAGAGGAGGGCTTCAGATTTGTCAGGAACTGGAGAACATTTTGGGACAAGCCAAATCTGTTCAGGAGGGATGGGTTGCATTTAAACCATGATGGGACCAGATTGCTGGCACTCAACATCAAAAAGGCTGCAGAGCAGCTTTTAAACTGATAACTGGGGGAAAGCCGACAGGAGCTGGGCAGCATCCGGTTCGGGAAAGTGTGTACTTGAGTAGTGAGGAGGATGCAAAAATTACTGAGCAGAGCAAGGATCTAGTCACCAGCACTCTAGCAGAAGGATGCAAGAGGCAGTCTAACAATGCAACTGGACTCAAAAGACTGTATCAGGAAAGCATATATAAATGCTTGTATACAAATGCCAGAAGCCTCCGTAACAAAATAGGGGAGCTGGAATACTTAGCAATAGATAAAAATATCGATATTATTGGTATCACTGAAACCTGGTGGACGGATGATAACCAATGGGATACAGTTATCCCAGGCTACAAACTGTACAGGAAGGATAGGAAGGGGCAAACAGGAGGTGGTGTAGCCTTGTATGTCAAAGAAGTGATAAAATCTTATGAATTGGAATATCTAGGTGATTTACAGTCACCATTAGAAGCTCTGTGGGTAAGAGTACCAGGCCACAAGGATGGTCTAACAGTAGGCATATACTATCGGCCTCCGACCCAAACTCTTGAGGGAGACTGGCAGTTGGAGAATGTTGTAAAGGAGGCATCCAGGAAGGGAAGCCTGGTTATAATGGGGGACTTCAATTACCCTCACATAGACTGGGTGAACTGTTGTTCAGCACATGATAAAGAGATAAAGTTCCTAGATATGCTCAATGATTGTTCCCTGGGACAGATGGTTGAAGACCCAACTAGAGGTACAAGAATCCTTGACTTGATCCTGAGTAATACTCAGGATCTGGTGCAAGATGTTAATGTGACTGATCCAATAGGGAACAGTGACCACAACTCAATTATGTTTAACTTGATCATAGACCGCAAGTCACTGATAAAATCTAACACAGAGACCTTAAATTTTCAAAAAGGAAATTTCCCAAAGATGAGGAAACTAGTAAAAAAGAAACTGAAAGGGAAAATTGAGAGAGTCCAAACACTCCAAGTGGCATGGAGGCTGTTTACAAAAACAATAACAGAGGCCCAATTGGAATGCATACCCAAAAGGAAAAAGGGCACTGCCAGGTCCAAGAGGACTCCAATGTGGCTTACAGGAGCTGTTCGGGAAGTGATCAAGAGCAAGAGAAGCTCATTTAGAAGATGGAAGGCTTGTCCGAATGAGGACAGCAGGCAGAAACATAAATTCTGGCAGAACAAATGCAAGGCAACAATCAGGAAAGCAAAGCAAGACTTTGAGGAGCGTATAGCTAAAAATACTCAGAGGAATAACAAAGACTTCTTTAAGTACATTAGAAGTAAGAACCCAACTAGGAAGGCCATTGGGCCATTAGATGACAATGGAAGGCAAGGGGTTATTAAAGAGGAAACAGAGATTGCAGAGAGACTCAATGAATTCTTTGCTTCAGTATTCACTGAAGAAGACAGAGACCACATGCCCAAAACAGAGCCTATCTTCGTAGGGAGGGAAACCGAAGAATTAAGCAAGATAGAAATAACCAGGGAGGAGGTCCTTGCATGTCTTGTTAAGCTAAACACTAACAAATCCCCAGGACCAGATGGCATCCATCCACGAGTTCTCAGGGAACTTAAAGATGAAATTGCTGATATCCTAGCCAAAATATATAATCTTTCCCTCAAATCAGGCTTTGTGCCTGATGACTGGAAGGTAGCGAATGTAACACCAATTTTCAAAAAAGGATCCAGGGGTGATCCAGGAAATTACCGGCCTGTCAGTTTGACATGTGTCCCAGGTAAAGTGATGGAAACCATCCTAAAAAATAGAATTAATAGGTACATAGAAGAGAAGGCGCTGCTAAAGGAGAGCCAACATGGCTTTTGCAAGGGCAAATCATGCCTCACTAATCTGTTGGAATTTTTTGAGAGTGTCAACAAGCATGTGGATAAGGGGGATCCAGTTGACATTGTTTATCTGGACTTTCAGAAGGCTTTTGACAAGGTCCCACACCAAAGGCTCTTGAATAAACTTACCAGTCATGGAATAAAGGGACAGGTCTTGTCCTGGATCAGCAACTGGCTAAGGGACAGGAAACAGAGGGTAGCACTAAATGGACACTTCTCCAAGTGGAGGGAAGTAAAGAGTGGGGTCCCCCAAGGTTCAGTACTGGGACCCCTGCTTTTCAACCTCTTCATAAATGATCTAGAGGTAGGAGTAAAAAGCAAGGTAGCCAAATTTGCTGACGACACTAAATTATACAGGGTAGTGAAAACTGTGAGAGATTGTGAAGAGCTCCAGAGGGATCTCTTGACACTGGGGGAGTGGGCAAAACAGTGGCAAATGAGCTTCAACATCAGTAAGTGCAGAGTGATGCATGTTGGGGCAAAAAACCCCAATTACATTTATAAACTGATGGGGTCTGAACTCTCTGCGACAAACCAGGAAAGGGACCTTGGTGTCCTGGTGGACAGCTCAATGAAGGTGTCAACCCAGTGTGCCTCAGCAGTGAAAAAAGCAAACTCAATGTTAGGGATCATTAGGAAGGGTATAGAAAATAAGTCAGCAAGTGTCATTTTGCCTCTTTATAAATCTATGGTGAGGCCCCATCTGGAATATTGTGTACAGTTCTGGTCGCCATACCTCCAGAAGGATATTATCGAGTTGGAGAAAGTACAGAGGAGGGCAACCAGAATGATTAGGGGACTGGAACACCTTCCTTACCATCTGAGGCTGCAACGGTTGGGCCTTTTCACTCTTGAACGACGGCGTCTAAGAGGTGACCTGATTGAAGTTTATAAAATCATGCACGGTGTGGACAAAGTAGATAAGGAAAAACTGTTTTCCCTCTCGCACAACACTAGAACTAGGGGACACTCCATGAAACTTTTGGGTACTAGTTCTCAAACAAATAAGAGAAAGTACTTTTTCACCCAGAGGATTACTGGTCTATGGAACTCCCTGCCAGAAGAAGTGGTGACAGCTGTCAGTCTTGACAGCTTTAAGAAAGGATTAGACAAGTTCATGGAGGACAAGGCTATCAATGGCTATAATTATGGCTACCTAAGGACAACCTCCGGGTTGGAGAGATAGGCAGGATATCTCTCAATGCCATTTCCAGGGAATCCTAAGCAGGTGAAGGCATCTCCTTGGGAATACCCTGAAGGAAATGGTGAGCCACTGTGTGAGACAGAATGCTGGACTGGATGGGCTGTGGCCTGTTCCAGCAAGGCTGTTCTTATGTTCTTATGTTCTTATGAGCAGCATCAATGATTTGGCTCAGATTTTCTTGATAATCAACTGATAAAATTTACTAACCAGGTGTGGTCCAAGGATGGGTTGTACTAGATGTCCCAATATCTGCAAGACAAGCAAGCAAGCATAAAATTATTTCTATAGTAAATGTAATTTCCATTCCAGTTTAGATGGAACATTTGGTCTATTTGTAAGCAATGTTACACAAGATCAAGGACACTAGTACCTCAGGCCTATGCAGCTTTACGCAAAGTAAATCTTATTGAATTGAATCACACCGACTCCCCTGGAAAGAAATACACTACCATAACCAGCAATCCTTTTGAGCACAATGAACATTAATTTTAATTAACTGTATGGGATAACATTCCATTTTATTGATTTTGTGAGGTTTCATTTTAGTGAGATTTACAACTATCAGGCTCTAACTCTATGAATTTTATGGTGTTTGATCACTATATGAGAGAGAGGGGGGTTCGTTTCTGTTCTAGAGTTAACTTGGGAGAGGGGGGGAGGGGGGGATGGTGCTAATTCCTTTCCTTAAGCTGGATCCAACATTCTCAGGTGTTGGTGCTTCAATTGGTTGCAGTGAGGAACAAAAAGATTGGTTAATTTGGGGGAATTAATCCCTTGCTGCTCCACCCTAATTGGGGGTGGGTGGGTGGAGTGTCTAGCCATGTGCAGGGCTAGTTCATTAAAGCCAAGCTGCTTACAAGCAGATGGTAACCCTAGGGTGCTGGTTTACTATTCTGCACTTTCTTTGCTTCCCAGAAAAAAAAAATTAAAAATGAGTAAGGTAAAGGTTTCCCTTGCTCAAAAGCCAATCGTATCTGACTCTAGGGTTCAGTGCTCATCTCTGTTTCAAAGCCGAAGAGCCAGCGTTGTCTGCATCTGCAGACATTTCCGTGGTTATGTAGCAGGCATGACTAGAAACCAGAGCACACAGAACACTGTTGCCTTCCCACCAAAGTGGTCCCTATTTATCTACTTGCAATTTCTTGCTTTCAAACTGCTAGGATGGCAGGAGCTGGGACAAAGACGGGAGCTCATTCCGTCCTGCAGTAATCGGGAATCAAACTGCTGAACTTCTGCCTCCCAGTCAGCAGCTTAGTCACTTAAGACACTGAGTACAGGAAAGAAAACAAAACAAAAATCCCCCAAGAAAATGGGGAAAGGGTTCTTTGGCCCACACAGCTTTGTGCCCATTGCATCTACAATACCATCTAGCCATCTTATTTTTGGCCACCCCATCTTTTGTCCTCTACCTTTCCCAGCATCAAGGCCTTCTCAAGTTAATCCTCTCTTCTCATTTGATGTCCAAAGTACTTTAGCGTCATCTTTGCTATTTAACCTTTAATGAGCAGTCATGGTTGATTTCTTCTAGGATCGACCTATTTCTAACACCACATTTCAAAGGCATCTATTTTTCTGCACTCAACTTTCCTAATGGTCCAGCTCTCACACCCATACATTACCACCGGGAATACCATTGCTTTGACTATGTAATTTTTTGTTTGCAAGGTGATGCCTCTACTTTTAACTATGTTCCCCAGGTTTCTCATAGCTTGTTTCCCAAGCATCAGTCGCCTTTTTATTTCATGGCTGCAATCACCATCTGCAGCGATCTTTGATCCTAAGAAAGTAAAATCTGCCAGTCGTATCCAACTCTAGGGTGCAGTGCTCATCTCCATTTACAGCCAAAGAGCCAGTGCTGTCTGTGTTTGCAGACATTTTCATGGCCATGTGGCAGGTATGACTAGAGCCCAGCAAGTCACATGGCTATATTTGACCACACCCACTGATTTGGCCACACCCACAGAGGGGTGTGGCCAAAATTTCCCTTATTTTCAAATCCAAAACTTGACAGGTATGATCAAATAGTTGGGAGAGAGAAATCACCCTGTTTTCTAGTAGTTTTGATTGCATTTTTGCCTTTATATGCTTTCTTGGTTTGGGGAGAAGTGTCTCTGTGTGTACTTTCTGTTTTCCTAATTTTGTCATTTTGTGTATGTATGTCCTCTACCTGTTTGATTTTTTTTAAAAAATATTTGGTTAAAATTATTATGTGTTTCTGCTGTCAGAAAGTATATATTTTGGTGGGCTGTTAGTCATTTTTCTTTATCATGTTCTATTGCCTGCTTTTGGAATAGATTTATTCTCTGCTGCCTTGTCTCTCTGCATTTTTTTTAAAAAAATAACAGGTTCTTTAGGGCTTTTTTTAGTGCCAGGCACAGATATGGGACACTGGAAATGAAAGAACCAACAGAGGTTTTCCCTTCTGTGTTAAATAAAAAGACTAATGCATGAACGATATGAAAATGGAAAATGCACTCCACTTTAAGAACCCAAAACAAAATGTGACATCCCTAATGATTACCTGTTATTTCTATACTGTTCATATCAATGATGAAGGTCTGCAAAAGTCCACTTTTATTTCCTTCAATGCCCAATGACAGTTCATTTTTTATCTTTTCATCAGGCACCAATTGATCAAAGGAAAGGTTGAATAGTACAATAACGCTGCCATTTCTGTCAAACAAAAAATATCCCAAAAACAAAACAAAAATTAGTGAATGTTACAAACTATTACAAATTCGATTGCCATGATTACATTAAATGAGTCTGTTTCTAGGTAACTCTGTTGGGGGCACAGTAAAATATTTTATCCACTGGAAATTTGCAAATACAGGGTTTCAAAAGACTAGACATTGATTCCACACCTTTAATCAATATACCCTCAGAACAAAAAAAAAAGTATTCTAATCCAGATTTTCTCAATCCATATTTGATGTGTTTTTTGTTTGTAATTGGTCAATTGTGAGACAACACTTGTGTTACACTTGCATTTTATATGCCTTTTCATTTCAAATTTTTTAACAGAAGTTTGAAATTTGATTGATTGATTATTGATTGCCTTGCAGAAATCCTATTCATTAAGTATGCTCACAGAAAGCTGATGATGTCATTTACAGGGATGACTTTTGCTAATTAAATATTTTTCTCTCTCACCCAAGGGCTCCCATGGTTTCCACCTGGAAAAAACAATTACAAGCGTGCTGTGGGATGGAATTAGGAAAAGTTTTATCTCCAAAAATTGCTCTCAGCTGCTGATGTATTCAGCCTGCTACTCTCAGAAACAAACAAAATTTCAACCATTGACTGATTAAAGAGCCTTCTAAGTGATGCAGAATTGCAAAACAATTAAAAGAGCCATTTAAATAAATTTAAATAATGTTAAAAGCCAGCATCCTTCAGAAATAGCATCCTAAAATCGGATTTGCTGTGAGACTATATTCTTATTCCACACAAGAGAATGGCTATCACCAGATGTCAATTAGGGATAAACCTGACTCCTACTAGGAGGCAATTTCACAATCAAAGTACTGCTACAAAGAAAGCCCTGTCTCAGGTACTGATAAATCTAGCCACATGTGGTGGTGGGATATTTCACAATGCTTCTAGTTCTCAGTTTGGGGCAGGCACATAATGGGAGAATGCAGTCCATCAAATATCCTAACTCCCAGTTGCTTAGGGGTTTATGTATCAAAACTGGCATCCTGAAAATTGAGCTTGCAAACAAACTGGGAGCCAGTGTGATTTATTCAGGATAGGTGACTGTGAGGTGGCTGCCCTGCATGTGCCCAATGAGCCATCTGTCCCCTCTCCACAAGCCCAGGGAGCCTAGGAGATGGCAACCTTCCTAAGCCTTTAGCCAGTGGGAAGATGGTAGTGGTGCAGATGAATGGGGGGGGGCAGCTGATGTGGGTGCATTAGTAGGGATAAGAGGAAGAGTAGGAAAAAGGCCCAGAGAACTCAGCAATGATGTCAGAGAAGATGTAGGAAGCAGCTGCAGATGATAAGGCTTCATCTTCTGCATCTCCACAGAATCACAGGTAAGAAAGAATTTGCAAAAAATTGGGGCAGCAAAATGGAGCCAGCAATGGTCACTGTGCATCAGGGACTGGGACTCCAGCAATGCCTGCCTGATCATCCCTGCATCACACTAGCCAGAGCCTCTCCTAGCACAT
The DNA here is from genome assembly GCA_035047345.1 of Bradypodion ventrale. Taxonomy (NCBI): domain Eukaryota; kingdom Metazoa; phylum Chordata; class Lepidosauria; order Squamata; family Chamaeleonidae; genus Bradypodion; species Bradypodion ventrale. Next base: position 300,053,795 of record JAWDJE010000003.1, on the reverse strand, counting down.
AGCATGAGCTGAAAAGCTGTTTCCCACTCAGCTAAGGTGCAAGTGGCAATGGACTCAGAGGAGGAGACTCATGAGGCATCATGAGGTCATGTTACCTATTTCCTGCCTTTACCAACCCACCTGGCTGCACCTTGTACTGGGATTCAAAGCCCCAACCTGCCTCTCTGGCTTTTGACTACTGTATACCCACTGAACTTAATTATGGCCCCAGCAGGGCAAGCCATACCCCATGGGTTATGTGTGGCCCTGGGTACACACAGTCCCCAGAGCATCCCCAGAAAAGTGGGGGATAGTAAACTACTTATGAGTCCTCTCTAGCAAAAAGAAACCCTAGAAAGGGTTGCGATGATTTGGATTTGAATTGATGGAACATCGTAGTTGTTAGCTCTGCTTCTGGACAACTTACCATGCTGGAAAATGGATCTGGGATAGCTCCATTTCAAAAGTGACTTTCGTTTTAAAATGTTTATTAGTGAACACTTTTATGATTGAGGGAAAAGAAGACCGAGAGTTGATTGAGTGGAAACATATGATCAATGACTAGTTATTTGTTTTCTACCTATAATGTATCTCAGTTCAGTGATCCAGTCTCAAAGAATGGTCCAGTTGTGCACAATTCATTGGTAGAACATTTGCTTTATATGCAACCTCTGACAGAGCCTAAAAGGATTGGGAAAGATGCTTGCCTGAAAACCTCGAAGAGCTGCTGACAGTGAATGCTAGCAGCTCATTACTGAGCTAGATGACAACAGACAACACTGTGCAGACAACCCTGAGCTAGACAGATCATTATAAGGCAGCTTCCTATATTACTAATGCAGAGAGGATATCTTGACTGAGACTTTAATTACATTTATTGATGCTGCAGAGTGTGCTGGAAACAAGAGGATTAGAAAGTAAATGAGTAGCGGATAATATGTAAAAGTTAATTTGGTACAATGTTTGGATGTTAGTAAATGTTAGCCAAACAAAGAAGGTGAATATAATAGAAAAATAGTTTAATAGTAGAAGTAAGGAAAGAATTCAAGATAACATATATGAGGTAACAGAAAGCAGGAATCCATCAGGTAAAGCTTTGTAACAATGTATCAGAACTTAGCAAGGTCAATGTAACATCCCTATTATAGTGGAACCTCATACAACAATTGCCCAGTATAGCAACGAAATCGCATAACAATTAGGTTTTTTTTTTTGGGGGGGGGGAGGGATTGCATCCCGCATAACAATTTTCCCTATGGAAAAAATTTGTACAACAATTCTTCAATGGGAAAAACAACTTAGGAAAAAAAATCATTGTACGATGCATCCCATAGGAAAAATCGCTATACAATGCATGTATCATATAGCAATTGTTTCATACGAGTCCCATGGAATGGATTAAAATCATTGTATGAGGTACAACTGTATAATGATTTTAATGGGCTTCAGATCTATTTTAAGGTCTAGTTCAAAGAGCTGTTCACTATCTATAAAGCCCTATACAACTTAAGTCCAGCATGCCTGAAGGACTGCACCTCCTCCTGTGAAACATCTTCGCTTTCAAAACTTTAAGGGAGGACTCATTTTCAGTCCTACCGTCATCACAAGCACATTTGGCAAGGATGTGAGAGGGAGCATTTTTAGTGTCTGTTCCCAAGTCGAACATTATTTTGTGGGATCATTCATGCCTTTCTGAGAGAAGAGATTAGTTCTTTCCCTGCTGGCTTGGGGGGGCGGGGGGGCTAGAACTAGGCAGCTTGCCAATGATCATGCAGGTTGACTCTTCTCCTACAGGGCACAGTGGAAAATTGAACTCTGAACCTAAACCACTGAGCTCTCCATCCTAACCCTGGGCTATCTCAAAAGAGGAAATACATAGTTCTTAATCAAACCTTGGCTATAGAGGAAACTCCAACAACATTAATGTCCGAAGATACCACTATGCTTTGCTTTTTAGCATCAACCCTGAACTGAAGCTAACAGAGACCTTTCCCCTTCATTTCCACTGTAAATTTTAAAGTACAGTGGAACCTCATACAACAATTGCCCCGTATAGCAACAAAATCGCATACAAATTAGGTTTTGGGGGGAAATGGCATCCCACATAATGATTTTCCCTATGGAAAAAATTGTACAACAATTTTTCAATGGGAAAAACACTTAGCAAAAAAATCATTGTACGATGCATCCCATAGGGAAAATCACTATATGATGCATGCATCGTATAGCAATTTTTTCGTACAAAAACAAGCCCCGTGGAATGGATTAAAATCATTATATGAGATACCACTGTATATATATTTTTTAAGAAATGAGGAATAGGAATCTTGGAATTAATTATATTATTAAATACATTAGCTTTCTTCTTCTTTTTGTGCTGTATCCAATTCTGAATATTGGCGATCATCATGGTGATCAGCCATGGAGATTGTTCTGGGAACAATATAATGCAGTGGCATTCCATTTGCCTTCCATATCACAGTGTGACACCCATACTACTGATCCAGTTCCATGAGTCACTTTCTGGTCCTGAGCCCTTTTGGCACACAAATGGTAATAGAATAGACCATACTGCCAGTGACTCAATACTGATTGTCAGGCCGTGGATAACCATACCTGTCAAGTATCCCATATTGGCCGGGATTTCCTGTTTTTCAGCATTCATTCCTCCCATTTCCTTCTGCTGTCACGTATTTGAATGGTGGGGAAAGGGGTGCGCATGCGCAAATGGGCTACTGCCTATGCATGCACAGTAATTTCCCATATTTTGCAGAGCCATGCTTGAAGGGTATGTGGATAACTAACCTGACAACCCAGTGGACTAACAGCCTTGGGTGGTAAAGTCTACAGGTAAGGGTGATAGTCCCCCAAGTGGATCAAACTCCACTTGAATCCATCTTGATGGAGGGCAGCAACTTCACCAAAACTGGCCTGGGGCCAAGGAGGACATTAGCTTTAGCTACTACATTTAAGAAAAATAAAATGTGTCTTGCTTGATAGACGTATTTGAGAACTGACCCGAATGCCAGTGGCATAATGGAAATGAATTAACATCAAAATGCTTTAGAAAAATCAGATTGCATCAAAATCCATTTTGTTTAAAAATTGTTTATAAGAAACAAATAACAGATAGAAAATCTATGGTGATAAAGTTTCCTGTTATCTAGCTAGTTCAAGAAATATTATTCAAATGCAATTTAGTATGCTTGTTATAGATTAAAAACAAACATACAAAATATTCTATTGTGGCATAGGAAGATCTGAAGATGTTTAAATCTTCTCATCTAAGGTCCTATCAAATTTGGGTGAAAAGATGGTTGACCACAATTTTTTCCTTCTCATTTGTGTTTTTTTAAAAAATATTCATCCCATCAATATCATTTCCAACAGTACAAATCATTCCCTCTATGTCAAGAACTTGTATATTAACTGAGCTTGGTTTGGGTTATATAGATCCAAAGTATCTACTATGATGCACTCCAATTTGTCTCTGCTAGCATCATATATATTTTTCCTGGGGAGTCCTGGAGACTCAGAGGTTTCCATGGTAGCTGAGAGGAGATGTCCATCTCTTAGGGTTGACTGCTGTTGACCTCAGAGTAGGAGACCTCTTCCATCCTGTTGCTTCTGGAATGCCCATTCTGTGATTACAAGATTTCAATTATCAAAAGAAAAAAAAGTGAATATAATGTGCACTTTACACCCAACACAAGTGTAATATATTTCAGCCCAGATAGCTAAATTACTACAAATTCCAGCCAACTCTATAGAAATAAGTTGAGTTCTGATCTATAGATATATAAAAATAATCTCACCTAAATTGGGAAATTTTACAGTTCTTATATTCATTTTGAAGTTCACTTGATTGAAATAGATCATCTATCTAGATGCAAAAATATGAGAGGCAAAGTAAGTGTTACAAAATCTTTATTGACAGTATCAGTCAGTACTGATATAAAAATTCAAAGTATCTTACCACCAACACACCGTCCCAATTAAAAGGAATACCCAAGCTGTCTTTACTTGATGAAACTGAAAAGCTCTTTCTACAACAAAGATGAGGGGATTTTTTTGGACTTTACCAAAATATAAATTATACATTTCTGTAATATAGTCTGTTGTTGTTTATACTGCTCTTCTTCTTGCATGAGATTCTGCACATTTGTGAAACTGATTTTGTGCATTTCTTGAAAACATGTTTTACTAGGTATGTGATAAATGTTGTCTTCTTGAAATAGCAAATGCAGTAGTAACAGATGAAATGTTTGTGATTTTTAAAAAATCAGTTAATATGTTTTGTACTTGCCATGCATAGAATGCTTAATGGGAAACATGAGCTTTTTGCTAGGCATTTTGCACAAAATGTGGAAAATACAAGGGGTAAAAAGGTTTACTCTTGTTTTCATATTGAAGGTGAAACCTCTCATGGAGAATGGAGAATTCTTAAAAGCCTGTCTGGTCACATGATATTGGGCTGATACAATGAAAAATGAGAACCAGTGAAATTAATTATACAGTGGTACCTTGGTTTTTGAACACCTTGGTTTACGAATGCAAATCCAATGAAAATATTGCCTTGGTTTATGAACTTTTTCACAATACAAAGCAAGTTTCCGCAGGATGCATTGTACCTGGGAGGTTTATAGCGCCATCTCTGCGTGCTATAAACTGCATTTCAGTTTACAAATTTTTCGCAAAATGAAATGCATTAAATTCGTAAACCGAGGTACCATCGTATCTCTAGTTGTTCCATACAGTGATTTCCAAAAACATATAACTGTGGCTCCCAATGAAAAGAATTTTATCTTCAAGCATGGTTTCATGTAAATTTCTATTCATTTAAAGCAGAAACAACCTGTAAATAATTGAATTTTCTGTAAATGCATTATATTTGTGACAATGTCCTCAAAAGACCATATTACAGATTTCCTTCTGTGGCATTCTACAGTGGATATCTAATTTCAGCTAAGATTTCATTCCAGAGAACATTTTGAGAATAGTCTTGTAGCATGTGCTATGAAAGCCAGAGAATGTCACCATTTACAATTAAATTGTATATTAAATCAGGATGATTGATTTCACTTTTATATTATTAGATGGATGGGTAAGGGTAGACTGCTAAAGATTAACCCTGAACCTACAATTGGGCATGGGAGATAAGGTGCCATTGACACCAGTGACATCTTCCTTCTTTCCCCAAAAAACTTTGCTAACTGTATGTGTGCCTCTGGCAATGTCTATATATGAGACCAAAACAAAAATATGTTGCGGCATTCTAAAGACTAGTTGCTATATTTTAATGTGAGGTTTCATGGGTCAAGGCCACTTTTTCAGACATAAGAGTGAGACTGTATAATTGTCATATTTATACCTGGCCCCATGATGAAGTGGTGATACAGATAATGGACAAATGATTTTTTGTTGAGAACATAACACAGCAAGAATGGGCTGAGAGACCATCCCTATGTGCCACAGCTCCAATCTGTTTGCCTTTCACTAGGGCAATGATGGCGAACCTTGACACCCTAGTTGTTCTTGAACTTCAATTCCCAGAAGCCCTGATCAGCATGAGTGCTGATTCAGGCTTCTGGTAATTAAAGTCCAAGAACACCTGGGTTGCCAAGGTTTACCAGCATGGCACTATGGAAACACTAATACAGTATGCAAATCCATCCCATAGAGTTTTCTTAAAGAGAGAATAAAGACTGTTGAATATTGAAAAACTGTAGCATATTATGACTATCCATGAAAGTGCATGCACAATATACTACAATATAAGAAAGCAGGCAAATGCCATAAACAAGTACTTGTTTGATATTTCTTACCATTTGCTGAACATCAAAAGCAAGAGCTTTGAAGTCTGTTGATGATTTGTCTTGCAAAGCAGGGCTGAACGATGTCCCTGAAAGTATTGTGAATGTTCCCTGGGCTGTATGACTGTTTATAACTGAGAAAAAGGATATATGTGAGGAAGGATCAGTTTCTCTCATTTTGCTGCTGCTGTGGACATTTTCATTATTATTATCTTTGAAAATCAACCCATAGCATTGAGAAGGAGTGAGCAGCATGTTTAACTTGTACATATTTCTAGTCTCTAGCAAGAGAATGTTCTTTCAGGCTGGGGACATTGTCAGCCCACACCACTCATCATTGGTACCCAGATCGGTAAAGTAACTTATTTTCGCTAAGGTCAACTTACCATTGCTAAGTTTCTCTGTAGTCGCATTAAACACTAAAAAGCAATCTCTTCTCTAAAACACATACACCTTTTACCCTCTCTTTTTACTATATTATTATATCTATATAATATCTCTGTATAATTGTTGTTGTAGTTGAACAATCTGCCTGCTATATGCTCCTAGTGACCTACAACATTTTAGTCAATAGCACATTGAGCAGTCACTATTGGAAAACACCCTCCCTTTTCTGTAACAGATCTAAGGAAAATCTGATTTGTCCATATGTAACACGTATGGGGTCGCGTGTCTCTGTCAGCCATTTCCTCTTTCTTTTTGTTCAATTTTATTTAATCTTTATTAGATTTATAGCTCTTTTTTATTTAAACAATGTTACTTTTATATATAGAGTGTATGTAAAAGGCTTATTTCATTGTTGTTTAATAAATCTATTTTTTATTAGATTTATCTGTTTTCTATTTAAATAATTATATATACTGTATATATATTCTAAATTTAATGTAGAAAAAAGTTCCACCTAAATTAAATACATAATAAAGACGTTAGAAATAAAAATGAGAAATATGAATAATATTGAAATATTAAAAGGTAAAAGTTTATAAAATGTACATACACACACACATATTCTCATATAGACTTTCTCATATAGAGACTTTATAAGAAACTGATTTACATAGTGACTTGAAATAGTTAACTAAGCAGAAAAATTAGCTCAATTTTAGCCTGATATTGTGTTCTAAACTGTGATAATATGCATGATGTTACCTTGTTTTAAACTGTGATAATATGTATGATGGGGGAGAAATGGCATAGAAACTGGCAAAGCACGCCAGGGAGTTTGCCAAGAGAACCCTATTGACCAAAGCAAAGGCAAAACAAAGGGACAAATCAGAGGAAACAGGAAGGATGCTTAGCACATTAGATGGACAGAAACGGATGGGCAGGAAAGGGGGAGGAGAAATACAGTGTTGTAAGGAACAATATTGCATAGGGACATGGAATGTAAGATCTATGAACCAAGGAAAGCTGGAAGTGGTAAAAAAGGAAATGGAAAGAATAAATATTGACATCTTGGGAATCAGTGAGCTAAAATGGACAGGTATGGGCGAATTCAGCTCTGGAAACCATCATATCTACTAATGTGGACAAGAAAACCTCAGAAGAAACGGAGTGGCCATAATTGTATATAAAAGAGTGAGAAAAGCAGTAATGGAATACAATCTCAAAAATGATAGAATGATGTCAGTCAGATTACAAGGCAAACCATTTAATATCACTGTAATCCAAATATATGCACCAACCAATAGTGCACATGAAGCCACAGTAGACCAGTTCTATGAGGATCTACAACATCTTATAGAACAGACACCAAGAAATGACGTCCACATTATCTTAGGAGACTGGAATGCAAAAGTAGGAAATCAAAAAGTGGACAGAATAACAGGCAAGTTTGGTCTGGGAACACAAAACAAAGCAGGGCAAAGTTCTGCCAAGATAACACACTAGTCATAGCAAACACCCTTTTCCAGCAACACAAGAGGAGACTCTACACATGGACTCACCAGATGGCCAACATCGAAACCAAATTGACTACATACTCTGCAGCCAAAGATGGAGAACCTCCAAAACAGTCAGCAAAAACAAGACTTGGAGTGGAATGTGGCTCAGATCACAATCTACTGATCACAAAATTCAGGCTCAGACTGAAGAAAATAGGGAAAACTAATAGGCCGGATAGATATGATCTAGACAACATACCCAAGGAATACACGGTGGAGGTGAGGAACAGATTCAATGGTCTGGACCAGATAGACAGAGTACCAGAAGAATTATGGACAGCGATGAGAGACATTATGAAGGAGGCAGCAAGGAAAACTATATCAAAAGAAAAGAAGCGCAAAAAAGCAAAGTGGTTGTCGGATGAGGCTCTTAAAATAGCAGAGGAAAGAAGGAAGGCAAAAGGCAAGGGAGAAAGGAAAAAATTTGTTGTTGTTCAGTCGCACAGTCGATTCCGACCCTTTGCGACCCCATGGACCATCGCTCTCCAGGCACCTCTGTCCTCCACCATCCCCCTCAGTCCTCCCAGTTCTGTGCCCACTGTGTCTACAACACCATCTATCCATCTCATCCTTGGCCTCCCCCTTCTTCTTTTGCCCTCCACCTTTCCCAACATCACTGCCTTCTCAAGTGAATCCTCCCTTCTCATTTGATGCCCAAAGTACTTTAGCCTCATCTTTACTATTTGACCTTCCAATGAGCAGTCAGTGTTGATTTCCTCCAAGATTGACCTATTTGTTCTCCTCGCTGTCCAGGGTACCCTCAAAACTCTTCTCCAGCACCACATTTCAAAGGCGTCTATTCTTCTGCGTTCAGCTTTCCTAATTGTCCAGCTCTCACATCCATACATTACTACTGGGAAAACCATTGCTTTGACTATTCTAATTTTTGTTTGCAATGTGATGTCTCTGCTTTTCACTATGTTCACCAGGTTTCTCATGGCTTGTCTCCCAAGAATCAGTCGCCTTTTTATTTCATGGCTGCAATCCCCATCTGCAGTGATCTTAGATCCTAAGAACGTAAAATCTGTCACTGCTTCTACTTCTTCCCCGTCTATTTTCCAGGAACTGATCGGGCCTGTTGCCATTATCTTGGTTTTCTTGATATTGAGTCTCAAGCCCGCTTTTGCACTCTCTTCCTTCAAACCGATCAAGAGATTCTTTAGGTCTTCCTCACTTTCTGCCATTAGGGTGGTGTCGTCTGCATATCTCAGATTGTTGATGTTTCTCCCAGCAATTTTGATCCCATATTGTGATTCCTCCATCCCTGCGTTGCGCATGATGTGCTCTGTGTATAAGTTGAATAAGCAGGGTGACAAAATGCAGCCTTGTCTTACTCCTTTTCCTATTCCAAACCACTCTGTCATTCCGTGTTCTGTCCTAACTGTTGCTTCTTGGTTCCTGTACAGATTTCTCAGGAGGCATATGAGATACAATCACTTAAATAAAGAATTTCAAAGAAAAGCAAGGAGAGATAAGGAAACCTACCTAAATGAACAGTGCAAAGAAATAGACGAAAACAACACAAGAGGCAGGACTAGAGCTCTCTTTAAAAAGATTAGGGAAGATGTTCAAAGCAAAAATGACCACGATAAAAGACAAAGATGGCAAGGAGTTAGCGAATGCAGAAGAGATAAAGAAAAGATGGAAAGAGTACACAGAGGAACTTTACAAAAAAGACCTAAACATCCCGGATAATAACAATGGGGGGGAAATTGAACTTAAACCAGACATCCTAGAGAGTGAAGTCAGAATGCAAGCGCGGCGCCAAAATGGCCGCCACGCCCTTTGCGGGGGCCCCCCCACAGGACAGAGAATCCGGGTAGTTAGGGGCGTGGCCAGCTCCCTTATAAAAGGGGTGGCCACGATGCAGCCGAGCTGCCATTTTACCTCAGCGACGGAGCGGAGAAGTCTTTTCCCCTGTGTCTCCGTCGCTCTTGAGCCTACCGGGAAGCCTTTTTGGTAGCGATTCTGCCTTGCTGGCTTCCCTTTGCTTCGGTGGAGATGCCTTCGAAGAAGAAGGCAGCTTCGAGTGCAGCTCGCGCGGTTAGGAGGCGCAACCCAGGTCGGAGGACCGCGGTGCCGCCTCCTCAGCAGCCGCCTTTGCCGGCCCCTGCCAGGGCCGGCGGAATGGGGTCTATTGCCCCTTGGCCCGGAGTGGGCAACCAGAGTGCGGGCGCGGAAGGGGTTCCGGCCCGCGGCCCGCGAGCGGTGGACACCGCTCCTGCACCTGCCCACCCTGTTGGGCCTACTCCTCTTGGGTCGCAGCCTCTCCCGGGGCCCTCTAGCCTTGGGGGTGGTGCGGCCCCCTGCCTTGGCAGGTTTCTCCACCGACCCTGCCGGGCTTCGGTGCTGGCCAATGGCCATATTCGGGTCCTGGGGTACAGGGACCTGGACCCACGCCTGGACCAGGCGGGCCGGCCGGCCCTTTGCCCCTGGTCAACGTGGACGCCTTACTGGCCCGCATTGCGGCCCTGGAAGCGTCGTTGGCTCGGGCCAGTCAGGCGGGCGCCCCCTTCGGGGTCCCTTTTGAGGCGCTGTCGGCAGGAGGACAACAGCCGGCAGGGAGGGTCGAGCTGCTGCAGGCGCGTGGCGCGGTTTCGGCCACTGCCTCGCAGCTCCCCAGCCAGCAGCCAGGTGCGGGTCAAGCCCCGGTGATGAGCTCTACGTCGGTCGTGAGCTCCGACGCCCCCAGTGGGCCGGAACCCCCGGTGGGGGCGGCCCGCGGGGGTGCAGCATGTGAGTATACGGTGCAAGCGAGTACATCAACACACATTCCCAATATAGGGGGGGCCTTTCAATGGCCTTGGCCTCGCGCGGGTGGTGCGGGGGCCACGCTGTCGGCAACCCACCCGGCGACGACGACTGCCACCTTGGGCACTGGGGTGGGTACTTGTGCTTACACTGCGGGGAATGTTCTGGGGGTGGCTGGGTTAGCTCAGGCCCCTTTTCCTAGGCCGGCTGTGCCTTTTTCGGCTTTGCCGACGGCGGGGTATTCCTTGCCATTGGGTGATCACTTGGCACAGACTACCAGAGAAAAGATATGGCGGGGGGAATACGTAGATATCTTCTCACTCCTGAACAGAGAGCCCACCAAGGAGGAAAGGGAGGGACAGGATGAGAAGGACAAGGAGCAGGCACGCTGCCGTAAGCCGCCGCGTACCTGGGCCAACTGGCTCCCCGCTTATTTAATATACATGGCGGTGTATTTGAGGGCGCGGCCGGATTTAGCTATTCCCATGGTCCAATATTTGGACAACATATACAGGGCGATGGTTGATTTCCCGGGCCCCTCATGGCTAGCCTATGATGAGGAATTCCGTATGAGGATTCCCCTCCACCCCGAGATGGGATGGGATGAGCCATGCCAGAGGCTTTGGCTTTTGTATATGACGCCCACACGCCCTGCCCCGGGAGATAGATATCATTGCGGACATGCGGTCCAGCGAGCGGCTCCAGCGCAGGTTACCCGCCAGGCGGCGGGGCAGGGGGTTCCAGCCCGCCTGCTGTGCTGGACTTTCTCGTCCAATGGTTCCTGCAATAGAAAGAATTGCAAGTATAAGCATGAGTGTCCCACATGTTCGGGCCCCCACGCAGCCTCTGCCTGTCCCAGGCCTGGGGGGGCACGAGGCAGAGGGAGGGGTGGACAGTGGGCTGGCAAGACTGCCACGGATGGAGCTGGTTCTCCAAAAGGCCCCATCCCCAATTAATGTGGACATGCTGGAGCGTTGGCTCGCATCGTACCCGAAGGGGGATGATGGGGAGTATCTCCTTCAGGGTTTTAAGCAGGGATTCCGTATCCCTTTCATGGGTGATAGGTCCCCTCAGGATGCCCCTAACCTGTTATCCCTCAGAGGGAGGGAGGACGTGGCTGCGGCCAGCATTAAAAAAGAGTTAGATGCGGGCAGGGTCGCTGGACCTTTCCCTGCACCCCCGTTTCCCAATCTTAAGGTGTCGCCACTGGGCTTGGTCCCCAAAAAGTCCCTAGGTGAGTTTCGCCTTATTCATCATTTGTCCTACCCAGCCGGCCGATCGGTCAATGATGCTATTCCTGATGACCTCTGTTCAGTCAGGTATACATCGTTTGACCATGCGCTGCGCATGGTACGCTCGTGTGGCCCGGGTGCCTTGCTGGCCAAGTGTGACATTAAGTCGGCTTTTCGCCTCTTGCCAGTGCATCCGGGCGACTTTGAGTTGCTGGGTTTTAAATTTAAGGGTGAATATTATTTTGATAAGGCCATGCCTTTTGGCTGCTCCATATCATGCTCGGCATTCGAGCGTTTTAGTACCTTCCTAGAGTGGGCTTTCGTCCGCAGGTCAGGGTCCCGGTCTGTAGCCCATTACCTGGATGATTTTTTATTCGGGGGTGAACGGGGCTGGGACACGTGCACACGTCTCCTCAACACATTTCAGACGCTAATGGAGGAACTTGGTGTCCCTTTAGCGCCCGAAAAGACCGAGGGCCCATCTACCAAGCTAGTATTCCTGGGGGTTGAGATTGACACAGTAGTGCAGGCTTCTAGGTTGCCGGGTGATAAGGTGTCCAGGATAGTGGCCCTTATCTCGGAATTGCTGGCCAAGCGTAAGGCATCCCTGAGGGAACTGCAGGTGCTACATGGTCACCTCAATTTTGCTTGCAGGGTGGTCGCACCGGGCAGGGCTTTTGCCCGGCGCTTATGCGACGCCATGGCAGGGTTATCCAGGCCCCACCACAGAGTCAGGCTTACCCTGGGTATCAGGGCAGACATGTTTGGTTGCAATTCCTGAGGGAGTTCAATGGGGTCTCATTTTGGAGGTCTGACCTCCTGGCATCCCCCAATTTTCAGATCCAGTCTGAGGCCTCAGGATCCCTGGGTTATGGGATGTACTTCAATGGGAAGTGGGCCTATGGTGGGTGGCCACCGGCATGGGCAGGCACAGGTCGCCTGCGGGATCTCACATACCTGGAATTTTTCCCTATTCTGGGGGCTTTGATGCTATGGGGCGAACAGTGGGCTAATTCGGTGGTGCATTTCTGGTGTGACAATGCTGCTGTTGTCCACATTGTCAATGCACAGACTTCCAAATCGCCCAGGGTTATGGAACTAGTGCGCCATTTTGTGCTGCGCTGCCTGCGCCTCAACGTCTTGTTCAGGGCCAGGCATGTCCCAGGGATTAATAATGATATTGCTGACGCTTTGTCCCGCCTGCAGATCTCCCGGTTCCGCGCCTTGGCCCCGGATGCGGAGGAATTTCCCTCGCCACTCCCGGACGAGATGTGGACTATTGGCAAGGAGAGGTGAACCGGGCGATTGGCCTGTCACTAGCGCCACGCACGCGTAAGGCGTACCAACAAGCATTCAATTCTTACAGGGCATTTTCTGCTCAATGTCACCTGCCAGAGACCTGGCCTATCCCGGTGGACCATGTTCTGCGGTTCATGGTTCACCTGCATGCACAGGGCCTCGCACCTCGCACCATAGCATCCAAGCTCTCGGCGTTGGCTTTTATGGCCAAAGTGGGAGGTCATGTGGATACCACCTCTGACTTCCGTGTGAGACATGTTTTGGAGGGGTGGGTGCGTGAGCGCGGGCGTTGCCCGGACGACCGGCACCCTATTTCCCCAGGGGTTCTTACCCAGTTGGCCCGGGGCTGGCCAGGCCTCTGTTTTGATCATTATGAGGCAGCCCTTTTTCATGCAGCCACAACGGTGGCATTTTTTGGAGCGCTCCGCGTCAGCGAACTCGTGATGCTGTCTAAGGCGGATGCAAGTGGTAGGGCACTGGAACTCGAAGATGTCTATGTTGCCAAAGACTGGGCCCAGTTGAGGACACGCTCCTCTAAAACAGATCAGCATGGCGTAGGCAGTGGTGTAAGACTGCTACGGTGTTCTTTGGCAGACATCTGTCCGGTTGGTGCCCTACAGGAATTCCTGGCACTGCGTGGCATGCACCACGGCCCGTTTTTCTGTCACCAAGATGGGTCTCCCCTTACTAAATTTCAGTTTTGGAAGGTGACAGCCAGAGCCCTCACCAGGGTGGGCCTACCAGGTGCCCGTTATGGCACACATTCATTCCGTATTGGTGCAGCCTCTACAGCAGCTGCTTTTGGGTACTCTGGGGCTGACATACGCAGCATGGGGAGGTGGGGCTCGCAATGTTTTCAGTTTTATGTGCGCCCACTCCCGCCATGAGTACCAATCCAGTCACCTTACCGCCTTTTTTCTCAATTTTCTTACAGACCCTGGGTGTCGTATTACACCGGTGACAGTATGGCTGGTGGGCCACAGCTATGTGCACAGGGCAGCGCGTTACGCTGCGGCGACAGAGTGGGGACCCCGACTGGGACTGGGTGAACACGCCAGTCTCGCATGGCATGGTAAGCCTGGGATGTTATGGCGGGAGCTGCGGCCTTTCCTTTTTTCTGGCCTGGGTGCTGACCCGCCTGACATTCTCATCATCCACCTGGGGGGCAATGATTTGGGCCAGGTCACCGGCTTATCGCTCAAGCATGCGATTTGCGAGGAACTCGCCTACTTGCATTATGTCTGGCCTGCCACAACCCTGGTTTGGTCGGACATTGTCCCGCGCCATTCTTACAGGGCGTTAACCTCCTGGCCCTTGACCGCGCTAGGCGCGCGGTCAATAGGGCGGTGGCGCGGTTTCTTGGCGACAGGGCTTGGGGACGGGTCAGTCATCACCCCGATATTAGCCTACAAAATTATGACTTGTACGCAGGGGATGGGGTCCATCTGTCGCGAGGAGGTATGGACCTCCTGTTGGGTGATCGGCGAGCAGGCCTGTTGACCGAGCTGACGGTCTGGGGGGGGGCGTCAGGTCTTCTTTGAAGCCCCTCCGTGTGGCGGGTAGCACTGGTAAGGTAAACAGTATGACCCACAAGTATCCGGCAGGTTCGCAATTGACTGGACAACACTAGACAGGAATAAATTAGTTAAACGTTGTCCGGTCAACGACGAACCAGGCGATGGGGTGATGACGATTGCTAACCAGCATGCATCACCCCTGTGATTTCACGGATACGCGTCAGAGGGTGGGGTCATGAGTTAGTTATTGACTACGGTCAACAATTTGTTTGTTGTCAACAAACAAATTGATACAAATTGATACATTGTAACCAATTGCCGTTGGCAATTTTGGGGTGGTACCTTACCAGTGTTACTTCGGCCTGCTTGCCTTAGGAATTATGATTGGTCGTTTTACCAATACAAATTTATAATTCGGACTAGGGCATTGAATCAATAAATGTGGCCCTATGCTGTTATCCACTTTCAATGTTGTCTGTGTCCGTTATTGGGGGGGTGCGCCTGCAATGCAAGCGCGGCGCCAAAATGGCCGCCGCGCCCTTTGCGGGCCCCCCCACAGGACAGAGAATCCGGGTAGTTAGGGGCGTGGCCAGCTCCCTTATAAAAGGGGTGGCCACGAGGCAGCCGAGCTGCCATTTTACCTCAGCGACGGAGCGGAGAAGTCTTTTCCCCCACCCCCTCCCTAGTTAACAGTGTGATATTTTGGTCGCTTCAGGGCCGGGTGGGAATTTTTGGCTGGGACCCATATTGGCTTCCGGGTCCTGGCTTTTTTGCCCATCCCACACTGTTGCTATGGTTTGATATAGGGGTCTTTCTGTGTTCCTAATGTTGACTTTGGTCACATTGGCGGGTAGCACTGGTAAGGTAAACAGTATGACCCACAAGTATCCGGCAGGTTCGCAATTGACTGGACAACACTAGACAGGAATAAATTAGTTAAACGTTGTCCGGTCAACGACGAACCAGGCGATGGGGTGATGACGATTGCTAACCAGCATGCATCACCCCTGTGATTTCACGGATACGCGTCAGAGGGTGGGGTCATGAGTTAGTTATTGACTACGGTCAACAATTTGTTTGTTGTCAACAAACAAATTGATACAAATTGATACATTGTAACCAATTGCCGTTGGCAATTTTGGGGTGGTACCTTACCAGTGTTACTTCGGCCTGCTTGCCTTAGGAATTATGATTGGTCGTTTTACCAATACAAATTTATAATTCGGACTAGGGCATTGAATCAATAAATGTGGCCCTATGCTGTTATCCACTTTCAATGTTGTCTGTGTCCGTTATTGGGGGGGTGCGCCTGCAAAGCCCCTAAAATGCACGACAAATAACAATGCCAGGGGAGATGATGGTATCCCAGTTGAATTCTTCAAAGCCCTAAAAGATGATGGAATCAAGCTACTATATGCTATATGCCAGCAGATTTGGAAAACGAAACAGTGGCCACAGGATTGGAAAAGATCAGTATACATCCCAATCCAAAAAAAGGGCAATGTCAAAGAATGTTCAAATTATCGAACAATTGCGCTCATCCCACAAGCTAGCAAAGTGATGCTCAAGATAATACAGGATAGACTGCAGCAGCATGTAGAAAGAGTACTACTAGAGGTGCAGGCTGGGTTCAGAAGAGGCAGGGGGACCAGAGACCACATTGCCAACATATGTTGGATCATGGAGAAAACAAAGGAATACCAGAAACAAGCTTACTTTTGCTTCATTGACTACACCAAGACCTTTGATTGTGTGGACCACAACAAAATGTGGCAAGTAATTAAAGAGATGGGAATATCAGAACACCTCATATGTCTCATGAGAAATCTGTACATGAGTCAAGAAGCAACAGTTAGGACAGAGTATGGAATGACGGAGTGGTTTGGAATAGGAAAAGGAGTAAGACAAGGCTGCATTCTGTCACCCTGCTTATTCAACTTATACACAGAGCACATAATGCACAATGCAGGGATGGAGGAATTGCAATATGGGATCAAAATTGCTGGGAGAAAAACATCAACAATTTGAGATATGCAGATGATACCACCCTAATGGTAGAAAGTGAGGAAGACCTAAAGAAGCTCCTGATTAGGTTGAAAGAA